>CM062815.1:80265361-81672028 GCA_031772625.1 Pinus tabuliformis | reverse complement strand
CTAATTTCTTCATATGATCTTGGATTCGAGTGTGGTTTACACCATTGGAATCAAGATGATGAGCACTTTGATATGAAGCTAAGTTTATCGATATTTTGACACTTTAATTTTTGAGCCTAATTTTGAGCACCTAATCACCATTGTAGCATGAATGGGAACCAGGTTGAAAAGTGTTGTAAACTCCATTTGGAACTTCGTCCCAAGAAGGAAAAAGAGGTCATGCAATCCCTTGCAAGGAAAGAAACAAGTTGCAAAGTGGAAACTTATATAGTTCCTGAAGTAGCCTTGAAAGCAGAGCGGGTGCAAAAAGAGAACCCATAAGCTTGGGATAAGAAAAGAATGGGTATACTATTTTATACAGTTTTCTTTCTTTCTAAAATAGTAAATACTTGTTTTTTTTCTTGTTTGAGTACTTTGTAAAGTGAAATTATATACAATCACTTATCCGCAACAAGTTTGTTTTCTTTGGCATGTTATGTTATCTTGGCTTTATGATGAGTTCATTTGTTTGGGGACTTTGGGATGAGTATATGCATGTTGTCCAATATGTCTACAGTTGTGTCAAGCAATCACTTATACAAGTATTTCAATGTGAATCTTTTTTGTGAATTTGATATTTGGTAAATATTGTGCAGAAGATGACCTTAGCAATGTGGAAAAATCCAAGTATGACATTTTACAAGTGCAACTTGAGCACAATAAAGAAAAGTATGAATCAGTGCATGGAAAGCATTGAGTTGTTTCTGATTTCTAGGTGGAATATCAAGTTTGTATTCATCAAAGAGAGACTTCAAGGTGAAGTTTGTTTGAACCTAAGAAAGATGGTTTTGGAGAGACTGTTCAGATTCCATCCATCAAAGTTTTCGTTCCTACATGTTTAAGAGAATTGAAACAAGCCACAATTATTGATAGGGAGATAAGGACTTTCCACAGAGGAAAGGTGGAGTGCCTTGATTGAAGCTCAAAGGCACCAATTCAAACAAAACAAGAAGGATTGAGATCAGAAAAGTTAATTAGCTTTTTCCCCACTTATTTTCTGAGTGAAGATAGATTTTTGGAGGTCCAGAAGTTCCCATTGAGGAGGTATGATCCAAAGATCAAAGATAGACTCAAAAATGGAAGTGATCAGAATCTCCCAAAACTAGCATCAAGTCATAGTGTTTGTCATCTTGATTCCAACGATGCTTGAATTTACTCAATATGACGTCATATGAAGAAGTTATGGCATTCTAAAGTTTATTACCAACAACTAAAACGTCAACGTCATGGTTGAGTTTTTGAATGTGTAGTCCATACAGTTGACGTCATTGGCTAACTATGTAAGGTACAATCAGTTGTGGACAAACCAGGTTTTGACATGTGGCATGTTCGTACGGGTGGAATTTGGAGTGTTTTGGTTAGTTGTTTAAGTGTGAGGTGGCCCAATCAGATGTTGTTGCATGGCACTATCGGAGGGCACCACATGGCCCTCTATGAATGGTAAAATTTTTATATATAGGTCTGAAGGCCTTCGCAAGATTCGACCCCAAGATCTTCCACATAACAACTCTGCACCCAACCATCCCAACCATCACGCCACAACTTTGGTTCTTAACCAACATAGGTGGTTGGTTAAATTTAAGTTCAATGTATTTTGTCATTTGGGAGGAGGGGCTGGGTAGTGAGCCCTGACCCATGGCCACATTACCACCAGTCAACCTACGAGGGAAGGGAAAGGGGCGAGCATGAGCTTTAGTCCCTTCTCTCAGTGTTCACTATACAATAGATGATAAGAGTTAGCAGGAGGGGTGTGGTGGTTAGGCCTTGGCCCCCATCCACTTTGCTACCCATGCGACCACAAGTGGAGAGTTAGGCGAAGGGGTTGCATAAATAAGCCCTGGCCCCTGGTTCTTTGTAACTGTTATATGACCAATAACGATGGAGCAAAGGGAAGAGCCGATGAGAGTAGGCAGTTGGCCCGACCTCCATCCCTATTGATAACATGTAACCACATCCTGACAAAAAAGGAGCCAAGCTAGGAGGGGTAGGACGTTGGCCCTAACCCTCGGCCTTATTACATCCACGTGACCTTGATCCGATGCTTAGGGTTATTGGAAAATTTAACAAGGCAACAAATTGCCCATTTTGTGGTGATAATCTCATTGGCCTTGGGCAAAATTTTCACTTGACAGACTATGTAAAGGGTGAAATCATCATGTAGTTAACATGTTTTGCCAATTTGTAGGATAGATATCAAAGCTTGTCTTGGAGAAGCATATCTTACTCAATTTTTAACCTTTTTGAGCTCAATAAGAGCCTAGATGTGGGTTTTCGAGTGTCCCTGACTCAATAACAGCCTCATTTTTTTTATTTTAGCACTTTATGATGGACATTTTACAAAATCAAATCTTTTACTGCAAGAGAAAGAGTCAATTTTGAAGCAGTATGAAGGAATTTTTTAGCATTTAGAGAACCTAGTTAGAGGTTTTCCAACCTTTCAATTTCATCTGTAAAAATTGTTACTTTGATAGAGCATCTATTTTTAGTATTTTCTCAATGTGTTTAGGAGAAAATCCCTTTCTAACTCTTCATTGTGAAGGTGTTACATGTTTATGCTTTGATTTCAGGTGGAGTACAATGACCTATTGTGTGGTAGTCCTTTTTATGTTGACATTTTCATGAATTACTGTAGGGAGTCATCTTTCCGGGTGAGAAGTCTTTGTAGGAGAATGTTTCTTTGTAGGACTCAGAAACAAGCCACTTTACTGTCAACAAGTTGTATGTACTCACTTGCTGATGAAGTCAATATAGCGTTCTAGCTATTAGAGAAGGTCTGGAGAAATAGCCCAGGAGGGGTGAACTCCGTCATCAAATGTTGGTTTCTTCTCTTCATGTTTATCATTATAAGTTGCATGTGAACTTGTTTCTCTTTTATTTTCATGTGAAAACTTAACTCATCATCTTGTAGAGGTAGTGAAACTTATTTTACTGTTAAAGACCCATTTTCTTAACTTGCAAAGTGTCAGAGGACGATCTGTTTTTTTATAGGAGGAGCTTTCCTCCATTTTCATATCACCATGAGAACATTATGAATGACACAAATGCATGTGGGTTGAAACCTTGCAAAAATATGTTTGTAAAATCAACGACATTAGACATCTAATTTTGAATTACAAAATTATCAAATTATATCATGGTGATAATGAATTTGAATTATTGATGCTCATGAATATCACACCTTATTAAAAAATATTTTCAAGTTTGATTTTATAAACCAAAAATAACAGTTTTGCATATTAATGATAAATGAATAAAATGATGAAATGATAAGTCAAGAAAATAACCTCTACATAATGATTGTATTACAAAAAAAGATATAAAACCTCCTAAAAATATCTAAACACTAGTATAAATCCATGCTAACCACAAATCTAACAAGTGCCAAGAGGTATCAGATCTCTTGAGGTGCAAACCTAACTTCTGCCTTTCCTACCTAACTTTTTCCTTAACCTCATTAAGCTTGTCTTGAAACTTGGGATGGGTTTCATTATTAAAAAATCGAGTCAATGCCTCAACTCTAAATTGAGAACGTGAACCACTTGCAGCACCACGACCTTTGACACCCCTACAAATATGAGTGCATTGATGGGTCATGGCCACTGAGGGAAGCAAGACATGCATCAGGTTGAAAGTCCAAAAAATTGAAGGTTTGAGAGAATGAAGTCGGGTAAAGACTTGTAATCCTTATGAGTAGGGAAGTAGGTTGATGATGCTAGTTTGGGAACATGGGCTCTAAACTACCGTATTTGAAGAGGCCAATAGGATAACACTAAGAAGGCTAACAAGAAGATTCGTGAAAAGAGAAGAAACATAGAAGAAATCCATAACGAATAGGGGAAACAATTGTGAGGTAGATGAAAAAATGACAAACATCATCAAACTAGATATTATTGTGAAGAACCCTTGCCGAATACTTTGGAGGATGAGATAGCTTGTGTGATATTAGGTTGTAAATAAATGTGAGGTGACGGTGAAAGTCGATTAAAGATGGGCTCATAAAAGCATCGGGTTGGTTGGCATGGCATGCCATGAGATTGCCTAGGGCTAAGGTTGTTCAATCCTCTACCACTTCTATGCCTACATTAATCAACCCCATGTAAAAATTAAAAAGTTTTATACATTATTAGTACTTGAAAATGTTTTGATGGAAAATGTAACAATAAAGTGGATTTTATTATGAAAACTAATTGAACACTTGAAATTGGGCTTCTAATAGTGCATTTAAAAAATCATTACTTGTATTATAATTTGTAAGATCGAGTTATTGTGATTTTCTTTTTGTAGGTTCGGTTGGTGAGACATGTCCAAGGGGATTGAACTTCCAATCACTTGGATATACAAGGGTTCGCCAACAAGATTTTTTCCAATTCTGCTACCACCTACAAACTATTATATATGAAATTTAATCGAATATTTAAATTTTATTGTTTAATTTTTTTCCTTTTCAAATATTATTAAAAATAATTTTATAATTTTTCAAAGTATATTTAAGTATAACTTAAATTTATATTTCTAAATTTACTAATATATTTTTTATATGTTAATATATATTAAAATCTTTAAAAGTATTATTGTGTGAAAATGTGCATTCTGCAACCTAGTATGAGGGAGATGTATAATTGTTTTCATGGTTTAAAATAAAATGTAATATTGGCTATAATAAGAAAACAATAATTCTCTATTCTCTCTCTCTATGCTCACTTAGTGTGTTATTGATATTACAACTAGTAAGAAGAAACTGTAAACTCTCAACCATAAATAAAATGTTAGGATGTCCATGTGAAATAATATAATTTTACATCGACTTTGAAGAGAGAAAGTAATTAAAAGTATAAAAAAAACCTATATTTTCACTTTTTTGAATGTGAGTAGTATGTGAAAATATGTGAAAACCTTATATTTATCCTTTCTCGTAGGTGTAGGAGGAATTATCTTCTTTTCTAAAAGTAACTATTTATCCTTTTTCGCATGTGTAGAGGAAGCAACAAATAACTATTAACTATTCAACCTTTATCTTCTTTTATCTTTGACACATGTATAGACTCGTAACCTTTATCTTCTTTTATCTTTGACACATGTATAGACTCGTTACTAATCATTAATGAGATAAAAAACACTTCTAGCTTGAGGCATCACCAACTCTTTCACCTCTAACAAATTGTTTCTCAGTTAGTAGTTTCATATTTCACTGCCATTTCATTTAACCATTTTACATGTCTCAAAATTAGACATCATATAACCTCCCACAAAAGGTATTTGAACTTAGAACACATGCAATGGGCACTTTCAAAAAAATAAAGAGGACATCCATTTCGAGTATATCTCATTGAAAGGAAAATCTCATTTAGCTAGTAGCCGAGACACTACTATTTGTGGATAATTTTAACAATTTTTATCTCATACTTTCATATTGTAGATTTATGATAAATATATTTTTGGTTATGAAATTTGATTATCATACAACATTAAATGATATATTTACTCCAAGCTTTGGATCTAAATATGTGAAAAAAATCTCATAAATCTTAAAAACAATAAAATTAATAATATTACACTAAATAATATAAATTTATTAATAATATAAAACACATACCTATTCCATCCTAGGCGTGTAGGTACCAATTAAGTTATGTGAAATGAGAGACAATTTTATTATGTTACCATCAAGTTTTGTGCAATGATACTACTTGGGCCCCCGTTAGGGTATATGGAATGAGACACTTAATAATAAGTTATACGAAATAGAAAATTTTACAATGTGTCACCATCAAAATTTTGTACAGTAATACTACTTGTGGATGCGTGGGTTCTAATATACTTTCACACACCAAAAAAGCCATTTTTTAAAGTAAGAAATAGATTTGGATTATGATGATTTATTGGATTAGGTTGAATTCAACGTATCAACCGCCAAAGTGGCCCCTGCAAATAATTTGACACGGTATTAAAATCATTCAGCCGGATGAGAATGCTTTTTCTACGTTTTTTTTGGAAAAAGGATAAAAAAATTTAAAGTTAAAATGAAACGTTCTAGAACGTAGTTGACGTTGGAGGGAAAATAAAAGGTTTCCAGTTGACACCTATTTTCCACTGGAGCCCTCGGCAGCTGCCGAGGTATGATGTATTAAATTATTTTATAATATTAAAGTTAGGTAGTGAAATTAGGTTATTGTAGGGAAGTCATTGATACACAAATTGTTATTTTATAATATGTATTAGGATTATAGTAATTAAAAGGGTGGAGCTGACATTATTTTTAATTGTTGATAATTAAAGTTTTAAAGTTGTTAGTGTGTAATCTCTCTTGTCGTATCTTCTCGAAACAGAAAAACAAAACCATACATTATAATCATCTATTTCTTTTGCATTATAGAACGTGTTAAACTAACGCTGGCATTAGTTCAACTCATTAAATGCTATTAGACATACCCGAATGCTCATCGAGTTCTTCGAGCTCTTCTGCGGCTCATCAAGTTCTTCTGCGGCCCACTGCGGCTCGACTGGGTGTAACATAAATCTTGATTTTGATCTCGAGTTCTTCTGCGGCTCATCGAGCTCTTCTGCGGCTCATATAGACTGCGGCTCATCGAAGTTCTTCTGCGGCTCACTGCGGCTCACTGTGGCTATACGGCGGCTCGACTCCGGCTCTCTGGTAGTTTATCGAAGCCCAGATCTGCGGCTCTGCGGCTCTTTATATGCTCTAGGGCTCATGGCCGTCCGGGTCTGCGGCTCTGCTGCGGCTCTCTAGATCTGTGGCGCCAAAACCTCCGAGATCTAGAACGTCCGTGGGTTCCTCAATCCCTACGGCAAACCCTATAAAATGAAAGTTACCTCGCTTACTAAGGAGAACATTCTCTAGATGGCTCCCAGCTTCGCGAAAATAGCTGCTGGCTCTCCGTCCGCCTCTGGGGGGCAAGCTCCTGCCCATATAGTCAGTGAAGCCCCAGCTCCCACTGTCCAGGTGGTCCAGGCTTCACTCGATGAGGCTTTGAAGTTCTCTGAGAGTGCCCTAATATGCCGATTCAATGGTTTTTGGCCGCGGCTCACAGCTCTCCATTGTTGGATCACGGAGGTATGGAAGCCTCTAATTTCTGATGCAATTAATATCTACCCCTGTGCTAGGGGTTTCTTTATAGTAGATTTTGAAAACCGTGAAAGCAGACAATGTATTCTAGATTCTGGCCCTTGGTTTTGGGAGAAATCAGGCCTATTCATGAGGCCATGGAACCCATCTTTCGATCCCTCAACAATAGTCATAACCTCAGCACCAGTTTGGGTGAGATTGCCAAATCTACCCTTGCATCTCTGGAATTTCTCTTCGCTAGAAGCCATTGGAAATGCAATTGGAAAATTTTACTGCAGGTGCCCAGAAACAGAGGAATATGCTAGAACCACATATGCACGCATCTGTGTGGAAATGGACTTCAGCGCCGAATTCCCAGCGGAAATACACCTAACAAGTAAAGACTATGTGTGGAACCAGAAACTCGATTATGAAAGTGTCCTCTTCAGATGTCGATCTTGCTTTGAGACAGGCCACCTAGCCAAAAATTGCCCAAAAGCCTCCGAGAAAAATTTTGCTAGAAAAACTCACCACAGATCCACATGGTGGGAAGGAGCACAAAAAGAACACTACACTGTCATGCAAGAAGAATACTCTCGAGAAAACTCTGAATTACAAGAAATCGGGCAAGATAGAAACAACTCTCAAGACAAGCAGGGGGAAAGCCCCGCCCAACAACAAAAAGGTGAACTCAACAACCCCTCAAGCATCGACAGTTATGAGGTTTCAAATAACGCGCATTCTCCGACTATCTCCAAAAGGACGAACACAATAGATCGCGAAGCTAAGACACCAATGTCCCAAGATCCAGAAGAGATGAAGGAGATGCAAGATAAAGGAAGTTGGAAGACCATAGAGAAGAAAAAGAAAGCTACATCACCAATCTCGCCAAGAAAGACAAGGAGTCAGACAATTAGAAATTAAGAAATTATAGGTCCGATAGACCATTTTGGTCTCAGTGGACGTTAACCATCATCATCATCATCATCATCATCATGTAATAAAGATCAAAGTTGGTTGATTGAATACTTGCTCGCGTGCCAAAGTGGTAAGAGGATAGGTAAGATGTAATATCCCCCAAGTATTATAAATACTTTATTTACTACAGTGAAAAATAAAAATAAAAAAAAAAATTGAAGGATGGTGATTATTATATGTGGCATAAATTAATATTTTTATATTAGTGAATGAAAATGAGAAATATTTCCCAGCAACACGGATATTATGTACCTTCTGAGGAGGGAAGTTAATATTTAAAAAAAAAACAGCTGCAAAACCCTAACTGCCCCCTAACTATGGAAGGCTTCCAGGAAAAAGAAGAGAAGGGGTGGGGGGGGCAACTGTACTGTAGAGGACACGGAGTAAGGAAAGGGAAAAGGAGCTTACTATGTCTGGTGATGATCATATGGTAAGGGCGCAGAGCGCGTGCAACTTGTAAAAGATTGTTAGTCTTTGAGCAAGTTAGGGGAGAGATTTGGTCCCGAAAGACAATCTCATGGTTGGGTGGTTGACTAGCTGCAGAAAACAGAGGTGACCTCTTTCTTTGGAATTACTTATTGGAAGCAACACAAGTATGAGGCACTAACCAAGACTAAACCAATACTTGAATTGAAATTAGAAGTGTTTATTTCTGTGAGCTACAGTTTCCTAGGATTATTACCAAAAGAAAAAAACACAGTGAGATCAAATATTTCTATATATTTAGGATCTTTAATTCTAGAAGGGTAAAAGTAGAAGCAAGTTGTCAAGAAGAGGGTTAATCTCAGTTTAGTGTTTAAATTTAACCGTCTCTGTTCTAGATAATGTTCTTCAAGATGGAAACTGAGACACGTTTTAGTTAACACTGGCGTTATCAATAATTGTTAAGGTGTTGGCAGAGTGATTCTGTCGCGAAGAGAACATACAAATTATATTAACCAGTTCCATGCATTAGGAGAATGAAAGAAAAATACGATCTTACGGAGACAATTGAATTAGGCTGTCTGTTCTAATGAACAATAATAAACAATACTTTAGGAAAACTATGCAAATTATAGTCAGTCCCGAGAAGACGAAAGAAAACAGAACTTATTCTTACGCAGGGCTAATTCCAGTACTAATATTAGATGGCTTGCATCATTCTAGGGCTGAGCATTTTAATAGAAATAAAACAAAGCAAAGGATGCCATTGGTTGCCTCGTCTGCGGGAAACATTAAAGACAACACCAACCGAAAACAGAGTTTACCGCAAGAACATAAGGTACTGCAAGCATGCCTCTCCTTTTGTATCAAAGATAGGGTTAGAGTCACTATGGGTGCAATAGGTTGTCTGCCCCAAGAGCAAGGTTTGAGCTGTAAATGAACCCAAGAGACTTGGGGTTTTGAAGCATGACTATGTACCCTCGGTTGGGTCGAGTCTGAAACCCTCCAGAATTATAACCCTCCAATATTAAGAACAAAAGATAAGAAACAAGTAGAACAAAAGAATCGTCGAGAGGAAACTTAAGGTTGCGACTCTGAGGGAAGGGTCTCGGACCTTCTCCACCAGAATATGCGCGATAGTGGAAAAATATCCAAACCCAAGTGCCGAATACAAAGATCACCAAAAATTGTACTTTTATGTAAATGTAAACAAAATACATTATAGAATCAAATGTTGGTCGAGACCAAGTCTCCATGAAAGAAAACTACATTTAAATTTCCAATGCAGGCAAGTCCGCGACACATACACTCTATAGACATGAATATAAAAAAAAACTACTGTGTCTATTTAACCATTAGACCTTCACGGTAATACATCACAGCAGTATAGAGAAAAAGTGTCGCGAGCATAATAAGCACAGTTGTGCAATAAGATAATCCAACCACAAAGGCTGAGCAGTATAACATAATCTCAATCTAGATGCCCAAATTCCATTACCATTAATAAACAAAGTTATACATGCCATTCCATAGAAACTTGGAGCTCATGAGGGGACGCATCACCCTCCACTCAAATTTCAAACAGAATATAAAACCTGGAAGGACTACCCTTCGATGGGCACGAGAAATACCTCCGAAACCATTAACTAAAACTCTTCAGTCGAGGGCCTTGACTAGAAGACATTTCATACTTGGAACCCTTGGCCACGCTGAAGGAGGGTTTCCTTTAGATAAGGCTAGGCAACCACATGAGGGATAGGCGCCCAACCTGCATGAAAAACAAGCCACGAAAATCATAGTTAGATATCTGTGGGTATGAATGCAGACCGCGACAGAAAATTAGGAGAAATCAACTTCAATTTGACAAAGGACTTACCCGGAAAGAGTTGAGTCACCAAACGTAAGAGCAGCTCATTTCGGCGCTACAGGAAGCCCTCGAATACCAAACCAACCTGCAGATAGCATGAAGCCCATGAACGAGTCAAGATTACACGCAGTGGAATGGAGTAGCGCTCAGTTAAAAGAAAACAGAAAGAAAACTTTACAACATTTGATTACCTGTAGGAATTGGATGCCAAATATGCCAGCAATTGAGTAAAGATCTGATAGGTCGGCTCTCTGGAGCTGCAATGCATGGACCGAACTAGAGCAGGCTCCGCAAGGAGTTGCCCATCCAAATGAGCACCGTCACAAAGCATCCGGTAGTATAGGTCGAAAACCCGCGAATGGTTGCCACCGTCGGATGGCGAAGGACGATCCTCACCGTTGATGAGGTGGGATTACCAAGTGAGCAAAGAGACTGGTCTGCCTGCCTAGCCTCATACAGAACGCAATGGGCAGTATTAATTACACCCGTAACAGATAACGCAAGCCATGTGATGGTGAAATACAAAAGGCGAAGTTGCCATCTGTTTATTTGCCGCGTGGACAAAACATGCGAATCACCAAAACTGTGTATTAAATGTATTCTATAGCTAGTACCTCGAGGTACATAAAAATCCGATGCCGCATGCAAATGTGTGCAATTGGTGAAATTATATGGTTTCCAATAGTTGTATATAATTATATTTATATCATGTAAATCCCGGTAACATAAATACCATAAAAAAAAAATTATTCAGGTTTGGAGTCATTACAAATGGTATCAGAGCCAAGTTACAAAAACTGTGGCCTTTGGGAATTGAAACTGATAGGCAAATAGAGTAGATACAATTTATTTTCATCTCTATTGAGCAATTAAAGAAAAATAGATAATGTGTTGACCCTTCCTCTGTTACTTGTCTTATGTTTAGCACAGGAAAACAGAAGACTGACAATATGAGAAGAGCAGACATCACGTCACGCAGGTTTGTGGTGGGTCAAGGACCTACGACTGGTCCTTAGAATAACCTTGAATTATGGGTACAGCTTGGAGAGGAGGCTCGCAATACAAATCTGGCAATTTTGGAGACAGTACAAGAGTTGAAAAATGAATGACCCGATTGTGGGAGGATAACGCAAGGTTAACCATGGAACAGGGGAGGATTATAAAAATCCTATCTGACAAATAGAATCAGTAGCCACTGAATCCCAACGCTGAGTAGCAAAGAATGTCAGAAGAGCAAAATCACCACACAGAACCCAAAGAGTTAGAAGGAAGGGAGGAGGAACGCTCTAATAATGCTTCCTAACAACAGGCAACAAAAAGGGAACGGATAGAGTTGCAAGGGGAATTTCGTAAAATCAAACTGCCACACTTTGATGGAGAACAGGAGGAAGCAGCTGAGGCCTAGTTGATTAATATGAACAAATATTTCTAGCTATATGAATACGATCACAACCTCAAGGCGCAGTTGGCCATTTTCCAATTACAAGGAAGGGTCACCCTATGGTGGGAAGAAGTTAAGATGGTAAGAGGAGTAAGTGAACAGAATATCACTTGGGAAAAATTTCAAAGATACTTTAAGGAAAGGTACCTGACCGAGCGCTTCTATGACCAGAAGGCAAGGGAATTCCATGACCTGCGGTTGGGACAACAAACTATGGATGAATTTATCACTCGTTTTACTTCAATGCTCCGTTATGTGCTTTATATTCGAGAGGAAAAAGCTAAAGTACAGAGGTTTGTCAGTAGTTTACCCTTGAGCATGAGGGAAAGAATCTAATTTGACAACCCAAAGACGATGGACGAGGCCATACGTAAACCCCAAATTTGCTACCAGCAAAGCAAGCAGAAGGGAGAAATTCTGGGTGAGAAATGGGTCGATAAGAAAAGCAGCAAGCTAGTTGGAAATACTAAAGGTAATCGAAGTGGTGGTAACAAAGGATTCGCCAAGGGGCAAAACAACAGAAACATACAGAGGAATATGCTTCGATTAAAACCCCCCATTAAGTCCAGAATCAATGAACAACCCGGGAAAATAGACAACGAAGGGATAGCAAGGCCTCCCGTGCAATGTTGGGGCTGTGGTGGACCCCATTACATGAAAAGTAGTCCTCAACGAAATGGAACCGAATAGGTTTCCCAAGTCTATGAAGCATCTACAGTTGGTGATGTAGGATGGAGTCTACCAAAGATTAATGCTACTGTAGAAGATCGTTAGGCAGAGTACCAGCTGACCATGGTGGAATTTGAAGGTAAACTTTTAGACCTTGCTGTAACTGTTTTAATTGAACCTGGAGCTACGTTAAGTTATATTAGTCCTAGGGTCGTGGAGCATTGCAAATTGCAACCTGTTAAATTTAAGGACCCTTGGCTAGTACAGTTGGCAACAGGGGCAAAGAGACGGGTACTTGCTAAGGTCAAAAACTGCCCTTTAAAGATAGTGGACAACTAGTGATGGTAGATTTACATGTGCTTCCCCTTGGTTCGTATGATGTGCTGATTGGAATGGACTGGTTAGAAAAACACTGGTCCATAATTAATTGTAAAACTAAGACTATCTATTATAAAGAAGAGCTTGGAATAAAAAAAGAGATGTAGGGAATTAAGCGGCTATTGCAGATTCGGCCCATAACTGCCTCACAATTAGCAAAATGCATTAGGAAGGGATGTCAGATTTATGTTGTCCAAGTGGGTTATGCCAATTCGAAAGATAAAGCAGCTACATTGGAGAACATTCTTGTGATACAAGAATTTGCTGATGTGTTTCCGGAAGAGATTCCTGGACTGCCACCCAAAAGAGACATAGATTTTACCATCGAATTGGTGCCGGGGGCAGCCCCAGTATCCTGAGCACCCTACAGAATGAGCGTACCAAAATTGACGGAGCTAAAAATGCAATTACAAGAGCTGTTGGACAAAAACAACATTCACCCCAGTGTGTTCCTTGGGGAGCCCTGATATTGTTCGTTAAGAAAAAGGATGGGACCCTCTGCATGTGTATGGACTACCATCAATTTAACAAATTGACAATCAAGAATAAGTATCCTCTACCCCATATTGATGAACTGTTCGACCAGGTGAAAGGAGCAACAATTTTTTCAAAGATTGATTTGCGATCAGGGTATCACCAAATCAGGATTAAAGAGGAAGACATAACTAAGACAACTTTTAGAACACGATATGGCCATTATGAGTTTGTGGTGTTACCCTTTGGGTTGACCAATGCCCCCGCAACCTTTATGTGTCTAATGAACAGTGTATTTCATCATTATTTGGATTAGTTTGTGTTGATATTTATTGACGATATACTGATTTACTCTCGGACTATGGAGGAGCATCAGGAGCACCTCGGATTAGTATTGCAAATCCGCTGAGAACACCAATTATACGCTAAGTTCAGTAAATGTGAATTCTTTAAAGAAAAAATACAATATTTGGGGCATATAATCACTAAAGAAGGGATTGCAGTGGATCCTGAAAAGATAAGGACCATAATGGAATGGGCGGTACCCAAAGATGTGGCAGACATTCGATCTTTCATGGGGCTAGCAGGCTATTACAGACGGTTTGTAGAAGGATTTTCAAGAGTAGCTTATCCAATCACTTCCTTATAGAAAAAGGGAAGAACCTTTAGGTGGACCCCTAAATGTCAAAAAGTTTCGAACAACTTAAATATCTGCTGACCATGGCACTCATTCTAATCATATCCGATCCTAGAAAAGATTGTGGTGTGCACGAATGCAAGGAAGGGGTAGGAGGTGTGTTAATGCAAGAAGGAAAAGTGATAGCATACGAATCAAGAAAATTAAAAGAGCATGAGCAGAAATATTTTTCTTATGATCTAGAATTGGCAGCCATCATTCATGCCTTGAAAATGTGGTGACATTACCTTGTGGGAAGAAAATTTCTATTATTGACGGATCACCACAGTCTGACCAATTATTTTAGCTAGCCCACCTTAAATGCAAGGCAAGCACGGTGGGTGGATTTCTTAAGTGGTTTTGATTTTGAGATCAAGCATTTAAAAGGGAAAGAGAATTGGGTGGCGGACGCTTTGAGTCAGAAATGGCAATGGCTATACGAGATTTCTTGCAGTGAAGGGAGAAGCCCCTTCGGGGAAATGATTAAAAGGGCAGCAGAACAAGATATTGTTTATCAACAAATAAAACAACAAATTCAGCAACCAACCAGCAAAGAAAAACAGTCGGATTATGCTTTGGATGTTGCCAGAATGTTGTATTATAAGAAAAGGTTGTACGTGCCCAATCAGAACAGCATTAAAAATCTGATATTGGATGAGTATCATAAGAGTCATTATGCTGGACACCCAGGATATCAAAAAATGATCACTGTACTTCGAAAAGAATATTATTGGTTGGGTATGAAGAAACATGTGGCTAGTTATTTGGCATGATGTCTGGAATGCCAACAAATTAAAGTAGAACACCAACACCCTACGGGGTTATTACAACCATTACACATCTCAGAATGGAAGTGGGAAACCATCTCTATGGATTTTATAACGGGTTTGTCTAAGTCAAAGAAAAATAATGAATTCATCATGGTGGTGGTGGACAGGCTAAGTAAGTCAACACATTTTATACCAGTGCAATCTACTTACAGAGCTGTGCAGATCGCCCATGTTTTCATGCAAAATATATTTAAGCTGCATGGGTTACCCAAGACAATAATCTCAGACTGTGATGTAAAATTTACATCGATCTTTTGGAAAACATTTTTTGAAGAATTGGGGACTCAGCTGAATTTCAGCACGACTTATCACCCTCAAACTGACGGGCAAACTGAACAAATGAACCAGATGGTGGAAGATATGTTAAGAGCATATGTGATGCAGCAACCAACCAAGTGGGAGGACTACCTGCACTTGGTTGAGTTCGCATAAAATAATGGCTACCGCACATCATTGCAAATGAGCCCATTTGAAGTATTGTATGGGCGGAAGTGCCGAACCCCCTCAAGCTGGGGTGGACCGCAAGACAGATTGATGTTAGGTCCTGAAATGCTTAAGGAAATGGAGGAACTGGTTAAAAATGTACGTTCTAATCTAAACACAGCTTAGGATAGGAAAAAGAACTTTGTTGATCAGAAAAGGAGGTTTAAGGAGTATCAAGTCGGTGATCATGTGTATGTGAGAATTCGAGCAAAAAAGAGCACATTACAATGGAGCGGGCGCACTAAGTTGGCACCTCAATTTTGTGGACCATTCCAGGTCTTAGCAAGAATTGGGCCAGTGGCTTACCAGCTCGCTCTGCCAAGTCACATACGAGTCCACAATGTCTTTCATGTCTCCATGTTAAAAAAATATGTTTATGACCCTAAACATGTAATTAGATGGCAAGATATACAGGTGAGAATTATCTCCGATAGATTGGTCTAAATGTTTTATTTTAAAAGAAACTGACTTAGGATGTTGAATGTTGCAGGTCGAACCGGAAGGAGAAAACTTGGTCGAACCGTTGAACATCCTCGACCGAAGAGATGTAATGCTCCGGAAGCAGGCTATTACACAAGTTAAAGTGTAGTGGCAGCACTTTGGGCCTGGTGAGGCCACTTGGGAAGATGAAGAACTCATGAAACAGGCTTACCCAGCAAGGAAAATTTTAAGGATGGAAAATTTTCTTGAAGTTTAAAACATTGGCGAATCTCACTAATCCCTAATATGCAAATTATAAATGTTTATTGATATATTTGTAAAATTAATCAAATTTATAATTATTTTATATATAGTCTCTCTATAATGTTGGCGATTTTTAAGGTAAAATAATTTTATATTCTAAAATTTGGGCGAATCGTCTTTTATAAAATTGGAAATTGGCGAATCTTTTTTGTGAAAAAATCATGGAAAATTAGCCCACTGGGCGAACATTAGCCCCTAAAATTTTCCATGTTACCCAGGGTTGTTCATAACTGAAGGACATTAGGATGATGTCTAATTTCAGGATGGGGAGATGTAATATCCCCAGAATATTGTACATACTTTATTTACCATAGTTAAGAAAAAAAAAGAGAAACAAACTGAAGGATGGTGATTATTATCTATTGCATAAATTAATATTTTTATATTAGTGAATGAAAATGAGAAATTATTTCCTAGTAACAGGGATATCATGTAACTTTTGAGGAGGGAAGCTAATATTAAAAAAAAAAAAAACAGTTGCAAAACCCTAACTTCCCCCCTTACCGTGGATGGCTTCCAGGAAAAGGAAGGGAAGGGGGGGGGGGGGGGAACTGTGCTGTAGAGGACATGCAGTAAGGAAAGCGAAAATTTTCTTACTATGTTTGGTGATGATCAAATGGTAAGGGCGCAGAGCACGTGCAACTTGTAAAAGACTATTAGTCTTTGAGCAAGCTAGGGAGGAGATTTGGTCCTGAAAGACAATCTCATGGGCGAGTGCTTGAATAGCTGCAGAAAACAGAGGTGACCTCTTTCTTTGGAATTACTTATTGGAAGCAACACATGTATGAGGCACTAACCAAGACTGCACCAATACCTGAATTGAAATTAGTAGTGTTTATTTCTATGAGCTACAGTTTCCTAGGATTATTACCAAAAGAAAAAACACATCGAGATCAGATATTTCTACATATTTAGGATCTTTAATTCTAGAAGGGTAAAAGTAGAGGCAAGTTGTCAAGAAGAGGGTTAATCTCAGTTTAGAGTTTAAATTTAACCATCTCTGTTCTAGATAATTTTCTTCAGGATGGAAACTGAGACACGTTTTAGTTAACACTGGTGTTATCAATAATTGTTAAGGTGCTGGCAGAGTGATTTTGTCGAGAAGAGAACATACAAATTATATTAACTAGTTCCATGCATTAAGAGAATGAAAGAAAAATACGATCTTAGGGAGACAATCGAATTAGGTTGTCTGTTCTAATGAACAATAATAAACAATACTGTGGGAAAACTGTGCAAATTATAGTCAGTCCTGAGAAGACGAAAGAAAATAAAACTTATTCTTACGCAGGGCTATTTCCAGTACTAATATTAGATGGCTTGAATCATGCTAGGGCTGAGAATTTTAACAGAAATAAATCAAAGCAGAGGATGCCATTGGTTGCCTTGTCTGCAAGCAACCTTAAAGACAACACCAGCCGAAAATAGAGTTTACTGCAAGAACATAAGGTACTGCAAGCATGCCTCTCCATTTGTATCAAAGATAGGGTTAGAGTCACTATGGGTGCAGCAAGTTTTCTGCCCCAAGAGCAGGGTTTGAGCTGTGAATGAACCCAAGAGACTTGGGGTTTCGAAGCATGATTGTGTACCCTCGGTTGGGTCGAGTCTGAAACCCTCCAGAATTATAACCCTCCAATATTAAGAACAAAAGATAAGAAACAAGTAGAACATAAGAATCGTCGGGAGGAAACTTAAGGCTGCAACTCTGAGGGAAGGGTCTCGGACCTTCTCCACCAGAATATGCGTGACAGTGGAAACATGTCCAAACCCAAGTGCCGAATATATAGATCACCAAAAACTATACTTTTATTTAAGTGTTAAACAAAATACATTATAGAATCAAATGCTGGTCAAGACCAAGTCTCCATGAAAGAAAACTACATTTAAATTTCCAATGCATGAAAGTCCGCGGTGCGTACAGTCTATAGACATGAATATATAAAAAAAAAAACTACTGTGTCTATTTAACCATTAGACTTTCACGGTAATACATCACAACACTAAAGAGAAAAAGTGTCACGAGCATAATAAGCACAATTGTGCAATAAGAAAATCCAACCACAAAGGTCGAGCAGTATAACATAATCTTAAGCTGGACACCCAAATTCCATTACCATTAATAAACAAAGTTATACATTCCATTCAATAGAAACTCGGAGCTCATGAGGGGACGCATCACCCTCCACTCAAATTTCAAACAGAATATAAAACCTGGAAGGACTACCCTTCGATGGGCACGGGAAAGACCTCTAAAACCATTAACTAAAACTCTTCAGTCGAGGGCCTCGGCCGGAAGACATTTCATACCTGGAACCCTTGGCCACGTTGAAGGAGGTTTTCCTTTAGATAAGGCTAGGCAACCACATGAGGGATAGGCGCCCAACCTGCTTGAAAAACAAGCCACGAAGATCATAGTTATATATCTGTGGGTATGAATGTAGACCGTGGCAGAAAATGAGGAGAAATCAAATTCAATTTGACAAAGGACTTACCTGGAAAGAGTTGAGTCACCAAATGTAAGAGCAGATCATTTCGACGTTGCAGGAATCCCTCGAATACAAAACCAACCTGCAGATAGCATGAAGCCCATGAACGAGTCAAGATTACTTGCAGTGGAATGGAGTAGTGCTCAGTTAAAAGGAAACAGAATGAAAACTTTACAACATTTGATTACCTGTAGGAATTGGATGCCAGATATGCCAACAATTGAGTAAAGATATGATAGGTCAACTCTCTGGAGCTGCAATGCTTGGACCGAACCAGAGCAGGCTCCGCAAGGAGTTGCCCATCCAAATGAGCACCGTCACAAAGCATCCGGTAGTATAGGTCAAAAACCCGTGAACGGTTTCCACCATATGATGGCGAAGGACGATCCTCATCGTTGATGAGGCGAGATTACCAAGTGAGCAAAGAGACTGGTCAGCCTACTCGGCCTCGTACAGAACAAAGCGAGCAATATTAACTACACCCGTAATAGATAAGGCAAGCCATGTGATGGCGAAATACAAAAGGGGAACTTACCATTTGTTCATTTGCCGCATGGACAAAACATGCGAATCACCAAAACTGTGTATTAAATGTATTCTATAGCTAGTACGTCGGGGTACATAAAAATCCGATGCCACATGCCAATGTGTGCAATTGGTGAAATTATATGGTTTCCAAAAGTTGTATATAATTATATTTATATTGTGTAAATCTCGGTAACATAAATACCATAAAATAAATAAATAAATTATTTAGGTTTGGAGTCATTACATAAGATGACAAAACTTTTTCAATTTTTTCATCGAGGAGTTAGTTGCTTGCGCTCGGGTGTCTGGCCTTGCGCTACACTCAGGCTCTATAAGTTGCTTCCTTGCCCGAGTCTTGATCAGTCCCGATCTATGAATGACATAAAAACCAATCGTGTTGTCCCACCTGCCGGAACTTATTCGGGAGAAGGCACTTTAATAATTTGGTTTTTCTAGAGGGTTCGTCAACTCGCTAACAAGTAAGCTACTAATGAATGACGCAGATAATGATATTCGCTTATACAGGCTGCACATATAGAATTAGAACCAACTTACCTTAAAAAGGCTTAAGACTAGAACTAGAACAGAGGCCACTCTTTGCCCAAGCGGTAAAAGCAGTGAGTTACTTCTTCTATAGATAGCAAAACATGAGCTTATGTCTGCTTTCTCACCATCTATTTCTTCCCTAGCATTGAAATCAGGGTTTGTGGCTAGTGGGAGGGTGGAGTGACAACTTAGCTAGCTTGGTTCTTTCTTTATTAAAGTGAATATGATCGAGTGTTTTTGAAGGAAATGGAATAGTATTACACTCCATACTGGCAAAGGCTGAGGCAAAGATAGCAGAGAGGGGGAATTAGGTGCACACTAGTTCCTTTCATGTTGACCTACACCACCCAGCCAATCTCCTAGCGAATGTTCCTGCCACCACACAGCAAAATGAGATTGGTGCTCATGTGAAACCAACCAGGTGATGCTACTGGTACTACACACATACATACACACATAATTACTGACGAGAAGACTTTAGAAACTATTCTATTCTCCCGTTTAAGGAATGATCAACAAAGCCCGAGGAGCCGTGTAAGTGTGCTAATAGGTGAGTAGTTGAGTAACCCACTCCCCTCTCAATGTAGGGACTAGCTACCATATATGTATTTTTATGGTATTTTGAAGTTATTAAAATTTTTACTTTCAGATATTATAAGATAAATAATATAAATAGAATAAATAATATTTATTTTTTTTCTCTGTCAAAAATGCTTTCGTTAGATTTTCAATAAAATACAATTTATAAAAATTATCATGGCAACCTCCTTTCTCTCATTCCCACCAAAATTTTTGAGAGTGGAGATGGGACATACCAAAAATGACAACTAACATACATTATTTCCGGAGGGCATTCAAGCCTAGACTGTCATAAACAAAAATAAAACCATAACTAACAGCTGCATATCACGGTGGTGGGTGAGGAGGAAGTACAGGAGGAGCAGTGAAAAAACCGACACGATCATGAATATGGAAGTCAATATGCTCCACCCTCACTCCTAAACTATGAAGGTGGTCGTTCATAAGGTGATGTTGACGCCAAAGACTGTCCAATTGCTCCAATGTCTCATTCTAGCTATACTTGATGTCCTAGAAATAGACCATAGTCTCATTCATGTCTTCATACCGATGATCACAGAGGATATCCATATTGATTTGGATTTGACGAATCTGCGGTGCAAGAGATTCCAAAGTGACTGGAGCTACCACTTGGCCATGCAAACAAAATGGAGATACAGTCTATGTTTCCTCAGTGTCTCCGGTTGCTGCTATCCACCCCCATGGCAGGGCCGACCTCGTTGACAGGGCATTGAGAGAAGAGAAAAATTAACCAGACAAAAGGGGAAGGCTCTGCGAAAAGGACACCCCCAAAAACAATAATCGATACCTGGGTTGCTGAACCACCACCGAGGAGACTATTGCACCAACCGATCACCACCCTCTAGCAAGGCCACAATAAACAAGCCACTAACCACACTGGGTGGCTTGCACTCCCTCTGCCGACTTTACACCACACAATTCCAGAGGACACACTGAGGTTGAATTTACACCACACAATTTTAAAGGATAGCCACACAGATCCCACAAATTCACACCTAAGCACCACCAGATGGGCGAGGTTCTGAACAAACCACCCTATAGAATTAGGAGGCTCAAACTCCTTAATCCACACACCACTCACCACCCCGTGACAGGAACAAGACAAACAAGTTGCCTTCCACACCGGATGGCCTTCACCTGTTTCGTCGTAGACACCCTAGGCACAATTGAACCCATAGTTGCACACAATGGACACATCAATCACCCCGAGGGCAGCCTGACACCAAGCAATTCGAGGGAGCAGCCACTGAGAACCCACTAATTGTCACCCAAGCACCACTATATGGGCATAGTTCTAGACTAACCACCATACAGAGAGATGAAGAGACTCACACTCCTTATCCCACACGTAGGAAAGAAGGCCCGACGAGACAAATTCTTTATGCTCGATCAGCGACAGGCTAGAGCTCGGCGGCAAATCAGCTCTGCATCTGTTTGCGTCCCCAAGTCCCAAGGGCAAAGAAGGCAATGAACCTTAGACCACACCACAGGGCGTTGATCCCCCACATCGCCTCTCAGCTAAGGTCAAAACCCCGGGGAGCCACCATGGATATAGACCCACACTCTCTGCTTACCAAAACTCATCTCCCAAGTTTCCACACTAAACTTCCTTTGTGACCAGCCTACAATTATAAAAATGGTAGAATCCTCCCACATACATGTGTATTTAATATACTAAATTTACATGAGTGTAAAGTTATGAAAGGCATGGAGCCGAAGCAAAACTCAAAAACCGCTCTAGTACCATTTATACCACCATCCAATCACCCATAGAGAAATATAATAAATAATACTTATTATACTAAATAAATAGTACTTATTATAATAAATATTTGTAATAAAACAAATTATGTTAAACATTCTACCACCTTCATACCTGCACTAATCATACACACCAATGAATTATATATACATTATTGAGTGATGGTTAATTTTTGACATTTTTCTCCAAAATTTAAAATGTTTACCAATTATGTAAAAATTATAATGTTTTATACGTTATTGATAATTCAAAAAGTAACTAATCACATGAAATGGGGCTTCGAATTTGCATTTAAAAAGATTAAATGTATTATATTTTGTAAGATCAAGTTATTGTCATTATATTATATGTGAAACTTATTGTAATACTTAAACTTTATTTTGAAATGTTTTTATTTTTTTATTTTTTTCAATATTATTAAAGATGTGTTAAGAATTTAAAAATATATATATATATATAACTTAAATTTATATATCTAAATTTATTAATATATTTTTTATATTTAAAAATATAAAAAAATTAAAAAAATTATTTAGTTTGAAGGTATACTTTATAACTCAGTATAAGAGAGATAGTGTAAGTGTTTTTTACTAATTTCAGTTTGACACATGTTTTTTTTAAAATGAAAATAAGATATTATCTATATATATATATATATAGGTTTAGTTTTAATTATAATCATTATAAGATATCAATAATCTCACTTTCATTTTGCTAGCTTAGTTGGTGGTTGATATTACAACTAGTATAAAGGACATGTGGAATCTCAATCTTAAATAAATTATTTCGGATGTCCATGTGAAATAATGTAATTTTAGATAAATTCTGGAGGAAAAAAAACAAAGAAAACTTATATTTCACCTTTTGAGTGTGCAGATGTATAATTATTAAAACATTTAAAAATTTGCAATATAAGACGTAAATAAATTATTTGAATATTCATGTTAATTAATATATTTTAATATCAACTTTACTTATGTATATAGAGAAGAAAAATAAAATAAAATAATATTGGCCATTATAAAATATTTCAATGTCCAAAGAGAAGAAGTAATGGAAAATAAAAATAACTAATTACCTTATAAGAATAATAAATGTATTAATATGCACCATTATAAAATAATAATAATAATTTGAAAAACTAAATGTGACCATAAATAAAATATTTCAATAAACATGTTAAATAAAGCATCTCAATGTATATTATATATTATATGAAGTAATTGAAAAAATAAATTTTGAGAACTCTATATTTTTTGTCCTTTTTGGGTATATTTTTAGGTCAATTTTGTTTAAAATTTAGTAAAAATTTATTTGAATTGCAAGTTTAAGTTGTGTAGTCTACACACTCCAAGTCTCCAAATAATTTTCAAAAAGTTGAATCCATTTAATCCATTTATCAAAGTTATTGAAGTGCAAACTTATTTTGAAATAGAAATCTTTAAAAAAGTTTGCACCTGAAGAGATTTGATCCCTCTCTGAGCTTATGAGATCCATGGTTAAGATATATATATAAGCTTAGAGAGGGATCAAATCTCTTGAGGTGCAAATTTTTTTCAAGATTTGTATTTCAAAATAAGTTTGCATTTCAATAACTTTGATCTCTGTAAAAGCTTCCTCGATCCATAATAAGGTCAAGTTCAAAAAATAAAAATAAAAATAATGGATAGAATAACATCTATTGGATAGAATAACATCTAAGAAGTTTTCAAGAATGCATTATTTGTAAGGTGGAAATTATGTTTTCACAATTAAAAAAAATAGTATGCTAAATTTTTATAAATGATGTTATTTACATTTATGAAGATAAAGATTATATTTTTTAATTATATTTATAACTTTTTTAAGTTTATTAATGTAATCATGATTTATAAGTATTTTTATTTTTTAATTTAATTTATAATATAATAATATAATTTTTTTTTTTTTATGAAATTTGTTGGAGTAGTGAAATCCATTTAAATTTTGAAGGATATAGGAATAGGTATTGATTTATTATATGTATATTGATTACTACTTTAAAGTGAATTATGATTTTAAACTAAATTTTCATTAAAAAAAATTATATATATATATAATCTATAATTAAACAAAATACTCACTTACATTAACAAATTTATTGTTTTAAATAATTTCAATATTTATAATAAAATTTATTTTAATTTTTTATTTCATTTTCATAAAATCTTATATATCTTTAAAAATAATAAAAATAATAATATTACTTTAAATAATATAGATTTATTACTAAAACCTTTATAAAAAATGTTGGATTGTTACATATACAACACATACATTCTCCTCACATTCTTTGAGTATACCCTCCACACATGCATATTCCTAGGCATGTAGGAACTATCAAGTTATGTGAAATGAGACACTTTTATTATGTTACCATCAGGTTTTGTTTTGTGCAGTGATACTACTGGTAACCCATCAGGTCATATGAAATCAGACCCGTCAAGTTATATGAAATGAGAGAATTTTACCATGTGTCACCATCAAATTTTGTGCAGTAATATTACTTATCGACGTCTGGGTTAGAATTTACTTTCACACAGATGCAAAGCTACTTTGGATTCAATATCTCATCGTGTCAAACTGCCTGCCTCATTCTGCTGCTGTTTGCTACCGTTTAACCATTTAAAATGGTTGATATTTAATTTATTTTAAAACAATTTTCACGCCTTTTAATATAAGAAGAAATGATTTTGTGTGCTTTAATTCAGTAAGTTCAAAAAATAGAATAATATAATTGATGTGTGTGTTTGTATTTAATAATTTTAATTGGTTAAACAAAAGTATTTATAAATTCAATTACAAAAGTATTTATAAATTCAACTATGTGAACGCTATTATTACTTTAGTTGTTTTATAATTATATCATTGGGATTGGTTATTGTTATATGATAATCAATGTTATTTTTTAATTATTTTATATTATTTTCAAAAGTGTAACATGAATATTTTATCTTTTATATGAATTTATAAAATATATAGAATTTAAAAAATAAAATGTTGTGAATAATATAAAGTAATTTTTGTTAATGGTATGTTTGAAATTTATTATTGATAAAAAAATTTTCTAATAATTTCATCTATAAAATTGATTAAGAAACATATCACAAATATTTTTAGTTATAAATTAAAATTTAACATTTTCACTAATCGCAAATTTCATTAGAGGTAAATTTATAAAATATGTAATATTTATTTAAAATTAATAAAAAAAACAAATTGTGAATAATATAAAATGATTTGAATTAATAATATGACTAAAAAAATTTATTTAACAATTATTGGAATATGAGTTGTAGTTCAGATAGGAGATTGCTAAATTAACGCATACATTCACCAAGTTAGGAATCAAGTGCATATATAATAGTACAATCTAATTGAACAAAATCCTAGAATATAGGATTTGAAAACTAACAAGGATTAATTAGGACAATCACTCAAACAAGACTTCAAAAACACATACAAATTCTAATAATAGGATATTTTAGATTTATCCATTATTTTGTTCCTCCCCCTTAATTACTGGAAAAATGTGTTTTCTACCACACCCAATCGATTCCTACATACTTCAAAATTTTCCTTTGCAAGAGGCTTTGTAAAGATGTTAGCCACATTTTCAGTGAAATTGCATAAAGTAAATCAATTTGCCACATTTTCATTAATATTGCATAAACTAAATCAATTTCTTGGGATTGCATCATTTCCTTGCCAAAATGATAGTGAGTCTCAATGTGTTTTGATCTTTCATGGTAGAAAGGATTGTTGACTACTTTGATGGAGCTTTGATTATCACATTTGATAATTGTTGGTGTTTTATGTACTTCTCCCACATCTTCAAGAACTCGCCTCAACCAAACTGCTTCACAAGTAGCACTACACAAATCTTTATACTCAACTTCAGTTGATGATGGAGAAACAATTGGTTATTTCTTGTTGCTCCATGCCACAATCCTTGAGCCGAGGTTGTATGCATAATCTAATGTTGATATTTTGTCTTCAGGATTCTGGACCAATATGAATAAGAATAGCCTACCAACTCAACATCAAAATCATCAATATATTTAATACCAAAGTTAATAGTTCCTTTCAGATAGCAAAGGACTATCTTCACTAATTTCCAATGGATTTCAAGAGGTTTGGCTATTTACTAACTTAGGATGCTAACTAAATATGCTATGTCTCATCTGGTTGTAGTGAGGTGGTAGTGATATAGTTTAGACTTCCCACCAGATGATGATATAGTGTACCATCCACCTCTCTTGTCCCATAATCACTATAGAGTTTGAATGTTTTTTATAAAGGCATTGATATGCCACACATTGATCCATTTTGAACCTTGCAAATAAATCTATTGTATATTTTCTTTTTGTAACCAATGTCTAACTAACTTCTCTCCATATTTCAAGACTTGAGAAATAATGCAATTCACCACTCGAGGTCTTTCATTTCAAAAACATGTGGCAGTTGTATTTTTAACTTCATCAATTAACTTAGAAACATTTATTGTTATAATAAGATCATCAACATGCAAGTAAATCATAATGACATGCCCCCTTTGATCTGACTTTATATATAGGTTAAGGCCACTTTTACCTTTCATAAAACCTTTTTGAAGAAAGAAAGAGTCAATCTTCACATGCCAAGATCTTTGTGCCTATTTTAATCCATATAAAACTTTCTTTAATTTGCAAAAAAAGTGCTCTTGACCCTCCTTTCTGAATGCTTCTGGATGGCCAAGATATACTTCTTCCTTTAGTTCCCCATTCAGAAAAGTACATTTAACATCTAGTTGATGTAGTTTTCATTTATATTTTGTAGCTAATGCAATACTTAATCTAATTGTGTTTAAGTTAGCTCCAAGCGCAAAAGTTTTATCATAATGAATTCCCTGTTTTTTATGAGTACCCTTTGGCAGCCAACCTATCCTTATATTTATCTATACTTCCATCAACAATAAATTTTGGTTTGAACAAACATTTGGATCCTATGGGTACTTTATTTTTTGGCAAATTTGTTGATTCCCAAGTATCATTTTTCATTATGGACTCATATTCTTCTTTCATTATATCTCTTATTTTCTTATATTCATTAGCTTGTTTGAAATTCAAAGGTTCAATGACATTCATTACTTCAGTCATTAAGGCATAATCTTTAAATTTTGTTGGTGGTTGGGTATTTTGTGATGAAATCCTTGGTGTTTCACTACTTTCATCTCTTCTCCTTCTTTATGGTGAATCATCTCCTCCTCCTTGTGTATTGTGGAAACTAGAGGTGTCTATGTCATTAGATTCTTCTTCCTCTTTTTGTTCATGCTTATCATCTCCTTCCTCTTTGACATCATCATAATCATAAAGAATATGTCACACATCATACCTATTCTCCTCATGGCCTTCATCTTCATTCTCATGAAATAGGACATCTATGCTTGCAAAAACTTTAATTGTGTAGGGATCAAACTGTTTATATGTTTTATGATCATAACAAAAACAATACATATACACTTGATATATTTTGCATCAAGTCTTCTCCTATCTTCTTTTAGAACATGAGAAAATGCTTTTCTTCCAAATATTCTTAAATGGATTATTGTTAGTTTATAACCATAAAGAGCTTCAAAAGTAGTCTTATGCTTTAAATTTTTAATTGGAATTCTATTTTTCAAATAAAAAATAGTGGTAACAACTTTAAATTTGAAGGAATTGGTGAGGTTTTAACCTTTTAACATGTTCCGTGCACATTCAACTAGGGTTATGTTCTTCCTTCTAGCTATTCCATTTTGTTGTGGAGTATGCGGTATTATGTTTGTTGTACAATTCTATGGGCTTTGCAGTACCTGATGAATTCACATGAAGTATATTCTCCCCCTTGATATGATCGAAGGATATTGGTGTACTTTCATGTTTTCTTCTCAACCATATTTTTGAATTCTTTAAAGTATTCAATACATCACTTTTATTTCTCATGAAGTAAACCCATGTATATTTTGTACAATCATCAATAGGTATCAAGAAATAATATGCTCCACCTAATTATGTTGAATACATAGGACCACATACATCTATATGCACAAGTTCAAGAATATCCCTTTTCCTTCTATCTATGTGGGAACTCTTCTCTATGCATATTCCCTAATCACACCCTTCATATGTAGCATATTCATTCTTAATGTATTGGAAGCCTTTCTATCATTCCTCATTTTTGAAGTAGCAAGAAATCATGATAATTAATATGGCTATACCTTTGGTGCCAAAGAAATTCTACTGTCATGGTTGTGGCTGTCAACTCCTGATGAATTTTGTTTTCCACATGAGGTTTTTATAAACTCCTTTTCTAACTCATGTTGTAATGACCTTGAAGTGATCATGCATATCTCTCACTACACAATGTGGATTTACAAACTCACCATGAACATACATCACATTGTGAACTTGTTTAACACAACCATTTTGTAGTGTCATAAATATATCACCATACCCTTTAATTCAGTGTGAACGATCATCTCCAAGATATATATTTGCACCATTATTAGTTTTGAATGAAAGTTCTAAAATCAATGCTTATTATATGACATATGGATGGAGGCACCATAATAAAAAAACCATGTATTTGAATCATCTATTTCAATAGAGAGGGAATCCTTTAAAATAAACTGTTGGGTGTGGAGCCTGATTATCTTCTTTATTTAGAGGTATCGCTGCAATGGACCCCAGTTTGTAATGGGGTGGAAACACCACCCATTTTTTGCCTCCAGGGGGGTCCAGGTGGGGCGACAATGATTTTTATGAGCCCCCCCTTAGCGGGGGTTCGTGGCCAGTGCCCCTAAAGCTAAAAATAGATGTAAAATTGCCTTGTAATATATTATATTTTCGTAGTCAATTTGAGTCGTTCATTAGGCAGATGATCTGATGGTATAAGCTATGCTTAATTTAGGGTTTTTTGCCATAGTAGGCAACCCCTCACTATATATGAGGGAATTGTATTGTGGCTATGTCTATGTGTATTCTGAGTGAGAAAGAGAGAGGAGATTGTGTGGGAGTGAAGTGGAAATTACAACGGATTTGCTATAGGTTGTATCTCTTCATTGTGTTGGATAATATAAAGGAAGGACTGAATGTTTCTCCGTGGACGTAGCCCACATTGGGTGAACCACATATATTTGTGTCTCTCTTGTTTTATGCATTTTCTGTGTGTATCTTTCTGCAATATTTATGTGTTCCATTGCTCTATAATATATACTTTTCTAACATAAGCATTCTAAGATTTTTGAAGTCATTATTCATTGTTTCTCCTTTATCAGCAAAATGACCAGTGTGCCTTCTATTTCTATGTTTGGACTCATGACACTTCCTTTTCATGCTATCCCTAGAATAATGTCAAAACTTGTCACAATAATGACATGCAAGTGGAATTTATTGGAATTTCAACTTTAAGTTGTATATTGTGCAACCCAAGTGTCCAAAAGGATTTTCAAGAGATTGAATTCATCAATTCAATATGCAATTATACACACACACATATATATATATATATATATATATATATATATATATATGTGTATATATATATATATATATATATATATATATATATATATATATATATATATATATATGTATATATATATATATATATATATATATATATATATATATATGATGGACCTAGGAAGCTTAGAGAGTGATAAAATCTCTTGAGGTGCAAACTTTTTTTCAAGGTTTGCATTTCAAGAGCTTTGATCCCTCTAGACGCTTGTTAAATCTGTATTAAGATAGAGTAAAAAAATTAAAAGCATGGATGATGGATAGAGTAGCATGTCTTTACATATTGATAATTTTTTTTTTATATTAAAGAACCTTTGGTAGGTGTGTTATTTGTAAAATGACAATTATGTTTTCACAACTAGAAAAGATTTAGTTAAAGCTTTTTATAAATGGTGTTATTTATATTTATAAAGGTAAAAATCTTGTTTTTTTTGTTGTTGTAAGTTTAACAATGACGAGGCTACATCATGGTCATTTCCAAGAATAACACAAGGGTGGGGAATTCAACCAGTGACTTTACATCTGAGAGTGTCTTAACAATGCACCCGATCACACTCTATTGAATACACGGCGGACAATGTAAAAATCATGTTTTCTTAATTATGTTTATAAATTATTTTAAGTTTATTAATGTATTTGTGATTTATAGAATTATTTTTTAATTTAGTTTATAATCTAATATTTTTTTTTCTAAAATCAATTGTATTAGCAATATTTTTAAATTTTGAAACATATAAAAATAGACTTTGATTCATTTATATACATATTGATCACCACCTAAAGATAACTTGTATGAAAATTAAATATTATCTATAATTAAAAAGAATCATACTTTCATTATTAAACTCAATCTTTTAAGTAATTTAAATATTTATAATAAACCAATTATTTTAAAAAATTGTATTTTTTGTTTTCATAAAATCCTATACATCTTTAGAAACAATAAAATTAACCATATATTCTATAATACTAAAAACTTAAAAAAAGAACGGTTGAGTTGGAACCTATGCAGTATACAACACATACATTTTCCTCACATTCTTTGAGGGAGTATATAACATATACATTCTCACATTCTTTGAGGGAGTATACAACATATACATTCTCACATTCTTTGAGTATACCCTCAAAACATACATATACATATTCCTAGGCATGTAGGGACCATTAATTTATGTGAAATGAAAGACTTTTATTATCTCACGATCAAGTTTTGTGGAATGATACTGACCCATCAGGTTATATGAAATGAGATGCATCGGGTTATATGAAATGGGAGAATTTTATTGTGTCACCATCAATTTTTGCTAAGTAATATTACTGGTTGATGCGGGGGCTAGAATTTACTTGTCACATATAGGCAAAACTATTTTTAAAACGGAAGAAACAGATTTGGATTGTGATGTTTTAAACTATGTAGGTTGATTCAATGTATCAACTGCCAAAGTGGTCCTGCAAATAATTTGACACGATGCCTCTATCATTCAGCCGAATGAGAATGTTTTTTCTACGTTGAAAAACGATAAAAAATTTAATGTTAAAATGAAATGTTCTAGAACGTATCTTACGACATCACGTCGAGCAACTATTTTACAGTGGAGCTACGTAAAAAATTTAATGTTAAAATGAAATGTTCTAGAACGTATCTTACGACATCACGTCGAGCAACTATTTTACAGTGGAGCTACGTAAAAAATTTAATGTTAAAATGAAATGTTCTAGAACGTATCTTACGACATCACGTCGAGCAACTATTTTACAGTGGAGCTACGTAAAAAATTTAATGTTAAAATGAAATGTTCTAGAACGTATCTTACGACATCACGTCGAGCAACTATTTTACAGTGGAGCTACGTAAAAAATTTAATGTTAAAATGAAATGTTCTAGAACGTATCTTACGACATCACGTCGAGCAACTATTTTACAGTGGAGCCCTCGGTAGCTTATTAGGTATTTGGTTGTCAATAAAGGTGTTGATGGATGAAATGGAATCAATGTTGTGTTATGCGATTTATATCAATTTTAACAATTAATTTCACTTTTAAATTAGGTTAGGTAACAAAATTAGGTTATTGTCTGGAAGTCATTTATATACAAATGGACCAACCTCAAAATATAGAGAAGTATCCAGGCGTAAATGAAAGATGCAGATTGGGGTGGGTCCGTTGATGCTGACAACACCAACTTTGACAATGCAGACTCCAATAAATTGCACTCTAAAATCTGCACCTGCATTTATATGACATGTGAATGTGTATACAGACTATCCATTAAAAATACGATCACATTTAATCTGATCGTTCCGACCTCATATTTTAGTGAAGGTTCAGGTTCTGTATTAAGTCCGCTATTTAGTTATGTTCTACCAGGCTTCAAAGTTCAACGCTCAATATCAGATAGTTTACAAACTCTCGATGTCTTCCTAATACTGTTATTTGAATTTATTTTCACTTTATGGTCACCAGCCTATGCAAAACTGCTAGCCTGATTCTGCAGCTCAGCTCATACATGGTGGCTGCCATTTTACCATATAGATTCCCATACCCATGGTTGCTTTTTCTTTGAAATGCCATTACTTTTCCTCAATGATATCTGTCTTAGTGGAGGTTGAGAACATTTTGTTTTAGTGTAATATGAAAAAGAATGTCGAGCTTAACTGGCTCTAATAATTAGCAACATGGATTTTCCCACTTAATAATTAACCACATGGATTTTCTCCTTAAAAGTTACATATTCAACCACATGGATTTTCTCCTTAAAAGTTACATATTCAATTTTGGAAGGATCAGGGTATGCACATGTGAGTAATATTGAAAAAGTATGGACACTTTTACTTTCAAAAATATTTAAAAAATATAAATAAGAATAGTTTTTTTTATTATAACAAATAATTGTAATAAAATGAAAATTTTATATTTATTATTATTATTTTTTTAGTTAATTAAAATTTAATTTGTTTTAAAATAACGTTTTTACAAAATCAGAGTTAATTGTTTAAGGGGTAGTATAGTTGTTTGTTATAAGACAAACCATACTTGCTGATAGTGAGATCTATTATTTATCATTCAAATCTATTTTAAAATAAAACTAGTTTTTGTTGGGTTGTGTTATATTCTTTTCATGACTAGTCCACGTAGTTAACGAGGAGGTTAGAGCGGGGGCGGAGCCCCCCTTCGTTGTGCCGATTGTGTAGCGGTGAGGGTGGGGCATTCACAGGGGGCTTGATGCGTACCCGCAACTCCACTTTATGAGGTCTGGGGCAGCGGCCCGAAAAATTTTGGTTTTGGACCCTATGTTAGGTTGGGTGGACCCACCTATGGTTTTGTGCATGATTTTCGCACATGTTTTTTAGACGTGATGGTTTTCGGTCCATGGTATTGGACGCGATGGTTTTCGGTCCATGGTATTGGATGCTTCGACATGTATAAATATATATCATAACATTGAAAAGAACATAACAATGAAAAATCAAGTTGGTAGTCTCGGTTTTGGGATCCAAGGGAAAATCTCTGTGTATATGTGTTTTATGTGTCATGTTCTCGTATTGTTTATTTTTTGTGTTTTAGAATTCATATGCAGGTAATTCCTATACGGGGTTAAAGCCTACATTTGGTATCAGAGCAGTTTTGGCTTCAAGGGGACGCCTTTGTTGCTGAGGGGTTTCGCTCAGGCCTGTGGTAGACCTTGTTCAGTGGAAAATCGATTCTGGTGGTGAAAGAAGATGGAGAGCAGTGGAAAGATAGAGATCGAGAAATTTAATGGTCAGAGTTTTGAGTTGTGAAAACTCAAGATGGAGGATCTGTTGGTGGATAAAGATCAGCGGATCGTGGTAGATCCGAGTACTAAACCAACAGGAGTGTCTGATGAAGAATGGAAAAAGTTGGATCGGAAGGTAAAGAGCACAATACGATTGTGTGTCTCAAATTCAATATTTTTGAATGTATCAGGGGAAGCTACAGCGAAGGCTTTGTGGGACAAGTTAAGGACTTTGTACGAATCTAAGTCTCTAGTGAATAAACTTTTCCTGTAGAAAAAAGTTGTATAACCTGAGGATGAAAGATGGAGACTCGATGACAAAGCATCTGAACGCATTTAATACTGTGGTAAGTCAGTTAGCATCTGTTGATATTAAAATTTCAGATGAAGATAAGTGCATCAGTTTGTTGTGTTCTCTACCAGATTCATGGGATAGTCTGGTTATTGCAATAGGTAGCAATGCAACTGCTTTGCAGTTTGATGAAATAGTCTCATCCTTGCTGACGGAGGAGATGAGACAGAAAAATATGGAGAGCCAGAATGGTGATGCCTTGTCTGTATGAGGACGGTCCCAGAATAGAAACAAAAATAAGTCATCGATTGGGAGATCTAAATCTAGAGGGAGATCTAAATCTCCAGGAAAACCAGTAAAGGTGGTGTGCTGGAAATGCGGAAACGAAAGGCACTACAAAAGGAACTATAAATCTAAAGCTCCTGATAAAGGAAAGGGATCTGATGATGTTCCTTCTACAGAGCCGAAAACCACCTTAGATGAAGGTGGGGATGTGTACTTGGCTTCTTCAAGTACACTTGTAGATCATGAGGCATGGTTGATTAACTCAGGTGCATCCTTTCACTTCACTCCCCATAGAGAGTGGTTCTATGAGTATGAGAAATACGATGGTGGTGATGTCTTATTAGGGGATGATAGGAAGGCTAGAATCATTGGTCGCGGAAAGGTAAAGTTGAAGTTGCAAGGTGGAAGGGTTAGAACACTTCTGGTGTTCTGCATATTCCTGCATTGGCCAGAAATCTGATTTCTGTAAGCAAGCTGGATGATGCAGGTGTAAAAACAGTGTTTGAGAAGGATACCTACAAAATGGCTCGGGGAGCACTGGTATTGATGTGGGGAGTTCGAATTGGAACTCTGTACAAGCTGCAAGGTAGCACTATTATTGATGGGTGTAACAGTTCTGTGGTTCCTGAAAGTGGAGCAGAAAATCTAGTGGTCTCTGGAGAGAAGACCATGTTGTGGCATCAAAGGCTTGGACATATTGGAGAGAAGAGCCTTCGAATACTTCATGGTAAAGGTATGGTAGAAGGTATGAGTAATTGCTCTTTGGATTTTGATTTCTATCAAAATTGTGTTTATGGGAAGCATAATCGGGTGAGTTTCCCCTCTGGTAGTAAGAGGGAGAGATATATATTAAAACTTGTGCACAGTGATGTGTTTGGACCTGTGAAGATTCCATCACTGGGTAAGTCTGTGTACTATGTATCATTTAAAGATGACTTCTCAAGGAATACATGGATATATTTCCTTAAGAAGAAATCTGAAGCCTTTGACAGGTTTAAAGAATTTAAGGCTGTCGTGGAAAATCAAACAAAGAAGAAGATAAAGGTGCTGAGGACAGATAATGGTGGAGAGTTTTGCAGCAAGGAATATGAAGAATTCTGTAAGAAGTGTGGTATAGCACAACAGAAGACTATTCCATACACACCTCAGAAAAATGGAGTTGCAAAAATAATGAATAAGACGTTGATGGAAGGGCAAGAAGCATGATTAGTGGTGTCAGGTTAGGACAGGAATTCTGGGTAGAGGTTGTGGATATTGCATGTTACCTAGTCAGTAGGTCATCTTCATCAGCGTTGGACGATAAGACTCCACAAGAGGTATGGATTAGTAAGAAACCCTCTCTTTCACATCTGAGGGTATTTGGATGTGATGCATATGTACATGTTCCAAAGGAGAAACGAATCAAGTTGGATAGTAAATCTAAAAAGTGCATCTTTATTAGGTATAAGGATGGTTTAAAGGGTTAGAAGCTTTGGAACCCAATCACACGGAAGGTTGTGTACAACCAAGATGTGGTGTTCAGAGAGGTAAAAGATGTTATTAAACTTGAAGTCCAACGAAAGGAACCTGAAAAGATAGAGTTTGAGCTTAAGGAGGAAGAATCAGACTCTACAGCAGAGGAGGAATTAGAAGATGAAGAGCCACAAACTCCGGGTGTGAGAAAATCAGTTCGAGAAAGAAAGCAGCCAGAAAATTATAGTCCATCTGCTTTCTGTTGAAATTTTGCTTTATATATTACTGATGATGATACCAGAATTGTGAAGGAAGCAGTAGATTTAGAGGATGGCAAACTCTGGAAAGAAGCCATGGTTGATGAAATGGCATCTTTGCACAAAAATGAGGCTTGGGATTTGGTGGAGTTGCCGGTTGGAAGGAAATCCATTGGTAGCAAATGGGTGTTCAAGAAGAAGACAAATGCAGAAGGAAAGATGGAGAAATACAAAGCTTGGTTGGTAGCAAAAGGTTATTCCCAAGTGTCGGGAATTGGTTTTGGTGATATTGTTTCTCCTGTTTCCAAGGTAACTTCTATTATATTACTTTTATCTGTTGCTACTGCTTTTGATTTTGAGGTAGAATAGATGGATGTGAAGACAACGTTTCTTCACGGGGATCTGGAAGAGGAAATATACATGAAGCAAGTTGAAGGCTTTGTGGTGAAGGGTAAGAAATAACTGGTATGCAAGTTAAAGAAGTCTCTGTATGGGGTAAAACAATCAAGGATGTGGTATTAGAAATTTGATTCATTTATACGGGCACTTGGCTTCACCAGAAGCAAAGCAGATCACTGTGTGTATTTTAAATTAATTGGTGACCGTGTTATTTATCTGGTCTTGTATGTGGATGATATGTTGCTGGTTGGAAATGACAAAGAAATTATCCAGGATTTGAAGACCCAATTGTCATCCAAATTCGACATGAAAGATCTTGATGCTACAAACTATATTTTGGGCATGGAAATTAAAAGAGATCGGGAAAAGAGGAAGCTCTGGTTAAACCAGAGGAAGTATGTCGAGACAATACTGCAGAGGTTTAATATGTAGCATAATAAACCGATGAAGGTTCCTATTCCTGTAGGTGTGAGGTTATCTGTTGAACAGTGTCCCAAGACACAAGAAGAGGAAGAGGACATGTCCTGTGTTCCATATGGAAGTGCAATCGGTAGCCTGATGTATGCAATGGGTTTTACTAGACCAGACATTGCACATGCAGTGGGAGTATTGAGCAGGTTTATGTCAAAACCAGGGAAGGAGCACTGGACAACAACGAAGCGAGTTTTCAGGTATTTGCGTGGCACTAGTGATTATGGTTTGTGCTACCAAGGAAGATCAGGATTGGAAAAGATGTTGGATATTTGTGGCTTTGTTGATGCAGACTGGGCTGGAGATCTGGACTAGAGAAGATCTACAAGTGGGTATGTGTTTAACCTATTTGTAGGTGCAGCCAGTTGGATGAGTAAGAAACAATCTGTAGTGGCACTATCAACTATAGAGGTAGAATACATGGCAGCCACTCATGCAAGCAAGGAAGCAGTTTGGTTGCAAAGATTTTGTTCAAGTATGGGGTTAGTACAGGGAGCTATAAGGATAGACTGTGACACTCAAAGTGCAATTTTCTTGGCAAAGAATCTCGCATATCATTCAAAGAAAAAGCACATTGATGTTCAATATCACTTTGTGAGGGATATGATAGAAGACAAAAAGGTATTGTTGGTAAAGGTGGACACTTTGAAGAATACTACAGATGCATTGACAAAATCTGTGAGCTCTGAGAAGTTCTCTTGGTGTAGAGAGAAAATGGGCGTTTCAGGGCTGGAAAAATGACTAAGATCTCTTGTGGCCCCTTGTGGAAAGAAAACAACAAGTGGGAGAATGTTGGGTTATGTTATATTCTTTCCATGACTAGCCCACGTAGTTACCAGGAGGGTTAGAGGGGGCCAGAGCCCCCCTTTGTTGTGCCGATTGTGTAGCGGGGGGGGGGGGGGTCATAGGGGGTTTTAGGCGTAAAAATTTTGGTTTTGGACCCTATGTTAGGTTGGGCGGACCCACCTATGGTTTTTTGCATGTTTTTCGCACATGTTTTTTGGACGTGATGGTTTTCAGTTCATGGTATTGGACGCGATGGTTTTTGGTCCATGGTATTGGATGCTTCGACATGTATAAATATGTATCATAACATTGAAAGGAACATAATAATGAAAAATCAAGCTGGTAGTCCCGGTTTTGGGTTCCAAGGGAAAATCTTTGTGTATATGTGTTTTATGTGTTATGTTCTCGCATTGTTTATTTTCTTTGTTTTAGAATTCATATGTAGGTAATTTTTGTACGGGGTTAAAACCTACAGTTTTCACTTCAAGCTTTTGACATGCACTAGACCATATATAAAAAATATCAAGTGCTAATTATCACTCACTACACATCTCTTAAAAATACTACTTTACTAAAAGTAAAAAACATTAGCCAAGAAGCTAGATTAATCATCAGTTATCCAAGGTCGTGACTGGCTTTGTATCTGGGTGCTTGTACCTTTTGGAGTTGAAGGATTGAAGCCGCATTGTAGAGACCCTCTATGTGATCCAAGCAATCGTCAAGGTTGGCTAAGCAAGAATGTTGGTTGCATTGAACTTGTTGAATTTCATTAAGGCAAGCTATAATGCCATTACAGTCCTCGTGCTTTTCATTAAGGACCATGCCCGGGAGCATCTTTATTTGCGAATAGGGGGTGATGGAATTGAGACATTGGCTCCATCGTCCCCTAGTATGTCCGGGGTTGGGAACCCAACTAGCTACTTTAGTTCAGACTCAAAGTAGGCTTGGTGATCATTTGTTTTAAGGCTTCTAACTGATAGATTTCTTCTTGGATTTCTTGAGATATGGAGGAATGGAATATAGCTACACCCATCTCTACTTGGGTTTGAGCCCAAGTTTGGTCGTAAGGGCGTCCACCTCCAGACACCTATTGAGATTACTTACATTGGTGGGACATAATACTCAACGAGAAGATAGGCCCAGTTAAAAACAACCCCCAATAGAAGGGAAAACCGGTGAGATAGATCAATAGGACCCATGACAAGATCAGAAGAAACTTAACACTAAGTAGCCAGATGGGCTAGGGAATGGAATTAGTTGGTAGTGATAGAGGGATGAGCATACATAGAGTAGCTCCAAGGAAGGTCCAACAACCTGTTGAGGGCCCTGAAATCGGGTCAACAACAAGGGGGATAACCACCCGGTCGGGAACCTGGTTGGCGGCTCCGTGCCCGTTTGGTGTAGCGGGTCCGACTGGGGATAACGGGACCAGCTTCCCGATCTAAGGGGTGTGTGCGTGTAGAGTTTGGTGATGTGTGTGTGTGTAGAATATGATAATGAAAAGCTGGAATTATTTCTAAGCTAATTTGTTTCTAAACTCTGAGACTGAATTTTATACTACTTTAATCTATCAAGAACAACACATCTAATCTACGCTAACCCGGGATAGAACTTTTTCCATTATGCGATCTAGAAAGATTTCACACAATAACTGGTAATGAAGATTATTCAGCTATTATGAGAATATAAATCAATTAAGATGAACCATCCTGCATAAAAAGTTAAGCAAAACGGTTGTGAACAGCATATTGCATAATCAGTTATTCATGTATTAAGCACAAATCAATGACTCCACCGTACAAAAGTGCCAAATGGTAGTCCACTCATTCATACATTAACATACAAACAACATCAACTATATATTACTCTAAGAATGTGAGCAGAAATTCGTCAAGAGATAAAAGTACCATTTATGACTGATTTTATACTCACAGACCTTAAGCAATAACGATCTATTTCTACTTACTTCTAATGCCTACTAAGAGTACAGAAGTGCAACATCAGTAGCAGGTATTAAAATGCAAACATAAATAAATCTCGATCCGTCCATTCATCAAAAACCCCCTCCGAGGGTGCAAAAGTGCATGTTCTGAGGACAAGTTTTTTGACAAATTTCCGGACCCTTCTCCAATGCAACGAGAAGGTTTAAATACTACTAACCGACTAATTTTAATTACAAAAATTTAGGGAACGGCTTCAAATGACGGCCATTTTACTAAAACAAATTTATTTCTAAAAACTGATCTAATTTCTAACCATTTCTGTATCTGCTCCTTAGTGCTGTAAGCGATGCGTTGTTCGCCGTGAAAGAGTCGGCTGCTTGTCCTTTCCTTTTGTTCAAGCTTGAAAATTAGAAATAACAAGAGCTGGAACCTCTTTCTAACGAACTAGAAGATATTTTTGAAAGTGTTCTTCTGGAGGAGTGCCTTCACGGCGTGTATACTTAGTAAAACTCAGATTTCTTTCAAACTAATTGTGTTGTTGTTATTTCGGTTTCCGGCCGTGCGAATGACTCAATGAGCTGGGGATTTTGTTGCCTGAACGATTTTCTCATTTGAAACTTGTTTCCATTCTTTGTTCCAGTCTGTTCTGAGACGTCTTTCCCCTTAAGCGTTTTTTCTTTTTTGTTTTACCCAATTTGGGACTCAGGATCTTTCATAAACGCTTTGCTTTTGTGCGCGTTTGACTCTGAGTCCTAGATAGCCTATTCCCATCAGCATTTGTTGAGTGATACATTGGAATCCGCGGCTCTGTTGTATGCGGTATCCATCTGCGAAGTCATCTCCTCTTTGTTCTTCTAGCTCTGGCGCTTTTCCTTAGATGTTTCCTGCATATAGATTTATATCAGTTGCTGACTTATAGTTCACGTAAATGAAAAGAGACAGAAGAAAAGATTGACATGAAAGCAATTAAGTTCATAATGAATGCATAATCATGTCACCCATTATGACTTGACTCTTCGAAAAACGCAACATAATCATCTTTGGATACACAGGCGTACAATCATTAATTTCCCGTAAGGTGCGCGCCTAATTTTGGGCTCACAGATCATGCCGAGGAATGCCTGCGACGAATGGCTTCTGCGATTTGCCTCGCAGCATCGAAGATTGCGATGTAAATAAATGGTATCGCAGCAATTGATGGTCTCATTCGTTGCAAACCATAGATTGCAGGTCGCAGCTTTGCATGGTCGCAAATCGCATATCGCAAGATCGCAAGGTCGCAAGGTTTTCGCTTTGTCACTTTGTGCTGCTTATGCAGCATTGCGACGTACGACGTCGCATATCGGCCGTCAGTGGTTCTTTAGGTTTTCCCCTTTTGAGCGCTTTTAATGCACGCGGTGCGATGAGTTCTCGCGTCGCTCCCTTTCAGTGTATTTATGCGCTTTGGGAGAGCACCTCTTTTTCCTTTGCGACGCGATATAGCTCTTAGGGAGTTAATACAAAAGATTTTTCAAACAAAAATATTTTTTGGATTTTTGGTTAAGGGTCCCCCTTTGCTTGATGTTATTACTAATATCAAACAAAGAGGGGGGTTGTTGGTGACCACAACAATGGCGATTCACTGTGAAGAACCAGTTATCTCTGCATTTCTATTGACCGTTCACTTCCGAAACAGCAAAATTTTTATATGTCTAAATTTTGTTATGGACAGATAGAGTAGATTACCCCTCACCTTGTCGACGATATTTTGTCTCAACCCTTTTTATATCCCAATTGCTTGCTTCCTCAGGTTTTTTCTTGCATTCGCATCAGACATTACTTGGTCTTGATAAAAGATAAAATAAGGTCTTCTCTGCGTACTGGCTTAAAAGTATGCTCATTTGTCGTAAGTAGAGCCTCTGCTGCCCGCAAGCGTCCATAGCCTCGACAGGGTTACCATGTTATCCAACAATGATCCTTTTTCCTGTTTGAGGTTACTCGCAACATTCCAGAGAAAAATCCTTTTTGACACACTTTTCCTTTTTAAATTCTCTAAAGAACAATGTCTTGGTTTGGTGGCCAAATTATGACACAGTCATTCACTTGATTTACACTTTTGCTGAACAAGCCAGCTCGTGATGAGACCTCTTGTCTTTTGATTGCAACAATCTTAAGTCGTTGCCCTGTTTTGATAGACAATATTGGCAAAGTCAGCAAGTTATAATATCTGTGATCATGATAAGCCGGCTCATGATGAGACCTCTTATTCTTTGAGATATAGTGTTTTCCTTGGATTGTTTCTCTGAATGCTGTAATTTCCTTTTAGCAGGGAGGAAGTCATTGTTTTTCCTTAAGAAAGCTCTGGACGACAATAATAGAGTTTTTGAAAACAACAGTTTTGCAAAGAATGCTTATTTTACTATTGATGATACCTTTCATGGTGCTGATACAAAACAATTCTTTTACCAAAGGCCGCTTTTATCAAAGTTTTTTAGAGGTCGAAACGAGTATCGTAATCAAAGTGAAGTTAACTCTATTTGTCAATAATAAAATTCAGATTTTCAAAAAAATTTGCTATTTGTACAAGCGAAATCAAAATCTGATAGAGAATTGGCGTGCTCTTTCATGAATCCTTTTTAAATGATCATTTACAACGGGTTTTATTCATAAAAAGAGAAAAACAAAACAAAATAAAAACTAAAAACTAAATCTATCCTACAAAAATTAGAAGAATTCTCTTTTATGGAAAGTATAATTTAAGAATCAGTCCATTGACAGGTAAAGAATCTCTCCTTCCTGCCAGATCCTGCAACACGAATGTAGACGGGCCTACGACTTCTACAATCTGAAAGGGGCCAAGCCACAGCTTTTGAAATTTCGTATGTTTACCCTTTTCTTCATGAGCCTTATCCCATTTCAAAACTAAATCACCCATCTGAAAGTTTTTTTTGGTTATGATGCTTGAGTCAAAAGAAGATTTTATTAGCGCTTGGTGATGAGCATGGGTTTTCCTAGCTTGTTCTTTTTGTTCTTCTAGTTTGATTATTTCCATTTGTCTTAATTGTAAAGAGGAAGTAGATACTTCATCGATATATTGCACTAAAGACAAAGAGGGAATGACTAGGTGAGTCGGAAGAACCACTTCTCTCCCATAAACTAAATTAAAGGGAGAAGTGCCGATTGAAGCTTTCTTTGTGATTCTATCAGCCCATAAAGCATTTACCAGCGCTTTGTGCCAATTCTTTTGGTTTTGGTCGACTGTTCTTTTGATAATTCTGATTAGGTTCTTGTTTGTTGACTCAGCCAATCCATTACCTTGCGGATAGTAGTTTGCAAAATACTTCAGTTTGAACCCTCTTTTAAGCGCAAACTCAGTCATAGTATTTCCAAAAAAATATGAAGCGTTATCAAACATTAATGCTGTTGGCAATCCAAACCTAGTGATGATAAATTGATCTATGAATTCAATAATATTTTCAGAATGAATTGTCTTGAGAGGAACTGCTTCTACCCATTTGGTAAAATAATCAGTTGCCGTAAGGATATACTTATGCTGCTTAGAAGAGTGAGGAACGATCTCACCTATTATGTCCAAGCCCCATTGACTGAATGGTTGGTCGATGATGACTGGTTGTAGTGGCATGGACGGTTTCCTTTGTTTTCCTGCAGCAATCTGGCAGACTTGGCATTTCCTTACGTGATTGTATGAGTCTTTGAACAGCGTGGGCCAATAATATCCTGCACGCAAGATTTTATGTGCAGTCGCATCTCCGGCATAGTGTCCACCCGCTGGTCCATCGTGGAGTTCCTGCAAAACCTTTTCGGCTTCAGTTTTCTCAAGACACCTAAGAAGCACAGAATCGTAATTCCTTTTAAATAAGACATCATTTATGAGCTGGTATTGTTTAGCTTTTAATCTCAGAGCTCTTTTCTTGGTATGATCCAGACGTGATGGAGCATACCCATTCTTAAGAAAATAAATGGTGTCAGCATATGATGATTCTGCATCGTTTAGGCTTACCTCATACGCTTGTACCTCTTCAGATGAGTTCTCCGGGATTTGCGATGCTCCGGCTAACATCTTGCAGAAGCCTTGACCTCTTACGATGTTTACTGGTTTGATCTCAAGATCATATTCTTGTAAAGCGATAATCCAATTAGCTCTCTTTTCGCCCACGTCTTTCTGCACCAAAAGGTTTCTTACCGCCGGAAACGGTACTACGACTTTAGTGTGGGCTTTAAGCAAGAAAGGTCTGAAATATTTGATCGCTTTGAAAACAGCATATGCTTGTTTCTCTACGTCTGAGTAATTAATTTCAGCACCTTGTAAGTTCGAGCTAAAGAATGCGATTGGAGCTTCCGCTTTCTCTTGATTTGCTTGGGTCAAAAACGCGGCATAGGATTTCTCTGAGGCAAAAGTGTACAAGATAAAAGATTCCGAAAAATTTGGGGTGGCCAAAGATGGAGCATTGATGATAGCTTGTGTGATTAAGTTGAACGCTTTGTGCTCATCTAGACCCCATTTGAAATTTGAATTCTTTTTTATCATATTTTGTAAGGGAGAAATAATACGTGAAAAATCCGGGACAAATCTTTTGACAAAATTGATCTGTCCAAGGAAGGATTGCATGGCTTTCTTGTTATGGGGTATGGATATTTCGGAAATTTCCCTGATTCTGTCGGGTTCTATGTGAATACCAGATTTCGACACTATGAATCCGAGCAATTTCCCTTCGCTTAATGCAAAGAAATATTTCTTTGGGTTGAGCGAAATTCCATACCTCAAGCATCTTTGAAAGATTTGCTTCAAATATTTGATATGGTTGTTTCGTTTTTTGGAGTACACTTTTATATCATCCAGGTAAATCACTACTGATTTATTGACTAACCCTTTAAACGCGATGTCCATGGCTCTCTGAAAGGTAGCTCCGGCATTGATCAGACCAAATGGCATCTTCCGATATGCATAAGTGCCCCATTTGGTTCGGAACGTAGTCTTTAACTGATCATCGGGATGCACCAGTACTTGATTGTATCCTGAAAATCCATCCAGGAATGACATTAATTCTGAGCCTGCTAGTGCCTGTAATATTTTCTCCATAGGTGGGAGGGGAAAGTTATCTTTCTGATAGGCTTTGTTGAGATTTCGGAAATCGATACAGATTCTAATGTCTCCGTTTTTCTTCCTAACGGGCACCATATTGGATACCCATTTAGAATGCCTTACGGGGAAGATTATTCTAGCTCTCAACAACTTATTAAGCTCAGTTTTTATCTGATTTTCTAGGTTAGGGTGTATTTTTCTGAGCTTCTGCTAGACAGGTTTTTCATTGTCAATCATAGGGATAACATGTTGAATGATAAAAGTGTTGTATGTCTTTAGCTCATCGTAATTCCAGGCAAAAACGTTTTTGTATTGTCTCAGAAGACGGATATATGCTGATTTCTCTTCAGGGGCTAGGCCGTGACCTAGGTTAACGTTTTGTGGCTTCTGATCGGTCCCTAGGTTTACTAATTCATAGTTCAGGGTAGAACTGCAAAGTTTAGCATTGGTGGACCTTTTAAACCGACTTTTCAAATCATATAAATCTTCTAACTTGACCACTGATTTCGGTATAGCATTGTCAGAGCCATTTTGTTGTATTTGGTGATCATGATGGTCTTCGTCGATTATCTGATTTGAGTAGGATCCTTCAGAAGTAAGGAAATTTACGATGTCAGGATCATCGTTGAACACTCTCCAATTGGTGATATTGTCAGGGATGGATGGTCTAAAGATTAATTCTATTGAAAACCTATCAGGACTAAAATCTTCATAAGGGATAAGTCTAGAGGTTACGTTAGCTAACAGGTCTGTGCTCGCGTTTTGAATTCTTGGAATTGACGAGATGTTGAATGCTACGAAATGTGCAGTGAGATCTTGAACTAATTATTGATAATGCTTTAAATGAATTGACAGGCAATGTATGGTGTTACGTACCTGTTTTACGACGATCTCCGAATCTCCAAAGACTTGAAGATACTTAACGTTTAATCCGATTGCTTTGTATAGGCCTTGAACCAAGGCTTCGTACTCAACTGTGTTGTTCGTGCAATCGAACTCAAGTCTGCATGTGAGCATAATCTTGTTCCTGTCTGGGTTAATCAGAACGCATCCTGCTCCTGCTCCCTCATTGGATTTAGATCCGTCAAAATATAATTTCCAAAATAAAGATGTATTTACAGAATTATCTAAAAAACTAAAACATTTTGAGTCATCAGTTTGGGAGAAATTTTCAACTTGGGATAAAACTGAATTCTCTAAGTATGGTGAAATATGAGCATTGAAATTACCTAGGAAAGAATCTATTGCGTAATTGCCTACAATGTTGCTATTGTATGTTATGGCTTCATTTTCTCCTTCCAGTTCTGTCACTATGTATTTTTGGTGCAACTCTCCTTCAACCTTTATCTGATTTGGTTTACCATTGTATGGTAACCACATGTGCGACCAATCGGTTGAAAAATATCCGTGGAGTTTCTCCGACCAATCCCTGCTAAGAATCAAACCATAGAACTCAGGGATATCAGCTACTAGAATGTCGATAACCTGACACACTTTTGGGTTAGACGACAATCTTATGGTCACCTGATTGAGTTCACCAATCACTTCGACTTGGGATCGATCAAGTTGAACTATACGTACCGCGGATTTTTGAGGTTGCACATTCAATTTGGCACATATTGACCTGGGTAAAATATTCGTTGAAGCACCAGAATCGACCAAGCAATTGTGCACGTTTTTATTGAAGATTTCATATGTGAGAAGAAAAGGAGGAGTATGGGATCTCGATCTTCCTCCAATCAAGGCGATGTCATTTGGATCAATTTTATTGATCGTGTTGGCTGGAGGTCTTCCCAGATTGTGGGAAGCTACAGCTGTAGGTAAAGATGTAGTAGGCACAACATGTAATTATTTCATCATTATTTTCTGTTGGTGTTTCAATTTACTCAATTCATACATAGTGATATTAGCTCTAGTCTTCTTCATGTCATCAATGATGTTATATTCCATTTCATCCGACACTATTAGTGTTCTTGATGGAGGCGTTTGATCAGATTGGACTGGGCTAAGCTGGGTCGCTTTAGCAGTTATCTTTTTTGTTGCGACCTTTTCTTTTGTTGGAAGGTTTGTGCCCTTTTGTTTTGGGGTAGTTAGGGGAGGATCAAGTTGATTTTTGCTTCTCATGCTAACAGGAAATGCTTCTTGATCCTCTTCTTGTGGGAGGATGAAGTCCCACATTCCTTGTAGTTCTACGACCTCTTCCTCGTCGGTCTGCCCTTCAGTGGTATTCTCTTCTTCTTCGTCTTCTTCAGATTCAACGTTTGAGACAACACTAGGTGGTTTTACCTCCATGGGAGGATTTCTTTTAAAAGTCCTAAAGGGCTTTTTCGAAGAAGTCTCTGCTACTTGTTTCTTAATATCAATCATCTCATTGGACATGGCTTTCAACACTTTTTGTAATCCTTCCAAATCGAAAGGGTCTTTCGTTTGCTTCTTCTTGGTGTCTTCTTTGAAAGAGATCTTCTTAGATTTGTGTTCTTCTATAGCAGATCTCTTTTCTAGGGCTACCACGCGTTTTTCCACTGCTAACGCTTCTGTCAAGTTGTCGACTAAGGTGGTCTTGTTTGCTCTATCTACAAATATAGCCAAGTTTGGAGGTAAAGCCGTGATGTACCATTCACATCTTACTTCCTCACTGGGTTGTGAAGCAGCGGGGATTTTGTTGAGGATCTTATTGAACCGTAAGTTAAAATCTTTAATGGGTTCTCTAGCCTCAGCCTTAAGATTAGATAGGTCATTGATCAATGTCTCCGTGGATCTGTCATCACCAAACTTGGTGAGGAACTGACTTTGAAAAATGTCCCAGCTTGTGATGGATCCGGAAGGTAACGAAAAGTACATGACCCGGCTGTTCCTTGCATTGTATAAGGGAAAAGCCGGACAAGAGAGTCTTCGTTAGTGACTCCGTTGAGATTAACAGAAAGCATGAAATTATTGATATGTTCCTCGGCTAGCATGCCTGCTTCCAGATTGAATTTAGGCAGCCATTTCTCAGGATGGGCCGGTATAGGGCTCAGGGGTGGAGGCATTAAAACCGCCCCAGGATTGTTCCATGGAGACTGGGCCATCGTTGAGCTGCTAGTTAATGGAAGTGCAGAAGATGATCCTTGATGCTGAGAAGATGAAGATATTAAGATCTTTGATGTTTGAAGAGGAAGGTTTGTATAATATGGGTGAGTGAGTTGGAATGAAAGAGTGGGTGGTTGACATCGCGGTGAGGGAGTTGATATGGACGAAGTGGATGAAGGAGTCTTACTGTCAGACTATGGTGGTGTTTTCCTTGCTCTTTTCTTGGTAGGGAGAGGGAGTTCACTTGGTTGTATGCCAAATTTTTCGCTCTTTAATCTGGTAAGGGGATGAGCAGGATTGTACTGTGAAGCCACGGTGCTTTTGGATTTATCATACTTCTGGTTAAAAATAGAGAATCCCTGGAGTTTATGAATCAAAGTTTGAATTTCAGGGGGTTCAATGATAGATTGGTCTGATATATTTGAATATGTAGTAGTGGTAGATACTCGAGCGACTTCAAATTCTGGGTTTAACCGTGTTGGAGAAGTCGAGGGAGTTGATGAGGGTGTATTACTCTCAGAATGGTATTTAGATATTGCTTTAGGTGCCATTCATAGTTCGTTCCCTCCTTCTAGTGCCAAATATGTTGAGGGCCCTGAAATCGGGTCAACAACAAGGGGGATACCCACCCGGTCGGGAACCTGGTTGGCGGCTCCATGCCCGTTTGGTGTAGCGGATCCGACTGGGGATACCGGGACCAACTTCCCGATCTAAGGGGTGTGTGTGTGTAGAGTTTTGTGATGTGTGTGTGTGCAGAATATGATAATGAAAATCTGGAATTATTTCTAAGCTAATTTAATTCTAAACTCTGAGACTGAATTTTATACTACTTTAATCTATCAAGAACAACACATCTAATCTACGCTAACCCGGGATAGAACTTTTTCCATTATGCGATCTAGAAAGATTTCACACAATAACTGGTAATGAAGATTATTCAGCTATTATGAGAATATAAATTAATTAAGATGAACCATCCTGCATAAAAAGTTAAGCAAAACGGTTGTGAACAGCATATCGCATAATCAGTTATTCATGTATTAAGCACAAATCAATGACTCCACCGTACAAAAGTGCCAAATGTTAGTCCACTCATTCATACATTAACATACAAACAACATCAGCTGTATATTACTCTAAGAATGTGAGCAGAAATTCGTCAAGAGATAAAAGTACCATTTATGAGTGATTTTATACTCACAGACCTTAAGCAATAACGATCTATTTCTACTTACTTCTAATGCCTACTAAGAGTACAGAAGTGCAACATCAGTAGCAGGTATTCAAATGCAAACATAAATAAATCTCGATCCGTCCATTCATCGAAAACCCCCTCCGAGGGTGCAAAAGTGCATGTTCTGAGGACAAGTTTTTTGACAAATTTCCGGACCCTTCTCCAATGCAACGAGAAGGGTTAAATACTACTAACCGGCTAATTTTAATTACACAAATTTAGGGAACGACTTCAAATGACCGCCCTTTTACTAAAACAAATTTATTTCTAAAAACTGAATCTAATTTCTAACCATTTATGTATCTACTCCTTAGTGCTGTAAGCAATGCGCTGTTCGCCATGAAAGAGTCGGCTGCTTGTCCTTTCCTTTTGTTCAAGCTTGAAAATTAGAAATAACAAGAGCTGGCACCTCTTTCTAACGAACTAGAAGATATTTTTGAAAGTGTTCTTCTGGAGGAGTGTCTTCACGGTGTGTATACTTAGTACAACTCAGATTTCCTTCAAACTGATTGCGCTGTTGCTATTTCGGTTTCCGACCGTGCGAATGACTCAATGAGCTGGGGATTTTGTTGCCTGAACGATTTTCTCAATTGAAACTTGTTTCCATTCTTTTTTCCAGGCTTTTCTGAGACGTCTTTCCCCTTAAGCGTTTTTTCTTTTTTGTTTTACCCAATTTGGGACTCAGGATCTTTCATAAACGCTTTGCTTTTGTGCGCCTTTGACTCTGAGTCCTAGATAGCCTATTCCCATCAGCATTTGTTGAGTGATACTCTGGAATCCGCGGCCCTGCTGTATGCGGTATCCATCTGCGAAGTCATCTCCTCTTTGTTCTTCTAGCTCTGGCGCTTTTCCTTAGATGTTTCCTGCATATAGATTTATATCAGTTGCTGACTTATAGTTCACGTAAATGAAAAGAGACAGAAGAAAAGATTGACATGAAAGCAATTAAGTTCATAATGAATGCATAATCATGTCACCCATTATGACTTGACTCTTCGAAAAACGCAACATAATCATCTTTGGATACACAGGCGTACAATCATTAATTTCCCGTAAGGTGCGCGCCTAATTTTGGGCTCACAGATCATGCCGAGGAATGCCTGCGACGAATGGCTTCTGCGATTTGCATCGCAGCATCAAAGATTGCGATGTAAATAAATGGTATCGCAGCAATTGATGGTCTCATTCGTTGCAAACCATAGATCGCAGGTCGCAGCTTTGCATGGTCGCAAATCGCATATCGCAAGATCGCAAGGTCGCAAGGTTTTCGCTTTGTCACTTTGTGCTGCTTATGCGACATTGCGACGTGCGACGTCGCATATCGGCCATCGGCGGTTCTTTAGGTTTTCCCCTTTTGAGCGCTTTTAATGCACGCGGTGCGATGAGTTCTCGCGTCGCTCCCTTTCAGTGTATTTATGCGCTTTGGGAGAGCGCCTCTTTTTCCTTTGCGACGCGATATAGCTCTTAGGGAGTTAATACAAAAGATTTTTCAAACAAAAATATTTTTTGGATTTTTGGTTAAGGGTCCCCCTTTTCTTGATGTTATTACTAATATCAAACAAAGAGGGGGGTTGTTGGTGACCACAACACAACCATAAAAAATAGGGCACACCAATGAAATTCCATAACTCTGAGATGCCTTGTAGACCATCAACTAGATTCTTCCATGAAAATACAAACAGACTGAGAATGTTGTGAAGATTGGTCTAGAAAAATTTTCCCCACATTTGTTGGCACACCAGGAATTGAGATGTTGTAGATGATTTTTTTTTTCCTCTCTAGCCATCTTCCATTTTGGATTTGACCCTTACTGCAATCGCTTCCAAAGTCTCAGGATTTGCTTCCTCAATAACTACCTTCTGGCTCCATGCTTGAATTGCCAACACAAGGGGTGCGTAATGAATTCCATCCTCTGGGGGACCTCCATGCATAAGAGTTTACACAAAACCAATGTTGTGTGGGAAATATCCCAACTGTGGTTAGGTGTTACCACTGAGGTTATAGAATAACATGGATTCATGACAAATAGGTTGAGAGCTTGCAATAGGAATGAGAGTTGTCATCTTAATGCTAAGGGATGTAAGATGGTTTACAATGTAGATGCATGGGGTGGGATAGCCATGCCACCCCCCCTCGTAAATGTGATAAGAGGCTGCGGGGTGCCAAGCTTCCCCCCCGCACCACTTCATTTGGTGTTGTTTCCAACACCCTGATCGGAGATGTTTTGTCTTGATCTATGAGGATTTGTAATTAGTCCCTCCATTTTGGCTACAACTGATTTGACCTTGTTACTTCCATATTGATGTTTTGGTCTGAGTAATCCACATTGGCCAAGAAATCAACTACCTTGTTTCCATATCTTCAAGAATCGGAGATGATTATGAAAGGAAATCCTGGATCAAGGATTGGATACAAGATAGAAAAATATCTAATTGCAAAATATTACATAGTTTATACAAGGGAGTCTTGTTTAAAATTCTTCTGATAGTAGTAATTACCAGCTAGGAATCTCCATCCACCTATATTTTTTATTACTCATTATTCTTGGCAAGATGTAGACTTATCTCCAATACAAAAAAATGATATATGTTATTACTGTTTATCTCACAATTTCCTACATATATAAATAATGCTTTTCACTCGTTTTTAAATAATATCCCTCCATATCCATATTGACTATGATTCCTTTTAGAGGCGCCATCAAAATTCAACTTCACAAATCCCATTGGGGGGAGGGGGTCAAAGTGAGAGGGTAGCCATTTCTTTTGCATGAGGATGGGGTTGTTAGCTAAGTGACCATGGATGGTGAAAGTTCCAACTTGTCTAAAATCCTCATCTCATGTTGATTAGCTTCCTAATATTCCTATGTCTAGTCATCAACTAGAATAGTTTCCCTGACGCTTTGCTTTATAAGATGCTATACCTTCCCTTCCTTAGTCTCAAATTTTTTGAATATCCTCTTATTTATTTCCTTCGAAATCCACCAGATGAGAAACCTTGGAATCAAGATCCAAGCTCGATTAAGGATCTAATTGTTTAAAATCCCTTGCCACATTGAACCATTGTTTCTATGAGGTTGTTGTAAGTCTGATTCGAGTGCCCAAATAAGAGTAGGATCTGATTCCATAATCTCACTGCAAAGGGGCATATGTTTAATTAAATTTTCAATGTCCTCCTCTTGATTCTTACATAGATGGAAATTTGAGGGACCCTCAAACCCTTTTTTCCAAATTTAGTCCCATGAGAGTACCTTTTTTCTCGATCAACCACCTTTAGGCCAGTGTTCTTGTGTCCAAATTTTACACCAAATAGGCTCTTTTAGTAGGTCTCTATGATTGGCTAGAAAAGTATTAGATTCCTTTAAGGTGAACATCTCCTTCGTTTGATATCCCCATTAGAGTTTGTGTTAACACTGCTATATTGGAATTTTATGATTTAACAACTCCTAAGCTAGTTTTTTCTAGGCTGTTGTGGATGGTTGTTTGGACCATTCCTTGACTATCTTCCTATAACAATCCTCCTCCCACATCTACCCAAGTAACCAGCCAACTGGGGTAAACATGCGATGAGAAGCTACTATGATATGATTCAATCTCCTTGGTGACCTTAAGGAAATGGAATCGACGGAAACACATCAACCATACCTTCCCCATTAGCAACAACACTCCTAGGACACATGCCAGCTACTCAGGCATCCTGTCCCTGGATCCCACTAACTTTTTATACCTCTTGACCTGTGGATTCTCTCATGCTATGGGAATGCCAACATTCAAGGACCTCTGGACACTCCCACAAGCCTGCATGCCTCTGTCCAGGGAATTTTCCCAATAGACCTATGCCAGCTTCCATGGAATTTCAGGCACTTTTCTAGCCCATAATTCCAGCCACTGCCTAGAACCTGTTGTAACTTCAAAAATATTGCAAACACATGATGACAAGAATAATAAACCAAAAATCAACTCCGGGACTAGGCCTGACCATCCCCAACAGGGACTGACGTTTTGTTAAACACTTGGCATCAATGCAATCTACGGGTCTAGGATTCAAGACATCGTATGAATGACTGAAAAATCTTATGAGACATGACAAGAAGGATCACTACCTTCTCCCTTGAACTGTTATGACATAAATTAGGTCTTACATCCATCACTTTAAAAATTACAAGTAAATACATGAAATAACCATGACATGAACTAGTCAATTAACCATGCTTATAACCAGCATAAAACCATTGAAATAACAGTGAGATAAAAACAATTAAATCCACATATAAAAAAAGCATAAAATCAAGATAACTTATCTTTTATTAAGCATAGGCAAATCCGACCAGGTTCGAGACTTCCACATACCACCCGACCGTAGACATGGCTGAACAAAATGTTTCTTTCAGTGAGTCACCCATGTGCCATATTCCAAGCATGTATGTGGGATCTCACGGATAAACCAATACAAAAACAACCAAGAGAATCTAGAGGTTAAGCCACCTCCACCCTCAACAAACCGTGATCACACTAAAACTGGTGCTCTGATCAGAAAATCGAATCGAGCTTGGAATGCCATTTGGAATCCATCACTATCCTTGAGGATTTTTCTGTCTCCTTGTCTCTCAAGCTTTACCATAATCCAAGCTTGGATCACTAGGCCCTAAACTGACACCAGTCTCTCAAGCTTTACCACAATCCAAACCTGGATCACTAGGCCCTAAACTGAGACTCCTCCCTCAGGCTTTACCATGTATCCCACCAAAACCGGTCAAGGAATTCCTAGGCCTTTGGGAATGAACCTTGAGACCACATATGCCCCGATTCCGGAATCCATCGGGAAAATCCAAAGCTGAAAACTGAGATAAACATCCCAACACACCATGGCATCTAGAAAAGGCAAGGATAGGTTGAAAATCACTATCATAACCCGACAAAACAATGCCACCGAACATCAAGAGAACCATACACCAACATGCAAAGCCATGTATGTCAAAAGAAACTAGGAAATCACACATGCAATACGTTACCCGCAAGTATTCCTATTGAAGCTACTTGATCCTACACTTCCTTGCTTTCCTTCCTTTCCCATTGCTTGCTTTTCCTTCCTTGATCCAAAGCTAGAAGAATCCAAGAAAAATCTAAGTGACCAAGAGTGAGAGAGAGAGAGAATAATGAGAGAGCTCCAAAACTTGAACTAACAAAAGGTTACCAACTAATATTTAGAAGAATTTTTATTAATGATTCCTCTATTTTCTTCAATTTCCATTATTTTCTTTCAATTTCCTCCTCACAAGAAAACCGTGACCTTTCACCTTACCTTTCTCCTATTTTCCTTTATTTTCATAAATAAAATGTGTCAAAAATGCCTTTTTGCCTTTTTAATGCCTTTTCCTTTCCCCTTTCCAATTTCCTTTAGCCATAAACACATCCATTGATGCCCACTAGGATATATTTTCTGAACATTCAACTTGGAATACATGTCCCTTAACTGTGGTCCTATTTTTTCCTTATTAACTTTTATTACATGAAATTTTCACCAAGGTTGTTACAGAACCCTCCCCCTAGGGGAACATTGTCCTCGGTGTTAAACCACCCCAAGACCTCAGCAAAACCACTAAAAAGTAAACATACTACCCATGGATCTTTATAACTTAACTCATTGTAGTATTTACCATGAATAACCTGCTCAAAAGAAAAACATCATGACAACATACCACATATTGGAGCTTTATAGCCTAGCTTATTACTGTATTTACAATAACCACATATACACATATGCACATTTGCTAAACCACAAAATAAAAGGATACGATGCCTGCACCTGTAATAAGGGAATCTATAGGCTCACACCTCCACCCTCAAAGTAATACCAGGATTTACCTCCTTCCCAGGAAGTCTAGAATCCACTGCCACAGTCAAACTACATCCAATGTCTAGCGTTATAATCCTGCTCCACTTGTCCTCTAAGCGAACATTTACCAGCTCATTGTTCCAGGGTTCACTCCCAATGTGCATTTGATTTAATATGGAAATGCTAATGACCAAAATGAATATATCCCTAGCCTTCCCTTCTCTGCTACATAACCCCTCAGGAAATCCGGTCACCCCCTTCCATGTAGTGACTCACCTTCCAAGTTCCCTGACATCCCCTATCCCGAGTGATCCATCCCCTGGCAAGGCTTCCTTGCATTGGAAGGTCAAACAACCAAGGCATATACCTACCTCAAAACTATCCTAACAGTCATAGCATGTTCATGGTAATTAATGGACATTATTGGGTACCAGTGTCCCACAATGGCCCTACTCCTGAAGTGCCTTACCAACATACTGTTGTATGTTCCAATTCCTTTTGTTGTTACTGCTAATATTGTAGCTAGTTTCAACCACCCAACTGGGAATTTTCGTGCTTCCTGTACCAAGCACATAAATTCCATTAGATTTAAAATAAATTGAAATAAATTCACATCATACCTCATTGGTAGCTAGTCAATAGGTTACACTTGCAATTCCGTTCACTTCTTGTCACAAAAATTCAAACTAGCATCTTTGACCAAATCATCATGTATAAACATATCACATCAGGTTAGCTCAAAATAAAACCATCATAGATCAAAATCATAAATCACATGTAGCCATCATAAACCAAAATCATAGATCACATGCAATCATCATAGACCAGAATCATAAATCACATGCATAATAAAAATGAAATAAAATATTGAAACTTATCCTTTAATCAATCCTTAGCTTCTACCTTTGTCCTTATTCTGTACGTACTCTGGATCAGTTGCCACACCTGAAAAATACCTAGTGCCTTATCCTTAACCATGTGCACATACACATAGTGTTCATCACACACATACAACCACACATGACATACAACACCATGTAATACATGCACCTACCCCTGACATACTACACATACACCTACACCCAGTGTACAACACAACACAATACATACACTTACATCCAGCGTACACCACGAAAAAATACATACACCTACACCCGATGTACAACACAATACATATACATACACATAGTACAACATAATGAATACACATGTCACAGTACCACGACTACACCATGCACATACATAATACCACATGTAACAACACAACATGTACAACATGCACATAATACCATGTGTACACCAATACCGCATGTACAACATTTACACAATACCAACTATACACAACACCACCTGCATAACGTGTACACAACATCACATGTACACGACACCACCTGTATAACGTGTACACAATGCCACATCTACATTGTATCGCCTATAAAATGTGCACACAATACCACATCCACGACATCTACATGACACCACATGTACACAACACCACATGCATGCCATGTACACAGTACCACCTACACATAATTCCACTTGTAAAACATGTACACAACACCACATGTACATAGCACCACTTGTACAATCATGCACACAGTACCATATGCACATAGCACCACATGTACAACATGCAAGAAACACCACATGTTAGGGAAAATTTTAAGAACCACCTTAAATTTATATGTATAATAAATATACAAACCCCCATGATACATAGGAAAAATGGGAAGTGATTTTATCAATAATATAATACGTATATATAATTTTTTTAGCGAATCTCTCACTAGATTATATTATCTTGTAAAGTCATGGCAAATCTTTCACTGAATTATAAAATCTTGTAAGATTTTGGCAAATATTTCACTAAATAATAAAACATTGTGAAGTCTTGGTGAATGTTTTGTTAAAGTATGAAACCATATATGATAATAGAAAACATATTCATTAAACTGTAATATACTAACATACATGTTTGGAAAAAATAAATGTAATTTTCTCTTCCTACAAATAATGTTGCAAGTTTCAATGGTCGTGTTTGTCAAGGTTCTTACTGTACACTCTTTCATATCCTTCTATTAGTTTTGGTAATATTCCACAACAAAGTTCTTGTATGTGTTGATCTTGACCACCAGTTCTGTCAAGGTAGGAAAGATAAATCGTTTCTCTACCACTTTTGTCAAGCTATGAGAGATTAATGTTTGTACAAATTTTGTTTTACTTTTCTCCCAACTTTTGTTTCCTTGAGTGTTTCCATCACTACCTTGTCGATTCCATATCAAACCAATTTCTCAAATGACAGCCTAAATGTGACAAAGGACTTTCTTGCTTCTACAAATTTGCAGCCTCATTGTAATGAGAAGTTGTTATATTTTCAGGGGCAATTTATAAACACTTTCATTCGTTCTCTGTGTAGTTTTTAAGCCATCAACATTCAGGTAGTTCATCCTCGCATATGATATTTTTTCATTACACTATGTTCTTCAAGAAATATATAAGTTATGAAAGTCATTCTACCATGTCATGAAGTGTTGAATCGAGGGAATCCCATACCCATCAACCTTACCTATGGTCTTACGATGCAATCTTCTGTTTTGAGTCATTGCGTTAAATTCCATCCCCTTCCAGCAGGCTTTATGCAAGCAGGAAAATGAAACATGCCCCCCTTACTTATCGACCTTCCTTTTTCTTACCTGAATAGTTGTATCTTACCCAACCAACAAATGGTTCCTACCTTGAATGATGGAGTTTAATAGACCAACAATAAAAGATTTATGTAACTTTGGTCCCCACCACTTGAAAACCTTATGGCCTAGCACGAATGAAGGCATGTTAATTATTTCTTCATTAGTCTTCATAAATATCATTTCAATTCATATTCATCATGGCTTCCGCTAACCACTCATGTAGGGTCACTTGGCTTGGAAATGAAAATTGCTCATTAATGCTTCCCATCACTCGACCACCTTCAATCATATTCATTTCAACAATTTCATTTTGATTAGCATTTGTAAAATTTGTACGTTGTTTTTTTCATCAACAACAATTATTTTTTCTTGAATTTCTCCATCATATTCTTAAGTAGCATTTCCATGTTCATCATAATCACCTAATAGACGATAACATCCTTGAGGTAGAATCAACATGTTTATAACAACTTTTGCATCTTTATCACCAGGTATTTAAGAAACTTGGCTACAAGCCTCATCATTGGTAAGAGCATCATAATTGACTAGCCAAATTCCATTGCACCTACATTCCACATTAATATTAGAGGGTGTCAAGGTCCTTTCAGTAGATATGCTAGCAATTTCAATTGTTTCAAATCTTTTTACCTCTCTCCATGGGTTCTTTACCATCCAATTTATTCTCTCAAACCTTAAATAATTCTTAAAAGGCCCAAACACACTTCTAGGAGTTGCAACTTATGAGTAATGTCAAAGAAGTGCCAACACTATGTATGTTTATCATGTTTTCCTTTGTGGTTTGTAAAACTATGTTGTTGTGATGGCCATAAAAATTAACAAGTATATGATTGTACGATAGACGCCTCTAGGTAAAAAGTGACAAAATGGTATGGCCAAATCACAAACAATTATTTAGTCATCCATGCATTAGGATGTGCAACCATGAATATTCCTTGCTCACAATTCTTGACATGGTTCTTCATATTTTTATTTCCCTAAAACAAATATAGCCTAGACATTGATAAACCAATTGTAATTGCACAACAAAATATAGTTATCCACGCTGTTGTTAGGAAACACTTTGGTACATTTTCACTCATTCTCTTGGCATTTATCCACATGCCACTATTCCTTCCAACTTGGAAAGGAAACTCGTCACAATTGCATATATATTTTGTAAATTGTATGAATGATCTTTGTATGCCTTGGATAGAGTGTAATAGAACTTGGTCATAATTTTAGGGTGTAAATCCATAACTTTGTCTCTATTTAGGATTTCAATTGTTCATAATGCCAGCTCTTGATATATTTTCTTAACTCCTGAACACCTTGATTTCCACAAAATCCATCTTTGAATGGACTCAAAGTGGAGCAACGTTAGCATTAAGTTGTATCAACTCTAGGTCATTGCCAATTTCAAGTATCTCCTTACACCAATCAACTATCTCCTCCTTTTTTTCAATTAACACTGTAATAACCCCTTTCTTCTTCTTCCTTGCATGAGGTATTTAGCCAATAATGTATTGATGCTGGTGAGTTCCATATTTTCTCACTGAAACTCTTATTAAGCATCCAGAAGTCAACATCATCAATTTCCTTTAGCATATCCTCTTTAGTTTGGCCTTTGTTAACACTGATATTCTTGGTTAAACTTACACCTTGCACTATAATTCATTCAGAAGCACCACCTTCAACATCTACATCATATGCTCTTCAAAACTTACCGGATTTAACTCCTCATGTGAGGAAGAGTTTTGTAGATGATCAACCCTTGTCACTTGCATTCTTACCCTCACAAGAGAAACACTATTTCCTTGTACATGAAAGAAAAACATTAAACAAACAAATATTGTAGAATAATAGAGGTTGATGCAGTGCATAGCAATAAGGAAACAAAAAAATTTAAGGTAAACATAGGTGACAAGAAACAAAACTTTAAAAGGAGAGAGTTTATGAAATAGTGTTGATCCCTAACTAAAGATTCGTGGTGAGAGAAATGTTTGCAGTGACCTATAGAGCAGTATTGTAAATTGAGTTGAAGAAATGGTGCTTCCATTAATGATGGTTTAGATTTATAATGCTCCATTGGAAATCTTGATTGATGAGTCCCAAGAATAAAGATACAGTGTATGAAATTTTGACAGTGATCTAGAGAGTAGTATTGTAAACCGAATTTCCGCAATGGTGCTTCCATGAATTATAGATTAAATGTATAACATTCCATTGGAAAGTTGAGTGGTGAATGGTCATTGACATGGATTGCATATGCAGAATGATGATATCTGTGTCTAGGATTGATTTGATTATGATCTATGGGCTCTTAGTTTCTCCTAGCCAATGATGGTGCTTCTAAAATGTTTAATGGCCCTCGCAGATTGATTTGATTAATGGTCATTTTGAACATAGTTGAATAAGTTACTCCTTTTCATTATAGATTGCAAACTTAGGGGTGGGTCATGGAAAGAACTGAATGATAAGCATTACCTATTCATGTTTGATCAAATTCACAAGGGGAAAGAAGCATTCAGCTCTATATGGAATTGAGGTTATACATATTGGAACATCATTTATTGCAGACATTCTCCAACAATCAACCTCTCTGTAAGATGTGATAGGTAATCTGTACATCAAAACTGAACCTTGTTGAATAAACATTTGATGGTTCTTAATGTTTAATGATTTGAAGTGCCTTTATGTTAGAGCATCTAAAGATGTGTTTGGACATGATGTTTTGTATGGTAGTGAACCAAGAGTCACTTTCTAGACAATTGTATTCCTAGTGAGTTTATGGACTATTTTTAAACTTGTGAACATTCTTTGTTAATTTAAATACCACTTTTATAATGTGTTATCAGTGTGTTATGTTCTGAATTGTTATAGCTTCGGAGTTCAGGTTCTATCTCCACTATTGGTCCCCATTCCACTATTGGCTTCCCTCCCCTAGTTTATCACCTGCTCCAGAATCACAAACTCATGAGGTATTGATTACAATTCAATAGAACCAATGAGAACTTGACAATAATATCAATGGATTTGCAACAATAAAAAAACATATAGGTCATTGTATCAGGACAATACATTAAGCATGCAATAATGCTTGCGAGAATGATCTCCATTACAACAAGAATGACTGGGGATCATGACATCAAATAAAAAAAGATTCAAAGCATTGATCAATAAGAGGCGTTGCTTAAGAATAATGTATTACCCCACAAACAACACTTCATGTTTAATTTCAAATGTATTATTACACCATAAATAGCACCTCATGTTTAATTTCAAATGTATTACAACGAAAAATAGAGGAACTGCCAACAAAAAATCCCAAGAATCAAATACATGCATAACCCAGCAAGGACTTCTGTGTTTTGGCAGCAAAGTAATGAAAAATAATCCATACTGAAAAACATGTTATCTTTTAATGAATGACATATCACAACAAGTATGTAGGAATTAAAATAAATCATGCACAATCACCACATTATCATACATAAATTCCCATTAAAAAATCAGAGTAGCTGATCAAAATAAAAAAAACTCTCAATTTTGTAGTCTGCACAAAAAAAACAAGCACAAGGATTTGAGATGATGACTAGCCACAGGAAAATCATGTCTCCTATGCAATAATTGAGTTGCCTAAATAATGTTACCTTATTTGACAATTAATACAAAAAATTAAAAAGTACATTCTACCATTTCTAAAAGAGTCGAGTTGGAATGTACATGTAGATGAAGGTTTCTCATTAAAACACCATTACTATTTGATAAACCAACACGGTTGTAGACGATTTCCAATCCTAATCTTCGACACCTGACCTAATGAAAACCTAAGCTAATTAAATCATATTACTTTATGCCATCCATGACACAACAACAAAAGTTTTATATTTTGCCATTTTTGAGAGAGCCCAACTAGGATGTATATGTAGATGAAAATTTTTCATTGAGAAAGAAATTATTACTAATTCAAAACATGCTAAGTTTTTACCTGACACTCAATCATGATGTTTAGAACCAGAGTTAATGGAAACATCCCAATACACGATGCTCACCATTCACAAAATCCTTTACATCCTACTAATTCAAGGAGATATTAGTTGGAATATATGTATATGCAAATGAAAGTTCACCAAGATATAGAAGCAATTACTCATATGTTTCACAATCCCAGTTTGGCAAACTCCCATTATTCTTTTCAACACTTCCAACTGAAAACAATCTCTAGCAATGTGAGACTACACTCACTATAATTTGTGCTACTTTGAACATCCAGTTGGTTGAAAGGCCTTGCATTTGGTGGTCACACAAAAATTTGAGCATTCAAGAGTCAAATATTTTGAAACAAAACTTAACCCATGTTCATCATTTAGATACTATGATTCCATTGAATAATACCCTCTCCTATTAAGACAATTAAGACCAAAAGACTATTAAATCAAAAGCTAAATAATGTTGTCAACAGGGTCTTACCTAGTCAGTGAAAGAGGGGTGTTGTTATCACGCCCACTGGGGTTCAACTCCCCCAAGTGACATGTTCACCTCTCGTGGACTGGCATACCTCCACAAGGGGCTGCTTATTGTGTATGGGACCAGTTACAAGTCCTATGTAATTTTGGAAAAATAGATACCACCCAATCATGGTATATTTTATAGTCCTTAGGCACATCACATCATGTCTCACAGCCTTAATCCAACAATCCTTGCACTTTTTTCTTCACCCCATAAAACTCCATAACAAATTATATATACACTTGTTTGGAATAAGTGAATCCAATAGTAATTGGATCAAATACTCCACTTATTTTTTTTGTGTTGTTGGCTCTCAAATTTGTCTCTATATACTTTGCTTTCCTCTATCCTATAGACTAAACGAGAGCTTTATTCTATAGACTCAATAAACTCAAGATATATCTTCCTAAAAATGTAAGTCCCAATCGATCTAATATATTGACTAATACTAATATAATTCAAAACAGTAAGAGTAGTCAACCAGTCAAATGAAACACAGACAGGGTGTGTAAAGTGGTAAAGTCAGTAATCAAACCCTGTGTAAATACCTAATCAAGCTACGTCAATTCTATTTATAAACCATGGATAGGGTGGTAAATTCATTCTATAAAGGGCATGTACAATAAATGTAACAATATCACTTTATTTCTATTTATTTCTACCTAAGTCTTTATGCCTACTATTCTTAGTACTTAGTCCTAATCAATAGAAGAGAGTCTAAATAATTGCTCAGGAAAATGAAGGATTGAAAGGGTGTACCATACAAATTATGTAGACATTTTTTGCCAATAAATAAAACAGAAAACTCAACATCCATCACACCAAAATAGAATCTGTATGCTTATACTGGGAAAGCACATAAATTCAATAAAAATATAGATCTCAACATGGTTCATTGCTATAATCTACAAATGGGACCAATTCTTTCAAGCCTATTTGAGATGATGAATGTAACAATAAAATCTTAGAAGCCCAATTGATTTCAAATGTGTCATGTATAGATAGAATCTGTGCGTATGTAGAAGTATCTTAATGAACACACTTTATGAAACTATGTAATTGGCCCAATACTTGGGCCCTTGAGAAGTATGGAATATTGATTTCCAGACTATATAAAATATCCATAGTCACACCACATAAATAAGTGCAATAATAGCTTCCATACAAGTTATCAATATTTTTAAACCCAAAATTCTTGTGATGAACAAAAAGAGAGTCGTACATAATTTCCAATAAATAAAATGGCAAACTCAACATCCAACACATTTGTTATAGACATTTTTGTGCCTTACAGCATTGAGCATGAAATGTCAATAATCAAAGGGATCCAAAGTCCCTAAACATGTTGTTCCTACCCCTAGAGGAACAAGGCTAACAAACCACAATAATTCACAGAAGTTCTCACCAGAAACTGCTCAAAAACAAGTCAATTCAGGATCATTTCAGTGGCTACACTAGCTGTTTGCGCTGAATGTCAAAGCCAACACTGTCTACCTGCGTTGAATGTCAAATGGAACACTGGCTACCTGCGCTGAACGAGAGTGGACATGTGGCAGGCTCATTTCTCAAGGTGTCAAAACCCATGAAGCTTCCAAAATGACACTTGCCTCAGGGAATTCGACTGGTGATGAGTAAGAGGTTCCAAATCTCCAAGTGGAAGCAAGAACCTCCAAGTGGACTCAAGAACTGACAGAGGGAGAGGACACTAGTCAGATCTCAAGCTGACTCATCCTCTCTCCAAACATCTATATATGGATCTCTCCTCCATGAGATCTGGAGGCTGGAATTTTGTTATGGCAAAGAATTGTTGTTGGTTTGAAACTGGAATCATTGGGTGCTTAATGCTTTGAAGGGGGTGAAGATAGGAATTCCATTTGCTGGGAAGGAGATGCTGGATTGGAGCCCTCTGGGTTGTATCTCTTCCTGAACCTTGTTATTCATCAATAAAGCTATGTTGGTTTCTCCTATATGCTGATGTATTTTTGATGTATGAATGCATTAGTATGTTTAGTTTATTTCTAATCCTGAACTAGTTATGAATATGAATCCATGTCTTGTGTAGTGTTCTCTTCTTGTGATCTTGCAGAAACCTCTTGAAGCTGGGCGGGCGAGAAGGCAAGTAGCTGGGAACTCTCCAAGAGAAGAGAAGCCGAATCGAGGGACAAACGAAAGACACCGGTCAGTCCACATATCTCTCTCTTCATTCTTAATTCATAAAGGAAGAATACTAGAATAGCTGTCTCTGTTTGTTGCTAAGGCACTGTCACACCTTAGGTGGATAGGATCGTCCTGCATAGGCATTTTTCCCCACAACAAATTGGCGACTCCACTGGGGAGATTTCTTTAGTAATTTTATTTGTGTTTCTATCATTGTTTGTTTCATAGACTTGACAGCAACAATCGAACTGCATCTGCTATTCCCGGATGCAAAGTAGACAGTTGCTGCTTTGATCCAATCACTGGACTTGTCTATGATCTGAACAATGGACTCACAAATGATTTGATGATCCTTGTGATAGATCTTAGTACCCCCTCAAAGCATCCCTTTGATTACACCTTGCTTGTTGCTTTTATTTGGACTGAAACAGTTGATTAAATAGCAATCTGTGACCCAGAACCTGTGGGAAACGAGAGTTTCTCCTTCAGCGCAGACCCAGTGAAGGGATTCTGCATTTCAACGCAGGTCCCGTGAAGGCTACCTGCGCTGAATGCCAAAACCCCTGTGTTGAGGTTGCGCTGAACCAGTTTGTCCTTGTGCAGCTGGGGTTCTCTGTTCTGTTTTGCCTTGTTTTGATCTCTGATTTTTGCAGCCTGTAACTAGCATAGGTACCAGTCTGATAACTCCTTTTCTCTACTTAGATTCCGCCTCCTTTTGTACAAAAATACTATGAGTGTTTTTATGTGTTTGTGGCATCATTTACAATTTTCCTTTGCATGAGTGAAATAATCATCATGTAGCCCTTGATTCAGATCTGTTGATTGTGATCTTAGAAGAGAGTTCACTGGCTATTTGCAGATTGATTATACATTTACTCTTGCTTATTGGTTTGAGTTTGTCTCTTTTAAGTGTCAAAACAAGTCTTCATTTCAAAAATCGTTAAGTATTGTAATCTCTTCTACCCTCTCTGATTTCGAAAAAGTAAACTTGTTTGTATTTGTCATTTAAAATCAAATTCAAAGTTGTACAAAAAGCTTTCTTTGTAGGCATCAATACTAAGAAAGCGGAAAACAAACACCTGCATTGTGCATTTGCATCTTGATAGTTTGCATGTTGGATTTAGGAAAAGTGCATTAGAGTGTGTTGATTGCTCTTTGAGAAAAGATGGTGTCTTTCTTTTCCCTTAGTAGCTAGGATTTTCAAAGTTGAAAAGATATAAAGCTTGCTTATCATCTTTAGACTGCATTTAGGAATTGTATCATACATCTCGTGGTGAACCTTGAAAGGAAAACTTCTAAAAAGATCAACCTAAAATAAATTGAATGAACTTAACAACGCTTTGCAACATAACGCACAACATATAGGTCTAGGCTAGAGACGTGTTCCGGCGTCGTTAAGCCTGGTGACTGTCGATCTCGTGGATGGTGGGTGATTCCTCCTGAGGGACGATAGCGCCAGTACGGATTGTGCTCCCACGTATCGTCGCGTATATATTTGGAGACCCCTATAGGCATAAAACCTTTATCCTTAGGAAGCCGTGTCGGCCGCGCTACTGATTGCAATGCACTGAACACAGCATTCAGGAAGATTGACCGCCCGTACCCTAAAAAGTATTCTGCGGTTTTGCGAAAAGTTTGGCACACCCTCTGCCTAGAACTCCAGAGCAATTCCTTTTGGCCTTTTTCAGACTCTATAACGGAAAAAGTCCATCCGAGCATTTGTCACTTCGGGCTCGTTAAAACATCGAAGGAGACTAGAGTCATCTTTAGCTTTTTCTCGACTCTTTAAAATTGAAAAAGCAAGTTGTGTCTAAAGCGTCGTTAAAATTTATTTTAAACGGAACAATCACCCCTATTCTTGCGTTGATCTTTAGGTTGAAAAAATGGAGCACACCAACCAAGGAATTCCCCTTGGTGGAAATCCTAGTCCCTTCTCCTCTTGGGGAGATGTTGGTGCGCCCCATATGGCCACATTGTCGCTTCCAGGACTGACAATTGGCCTGCCAGTCTGGCTCTTTTCAACCAATGTCGTTCAGAACATCACCATTCCTGAACAGTCGAGTCAACAGTTAGACCAGACCAGAGTCGCCCACCAACCTTCTACTTCATCTTCCTCTCCTCCTTCCTCTTCGCTTGACGGAACTGGTAAAACAAAAAACCAAGTTCCTAAGGAGAAGAAGGAAAAGAAGAAGAAAGAGAAGAAGAAGAAGGAGCCAAAAGCGACTGGGGGCAAACGAGTGTCGTCTGACAAAAATCCACACACAGCACTGACCAGGCCTAAATCGCCATGTGTCATATGCAAGGGAGACCATTTCCACAGAGATTGTCCCTGCATCCCTCGGATACTAAGGGACTGGTCTCCCCGTTTGCACAATTCGGTAGCATCAACCTCTGATAGCCATGTTGACTGCTCACCGTCAACTAGTGAAAGTGAAGTCCCAGGACAGAGAGGGAAAGCTAGACTTCCTTGCAAACTGTGTGAAGGCAACCATGCCATCCACCGTTGTCCCTTCTTAGATGAGGCTAAAAGATTTCTGGAAGATCGCCTGATTTTACGAGCGCAACTTCCTCCTGGATATCAAAAACTCCTGCCAAGTCCTTCACTAGTTGAGAACCCGGCTGGCCCGCTCAGGTGGTCAGCCGAAGCACCTATCATTGAAGATGAATCGTCTGGATCCATGCCGGACGAAAGTCAAAAGGTTGAGGTGGCAGTTGACCCAGTTTTGCCTTCAGAGGCTCTATCTTCGAATGATACCATCACGGAAGAGAATAAAGACGGCACCATCCAAATTCTCTTCATCAACACTGACTCTGATGAACAAGGGGGCAATGCCCCCATTCCTTTATCGCAGGAGGGAAGTTCGTTAGAGCGATATCTGGCCGTCTATTTGGTCCCACCACCAAGCAACCTGGTTGTGTCCTTCGACTGGAACCAACTAGGCAGACCCCGGTTGCCAGCAAGCATTCCATTCAGAATTATCGTTCAAATATACAGAATGGTAATGGCTGGCAATATCATTGATGAGGGGGCATCTGTGAGTATCCTTTCCTCTATTGCTTGGAAAGCGCTTGGTTCGCCAGCGCTTTTGCCTGAAATGAGAAATCTATCAGGCTTTGATAAAGGAACCAGTCGACCTTTAGGGATCCTCCCCAATGTGCCCATAACATTGAAAGGGAAGACCGTTCAAATGAACGTGATGGTCGTTCAAGGACCCTTGGATTATAACCTACTCCTTGGACGAGACTATATATATTGCATGGGAGCTATTGTCTCCTCACTCTTTAGAGTAATGTGTTTTCCGCATGAAGGAAGAATGGTCAAGCTCGTGGACCAACTTTCATTTCCCGGATCACGCATCGCAAATAGTCATGTACCATCCCTAAATGGTCTATTCACGCAAGAAGTGTCTCAACCCATGGTCCGTCCTCTTGATGAGCGCGAGTAATCCGAGAGGATATGACTGGAACCCAGGGGGCATGCATCCTGGTCTGCTTCGGCAGGGAAACTTTGGGTATAGAGTAGGTTTCCACAGGAGAATATGACTAGTCTGTACCCCGTCCGTAGAGGAAGAGGGGTTATTCTAGAATAAGATTCTTTTGTCAAAGTTATGTGAGTTGGTGGGCATCGCCGCTCACCTTTGTCTATTTCGGTAGACATTGCTGAGGAAGTGTTTTGTCTGAAAGATTAACGAGACAATCTTTGGGTAACCAGAAAGAGGTAGGCCTCTCTCTTTAAAACAATTGTTTTGAAGGAAAAGAAGTAGAGGTAACCTTGAAATCATACTTTATACCTGGGGGCATGCAAACCTTTTGGAGTGCAAGCAAAGAGCGGTTATTTATCTGTTTTTTGGGTTAGCCGTTTCTTAACTTGCATAAAGAAAGGATGCGGGGCATAGCTTTGTGAGATGAAGCTCCATAAAAAATAGAATCTCAATGAGACACTCTTATCATATGACTGGGTATTCGAGCAGTTTTAGCACAAAGTTCATGCTCGTTAAAAAATAAACGCAAGATCCGAGCAGTTTTAGCACATAGTTCATGCTCGTTAAAAAATAAACATAAGATCGAGCAAATGTTTCCACCCGCGTTTAAGCTCGTTAAAAAATGAACTATCTTGGTAAATAACCACTGTGAATGTAATATCATCAGCCATTAAAACCTTGGTCGTGTTTGCACCGTCACCTCCACTTTTCATTTGGCCGATCGTTCACCTCCATTTGTTTGTTTACCCATTTTGAGGAATAGCTGCGAAGAGTGATTTCACCTAGCCATCCTTGTGACACTGCCATGATTGGAAAATTCCAACCTGTACCTGGAATCAGCTGCTAACCCTATTTATCACTCGTTCCTCAAAAGACGAGTCTCCTTTAAGCTCTTTTCAACTGACTCGTAAAATATGAAAAGATTGCCGAGTCCTTGGCCTTCCAGCTCGTTAAAAGGACAGGAAGATCTATCCCTTCTCTAGATTTTAATCTTTTTGGACCTGAGGGATCATTGCACAAAAAGATCGAGTGCTTGTTTTATTCAGCTCGTTAAAACTATCGAAAACTCATCCCTTCTGTATTGTTTTATACTTTTTCGGACTTAAGGGATTAGATGACGAAAAAGGACTTTTGGAGTTAACTTTATGTACCTTTTCAGACTCTCTAAAAATGAAAAGGACTGAGTTATCCTTGTCGTTAGACTCGTTAAAATCATTAAATAGCGACAAACTTGTCTTTAAACGAGAACGAGTTTCACTATCGCTAGGCTCGTTAAAACATAGCGATGGGCTTGCCCGAAGGGCAGGTTATAGAACAAGCATATGTTATCCTCCTCAAGCTTGACAAAAATAAAGAGGTACTGGTCAGCAATGACTGGGGAAAATTGGGAGAAACTAAAGAAAACTTTGATGGTAGCAAGTCGCTCTTGAACATGACACTTTTCCTCCGTACCACAATCGGGTTGGGTTGTTTCATTCACCGGTCACATCCATGGTCTCGCCATACCATCCATATTTGGGGTAATGATACCGATCCATCGTATCATTGTCGCCACATGTTCAAGAGAAGTCGTTCAGAAAAAGTCAACCGTGTCCCATCCACTGCCATACATTATCCTTCATCCTTTCATGACTGCCACCCTGAATCATATGTCACAGATCGTTTTCACCTCCATTAAAATCATTAGCTCCGTTCCATGTCACTGATGTGGGATTCATTAAGGCCCTCCTGTGACGGATCGCTTCTTGTCGACATCAGCTCATTATCCAAGGAGTTGATCTAGGAACAACCCCTTAAGTACTTTGAAGCTTGCATGCCTCAATGGCAAGTTTCTCACTTCCGGCGACAGGTATACATCAATGACCTTCGACCGAAAGATTTTGCGTGGTGTTCGACGCCAAGTCCTTTATTCACACTATGTGAATTGTACTACAGTACCTTGAGGGTCATTATCATTATCGGTGATTCCTCTCGCGCTTGTTAACGGTTTACATCATTGACCGGTAATCAAGCGATGTCTTTCCATGTTCGACTTCAGAACATTTCTCATATGGATCGACTTGTACTTAGAGTGAAGATCGAACGAGTTTGAAGACCCCGGATCTAGTTTCATCCATCCGGGCTGCGATATATATTCAGGAAAGATAAAGGCATTGACATGTACATCATTGCAGCAGATAATCATCCTACTCAAAGGATGATAATTTCATCAAAATTATCAATCTACCATCAGACGATTGTCTGTTCTATGTATAGAAAAATGAATTTATAAAGCTGAGCATGGGAATGCCTGCCTCAGCTAGATCATGAAAGCAGTATGAAAAATAATGTATTGTATTGTATCTTATTACAGGTCTCCTCTCAGCGTTGGATGAACTTCGGATCCCCCTGATAAAGCATTTCACCCGATAAACAGCCTCATACTTTAGGGGGCAACTGTTATAGAAATTTTTGTGCCTTACAGAATTGAGCATGAAATGTCCATAATCTAAGGGATCCAAAGTCCCTAAACATGTTGTTCCTACCCCTAGAGGAACAAGGCTAAGAAACCACAGCAATTCACAGAAGTTCTCCACCAGAAACTGCTCAAAAACAAGTTCTGCGCTGAATGTCAAAGCCAACATTGGCTACCTGTGTTGAATGTCAAATGGAACACTGGCTACCTACGCTGAACGAGAGTGGACATGTGGCAGGCTCATTTCTCATGGTGTCAAAACCCAGGAAGCTTCCAAAATGACACTTGCCTCAGGGAATTCGACTGGTGATGAGTAAGAGGTTCCAAATCTCCAAGTGGAAGCAAGAACCTCCAAGTGGACTCAAGAACTGACAGAGGGAGAGGACACTAGTCATATCTCAAGCTGACTCATCCTCTCTCCAAACATCTATATATGGATCTCTCCTCCATGAGATCTAGAGGCTGGAATTTTGTTATGGCAAAGAATTGTTGTTGGTTTGAAACTAGAATCATTGGGTGCTTAATGCTTTGAAGGGGATGAAGATAGGAATTCCATTTGCTGGGAAGGAGATGCTGGATTGGAGCCCTCTGGGTTGTATCTCTTCCTGAACCTTGTTATTCATCAATAAAGCTATCTTGGTTTCTCCTATATGCTGATGTATTTTTGATGTATGAATGCATTAGTATGTTTAGTTTATTTCTAATCCTGAAATAGTTATGAATATGAATCCATGTCTTGTGTAGTGTTCTCTTCTTGTGATCTTGCAGAAACCTCTAGAAGCTGGGCGAGCGAGAAGGCAATTAGCTGGGAACTCTCCAAGAGAAGAGAAGCTGGATCGAGGGACAAACGGAAGACACCGGTCAGTCCACATATCTCTCTCTTCATTCTTAATTCACAAAGGAAGAATACTAGAATAGCTGTCTCTGTTTGTTGCTAAGGCACTGCCACACCTTAGGTGGATAGGATCGTCCTGCATAGGCATTTTTCCCCACAACAAGATTGGAATAGAATTTGTTAATGCCAATGCTAGGAAAGCACATAAATTCAGACAAAATTTAGTTTAAAACATTATTCATCATTATAATATACACATGGAACCAAATCTTACCAGCCTAGTTATCATCGTTGAAGCCCAACCTATTTGTTAATAAATGACACTTCTAATCTTGTGAGCACATCATATATCTAACTAAGATTTTTAGTGCCAACACCAGACAATGGAAATTGGCTAGCAAATGATTCAACTTGCTTTTTGAGATCAATAATGCTATTTCGTAGCTAGAAATTGTTTGACTTAATAAATTCTATAAAATCTTTTAATTTTGTACTTTTCATGGAGCCCTTAGCCTTAATGTCTATCTGCACCTCCTCGTGGATAAAATCTGAAACCTTAATAAAGTCATCCTCAAGAATCCCAGGGTGGTTAATTCAGGGGTCCCTATGCATATACCACCAGGAACCATGACACTTTTATCACCTGAAAATGTAAGGTATTAAAGTAAGCTATATCATCCCATGGAGAAAGGAAAATCAATGAATCCCTTACATCTAAATATACAAAGAAAAATTCATGTAACTTGGTACAAAATTCTTGTTCAGTGTGATAGAAGCAACATCCAAAATGTCCTCTACTCTTGCACCATCAATGCGTTGTCCAAGCTCATTAATATATACCATGTTACGTTCAACCAACTAAATCCAATAGAAATCATTATACAAGTAGGTTGTGTACTCCAACATATGAACAAAGGATCCTTACTAAGGGCCTCAAATCAACTAGAACTAGGTGATTTTCACTACCACCAGACACCAAATTGTAACCCAAATCCATTAGGTCCTTTGCAAGGGCTCGAAAATTTGCTACAACTTACTAAAACTATTTTACCTTTGATAAGAAACAAAATCCATTCAAAAAATAATTCACATGCATGAATTTTACAGAAGCTTAGACATGTGAGAGTGCTACACTTGTAAGTGATAAGCCTTGAACTCTACAGTTACATCCTATTTTAAACAAACAACCAACCCTCCTATGGTATGGTTATGTGGTCCTCCCTACAAAGCCACAAATTATTTCATGTATCTTTTAGAAATGAAATCATACAAAAAATCGATATATCCAATATTATGATATTAATGAGCAAGAGAACAATATAGATGATGGAGGAAAGGAAGGAGAACTCAGATTGACATGTAACCCTGGAAAAACTACATTTTTGATGGTTGTCTCTAGGTCTCCCCCCAATACTGGTTCTTTCCCTAAGAATATCATGCCTCCCCAAGGACCTCGTAAAGACTAAAAATCACAACCCTCCAATACAAAAATATTTCAGAATGAAAAATATCATAAAGATAAAAATGAAAGGAAAAAAGTGAAACAATTGACAAACAATTCAAGGAACATAATGAGTTTCATCGAAGCTTTGATCTAGTAGTGATAAGAAACAAAAAGAACATAAAAAAATGAAAACAAGAAACTGAATCAAAGAACATGTAAGAGAATCAAAAGGAAAATCTACACCTCTTAACTCTATAATCACTCCTCCTATGATGGGAATGGCATATTTGTTTTAGTTCTTCGTCGTTTCTTGAACATTAATGGGATTATTTTTCTTCTACAAGGGGGGAATGTCATAGATAGATAGCGTTAAGATAGATCCAAAAAAATATCCATCTAATATAGTCATAATTTTAATCGAAAGGGTGAAGTGCAGAGAAAATCAATAGCATCAACTCACCTTGTGCGTTGTAGTTGTTACTACATCCAAAAAATAAAATGGACTGGCCATTATAGAAGCAATGATGAGATCATTTATGTGTGCCATGTCCATCATTAAGTATGCCCCAACTGCATTGCCAACTTCCCAAACCAAAAACTTTTTAGTACTAAGAATCATAAAAAATCCAACATTACATACTATAAGAACATATTAATAAAATATGCTAGAACAAACATTGCTGGAAAGAGAAATTTTTGAAAGGACTACCATTATAAGATCTGTAGAAATACCCAGCTCCAATACCTGCCTCATGCGAGGGTAATTAATATCTCGAGGATATGTGCTAGCACCAGCAATGATAAGCTTGATCCTAAAAAGGGTGCCATTCTTCTCAAGCATCTCATATTCAATGAATCCTATAACCCAAGAAAAAAAACCGACCATTAACACTTTGAACACTTCCCCAAAATATTGGTTCAATATTTTTCAATGATGGAACTGTTTCCATCGTAATTATTATTAGACTGGAAATGCGATCTCACCTGTGGACTCATCTAGATTATATGGAATTGATTCAAAGTAAATTGATGTAGAAGATACTCGCTTTTTTGATATCATTAATACATGAGACAGATGCCCTCCATGTGGTAAGTCCAAACCCTAAACATTGCAAAGAAAATTTTCACATGTTACATGCCAATTGGAATGATAGCCTTATTAAAGGAGGTTCATAGTTCAGAACCATACACACCATAATGCGATGATGTGGTTGGAGGAGAGTTGTATAAACAACAAAATTAGCTGGGGATCGATGTAATGGTTGAAAATTAACACCCCATGTATTTTTGTCAAGATGTAATGTTTCTAGGGCCCTTTGCTAGCAGAGCCTCTCACTTTGGTCAATGAATTCATTGCCAGCATATTATATGCATGGCATAAATCCCAACCCAACATAGTAGTGAATAAATATAGAAAAGTGTCCAACAATTTTATCCATCATTGTGATAATAGATACTCATGCAACAACTTCAGGTCTCTACACTATAACTTTGAACCTAGAAACCATTACACACATGTCAAACATTAAAACTAAAAAGTACAGGTCCAAAAGCTAAGAGAAACTGAGTTTAACAAGAAAAAAATACCAAGTGGAAAGAAGAAATTTCCAAGTAGCTCAGACACAATCACAATCATGATGGTGCCATTCTTCACATTCCAAGTTATATCTTCAGGCACTTACCTCTTACCAGGGAGTCCTTCTGAATACTTGTTTGTTAGACATGATCCAACAACTTCCATAACCGCCCATGATGTAAAATTTTCAGAAGAAATAAGTTCCAATCCATTGAATTGCAACTGCTTTTCTTTCTCAATTATCACATTCATTTTAGGATTGAGCTCACTTAAAGGAGGATCTACAAAGCTCTACTTTCCCTCTGCATGGAGTAATTTACAAAATAGATAAAGAAATCATAATAAATTTAGTATCCTCAGTAACTGAGACGTGGTTTGAGAGGAGCATTAACTGTATTATTGAGGCCTACAATTTCTGTTTGCTGGCATCCGAGGGGAATCTAGATCAAGAAAAAAGTCTTTATCAGGCCATTCACTAACCATTAACTCAACAAAAATATAAATAAAACCGAGGTATTTGACATAGTTCATTAAATGAAGATAAGAAGCTTATTTGCAGCAACTCAATTCACAAATAAATCTTCTAAACACCTCCAAGTTAAACTATATTCAACCTTGATCTGTGCTTTCTTCACTTGGTATTCAAATGGTAAGATTATCAAGGATTTCACACAGGCTATCTATACATGTAGCAATTTCAACCAAAAACAAATACATAAATAAATAAATAAATCATAGCATGAATTGTGAACAACATGAACACCTAGGAAGTTGTAGGGTTGCGCTAGCATGAACGCCAAATGATTTCCCATTGTCAATCTTGTTGTGATACAAAAAAGTTTATATGATGAACGCGACCTCAAAGTTTCAAACCTCTTAATTTTCTTCTTTTCTGTTGCCAGGGGACCCCCAAAACTAGTTGTGAAGTTTTGGGCATCAAATTTGCAGTTGTGTTCAAATTATATTGACCCAACAAGCCCATCCCTACTACTCCAATACCCATTATGACCTGCAATGAATATGTTTGCACCTAAAACAAGAGCTATCCTCTGTGCCCACTTCAAAATGTGAAATATAATCAAATATCAGGAGACATGTGAATCCAAAATTTGATGTATTGCGGATAATTCTTTGGTAGAGGTAGACATGAAAGACACCAAAAGTAGCACCGGTTCAAATTTTCCTCTTGCATGTTGCTGACTTGGGTTCGAATCACAGATAATATACAGAAAAAGAATATCACACATGCAGGAGTAGCTGACTTGGGTTCGAATCACATATAATATATAGAATAAGAATATCACACATATTCGCAGATAATATATATAAGAAGAATATCACCTTGGCAAGCACCAACAAATGAAGGCCATGGATAAGTTTTATCAACATCCAGATTGCAACCCACCTTGGAACTTTAACCTTTGGAGTCATTTTTATGCCTTCATATAGGTATTTTATTTGATGATATACCTGAAAAGGAGGGATCTCCTTGTCTACAAAATTGTTATTCCTTCTTTCCTGTCCAAATGGCTCTAAAGGCAATTAGGGGAAATGATCTATGTTATTTGAGTGCTCTATCATCAAACAGTCCAACAAGGAAGCCTCCTACCAAGTACCCTATCCTCAAATAAGGGGAAAATCACAAACTCATGAGGCTTGATTTTGTACTAAGCAACAACAAAATATACAAAATTTCCTTGTGACAGAATTGTTAAGATGGACTCTTCATCTACAAACATTTATCTATCAGAATGAGAAAATCAAAATCAAATTTCTTTCTTATTCCATAGACTCCAACTGCGAGATGAAAAAAAAAAACACATCAAGTTTGTTTACCCCAACATGCCAACAAGTAGCAAGCCCCAACTATATAATATAAGAAAGTAGTAGGTATCCAAAGGCCTGAAGGGGATCTAATGGAAAGAAGTGACCATTGTCAGAAGCCTTCCAATCAATATATAAATATATAAATGTAGATTTATTATTATTTTAATTGGAAATCTTCAATTAAATAATAAAATTTAATTACGTCTCTCCCAATCTAAATTGCTTATTATCATAATTCACTACCTTCATACGTCTTGCATTTTTAACAACGTTGTAACATGTCGATTAATTTCCTTTTTGGTGCAGAATCTCCACCTTTTAGGACAATATGGTGCAGTGGCCCAACCCCTACAGATCATTACGACAAACTAAGAATAACAAAGAATATGAAAGGTTGTACAAACCATCATATTTTTCAAACAACTAATCCAACATCAGTACCTTAACTTTTTCATGAAGATATCATATTGAGAATGTTTGAAAAATGGTGGGAAATCTAGGCAATTACTATCTCTATCTCTCTTCTATGAGGGTTATGTGAAAAGAGTGATAAGATTTCATTGTTTTGAATTTTTTTTGTTAAATCAAAAAAACCAATATTAATGAAGATTTTGGTATTTTATACTAAATTTTGTGAAGTGACTAAATGTAGCTTTAACCATTCACCTTAAGATTTTTTTTACAATATAATTTCCTAAGTCTATTTAATATCTTCATTATCATAAAAACCAACCTATATCCATCTTAACTCCACATCTACCAAACTCTTAGAGGGATGAAATCTATTTATCCATCTCAGCGCTTGGTAGACTTGGTATTAAGATGGATCTAAGCTGATAGAATTTCCCCTTTAAATAGTCTATGCTCACATGAATACCATGGTAGTACCATGGGTCAATACCATGTGTTATCATAAACAAGGAGCTTAAAAACTACTATTAGTAATTTATAAAGATTAATAAAATTAATAATTGATTTTTTTTTTTTTTTTAACCGAGTTAAAATCTTTAAGTGGCATTAAATTACAAGATCCATTTTTATTCTTGATCTACCAAGCCCCGAGAGGGATCACATATTTTTTCACTCTATTCTAGTTTGCATATCACGATATTTGATCCCTCTAGGCGCTTAGTAGATCTAGAGTAAAGATGGATCTATGGTGGTTTAATTCCCCCATTTAAATGGGCTACATTCCACATGAATACCATGGGTCAATACCACGTGCCATATTTATTTGTATTAATACTAATATTAGGGTTAATAATGTTTTTTTTGCATATTTGAAAACAGGGAGCTGTTCACAGAAGAAATTAGGACGATTGGGACCAAATACAACCTCCCAAATCACCTCCCAAACCAGAAAATGGGCAATTGCAAACCAATTTAACATTGAAAGGGCGATTGTAATGGAATATAACCTTCCAAACCAGGCGAATTAGGTCAAATGAGTGTTTTCATAGTTTATCCACCCCATTTTGTTTTGGGCTAAAATGAAAAAAATAATTATTTTTTAAATAAAAGTTGGGGTAACTATATGAAATGGGTGTTTTATAAAAATTTCGCCCCTCTAAAATGAAAAACCCCTTAAATTTCACCCTTGGGATAAAATTCACCCCTAAAATTTACCATGCCACATGTACATAGCACTTCATATCCAACATGTACATAGCACCATCTATGCCCAACACTGCATATGCAATATTCACACAACACTATCTATACCACCTTGTACATAACAACATATACACACACTATATATACACAACACCACATGCACACAACATCAAAGATGCAACATGTACAACATATACAATATATGCACAACGGTAGTAACACACATCCAAAACCACATTATCTCTACCAAGCAACCTTGCTTCCAATTTCTCTCCATCATCCATGCTTATCCTAGCATGATGCACATCACATTGTTTTCATTTTGCTGATGTATCTCTTAGCATTAGCCTGTCCATAACATAAACATAGACATAGTATAATAACATAATATCAATTCATATCCACATGATGTTGGCCTCAGAGATCTGTCAGGATACTCTTCCACTTGATTCCTCATGAACCAAGAATCTCTTCATGTTATTCACCTACATAAGCAATCATTTGTCCAAAAGAATGATCCTTGGTGACCCTGTCAGACAGTGACATAGATACATAGATACATGCATATATAGCATTAGCACAAAACAATCATGATCTCATCAGAAAACGACATACCTACATACATACATGTATACATATATATACATCGACACAATCATTATCACAACATAATTACCAGATACCATAAAGTCAAGGTTAAGTTGTGAAACACATGTAAAACATCAAGAACAACAATTCCTAGCATAGTTAAGGCATCCGGTGCCTCAAATCTATTTACTTTACATTTCTTAATTACTTTTCTCATGATGTCCCAACATTGTCCATTTACACCAATGGACCCAACCAATCCAACTAGTTGTTATAAGCTTCCCTTCAACTGCCCTTATACATGCATTGAGCTTCATCCAGGCCTTACATCACCTGTTGGGTTTGATTCCATTAACTTTTGGCTCCATTAACTTTCCTCTTTCCCAAGCAATTTGTTAGGCCCCTATACTACTAGTGTAACCCCTTATTGTTATAAGTACAACCCCCTTATTATATTGTTGTACCCATGTAGTCCCCATATTGTTACTATTGTGCCCCATAGAAGCCCACTATTGTTATTATTGTGCCCTTACATTATTATTGTTATGTCGGCTCTGATTATATTATGATCCCTTAGACTCATATATATAGAAAGGAGGTCATGTCATTTGTATCATCCAAGAATTGTTCATTTATGTAATGTAAAGGAGGTTGCCCCCTCGAAGAGGCTGAATTCTAAAGCGTTGATCTATCTTTTCTATCTTTGTGAGTTGGTTTCATAACATTTGGTATTAGAGCTTTGGATTCTAGGGTTTCGCTACTCCAAATAGGTCATCATGGCATTTGTGGTATAACTATTTTTCTGTGACGTTTCAGAAGCTAAAAAAAAAACCCATTTTGGTTGAAATTGTTCTAAACCTCGGGTCTGAAATTTAGAGCATTTCGCACTATATGTGCAGAGATATGATCTGAGGAATTTGGCCTTTTTGTAGACTCCCGAATTAAATTCCAAACAGGTGACCTGGGGAAAATAGTAATAACTTTTTTTTTGTGCATCAGATTGAAATTTTGTAAGAAGTTACAGAAAGAGGACAGACTGTAGTTTCCTGTGTATATTTTTTAGATCCTAAGGTAAAAACCGTGACATGTGGAACTTCATACAAGTTCGCTCTTTTGTGGATCAGACTGGTGGCATTGGAAAGAGGACGCAGAGAGCTACTGCAGGTCTCGATTTCTGAATTAGAATATCTAACATTACAGAGTTAAAGTCGTTTCAAGATCGAGATCCTAAAATCAAGAAAAAGCGAGATGAGGAAGTTTGATGGCAAGGATTCGATAAATTGGATACTACAGATGGAGCAATATTTTGATCTACATGGTGTGCCACTATTACAAAAGGTATGTATTGCATATTCATATTTAGAACTAGATCAATTTTTATGGTATAAATGGCTTTGTTCTCATAAGAAACTTGTTACATGGTCAATTTTCACGGAGGAAATGGTAGCACATTATGAGGATACAAAGAGAAACACCTTCTGTAGCTAATTGATAAATCTCAAACAAAAGTGTTCAATGGAAGAGCACATTGAGGACTTTCAAAAATTGAATATAAGGGAAAATGATATTCCAGAGAAGCAGAGGATTGATGTCTCCATAGGGACTTTAAAGGATAACATTCAACATGAGGTTCGTCTTTGGGACCTTGATTCATTGGAGAAGGCATTCACGTTGGCAAGAAAAGTGGAAAGCAAAATTATGGAAACAATGAATTCTACCCCTCACAACTATAAACATGGAAGTGTTATTTCTCCTAGCCTTCCACAACCTACAAGGGTGACACCACGACAATTGGAAGAAAAAAGAGAAAAAGGGCTTTGTTACAATTGTGATAGCAAATGCACTAAAGGTCATAAGTGTGCTGAGAAGAAATTATTTTACATAGATTATGAAGAGGAGGAAGAAAATGATCAAGAAACATCAAAAGAAGAGGATATACACCAGGAACCAACCCTAGAGAAAGAAGAAATGAATCCGACCATATCTTGTAAAGCATTGGCAAGAATTAACACTCCTCAAACTCTCAAGATAGAAGGACATATCAAGAAGAAAAATGTTCAAGAAGTGAAAGATCACATTGAGAAAGAAGAAATGAATCCAACCATATCTTGTAATGCATTGGCCGGAATTACCACTCTTCAAACTATCAAGATAGAAGGACATATCAAGAAGAAAAATGCTCAAGAAGTGAAAGATCACATCGAGCATCAAGAAATGAATCCGACCATATCTTGTAAAGCATTGGAAGAAATTACCACTCTTCAAACTCTAAAGATAGAAGGACATATCAAGAAGAAAAAGGTTCAAGTAGTGAAAGTTCACATCGAGCATCAACAAAAAGTTCTCCAACTTTTAAAGGATAACGCCACTTTGGTGCAGAATCGAATGAAAAAATAGGTAGATCAACATCGCAGTGAAAAATGTTTTGATGTAGGTGACTGGGTATTTTTACGGCTACATCTCAAGCAAGATGTTTATGAGAAGGAAATGTTGGCAATACTACATGCACTTAAGAAATGGCGACCTTACCCAATGGGAAGACATTTCAAGGTAAAAATGGATCATGATAGTCTTAAATACTTTTTAGAACAAATATTATCTTTAGAAGAACAGAAAAAATGGGTCACAAATATGTTGTAGATGCACTCTCAAGAAAGGATGAGGATGTGGAAGCATTGTTTTGTGCTATTTCTATTATAAAATCAGATTGGCTAAATGAAGCAAGGGATGAATGGAAGAAGGACGAAGAAGTGTGGCCACTCATTCAAAAGTTGCAGAAGATCCCAATTCAAACAATATTGCCAGAACTTGAAGAGGAAGGAAAAATCATATTGGAAGCTAGAGCAGTCACAGAAACAAGAACCCAACAACTACGAAATTGATTAATTTCAGTGTATCTCTTCAAGTGGAAGAACTTACCCGCTGAAGATTCCACATGGAAGGACAAGAATTTTTTTACAGAAGCATCAAGAACTACTCAAGCGTTGAGGACAACACTTTTTGAAGGAGAGGGGCATGTTAGGCCCCTATACTACTAGTGTAACCCCTTATTGTTATTAGTACAACCCCCTTATTATATTTTTGTACCCATGTAGTTCCCATATTGTTACTATTGTGCCCCATAGAAGCCCACTATTGTTATTATTGTGCCCTTACATTATTATTGTTATGTCGGCTCTGATTATATTATGATCCCTTAGACTCCTATATATAGAAAGGAAGTCATGTCATTTGTATCATCCAAGAATTGTCCATTTATGTAATGTAAAGGAGGTTGCCCCCTCAAAGAGGTTGAATTATAAGGCATTGATCTATCTTTTCTATCTTTGTGAGCTAGTTTCATAACACAATTCCCTAGACTCAAAACATAAAAGGTAAGCACAATAAAAAAAACAAGAAGAAAACCATGAAAACCAATAACAACATGACTTTGCAAACAAAGTGGCATGACCATGCACAAGACACAAACAAAATTGTAATAAAGAACAAAAATTCACAAAATACCAAAAGCACAAGACTGATAATAGACACCATAACTCAATCCCCATGGTTCCTAGTGCTTCCAAAGGAAAGCTCAACCTGAGCCTTCTTCAAAATCTCATGCGTTAGGGGAATTTTGAGGTCTAAAATCGGCCTCCTAAGAAAAATGTACAACCAAAATAAATTTTATAAGAACCAATAGGATTCAAGATGATGATGTCAACCATGGGGGATGATTTACCATTTTTGGAGTAAAAAAGTAAAAAGATTAAAAAATAATAAAATAATAAAACTACTTTTTCAACTCGTATTTTCAACTTATCTCCCTAAGGGTTTACTCAAATTTCAAGTGGGTGTGTTCTTTGGATGAAAATTTTAATTCCTCATCCAAGGAGTACCCATGTTGCATCGATGGACCCTGCTACACAAAAAATGAGAAATACATGGAAAAACGTGATTACACTTATGATTCTCATATATTTCTCATTTTTCATGTAGTAGGGTCCATCGACAGTATGAAACATGGGTACTCCTTGGATGAGGAATCGAAATTTTCATCCAACGAGTGTTTCCACTTGAAATTTGAGTAAACCCATTGGGAGATAAGTTGAAAAAATAGTTTTTCCTTTTTTCCCTCTAAAGTTTGATGATGTAATCTAATCTTATTTTATTATTTCCACTATTATTTTATAATTTCCTTAGGAGGCCTATTTTAGACCTCAAAATTTCCCTAATGTAAGTTTCCTTTACATGCAATCCCTTGCATCATACTGTCATCAACACATAATTGTTAGTGCATAAATAAACATAACAATACACTAGTTACCTTACCTTGTTGTGCCCAACACGTTTCTTGCAACTGAACACCTCCACGCCATCTCTCAAGGGACTCCAATTTCTTGGATAGATCCACTTGGAACTAGAGACTAGCTAATATACCTGTCAAATACATGTCCATGAATATAGCACATACCCACATAATTTTAGATAAGATTAAGGTTAAGAAAACTTCATGTATGCAAAGCGCTCATTCATTTGGAATTAGGGTTTCCAAACATAGCCAAATGAATTCGTGCCTAATTCCTTTCTTTTACCATTTACCTTTCTTCAATTGATTTTTATTATGCGCTATCACATTATCCAACTATTAGTTATATAAACAAATCAACTATTACTTTGTCATACTAATGCCGAGCATGTTATCTTGCAACTTCTCACACATGTCAACCACATGTTCCAAGTATCAAGACAATCATATCTATCAATTTGAAATCAACCTTTACCAAGACTAACAATAATGTCATAATCCATAATCAACTCATAGTCATTAGACATAACACTACAACTATCACCTATTGCGCTCAAGTACATATCAGTTGTCTCAACACATATGTATTAGTACTACCATATTAAAACAAGATAATTTGAACACATACTCAAATCATGCAATTAATCAAACACTCAAACATCAGGTAGATGACATAATAGACACGAAACACTCAAACACAAAGTAGACAACATAATCAAGCATTCAAGCACCAAGTAGACAACATAAGAAAACTCATACCTTAATATATCTCAAGCGAGGTTATATTGTCTACACAATCAATCTAGATTAGTATGATATAACTTTACAACATATCAAATCAGCATAAATAAGGTCATGATATCCATAGTAGTCACTAGCTAACATATTCACATCATAAACTCATAAACAATTATCATTCACACATAATAATCACATCTTCACCGTTAGTCTAGATTAGTACAACATAATATCACATCATATTAACTCATACCTGAATGTCATAACCCTAACCATTTGTATAGGCCAATCCAACTTAGTACGACACATATAACATCAAGGTCTTAATGTAATAACCCTAATCATCAAGATACTAGAATATAACAACAACAAGTTATATATCATGCTCATAAACAACATATAACATGATCATCAATTTATCTAACATAACACAACAATAGCAATGCATACAACCACAAGTTACTACCACTCATGACTATATGACACATGTGCATATAACTGCACTAATAAACTAGCATCTATCATGTATGTAACCATAATATCAATAGACATGTACATAAACCTAATTTATATAACCCTAATGCATATAAAAATCCATTAACTAACATACCTGCATGCCCAACATAAAAACCTATATGATGACATGCTCTTGCCTCAAGGTCCAATGTTGCAACATCATTTTAATGATCTACATTTGCTGCTCTATCTCATCCAACACATCAACATCATAACAACCAATGACATCGTGATGACCTAATTGCATACAATGACCTCACAATGCATGTCCGACCTACCATACATGCATAACAAATGCATATACAACCATACACTCATGATGACACATCCTACGACAACATCCTCAACCTTCATATGGCGACAACACTACAACCATGATCAAAACCATGTAAATGCAACATGAACATGGAATACAAGCATAAGAAACACATATGCAACTGACATGAATGCATGACCAACACATTTCTCGTCCAGTCCGAGTGGTGAACCATGCTCTGATAAAACTATGTGGTATCAGATATGACCCAAAGAGAGCGTAACCCGCTCTGATAATATGTAACCACCCTCCTCCCACATCTACCCAAGTAACCATACAACTGGGGTAAACATGCGATGAGAAGCTAATATGATATGATTCAACCTCCTTGGTGACCTTATCGAAATGGAATCGATGGAAACACATCAACCATACATTCCACATCAGCAACAACACTCCTAGAAGGCATCCCAACCACTCAGGCATCCTTCCCCCGGGGCCCACTGACTTTTTATACCTCTTGACCTCTGGATTATCTCATGCTATGGGCATGCCAGTGTCTAGGGACCTCTGACCACTCCCATAAGTTTGCATGCCTGCGTCCAGGGACTTTTCCCAGGAAACATGTGTCAGTGTCCGTGGAATTTAAGGAACTTTTCTAGCCGAGAATTATGGCCACTTGCTAGAACTTGTTGTAACTTATTGAATCCATCAAACACATGATGACAAGACTAATAAACCAAAAATCAACTCCAGGACTAGGCCTGACCATCCCCAACCAATACTAACATTCTGTCAAATAGTTGGCATCAATACAATCTACAGGTCTAGAATACAAGACATAACATGAATGACTGAAAACTCTTATGAGACATGACAAGAAGGATCACCACCTTCTCCCTCGAATTGTTATGACATCATTTTAGTAATTACAAGTAAATACATGAAATGACCATGACATGAACCAGTCAATTAATGGTGCTTATAACTAGCATAAAGCCCTGAAAATAATAGTGAGATAACAACCATTAAATCCACATATAAATAAGTACAAAATAAAGAGAACTTAGCTTTTATTAACCATAGGAAAATATGACCAGGTTCGGGACTTCCACGTACCACCCAACCATAGACATGGCTGAACCAAATATTTCTTTTAGCTAGTTACCCTTGTATGATATTCCAAGCATGAATTTGGTATCTCATAGATAGACCAATCCAAAAACAACCAAGGGAATCTAGAGGGTTAAACCACCTCCACCATCACCAAACCATCATCACACCAAAACTGGTGCTCTAATCACAAAATCGAACCGAGCTTGGAAAGCCATTCATAATCCATCACTATCCTTGAGGAATTTTCCTTCTCCTTGTCTCTTAGGCTTTACCGCAATCCAATCCTGAATCACTAGGCCCTAAATCGAGACCTTTCTCTCAAGATTTACTGAAATCCAAACCTGGATCACTAGGCCCTAAACCAAGACTCTTCCCTCAAGCTTTACCTTGTTCACCGCCAAAATTTGTCAAGGAATTCCTAGGCCTTTGGGAATGAAACTTGAGGCCACCTCTGCCCCGAATTCCGAAATCCATCCGGAAAATCCAAACCTCAAAACTAAGATAAACATCCAATCACACCATGGCATCTAGAAAAGGCAAGGCTAGGTTGAAAACTATTTTCATAACCCTACAAAACAATTCCACTAACAATAAGAGAACCATACACCAACATGCAAAGCCATGCATGTCAAAAGCAGCTAGGAAATCACACATGTAATATGTTACCTGCAAATATTCCTACTGAAGCTTCTTGATCCTACTCTTTCTTGCTTGATCCTGTCTTTCCTTCCTTTCCCTTTGCTTTCTTTTCCTTCCTTGATCGAAAGCTAGAGCGCTCCAAGAAAACTCTAAGTGGCCAAGAGTGTGAGAGAGAGAGAATAATTAAAGAGCTCCAAAACTTGGACTAACAAAAGGTTACTAACTTATCCTCAAAAGCCTTTTTATTAATGAGGCCTCTATTTTCTTCAATTTCCATTAGTTTCCTTCAATTTAATCCTCACATGCAACCTATGACCTTTCACTTAACTTTTCTCCTATTTTCCTTTATTTTCATAAATAAAATGTGCCAAAAATGTGTTTTTCCTTTTTAATGCCTTCACCTTTACCTCTTCCAATTTCCTTTAGCCATAAAAACATCCAATGATGCCCACTAGGATTTATTTTCCCAAAATTCAACTTGGAATACATGTCCCTTCACCATGGTCTTATTTTTTCCTTTATTAACTTTTATTACATGAACTTTTTACTAGGGTTGTTACACTTCCACTATCACCATACAAAAAATCAAGAAATGTTTTCCAGAAATTGGCGAATATGCTACATTGTTATGTTGTTGTGTAATTTTGTAACTCTTAAAACTCCTCACGATCTCCCAAGTAAGGAATTTATTTCCATGCATATTTCCATAATAAAACCATGTGGCCTTCCCTGATTTACCATAAGGCATGGTTTTGGGTTAAACTCTAGTTATCTTGTGCTAGATTTCAGATTAAGGATTCTTGGGGGTATTCCAAAGTTTTTAGCTTAGTCTACTCAGAGGAGCATTCACTGTACTTCCTATTCCATATCTGTTTCAATGGCTCATTCCATCCCTGAAGCCATTTCTACCAAAGTTTATCTCCTGTTTCTTTTTTGAACATATCAGTGTCTCAGATCCCTAAGCCTCCTACTAAGTTGAGTGTTCTAAATACCCAACTATTAAATTTTTGAGAAATATTTTGTAATGTATCCTACCAATATGCTACACATAAGGATTTCTCAACCAAAGGAACTCCTAGGAACTTAGCAAGAAGCTTGCCAATTTGGAGATCCATCAAACAAGCAAGGTGCTTCTATATAGCCACATCAGTATTGAAAAAATATGTGTGTTTTCTCTACATTAATTACCATACCTAAGGCATCCAAAGATTCATTGAGGCTCATTCTCAAAGTGTTAATCTCACCCACTATTGGTATTTTAAATAGCATAAGATCATTCCCGAACTGCTGGTGTGTGATAGGGAGATTTGTGCCATATAGATGGAGTCCCATGAGATGGCCTTAGACTCTAGTAGCTTTAAAATATATACCCAACCCATCATCTACTCTAATGAAAAGAAATAGGGAGATTGGATCCCCTTGTAATAGCCCTCTGGATGGATTGAAGATAGAGGTTGGATATCCATTTAGAAGGATAGAAAAAATGGGGTAGAAGGGCTTTAAACCAGGTGATCCATTGATTTGAAAACCCAAAAGCTTGAAGGGTTTGGAGGAGATATTCCTAGTTTAGCCAGTTATAGTATTTTGATAGATTAGGTTTGATCATCATTCCTACTTGCTTAAATTTTTTTAATGAGTGTATTACTTCATGAGCAACCACTATACCATCCATGATTTTACAACCTTCCACAAAGACGATCTATTCAAGGGATATGATCAAACTAAACAAGTGTTTTAGACAATTAACAATTATAATTGAGATAACATTATATATGAAATTACAAAGGGATATCAATCTAAATACATTATCATAATTAGCTTTATCATATTTAGGGATTATAGTGATAGGGTTGATGTTAAGGCCTAGCCATACTATGCATGGGATTCAAGATTCTTCAACCAATGCGTGTATCTCCAATCCAAGAAAAGGCCAACAAGATTGGAAGATGTTCATTGTGAAACTCATCTAGTCTCGAATTTTTATTCTTCAGCCTCACCATCACCACTTCTTCCACCTTTGTAAATGAAACCTCCCACATCAAGGCTTCATTTTAGGTTGGATGTATTAGGGTAGGAATATTGGATGTAATCCTTTGGATTGATTCTACTTGACTTGGCATGGGTTCCGTTAAGAGAGAGTCATAATAAGAATCTAATTATTGTTTTGATTTCATATGTTGCACCAATTAATGCCCATTCTGTGAAGTGACAGAGAAATTCTATTTATGTGCTTCACCATTTCCTTCTAGAAGAACTATAAATTCCTCTCACATTCGTTCAACCATCAAACTCTTTATTTTCATTCCTTCAAAACATTTGTATCCTCAACATCCTTACCTTTATCACTAGAAATATGCATTACAAATAACACACATCATTTCCTGTGACTGTGCTTCGCCTGCATAACTGTAACCATTCTAATTGATGTTGCCTTCTTCTTACCCTACATGATTCTTTGTTCTCCATTGTCATCTAGGCACTCAATAGCCATATCATAACAATCTACCTTGGCCCTGTGAAGGTACAACCAATCCATACCCACAAGCATACTATGATCACAATGGAAGTACATTCATATGCACTGATGTAGGCATACCATTCAACTCAAATGCACAAGATCTTACCCAATGATGAACTCTCTGCTTAGTACATGTAGCCAACTAAACTAACCAAGACTATGTGTGCACTTCTTTATTCAAACCACACTTATCAACTAGGTTAGGATTAACATAACTATAATTAGATCTAGGGTCAATCAAAATAGAAACAACTTGATCACAAAGCTTATCGTCCATCTCAATAATAGATGCTTAGTGATTCACCTATTTGTTATCCAATGTTTCATAGATTCGATGAATGCTCTGTCCAAGAGCCCCAACTGTCTACACTTCCTGTGCACTGTAGATGTGAGGCCTACCACCTTGATATGGTAGGAAATCTCTCTTGAGATGCTCCTCACCACATATAAAACATTGCAATTGTCCCTTACCCTCACCTTTATTCTATTACCCTTAAGGTTGTGACCCATGTCCATGTCAAACTAAATGAAACGTCTTGTAAGGAACAACATTCTCACTCTCACCTACATCCTGAGGTCTTCTTTGCTTTGGTGTACATTTACCTTTAGTCATTTCTTTCCCTTTCCAACCTTGTTGAGACTTCGTCTTATGCTTCAATTGCTCATAAAAGTGCTTCAAGCAAATGAGGCTCATCATACTCAATTTCATCTTTAAATGCTAATGGTAATCCACTGACAAATCTCTGAACTTTGGCCTTCTCATCCTTAATATACAATACATACCTCAATAAGTCGAGGAACTTAGTCTTGTACTCCTTATTTTTCATAATTCTCACCTTTAACTCATAGAGATCCTTAGCTTTACTGTCATAGTACCTCTCTAAAAAGTACTTCTTCCATAAATTCATCTTGAATTCATGCCAACTCAACTTCCTTGTCCTGATGTCTTTGACCCTCTTCACATCTTCCCACCACATGTCCACTTTCCCTTTGAGGATGAAAATTGCTATCTTGGCCTTCATGTTCTCTGTGTAATCATACAACTCAAAGAGCTTCTTCAATCCAAGTAATGATGGCTCTGCATCTTCCAACTTATTCAACTCTCCATCAAATGTAGGTGGCTTGGGTTTGTTGAACTCATCTGGAAAATATCTCCTATCACTCCTCCTATAAGGATGATAGAGACGATGACCATGATACCTGTTCAAAATAGAACTAGAATAAATACCATGTTGTTATAGACATTTTTGTGCCTTGCAGCATTGAGCATGAAATGACCATAATCTAAGGGATCCAAAGTCCCTAAACATGTTGTTCCTACCCCTAGAGGAACAAGGCTAAACCACAACAATTCACAAAAGTTCTCCACCTGAAACTGCTCAAAAACAAGTCAATTCAGGATCATGTCAACTGCTCCACTGACCATCTGCGCTGAATGTCAATGGCTCCACTGGCTACCTGCATTGAATGTCAACTCCAACACTGGCTACCTGCGTTGAGCGAGATTGGACAAGTGGCAGACTCATTCCTCAAGGTGTCAGAACCCAGGAAGCTTCCAAAATGACACTTGCCTCAGGGAATTCGACTGGTGATGCGTAAGAGGTTCCAAATCTCCAAGTGGAAGCAAGAACCTCCAAGTGGACTCAAGAACTGACAGAGGGAGAGGACACTAGTCAGATCTCAAGCTGACTCATCCTCTCTCCAAACATCTATATATGGATCTCTCCTCCATGAGATCTAGGGGTTGGAATTTTATTATTGCAAAGAATTGTTGTTGGTTTGAGACTGGAATCATTGGGTGCTTAATGCTTTGAAGGGGCTGAAGATAGGAATTCCATTTGCTGGGAAGGAGATGCTGGATTGGAGCCCTCTGGGTTGTATCTCTTCCTGAACCTTGTTATTCATCAATAAAGCTATCTTGGTTTCTCCTATATGCTGATGTATTTTGATGTATGAATGTATTGGTGTATTTGGTTTATTTCTAATCCTAAATCAGTTATGAATGTGAATATTTGTCTTTGTGTAGTTTTCTTCTCTTGTCTCAAGTAGCTGTTCTCTTGTCGCAAGTAGCTGTTCTCTTGTGATCTTGCAAGAAGTTGTAGCTGGATAAGCAGGAAGGCAAGTAGCTGTGAACACCCAAAGAGAAGGGAGATTGGATCGAGGGACAAACGGAAGACACCGGTAAGTCTATTGATCTCTCTTGTTTCACATTTCATAAAGGAAGAAACCAGTATAGCTGTACTCGTTTGTTGCTAAGGCACTGTCACACCTTAGGTGGATAGGATTGTCCTGCATAGGCATTTTTCCCCACAACAAATTGGCGACTCCACTGGGGAGAATTTGTTTAGTCATTTTATTTGTGTTTCTATCATTTGTTTACTTCATAGTCTTGACATCAACAATCGAACTGCATCTTTCCCGGATGCAAAGTAGAAAGTTGCTGCTTTGATCCAGCTGCTGGACTTGTCTATGATCTAAATAATGGGTTCACAAATGATTTGATGATCCTTGTGATAGATCTTAGTAGCTTTCAAAGCATCCCTTTGATTATACCTTGCTTGTGTTTCTGATTTGGCCTGAAACTGCTGATTTTTGAGCAATTTGTGACCCAGAACCTAGGCGAAACGAGAGTTTCTCCTTCAGCGCAACTGCTGTGAAGGCAATCTGCATTTCAACGTAGGTCCCGTGAAGGCTACCTGCGCTGAATGTCAAGTCCTCAGTGTTGAGGTTGCGCTGAACCAGTTTGGCCTTGTGCAGCTGGGGTTCTCTGCTCTCTGTTGCCATGTTTTGATCTCTGTTTTTTGTAGCCTTTAACCAGCATAGGTACCAGTCAGACAACTCCTTTTCTTTGCTTAGATTCCGCCTCCTTTTGTACAAAAAGACTGTGAGTGTTTTTATGTGTTTGTGGCGTCATTTATAGTTTTCCTTTGCATAAGTAAAATAGTCATCCTGTAGCCTTTGATTCAGATCTGATTGATTGTGATCTTAGAAGAGAGTTCATTGGCTGTTTGCAGATTGATTATCCATTTACTTTTGCTTATTGGTTTGAATTTGTCTCTTTTAAGTGTCAAAACAAGTCTTTATTTCGAAAATCGCTAAGTGTTGTAATCTCTTCTATCTTCTCTGATTTCGAGAAAGTGAACTTGTTTGTATTGATCATTTAAAAGCAAATTCAAAGTTGTACAAAAAGCTTTCTTTGTAGTCATCAATACTAAGAAAGCGGAAAACAAACACCTGCATTGTGCATTTTGCATTTGATAGTTTGCATGTTGGATTTAGGAAAAGTGCATTGGAGTGTGCTGATTGCTCTTTGAGAAAAGATGGTGTCTTTCTTTTCCCTTAGTAGCTAGGATTTTCAAAGTTGAAAAGATATAAAGCTTGCTTATCATCTTTAGACTGCATTTAGGAATTTGTATCATACATCTCGTGGTGAACCTTGAAAGACAAACTTTAAAAAGATCAACCTAAAATAAACTGAATGAACCTAACAACGCTTTGCAACATAACGCACAACATAGAGGTCTAGGCTAGAGACGTGTTCCGGCGTCGTTAAGCCTAGTAACTGTCGATCTCGTGGAAGGTGGGTGATTCCTCCTGAGGGACGATAACGCTAGTACGGATTGTGCTCCCACGTACTGTCGCGTATATATTGGGAGACCCCTATAGGCATATATCCTTTATCCTTAGGAAGCCGTGTCGGTCGCCCTACTGATCGCAATGCAGTGAACACAGCATTCACGAAGATCGACCGCCCGTACTTTAAAAAGTATTCTGTGGTTTTGCGAAAAGTTTGGCACACCCTCTGCCTAGAACTCCAGAGCAGTTTCTTTTGGCCTTTTTCAGACTCTATAATAGAAAAATTCCATCCGAGCATTTGTCACTTCGGGCTCGTTAAAACATCGAAGGAGACTAGAGTCATCTTTAGCTTTTTCTCGACTCTTTAAAACTGAAAAAGCAAGTTGTGTCTAAAGCGTCGTTAAAATTTATTTAAACGGAACAATCACCCTTTAATTCCTGCGTTGATCTTTAGGTTGAAAGATGGAGCACACCAACCAAGGAATTCCCCTTGGTGGAAATCCTAGTCCCTTCTCCTCTTGGGGAGATGTTGGTGCGCCCCACATGGCCACATTGTCGCTTCCAGGACTGACAATTGGCCTGCCAGTCTGGCTCTTTTCAACCAATTTCGTTCAGAACATCACCATTCCTGAACAGTCGAGTCAACAGTCAGACCAGACTGGAGTTGCCCACCAGCCTTCTACTTCATCTTCCTCTCCTCCTTCCTCTTCGCTTGACGGAACTGGTAAAACCAAAAACCAAGCTCCTAAGGAGAAGAAGGAGAAGAAGAAGAAAAAAAAGAAGAAGAAGGAGCCAAAGGCGACTGGGGGCAAACGAGAGTCGTCTGACAAAAATCCACACACAGCACTGACCAGGCCTAAATCGCCATGCGTCATATGCAAGGGAGACCACTTCCATAGAGATTGTCCCTGTATCCCTCGAATACTAAGGGACTGGTCTCCCCGTTTGCACAATTCGGTAGCATCAACCTCTGATAGCCATGTTGATTTCTCACCGTCAACTAGTGGGAGTGAAGCCCCAGGACAGAGAGGGAAAGCTAAATTTCCCTGCAGACTGTGTGAAGGCGATCATGCCATCCACCGTTGTCCCTTCTTAGACGAGGCAAAAAGAGTTCTGGAAGATCGCCCGATTTTATGAGCGCAACTTCCTCCTGGATATCAAAGACTCCTGCCAAGTCCTTCGCTAGTTGAGAACCCGGCTGACCCGCCCAGGTGGTTAGCCGAAGCACCTATCATTGAAGATGAACCGTCTGGATCCATGCCTGACGAAAGTCAAAAGGTTGATACGGCAGTTGACCCGGTTTTGCCTTCAGAGGCTCTATCTTCGAATGATACCATCACAGAGGAGAATAAAGACGACACCGTCCAAATTCTCTTCATCAACACTGACTCTGATGAACAAGGGGGCAATGCCACCATTCCTTTATCGCAGGAAGGAAGTTCATCAGAGCGATATCCGACTGTCTACTCGGTCCCACCACCAAGCAACCTAGTTGTCTCGTTCGACTGGAACCAACTAGGCATACCCCGGTTGCCAGCCAGTATACCATTCAGAATTATCATCCAAATATACAGAATGGTAATGGCTGGCACTATCATTGATGAAGGGGCATCTGTGAGTATCCTTTCCTCTATTTCTTGGAAAGCGCTTGGTTCGCCTGCGCTTTTGCCTGAAATGAGAAATCTATCAGGCTTTGATAAAGGAACCAGTCGACCTTTAGGGATCCTCCCCAATGTGCCCATAACATTGAAAGGGAAGACCATTCAAATGAACGTGATGGTCGTTCAAGGACCCTTGGATTATAACCTACTCCTTGGAAGAGACTATATATATTGCATGGGAGCCATCGTCTCCTCACTCTTTAGAGTAATGTGTTTTCCACATGAAGGAAGAGTGGTCAAGCTCGTGGACCAACTTTCGTTTCCTAGATCACGCATCGCAAATAGTCATATACCATCCCTAAATGGTCTATTCACGCAAGAAGTGTCTCAACCCACGGTCCGTCCTCCTGATGAGCGCGAGTAATTCGGGAGGAAAACTTTGGGTATAGGGTAGGTTTCCGCGGGAGAATATGACTAGTCCGTACCCCGTCCGTCTAGGAAGAGGGTTTTCTAGAATAAGATTCTTTTGTTAAAGTTATGTGAGTTGGCGGGCTACATCGCTCACCTTTGCCTATTTCGGTAGACATCGCCGAAGAAATGTTTTGTTTGCTCCGTGAACGAGACAATCTTTGGGTAACCTGAAAGAGGTAAGCCTCTCTCGTTAAAACAAATGTTTTGGCGGAAGTGAAGTAGAGGTAACCTTGAAATCGTGCTTTATACCTGGGGGCATGCAAACCTTCTGGAGTGCAAGCAAGGGGCAACTATTTATTTTTTAAATTTTTAGGACCTCTAACCCTTTAAACTCGTAGGATTAGTCGTTTCCAAACTTGCATAAAAAAAGGATCCGGAGCAAAGCTTAGTGAGATGAAGCTCCATAAAAAATAGAATCTTGATGAGACACTCTTATCATATGACTGGTATAATCGAGCAGTTTTAGCATAAAGTTCATGCTCGTTAAAAAATAAACGCAAGATCCGAGCAGTTTTAACGTGGAATTCATGCTCGTTAAAAAATAAACATAAGCAATGAGCAAGAGTTTCCTCCAGTGTTTAAGCTCATTTTAAAATAAAAAATGAACCTACCCAGTAAATAACCACCGTGAATGTAATATCATCAGCCATTAAAGCCTTGGTCGTGTTTGCACCTGTCACCTCCACTTTTCATTTGGCCGATCGTTCACCTCCATATGATTGTTTACCCATTTTGAGGAACAACTGTGAAGAGTGATTTCACCTAGCCATCCTTGTGACACTGCCGTGATTGGAAAATTCCAACCTGTACCTGGAATCAGCTGCTAACCCTGTTTATCACTCGTTCCTCAGAAGACGAGTCTTCTTTAAGCTCTTTTCAACTTACTTGTAAAATATGAAAAGATTGTCGAGTTTTGGCCTTCCAGCTCGTTAAAGCGACCGGAAGAGCTATCCCTCCTCTAGATTTTAATCTTTTTGGACCTGAGGGATTATTGCACAAAAAGATCGAGCGCTTGTTTTATTCGGCTCATTAAAACTATCAAAAACTCATCCCTTCTGTATTGTTTTATACTTTTTCGGACTTAAGGGATTAGATGACGAAAAAGGAATTTTGGAGTTGACTTTATGTACCTTTTCAGACTCTCTAAAAATGAAAAGGACCGAGTTATCCTTGTCGTTAGACTCGTTAAAATCATTAAATAGCGACAAACTTGTCTTTAGAAGAGAACGAGTTTCATTATCGCTAGGCTCGTTAAAACATAGCGATGGGCTTGCCCGAAGGGCAGGTTATAGAACAAGCATATGTTATCCTCCTCAAGCTTGACAAAAATAAAGAGGTACTGGTCAGCAATGACTGGGGAAAAATTGGGAGAAACTAAAGAAAACTTTGATGGTAGCAAGTCGCTCTTGAACATGACACTTTTCCTCCGTACCACAATCGGGTTGGGTTGTTTCATTCACCGGTCAAATCCATGGTCTCGCCATACCATCCATATTTGGGGTAATGCTACCGATCCATCGCATCAGTGTCGCCATATGTTCAAGAGAAGTCGTTCAGAAAGAGTCAACCGTGTCCCATCCACTGCCATACATTATCCTTCTTCCATTCATGACCGCCACCCTGAATCATATGTCACAGATCGTTTTCACCTCCATTAAAATGATTAGCTCCGTTCCGTGTCACTGATGTGGGATTCATTAAGGCCCTCCTGTGACGGATCACTTCTTGTCGACGTCAGCTCATTATCCAAGAAGTTGATCTAGGAACAACCCCTTCAGTACTTTGAAGCTTGCATGCCACAATGGCAAGTTTCTCACTTCCGGCGACAGGTATACATCAATGACCTTCGACCGAAAGATTTTGCGTGGTGTTCGACGCCAAGTCCTTTATTCACGCCACGTGAATTGTACTGCAGTACCTTGAGGGTCATCATCATTATCGGTGATTCCTCTCGCGCTTGTTAACGGTTTACATCATTGACCGGTAATCAAGCGATGTCTTTCCATGTTCGACTTCAGAACATTTCTCACATGGATCGACCTGTACTTAGAGTGAAGATCGAACGAGTTTAAAGACCCCGGATCTAGTTTCATCCATCTGGGCTGTGATATATATTCAGGAAAGATAAAGACATTGACATGTACATCATTGCAGTAGATAATCATCCTACTCAAAGGATGATAATTTCATCAAAATTATCAGTCTATCATCAGACGATTGTCTGTTCTATGTACAGAAAAATGAATTTATAAAGCTGAGCATGGGAATGCTCGCCTTAGCTAGATCATGAAAGTAGTATGAAAAATAATGTATTGTATTGTATTGTATTACAGGTCTCCTCCCAGCATTGGATGAACTTCGGATCCCCCTGATAAAGCATTTCGCCCGATAAATAGCCTCATACTTTAGGGGGCAACTGTTATAGACATTTTTGTGCCTTGCAGCATTGAGCATGAAATGTCCATAATCTAAGGGATCCAAAGTCCCTAAACATGTTGTTCCTACCCCTAGAGGAACAAGGCTAAACCACAGCAATTCACAAAAGTTCTCCACCTGAAACTGCTCAAAAACAAGTCAATTCAGGATCATGTCAACTGCTCCACTGACCATCTGCGCTGAATTTCAATGGCTCCACTGGTTACCTACGCTGAATGTCAACTCCAACACTGGCTACCTGCGCTGAGCGAGATTGGACAAGTGGCAGACTCATTCCTCAAGGTGTCAGAACCCAGGAAGCTTCCAAAATGACACTTGCCTCAGGGAATTCGACTGGTGATGAGTAAGAGGTTCCAAATCTCCAAGTGGAAGCAATAACCTCCAAGTGGACTCAAGAACTGACAGAGGGAGAGGACACTAGTCAGATCTCAAGCTGACTCATCCTCTCTCCAAACATCTATATATGGATCTCTCCTCCATGAGATCTAGGGGCTGGAATTTTATTATTGCAAAGAATTGTTGTTGGTTTGAGACTGGAATCATTGGGTGCTTAATGCTTTGAAGGGGCTAAAGATAGGAATTCCATTTGCTGGGAAGGAGATGCTGGATTGGAGCCCTCTGGGTTGTATCTCTTCCTTAACCTTGTTATTCATCAATAAAGCTATCTTGGTTTCTCCTATATGCTGATGTATTTTGATGTATGAATGTATTGGTGTATTTGGTTTATTTCTAATCCTAAATCAGTTATGAATGTGAATATTTGTCTTTGTGTAGTGTTCTTATCTTGTCTTAAGTAGCTGTTCTCTTGTCGCAAGTAGCTGTTCTCTTGTGATCTTGCAGGAAGTTGTAGCTGGATAAGCAGGAAGGCAAGTAGTTGTGAACACCCAAAGAGAAGGGAGATTGGATCAAGGGACAAACGGAAGACACCGGTAAGTCTATTGATCTCTCTTCTTTCACATTTCATAAAGGAAGAAACCAGTATAGTTGTACTCGTTTGTTGCTAAGGCACTGTCACACCTTAGGTGGATAGGATCGTCCTGCATAGGCATTTTTCCCCACAACACATGTCCATTGCCTCTCCTATCAAGTGTATCTAATAACCTGCCATCCCTGATGGTATAATCCCTATCAGACATGTGTCCTTCATGAGATATGCTACCATAGGCTCCATTAGTCTTGTCCTCCTATCCATGATTGATCCTAAGTGGTCCCTGTCTCTACAAGTTTGACAAACTCTGAAGGATACCTGCATTGGCCTCTTCCTTTTTCTCCTATGGCCTAGCAAATCTCTTTTGTGATTGAATGATTATTTCATTATCTACTTTGAAACTTCTTGTTTCTTCCTTCAAACTTCTCAAAGTGTCTGCTATGTGAGGGGAGTACTCATCACCATGTTTCTCCTATCATCTATAGGAAGAGTTTCGTGAACTATAATCCACCATCTTTCTAGTCATATTTGATCCTCTTCTTCTTGCAAGTATATCATTTCAACTAAACCCAAATATAAACACAACCAACATACCTCAATATAGTTCAGGGGAGGATATATCATTTGCAAAATCAACCAGATTAGCATGATACATGTATAAACATAATCATAACAATATAAAAACATCATGCATGACAATACCAACTGCATATCCTGACCTCATCTGTGACAACCATGCCCATAATAATGCATAAAAACATATAGACACTGACTTGCATAACAAATACATATACAACCGACATGCATTCATGAAAAACACATCCCAACAACAACTTCATCAGCTTTGACATGACAACACAACTGCAATAATGACCACTACCATGCATACATAACAAGCACATATAAAACCTTCATGCATGCATAATGACCACATTCCTCCCATTCAGTTGAAGGGTTGAACCATGCTCTCATACCACTTTGCAACACCCTCCTCCCACACTTACCCAATTTCACCTTTCCACTAGGGTAAATATGTGATGAAGAGTTACTATCGTATGAATCAACCTCCTATATCACCTTAAGGAAGTGGAATCGACAACCCAAAGCCTTACTAACTTCCCTTAAGTGTTACACGACCCCCAAGGGCTAACCCACCCTTCCAGGTGCCCAAACCCTGAGTTAACTTTCTTTTTCTCTAATATGGACTCCCAGACGCTCGGAAAACACTGCCTAAATTTAACTACAACTCTCTAGTCACATGCATAAGCCTCCACGGGTCCAAAAACTATGGTATTTTTCACCCAGTTCTATGCCTGTGACTATGCGATCCGAGGAACTTTTTCAGGGCTATTCTCCAGACCACTACCCAAAACTTAATGAAACTTTCCAAAACAATGAATGACACAAAGACAAAGCCTTCCATACAAAACTTAGACAATAACTTGACCTATCTAGGCCTAACCATGACAATAATTTCATGAAACACATGATGAGCATGTAGTCTACACATCATAATTACATATAGAAAAATAGGATCTCATACTTATCTAAGAATCGTCAATAAGGTCTGATGCCTTCTCACAATAGCGACATTATCATCTATTAGGTCATACACTCATTAACCATTCATTTACTAATCAAAACATGCTGAGAGACATAGCTAAAGTTTGTCATGAAACCATGCTTATAACTAGCATATAAGCAAAATAATAGCAATGATAGAACAAACATCAAAGCCAAATAATAACAAGTAAAAATACTCAAGAAATACAAGAGGAAAAGAGCGCTTATTAAAATATGAAAAAGCCAACCAAGGGACTTCCACGTACCACCCGACCATAGATTCGACTGAACCAAATTTGTTTTTAAGCAAATCAACCCTATTCCATATTCCAAGTGTGAATGTGAGACTCACAACAACACCAACCAGGGATTCCTCAGAATTTACCGTGTATCCCACCATTACTGATCAAGAGATTTCTAGGCCTAAAACCCTCATCTATAAAACCATGCTTTACAGTGTATCCCACATTACTGATCAAGGGATTCCTAGGCCCATGTTGGGAATAATACTGAGAGGGGATGGGAGTGAATCAGTATTTTAAAACTCACTAAAACTTTTCTTTACTTATCCAGATTTATGTACACAACTTTACTGACAAAAACCTACATATATATGCGATTGTTATGCAGATAACTAGCGTATATCCAGTTAGCTTACTTTTCAATTACTTCATCATCTGTTTGAATTAAACGAGTGTATCAGTACTTCATTAAGAATTAATTAAACAGTAACCATGTGCAGTAAAAAAAGAATAAACCATTACACATAAGCAACACATCAACACACATGAACACCAAGATTTTTAGGTGGAAACCCAAAGTGGGAGAAAACCACCGCTATTGTCATTTCTGTCTTCATCTTTTATTATAGTGAAAAAATTCTTACAATCTTGTATTGGCACAGACTCATACCAACACATAGGTACCCACCTACAAAATTTTGCAACCTTCTCTCATTCTCCAACACATACTAGAAGGGAGCTCCAATCCCCTGATTTTATTTATCAGCACCATCGAAAGGGAGCTCCAACCCCCTGATCTTGTTATGGCACCCACCAGAAGGGAGCTCCTACCCCCTGATCTGATTTACCAGCTACCACTAGAAGGAAGCTTCCACTTCCTCATTGAAGGCTCTAACCCTCAACACCTTTGAGGATCACGTTTCATAATTTTTCACACTAGATCCACCCAATGAAACCATCAAAACTTGTAGGCCACTTTTCATCAAATTTTCAGACTTGACCCACTACCACCATTTAATCTCAATGCCAAATATACAAACTAAAACTAATCACAGCAACAAACCGCTCAATCATATAACCAACTGAATCAACCAATCACTTACCCAACTAAGACCCAAATCAATCAACTTATTCTCAAACAACCAAAGCAGTTAGATCATTGTAAATCCTTTTTCTAGAATACCAATCCACGTACATTTCATCACATAAACCAAATTTTGCCACTGTAAACCCTAAGGAAAACATATGTGCTGCTATTCTTAATCATATCAGTGTATATATTCACTTTCCATGAAAGATACCCACGTACAGATCTCAAAACACTGAACCCTGAAACTGAATCACTGTCATACTAAAATACACACTGAGTTACACCCTAAACTACTGAATTACTCTGAAATAATCACAGAACCACCAGAGATCTTCAATCACATAATGATAGCCACGTCATCACTCTTCAATCATACAATTCAAATTCAATCATCACTGTTAAACCTAGATCATCAAGTAAGACTTAATTGATAGATGAGAGAAACACAACAAGACTGAATAGTCTGATCATACATCTTATTCAACAAAACCCTACCTTCTATACGTGATTTCCACAAAACACGTTCGCGTGTATACACGCTTTTCATAAATCAAACCCACGTACATTATGAATAGATACGCGACTTACCAGCGTTAAACCCGTGTTTGTATGTGCCTTTTAGGTTATCAAAACTCGCTTATGGATCTGTAACTATTGACTTATAGCTACATCAGATCTTCAGAACAAACCCATCTCTCAGCATACATAATAAAACACGTGTTAGACATAAAATCACAGATCAAACCAATCCATTATCAATATAGTCATTTCATATCTATGCGATCTAATCCATCATCAAATTCTAGGTGCATACTTATTTATAGATCAACAAATTCATTAGTATCCCATTACATGCACACTTGCTTCGAATCTAATTATTCATAAAATATTCATCACTTGCACCCCTAGGTACTTTGGTCTTCATTTCCTTATACAACTTAGGCCTTGTCCAATACCACAGGTCAAATCCTTGGAAATTTTGATGTTATTCTTAGATAGGGTCAAAAATCTATTGCTGGGCTCAATACTATGGGTTAATACCATGGTAAAGACCCTTGGTATTTAGAATACCATGGTGCAGAAACTGTACATGCCTTTTCTTCTTCATACCTGCATATGTACGCGACTTTGTTTCATAGAACCCACGTATACTTCTTCAAACTTAATATTTATGATTCTTTTGTCTCTAAACTGCTATGCCTTTGACCAAACTCTCTGTCAGATGTAGACACACCTTGTTGACATCTTCATGAAATAGGTTGTCATCAAAAGATAACTCATCAAGTAGGTTTCCATCAAGGATAACACATTAGTCATAATTCCAACAATCTCCCCATTTTGGACTTGATGGCAACCACTTTGGTGTTTGGTCACCACAACCTGTAGGTACCTGTAAAGACATATGTAGATATACCAAGAATTCTCTAAACACCAAGATTCTCTCCGCCTTTGACATCAAGGGTAAAAGGATGACCAATGTTGAATGAAGGATTCTCTCCCTTTGTTGACATGAGCTTTGTAGATTTGATCTTTTGAGTATGTATACTGAATATTGACCATGCTCCCCCTGAGCACATAATGAAACTTCTGAAAGATTTGCAATGAAGTACATGACTCTATGACTCAACTGAATATGAGTTCTCCTATCACCAAGGACTCAAACTTACATCAACCACCGAACATAGTGGGATTACATATTTGACTTAATTATTACATCCACCACCCAATCACAGTGGGGTTACATATTTGACTTCATTATTAAATCAAACACCCAAAAAGATGGGATTACATGACTTGACTACAATAGTTCATACATGATTGAATTTTACAATGATTACATCATAGGTCTTTACATTAAATGACATATATGACATTTATAACCAAGACCAAAGGACCTTAATAAGACCATGATAGTTATAAGTAACTATCATACACCATATAGGATCTGTACCATAAGCATATGTCAACAACAATATGAACAACAACATGCAAATTTTCATCATCAGTCTACAAGATAGGACAATGTAGATTTAATATCATTAACATGTGACCAAGTATGCAGCATAAGATTTTCCATAGAGATCTGCTATCAACTCATCTACTTGACCTCATCAAGGCCAACTTGTTCTTTCCCTTAATAGGAAGAACCTCAATCCATGTTCATCAAAGCATAGCAATATATATTTTCAAGCATCAATAAATATATGTGAGAACCAAGAATATCATCATAAAGTAATATAGGGAAAAGTAGCATCATTCCTTAACATCATCAATATTTGACTAAGTCTCCAAGTATCATTTTACCAGATGTAGCAGTAGTATTAATGACCATGTCTTCATGAGAACTAGAGTAACCTAATTCTCTTGGCCCATTTTCTTCATGCAAGAATAACTATCACACCAACACCACTTCATCAACGTGAAACTTAATTAATCATCCATAAGATCCTTATCTTTAATTCACCCATCAATGATATCCCATGACATAGAGATAGTAGTATGTATCTAGCTTCTTATCAATGAGAAGAGTCACCAATAGCAAAACTATGATCTCACCATAATTTATCAAGTTTTGTTAGTAATTCATATCCTTGATACCATCAAGAGAAACAATCCTCAAACAATATACCTTGTGAGAGCCAACAACTATAGGAATCATCATCCATAACTACACCATATGCAACTTATGCATCTTTGAAGGCATAATGACAACAACATAAAAGTAATGAGTGACACTTATCATCATCAAATAATGAGGTTGTATACTCAATCTTTTTTTATCTCCTTTAACTCATAACATATGTACCATATTCATCATCAAAACAATATTCCATCATCATAAATCTGATCAGTAGCATCATAAAAACTATGTGGCTCAAGCAATATATAGGTATCATCCATGAACTCATCATAGGCAGCATAGTACGACACATCATTCAAAACTTCAGCAACATAAGAAACATCATCATTTATAAGCATTATTATGTACAAAGGAATTATAAAGAAAACATAATGCCAACAATGCATTATTAGAAGCATAGAAAATTCTCCCCCTGAACCCGTGCCAACTGTTGATTGTCAGATCTGATCATATTATCTTATATATCAGTAAGGGCATCAAATTATATTCATCAATATTTATTCATCAAGGCATAAACAACTTATAAAAGCCAAAACCACTTCTAAATAGCATCAACATACTGTAACCATCAATCATCAGAACAAGAAAGCACAATAATAATTGTCTGAAGAATATCAAAACCTTTTCTTGAGTCTGTCCCATTGTTTCATGAAAACCAAGACCAGACTTGATTGCGGGAGACATTTGACTACTAATAATATTATCCAAAATATTAGTACTATATTGAAATTGCAAATGTTTATCTTTTTCTTCTAATTTACCTTTTAGGATGTTTACCTCAACCTCCATTCTTTGATATTGATTTTCCTTTTCTAGATATTGCTTCTTCATACCTTCTTCAACCCTTCTTCCTTCTTCCTACTTCCACTTGCTCCTTTAATTTGAGGATCTCATCTTTTAGCCCATTTTCTTTTTCTCTAAATGCTTGAAATAGTTCTTCATTCCGCTTATCTATTTTTTCAAGATATTCTCTTAGAGAGACGATCTTAGCTCCAACACCTTCACAATATTGTTTAGATTCCACAACAACATTTATTGATTTAATATGATCTTTGTTATCATATACATGCAACTTATTTTTAAAATTTAAAATATTTTCAAAGCAATATCAAGTTTTGTTCTAAGATCATTTTTTTTTTCAAACCTGTCTTCTTCTGAATCAACAACTCTATCTGGCATAACAAGGATTGTTTTTTTATCATGTTCATTTGTTGACATATTGTTAGAGATAGGATTACCTAGTAGTTCCCTTGATGAGGAATATTCCTTTGGGATTTCTTCATGGATTTCTTGTAGCTTATCCCACACTTGATTTGCAGTTGTATAATTCATAACCTTATTTAATGTTGAATTAGGTATATTACAAAATATGTCACTGAAAGCCTTATTGTTATTTTTCACTTCCTCGTCTGATGGAGGAACCTTGGTGTAGCCATTGCATACTAGATACCAAACATAAATATTCATTAGATTATACTTCATATTTTCTTTCCATTGTTGATAATTATATTTGCTTAGCATAGGCACATCTGCATTGTCCATTGTTTATGACTTGACTTAATCTTCTGCTTCTAGAGGCATCATTTTTGAATATGTTTTCTCTTTAGAGTGGTTACTTTCACTTTTACCCATGAGTGCAAGTTCAATTGTTTCACTGTCATCATCACTATCATTATTGTATAGACAAGGAAATGGACCACAATTAGAAGAAAAGCCCATACCTGATAATTATTTTTTACTGTCTTCTTCATTCTTGATCAATAAAAAGTGGGGTGCTCCCAAAATTGAATATTTGCTGACATCTATAATAGTCACTGCATCTGATATATCACTGTCACATTTTTTTGAATCTATTCTTCAAGAAAGCCTTTTCTTTCTCATCATATTGATGGATCTCCTTCAAGCGATCAAGCTTCTTCTAAAGGACCTGCTCCAATACCAATTGTTGGGAAAAATATTGAGAGGGGGGTGGGGGTGAATAAATATTTGAAAACTTACTAAAACTTTTATTTTCTTATCCAAATTTATGTACGTGACATTAATGAAATAAACACATGGCTATTATGAAGACAAATAATGTATATCCAGTTAGCTTACTTTTCAGTTAATCCATAATTTGTTTAACTTAAACCAGTATATCAGTACTTTAGTAGGCATTAATTTAATAGTAACCATGTGGAGTAAGAACATAATAAACCATCACACATAAGCAACACATCAACACACATGAACACCAAATGTTTTAGGTGGAAACCCAATGTGGGAGAAAAACACGTTGTTGTCATCTTTGTCTTCATCTTTTATTATAATGGAAAACTTCTTACAATCTTGTATTAGCGCAGATTTTATACCAACACGTAGGCACCCACCTACAAAAGGCTACAATCGTCTCTCATTCTCCAACACCTACTAGAAGGGAGCTCCAACCCCCTAATATTGTTTACTGGAACCCACCGGAAGTGAACTCCTATCCCCTGATGTAATTTACCAGCTACCACTGGAAGGAAGCTTCCACTTCCTCACTGAATGCTCCAACCCTCAACACCTATGTGGACCACGTTTCATAAATGTTCACACTAGATCCACCTGATACAAAACATCACAACTTGTAGGCCACTTTTCATCAAATTTTCAGACTGGACCCACTACCATCATTTAAGCTCAATACCAAATATCAAAACTGAAACTGATCACTAAAAAAAATCGCTCATTCATAGAACCAACTAAATCAACCAATCACTTAACCAACTGAGATCCAAATAGATCCACTTATTCTCAAACAACCAAAGCAGTTAGATCATTGTAAATCCATTTTCCAGAATACCAATCCACATATTGTTCATCACAGAAATTGGATTCTGTCACTGCAAACCCTTATCAAACTATATGGGCTACTATTCTTAAGAATATCTACATATATACACACTTTCCATGAAACATATTTGTGTACTGAACCCTAAAATTGAATCACTATCGTACTGAAATACACACTAAGTTACACCCTAAACTACTGAATTACTCTGAAATAATCACAAAACCATCATAGATCTTCAATCACATACAACTAGTAGCGTCATCACTATTAAACCTATATCATCAAGTAATACTTCATTGACAGACAAAAAAAACACATCAAGAATGAATAAACTGATCATACATCTAATTCAACAAGACCCTATGTTATATACATGATTTCCACAAAACACTTCTGCGTGTATACATGCTTTTCAAGAATCAAGCTCCCGTACATATGTGAATAGATACGCGACTTACCAGCATTAAACCCTAGTATGTACATGCCTTTCAGGTTATCCCACCCCACGTACAGATTTGCAACTATTGACTTATAGCTACATCAGATCTTCAAAACAAACCCATCTCTCGGCATACATAATAGAACATGTGTTAGACATAATATCGCAGATCAAACCAATCCATTATTCAATATAGTCATTTTATATCTATGAGATTTGATCCATCATCAAATTCCTAGTACATACTTAGTTACAAATCAAGCAATTCATGAATAGCCCATTACATGCACACTTTCTTCAGATCTAAATATTCATAAAAAAATCATCACTTGTGCCCCTAAGTACTTTGATCTTCATCTCCTTACATAGCTTAGGCATTGTCCAATACCATAAGTCAAATCCTTAATCTCGATGGTATTCTTAGAGGGGATCAAATATCCGTTGCTAGGCTCAATACTATGGGTCAATACCATGATAAAGACCCTTGGTATTTAGAATACCATGGTGAGGAAAATGTAAGCGCCTTTTATTCTTCATACCTGCGTATATACATGACTTTGCTTCATAGAACCTGTGTATACTTATTCAAACTTCATCTTTATCGTTCCTTGGTCTCTGAAATGCTATGCATTTGGCCAAACTCTCTGCCACATGTAGACACATCATGTTGACATCTTCCTTAAGTAGGTTGCCATAAAAATAAAACTCATCAAGTATGTTTCCATCAAAGAAAACACATTATTCATAATGCCAACATTCCAAACAAAGAAACATATACTACCAGGCTTTACCGCAATCCCATCATTACCAGTTAAGGGATTACTAGGCCTAAACAAGCATGGATGCCTCTAGATTTCTTTACCAAGACATTGAGGAATTTTCTCGTCTCCACCCTCAGGCTTTATCGTGTATCCCGTCATTATTGGTAAAGAGATTCCTATGCCTTTGGAATTTTCCTGAGACCACCTCACCGGTTCCGAAACCATCCAACAATCCATCTCAAAAAAATAGAAGAACCCCATCACACCATGACTATTCGAAAATGGAAAGGCAAGGCTGAAAACCACGGTCACACTTAGAAAAACCCATGCCAATGACAACAAAGAACCAAATACACACATGCATGTACCATGCATGCTAAAACTAGCGAGGAAATCATAAATGAGACTCGATACTTGCAAGTAATATTATTGTCACCGCTTGATCCAACTCTTCCTTGCTTGATCTTTGCTTCCCTTTGCCTCCTTGTCCTTCTTTTCCTCCCTTTCTCCAATGCTACTGTGCTCCAAGAATGCTCTAAATGTGCAAGAGTATGAGAGAATAGAGAGAGAGCTCCAAAATTGAACTGACCAAAAAGGTTATGAACTAATCCTCGTAATCCTTTTTATCAATGAGGCCTCTATTTTCCTCAATTTCCATTATTTTCCTTCAATTTCCTCCTCACATGCATCCTGTGACCTTTCACCTTTGTTTTCTCCTAATTTCCTTTATTTTTATAAATAAAATTCCAATTAACGTCTCTTTGCCTTTTCAAAGCCTTTGTCGTGAACAACCACTAGGATGTTTTTACCAACATTCAGCGTGAAATACATGTCCCATGACCTTGGTCTTATTTTCCCCTTATTAACTTTATTACATGAATTTTTGACATGGGGTTGCTACGATGTAGATATATTTATGTTATCATAGATGATAGAGAATACCAATGTTTTTTTTTTGGAGAAATCCTTAAAGAGCGCTCCATTACCTCCTCACTTTCATCTCCTTTGTTTTGATTGTTTCATTTGAAATTGCTTTCTTAGTGTGTAAACATTGGATTCCTTTGGCTCAACGTGATAGACTCTATTCTAAATTGTTTCCTCTTCCATTTATAAATTTTAGTATATGAAGTCATTAAAGTAAAGGTCTTTCTATTTAATTAAGTTTGTATTCAATACTAAGATGACATTATACTCAAGGGTGTTTTGTCTCTAGGCTAATATTTTCTTCAAAATATTTATTAATCTTGTGATTGCCCTCAGCATTAACCTCCTATAACCAGAGGTTGTCTCCAGGGAACAACACATACCTATCACTGGACCCTCTATGCATTCAAGAGAGATATTAGCAAGCCATGAAAGATATTCTTGGCATGCTAAAGGAGGACACACCAAAAATTGTTCGTGAACCAGAGAGATGGGGATATGTAAATTACATTGAAGCTTGGTTCCAAGCGATTTTCAGCACACAACATTTCTCCTTCATCCAACATCTCTTGGTGCCAAATCAACCAAACAACTAGATCCTCATATTTTGGTATTCAAATCATATTTTCCAAATTTGGATATAAGTATATTTGTAATTATGTTATGCACATGGCTTCGTTGGAAATATCCCTGCACTTGAACAGATTCTTTCACTTTTAGCTATAGTAGAATAATATATATAAATAAAAAATAAAATAGCAAAGATAAAAAAGGTCTAATTGTGAAAACTAGGACACTGACATAGTTAGACAACGACTTTTCTTGAAATCCAGGTTATTGGTTAGCAAAGTTCTCAATAATCTCTACATCATGTTGTTGGTCCTTTAAAATCTTTAAAATATTTATATATTCTCATGTTAGATAGTGTGGGGTGAATTAAGGCCCTCCAACTAATGAGCCTTGACCCATCAACCTCAACACATTATTTGGGTTCAACTCTAGAGATTTCTTTTAGTACCTTGCGGCTTACATACATTAATGATAGATCCTCCTGTTAATGATAGTGGGAATACATCAATGTCCCCTAATTGTTAGACCTGTTAGGGGAGTCAAATTTAGCTCCTTAATTTGTACCTACCAAGATGCACTAAGGTACCTTGACACTCATTAGCATAAATGGTGAATTGTCTCACATTGGTTAATGACATACGTTAATGGTTGGTAATCCATTGATTTCTCTCCATTCTCAACTTCAACACATCCATTCACATGGAAAGATTTGTACCATGATTTTGATTTCAATAAAGGTTTTGCGAAGAATTAAAAACTAGTCCTAGCCTTTCATATTTTGCAAATAATAATTGAAGATTGATGGTTGGATAGGCAATGCAACACAAGTTTAGCCTTAATCCTCTCAGAATTTTCAACAACCATTTGTAGGTGTTTTTACTCCACATATGTTGTTACTTCGTAGGTGTTGTTACTCTGTCAGTGTTGTTCCTCTACGGGGGCCTATTACTCTGTAATTGTTACTTTGCAAGTTCTATTACACCACAAGTGTTATTACTCTACAAATGTTATTACTTTGTATGTGTTGTTACTCTATACATGTTATTACTCTATAGGTTTTTGTTACTCCATAGGTGTTGTTACTTCATAGGTTCTGTTACTCCATCATTTTTAAGTGTTGTTACTCTACAGGTGTTATTACTCCATCATTTCCAAGATGCCCAACAACATGCTTGTTTTGATATTCCCTGCATATTAAAGATTCATCAACATTTTTCATCATTTTTGTCTCAATTTCAATACATAAATCAACCTCACACAATTAGCAATCAATAGTTAGCCTCACACATTTAGAAATCAATGGTTGAAAATCATTGGTATTTCAACACAATAGTTGAAATACATCAACGCTCTATTTTGGATTAGCTCAATGGCACAAAATTCTTAAAACTAGTTCTCCTCATCAACATGCCTTGTAACCTCAAGAGGTAAAACTTGAGGTGAAATACATCAATCAACATCACACAATTAGCAATCAATAGTTGGCCTCACACAATTAGAAATCAGTGGTTGAAAATCATTGGTATTTCAACACAATAGTTGAAATACAACAACACTCTATTTCGGATAAGCTCAATGACACAAAAGTCTTAGAACTAGTTCTCCTCATCAACATGCCTTGTAACCTCAAGAGGTAAAACCTAAGGTGAAATATGGCTTGAAACTTTTTAATTTGTTAAAAATTTAGGGGATAGTGATAATAGACTATTGTAAGCCTAACATTTCATTTTGTTTCATCTTGTATCTTCCTTTAAAATCTATTTCAACCCTCATATCTTACCATTCTGTTGTAGCGGCTACAACCACCCTCCAAAATTTTGTCTTAGCTTCATTCTGGAGCCTCCCTACCAACCATCCTTAGCGGCATGTCTTGCCTTTCAAAGTACAAAAGCTTCAGCGATTCTCTAGCAGACTGCTAGCCTGTACATGAGAGCTTGTTGCATCCCCCTCACAGGTCGTTTCTCCGGACTTGGTCTAGCCATAGGCTGAGAAGCTTCCTCAAGAAACTACACAATTTTGGAGGGGAACCAACCTTCCCTCCAGAAATTGCGTGATTCTATCTGGTAGCCTGCTGGGCTCTAGAATTGTGCAAATCTGCCTGTCAAGCTTCACTGAGAAAATTGCGTAATTCCTCCTAGTAGGACTGCTCAGCCCAGAAATTGCGCAATTTTGGGCAGCAGTCAACTACTCAGCCCATAAATTGCACAAACCTTATGGGCAGCCATCCCAGCTCCCTCCTAGAAATGCACATTTTTTCCCCGTAGCTGAGCAGGCTGTTGCATGTGCCATTGAGTTGACCGGTTCCACCCGGGACTAGGAAAAATTGACTTGCATCCATGGGCTGCTTTTTCCCGGAATAACAAAAAGAATCATGCAAAAAGCATCCCTAGATTTTAGGGACCTATTTTTAGCAGTTGGAGGTTACATGTAAAGATCGTTTTAGAATCTTTCCTCCAAGTGTCGTTTTTTCCTAGATTTGTGGCATGCGTGTCATGAGCCTCAAAATTTTTTATTTAACGGTTCAAAGCTCACTTATTCACATCAATCTTGGAGCTTTGACCTCCCACAACACATCTAGGAGTCTTCGACACATCCAGCTCAACTATTCATGGGTAAGTTGACTTAACTTGTATTTTGCAACATTTCTATCTCTTTTTGTGTTTTTGCTTGTGTGAGTGTTTCTTGCTTGATTTCCATGAACGCTTGTTGTCGTTTACATGCATACTATACTGTACTAGCAAAGTTTCAATTCTCGTTAGCATCTCACTGTTGTCGCATGCATGAAACTATTTTTCACGAACAGTCACCGATTCGGCAACTCGCTTTACCCACATGCATGTTGTTTTGTTTTCTGAATATTTCATTCATTGTTTGCATGCATGATCATTCACTCTTGCATTCACTCAGAATTTCCATGCATTCACATCCACATTTTCTTTCAGTTACCTGTTGACGAACTTTGCCTCACTAAGACAACCTTGCGCAATCTTGAGAGGGGAGGATTTGTCTTCCTCTCAGGAAATTCAAATTTCTGTCGAGTGACTATCCTCTAGTCTTGCATTGCAAAATTCTAAGGGATAGTGACTAATGGCCCAAAAAAATGCACAATGCAGTCATTGGGTCTGCAGCTATTTTCAGCTGAAATTGCGCATTGCGCAGTTCTAGCAGCCAGCATGCTAGCCTGGATTGCACATTTCGTAATCCCAGCAGCCAGCCAGCCTCCCCAGATAGCCCAGACTACCATTTGTATAGTTATGGAAGTCAGTCTCCCAGCCTCCTAGGAAAAATTACGCAATCCTTGACAATCAATCCCCAGGTATATTTCACGTTGTTCCTCAATTTGCTTTGGTTTTTGCTAATAGATTTCTTGACATGCATGTCGCTTTGTCTCTAGATCTAGCAGGTTTTCATCTGCCTCGTAGCAGTTCAGGATGAATGGCCTCAAAATGGGCTAGATCAAAGGACACTGACAAAAGTGCAATTGGAGCAGCAATTGAGCTAGTGTCTACAAGTCTGCTGATCTATGAAGACACCAAGCTGATTTTAGACAAGGACATCAAGCTAAAATGGCAAGAGGTAAATGTTGCATTTGCAGGAACATTTGGGGAAGACCTCGAAGACTGCCAAGTCTATGTGAACATCCACAAGTCTGGCTTGTACCGGATTGCATGCAGGTATCCCGTGCTCCCATGTGCGAACATGATACATTGGATTGTCTCGCACATTGATCTTGAGACGATGACATTGAGCAGTGTCAGTGGGATAGAGATCGCTACCTTTAGGGCAAAGGATTATGATGAGATGTATCAAATGTTGAAGCCCGTGATCAACATGGAGACTCCCTTCAGCATACCCAGTAGCAATGCCAACTCCAGAGACATTTTGAAGAACTGGGTGAAGGAGCCATCTAAATTCAGGATGACACCCAACCAAGTCTACAAGACTAAGATACTATGGAAGGTGTATCAATACTTGGTCATATTTGCATGTCGACTGTATGGCAAAGAAATCATGGAAACCTTCCCACAAAGTTGGTTGATCACGTTGGACCAACTGACCATAGAAGGCAAAGCATGCAACTGGTCCAACATGTTGGCTCACCAACTGAAGGAATAGGTAACAAGGGCTTGAAAGCCACCCAAAGGTATCCAAGAAAATATCTACATGTATGCTTACATCATGGATGCAATCTGTGCCCGTTAGGAGTTCTCTGGCTTGAAGTGGGGATGGACACCAGTGGAGACCTATGTGAACACTTATTGTAAAATTTTTCTCCAATGCAGCTTCAGAGGCATTATCACACAATTTTCCGATCATTTTGTCACCCTGGTTTACAAGATGATATTCGAACAACATCCACCTTGCATGTCGAAGGCAACAATGGAGGCATTGATCGACATACCTGAATGGTATGCCTCACCGTCTGGCACCTTCATATGGATGTACAACGTGAAGAAGTCTCTGCATTTTCTACTGAAGTTTTCCTTTGACAAGCTTGTCATGCAGGAAATATCATATCACATCTTGGCAGGATTGATATTTAGGCTGCATCGGAAGAAGAAGGAACCTTGGCCCGCTCTTCCGCTGCGAATTGTTTTATACGAGATACATAGTTTCAAGCATGCAGATGTCGAGGTAGATCAGATGAAGAAGTATCCATTCGGCCTTCCAAGTTACAATCCGTATGACCTACATTGTCTTGTGAAATATCGCAGCGTGAGAGTACAGTTTAACTGGATCCACGGGGCATGTCATTGGGTGGAGGAAGACCCATGGAGATATTGTTACAAATCCTCCAGACTCAATGAACTGGTCTGCCTCACTGTGGAATGGATAACGAAGAAACATCCTGGAGAGCACCAGAAGTAGCACCAGCATCAGATGTGAACATACCAGTGCGCGAGCAGCTTTGGCAATAGAGACAAATAGGCAACAACGCGACAAGAGAAACATTAAAAGGCAGAAAGAGAAACGAAGAATGGAGGAAACAGAGAAGGAGTTGCATGAGTTGAAGGAGAAAATCTGGAGGGAACAAGAGCCACGCAGACAGGAGAAGGAAGTGCAATAGGAACATGTACAACAAGGGTCGCAACTTGTGTAGATAGATGAAACTGCACCTGCACATGATACCAAAAAGATCTTTAATTCAAATGTGATTCATCCACTGTTTAGAAAGTGTTAATGAATGATTTAAAAACACCATTAAATACATAAACTGTAAAGCATGGAGAACTGAATAACAATGATGTAGCAAAATAATAGAACAACAAACATGTGTGAAAGAAAATGACACAAGAAATTCGTAATGGAGTTCGGCTATCTCAAAGACTAAATCTCCAGGCCTAGTCTTCAACAGGGAGGCCTTTATATTAAAACTTGAAAAACCAAAAAATACATCAAGGTTACATTAACAAGATCCTTGGTTGGTCTAGTTGTGTTCTACTCGACCTTAGAATTCTGACACAACTGATAGCTCGTAAAATGACCTCTTACAACTCCCGAAATAAGTCTGCAAAGTTTCGCCTCCAAGTCTTCAAAGCTACTCTAAAACTCTTCTGCTGCATCGAATGTACAATTCCACTCAAGGAACCAAGCTCACTCTCCTCTCTGGAAAATCAATGTAATACTATTTTATAAGTTCTTGAAACTTTATACATGACAATTGGTTTCAATTTTGTTACAAAAATAACATATACTTTAAAACCGCACCATATAAACATTACATTTGGTTCTCGGTGCAATGAAAATTATGCACATAGGTATCGAAACTATACAAATATGGCATATTAATGGCAACCACATATTACATTAAACTTCAGTGTGTTTGTATGGTTTCCAAACTTTAGCATATAGTTACAACTTCTCCAACGGTGGTATCCCGTGGCTTGGAGCGGTGCATGTTGTTTGGACCCGTGGCTTGGAGTGGTGCATGTTGTTTGGACCCGTGGCATGTGAACACGGTGGATGAAAAGGTTGCCCTATCCTCTTGCAGTCATGGTGAAGCGATGGAACCATGGCATAAAACATTATCGTTTCATGTTATAATTCAGCGATTTCGAAATGGCTCCCAACTCCGCGGTGGTTTCGTGGACTAATGGTTTCACACTCCGCACCATCCTATACCATAGACGATGCCCCATATGGTTATACCATAAACTCCTCACATTTGGTTATACAATAAACTTATATGCATTCAACCCACCATGTAACATTTGTGTTTAACCTTATGTAATATGTGTTTCACCATTTTGAAATATACATTCACCATTTATTTACACCACTACATATTTAATATATATATATATATATATATATATATTTATTTATTTATTTATTGTATGTTATGTGCATAATAAATCAAATGAGCCTATTTCATTTTTAATATATGGTTTAAACTAAACTATGAAATTTTAATACATATGCCATCACCATGTATATAATAAGAAATCGCCTTTTTAATCCATTCACCCCATTATTTCACCTTGTAACCAAATTGAAGACATTACCACTATAACAAAGCTAGAGATCTGCTACTGAGTTGAACCTGTACTTTTGCCATGTGTCGAGCAGTAAAACATTGTTTCGTCATAAACTTCCACAAGCAATTCCTCATTCATTCATAGGTCGAATGCACCCATTCAAGTTGCATTGGAGTCATTTCTACGGGCTCTACGAAATGATGCTACTTCCACTTGAATCCAATAACTTTTAATTTTAGGCTTTTCCTATATCCTTGATCAATTTCGGATCATTTCCTCCCCGCTTAGACCTTTTCGACCTCCAAAAGGCTTAAGTTCCATAAAACAAATATGGGTTCCATTTTCCCATTTTATCGGTATCTAGCCACTCTGTTCTGAACCTGTACACTTTACTCATCCATGCAATCATTATCACAACACACAAACTGCAGAATATATCAAGTCCTTTTCCACCCACATCTACATTCACAATTGCTGCTAATATCCAGGCACCACTAAACAATAATAAACCTATTAACAACATTGAAAGTATTGACATAGTTGAAACCATACCCTACTTCCCTTTTATAATTGACACAAAACTCAACTTATCACACTGCAAGTCTTGTTAATGTGCAATTTTGGATTCCTTAAGCAGAGCTATTTGTTTGTAATTAGCTTTAATGATCTCTTGCTTAGGTTCTTTAGATTGTACAACAACATCTTTACTAGAATAAGCTTCTTGTTTTAACTATTCAACTATAAAAGGAGATTTATCTGCTTTTTTATGATGAGAGTGTACAACATATTCAATTCCTTTTTTGAACAAGTGATATTGACTATTTTCCCTGTAAAAGATCACTTTTCTATCATATAAATATGGGCTACCCAAGACCATCCCACATGTATCTAGTTTTACCACATCACACATCACCCTATCCTTAAATTGAGAAGTTATTGCAAACGTAACATGCATTTCTCAGTTACTCGTAATTTATGATTTCTTCTCATCCAAATTAAGGTATACGGTTTATGATGCTTTTTTGGTTTTCAATCCCAATTGCTTAACCACTTTTTCTGAAATTAGGTTACATTGAGATCCACTATCTAACAATGTGTCGATCTTTGTATGTTTTCTAACAACCCTTATATGAAATAACTTTCCTTTGGAATTGTTAGAATCATTACCTTCATCGGATTTATCAATCATAATCAATGATGTGATCTACATCTCATCACCTAAATCTGAATCTAGGTCCAATAGTTTCGTTGCAGCTGCAACCTTTTGCTTCCCTTTTCTTATCCACTTTGGTTTCATTTCAGGATGCAATTGTCAACATTGATCCTCGCCATGACCCTCTTTCTTGCAATGTTTACAAGAGAGATTTTTAACCTCCTTTTTACTGAAGTTTACTTTCTTCAATTTCCCTTTTCCCTTTCTCTCCATTTTGGTTGTCAATTCTGATGATACCCCAACTCCCAACTTACCTACTTCAATGTAAGTTACTTGTACTACCACTTCATCCAAGTTAGTAGGACTGAACATAAATACAATATTGAGAACATACTTAGGTAATCCTCCTATGTATTTCATTATATTTTCTTGATTATAGAAAGGAATACCTAACATCAATGCCTTCTTACGAAACTCATCTGTATATTCCTGCACCGATTGACCTTTCATAACTTTTAGTCCTTGTAATTCTATTAAATATTTTTCCTTATATCCCAATGGATAAAATTGCTTTCTAAGTGAAGTAATAAAATCAAACCATGATGGAAAAATCTTACCAGTATGCTCAGTACCTTTCTATAACTTACTTTGCCACTAGATCAATGTTGTGCCCATTATACGAAGTGATGCTAGTCTGATTTTGACTTCATCTTTAGCGATTTGTTGCATGCTATAATATACCTCCATTTGCATGAACCAGTTGTCAAGCTTCTCGGCATCAAATTCTCCATTGTACATGGGTAACTCAAACTTAACATCGAGCTTCAACAGCTTTTTCAATGTTTTAGATGGATTCAAGAGAGAAGTGATAGGCTCTTTTTGATCGCTTTCCTCTTCTTTTCTAGATTGTGATGGTTGTACTTCTTTGTCTTTAGACTTTGTTGTCTTAAACTCTCGATAAATTTCTTCGAACATAGCTCGCAAGGTCATGAAAGCATCTATGAAGCCAGCATCAAATCCGAACGGATGATCACCGCTTCCTCCTTCAGCCATCTCTTCTCCTCGAGTTGTCCTTCTCGAGCCAACTTCTCGATCTCTTGCAACAAATTCTCCTTCACTAAGACTTGATTTGCTCCCGGTGATCATGCACACTCCAAATCACAGTTAACAACAACCTGCTCTGATACCAAATGATCCCAAAAAGATATTTAATTGAAATGTGATTCATTCACTGTTTAGAAAGTGTTAATGCATGATTTAAAACACCATTAAATACATAAACTGTAAAGCATGGAGAATTGAATAATAATGGGGCACCAAAATAATAGAACAACAAACATGTGCGAAAGAAAATGACACAAGAACTTGATAACAAAGTTCGACTATCTCAAAGCCTACATCTCCGGGCCCAGTCTTCAATAGGGAGGCCTTTATATTAAAACTTCAAATCCCAAAAAACACATCAAAATTACATCAACAAGATCCTTGGATGGTCCAGTTGTGTTCTTCTCGACCTCAGAATTCTGAAGCAATTGACAACTCAGAAAAAGACCTCTTACAATACCCAGAATAAGCCTGCAAAGTTTTGCCTCCAGATGCTCTAACTCTTCTGCTGCATAGAATGTACAATTCCGCTCAAGGAACCAAGATCACTAATGCTATTTTATAAGTTTTTGAAACTCTATACCTGGAAATTTGTTCCAATTTTGTTACAAAAATAACATATAGTTTAAAACCACACCATATAAGCATTACATTTGGTTCTCGGTGCAATGAAAATTATTCACACAAGTATCGAAACTGTACAAATATGGCATATTAATAGCAACCACATAATACATTAAAATTTGGTGTGTTTGTATGATTTCCAAACTTTAGCATATAGTAACAACTTCTCCGACGGTGGTATTCCATGGCTTGGAGCGGTGCATGTCGTTCGGACCCGTGGCATGTGAACATGGTGGATGCAACAGTTGCCATATCCTCCTGCGGTCACGGTGAAGTGGTAGAACCGTGGCATAAAACGTTACCATTGCATGTGATAATTCCGATGGTTTTGGAATAGCTCCCAACTCCGCTGTGATTTTGTGGACTAATGGTTTCACACTCCGCACCATGCTATACCATACACGATGCACCATAACGTTATACCATAAACTCCACACCATTTGGTTATACAATAAACTTATATGTGTTCAACCCACCATGTAACATTTGCGTTTAACCTTATGTAATATGTGTTTCACCATTTTGAAATATATGTTCACCATTTATTTGTGCCACTACATATTTAATATATATAGTTTAATGTATGTTATGTGCATAATAAATCAAATGTGCCTATTTCATTTTTAATATATGGTTTAATATAAACTATGAAATTTTAATACATATGCCATCACCATGTATATAATAAGAAATCACCTTTTTAATCCATTCACCCCTTTATTTCAAGTTGCAACCAAACTGAAGACATTACCATTGTAACAAAGCTAGAGATCTACCACTGAGATGAACCTGTAATTTTGCCATGTATTGAGCAGTAAAGCATTGTTTCAATTTGGTCGGTATCTGTCCACTTTGTTCTGAACCTGTACACTTTACTCATCCATGCAATCGTCAGCACAACAAACGAACTACATAATATATCAAGTCCTTTTCCACCCACATCTACATTCATATTTACTGCTAATATCCAGGCACCACTAAACATTAATAAACTTATTAACAAAATTGAAAGTATTGACATAGCTGAAAGCATACCTTGATTTCCTTTAATAACTGAAACAAAACTCAACTTATCACACTGCAACTCTTGTTGATGTAAACTTTTGGATTCCTTAAGCATAACTATCTATTTGTAATTAGATTTAATGATCTCTTGGTTAAGTTATTTAGATTGTACACCAACATATTTACTAGCATAAGCTGATTTTTTTAACTGTTCAACTATAAAAAGAGATTTATATGCTTTTGTGTGATGAGAATGTACAACATATTCAATTCCTTTTTTGAACAAGTGATATTGATTATGTTCCTTGTAAAATATTGTTTTTCTAGCATATAAATACGAGCTACCCAAGACAAATCCACATGTATCTAGTTTTACCACATCACACATCACCCTATCCTTAAATTTAGAAGTTATTTCAAATGATAACATGCATTGCTCAGTTACTTGTAATTTATGATTTCTTCTCATCCAAATTAAAGTATATGTTTTACGATTCTTTATGGTTTTCAATCCAAATTTCTTAACCACTTTTTTTTGAAATTAGGTTAGCTTGAGATCCACTATCTAACAATGTGTCGATATTCGTATGTTTCATAACAACCCTTATATGAAATAACGTGCCTTTGGAACTGTTAGAATCATTACCTTCATCGGATTTACCAGTCATGATCAATAATGTGATCTGCGTCTCATTGCCTGAATCTGACCCTAGGTCCAATGGTTTCGTTGTTGATGCAACCTTTTGCTTCCCTTTTTTGATCCACTTTGGTTTCATTTCGGGATGCAATTTCCAACAATGATCCTCGTCATGGCCCTCTTTCTTGCAATGTTTACAAGAGAGATTTTCAACCTTCTTCTTGCTAAAGTTTACTTTCTTCACTTTCCCTTTTCCCTTGCTCTCCATTCTCGCTGTCAATTTTGATGATACCACAAATCCCAACTTACATGTTTCAATGTAAGTCACTTGTACTACCACTTCATCCAAGTTAGTAGGACTGAACATACATACAATATTGCGAACATACTCAGGTAATCCTCCTATGTATTTCATTCGAGTTTCTTGAGTATACAAAGGAATATCTAACATCAATGCCCTCTTACAAAACTCATCTGTATATTCCTGCATTGATTCAACCAAGCTCACTCTCCTCTCTGGCACATCACTGTAATGCTATTTTATAAGTTTTTGAAACTCTATACATGGAAATTGGTTGCAATTTTGTGACAAAAATAATATATAGTTTAAAACTGCACCATATAAACATTACATTTGGTTCTCAGTGCATTGAAAATTATGCACAAAGGTATCAAAACTATACAAATATGGCATATTAATTGCAACCACATAATACATTATACTTTAGCGCGTTTGTATGGTTTCCAAACTTTAGCATATAGTTACAACTTCTCCGATGGTGGTATCCCATGGCTTGGAGCGGTGCATGTCATTTGGACACATGGCACGTGAACACGGTGGATGCAAGGATTGACATATCCTCCTACGGTCATGGTGGAGCGGTGGAACTGTGGCATAAAACGTTACCATTGCATGTGATAATTCCAGCGATTTCAGAATGGCTCCCAACTCCGTGGTGGTTTTGTGGACTAATGGTTTCAAGTTGCGTTGGAGTCGTTTCTGCGATCTCTACGCAATGGCGTCGCTTCCACTTGAATCCATTAACTTTGAAATTTAGGCTTTTCCTAGATCCTTGATCAATTTTGGATCAGTACAGATAGTAGACTCAGCAGAACAACTAGTATCAGGCAGATAGGGTGAAGCATCGTAGGAGCATGCCTTCGCTCAGGATATAGAGCAAGCACTTGAACAGATGGATACGGATATGGAGCAACATGAGTTAGAGCAGGATATCGACCTCATGCCTCACCACCAAGAGGTTGACCCGCCAGCTTCACTGCATCCAGAAGAAGAGCAATTCCCAAGCGACCAAGGAGACACTGAAATCCTTGGAGATCAGCTGGAAGGAGAGATGCACAACATCTCATTTGACGAGTCTCAACATAGAGTTGTGCAATCTCGCAGAGTGTCAAATTTGGAGGATCATACATCTCTTGCACAGTTTGGGGAATGAGTGATCGTGTCTTACGTGAAAAAGAATCAAGAAGCATTGGCAGATGCTACCAGAGCATATGCTGAGCCACTAGCTCAAGTGTTCGCTTCTTGATAGTTGAAAATGAGAAAATGGCTAAGGAGCTACAAACAACCAAGTAGGGAGGAGAACTGGTTACAACATCTGCCTGAGCATAATTGAAGAAGGAAATATTGGATGAAGTATTGTCCCTTGACACAGTCATGCAGGAATTTTATTCCAAGTTTGGTACCGTGCACAAGGTAGTCGTCCATCTCAACAGCTGGTAGCAGTGATGCACTAGAAGAGCACGTATCATGTAGAACATGCATGATCTTGTTGATTACATGCAAAAATGGATGATGAGATACAAGGGAGCCCCACTTCACTTGCCTAAGATGATGAAGCCCAGAGTGGTCAAGCTGAAGGCATGCATCCGAATTCAAATCCAGAACTAGGAAGATCTCCCGCATCTTATCAATAGTCTACAGGCTTCCCATGCACGTGTGTTCAAGAGTATGGATGTTTTTGTGCATTCACATGTGATCCCATATATTGGGATACTCACCCAGATGAAGACAAATGCATAGGTTCGACTAGAGCTTGACTCGTACTTTGACAAGTTGATGTGCATAGCCACTAGCCCAGACTTATCAATCAGTGCAGACACAATGCACAAGTATGTTGTTGGTCCGGCCGCACTCAAGACAATGATGCACGTGCTATCAGACAAGTTGGATAGAGGAGCCTGAGTAGTGTACCCAGATGCTATGGAGGCGAGATTTCATTTCTAGAAAGATGTCACCTTAGAGTACACAGACACCATCGCAAACTACCTAGCTTGGCATCAGTTCACTACTGTTGACCATCGTGAGGATGTCGAAGAGCTAGTCTTCCAACATTTGTTGGAGTCATAGTGATGTCTTGCATGTCTTTCTCAAGCCATTTTGTCTCACATGGGTACATGTGCATTGTAATGTAACGTCTTGTCAAGTGTAAGTTCAAGTGTCGATAATTGGATGTAACAGTCATAGAGTAGACGAAGAGACATGAGGGCAGATGAACTGTCACAAAGGGGAATGTCAAGGGCCACCCAACCCTTTGCTATAAATAGTCCCTCATAACTCATTGTAAAGGATTTTGGTCAGCCAAGCTTCTGATAGGAGTATCTTAGAAAAATCTTGGATAGTATTATAAAGAGCTTTGGCTTCTCCACTGCACATAGCTAGTATATCTCTTTGGAGGAGTAGGTGGTTGTGGCTGTAACGTTCCATTGTCAGAATAGTGGTTGGACATGGATGTGTTGTATGACTGGAACTTACAATTCTTAATATAACAGAGCCAACACATTTCATGCATATGTTGTATTGTATTTCAGCTATCTTGAGTACTCTAAATGATATATGTATCTATTTGCATACGTATGCATCTGTAGTTATTTCTGTATATGTATGTATGAATCTTTCTTAAATGTGTTGTTGGTTTAACCATCACTTTGGATTGCTAGTTTACCTGTCTTCCATGTTGTGATGCATCTTTGCTCATGTTTTCCCTTCTTAACTCCATGCTATCACATGTTTCCAAGGGGCGCACCCACCTCACCCTCCGTGTGTTAGAACCGCTCATGCACCTTTCTTGGCTTACTGCATATGTCACACCCTTTATACGAATAGGGAAATCTTACTTGCCTTTGTGTGAAACCACGATCAAGGCATTACCGTATGACCCACTGCTGGGACTCCTACACCAAATGACCTGAGGTCTAATTGGGACTTCTTACTGGGGAGATCCCCTGACATGTTGGCGGGTCCAGCACCATCAACATTTCTGGTGCTAGAGAGAGGGCCAAATGACACGACGAGTCCTCTCATCCTATTTTGAACCTTTGCATATCTATCATGGAATCTTGCACTCTCAACTCTCCATTATGTTTTTCGCATGCCAAACCTATTACCATCTGGAGGGAGTTTTTTGATCTCTTGTCCACATACACATCTGATGGTGAAGGCAAAGTCGCCTGGCCTAAGTTCTTACATGACTTCCTTGCCATGCTTCACGAGGAAGATGGATGTTTTGACGAATAGGCTAGTATTCTGCTTGCATACACACTTCGCGAATCCCCACATCGATGGCTATGCAGCCTACTAGCTAACAGTGTGCACTCACTTCAGATCTTCTATGATCTCATTGAAGATACTTTCTATCATTTTGATCCAAAATATCTTGACCAAAAATTGTTACAACAATGGAAGGCTCCACATGAATCGCCTATGGACTTTTGGCAAAGCTTCCGTGATTTGTAGTTTCAAGCTCTGAAGAGTTAGATGAATTTCTTTTATCTTTGGGATAGATTCAAGTACTGCCTTAACAAATTAGCTCATCCCAAGAAGAATTTTTAGCTCAAACCTTGCTCATCATAGTTCAGTGATGGAGTTGCCAAATCAGAGACGAACATGGTCACTGCCACAAGTGACCTCCCGTCGTCCCCTCATCAAATAGCTCCATCACTGCAGAGTGATGCAGGAGATCATGCTCACACATCTATTCAGCTGTCACATCCTCCCAACATCACTTTGCTTAATTTTTGCGCAGATTTGGTTGTGAGGCCATCGAGTTGTCATATGCATTTTGTACCACAACCTCCATCTTCATACTCGAATGATCCTCCGGATGATACTGTCTTGTGTTCTTCCATTCCGAACTCTACACTTGTTGTGAATGAGGCTCAAGCCATTAACAGAGTTGTTGTTGCACAACCAACATGCACTGTCATTCATGAAGAGTATCACTGGGAGCTTGAGCATCACCACTCGGCGAAGGATGAATCCTTCTACCCAAGCCTCCTCCATTCTTTCCTGACATCTTTGGTGAACCTACCATCCGTGATTTCACATGTGTATCTTCATCTATGGATTCACCCATTGTTGATCACTCACAGGACACACCGGATGTCAGTCCATCATCCGATAGCAGAGAGAATAAATTATTCATTGAAAATCCACTTGAATTTTCATCTGCCTTTTTCGAAAACACATAGGATTAATTTGTCCACTTCTCATCTACCCCTCTGTTTGATTTATCAGATCATGAGGATGTCAATGAAATCATTGATTTTTCTGATTGTGGTTGTCGTGATCCATTAACTTCCATATTTGATCATGATGGTGATTCCATCGCAATTAATTTTTCGAAGCCACATGTTTATGATGATCTATCTGACGATGAAGTCGAAACACCCAAGATTGTCGAGGCACTTCAGCCCGAGCTAATGGTTATGTTAGGCCCTCGTTGTCCTGAGGCTAGTTTCACATCTGATCAGGAAATTGTTCAATCACCTGAGGCTCCTCATCACTCATCTATATGCATTGAAGATTAATCTCACACACAGATCATGCTTCCTCCACTCGAACTACATGATCCCATTGTTCATGCATTGGGGGAATCTTACATTACAAGCACACGTGCACGACCCAAGTTGTATTTGCTTCTTTCATTTGCTTGCATGTCATAGTCAAGAGTATGTGTATGCTTCAAAGCTGCACGTAGCGTTGCACAGCATCGTGGCAAGTCCACAGACCACATGTCATGTGCTTACACTCACTTATGTCCCATGGACACTTTTTACAAGAAATGTGTTTGTATTCATTGTTATATCTTTCTTGTTTGCTGGTTTGCACAACCAGGTTTCTCGTGGACGAAGCCTTCACCAACATGGTTCAACCAATGCACCGATGGCTGCATGGGAGATATCACTTCACGTGATCAGGCCCATGCACCGTTAGCCTAGGAGTAGGAGTAGTGTTTGCTTTTAGTATGTTTTCTTGCATGCTTGTTTGATTTCTTTCTTTGCGTGTTTGTTTGTATGCTTGCTTGTTTGATTACTCACTTTGATTTCACATTTACTTCTGCTTCTGATTTGCTTTGGCTTTTTTGTTTGATTGTTTTGTTCATAGGTTAGTTTCACATGAAACCATGTAGGACACTTGAAACAAGCTGGGTAAAGTAAAAGAGGCCTTGTACAACTATCACTACTTGGTTATCTGTCATCCTTCCTCTATGTGAAGAACTTGTTACTTTTGGTCCATGATACTTTGATGGAATACTTACTGTTCGAAGTGAACCTTGGTGAAAACACAACGTTTGCATGCTCAATAGTGTCACCTACTCTAGTCGACTGTTTTTGGGTTAACCCTTGTCAGCTCATTTAAGTAGAGTAAGGGGAGGGGGAAACCTTAACAGGAACGTCAACGGTAAACAATAAACTACTTATCTGAAGGAACAACATCTTCTTCTCTCAATAAGTCAGGATCCCTATTCTTCCTCTAAAATGAAAAGAGTTATGCACAGTTATGAAAATGAAAATGAAAAAATGAAAAGTGAAAATTTTAAAAAATGAAAAAGAATAAGGAAAAAGAAGAGAAAGGTATCCTATGCAGAGAGGTGATGCAAGTAACTCCACCAGAGTACTGACCTGGCTTGCTGGCAGTGGAGCGATGCTTGCGTTCTTGCGTGACTCTACAGGGGTACTATCTGGGCCTATTGGCAGTGGAGTAACACTAGAGGTGAAACTAAGATTCTGAAAACTATACTTCTTGTGCACTAATATACCCCTCAACCCCAATTGAAGCAACTGTGTTTCCCTGGCTTGGAATGTGTGTCAATAAACCAAGAGCTTGGTATATGCTACATCTTACAATCAAGCGTGGAAACCAAGATGAACTGAGAACTGAATAATACTTCTGCAGTTGTTAGACTTGTTTTTCACGAGCAAGGTCCATTCAGAGAGCTGGAGTCCTACCACAATGTTGCCAAGTGTTGTAGCGGCTACAACCACTCTCCAAAATTTTTCCTTAGCTTCATTTTGGAGCCTCCCTACAAACCATCCTAAGCAACATGTCTTGCCTTGTCAAGTACACAAGCTTCAATGATTCTCTAGTAGACTTACAGCCTGTGCATGAGAGCTTGTTGCATCCACCTCATAGGCTTTTTCTCTAGACTTGGTCCAGCTACAGGCTGAGCAGATCCCTCAAGAAATTATGCAATTCTGGATGGGAACCAGCCTTCCCTCCATAAATTGCACAATTCTATCTGGCAACGTGTTGGGCTCTAGAATTACACAAATCTATCTGTCAAGCTTCACTGAGAAAATTGTGCAATTCCTCTTAGCAGGACTGCTCAGCCCATAAATTGTGCAATTTTGGGCAGTAGTCAGCTGGTCAACCTAGAAATTACGCAAACCTTCTGGGCAACCAGCCCAGCTCCCTCCCAGAAATGCGCATTCCCCCCTCCAGTTGAGCAGGCAGTTGCATGTGCCATTGAGTTGACCGGTTCCACCCGAGACCAAGAAAACTTGACTTGCATGCATGGGCTACTTTTTCCCAGAATGGAGAAAGGAAACATGCAAAAAGCATCCCTAGATTTTAGGGACCTATTTTTAGCAGCTGTAGGTCACATGCAAAGATCTTTTTAGAATATTTACTCCAAGTATCGCTTTTTCCTAGATTTGTGGCATGCACTTCATGAGCCTCAAATTTTTTTATTTGATGCTTCAGAGCTCACTTCTTCACATCGATCTTGGAGCTCTGACATCCCATAGCATATCCAAGAGTCTTCAACACATCTAGCTCAGCTATTCACGGGTAAGTCCGCTTAACTTGTCTTTTGCAACATTTTTATCACTTTTTGTGTTTTCACTTGTGTGAGTGTTGTTTGCTTGATTTCTGTGAATGCTTGTTGCCATTTACATCAGTACTAGCTTGTACTAGAACTGTTTCAATTTTCGTTAGCATCTCACTTCTGTCGCATGCATGAAACTGTTTTTCACAAACAGTCACCGATTTGGCGACTCGCTTCACCCACATGCATGTTGTTCCGTTTTATGAATCTTTCATTCACTATTTGCATGCACGATCATTCACTCTTGCTTTCACTCAGAATCGCCAAGCATTCACATTCAAATTTTCTTTCAGTTTCCTGTCGGCGGGTCTGGGTAGCCTTAGCCCGTACTCTGCCTCACCAAGACAACATTGCGCAATTTTGAGAGGGACGACTCTATCTTCCTCTCAGGAAATATGCATTTCTTCCCAGTGACTATCCTATAGTCTTGCATTGCACAATTCTAAGGGACAGTGACTGTTGGCCCAGAGAATTGCCCAATGCAGTCATTGGGCCTAGAACCGTTTCTAGCTAAAATTGCACATTGCGTAGTTCTAGCAGCCAATAGGCCAGATTTGATTGCAGATTGCACAATTTCAGTAGCCATATAGCCTCCCCAGACAGCCCAAACTACCTTTTGCGCAGTTCTGGCAGCCAGTCTCCCGGCCTCCTAGGAAAAATTGCGCAATCCTTGCCAGTCAATCCCCAGGTATGTTGAATTTTGTTCCTCAGTTTGCTTTAGTTTTCGTTGACAGATTTCTTTCCATGCATGTCGCTTTGCCTCTGGATTTAGTAGGTGTTCATCCGCCTCTTAGCAGTTCAGGTTCAATGGCCTCCAGGAGAGAATGAACAAAGGACACTGACAGAAGTGCAACTGGAGCAGCAGTTGAGCGAGTGTCTACAAGATTTTTGATCTATGAAGACACCAAGATGAATGTAGACGAGGACATCAAGCTAAAATGACAAGGGGTCAATGATGCATTTGTAGGCACATTTGGGGAAGACCTTGAAGATCGTCAAGTCTATGTGAACATCCAGAAGTCTGACTTATACCGGACTACATGTAGGTATCTTGTGCTCCCATGCGTGGACATGATACATTGGATTGTCTCGTACACTGATCTTGAGACGATGACATGAGAAGTGTCAATGAGACAGAGATCACTACATTCAGGGCACAGGATTATGATGATATCTATTAGATGTGGAAGCTCATGATCGACATGGAGACTCCCTTCAACATACCCAGTAGTAATGCCAACTCTAGAGACATTTTGATGAACTGGGTGAAGGAGCCAGCTAAATTCAGCATGACACCCAACCAGGTCTACAAGATGAAGATACTGCGGACGGCGTATCAATACTTAGTCATCTTTGCATGTCAATTGTATGACCAAGAAAGCACAAAAACATTCCTACAGATTTGGGTGATCGCGTTGGACCAACTGACCAAAGAAGGAAAAGCATGAAACTAGTCTGACATGTTGGCTCACTAGCTAAAGGAATAGGTAGCAAGGGCTCGATAGCTGCCCAAAGGTATGCAAGCAGAGATCTACATGTCCACTTACATCTTGGATGTAATTTGTGTCCGTCAAGAGTTCCCAGGCTTGAAGTGGGCATGAACACCAATGGAGACCTCTGTGAACACTTATTATAAGATGTTGTTCGAATGTAGCTTTAGAGGAGTTATCACACAGTTGTATGATCATTTTTTCACCTCGGTTTACAAGATGATATTCGAATAGGATCCACCCTGCATGTCAAAGACAACAATGGAGGCACTGATCGGCATAGATGATTGGTATGCCTCACCGTCCGACACCTTCATACGGATGTACAGCACGGAGAATCCTCTACATGTTCTACCAAAGTTTTCCTTGGACAAGCTCATCATGTAGGAAGTATCATATCACATCTCGATAGGATTGACAACTAGGCTACATCGGAGAAAGAAGGCACCTTGACTCATTCTTCCGTTGTGGATCAGGTTATATGAGATATGGATTATCAAGCATGAGGATGTCAAGGCAGAGCAGATGAAGAAGTATCCATTCGACCTCCAAAGTTACAATCCATATGACCCGCATTATCTTGTGAAAGATCACTGCGCGAGAGTATAGTTTAACTCGATCCACGGAGAATGTCATTGGGTGGAGGAAGACCTGTGGAGATATTGTTACAACTCCTCTAGAATCAATGAACTGGTCGACCTCGCTATGGAATGGATAGCGAAGCAACATCCCAGAGAGCACCAGAAGTAGTAGCAGCAGCAGAGTTGAACATACTAGTGCATAAAAAAGACAAGAGGAAGATTGTCAACAACATGGAGGAAGAGAAAAGATGCAAGTTATGAGTAGATCCACTTGTGTAGAAAGAAAAGATGCAAGTTATGAGTAGATCCACTTGTGTAGAAAGCAACTTTGGAAATAGAGGCAAAGAGGAAACAATGCGACAAGAGAAACATGCAAAGGTAGAGAGAGAAATGAAGAATGGAGGAAACAAAGAAGGAGTTGCTGAATTGAAGGAGCAACTCTAGAGGGAACAGGAGCTGTGCAGACAGGAGAATGAAGACCCATATGAACATGTACAACAGGGGGCACAACTTGTGTAGATAGATGAAGCTGTGCCCATACAGATAGTAGACTCATCAGAATAGCTGGCATCAGGAAGATAGAGTGAACCATCGCAAGAGAAGGACTTCGCTCAGGAGATAGAGCAAGCACTTGAACAGATGGATATGGATATGGAGCAATAGGAGTTAGATCAAGATATTGAACTCATGCCTCACCACCAAGAGGTTGACCTGCCAGCTTCACCACATCCAGAAGAAGAGGAAGTCCCAAGCGACCAAGGAGACACTGAAATCCTTGGAGATCAGTTAGAAGGAGAGATGAAAAACATCTCATTCGACGAGTCTCAACATAGAGTTGTGCAATATCGTAGAGTGTCAACTGCAGAGGATCATAAATCTCCTACATAGTTTGAGGAACGAATGATCGTGTCTGACATGCACAAGAATCCAACAACATTGGCCGGTGCTACCAGAGCATATGCCAAAGCCACTAGCTTGAGTGTTCACTTCTTGATAGCTAAAAACAAGGCAATGGATAAGGAGCTACAGATGGCCAAGCAAGGAGGAGAACTGGTTACAACATCTGCTAGAGAAGAATTGAAGAAGGAAATACTGGATGAAGTATTGTCCCTTGACACACTCATGCGGGCATTGTATTCCAAGTTTGGTACTGTGTACAATGCAGTCGTCCATATTAACGGTTGGCAACAACGATGTGATAGAAGAGCATATATCCTGTCAAACGTGCATGTTGCTGTTGATTACATGAAAATATGGACGATGAGATACAAGGGAGCCCCGCTTCACTTGCCTAAGATTATGAAGCCTAGAGTGGTCGAGCTAAAGCCACGCATCTGGATTTAGATAAGAACTATGAAGATCTCCCACAGCTCATCACTAGTCTATAGGATTCCCATGCACATGTATTCAAGAGTATGGATGTTGTTGTGCATGCACATGCGATCCCATCTTCTGGGACACTCATTAACGCAAAGACAAAGGCACAGGTCCAACTAGAGCTTCACTCGTACTTTCACAAGTTGATGCGCATAATCATGAGCCCAGACATATCAATCAGTGTAGACACCATGCACAACTATGTTTCTGGTCCAACCGCACTCAAGATAATGATGCACGTGCTATCAGGCAAGTTGGATAGAGGAGCTCGAGCAATGTACCTAGATGTTATGGAGGCAAGAGTTCGTTTCCAAAAATATGTCACCTTAGAGTACACGGACACCATCGCGGACTACCGAGCTTGACATCAGTTCGCTACTGTCGACCATCGTGAGGATGTCGAAGAGCTAGTCTTCCAATAGTTTTCCGAGTCATGGTGATGTCTTGCATGGCTTTCTCAAGCCATTTTGTCTCACATGGGTACATGTGCATTGTAATGTAACGTCTTCTCAAGTGTAAGTTCAAGTGTTGATAGTTGGATGTAACAGTCATAGAGTAGATGAAGGGTCATGAGGGTAGATGAACTATCACAAAGGGGAATGTCAAGGGCCAGCCCACCCTTTTCTATAAATAGTCCCTCATAACTCATTGTAAAGGCTTTTGGTCAGCCAAGCTTTCGATAGGAGTATCTTAGAGAAATCTTGGACAGTATTGTAATGAGCCTTAGCTTCTCCACTGCACAGATATAGTATAACTCTTTGGAGGAGTAGGCCGTTGTGGCTGTAACGTTCCGCTGTCGGAACTAGTGGTTGGACATGGATGTATTGTATGACTGGAGATTACACTTCTTAATATAATAGAGCCAGCATGTTTCATGCATATGTTGTATTGTATTTCAACTATCTTGAGTACTCTAAATGATATATGTATATGTTTGGTTACGCATGCATGTGTAGCTATTTCTGTATATGTATGTATGAATCTTTCTTAAATGTGTTGTTGGTTTAAACATCACTTTGGATTTCTAGCTTACCTTCCTTCGATGTTGTGATGCATCTTTCCTCGTGTGTTCCCTTCTTAACTCCATGGTACCATAGGTTTCCAAGGGGCGCACTCACCTCAACCTCTATGTGTTAGAAACACTCATGCACCTTCCTTGGCTTACTGCGTATGTGACACCCTTGCTACCAACAGGGACATCTTACTTGCCTCTGTGCGAAACTGCGGTTAAGGCATTATCGTACAACCCATTGTTGGGACTCCTACACCAAATGACCTGAGGTCTAATTGGGACTTCTTACCGGGGAGATCCCCTAACATGTTGGTGGGTCCAACATTATCAACACATTCCCTTAATCCAATGGTTTTCTTCACTCAACAAGTACGATTCAATTATTTCTCAACATTTTCATAATTCTTGAATATTCACAACTTTTATTTTAGTCCCCAACATTTTGATAACTTGATGAGTATGTTCATTATGTTCGGCACTATAATTGATCCATATGAACTAATTATTAGTGAAATAAATGTTGTCAAGAAATATTACAGATGAAGGTGCAAAACTTCATACAAAGGATTTAGGAAAGCATTCATTCTCTCTCCGATTGAGGGAAGAGTTGATCCCTTTGAGGTTGCAATGTTTAGTGCTAATATCAGTTGGTTTTTTAAGAGAAAGAGGTATGAGGATAAAAAAGATGTTTCTCAGTTTGACTTGTGCAGAGAGGCTTGTGTGAAAATTGAAAGAAATTGTTGTTGTAACCCTTGAGACAACTCATGGTTGTAGGGAGTCACTGCTTAGGAAATCACTCAAAGCTTCATGAAAAATTTAAAAATAACTAGTTGGAGTGGTAATATGAATATTGAAATGACTCATTCCAGTTAAGAAACTCATCACTTTCAACCAAAATGGCCAACATTTTGAGGGTTGTAGACCTCATAATTAAGTATGATGGAAAGAAGCAAAATAAGAGGAAGCGGTGTTTTAATAACTTGAGAAAAATAAAATTTAAGTTTTTGACTCGTAGAATGAAATAGTTAATGGAACTAGAAAATAGAGAATGTGTGAACGTGTTTCCTAAAAATGATGGAGCACCTATTAAGGTACTTTACTTCAAATCACAAGTACTATTTGCAACAAATTTCACATAGGAAAATTTGTAATTTAAAATTAAAACCTACTACTACATACATGAATTCTAGTGGAAGAAAAACACCACATGAGACAATAAAGACATAAATAAGGAACATACACATTCTACAACATTAATCAATATTAGGAATCAAATTAGTTTTCATTAATTGGTCTCTAAGATATTAATTCATTGAACAACTATTAGAACTCCAAAGACTTTGAACCCCCATTTGGTTTTGATTTCTGACTTTTATTTTCCCCTAAACTTAATTGTTTAAATCAATTATGACATTGATCTTTTTTTGACACAATGAGTAGTGATTTAATTAAATTTGTGCTCGGTCACAACAAATATATGGGGAATTCATTACATTGTCATTTTTTGTGGGATCTTCCATTGAGGCAATTACGAAGTTCATGGGAGACAGATCCCAGAATTTTCCACAATTACTACAATTGAATCCTTCTACATTTTTATGAGTGCAAATTCTTACATATTGCAGAAACAATACATTGAGCTATTTGGGAGGCTTTTGGAGCGAATATTCCACTTGGATTTTGGATCCTAAAGCCAAGTTTGAATTTTTTTTCATGTTCTTTCTTTTCTTTATTGGATTTCGTACCTCTTTTGAGAGGTGGTTCCACTACATTCGAAGAGAAGGATTTTTCAGTGTTGTCTCCCTTGCATGGTTTTGCATGAGCTGCCCTAATTGCCATAGATTTCTGGTAAAACTTATTGAAAAGAGAAACTAGGTTTGGTCTTCATAATTACATGTGTAATTGTGATTTTATGTAATTCATGAAAAGAAAAAAAAAATTTATTATTGTAATTCTTGTCTCATGGGTTTCATGAGCAAGGAATTTAATTTTAGTGATATATCCCTTTGTGAACCTTTAGGATTTTTCATCTAGTCATAAAAGCCAATTTGAGTCTGTCTCACGTATGAAGGACCCTTCTTGGGCACATTACAATTTTGTATGAGTCATAAAAAGTATAAGAAGGTCCTCTAAGACCAAGACAAAGTCACCTCCTTCAAGTCATCTTCAAAAGAATAATATAATCTCTCAAATGGACATGTCGGCTCATCCTCCTGTCAAGTCGCATAATTAGCATGGGAAACAACTACAAATAAGGAAGTTCGAACTCCATTTCAGAACATAAATTTAGAGAAGTATTTTTCAGTGGTTTTCAATTTGGAAAAGGTCTAAGGTAGAAAAAGGAGTGCAAAGATCTCATAAGAAGTATCTCTATCCAAGCGAAGGAGGAAAATTAGAATAAGATCTATTTGGGACCATTTTTAGGGATGATCTCCACACATGAGAGGAAAGGAGAGGGTTACTACTGAAAAAGAAGGGCTGAAGATCTCCTTGTTGTGCAAAAGGCCTAATCAACGAGTATTTAAGAAACACGAGATGAAGAATAAAGACTTCCAGTCCAAGCGAAGAAGATGATGAGGTTAAATCACCATATGTGTTGCAATTAGGGTCAAAATAAAGTGCATTCTGAAGCAAAAGGAAGTCGAGACTGAAAGGTAGCCTAAAAGAAGGAAGAATTAGAAGTTTGAATAGTATTGACTTGGGCATGAAGAGCAGTGGAAGTGAAATTATGTTTTCGTCTTGGAGAGGAAACTAGGTTAAGGGTCTTGATCTTGGTATTCGTCAATTGGAATCTCTATAAGAAGAAGAATTTGTTCGTGTTTTCCTCTCAAAGAGTGAGAGGTTTTGGCCCTAGCTGATAGCCTATATTATTTTTCTCTTGTATCTTTATTATTTATGCATTGGTAGTTGTTTGATGAAGAAGAACACTAATAACCTAAGTAAAAGAATATCCTCATCTAAAGAAGTAAAAAGAACTCACAAGCAATTACTAATAAAAGAGAAATCACTTAATCTATATGCCCTAGTTTTCTCAATATGGTTTTAGAGCTACGGTAACAAATCCAAGGAAGGGAATCTTATCAAGGGGTACTCAAGGATCAAATCTCGAAGAAGGCATCAAAGAAAATATCATCTTCAAGAATATATCTACAAAGGAAGCATTATAACCCTAGATCAAAGGAGAAGTCTACAAAGAAGTCTTGGGATCATCATCAAGAAAATAAGGCCAAGCTGAAGAGATCTACAAATCAGGGTCCTCACCATTGAAGACATCACCAAGAAGTCATCATTGATCTTCATCAAAGGATCCAAAGAGGTATCACTCTCTGTGGGATCAAATATCACTCTTGAATAAAACTATCTTCATCAAGGAGAAGTTTTCTATTGTATATATCATCATCAAAATCAAGGAAGAAACAAAGAGAAGGAGCATCCTATCAAGTAGGTACTTGAATCTGTCAAAATGTCTTTTTGCAAGGAAAGAAACAAATTGGTTGCGGATTCAAACTATCTTGCATGAAAGAAAAGGAAAGATCTGAATCTCATTGACAATGAGGTTATGGAACATGTGAAAGGATATATCACTAAACCAAGAAAGGAGGTCTCTCAACCTCTTGTAAAGTATATGAAAGAGGAATTTAGGGCTCAAAGGATTCTCATAGAATCTATCAAGAATCCCCTCATCCCATATGTATCCAAACTTGAAAATTCGAAGGAAATCTATGACAAACTAGTAGAGTTGTATTCCTTAAGCACTGCTAGAGATGTCATCTCATTAAGGAAAGAAATATACAAGCTAAATATGTCAAGGGAAGATGGAATAGACTCATACTTTATGAGGATATATGAAATCCAGGATCAACTACAAAATCTAGGAGACGTCATGTCTGATAGAGAAATGACTACAGTTGTATTAAATGCACTACCAGAGGAGTGGGGTAACTTTACTTCAACTATTTATGGGAAGAAAGAAGGTACTACATTCCAGGATCTATGGTCACTATGCAATATTGAAGAATCCAGGCTAAAGGCCGAATCTGATGTGGGAGAAGGTGAGCAAAGTCAAGCTTATGCTACAATGATAAGAAGAAAGGGAGAGCTGGAAAGTTTGGTTCTTGGAAAAGGAAAAGGGACATGTCTAAGATTAAATACAATGGGTGTCAAGAATATGGGCACTACAAATGAGATTTTCCTAAGATCAAGAAGGACAATAACAAAAGAGGAAGAGAAGAAGCTCATATCACTGAAGAAGTGGAGGAATCTAAAAAGAAGAAATCCAAGATAGAGGAAGTAAGAGATCTCTACTATGACTGAGATAGTCTTCCTCACCTAAGTTATTTTCAAGTTCCTAAGTCTTTTGTTGTAAGATATGGCCATCATGATTCACTAAGAAAAATGATGGAATGCATCAAGGCATCATAGTAGCAATGAAAGAAAGAGCTCGGGACATCATCGTAGAGAAGCATGAAAGATAGTTAGAATCTATGGAATTGAAAGATATAACTCTTGTGAATCTCATTGGAAACATAAATTGAAAGGTCATCTAGTAAGGGGTTCATCATACATCTGTTAAAAGGAAATATCTGTTGATGGAGATACTTTAGATCCTCAAGATTCTCTGATGGAATCTTCATTGAAAGGTTCACCAATCATAAGGGGAAGAAAGTGTTTCATAAAGAATTCCAAACTTGTGGAATTCATGAGATGATGGTATGATGACATCAAAATGAAGTAGATCAAGGGATTGAAGCTCTTTTAATCAAGGAAGTTGTTGCAGGGAGTCTGGATTACCCAAAGGAAAAATGAGGTATGTATGCTCACATTTTATATTGTGGAAGTCATGTCATATGGTTGCAATGCTCTATCTTAAGAGCATGATCAAAAGAAAGGATCTCCTCCCTCAAAGGGATGCAGGAATGAATCGTTCACACGTTCACTAGTTGAAATCAACATACTATATCATCATATGAAGTATGAGGTGGTTGACTACAATTGAGGAACTCTGATTGGAAGCTCCTAGGAATGAAATGTGTGAAGAAAGGAAGGAAGAGATTGTGGAATATGCAACCATGGTAAAGAAAATTAACATCTGAAAGGCCAAAAAGATTTACTAGAATATCACCATGGAAGGTATCAAGAATATGATGGAGTCTGAAAAGCAAAGGTATCCTTGACAACATATATCATTGGGAGATGTGTCGATACATATGCAGTATGCTGATGCAAACTAGAACATGTCATGATGAAAGACCATCACAAAGGTAATGTTGTTTTTAATGTTCATTTATTTTTGAACAAATATCTAGATGGGTTTATGCAGGGATGCCGAGGGAAGATCTATGGATTTATTCCACCACTGATGCACATTTAGTAGGATGAAAGATCCTTAAGTAAACATGGCATGAAGGAGGGTTAGATGTGGACTAATGGATTACTTTTCGATGATGACATGGCTAATTCATGGATGAAATTGATGGATGGTCGGTGCTCTATGTAGAAGTCCCAAACATGAAGACTCCTAGATAACAAAAAGAAGTTCACGACATCATGAGGAGAAGCTCTTCAAGCAGCTAGTTGTCCCATCAACTCCATCTGAGGAGCTACTATAGGTCCCTAATTAAGAGGGAGTCTACGAACATGTTTCTTACTTGGAAGAAACTTAGAAATTCCTAAGCTAAGAGGGATCTTAGGTACATTCCTTCTGAAGTAATGGGTACATTCCTTTATTGGAATAGATATATCCTCTCTAATTAAGAGGGAGAGATAGACACATCATTCTTGTCTTCACTTGGGAAGATAGAATGAAGGATTGGGTAAACATCTAACATCCAATACTCGTTGAGGATGAGTTAAGGAATCCAAGATAAGAGTAGTCATAAAGGACTGATATTATTTGAGGATTGAGAATCCAAGATAAGAATACTCCAAGTGGAACACCCTGAGAACCCAAGTGGGGTATGCTCTGAGAGAGACAAGGATGAGGGTGTCTATACATCATTGGTCTCACCAGCCGTGTTCTCGGATCTCATGGAGAGATAGAGATATTAGTCAAGGCATTCCCATGTGACAATGCTGGTTGATATGATGCTAAACATATGGGTTACCCATCCGAATCTTCTTATGAGAAATTATTCAGATTGAGAATGACCAAGTACCATTATGAATACCTCCTTAGTCAAGAGGGAGTGTTGAAAAGAGTAACTAGGTTCGGTCTTCATAATGACATGTGTAATTGTGATTTTATGTAATTGATGAAAAGAAGAAAAATAAAATTATTATTGTAATGCTTGTCTCATGGGTTTCATGAGCAAAGAATTTTATTTTTAGTGGTGGCCCCCATTATGTGTAGGTTTTAACCCCATACAGAAATTACTTGCATACGAATTCTAAAAATAGAAAATAAACAATAGCGAGAGCATACAACATAAAATAGATATACACATATATATTTTCCTAGGATCTAAAAACCGGTACTACCAGATTGATTTTTCATTATATTCCTTTCAACGTTACAATACATATATATACATCCCGAAGCATTCTTCAAGCGAAATCCATTAACACTGGATTAGAACAAAATTGTAGTTCCCTTGACCGGATCTACAAAATACCATGGGAAGAAAACCATTATGCCCAAAATCATGTGCGAAAAAATGCACAAAAACATAGGTAGGTCCGCACACCTAATATAGGGTCCAAAAAAAATTTCTTGGGGCATTGCCCTGGACCTCATGTAGGGGGCCTACCACCCCCTACAAAACCTCCGATAGGGGGGCTTCTACCCCCCTGTGACCCCCTCTCTACGCCTGATGCAATGAAAGGGGGACCACCGCCCCACCTCTAACCCCCCGCTTCACGCATGGGGCTAGTCATGGAAATAATATAAAACACACCCAACATTCTCCAACTTGTTGTTTTTCTTCCACACAAGGGGTCACAGGAGAGCTTAGTCTTTGGTCCAACCATTCGACACTCATTTTTTCTCTACACCAAGAAAACTTCTTAGTTCTCACAGACTTCGTCAATGCATCTGCAACATTCTTCAAAGTGTCCACCTTTACCGACAACACCTTTTTGTCCTAAACCATATCCCTCACAAAGTGATACTAAACATCAATGTGCTTTGCATTTGAATGATAAGCTTTCCAAGAAAATTCGACTTTGGCTATCACAATCTATCTTTATAGCTCATTGTACTAACCCCATACTTGAATACAATCTCTGCAACCAAACTGCTTCCTTGCTTGCATGTGTGGTTTCCATGTATTTTTCCTTTGTAGTTGAAAGTGCCACTACAGACTATCTCTTGCTCATCCAACTGAGTACACCTCCAAATAGGTTGAACACATACCCACCTGCATATCTTCTCTGATCCATATCTCCAACCCGGTTTGCATCAACAAATCCATGGATGTCCAAAAATTTGTCTAATCCTGGTCTTCCTTGGTAGCACAAACCATAATCACTATTGCCGCACAAATACCTGAAAACCATCTTCACTGTTGTCCAATGCTTCTTCCCCAGTTTTGACATAAACTTGCTCAATACTCTCACTGCATGTGCAATGTCTGGTCTAGTACAAACCATTTCATACATCAGGCTACCAAATGCATTTTCATATGGAACATGGGACATCTCCTCTTTGTTTTCTTGTGCCTTGGGACATTGTTTAACAGATAACTTTACACCTAAAAGAATAGGATCCTTCATTGGTTTACTATCGTAAATATTTAACCTTTGCAATATTGTCTCAACATACTTCCTTTGGTTTACCAAAGCTTCCTCTTTGCCTGATCTCATTTAATTTCCATTCCCATAATATAGTTTGTAGCACCAAGATCCTTCATGTCAAAATTGGAGGACAATTGGGTCTTGAAATCCTGGATAATTTCTTTGTCATTTCCAATCAGCAACATATCATCCACGTACAAGACCAGATAATATAACATAGTCACCAATTAATTTAAAATACACATAGTGATCTGCTTGTATTTTGGTGAAGGCAAGTCCTCGTATAAATGTATCAAATTTCTGATACCGCATCCTTGGTGACTATTTTAACCCATACATAGACTTTTTTAACCTGCATACTAGTTCCTTCTTTCCCTTCGTTGCAAAGCCTTCAGGTTGGTTTATGTAGATCTCTTCTTCCAGATCCCCATGAAGAAATTTTGTCTTCACATCCATTTGTTCTACATCAAAATCAAAAGCAACAACAACGGATAAAAGTGATCTAATAAAAGATACCTTAGCAATAGGAGAAAAATATCACCAAAATCAATTCCCGACACCGGGGAATAACCTTTTCCTACCAACTGAGCTTTGTATTTCTCCATCTTGCCTTCTGCATTCGTCTTCTTATCAAACACCCATTTTATTCCAATGGGTTTCCTTCCAGCCGACAACTCCACCAAATCCCAAGCCTCATTTTTGTCTAAATATGCCATTTCATCAACCATGGCCTCTTTTAAGAGTTTGCCATCCTATAAATCTATTGCCTCCTTGACAGTTCTGGGATGATCATCAATAATAGATAAAGAAAACTTTGAACAAAAAGAAAATGGACTGTACCTTTCTGGTTGCCTTCTTTCTCGAACTGATCTTCTTACAACTGGAGTTTGTGGCTCTTCATCTTCTGATTCATGTTATATTATAGAGTTTGATTCTTCCAACTTTATTTAAAACATTATCTTCTTAGGTTCCTTTGGTAGGACTTCATGTTTAATAATATCTTGCACCTCTCTAAACACCACATCGCGACTATACACAACCTTCCTTGTTTCTGGGTTCCAAAGATTATAACCTTTTAAACCATTCTTATACCCAATAAAGATGCACCTTTCAAATTTACTATCCAACTTGGCTCTTTTATCCTTTGGAACATGAACATATGCATCACAACCAAATACCCTCAAATGTGAAAGGGAGGGTCTCTTACCAGTCCATACCTCATGTGGAGTCTCATGCTCCAACGCTGATGAAGGTGATCTATTAACTAAGTAACATGCAGTCTCCACCGCCTCTGCCCATAATTCCTGTCCTAAACTGGCACCCTTGAGCATTCTTCTTTCCTTTTCCATCAACGTCCTGTTCGTTTTTTCTACAAATCCATTTTGATGAGGTGTGTATGGAGTAGTCTTTTGTCCTTCTATACCGAACTTCTTACAAAACTCTTCAAATTCCTTCTTGTAGAACTCTCCACCATTATCTGTCCTTGGCACCTTTATCATCTTCTCTGTTTAGATTTCCACCAGAACCTTAAATTCTTTAAGCCTGTCAAAGACTTCATATTTATTCCTGAGGAAATATAATCATGTATTCCTTGAGAAGTCATCTATAAATGATACATAGTACACAACCTTACCTAGTGATGGAACCAATATAGGTCCAAACACATCACTATGTACAAGCTCTAATATCCCTTTCACCCTCTTAGCACTAGAGGAGAAAATCATTCGATTCTGCTTCCCATATACACAATGTTCATAGAAATCGAAATCCAGAGAGAACTTAGACATACCTTCTACCATACCATTACCATGAAGTATTTGAAGGCCCTTCTCTCCAATATGTCCAGGCCTTTGATGCCATAGCATCATCTTTTGTCCAGAGACCACTAGATTTTCTGCCCCACTTTTAGGAACCACATAATTGTTACACATGGTAGTAACAATACTACCAAGAAGCTTGTACATATTTCAAATCAAAACTCCCCACATCAATCTAGTACTCCCTGAACCATCTTGCAGTTATCTTTCTCGAACACTATTTTTACACCTGCATCATCCATCTTGCTTACATAAATCAGATTTCTGGCTAATGCAGGAATATGCAAAACACTTGGAAGTGCTCTAATCCTTCCACCTTGCAACTTCAACGTGACGTTTCCATGCCCAATGATTCTAGCCTTCCTATAATCCCCTAAGAAGACATCAACACCATCATATTTCTCATACTCACAGAACCACTCCCTATGGGGAGTGAAGTGAAAGGATGCAATTGAGTCAATCAACCATGCCTCATGATCTACATGTGTACATGAAGAAGAAGCCAAGTACACATCCCCACCTTCATTTGAGGTGGTTTTCGCCTCTGCAAAAGGAGAATCATCATATCTCTTTCCTTTCTCAGGAGCTTTAGATCCACAGTTCTTTTGGAAGTGCCCTTCCTTTCCAATTTTCCAGCACATCTTTACAGGTTTTCTTGGAGATTTGATCTTCCTCTAGATTTAGATCTCCCACTAAATGACTTATTTTTGTTTCTGTTATGGGACCGTCCTCATAAATACAAAGAATCTCCATTTTTTCCCTCCATATTTTTCTATCTCATCTCCTCTAACAACAAGGATGAGATTATTTCATCAAACTTCAAGGTAGTTGAATTTCTATCTATTGCAACAACTAGACTATCCCACGAATCTGGTAGAGAACACAACAAACTAATGCACTTAGATCTTCATCTGAAATTTTAATATCAACAGATAACAACTGGCTTACCTCAGTATTAAAGGTGTTCAGATGCTCTGTCACCGAATCTCCATCCTTCATCCTCAGGTTATACAACCTTTTCCCTAGGAACCATTTGTTCACCTAAGACTTAGATTGCTACAAAGTCCCTAACTTGTCCCTCAAAGCATTTGTCGTAACTTCCCATGATACATTCAACAACACTGAATCTGAGATAACAATCGTATTGTGCTCTTTGCTTTCTGATCCAACTTCGCCTAGTCTTCATCTCACATTGTCGTTGGTTTAGTACCTAGATCTACTGTGATCCACTGATCTTTATCCAGCAACAGATCCTCCATCTTGAGTTTCCACAACTCAAAACTCTGAGCATTAAAATTTTCAATATGTATATTTCCACAGCTTGCCATCTTCTTTCATCGCAAGAATCAACCCTGAAGATCTCCCACTAAACAGGGTCTACCACAGGCTCGAGCAAAACCCCTCAGCAGTAAAGGTGTCTCCTTGAAGTCGAAACAACTTTGATACCAAATGTAGGTTTTAACCCTGTACATAAATTATTTGCATACGAATTCTAAAACCAGAAAATAAACAATGGCGAGAGAATAAAACATAAAATAGATATACACAAATATTTTCCCCTAGATCCCAAAATCAAGACTACCAGATTGACTTTTCATTATATTCCTTTCAATGTTACAATACATATATATACATGCCGAAGCATTCATAAACCCCAATCCATTAACCCTGAATTAGAACATAACCGTAATTCCCTTGACCAGATCTAGAAAATACCATGTGCATAAAACCATTATGCCCAAACCCATGTGTGCAACCCATGCACAAAACCATAGGTTGGTCCACCCACCTAATATAGGGTCTAAATTTTTTTCCCGGGCTAATGCCCCAAATCCCATGGAGGGGGGCTACCTCCCCCCTACTAACCCCCCGACATGGGGGACTATCACCTCCCATGTGACCCCCGCTACGCCCAACGCAACAAGAGGGGGGCTACCGCCCCCCTTCTAACCCCTCGCTTCACGCATGGAGCTAGTCATGGAAAGAATATAACACACACCCAACATTGTGAGGCTTTAGGATTTGTCATCTAGTCATAAAAGTCAATTTGAGTCTATGTCATGTATGAAAGACCCTTCTTGGGCATGTTATATTTTTGTATGAGTCATAAAAAGTATAAGAAGTCCCTCCAAGACCAAGACAAAATCACCTCCTTCAAGCCGGCTTCAAAAGAATAATATAATCTCTCAAATGGACACGTCCTCTTGTCAAGTTGGCTAATTAGAATGGGCAACAACTATAAATAGGGTAGTTCGAATTACATTTTACAACAAAAATTTAAAGAAGTATTTTTTGATGCTCTGCAATTTGGTCAAGGTTTAAGGAAAAAAAGGAGTGCGAAGATCTCATAAGAAGTCTCTCTATCCAAGTGAAGGAGGAAAACTAGAATAAGATCTATTTGGGACTGTTTTTAGGGTTAATCTCCACATGTGAGAGGAAAGGAGAAGGTTACTGCTACAGAAAAAGGGTCGAAGATCTCCTTGTTGTGCTAAAGGCCTAATGAAGGAGTATTCAAGAAAGCAGAGTTAAAGAAGAAATCCTTCCAGTCCAAGTGAAGGAGATGATGAGCCATTAAATCACCATATATGCTAAAATTAGGGCCGAAATACAGTGCAGGTCTGAAGCAGAAGGAAGGCAAGATTGAAGGGTAGCTAAAAACAAGGAAGAAGTAGAATTTTGACTAGTATTTACTTGGGCACGAAAGCAGTGGAAGGGAACTTGTGTTTTGGTCTTAGAGAGGCAAATAGGTCAAGGGTCTTGGTCTTTGGTCTTAGAAGAAGAATTTGTTTGTGTTTTCCTCTCAAAGAGTGAGAGGTTCTAGCTCTTGCTGATAGCTTATATTTAGTGTTTCTTGTCTCTTTATGGTTTATGCATTGGTATTTATTTGATGAAGAATAACACTAATAACCTAAGTAAAATAAGATCCTAATCTAAAGAAGTAAAAAGCACTCATAGGCAATTGCTAATGGAAGAGAAATCACTTAATCTATATGCTCTAGGATTCTCAACAAAACTTTTGGGTATACTTTTTCATCTATGTAAGAGTGGAGGGAGTCAATTTCAATGCTCTTTTATCAAAATATGAATATGAATATGGAGGGTCAAACACATGAAGGGGCTTGCTCGTCATTTTCCATTGGCACTTTCGTATTTCCGTTATCCTCATTTGGCGTTTCATCCATAGGGGAATCTTCATATTGTTCCATATCTTGAAGAGACTCAAAAGAGTTTTTGCTTTGGGAAGGTTCTGGCATTAGATTTGCTTTAGTAGATTTCTTTGAGGTTACAACCTTGTTTTGTTGATTCCTTCTTCTCTTTTGTGTGAGTTGGATGCTAGATTCTTTAGAAACAAAGGCGTGGCCCTGCTCATCTTTTTTTGTTGGGGGCAGTTTTTTACAAAGTGCCCATGAGAATGACAAATAATGCACTTGAATGGAATCTACTCATAGTCCAATTCTTGGATATGACTCCATTCTCCTAGATTTATCTTTAGGGCTTCCGGTAAACCTTCATTGATGTTTACTTCAACATAGATACGAGAACAATAAAATTGTCCTCCTTTTGGTTCTTCTTTATCTAGACAATAACCCATCTTGTTTCTAATTTATTTTGGTGCATGAAGCCCTCAAAGATGAAGAGGGAGGTGTGGCAGTCAAACCCACATCAACATGAGAATAATCTTAGAATATGGATTGAAATCCAGAGTCCATGAAGTGATAAAGAGGCCTCTGGACCCCATAAAATACAACCCTCATCTAAAAATCAAATCTCTTTCCATTTTATTGAAAAACAAAAAGACACAAAATCCTCTTCCTACTGCAAAGAAAGTTACCTGACCTTGAACCTTGGGGGCCCATTGTTCCACAATCCATGATTCAACATATTTTGGATTTGGCTACAAGCCCATAAACTTGTCGACCAACACTTTTTATGAGAGAGCTAAGGTTCTCTTGCATCGATATGAAGGAGAGAGTTCCACCACAGAGATCTCAACTAGTTTCTTCACAAAATTTTGGGGGGAGAAGAAGTTCGTCGAGGTTTCTGAGCCTACACCAGGGCTTAAATGAAACGTCATCCTCCATAGCATGGTGAATAGAGACACTATTCAAACACACCAACAAAGATCAAATGATCAGTTGCAAAAATCACTGAAATTGTAAGATCAAAGGGGACTAAAGCAACAGAGCTCCACACTACTTAGTGATATGTGCATCTATGAAGTCTCTGCAAAATAGGCTTGTAGTGATGGCCCAAAACCAACAAAAAACCTATGGGGGCTAGGGAAATTCTTGCCATGAGAAGCCATTTTCCATAGAGCACATTTTCTCTATGATCAATTACAACTATTACTATAGATACAACTATGGAACTAATCTTTTAACACTTATAAAAATATTTAAATAAAAACATTTTTTTTAATAAAAAGTTGTTAACGTTAAAATAACTCATTATTAATACATAATTTATAATATTAATATTATATATATAATATTAAACTCCACCTTTTTCATAATTTTTTTTATAAGAGATGTTTTGGTTTTTTTTTTTTTTTTACTCATCACATATATCTATATATATATAAATTCTTTTATATATAAAAGAATGCTTTGAAATTGGAGCTGAAGGACATGGAGGACCACAACAAAACAACAGGTGTTTTGAGGGCCCCTCCTTGGTTTTGAAAATTAGTGACGGGAAATCTGGACTATTTGATCTTCCACAGGTGGTTTTCAGCATACAACCAAATCAGGGACCCTCCATTAAACTTTGATAGGGTAGGGGCTCCCTCATGTCGTCGATCTGAGCATGCAACATTGTGGACCGTTGATTGGTCCCTTTCACTAAAATGAATATAAACTTATGCTTAGCTTCCTGCTAATTTGCTTGCAGTTTGATTTTTTTCCATGAGAGAAATGCTCAACAGACGAGCAGGCTTAGACTCTCGTGGAGCCTATTTAGGCGTGATCGGTCCACGAAAAGCAGAAGTCTGAAACTACCCAAAAGGAGATGATTGGGTTCGACTAACTAAATGGCAAAGGCGTACTTACTGGCAGACCAAAACTAGATTGAGTAGAAAATCCAAATCAGGATGGCAAGGAGGAGCTAGCACCTATATTTGAACTGAAAACTGGAGTGGGACTAGAAGCAAAACCTGCGCTAAAGGTAGGAGTTGAACTAGAACCAAACACGGCTATCACTTTTTTGGTGATTTCTTCTCTCCTTTCAAGATATTTTTTTCAATCTGTCAGATTGTATATCCATCATATGCAAAATCATCCACGTCATAAGCATCTAATAATTAGTTGTTGTGGATATAAAAATATAATATCTTCTTTCTGCTCATATAGAGATACATTTAAGTGAACATGGTCATGCATGGTGACTGTATCATTTTGTATGTCCATTGCTTCCTCCCGCTCAATGATTATCCCCAGCTCAGCACAAAATATTGACCTACAACAAGAAAGAAATCTGGAACAACAAATAGTCGAGCTTGTCATATTCAAACCACAAAGGCTCGGGAATCTATATTGACTTTCCAATCCATCACTAACATAATTAGTTTTGGAATATCTAACTTGGTTTCCAACTTTCCCCACGAGGCTCATTATGAATACAACTAGCCTCAACCTCTGTCATGGAAACAAGCAATAAATGCATCTCAGGCTTTGTGCTAGGTCACAGATCCAAAACTGAAAATTTCAATAGAGATCGATTTCTGAGATTGAGGATGTTCTATATGCAACCCAAAGCCCGTGTAAATCCATTCTAGCATAATTCCACTTCCTGCTGTATTTATCAGGAGTATCACTTTCATTAATACCAGATTAGACATCCATGAATGTTGCAGTCCCAAGGTTATTGGTTCAATTTCTCCTTGACCGCACTTGAACAACAGAAACACCATCAATTGGCTCTGCAGATTTGGTGTCCTAAAGTAATGATTCATTTGTATTCAATGCACAAATTACATGTGCCCTTTTGCAGGATTTGTTGTTGGCTTGAGCGCATCCCATTTTTCCAACAAATTGCATAACAAATATGTTCATTCACTTTGCAAAAAGCCTCACATAGCCAACGATATGTCTGCAAAATATTTGTTGGATCAACATCCAAAAGTTCACCAATCCCATAGCAGGACTGATGGACATAAATTGCATAGCTCTCGAATTTGTAGTTGAATTAGAAACATTATTTTTTCCTTAATTGCATATACAACAATCCAATAGCTGAGGCACACTAGATAGTATGGAACTATTTTTCCCAAATTAATCCTTGCTTTTATTTTCGTATATCACTCCTAAGTTCCTTTCCTATTTTCATTTCAAAATATTAGCTCATGTTTTCCTTGGAATCCTTCAAGGTATCCCTTCAAGGAACCACAATATGGTTCTTCGTTGAAGCTCGAAGGAACCATATCAACCATATTTTCAAAGGATAATAACAGTACTTGTAAATATTGTTTGTGAATTGAAAACTATTCATTTTTCTATGTTCCAAATGCAAAATGTGAATACGGTCTCACTATTGCTACTCATAAAACTCATGGAAGGTTGTTTTGCTTTCCACTTTAACCTTTGGTTGTTCCAGTGCACATCTCAGCTTCAAAAGTTTTTGGGCTCCACCGGAAGTTGAAAATGTCGCTTTGAAATCCCCGAATCCCCAATTTTCAAACCCTGACTTTTTTTCCTTCTCAAGGATTTGCATTACTAATACTGGAAACTTGGGAATACTTCAATAGTGTTATAGTTTCCCAAGCAAAAATTCAAACCCAATCGACAACAGAACTCACAATATCTTTCATAAATAGATCACAGACACAAAGATCTTTCTCAAGGATTTGCATTACTAATACTGGAAACTTGGGAATACTTCAATAGTGTTATAGTTTCCCAAGCAAAAATTCAAACCCAATCGACAACAGAACTCACAATATCTTTCATAAATAGATCACAGACACAAAGATCTTTGGAAAATATGTGATTAGCAGTGGACAAATTCAGAGAAATGGCAAATGCTCGCACCTTTGGTTACATGATTTGACTAGCTCTCTCCTCATATGTAAAAGTCATGGGTTTTATACTATGAACATATCTAAAACCATCTCACAACAAATCAAAAGAAAGAGTAACAATGTCAAATATTTTTCTTTTGGTTGAAGATGACTAAATTGGGGAAAAATAAATTCTTTAACATAATCTCATAATAATTTTTTTAGCCTCATAGATATGTATATATAATTTTGTTTAGTATTTCACATAAATTTTCTAAGAAAATATTATCCCGGTAGGAAAAATTTGGAAAATTTTCTACACTCTCCTCTTCAACAAATTGATTGTGTGACAATTCTTTATCAGGAGTTAATTATATTCATCATTGTCAACAAAAGGTATTGTATAATATGAGCATGTACAATGATCATTTCTTGCAAAATCATCTTCAAGAAAGCTCATACCAAAATCATTATTGTTAACAAAAGGTATTGTAAAATGTGAGCATGTACAATCATTTCTTGTAAAATCATCTTCAAGAAAGCTCATACCAAAATCATCCATCTATTCATAAGTAGAAATTTTTTCTATTGTACATATAGCATCATCTTGTTGATAAAAATTTCCTCCATTTTTTATACCAGAAAAATATGATTTACTAGTTATGACATCATACTGAAACTTCATATTCTACTTTTGTTGTTCATACTCTCTATCCTACTCCTCTATGTCCAACCTGATCTATAAGTTTTCACAAGCCTAGAGGTTATTTTCAATTTCTTTAGCATCAATTAACATATGCTCCAAAGTTACAGGTTTCCTCTCTTTGAGATAAAAAGCAAAATTGGGATGATGAATTGTTGAGTAATACAACATGGAAATAGCTTTATAAGGTTGAATGTCCTTGGACATTATAAGATAAAAATATGAAATATTCTACGAAACCTGGTAAAAGTTTTATCTTTCTTCCTGTACATAACATATAACTCAGAAAGATATTGTTCATCAGACTTGTTTTTACCCCAATCTCTCAGGAAAGTATCTTGAAATTCCATCCATAAAATGATTGAATTTTCCTCCAGATATTCAAAACATTGTTGACCTTATCCATTTAAAGAATAATAAAAAATTCTCATACTGACATCTTCATGAATGATGTCAAATCTATTTATGAAACATTCAAAGGCCAACATATGTTGCTATGTTGTAGCATTGTCTTCCCCATTAAATTTAGGAAGATTCTTGGAATATTTTGGAGGATCATCATGAAGGGCATATGGAAACTTCAGGGGTTTAAAAATTTCCCTAATTTTGGATAAAACTTCAGTGACCTGATTGCAAGGTATAACAATGGCTACAGAAGATGGCAAATCAACCTTTTTTATTTACAGGTTGGCATGACTAGTCATATTGAGAAGGAATTGTAATATGGACATTATCTTTCTCATTTGAATCAGAGGAAGGAATTAGTCCAAGATCAACAATTAAAGAAGAGGATAAATATTCTCATTTCAACGAATAATATACATTCGAGGATTTGGATGTGTCTAAGCATATAAAAAAAATTATAATCCTTTTGATATGTAGAGAAAAATATAGAAAAGAGAAGATAAACAATAACATAAGTTCTATACTGCTTCCTCATTTTTCAGCCAGCAAGATTCATTATCCAATTAAATATTTGATCATGGAATTGCTAGATGAATGATAAAAAACCAACATTTGATTTCTAATTCTTTTTCTCCATCAAGAAATAGGAACCTAGGGAAAAATATCTTCGTTCCTTCCTTCCCCATCAACAACACCAATTTGATTATGTAACCTGGAGATAACTCCTAGCTGTAGGGAGTTAGTGTTAGGACATCACTCAAAACTTAATGTAAACTTGAAAAATAGTTAGTTGGAGTTTGATTATGATGAATGCAATGGTTCATTATATTTCAAAAACTCATCAATTACAACCAAAATGGCCAACATATTGAGGGTTGCAGACCTCATAATTAAGTATGATGGAACGAAGGAAAATAAGAGAAGCAAGGTTTTAATTACTTGAGAAAAATTTATTTCATGTTTTAAACCTTGAGAATGAAATAGTTAATGGAACTAGAAAACATAGAATATCTTAGTGTCCTATGTTACAGTAATCACATTAAAACTTAGTCTTTTCTATTATTTGGTAAATTTGTAAAATGTTGCCTATGATCTCATAGAGATCAAGTCTTAGTGTCAGTTTGAGTGGTAAATAAAATCAAGTTGTTAAAGTTTAAAAAGGGTTTAGGTTTAGTAAGTATAGGAAAATGTGTCATACTCAGTCATGAGTGAAGATAATAACGGATTTTGGTTTTCATCATTGAGTCGAGTTAAGTGTTGTCTTGTCAAGTCAGTTGCAAGGTCACATCAAATATTTCATCATATCATTATCACCACAAGTTATTGTTGTGCTTCTCCATTTTGCTGCGTTTTCATTATTCAAGTTTCAAATCGCAATCATGATCCTTGAAGGTGGGTTTAAACCATTTGGAGAGTTTAACAACTTGTTTTAGCATCCAATAAACCGACATTCTGTTCTTTTTTTGAACAAAAACGTTCAGGACATCAGTTGGAGTTCGTTGCGCTAAGTTTGCAAGGGAGTTGCTGCAGTAGGGACATTCATTTCCACAAGGGCTTCACTCAACGAACCTCACGTGCGTTCATGGCATACTAAAAAATACCCTTAATTTGAATATGTATTGGAATATACCTTTAAAAATCACATTATTTAACCCCCTACCAATACGAACCCAATATACCTTGCCAATTTAAAAAACCCCTACTATCACTAGATATTGTAAGTATCCATTTTTTATTAACATTTTTATACCCCTTTATAATTTTTCATTAACTTTGAGCTCCATTTTTTAAACATACCAATATAAAAACCCTTTACCCCCTATTATATGCTCAATATATTATGTCATTTTTTCCTTAATATATATCCCACAATATGAACCCACATGGTATGGTATTGCTCCCTCAGTGAAACCCACGTGTTCATTGCGCTTCTGCAAAGTTGGAGACTTTTTTGTGCTACGATCACTCTTAAGTTCCAAAAATTTATTCTTTAATATAATTCACGTTGTATGTTGTTAGTTTCATCTTTAGTAATCAAGAAGAATTCCCAAAAGAGAACACATCCCTCATTCACTTGAATGTGTTTCACTTTCTCATTGTGCATGTGTATTTGAATTTCCTTTGTAGATAAAAACAACAAACTATTGCATTTGGGCATGAGAGTTGAGTTTTGATGTCCGGATATTTTATTATAGGGATTTTCATTCATATTTTTCCATAAGCCCTGATCTAAAACCCTAAATCCATAAATTCTACACTATTGTTGCGCTTTCACATAGTTGTTGCGTTTTGTGTTTTGCATGTGTAATTGCACTTTAAAACCCTAGAACTCACCTTTATTGTGAGCCATGACAACCCAAAATAGCAAGAAGCATAAAGGGGGAGGCATAGTCAAGTTTGAGCCTCAATATCTTACCTTGATAAATTCAGATCCAAAAATTAGGGTTTCTTTTGAACAGAGTAGTTGCATAAGGTTTTGTGAGAAAATACAGGGTTATAGTGTTCAACTGACCAAATAGTTTTCTTTGAATTTCATTGGGGTAGATGTTAAGATTAGAGTTAAATTTTCCAGTGTTTTATGTTACCAATTTAGCTGCCACATAATTCCCTCTACAAGGAGAATAGTGGTTCAAGGGCATGCCTCCAAATATAGTCAACTACAAGTATTTCTTAAAGCCAAAGTACAAAAACAAGGAATATGGAGCTATTGTGCCAATGGAATAACTACTAGAACCATATAAAAAACTTCTTATGGTCATTCAAAGACATTTCACTGGTAAAGGCATATTTGGTAGAGTTTATCAGTATCATTTTATGTTATTGATGCATTTCACAGGAAAAATCCCTTTGATTCTGCCTTTCTACTTGTTCAGAAGCATTAGTAAGATGGAAGATAAGGTTCAAGGTAAGAAAAGTCAAGTAGAGCCCAGTCTCTTTCATTTCTCTTTGACTAAATTGTTAGTGGTGGAAGAACTAAGAAATAAGAATCAATCATGGCAAGCATTCTTGGATTCATCCAAGTTGACAGCTGAGTTTCCAACTAGCCCTTGGAGTAAAAAGGATACACCTTCATATGTGGAAAATGATGTTCAATCAATAATGGAGAGCTCAGTAAAAAGGCCACCAACTTCAGTTGATCCATCAAGACAAGAAAAAGGGTAAAAAACTTCATTTTTCTCCTGAGGTGGTGGAGGCTCCTAAGAAACCACTCACAAGAGATGCAGTGAAGAAATTTCCCTTTGAGAAAATACCTAAATAGGCAATTGAAGTTCTAGATACCATAACAGAGAATGTTGATTTAGAAAACAAGGATAAAGAGATTATAGAGCTGCAAGAACAATGGAAAGGGACCCATTTAGTCAATGCTCAGCTACAACACGATAACATGGAATTGAAGAAGAAAATTTTAGAGAATACACTTAAGACTGATGAAGTAGAAACATTGATGAAGACAACTCCATATTCCACTAAGTCAAAGGGTAAAGAAAATACAATAACAAAGAAAATTCAAGAGCTAGAGACTTCATCAACAAGAATTCATGTAACTCGGTCTTCAACCAAGAAGTTGTAGCTACAGAAAGAAAGTGAGATGAAAGAAGAGTCAATGCAAGAAGGGAAGAAGGTCGAGTTGGATGAATGGAAACACACTTTTTATAGGTTGAGGAAGCAGTTGAAGAAAGCTCAAAATGAAATCAGTAGGCTTAGAAAACAAAATGAAAGTGCCAGACATAAGATACATGACCACTTGAACATTTGTGAACCAACATTGTTTGAGGCCAAGTATATGTTGAAGATAAATTTACCCTTACATAGACAACACAAGAATATTTGTAGGAAAAACCTTACTTTGAAGAAGGAGCCGAGGGTTACAAATAAACAGTTGTAGGAGGTATTGTAGGAAAACTAGAAAGAAGAAAGGGGAAACTTAGACTTTCTTAGTTGAGGCAGCTAGGTTTTGAGTTTGAATAGGTACTCAAGATAAAAAAAAAATTCCCTTTTTTCTTGAAGTGCATCAGACTACATCAATAATATCCCCTGTGTTTTTGGAATTTTTGGGTAAAGGAAGCAAGTGACATAGTCACACAACACAATTGTTCCGCTACTAACAAAGGATTAAGTTTTAGTAGAAGATTGGGGATTTTTGTGCTTTTTCTTATGAATGGAGACTAAAGGATGTTTTTAATACTTTCAGCATCATCAACAAGCTATTTTCTTCATTCATAGACCCCAATACCTAGTCAAACCTAAGAAGGTGAAAATTCATTGTGCTTAGGCGCTGCGCTTGTACTGTAGATGATAATTTTGATGGGTGGAAGTATACAATCTAGACAAGTGTTTTCTAGTGGGTGTATAATGATTTAGGAGTTGTTTTTTTCCTTTTTGGGAACATCAAGAAATACGGGGTATGATTAGAAGCTTGCAAACCATCAGTTCGATGCACTTTCTACTGAAGAAGGAAGTAACGTAGTGAAGTTGATGCACTTCCACATAGTCAACAATTTGACTTTGAAATCTGAGTCCACACCTCACTAAACCAATTTTTGTGGTCATTAAAAATGTCTTGAAGTGTTTTGGGAGGTCTGAGAATCATTTTTATGCATGTATTTAATGTAATTTGTTTAATAATTTCTTAATCAAAATAGATTCCTAGTTTCTAGAGAGTAGTTCTACATTTGTTGTTGAAGGTAGAAACTGAATCATTTTGAGGGAATTTGGTTCCTAAAGGAAAGAAATAATTGTCTTTGATCTATATATGATGTATTTTTATTAAGAAAATGGTTGGTCAAGGTTAGAGAAAGAAGACACTGTGCATTTTACATTTTTCATTAAGTTTCAATGAATGATGAAGGCTTAAGTCACTTTTACAATATTTCATATGTCAATTGCTTATGATTATTTTTTCTCCTATACATGTGAATTTCTCTATTGTTATAATCATGCTTCATTTGTTATGTCTTCATGTTTAGTTGAGCAAAATTTATTTCAAAATTAGCTGTTTAAGTGTCATATTATGGCTTATTGAACAATTTAGTGTTTTTCTTCTGTTGAGATATCTAGAATTCATCATCAGTTAGATGCTTTAGATGTTTTCAATTCTACTATTCCTTTTCTCACCCCTCTACAACTAAATTTAATAAAAAACACCATAAGGATTTCCTAGCTTCCCCCTGTCTAAGGATTCCTTATTTTCCCCATCATATCACTGAAAATCATTAGCTCCATATAACCATATGCCCAATGGATTTTCCCTCTTCCCTGCCTTCAAACTATTAAACTTGTTCCTCTCTGATCTCAATACGTAGCCTGAGACCTAATACTTAATATTCACATAGAAAGAGCCCTCTCTAAAACTGGAAGAGTTAGATTCTAGTTTTAATTTGGTTTGTGGTTACCTTTGGGTTCCTCTCCTTAGTTCGGAGGAATTATGAAGTGCTAACAGAATGTATGAATATGTTTCCTAAAAATGATGGAGTGCCTATTAATGTACCTTACCTCAAATCACATGTATCATTTGAAAAAAATGTAACATAGAAAAATTTGTAATTTAAAATTCAAACATGTTGATACATACATCAATCCCAGTGGAAGAAAAACACAACATGGAACAATAAAGACATAAAGAAACAAAATACACATCTTGTAACTTTACTCAAAATTATGAACGAAACTGATTTTAATTAACCGATCTTTGAGAGATTAATTAATTACATGGCTATCATACCTCCAAAGACTCAAAACCCCATTTGGTTCTAATTTTTTATTTTTATTTTCCCCAAAACTTAATTGTTTAAATCAATTATGAAACTCATAATTTAATAGTTATAAGACTATTTTTTTAAAGAAAGTTTTTTTTTTTTTTAATAATGAGTCATTAGAGTTAAAATAACTCATTATTAATATATATATATATATATATATATATACACACACACACACACACAAACTAATGCTTTGAAACTGGAGCTAAATAACATGCGGCCACACAACAAAACAACTACTGGTTTGACCCCCCCTAGTTTTGAACATTATGGGGGAAGGGTTGGGTGGGGGTGGGGTCCCTCATTCAATCGAGACCATTTGATATTCTGCAAGTGGTTTTGGGCATACATCCAAATGATTAACCTCCCCACCACCCCCCCATTAAACTTTGATGGGGCAAGGGCCCCTCATGTCATTAATCTAAGCATGAAAAATTGTGTATGGTTGATCGCTCCCTTAAACCAAAATTAATTTAAACTTGTGTGTAGCCCCCTTCTTCCATTTTTCTTGCATCTTGATTTTTTTCAATGAGAGAGATTCTTAATTGGTAAACAATATTAGACTCTCGTTAAGCCTATTTAGGCGTGATCACTCCACCAAAAGTTGAAGTTTGAAACTACCCAAAAGGGGATGATTGGGCTCTACCAAAAAGATAAGTTTGGGCTTTCCCAAATGCTTGATAAGGTGTTGACTGACCATATGGAAAATGTGTACTTCATGGAATACCAAAACTAGATTAAGTTGAAATAACTCATTATTAATAGATCATTTTATAATATCTCTCTCTCTCTCTCTCTCTCTAGCTATAGATATATATATACCCCCCCGTTTTCTTAAAACCTTTATAACATGCAAGGATATGTTTCAGGGTTTTTGTTTTTTAAACCTATAATATATGTATATATATGTCTATATATATACACACACACACACAATAATGCTTTGAAACTAGAGCTGAAGAACATGTCGCCCCACAATAAAACAATTAGTGGTTTGACCCCCCCCCCCCCCCCCCCCCACCCCTTAGTTTTGAACATTGTGGGAGAAGGGTTGGGCAGGGCTAGGGTCCCTCATTCAATCGAGACCATTTGATATTCTGCAAGTGGTTTTTGGCATACAGCCAAATGATTGACCCCCCCACCCCATTAAACTTTGATGGGGCAGGGGCCCCTCAAGTCGTCAATCTGAGTATGCAACATTGTGGATGGTTGATCGCTCCCTTACACCAAAATGAATTTAAACTTGTGTGTAGCCCCTTTCTTCCATTTTTATTTCATCTTGATTTTTTTCCATGAGAGAAACTCTTAATTGATAAGAAATATTAAGCTCTTGTTAATCCTATCTAGGCGTGATCACTCTACCAAAAGATGAATTCTAAAACTACCTAAAAGGAGATGATTGGGCTCTACCAAAAAGATAAGTTTGGTTTTTCCCAAATGCCTGATATGGTGTTGGCTGATCATATGGAAAAGGTGTACTTCATGGTAGACCAAAAATAGATTAAGTTGAAGAACCAAACAAGGATGGTGAGGAGGAGCTAGCACCAAAATCAGAAGCTATATTTGAACTGGAAACTAGAGTGGAAATAGAACCAAAATCTACCCCAAAGGTAGGAGTTGAACCAAAACGAAACATGGCTATTACGTTTTGTGTGATTTCTCCTCCCCTTTCAATATACTCTTTTCAATCATTCAGATTGTATATCCATCATAAGTAAACTCATCAACATCATAAGCATATGCACTTAGTTATTGATGTGGAGTTACGTTTAGGCGAATATTGTCATGCATGGTGACTGGATCATTTTATATGTCCATTGCTTCCCCCCACTTAGTGATTATCCCTAGTGCAGGCACAAAGTATTAACCTACAACAAGCAAGAAATTCAGAACAACAAATAGTTAGGGCTACATTCAAATAAAAAAGGCTTAGGAATCTGTCTTGAATTTCTAATCCATAACTAACATAATTAGTTTTGGAATGTCTAACCTGGTTTCTCCTAGAGGCTCATTATGAAGACCATTATACTGATTCTTTGTCATAGACCCAAGCATTAAATGCATCTCAGGAATTGTGTTAGGTGGCAAATCCAAAACTAGAAATTTCGATAGAGCTCATTTTTTTTCTATAGAGGATGTTTTATATGCAACCTAAAGACCTTGTAGATCCATTCTAGCATAGGCTTTAGACATTCTTATCATTGACTCAATATGCCTTACTACAATAGGACTCCTTGAACGTGCGTTGATTTATGTTGTAGATTTTCTCATTATATCTTGAGGTAAGACCTATGGATCTTAAGAGTGGCTCAAATTTGAGGATTCATCATGAGAAAAGGCCTAACACCCATGGGACTGGTTGTTGCAATTATATAACACTGTGCTTGTAATGATGTCACTATTCCAAACTTGGAAATTTTTTGTGGATACTCACCCTATTAGTAAGTACCAATGTACCGCCTTCAAAAGTCCACTTCCTGCTAAATCTTTGAATTTATATTTATTAGGAGCATCACTTCCATTAATAACAGAGTCAACATCCATTATTGTTGTAGTCCCAAGGTTATTTGCTTCATTTTCTCCTTGACCTCACATCAACAACAAAAACACCATCAATTGGCTCTATAGATTTGGTGTCCTAAAATAATGCTTCATTTGTATACAATGCACAAATTACATGTGTCCATTTTGTAGGATTTGTTGTTAGCTTAGGTACATCACAATTTTTACAGTAAATTGCACAACAAATATGTTCATTCTCTTTATGAAAAGCCTCACATTTTCCAAAAATCCAATGATACGTCTACAAACTATTTGTTGGATCAACATCCAACCGTTCATCAATCCCATAGTAGAATTAATGGATGTAAATTGAACAACTCTCGAATTTTTAATTGAATTATAAACTGAATTGCATATACAACAATCCAATGACTAAGGCACACTAGATAGTATGGAACTATTTTTCCCAAATTAGTCCTTGCTTTTCTTTTTGTGTATCACTCATTAGTGTCTTTCCTATTTTCATGTCAAAATATTAGCTCTTTTTTTCCTTGGAATCCTTCAAGGGATCCCTTAAAGGAACCATAATATGGTTCTTTGTTGAAGCTCAAGCAAATTCCTTCTCAAAGTACTTCATCAACTTCTCAAACGTATCTTTAGAAAGTTGCGGTTTCACTTCTCTTTCAATTATTCTCTTATTAAAATCTTCAACCATCAAAGTATACATCCACATTTGTTTCTCAACATCTACAATGCACATTGCTTACATTTTGTTAATAAGGCTATCAGAGATGTCAGGGTCCTGATTATGCATTTAGTCCTTCAATATAATTTATTATTAACTTTATGAAACATTGTGCTCTACCATTCCTATTGTGTCAAAATCAAATATCGATTCCACAATTGTTTCTCCTAAAGTTGAAACCAACTTCCCCCAGTGCATGAAGGCTATTGATTTGTGCATGTAGCCTTTATCTTGAAAAGAATGTAAAAGACATTTCAGTTCACTATCGTCCATTCTATTCATTTTTTCTTCCTTACAATGTAATGCTTTGATAAACTTAGCGACGACATCCCATCCATCTCAACCATATTTTTCAAAGGATAATAATAATCCTTGTAAATATTTTTTGTGAATTGAAAACTATTCATTTTCTATGTCCCGGATGAATAATGTGAATACGGTCTCACCATTGTTTCTCATAAAAATCATGTAAATTTGTTTTTTTTTTCCACTTTAGTCTTTGGATCTATCAATGCACATATAACCTTCAAAAATATTTGGGCTTCACTATCCCCTCTGGAATATTTGATTACAACAAACGACAACAGAGTTGGAAATGTCCCCTTTAAGTCCACAAATCCCCAATTGTCAAACCTCAATTTCTTTCCTTCCAAAGGATTTGCATTACCAATATTGGAGACCTAGGAATACTTCAATTGTGCCATGGTTATCATAGCCAAATATTCAAACCCAATCAACAATGTAACTCAACGATATCTTCTAGAAATAGATCACAATGCAAAGATCTTTCGAAAATAAGTGATTAGTAGTGGAAAAATTTAGAGAAACAACAAATTATTGCACCTTCAGTAATATGATGGTCTGTGTAGCTTTCTCCTCCTATATAAAATTCATGGGTTTTATACTATGAAAATATCTAGAACCATCTCACAACAAATAAGAAGAAATATTGGTATAGGAAATTCCCACACCCACAAGAGATTCTAAAAGAGAAAATTCACTTCTATGCTCCAGGGTTATGTGCTCAAGACAAGGCCTGTGCCATTTGTTTCATTCTGAACGGGACCCAATCCTTGTGTTGCTCCATATCCCATGTAAAATTAGAAGACCAGATATGGGATCTGTTAATGAAAATGCATGAGAGTCATGGCTGAAAGGAACATTATTGCAGACCATGTAAAGAAGGTTTTCAAGATCCAGGGCTTCAATAAGAACCAAAATAGTCTGATATTTGCTATGTTATTAATATTTTTTTTGTTTCTCATGTGACAAGAAGATTTTCAATGTTTCTACAACAATATATTATGTCCTTAAAGACACAAACTTTTCCATCTATTAGTCTTGTAAACATGAATAGTATCATGGTAGATAATCAAAAGAACATATCTCTTCCTTATAGAAAAAGCTTTGTCAAACTTTTAATTTTGGTGCCTTGCTGAAGTTAAAAAAAATTTGACATGTTGGCCTTGCAGAAATTTGCTACAATAGTTGCAACAAAACATCTTTGAGTAACAACTCATTATGTTATAGCAGTTGTTGAATGGTCAATATTTTTAGATATCATAATAGCCTTTTATGGCATCATGAGAAAAAGATAGGGGAAAGTGCAAGTTGGTAAACTCTCATGTTAACAACTCATCCTTTTCTGCATGAGGACATGCAAAAGTTTAAGTGTGGGCAATAATGCTTACAAAATATGGGTTGTGTTTATTCTCTAGCTTGGTGTGCTAAAAATAAATCTATGTTGAATTTAAAAGACCCTTTTGGTTGCCACCCCAATGTAAATATTTATATGTACAATTGTAAATAATTGTGGAAATATATAAAAATGAATGGAATGAGGAGAGGACACATATTTAGAGCTTGAGAGGAGAAGTTGATTGGGAAATTTCTCAAGGAAGTTTCCAAACTCAAGTTCTGCATTTAATTTCCACCTATCACCCTGATGAAAGTATGGACAAGCTAGACATGCATTAAATTTATCATATGGGATCCTAAGAAAAGAACGACTCAATGTTGTTGTCATGGAATGTGTTGTGGTGGCTAACACACAAGGAGAGAACTAGAAGCAGTAAAGGGGGGAACATAGGAAGGAGTGCACAAGAGGGATCTAATAACTCAAGTGTATGCAAAGGCTGGGCTTCACAAGAGAAGAGTAGTGTAAAGAATAAATTGTTGCGTTGAGAAGAGTCATAACAGACTTTGGACTCCTATTTATCAGTTGGAAAAGTTGCACACTCGAGAATGTTCATTTTTTTGTAGGGATATATTTTTCTTTGCTTAGATAATTTCATTTCTTCATTAATACATTAAGTTCACCCCATATGATCATCACATTACTCAGATTTACATCATTATTCATTAGCATATGCAACTATGTAGAAAGAACAAAATCATTATCATCATTGCACTGGAACATAAAGGAACAATAGAAGAAAAGCGTGCACACATAGAGACACCAGGATTGGTCCGAGACCAAGGAAAAAGCCACTATGGGGAAAAACCCTTGCAAATTCTTCTTCGTATATCATCATCAAATGATTCTGCAAAAGAGAGTAGAATGATCCAAATCTTTGTCTATGCAACTAACCAGTAAAATAACTATGACATCCATGAAATGAACCTAATCATGTTGATACTCAAAACCATGATTCTAAGGATTGTAATGTATTCTCACTATATATAATCAACTCCTAAACATTTTTGTCTCTGAGCGGAGTATTTGGAATAATGAAATTTCATCTTTTAGTCTAGGATGCATGGAGGAGGAGCTGTGCGAGTGACTATGGCAGTCTTGGACGCTCCCTGGTGTACTGTATGCATTCATATGGGGACCAAACTTCCCGATCTACTCTAGAAACCCTAGATTCTCCCTTCAGGCTTATGTACGAGCATCTGAGACTTCCCAGATGCACTCTTGAAAACTCTGTGTGTGCGTCTAGGGTTGAAAATAATCAGTTACGTGTGTGCATATGAGAAACAGAAACCATAGATTTGTGCAAGCTTCAGCCTTTTAGTTTTAGACCCTTGTGCGAACTTTCTCCATCGGAACTGTGCAAACTAAGACAATAGAAGATAAGATAATATGGCTTGATCAATGTGTCCAAATGAGTTTGAGGTATATGCTATTTATAGGCTTCCATGAGGGTCCACTTGATGTTGAGGTTGACCTGTCCAATTGTACATGTGCTTAGGGCCTACCTATGTCCAATATACATGAGTGGATAAAATAAATTTAGAAACTAACTTCTTCTTATTCAAATGAGGTGATCGTTAGGCCGATTTTGGTCCTCTTAAAAAGAAGAATCTATCTCAATTATTATCTTTATCATATGAGTTGTCCAAAGTGGAATTTAACTATAGTTGAATAAATTTAACACTCCCTCTCAACTAGGGAGAATTCCACCTGTCGATATCTATTCATCGATCAATATGCCATTCCAGTGTCATTACGTATCGTCACTTATCATGTCTGTCATGTAGTTGTCATTCCATGACTATCTCAAGTATCTCATTATCACAAATCATCAATGTACAACTCGATCTATCCATTTCTTATTCCAACTTATCTCTTTATTGTTCTTGCTCATATGCTGAACATTATTGAATCTGAAAGAAGAAGAATTTGTCATCAGGCTATGGTCTAGAATCTCTATCAGTGGGCTACTACCCAAAATATCATCATCAATCATCATTGGAGAGCATATCATTAGGGAGAACGTCTCCACCTGCAAACCAATGACAATGAGGAATTTCTTAATGGACACTCTCACCTCACGTCCATGACAGTGGGGAAGGTCCTACGAGACACTCTCACCCCATGTAGGGCAATAGGATATCCAAACACACATGGGACCACATATTAACCCTGGGATCACAGCAGGGAGCTTGATATACCTAGAGGCTAGAAGTGCATAGGGTTATCTCAACCCATCCTATTGCCTACTGATCTTCCCATCGATGACCCTGAATAGTCATGTGGTAGAACACCTGCATCATAATCGACTTGGGTTATACACCCCAAGTACACTTGCAACCCAATGGCCAAATAGGGAGTGGTATTCCCAACAAGCCCTTCTTGTGGGTATGATGCCAACTGGGGTATACTCTCCAAATACTAGACATAGGAGAATCATTCTCCGACCCTACGAAGATAGGGAGAAGCATCTCCAACCCTATGGGTAAAATATAGGGGTCATACCCTATTTTCCAGAGTTCCCTCAACCCCAAGAGCCCACTATATCAATTCCTCACCCTGGGAGCTCAAAGAGGAAGAGTTAGCTTAGTCTCCTCAATCAGCGTTGTTCTCATCAAACTTAAATATGGTATCTACTTGTCTCAATAACAGTTGTTTCTTGTTCATACAGGACATCAAATCAAATATCATGTTAGATCATAAATAATCATATAAATAAAAAAAGGATACCATAATCATCCTCTCTCTCAAGGAGGTGTCAATCACAAGCCTAAGCTTGTCTCGAACAACTACACTGTCTCAATATATGGAAGTATCTCAGTCCCAAATATATATATGGGATTCTCTGTCGTCGCAATGTATCCATGTCATATTCATATCCTGATCAAATGAATCTCTAAGGCGCTTCTATATCCTACCTCATATCTAGCCATGCTAGCAACATCATACTCAATCTCGATCGAATGTAAAGTTATGGACATTTCATCAATAATATCATGGCAGAGATCATAATAAGGAAACACTCGTATGTGATCATCAACAATAATCTCTATCAACAACAACACATCCATGCAGTCACATATCATAGGAGAAATATCTCAGACTCAAAAATAGAACATATCATGAAAATATTTCAAAGGATGCTTGGTGGAAACTCTATGTGAATGAAGCGGCTCAATCATGAATTTATTCAGGTTCTATGCACATCATATATATGGACGAATGTTAAAAAATGGAACATCAATGCTTCAATCAACTATCGGTTTCCAAGTCAAGATTAAGAATATCTCTTCAAAGCATCTTATAATTCAATCAGAGTATCCAAGGATTTGCATTTCCATTATTCAAAAATATTTTTCAATAGTTTTGGTATATAGAATTTCTTTCTCAAATTCCATAAATTGATTCATGATGCCATGATACATCAATTCAATCTTCGAAATCCATCTCCCTCTTACTTAGATCATGGGAGGCTCATCACTTGTCAAGAGTAGACCATCATTATATAAAACCAAAAACATAATAAAAATCAAAGCCATACCTTGGAACTCATCATCCTAACTTCATCAGATAACTGTCAAATATGGACATATCTGGATCAGGGAGCTTGCTGCATGCAATTATCTTTGCAAACATAATGCCTTACTAATAAAACATAACCAACCTTACATAAATCAATGTTGTACCATCACATCAACAAAGTTATCTCATAAAATTTTACAAGCCAGATCAAAACTATTATCAAAGTCATCAATATCGTAGTATCAATTCTTTCAACCGGGTGACAAGTAGAGCTCATATCAGGTCTTGAATTCATTTATTATCATGCCAACAAGTTTGTCATCTATCATGAAATACCAATCAAAACTTCATTATGTCATTCTAATAATCATAATACAAGTCATTTATGTCACTAGATACAAAGTCATAAGCAAGTTCCTTCTTCAAATTGAGTCACAATTGTTAATACTTCAACTAATATGCACAGAACAAGGAGGCAAATACCAAACCATTTTTGAATACCCATATAAGTCATTGGAAGTCATTATTTTCATATATCATTGCCATAAAGGAGAATCACCAGCCTTCAAATCGAATCATTAATTATGAGATCAAAAACAAATTTCTTATCATAGTAAGATTTGTACTTTAAAACATATCTTAATCATCAAGTCCAAGTTCTAAGTCATTGTTAAGCATCATGTTATAACTCCAAACATTTATCATCCATATCATTAAACCAAATCTATTCAAACTCTTGTAACACACACTACGATGACATATATGTATCCTGGTCACCTGGAAACACAAGTTCAGTCTACATATTCATATTATAGCTAACATTCAAACTTTTCTTGTTCTCAGATCTTTCTATTATCTTAAACAAATATGTAGTACTGACATACTCCATATGAACATCTGATTTCATGCACAAGACTTCATTTTTTTGTGTTCTACAGGCATATATGCACCCATAGGCCTTCCTCTGTGGGACTGGGACCCACAGTCGCACTCTTCAATATGTTATGTGAGCGATTGTGGTCGAATTAGTCTAGAACTTATCTCAAGGCCTTCATCATGCCCTTGAGCTTGTATCCACGTGACTGGGAGGATATATTCACGCATGTAGCCTTTGTTTATGTGAATGAGGCTTTGAGTCATAGAAAACTCATCTCATCTTAGATCATAACTTTGTTGCAGTTTGACAATGTCATATACATATCAATGATACTTCAACAATACAAAATATATAATGCAAATGGTAATAACAGTAAGAATCTTAAGGAGGGATTATCCCTTTAAATGGGAATCCACTTCATTCCTCCTCATTCATGTCATCAAACTGTAGATACTAATGTCATGAAACATCATATCTGTTAGATCATAAAATCAAACATATATCCATCATGGTCATTAGCATCATGATGCCAATATTTCATTAAGGGGTAGTGTTGGGTCCCTATAATACTAGTTATTACCCCATTACTATTGTAGTTATACCCCTTATTTATATTGTTGTGCCCCTATTCCCCCCATATTGTTATTTCTGTGCCCCATAGAATCCCTCTATTGTTATTTTTGTGGCTTTATATTATTATTGTTAGGTCGGCTGGATTATATTGTGACTCCTTAGACTCCTATATATAGAAAGGAGGTTTTGTCATTTGTATCATCCAAGAATTGTTCATTTATGTAATGTAAACGAGGTTTCCCCCTCGAAGAGGCTGAATTCTAAGGTGTTGATCTATCTTTTCTATCTTTTCTTGAGCTGGTTTCATAACATTTGGTATCAGAGCTTTGGATTCTAGAGTTTCACTGCTCCAAACAGGTCATCGTGGCATTTTCGCTATAACTTTTTTCTGTGACGTTTCAGAAGTCGCAAACAAAACCCATTTGAGAAGAATTGGTGCTGAACCGTGGGTCCGAATTTCAGAGCTTTTTGCGTGATATTTTCGGAGATATGATCTGAGGAAGTTGGCATTTTTGCAGACTCCTGAATTACATTCAAAATAGGTGACCTGGGGAAAATCGTCATAACTCTCTCTCTGAGGATCGGATTGAAATTTCGTAAAAAGGTACAGAAAGAGGACGGAATGTAGTTTCTTGTATGCGTGTTTCAGATTCAAAGGTTGAAACAGTGACTCATGGCATGTCGTACAAGTTCGCTCTACTGAACCAGTCTAAAAGCAAGTCACTGTGGGCGATTTCACATAACTCTTACTTGGAGAATCCAATTTGGCTCAGACTTGTGGCATTGGAAAGAGGATACAGAACGCTACTACAGGTAGCAATTTTAGAACTGGATGATCCAAAATTACAGAGATACATCAGATTCAATATCAGGCTTCTATAAAGTGAAAAAAGGTGTGTAGTTTTTTTTTAATTTTTTATCTAAGCTTGGTTTAACAGAATTCAAAGGGCATAGTAAAGCATTATTATCGGTAACTGATGCCCCGAGGAAAGAAAATGCAAACACCTAGTAAGGAACATGAAAGCTCTAGCATGACTCATGAAGAAGAGGAAGAAATGCTACATGATATATCAAAATTACAAGAACAAGTGCAACAAATGTCATGCTCACAAAAGCTAACAGAAGCTAAGATAAGTGGCGTGGAATCTAAGATAAATGGTGTGGAATATAAGATAAATGGCGTGGAATCTAAGATAAAGGGCATGGAAGCTAAGATGGAGGATTCGATGGTAAATTTGAAGATAGATTTGAAGACAGACATGGAAGAATTGAAGAACTTGCTACAAGAAAGGGTCACTAATGGTGAAAAGGTAGTAAAGGAAACTCATGATGAGAACAAAAGAAATGTTAATCATGATTCCATAGACTCTAATGTTGGATCTAAGACTCACCATGTTCCAAAAATCGATATGAGGAAGTTTGATGGCAAGGATCCCGCCACATGGATATTACAATGGAGCAATTATTCGATCTCAATAATGTGCAAAACACACAAAAGGTACGTATGGCAACTTTATATTTGGAACCAAATCAGTTTGTATGGTATCAATGGCTTTGTTCTCATAAACAATTTATCACTTGGGCAATTTTTACGGAAGAATTGATAACACATTATGAGGATACAAAAAGCAACACTTTTTTTAGCCAATTGATAAGTCTCAAACAAAAGGGTTCAATAATGGAGCACATTGAGGAGTTCCAAAAATTGAACATAAGGGTAAAATATATTCCAGAGGAGCATAGGATTGATGTGTTCATATGGTCTTTAAAGGATAATATCCAACATGATGTGCGCCTTTGGGAACCTGATTCATTAGAGAAGGCATTCAGGTTAGCAAGAAAAATGGAAAGCAAAATTATGGCAACTAGGAAGCACACCATTGACAACTATAAAGATGGAAGTGTTGTTGCCCATAGTCTTCCACAACCTACAAGGTTGACACCACAAAAATTGGAAGACAAAAGAGCAAAAGGGCTTTGTTACAATTGTGATAGCAAATACACAAAAGGTCATAAGTGTGCTGAGAAGAAATTATTCTACATAGATTGTGAAGAGGAAGAAGAAAAGGAGCAAGAAAGGTCAAAAGAAGAAGATATATTCTAGGAACAAAGCCTAGATGAAGAACGAATAAATCCGACCATATCTTGTAATGCATTGGCGGGAATTACCACTCCTCAAACCATCAAGATAGAAGGACAAATCAAGAAGAAAAAGGTAATAGTGTTGATTGATTCAGGAAGCACCCACAATTTTATTCATTGTAGGGTAGCAAAAGAATTGAATTGCTTCCTATATCTAGCACCAGAGTGTCAAGTGATGATTGCAAATGGAGGAACAATAAATTGCTCTGGAAAGTGCCATAATATCAAGCTATCCATGGGAGAATATGTATTGACTAGCCCAATGCTTTCCATTCCAATGGGAGGTGCGGATGTTGTACTAGGAGTCCAATGGCTACAATCCTTGGGTACAATAGCTTTTAATTTTCAAGAACTTTTCATAAAATTTTCTTCGGAAGGAAAGGAAGTTGAATTAAGGGGTATTGCAGGGAAACCAGGAAAGATAATCAGCTCTCATGGCATGACAAAGCTTCTAAGAAAGGAGCAAAGAGGTGTAATTGCACAATTATGCTCGCTAGATGTTTCCACATTGGAATCATCTATTTCTCCAGATCTCCAAAAAGTCTTGGACAATCATTCCAAGGTATTTGAGACTCCCAAGGGTCTCCCACCTATGCGTGATCATGATCATGCTATTCATCTGATTCCAGGAAGTGTTCCTCCAAACATCAGGCCGTACAGATATCCCTATGTCCAAAAAAGTGAAATTGAACGTATGGTTGCAGAAATGCTAGAGGCTGGTATAATTCAACCGAGTCAAATTTCTTTCTCAGCTCCAGTAGTATTGGTGCACAAGAAGGATGGATCATGGCGCATGTGTCCAGATTATAGGGAGCTCAACAAGCTCACTATCAAAGATAAGTTCCCCATTCCTGTTATTGATGAATTACTGGATGAATTTCATGGATCAATTTACTTCACCAAGTTGGATCTTCGTTCGGGATAGCATCAAATCAGAATCAAGATTGAAGACATTCCAAAAACGGCATTTAGAACTCATGAGGGTCATTATGAATTTTTGGTCATGCCTTTTGGCCTTACCAATGCACCTTCAACATTTCAAGGTTTGATGAATTCAATTTTCAAACCATTCCTTAGAAAATTTGTGTTAGTATTTTTTGATGATATACTAATCTACAGAAAGTCTTGGAAGGATCATGTTGAACATGTTGACAGGGTGCTACAACTATTGGAGGAGAAACAATTATATGCAAAAAGATCCAAATGTTTCTTTGGAGTCCAGGAGGTGGAATATTTGGGTCATATTGTATCTCATGAAGGAGTTAAGGTAGACCCTAGAAAAATTAAAGCCATTAAGGAATGGAAAATCCCCACATCCATAAAGCATCTGCGAGGATTTCTTGGGTTGACAGGGTATTATCGCAAGTTTGTTAAGAATTATGGGAGAATAGCAGCACCTCTAACAACATTATTGAAGAAAGATTCATTTTCATGGACTTCGGAAGCAACAAAGGCCTTTGAACATCTTAAAGAGGCAATGTGCCAAGCACCGGTCTTAGCTACACCGGACTTCACAAAAACCTTTATTGTGGAATGTGATGCTTCAGGAAATGGAATTGGTGCTGTTCTAATTCAAGATGAAAGACCCATTGCTTTTGAAAGTCGTCCAATCAAGGGAAAGTTTTTAAGCAAAGCTATTTATGAGAAGGAAATGTTGGCAATACTCCATGCACTTAAGAAATGGCGACCCTACCTAATGGGAAGACATTTCAAGGTAAAAACGGATCATGATAGCCTTAAATACTTTTTAGAACAAAGATTATCCTCTGAAGAGCAACAAAAGTGGGTCACAAAGATGTTGGGTTATGACTTTGAAATCATCTACAAAAAAGGGAAGCAAAATGTGGTGGCAGATGCACTCTCAAGAAAGGATGAGGATGTGGAAGCATTGTTGTGTGCCATTTCTATTATCTAACCAGATTGGATAAACGAAGCAAGGGAGGAATGGAAGAATGATGAAGAAGTGTGGGCACTTATTCAAAAGCTACAACAAGATTCCAGTACTTCTGATACATTTAGATGGCAAAAATGATTTGTTATGGTACAAAGATCGCTTATACCTCTGTAAGAATTCCCAGCTAAAACAAAAGATTCTTATGGAATTGCACACTTCTCCCTTAGGAGGGCACTCAGGATTTTTAAAAACTTACCACAGGGTTAAGAAGGAATTTTTTTGGGATGTCCTTAAATCAGATATTCAAAAGTTTGTGGCGGAATGTTTGGTTTGCCAGCAAAATAAAGTTGAAACAATTAAGACACCGGGTCTATTACAACCTTTGTCCATTCCAAGCCAACGTTGGGAGGAGGTTTGAATGGATTTTATCACAGGTTTACCCAAGTCTGAGGGAAAGAGTGTCATCATGGTGGTAGTCGACAGACTTACCAAGTATGCACACTTTTGTGCATTATCACATCCATTTAAAGCCAGTACAGTTTCTACTGCATTTATGGAAACAATTCAAAAGCTACATGGAAACCCAAAGATTATTGTAAGTGACAGAGATCCCATTTTCACTGGAAATTTTTGGACATAACTATTTTCTTGTCTTGGTACTCAATTAGCTCATAGCTCATCTTATCATCCTCAATCTGATGGGCAAACTGAGATAGTAAACAAATGTTTGCAAGGATATCTTCGTTGCTTTGTATCTGATAAACAGACACAATGGGTCAAATGGTTGCCTCTGGCTGAATGGTGGTATAACACTTCCTTCCATACAGCAACAAAAATGACCCCATTTATGGCACTTTATGGGTATCAACCACCATCCATCACATCATATTTAAGAGAAAATTCTAAGGTTCAGGCAGTGGAACATCACATCGAACATCAACAACAAGTCCTCCAACTCTTAAAGGATAACCTCGTGTTGGCACAAAATAGAATGAAACAACAGGCAGATCAACATCGTAGTGAAAGAAGTTTTGATGTAGGTGATTGGGTATTCCTACGGCTACAACCATATAAGCAAATGTCCCTAAAGCAAGCTAAGAAGGATAATAAATTATCACCAAAGTATTATGGTTCGTACAAGGTGTTGCAAAAGATTGGTACTATGGCATACAAATTGGAGCTTCCTGCAACTTCTCAATTGCACCCAGTCTTCCATGTTTCATGTTTAAAGAAGGTTATAGGTGACAAGCTCCCAATTCAAACAATATTGCCAGAACTTGATGAGGAAGGAAAAATTATATTGGAACCGGAAGCAGTCACAGAAACAAGAACTCGACAGCTACGAAATCGATCAATTTCAGAGTATCTTTTCAAGTGGAAGAACTTATCCACTGAAGATTCCACATGGGAGGATGAGAATTTTATGCAGAAGTATCCAGAACTACTCAAGTGTTGAGGACAACACTTTTTTTGAAGGAGAGGGGCATGTTGGGTCCCTATAATACTAGTGATTACCCCATTACTATTGTAGTTATACCCCTTATTTATATTGTTGTGCCCCTATTCCCCCCATATTGTTATTTCTGTGCCCCATAGAATCCCTCTATTGTTATTTTTGTGGCTTTATATTATTATTGTTAGGTCGGCTGGATTATATTGTGACTCCTTAGACTCCTATATATAGAAAGGAGGTTTTGTCATTTGTATCATCCAAGAATTGTTCATTTATGTAATGTAAAGGAGGTTTCCCCCTCGAAGAGGCTGAATTCTAAGGCGTTGATCTATCTTTTCTATCTTTTCTTGAGCTGGTTTCATAACATTTGGTATCAGAGCTTTGGATTCTAGGGTTTCACTGCTCCAAACAGGTCATCGTGGCATTTTCGCTATAACTTTTTTCTGTGACGTTTCAGAAGTCGCAAAAAAAAAACCCATTGAGAAGAAGGTGCTGAACCGTGGGTCTGAATTTCAGAGCTTTTTGCGTGATATTTTCGGAGATATGATCTGAGGAAGTTGGCATTTTTGCAGACTCCTGAATTACATTCAAAATAGGTGACCTGGGGAAAATCGTCATAACTCTCTCTCTGAGGATCGGATTGAAATTTCGTAAAAAGGTATAGAAAGAGGACGGAATGTAGTTTCTTTTATGCGTGTTTCAGATTCAAAGGTTGAAATAGTGACTCATGGCACGTCGTACAAGTTCGCTCTACTGAACCAGTCTAAAAGCAAGTCACTGTGGGCGATTTCACATAACTCTTACTTGGAGAATCCAATTTGGCTCAGACTTGTGGCATTGGAAAGAGGACGCAGAAGGCTACTACAGGTAGCAATTTTAGAACTGGATGATCCGAAATTACAGAGATACATCAGATTCAATATCAGGCTTCTATAAAGTGAAAAAAGGTGTGTAGTTTTTTTTTAATTTTTTATCTAAGCTTGGTTTAACAGAATTCAAAGGGCATAGTAAAGCATTATTATCGGTAACTGATGCCCCGAGGAAAGAAAATGCAAACACCTAGTAAGGAACATGAAAGCTCTAGCATGACTCATGAAGAAGAGGAAGAAATGCTACATGATATATCAAAATTACAAGAACAAGTGCAACAAATGTCATGCTCACAAAAGCTAACAGAAGCTAAGATAAGTGGCGTGGAATCTAAGATAAATGGTGTGGAATATAAGATAAATGGCGTGGAATCTAAGATAAAGGGCATGGAAGCTAAGATGGAGGATTCGATGGTAAATTTGAAGATAGATTTGAAGACAGACATGGAAGAATTGAAGAACTTGCTACAAGAAAGGGTCACTAATGGTGAAAAGGTAGTAAAGGAAACTCATGATGAGAACAAAAGAAATGTTAATCATGATTCCATAGACTCTAATGTTGGATCGAAGACTCACCATGTTCCAAAAATCGATATGAGGAAGTTTGATGGCAAGGATCCCGCCACATGGATATTACAAATGGAGCAATTATTCGATCTCAATAATGTGCAAAACACACAAAAGGTACGTATGGCAACTTTATATTTGGAACCAAATCAGTTTGTATGGTATCAATGGCTTTGTTCTCATAAACAATTTATCACTTGGGCAATTTTTACGGAAGAATTGATAACACATTATGAGGATACAAAAAGCAACACTTTTTTTAGCCAATTGATAAGTCTCAAACAAAAGGGTTCAATAATGGAGCACATTGAGGAGTTCCAAAAATTGAACATAAGGGTAAAAGATATTCCAGAGGAGCATAGGATTGATGTGTTCATATGGTCTTTAAAGGATAATATCCAACATGATGTGCGCCTTTGGGAACCTGATTCATTAGAGAAGGCATTCAGGTTAGCAAGAAAAATGGAAAGCAAAATTATGGCAACTAGGAAGCACACCATTGACAACTATAAAGATGGAAGTGTTGTTGCCCATAGTCTTCCACAACCTACAAGGTTGACACCACAACAATTGGAAGACAAAAGAGCAAAAGGGCTTTGTTACAATTGTGATAGCAAATACACAAAAGGTCATAAGTGTGCTGAGAAGAAATTATTCTACATAGATTGTGAAGAGGAAGAAGAAAAGGAGCAAGAAAGGTCAAAAGAAGAAGATATATTCTAGGAACAAAGCCTAGATGAAGAACGAATAAATCCGACCATATCTTGTAATGCATTGGCGGGAATTACCACTCCTCAAACCATCAAGATAGAAGGACAAATCAAGAAGAAAAAGGTAATAGTGTTGATTGATTCAGGAAGCACCCACAATTTTATTCATTGTAGGGTAGCAAAAGAATTGAATTGCTTCCTATATCTAGCACCAGAGTGTCAAGTGATGATTGCAAATGGAGGAACAATAAATTGCTCTGGAAAGTGCCATAATATCAAGCTATCCATGGGAGAATATGTATTGACTAGCCCAATGCTTTCCATTCCAATGGGAGGTGCGGATGTTGTACTAGGAGTCCAATGGCTACAATCCTTGGGTACAATAGCTTTTAATTTTCAAGAAATTTTCATAAAATTTTTTTCGGAAGGAAAGGAAGTTGAATTAAGGGGTATTGCAGGGAAACCAGGAAAGATAATCAGCTCTCATGACATGACAAAGCTTCTAAGAAAGGAGCAAAGAGGTGTAATTGCACAATTATGCTCGCTAGATGTTTCCACATTGGAATCATCTATTTCTCCAGATCTCCAAAAAGTCTTGGACAATCATTCCAAGGTATTTGAGACTCCCAAGGGTCTCCCACCTATGCGTGATGATGATCATGCTATTCATCTGATTCCAGGAAGTGTTCCTCCAAACATCAGGCCGTACAGATATCCCTATGTCCAAAAAAGTGAAATTGAACGTATGGTTGCAGAAATGCTAGAGGCTGGTATATTTCAACCGAGTCAAAGTTCTTTCTCAGCTCCAGTAGTATTGGTGCACAAGAAGGATGGATCATGGCGCATGTGTCCAGATTATAGGGAGCTCAACAAGCTCACTATCAAAGATAAGTTCCCCATTCCTGTTATTGATGAATTACTGGATGAATTTCATGGATCAATTTACTTCACCAAGTTGGATCTTCGTTCGGGATAGCATCAAATCAAAATGAAGATTGAAGACATTCCAAAAACGGCATTTAGAACTCATGAGGGTCATTATGAATTTTTGGTCATGCCTTTTGGCCTTACCAATGCACCTTCAACATTTCAAGGTTTGATGAATTCAATTTTCAAACCATTCCTTAGAAAATTTGTGTTAGTATTTTTTGATGATATACTAATCTACAGAAAGTCTTGGAAGGATCATGTTGAACATGTTGACAGGGTGCTACAACTATTGGAGGAGAAACAATTATATGCAAAAAGATCCAAATGTTTCTTTGGAGTCCAGGAGGTGGAAATTTGGGTCATATTGTATCTCATGAAGGAGTTAAGGTAGACCCTAGAAAAATTAAAGCCATTAAGGAATGGAAAATCCCCACATCCATAAAGCATCTGCGAGGATTTCTTGGGTTGACAGGGTATTATCGCAAGTTTGTTAAGAATTATGGGAGAATAGCAGCACCTCTAACAACATTATTGAAGAAAGATTCATTTTCATGGACTTCGGAAGCAACAAAGGCCTTTGAACATCTTAAAGAGGCAATGTGCCAAGCACCGGTCTTAGCTACACCGGACTTCACAAAAACCTTTATTGTGGAATGTGATGCTTCAGGAAATGGAATTGGTGTTGTTCTAATTCAAGATGAAAGACCCATTGCTTTTGAAAGTCGTCCAATCAAGGGAAAGTTTTTAAGCAAAGCTATTTATGAGAAGGAAATGTTGGCAATACTCCATGCACTTAAGAAATGGCGACCCTACCTAATGGGAAGACATTTCAAGGTAAAAACGGATCATGATAGCCTTAAATACTTTTTAGAACAAAGATTATCCTCTGAAGAGCAACAAAAGTGGGTCACAAAGATGTTGGGTTATGACTTTGAAATCATCTACAAAAAAGGGAAGCAAAATGTGGTGGCAGATGCACTCTCAAGAAAGGATGAGGATGTGGAAGCATTGTTGTGTGCCATTTCTATTATCTAACCAGATTGGATAAACGAAGCAAGGGAGGAATGGAAGAATGATGAAGAAGTGTGGGCACTTATTCAAAAGCTACAACAAGATTCCAGTACTTCTGATACATTTAGATGGCAAAATGATTTGTTATGGTACAAAGATCGCTTATACCTCTGTAAGAATTCCCAGCTAAAACAAAAGATTCTTATGGAATTGCACACTTCTCCCTTAGGAGGGCACTCAGGATTTTTAAAAACTTACCACAGGGTTAAGAAGGAATTTTTTTGGGATGGCCTTAAATCAGATATTCAAAAGTTTGTGGCGGAATGTTTGGTTTGCTAGCAAAATAAAGTTGAAACAATTAAGACACCGGGTCTATTACAACCTTTGTCCATTCCAAGCCAACGTTGGGAGGAGGTTTGAATGGATTTTATCACAGGTTTACCCAAGTCTGAGGGAAAGAGTGTCATCATGGTGGTAGTCGACAAACTTACCAAGTATGCACACTTTTGTGCATTATCACATCCATTTAAAGCCAGTACAGTTTCTACTGCATTTATGGAAACAATTCAAAAGCTACATGGAAACCCAAAGATTATTGTAAGTGACAGAGATCCCATTTTCACTGGAAATTTTTGGACATAACTATTTTCTTGTCTTGGTACTCAATTAGCTCATAGCTCATCTTATCATCCTCAATCTGATGGGCAAACTGAGATAGTAAACAAATGTTTGCAAGGATATCTTCGTTGCTTTGTATCTGATAAACAGACACAATGGGTCAAATGGTTGCCTCTGGCTGAATGGTGGTATAACACTTCCTTCCATACAGCAACAAAAATGACCCCATTTATGGCACTTTATGGGTATCAACCACCATCCATCACATCATATTTAAGAGAAAATTCTAAGGTTCAGGCAGTGGAACATCACATCGAACATCAACAACAAGTCCTCCAACTCTTAAAGGATAACCTCGTGTTGGCACAAAATAGAATGAAACAACAGGCAGATCAACATCGTAGTGAAAGAAGTTTTGATGTAGGTGATTGGGTATTCCTACGGCTACAACCATATAAGCAAATGTCCCTAAAGCAAGCTAAGAAGGATAATAAATTATCACCAAAGTATTATGGTCCGTACAAGGTGTTGCAAAAGATTGGTACTATGGCATACAAATTGGAGCTTCCTGCAGCTTCTCAATTGCACCCAGTCTTCCATGTTTCATGTTTAAAGAAGGTTATAGGTGACAAGCTCCCAATTCAAACAATATTGCCAGAACTTGATGAGGAAGGAAAAATTATATTGGAACCGGAAGCAGTCACAGAAACAAGAACTCGACAGCTATGAAATCGATCAATTTCAGAGTATCTTTTCAAGTGGAAGAACTTATCCACTGAAGATTCCACATGGGAGGATGAGAATTTTATGCAGAAGTATCCAGAACTACTCAAGTGTTGAGGACAACACTTTTTTTGAAGGAGAGGGGCATGTTGGGTCCCTATAATACTAGTTATTACCCCATTACTATTGTAGTTATACCCCTTATTTATATTGTTGTGCCCCTATTCCCCCCATATTGTTATTTCTGTGCCCCATAGAATCCCTCTATTGTTATTTTTGTGGCTTTATATTATTATTGTTAGGTCGGCTGGGTTATATTGTGACTCCTTAGACTCCTATATATAGAAAGGAGGTTTTGTCATTTGTATCATCCAAGAATTGTTCATTTATGTAATGTAAAGGAGGTTTCCCCCTCGAAGAGGCTGAATTCTAAGGCATTGATCTATCTTTTCTATCTTTTCTTGAGCTGGTTTCATAACAGGTAGACTCAAAGCAGTAGACATATGTAAAATCATATCTCAATGATTATGAACACAATAACACTTTCTATCAAGCCACTCCATCAAGTTGGGGCATTTATTTTTACCATATGCCATCAAGACATGACCACAGATAGTAAGAGATCTAGAATATCAATGTCATAGTTATACCTCTATCATCAAGGTTACCATGCTTTCATTATCAATAGGATCATTGTATGGTCATTCAATAAAATTTTGCCAAAACAACAATAGTGTCAATCTATCTTTCCATATGCTTTCATTATGCTTATCACAAGAATTATTAATAGTATCATGTATAAGATTCAACGATCTATCCATCATGACTTATGCATGAAAAGTATCAAGAGTATCATATAGTAGAGTCAAGGTGCTAGCCTTCTTTATAGGATCAAGATATCCAACATATAGATGTTAGCAAAACATCAAGTATATCAATGTATCAACATTAGGTAGTGTTGACGGTGTTGGACACACCAACATTTAGGGGATCTCCCTGATATGAAGTCCTAATCAGACCTCACACTGTTTGGTGTAAGAGTCCCATCTGGTATAAAGGCCCGATTTGCAAATCCTTAAAGATTTGCCTTGGCTCTAGTTGTCAGCACGAGAGAGTGATGCAATGGTGTCTTCGAAAAGCAAGGGGAGTGTGTCTTGTGAGTGTGCAATGAGGTTCTTCTAATGCAAAGGGGGATAGAAAAGTGAACCTCTAAGTGAGAGGTAATAGTAACACATAGGAAGAGATGCACATGAACCAGAAGGACCTGTCTAACATCCAGCGGAATAGTCCACAATGGATGTGATCATTGTTACAACCAACAAATAAGGATAGATATATCTAGTATCCCATGGAATAGTCCACAAGGATGGGACAACGACAACAACCATTACAATACATTCTCAATACGGTAAGCACTAAAATAACCAAAATAGTTGAACTATATTAGTACATGTGAAAGAAAACATGAAATACAAACGTCCACAGAATAGTGTTACAAACATTCATATTCCATGCATGAAGAAGGTGTTGGCCTTAAAAGGATTTTATTATTAATCAAAAGTTCTAAGACACATGTTTACAATGTACATCACTAGCCCCAGTAGTGGGACATTGGAGTCACTCCTTGCTCCTCAAAGAACTAACTGAGGGGCTATATATAACCAATGGTTGATGCTTCCCCTCTTTGACTCTTTGACTACCCTCATGATTGTTCAAATTCCTATGACTTTTCAACTTACATGACTCTTCATATTCATGTGTGTCCTTTGGTATTCCACTTTACAATACTTTTGAATACAAAATACATGGTCCACAATAGTGATGTGGCATATGAAAACTCATGACATGAATTGACATGACATTGTTGACATGGAATGACTTGATGATGTGGCAATGTTAAGTCACTGTTGCTGTTGAGTGCTATATGTCTTCTTGGATATGCTTTCTCTTCTCCTCTGCATAGCTTGGTGATGTAGGGTATTAAGTGATCTTAAGTCTTAGATGGTAGTTGCAAACTTGTGTCCCTTTGCTTTCTCTTGATAAATCCACTTGTGAGTTCAGCTGCAAGAGAGTCTTTAGGAATGCTGCCCTCCTCCTTCTCCTTCTTCGTTGTCTTGCCATGACTTGATAGTTTATTTGTTCCTGCAATTCACTCATGATGGGACGACATCAATCCAAAACCTCCCGAGTCTAAGATGATGCATTATTATCCATGAACTGAGCCTAGGACAAGTCACAAACTGGGAGAAAGGGACCAATGACTGCACATTGTGCATTTCTAGGAGACAAGGAGAGAGTCTTATCATTGAGACTACACAAAGCATGACTTAGGCTAGACTAAGGGATATTTTTCTAAAGTCCTCACTAAGGAGAATAATTGCACAGTGCCCACTAAGGGATAAAATTGCTATATCAAGCAGGAAGTGGAGGCTACGAGATGGATCCCTGGGAGGACAGACTATTTAGTTTCAAGAGGCAAGGGGGGTTGGGTAGCTTGGAGGTTTGGAGAGTAGAAATATGCAATTTCTGAAGGCAGTGAGCTATGGTTGAGGGAAGGATACTGGAGGAAGCATCTGCATAGTTTTGTAGGGAAAGGGAGGCTGGAATTTTTGCGTATTATGTAGTTCCAGTAGGAAACGAAAAGGATTGAGGGTTGAAGATGCGAAATTCGTAGTTCAAGGCAAACTTGGAGGCACAACGACACAATTATGGAGGTCAAGAGAGGTTGTTGGACTCATGAATTGTGCATAACAATAGTCTTGAAGGATAGGGACTGCGTACTACATAGTTCCAAGCAGCTGGGTCACATCCAATAGGGCTAAGATTGTACAATGCATAGTTTAATCGGGGCCCGGTGAAGCTAGGTTTCATAGTAAGGAATATTTTCCAAAAATGACCGGTGCGGGAAGAGAGATGGACTCGTGATGAACTTGAATTGTGATCACACACTTAATAAACTTTGACGACATGACAACATAGATCATCAGAACATGTACAAGCAAAGAATTCCCCTCTGTATGACTGCCTCATGACAAGATGCAACAAGTGCGACACTTAACATAGACTTTAGGACGACCGTGATGACACTTGTGCAATGGGGCTCAAGACTTTGTGTATGAATGTGACTGCTTTTTACATGGTTGGGATCACTCATATACACAAATACTGACCTTCGAAACCACTAGAAAAGGCTCGAAAACATTATACAGTAGTTAAACATGCAAAAATATGATAATTAATCCAACAAGAAAAAGGGGCCAAAGAACTTGAAGAAATCTCATGAGATGAGCTTGATTGTTTGCAACAATCAAGGAAAAGACCAAGGAAGGCTCCACAATTTGGGTGCAAGACAAAATTTTGGAGGCTATTGCAGCAACTACAACACTTGGCGACAAACTGGTTGAACTTTAGCTTCTCTGTCTTGGTTAGTTTCTTCTATGCAGGGCCTTGGTTCTTGAGGGAGTATTGATTCATAGTGTAGATCACTTTGGCCTTTCCACTTATCCCACTGGATATACATGGTCCCCTATACCTTCTCAGTTGAACAAAACATAAGATTAAACATAATCACAATGTTTTGAGCTGGGAAGGGTAGTTTGGCTCATGAGCTTAAGATTTTTAAAGTATAATGTTTCATCTCTAGTGTTTCTCAGCTACCAGCAGGCCAGGACAATACCCTGACAGAGTCACATAAGAACACAAACATTGCTCCACTACCAGCGAGCTTGGACAATACCCCGACAAAGTTTCTTGCTTAACCTCTCTACATAGGAAGCCTTTCTCTTCTTTTCCCTGTATTTATTTATTTAAAGAGAACTAAGCATCGACACTTATTTATTTTGGGCGAAAGAGAGATCCCAAATTATTAAGAGCATAAGAGTTTGTTGCTTCAGAGAAGCATATAGAGACCTTTGATCTAGGTTTTCTCATTTAGATTTTTCCCATTCTTCATTTCTACTAACTGGATAAGCTTGGAAACACCAACAGAAAAATTGAGTATAGGCATGAGGTTTCTAGACTAGCCATGGGTTCATGGTTGCACTAAATCTCTTCTAACGGATGGATCATATTTCCCGTTAGAACTTCATTGACCAAAATATGTAACCAATACAAGGAAGATGAACAAAGGGCTATCCAGATGCTGTTGTGTCACAAGCCTCTTTAAATTTTAGCCCCACACACACTTAAAATCCACAACATAATCAGGCATGACACTTATTCACATAACAAAACCAAAACAAAATTCAAGTAAAGAAACAAACAACAAAGGACAAAACACTATGTACATAGTGTGGGGCACAACCCCAGATCTTCATTGAAAATATTGTTTTAAGTCTTGGCCATTGAAAAGGAGAGAGTCAATCTTCCCGTCAAGTCACTGAAGATGATATGTGTGTTGGCCAAGATTCTCGTGTACCGTGTATGTCCAATCCACAGGGACTGAAACTTAGTGTGTTTTCCTTTCTGCTCATGGGATTTATCCCACTTTAATACTAAGTCACCCATACTGAATTTTTTTTCCCCTGTAGACTTCCTGTCAAACCACCTCTTGATACGGCTCTGGTGAAGTAAATTTTTTCTTTAGATTTCAACCTTTCTTCCCGTAGCTTGTGCAAAGTGTTCATCCTACGCCGAGCTAACAGATAGGGCTTGCCTTGGGAATCTTGTGACAATTGGAGAGAGGGAAAGTAAATATTCGGCGGGAGGATGACTTTTTTTCCATACACTAGGAAGTAAGGGGAGGTGTTCAGGGAAGGTTTTGGCATGTCGCAGTTAGCCCATAAGGCATTCACCAAAGCAAAGTGCAAGTTTCGCTATTCAAAGAATATGGTCTTTTTTATGATGTGAATAAGGTTCTTATTCGTGGATTCAGCAAGACCATTCCCCCGTGGATAATAATTAGTTTGAATTCTTCAATATAATACCATTTTCCAATGAAAAATCATCAAGTATTAATGATGAAAAGTATGTTTCATTGTAAAAAACAAGTGACGTAGGAATGTCGAACCTAGAAATGATGTTATGTTGCAGAAAGTTGATGACTTCCTGATCGTTCACCTGTTTTAGCGGAACTGCCTCTATCCACTGGGTGAAATATACTGCAACGGTTAAAATATAGTGGTGCAGCTTTGATGAATGTGGGAAAATTTCCCCAATGATGTCCAAGCCCCACTGTTGGAAAGGTTCTTTCACTGCGATGGGATGCAGCGGGGTTGCTAACTTCTAATTTCTTCCGGCTCACCTTTGAGAAACCAGACACTTTCGGGAAATGACATGAGCATCCTTGAATAATGTATGCCAGTAAAATTTGTCCCACATAAGGTTATGTGTTGTAGTCTTTCCTGCGAAGTGTCCCCTAGCTGGTCCATCGTGGAGATCACACAATACCTTTTCTGAATCGTGTGCCACCAAACACTTGAGAATTACTCTTTTGTGGTGCTTTCTGAACAACACCCCATGCACTAGATGATAAGATAATGCTTTAAGTCTAAGTGCCCTCTTATGCCATGTGGAAATGTGATAGGGCACCGTGCCATGCTCGAGGTATTGGCACACATCTGTGTACTAATATTTTATTTTTGTAGTGGGGGAGGCTTGCTCGACGTTATACATCTCAATCTCTTGCTCCCATCCTATGAGTTCTTCTTCCTCCTCTTTCATGTTTACTACTTCTACTGCTAATTGGAAAAGACCATGGCTCTTGACTGTGTGAACTAGCTTGATGTCTTGATCTTACTCTTGTAACCCGGTCATCAAGTTCACCCTCCTTTCACCCATCTATTATTGAACAAGCAGTGACCTGATTGTTGGGTGTGGAAAAAAGATAACACAACAGTTTTTTAACAGATAGGGTTTGAAGTGATTTACCACCTTGTACACTACATAAGCCTATTTATCCATGATGGGGAATTAATCTTTGATCCTTGGAGACTTGCTCTCATGAAGGAGATATGTCGTTCATTATTCAATTCATCCTTCTAAGTCAGTACAACAACAAGAGATGTATGAGAAGAAAAAGTGTAGAGAAAGAAGTCTTTACCGAAGTCTAGATTATACAATGTGAGTGCTTCTGCTATAGCCTATTTAATATGGGTAAATGCGTCATTTTATCTTTTATCCCATTTGTAAATTGTATCCTTCTTCATCATCTCATGTATTGGTTTAACAATCTATCCATAGTCGGAGATGAACTTGCGAGGAAGTTGATCTTCCCCAAGAAAGGCTGCATGGATTTCTTATTCAGTAGGAAGGGAATCGATGTGACAGTCCTAACGCTATCCAGGTCTACCTTGATCCCACTTCTAGAAATGATGTGTCCCAAGAGATTACCCTCGACACTGCAAAGATACTCTTCTTGGGATTCAAGGATATCCCATACTTGCAACATCAATCAAATATATTATTTAAGTGGCATAGGTGGTCTTACCTCTATTTGGAGGCCATTGCTACGTCATCGAGGTAGAATACTTGTTATAGACATTTTTGTGCCTTACAACATTGAGCATGAAATGTCCATAATCTAAGGGATCCAAAGTCCCTAAACATGTTGTTCCTACCCCTAGAGGAACAAGGCTAACTAACCACAACAATTCACATAAGTTCTCCACCTGAAACCACTCAAAAACAAGTCAATTCAGGATCATGTCAACTGCTCCACTGAGCATCTGCGCTGAATGTCAACTGCTACACTGGATACCTGCGTTGAATGTCAACTCCAACTCTATCTACCTGCGCTGAGCGAGTTTGGACATGTGGCAGACTCATTCCTGAAGGTGTCAGAAGCCAGGAAGCTTCCAAAATGACACTTGCCTCAGGGAATTCGACTGGTGATGAGTAAGAGGTTCCAAATCTCCAAGTGGAAGCAAGAACCTCCAAGTGGACTCAAGAAATGACAGAGGGAGAGGACACTAGTCATATCTCAAGCTGACTCATCCTCTCTCCAAACATCTATATATGTATCTCTCCTCCATGAGATCTGGGAGGCTGGAATTTTGTTATTGCAAAGAATTGCTATTGGTTTGGGACTGGAAACATTGGGTGCTTAATGCTTTGAAGGGAGCTGAAGAAGGAATTCCATTCTGCTGGGAAGGAGATGCTGGATTGGAGCCCTCTGGGTTGTATCTCTTCCTGAACCTTGTTATCAATCAATAAAGCTATCTTGGTTTTCTCCTATATACTGGTGTATTTGTATGATTGCATTAGTGTATTTGATTTACTTCTAATCCTGAATCATTTATGAATATGAATATTTGCCTTTGTGTTGTGTTCTTCTCTTGTCGCAAGTAGTTGTTCTCTTGTCACATGTAGCTGTTCTCTTATGATCTCGTGGGAATCAAGTAGCTGTTCTCTTGAGCAAGCGAGGAGGCAAGTAGCTGTGAACACCCAAGGAGAAGAGGATCTAGATCAAAGGACAAACGGAAGACAACGGTAAGTCTATCGATCTCCGCTCTTTCACATTTCATAAAGGAAGAAACCAGAATAGCTGTATCTGTTTGTTGCTAAGGCACTGTCACACCTTAGGTGGATAGGATCGTCCTGCATAGGCATTTTTCCCCACAAAAAATTGGCGACTCCGCTGGGGACATTGCTTTAGTCATTTTATTTTTGTTTACATCATTGTTCGCTTCATAGACTCAACAGCAACAATCGAACTGCTTCTGCAAAGTAGACTGTTGTTGCCTTGATCCTTCACTAGATTTTGTCTATGATCTGAACAATGGACTCACAAATGACTTGATGATCCTTTGTGATAGTCTTTAGTACCCTCTCAAAGCATCCCTCTGTTTATACCTTGCTTATGTTTCTGATTTGGCCTGAAACAGTTGATTTTTGAGCATTTTGTGACCCAGAACCCAGGGGAAACGAGAGTTTCTCCTTCAGTGCAGACACTGTGAAGGTAGTCTGCATTTCAATGCAGGTCCCGTGAAGGCTACCTGCGCTGAATGTCAACTCCACAGTGTTGGACTTGCGCTGAACCAGTTTAGCCTTGTGCAACTGGGGTTCTCTGCTGTCTGTTGCCCTGTTTTGATCTCTGTTTTTTGCAGCCTTTAACCAGCATAGGTACCAGTCTGATAACCCCTTTTCTTTGCTTAGATTCCGCCTCTTTTTGTACAAAAATACTGTGAGTGTTTTTATGTGCTTTTACGTCATTTACAGTTTTCCTTTGCATGAGTGAAATAATCATCCTGTAGCCCTTGATTCAGATTTGATTGACTGTGATCTTAGGAGAGAGTTCATTGGCTGTTTACAGTTGATTATCATTTGCTTTTGCTTATTGGTTTGAGTTTGTCTCTTTTAAATGTTGAAACAAGTATTCATTTCGAAAGTCGCAAAGTGATTGTAATCTCTTCTACCCTTGTTGTTTTCGAAAAAGTAAACTTGTTTGTATCTGTCATTTAAAAGAAAATTCAAAGTTGTACGAAAAGCTTTCTTTGTAGGCATCTATACTAAGAAAGTTGAAAACAAACACCTGCATTGTGCATTTGCATTTTGATAAGTTTGCATGATTGATTTAGGGAAGAGTGCATTAGAGTGTGCTGATTGCTCTTTGAGAAAAGATAGTGTCTTTCTTTTCCCTTAGTAGCTAGGATTTTCAAAGTTGAAAAGATAATAAAGCTTGCTTATCATCTTAGACTGCATTTAGGAATTGTACCATACATCTCGTGGTGATCCTGAAAGGCAAACTTCTAAAAAAGATCAACTTAAAATAAACTGAATGAACCTAACAACGCTTTGCAACATAACGCACAACATAGAGGTCTAGGCTAGAGACGTGTTCCAACGTCGTTAAGCCTAGTGACTGTCGATCTCGTGGAAGGTGGGTGATTCCTCCTGAGGGACAATAGCGCTAGTACAGATTGTGATCCCACGTACCGTCGCATATATATTGGGAGACCCCTATAGGCATACATCCTTTATCCTTAGGAAGCCGTGTCAGCCGCCCTACTGATCACAATGCAGTGAACACAACATTCACGAAGATCGACCGCCCATACCTTAAAAAATATTCTGCGGTTTTGCGAAAAGTTTGGCACACCCTCTGCCTAGATCTCCAAAGCAGTTTCTTTTGGCATTTTTCAGACTCTATAATAGAAAAAGTCCATCCGAGAATTTGTCACTTCGGGCTCGTTAGAACATCGAAGGAGACTAGAGTCATCTTTAGCTTTTTCTTGACTCTTTAAAAGTGAAAAAGCAAGTTGTGTCTAAAGTGTCGTTAACAATTTATTTTAAACGGAACAATCACCCTTTATTCCTCCGTTGATCTTTAGGTTGAGAAGATGGAGCACACCAACCAAGGAATCCCTCTTGGTGGAAATCCTAGTCCCTTCTCCTCTTGGGGAGATGTTGGTGCGCCCCACATGGCCACATTGTCACTTCCAGGACTGACAATTGACCTCCCAGTCTGGCTCTTTTCAACCAATGTCGTTCAGAATACCACCATTCCTGAACAGTCGAGTCAACAGTTAGATCAGACAAGAGTTGCCTCTCAGCCTTCCACTTCATCTTCCTCCCCTCCTTCCTCTTCGCTTGACGGAACTGGTCGAACAAAAAACCGGGTTCCTAAGGAGAAGAAGGAGAAGAAGAAGAAGAAGAAAGAAAAGAAGAAGAAGGAGCCTAAGGCGACTGGGGGCAAACAAGTGTCATCTAACAAAAATCCACACACAGCACTCGTAAGGCCTAAATCGCCATGCGTCATATGCAAGGGAGACCACTTCCATAGAGATTGTCCCTGTATCCCCCGGATACTAAGGGACTGGTCCCCCCGTTTGCACAATTCGGTAGCATCGACCTCTGATAGCCATGTCGACTGCTCACCGTTAACTAGTGGGAGTGAAACCCCAGGACAGAGCGGGAAAGCTAAATTTCCCTGCAGACTATGTGAAGGTGATCACGCCATCCACTGTTGTCCCTTCTTAGACGAGGCAAAAAGAGTTCTAGAAGATCGCTCGATTTTACGAGCGCAACTTCCTCCTGGATATCAAAAACTCTTGCCAAGTCCCTCGCTAGTTGAGAATCCGGCTGACCCGCCCAGGTGGTCAGCCGAAGCACCTGTCATTGAAGATGAACCATCTGGATCCATGCCTGACGAAACTCAAAAGGTTGATACGGCAGTTGACCCGGTTTTGCCTTCAGAGGCTCTATCTTCAAATGACATCATCACAGAAGAGAATAAAGACGACACCGTCCAAATTCTCTTCATCAGCACTGACTCTGATGACCAAGGGGGCAATGCCTTCATTCCTTTATCGCAGGAAGGAAGTTCATCAGAGCGCTATCCGGCCGTATACTCGGTCCCACCACCAAGAAACCTGATTGTGTCCCTTGACTGGAACCAACTAGGCAGACCCCACTTGCCAGCTAGCATACCATTCAGAATCATTGTCCAAATATACAGAATGGTAATGGCTGGCACAGTTATTGATGAAGGGGCATCTGTGAGTATCCTTTCCTCTATTGCTTGGAAAGCGCTTGGTTCGCCTGCGCTTTTGCCTGAAATGAGAAATCTATCAGGCTTTGATAAGGGAACCAGTCGACCTTTAGGGATCCTCCCCAATGTGCCCATAAAATTGAAAGGGAAGACCGTTCAAATGAACGTGATGGTCGTTCAAGGACCCTTGGATTATAACCTACTCCTTGGATGAGACTATATATATTGCATGGGAGCCATCGTCTCATCACTCTTTAGAGTAATGTGTTTTCCGCATGAAGGAAGAATGGTCAAGCTCATGGACCAACTTTCATTCCTCGGATCACGCATCGCAAATAGTCATATACCGTCCCTAAATGGTCTATTCACACAAGAAGTGTCTCAACCCACGGTCCGTCCTCCTGATGAGCGCGAGTAATCCGGGAGGATATGACTGGAACCCAAGGGGCATGCGTCCTGGCCTACTTCGGCAGGGAAACTTTGGGTATAGGGTAGGTTTCCGCGGGAGAATATGACTAGTCCGTACCCCGTCCATAGAGGAAGAGGGGTTGTTCTAGAATAAGATTCTTTTGTCAAAGTTATGTGAGTGAAATAAACTATTTTTCACCCACCTTTGTCTATTTCGGTAGACATTGCCGAGGAAGTGTTTTGTTTAAACTACTAACGAGACAATATTTGGGTAACCTGAAAGAGGTAATCCTCTCTCGTTAAAACAAATGTTTTGGCGGAAGAGAAGTAGAGGTAACCTTGAAATTCTATTTTATACCTGGGGGCATGCAAACCTTTTGGAGTGCAAGCAAGGGGCAACTATTTATTTTTTAAATTTTTAGGACCTCTAACCCTTTAAACTCGTAGGATTAGTCGTTTCCGCACTTGCATAAAGAAAGGATCCGGGGCAAAGCTTACATGAGATGAAGCTCCATAAAAAATAGCATCTCGAATGAGACACTCTTATCATATGACTGGTATAAACGAGCAGTTTTAGCATAAAGTTCATGCTCGTTAAAAAATAAACGCAAGATCCGAGCAGTTTTAACGCGGAATTCATGCTCGTTAAAAAATAAACATAAGCTTGAGCAGTGTTTTGGCGCATTCAAGCTCTTTAAAAAATGAACCCATTACCGGTAAAATAACCATTGTGTACGTAACCTTATCAGCCATAAAAGCCTTGGTCGTGTTTGCACCGTCACCTCCACTTTTCATTTGGCCGATCGTTTACCTCCATATGATTGTTTACCCATTTTGAGGAACAGCTGCGAAGAGTGATTTCACCTAGCCATCCTTGTGACTCTGCCGTGATTGGAAAATTCCAACATGTACCTGGAATCAGCTGCTAACCGTGTTCATCACTCGTTCCGCAGAAGACGAGTCTTCTTTAAGCTCTTTTCAACTGACTCGTAAAATATGAAAAGATTGCCGAGTTTTGGCCTTCCAGCTCGTTAAAGCGACCGGAAGTGCTATCCCTCCTCTAGATTTTAATCTTTTTGGACCTGAGGGATTATTGCACAAAAAGATCGAGTGCTTGTTTTGTTCGGCTCGTTAAAACTATCGAAAACTCATCCCTTCTGTATTGTTTTATACTTTTTCGGACTTAAGGGATTAGATGACGAAAAAGGACTTTTGGAGTTAACTTTACGTACCTTTTTCAGACTCTCTAAAAATGAAAAGGACCGAGTTATCCTTGTCGTTAGACTCGTTAAACCACTAAATAGCGACAAACTTGTCTTTAGACGAGAACGAGTTTCCCTATCGCTAGGCTCGTTAAAACATAGCGATGGGCTTGCCCGAAGGGCAGGTTATAGAACAAGCATATGTTATCCTCCTCAAGCTTGACAAAAATAAAGAGGTACTGGTCAGCAATGACTGGGGAAAAATTGGGAGAAACTAAAGAAAACTTTGATGGTAGCAAGTCGCTCTTGAACATGACACTTTTCCTCTGTACCACAATCGGGTTGGGTTGTTTCATTCACCGGTCATCACCATGGTCTCACCATACCATCCATATTTGGGGTAATGCTACCGATCCATCGCATCAGTGTCGCCATATGTTCAAGAGAAGTCGTTCAGAAAGAGTCAACCGGGTCCCATCCACTGCCACACATTATCCTTCATCCATTCATGACCGCCACCCTGAATCATATGTCACAGATCGTTTTCACCTCCATTAAAATCATTAGCTCCATTCCGTGTCACTGATGTGGGATTCATCAAGGCCCTCCTTTGACGAATCGCTTCTTGTCGACATCAGTTCATTATCCAAGAAGTTGATCTAGGAACAACCCCTTCAGTACTTTGAAGCTTGCATGCCTCAATGGCAAGTTTCTCACTTCTGGCGACAGGTATACATCAATGACCTTCGACCAGAAGATTTTGCGTGGTGTTCGACGCCAAGTCCTTTATTCACACCACGTGAATTGTACTGCAGTACCTTGAGGGTCATTATCATTATCGGTGATTCCTCTCGCGCTTTTTAACGGTAGCGATGTCTTTCCATGTTCGACTTCAGCGCAATTCTCACATGGATCGACTTGTCCTTAGAGTGAAGATTGAACGAGTTTGAAGACCCCGGATCTAGTTTCATCCATCCGGGCTGCGATATATATTCAGGAAAAATAAAGACATTTGACATGTACATCATTGCAGCAGATGATCATCCTACTCAAAGGATGATAATTTCGCCAAAATTATCAGTCTACCATCAGACGATCGTCTGTTCTATGTACAAAAATGAATTTATAAAGCTGAGCATGGGAATGCCCGCCTCAGCTAGATCATGAAAGCAGTATGAATCATAATGTATTGTATTGTATCTTATTACAGGTCTCCTCCCAGCAAATGGATGAACTTCAGACCCTCCTGGATAAAGCATTTCACCCGATAAACGGCCTCATACTTTAGGGGGCAACTGTTATAGACATTTTTGTGCCTTACAAAATTGAGCATGAAATGTCCATAATCTAAGGGATCCAAAGTCCATAAACATGTTGTTCCTACCCCTAGAGGAACAAGGCTAACTAACCACAACAATTCATAGAAGTTCTCCACCTGAAACCACTCAAAAACAAGTCAATTCAGGATCATGTCAACTGCTCCACTGAGCATCTGCGCTGAATGTCAACTGCTACACTAGCTACCTGCGTTGAATGTCAACTCCAACTCTAGCTACCTGTGCTGAGCGAGTTTGGACATGTGGCAGACTCATTCCTGAAGGTGTCAGAAGCCAGGAAGCTTCCAAAATGACACTTGCCTCAGGGAATTCAACTGGCGATGAGTAAGAGGTTCCAAATCTCCAAGTGGAAGCAAGAACCTCCAAGTGGACTCAAGAAATGACAGAGGGAGAGGACACTAGTCAGATCTCAAGCTGACTCATCCTCTCTCCAAACATCTATATATGGATCTCTCCTCCATGAGATCTGGGAGGCTGGAATTTTGTTATTGTAAAGAATTGCTGTTGGTTTGGGACTGGAAACATTGGGTGCTTAATGCTTTGAAGGGAGTTGAAGAAGGAATTCCATTCTGCTGGGAAGGAGATGCTGGATTGGAGCCCTCTGGGTTGTATCTCTTCCTGAACCTTGTTATCAATCAATAAAGCTATCTTGGTTTTCTCCTATATATTGGTGTATTTGTATGATTGCATTAGTGTATTTGATTTACTTCTAATCCTGAATCATTTATGAATATGAATATTTGCCTTTGTGTTGTGTTCTTCTCTTGTCGCAAGTAGCTGTTCTCTTGTCACAGGTAGCTGTTCTCTTGTGATCTCATGGGAATCAAGTAGTTGTTCTCTTGAGAAAGCGAGGAGGCAAGTGGCTGTGAACACCCAAGGAGAAGAGGATCTAGATCGAAGGACAAACGGAAGACAACGGTAAGTTTATCGATCTCCCCTCTTTCACATTTCATAAAGGAAGAAACCAGAATAGCTGTATCTGTTTGTTGCTAAGGCACTGTCACACCTTAGGTGGATAGGATCGTCCTGCATAGGCATTTTTCCCCACAACAATACTATACTTTGTCCAATGAGCCTGTGAAAGGCGATGTCGATTACACATTGGAATGCTACACCAATGTTGATTAGCCCAAACATAATTCGTCGAAACGTGAATGTGCCCCACTTCATTCTGAATGTAGTTTTGTGTCTGTCAAGCTCTACAACTAGAACCCAGTATACCTTGAATATCCATCAAGCAAAGAAAAACTTTCAAACCCTGATATTGTTTGCATTATTTGTTCGATTTATGGAATGGGGTAGTTATCCTTGTCCGAGGCACGGCTGAGATTCCAGAAATCTACACACAGGTAGATCTCCTCAGACTTCTTCCTCACAGGAACCATATTTGACACCCACATCGAGTGTTGCACTATATATATGATATAAGCATCCAACAATTTTCTCAAGTCCTTCTTTATGAGGGGCTCAAGCGTTGGATGAAATTTCCTCAGTTTATGTTGAAATACCATGGACCCTTCCTTGATTGGTATTACATGTTGGATGATTCTCATGTCATATGTATTGAGTTCATCATATGTCCACATGAAGACATCACGGTACTGCTTGAATAAGTGGATGAAGGCTTCTCACTCTTGTGGTGTGCAACAATTACAAAGATTGACATATTTCAGATCCTTCTCAGTTCCCAAGTTAATTTGCTCATGTGACAAAGTGGAACTATGGGTCTTGGCATTGATGGGTCCCCAGAATCGGTTCTGAAGATCATATAGCTTCTCTAATGATACCACACCCTTGGGGATGAGGTTCCCTTTACTTGCATTGGCTGCATCCTCTAATGCCTTTTCATGCTTGTCCTCATTGATCATTGTGTATTTGAACATGTCAACGTTTGCCATAAAATATAGTATCTATTGTTCATCATAAAAAATGTGTAAATTAGTGATATTATCCGAGATGGAAGGTTTATAAAGAATTTCAATATAAAATCCATCCCTTAATGGTGACATCCTGTTGGACACCTAATCCTCAATGGGTTAGTGTGGAAGCCGAATGGACAAAAGGAGTCCAAGAGACCTTGGGATGTGAAACCCAACGGTCACATAATGTACTATAAATATATATCATTTGTCAATAAAAATTGTACTGCATGTTTTATCTTTCATATTTTCTCTTGCTGCCCATGTGTGTTTAACATGGTATCAGAGCAGGCGATTGCTGGTCCTGCTCCAAATTGAGCCACTTGTTTTGTGGTCTCTATATATATGTCAGTTCTGCGTTACCTAACCTCTGTCTGCCATATTCCTTTTACCTGGCTCTATGTCAGCTAGAAGGTGTCTGTCCATGAATATTTGTCTGTTTGCCATATACCATTTATAAAACCTGCATCCTGCTCTTCTGTTGCACTGTCATCCTGACCTGATTTGAAACGTTTGCGCTGTCATACTGTAAATAGTTGAGCACTGGCCTGACATTGAAACGTTTGAGCGTTGTCTTGACCTGAGCGCTGCCCTACCCTGAGCATTGTCCTCACTCAGCGCTGCCTCTGCTGCAAAATCACTATTGATGGTATTCATTGTGGACTGCTTGTCATATCAGCGAATATTGAAATCACAATTTGTGCTATGATTGAAATTGATGGCTGATTTATGCTATTCCATGGACCACAGTATTGATTGAATGATAGCGCCCTACGCATATGCATAGTTCTTTCCAGTCCCGCATTTATTCAATTCCTTTCCAGTGCTGCAATACCACCTCTGTCCATAACACGCTTCCTTTCCAGTGCTACTTCCACTACTATCCATAATGTGCTGCCTTTCCACGCTGCTTCCACTATCGATGGTATCGACCGAGCAAACACGCGACCTTTTTTTAAGGATTGGACTGTATTTTTTATTTCTAGATCAAAGCCGAAGATGAAGGGGTTTGCCATTTTGTAAGCAAGGTTACTATTTATGTTCATAAATGAATGGTGTGTGAGCGCAGCGAAAGCGTGATGAGCCCAGGTCTCTTCCCATGTTCGTGGTGCCAGGCGGATCCCATACCAAAGCCGACGAACACACCTGTGCTCTAGCTCTTGTCTGTATGGTGTAGCCTAGATCACGTTCAAAATCTAATGTGCGTGCATGTTCCCTTGCTGCACCACTCTCATGTGATTGCATATTTTTCACTTCGCTCCTTTTGAGTACATAAGTGTTTCATTTGCCCCACACTCTGTCTAGTTGCATCGGATCTGTGTTGCTCAGGGAACATTTTGATTTGCAGCGCCAAATTCTATTCTAGCGGTCTCTCTACAATTACGCATAACACTTTTTGTCTTTGTCGAATATGGTTTCTGGTGCGACTCTGGAAGAATGGATTGTTTCTAAGCATGCATAGTAATAGTTCTTCAAAAGAAAAGAATAAACGTTGGTACATCGGTTGAAAATGGTTAATATTTGCGTCCAGGCGGTTGTACAGTCCATTATTTTTTCTCCATTTAGCTTGAAGACATTTCATGTTCATTGTGACTGGTAGATGAGAATAAAAATGGCATATCTACGCATTGTAAACCCACTCTCTATTTCCTGCAATGTAAGCCGAGTTTGAAGAGATAGATGGGCTACAAATTAAGCTAAGCAACCAGGTTCCAATATTTTATCCACCTTGTTTATTTGGCCACTATTAGGAAGAAAATGACCTCTTTACTTCTATTTGTTGACTGTGTATTCAGATTAAAAAGAAAAAGTTTATTTATGGGTGCCACTGCTATATATATATATCAGAATTCTTATGTACTTTGTTGAACCTCTGCACTGAATTGATTATCTGGCTTCTTCCTCTACATAATTTACCAAATGACAATGCGGTGGTAACTGAATCTCCATCTCTAAAGGCTTCTCTGAATCCCTGTTTCCAATTCAAAACTACAGCTCGCCTCTCTGAACTCATCTTCCTAATCTGAGGTGGCCTCAATTCTTTGTGGAAGAGAAAAGGCCCTAGCAAATCTGTGCCTTTCATCTCAAGGATTCAAAATTTGAAGGTTGAAACCAGATCAAATGGAGACGAATAATATGCATGAACAGAACAAATTTAGTGGGTGGTGAAACATTGAGTTATTCATGGTATATGAATTGAATTTTTAATTGGTTCCACAGTTCATCTTCCTGATCTGAGCCGAATTATAAAGTGTTTGTGTGTGGTACTTGGAGGAGCTCAAACACAGTTATCAAGTTACTTAATATATTGTTGTTGGTTGGTGTGTTGGTATTCTAGGTCAATTTCTACCATACCAGAATGAGTTTTTCACAATTTGGATGCCATTTAGAGGCTGTTTGTGTAGCTGTATATTCTTCTCTCTAGCTGATACTAAAGTGTTGATATACGTTGAAGAGTGAACGAGTATTTGAAGGATCCAAGCAAGTTTGCAGTTGCTGTTGCTCCAGTATAACATTGTATTTAAAACTCATTATAGTGCATTGTTTGCTTGATTCCACTGCTGCATAAAGAGTTTGGTGGGATGATTGCAATCTTTTATGTTGCACGCTGCTCATTTGCTAACATTTATAAAGGATATTGCAGTGAAATTGAATTGTGAGTGATTGTTGCTTCTTCTTCACTGGTTGATAGTTGTGATCAATTTCTTTAACGTATAAGATAATGAAGAAAATGACCAAACTTGATAATTCATTAGAGTTGTTAAATACTCTGATACATTCCACTGTTGATGAGATGGTTAAGATCAACAAAACCTCTCTATTCAATATTAAAATATGTCTACAAAATGCACAGGAGAATATTGATTTTTTGCAGCTTGAAACTCAGCTACAGCAAGAAGAACTAAAGCAGAGGAGTCATTCTGAACATGTTTCTATTCAGAACATTGAGACTGCAACCCATCAGAAGCAAGTTAATGATGTTATAGTTGGTTCAGATTTAGTACCACATAAAACAACAGTTGTACATGCAGATGCAGAAACTCAGTCTGCACTTCCCAAGCCCATCATCAGACCTTGGAACAGCTTGTCCACAAAAAGCACAGAACTGGTCTTGGATATGACAAGGACTTGTCCTTTCATATTCCAAACTATTCAAAGCCCATTCGGTTTCAGAGTGCTGGATTCATTCATGACAGTTCAGCTTCAGCTGTTCCAGACTCTGCCCCTCTTCCACAGAAACAGCAACAACAACAACAACAGATTGTGAAATGCCAACACTGTGACCAAGTTGGCCATCTGAAAGATCACTGTTTTGATCTTCATCCATGTAAGCACTGTCATAAAACCAGCCATTCTTCACACAGTTGCTTCAGAAACAAACGTCTTGCAAGAACAAAGATTCATCTTGGATGGATCGCTTCTTGGCAATGGGCATCAACAGCCAAGAAGATATTCCAAACACATGTCAGAACTTGTTCTAGAGTATTGAACAGTCTTGAAATTGAGTTTTCTCCATCATCTCACCTTGTATTTGACAGGGGGGGAAATGATGGTCATCTACAAGCTTCAAAGTCACATCAAACGAACCTGAGCCACAACCTGCCACACCAGTTTCAGAGTTGTAGCCAGCGACAAAGATGCCCGTGAACATGCCTTCAGTTGGCAATCTGGGACACTTCCTCTAGCAGAAGACTTCAGCTTCTTTCCAGTTTTGGAGGAATTCTAGGAACACAATTGAGAACGCTTCCTCTAGCAGAAGACACCAGTTTCTTGCCAGATTTGGAAGAGTTCCAGGAATTGCATTAAGCATTCCAGAGTTGTTGGTCATCCTTAAACCATCAGAGGTTGAGACTTCCCTTTTATGCAAGGTGAGACCTCCATTTCATGGTTGAAGGTTTCCCTCTTTAAAACAATAGGATCACTCCCTCTAGCAGAAGACTTCAGCTTCTTGCCAGTTTTGGAAGAGTTTCGGGAACTGCACTAAGCGTTCCAGTGTTGGTGGTCATCCTTAAACCACCGCCCTTTATACCAACATTTCATAGAGCACATTCAGCCTAGTGCTGGCATGCATTTTTTTCACATTTTGTATTACAACTCTCTTCTTGGACTCATACATAACCCTTCGAATTAAGGGGGGGAATGTTGGACACCTAATCCTCAATGGGTTAGTGTGGAAGCCGAATGGACAAAAGGAGTCCAAGAGACCTTGGGATGTGAAACCCAACGGTCACATAATGTACTATAAATATATATCATTTGTCAATAAAAATTGTACTGCATGTTTTATCTTTCATATTTTCTCTTGCTACCCATGTGTGTGTAACACATCCTAGCAACAACATTTGCCAAGGAATCCAAAACTGCATTACACATTCTTGTAATAGTAATTATATTAAATTATTGGAAATATGATATAAGATGCCATAACTCTTACTGATAACTTTTAAGATGCAGTGACACACAATGTATGGTGTTACTTACCTATCGTACCATAATTTCTAAGTCACCTACCACTTTCAAAATGGAAACATTGAGGTCAATGGCCTTCTGTAAGCCCAAGATGAGTGCCTCGTACTTTGTAGTGTTATTCCTACACTCGAATTCCAAGTGGCTAGAGATAAAATGTTTTCTTTGCAGCGGCTCTATTAGAACACAACCATCTCCATAGCCCTCTTGTGTTTTGGAAACATCAAAATACATAGTCTAAACATCGTATGTACAAGGACAACAAACTACACTAGTATACTTCTACTACTACTAACTGTACATAGATCATTATCGCTGGTTGGAGAAGGAAGGAGATCCAACTGTTTGTCTGGTGGAACTAGGGATGGCTCTACAAGATAACACACTAGCTGAGTTTTTAGAAGGTAATTTCCAAATAATAATTTTGTGAAAGCCATTGGCTCGTTATGTCTGTTCAAGGGAGTAACCATGTGTTTCATATATATCTCTGATTCTACCTAGATTTGGTTATTTTTTCCCTTGTACGGAATCCATAAGTGTGACTAGTCTGTGGCAAAGCACCCTTGAAGATTTCTAGACCAGTCTTTGATCAGTAACACTTTGTATGTTTCTGGAATGTCCACAATCACTATGTTGATACATTGGCAGACTCTTCCATCAAATGATAAATGGATGATGACATCTTTGACTTCACCAATTTATTTCACATGAGTTCTGTCCAGCTAAATAATATGTGCATTTATCCTTTCCCATTTAGCATTGATTTTCTTGGCAATAGATAATGGAATGACATTCACTGATGCACCTGAATCAACCAAGAAATTGTGTACATTGAAATTGAATATTTTGAACGTTAACAAGAATGACAAGTAAAGTGTGTTTTCATCCATAGTAAATGCATTAAGTACATATGCGAGGGTATTAGGAGACTTACTAGATCCCTTATCTGAAGAGGTAGAATTACCTGAAGAATTTTTCCCAAGCACCCGTAGAAGGATGTCCTGTTGGTTCGTGATCTTTGTGTTGGCATTATGACACAGGTTTGGCACTATGGCACATGTGTTGTCCTTGATGGCAACTCACTCCAAGGGCAAATCATAGTTGAAGCTCTGAAAATGAAAGAAAATGAGGTATATGCAAGTTCCTCTTAACAAAATCGCGTATACACGTGGGTGTACCGATAAAAAGGCGCGTATATGTATGCACGCACTTTCATGCAAAGAAAAGCGCGTACACGTGGGAAAACTTATGGTTGGTCCATGGTATTTAGTCCAACATATTTGAAGCTATGGTTTTGGTCCTTGGTATTGCATCCAAAGTGTTGAACCCAAGTATTGAGTCCTGAGTATTGGATCTCTATGGTTTTGGACCATGGTTTGAGTAAGGCCTAAGTCTATAAAAAGGGAAGGAGATCATTTGGCAAGGGATGATCTGAAGCATTGAATATCTTATGAAGAGAAAGATCTAGAATACTGTCATTGGGTTATGGTGCTTAACCAGATCTGAATCAAGGAGGAACCTGAGTGCAAGGAGAAGGATAAGCTCAATTGATGGGTCAAGATCTTAAGGCGGTTTTAAGAGAAGTATCTTTGTGTAATCTTTGATCTGTTATATTTGGCACATGACGTGATCTATAAGTATAATAATCTAGGTATAACTAATGTCTGAATAAGTAAAAAGGATAAATTATCTTTTATAGATCTGTACGCAGGTTCAGCGCAGTAGAGGCACGTATTCACGCTGGTTCGCTATCTTAAAACAGTGTATACGCAGGATGGCCTTGATACAGAAGCATATGCATGCAGGTTCCATATATTGAAGTAGTGTATATCTCATGAAATATGTTTTAGCTGTTTCTGTTTATTGCTGCAGTGTTCTGGGTTCAAAATTGGTGTTTGGTTGCTGGTACTGTTTTCTGGTTAGAGCATTCTGAGAGGTTATTGGTTGATTCAGTATTTGTTTTGTACAAAGGAGGTTGGTTAATGCAGATATACTTGATGTTTGATTGATATTCATGGATCCAGTCTGAAAATTTATGAAACATGGTCCGTGGAGGAAAAGAGAAGGTTGTAGCCTTCTGTAGGTCAGCACCTACGTACTATTACCTCAGCTAGTATAAGAGCTAAGGGGGTTGTAGCTCCCTTCCAGGAGAAGCTGGAGAATGAGAGAAGGTTGTAGCCTTCTGTAGGTAGCAGCCTGCATAATGGTATAAGACTGCACCAGTACAGAAACATTGTAAAAAGAAGTTTCTAATTGAAAGAAGATAGAGACAAATTGCAGCAGGTGGTTTTCACCCACATTGTGTTTCCACCTTATATCTTGTGTTCTTATGTGCGATTGTTTGTTCTATTTTATTGTTCCTGGTTAATGTTCATATGGTTTGATGCACAGATTAATGATCAACGTTTGAAGAATAATTTAAATTTCAAGTCTGCTCATATACGCTTGTTTCCTTAACTGAAGTTGCGTACATACGCGGTATTTACTAATTGAAGTAGAGTATACAAATCTGATTGTGAAATGAAAAATAATTGACCTGATAATACTGATTCACCCCCGCACCCCCCCCCCCCCCCCCCCCCCCCACCCCCTCTCAGTATTATTTCCAACAATTGGTATCAGAGCAGGTCCTTCAGAAGAAGCATGATCGCTTGAAGGAAGATCTATCATCATGAGCAACTATGAAAAAGAAGCATCAATCAGGCCACCAATTTTTTATGGAAGCAACTTCGTCTATTGGAAGGTAAGAATTACTGGCTATCTTAAATCTCTTGGTACAGAAGTTTTGGATATTGTGGAAATAGGATACACTTTTCCATTAGCAACTCCTATAGATACAGCTGGTAAGAAGCAATATGAAACAAATGTAAAGGCTGTCAATACTCTATTAGGGAGCCTCTCTCAATCATAATTTGTCAAGGTTATGCAACTCAAAACCACAAAAGAAATATGGGACAAGATCGTTCTGAGCTATGAAGGAGATGAACAGGTAAAATGAGAAAAACTACAAACTCTCAGAATTCAATATGAAAATCTCAGAATGCACAATGATGAAAGCGTGGCTAACTATTTCCTACGTATAGATGAGATTGTTAATTGTATGAAAAACTTGGGTGAAGAAATAAAAGAAGTTGTTTTGGTTGAAAAGGTTCTAAGATCTTTGTCTCCTAAGTTTGATTCAAAAGTTTCTGCCATAGAAGAAAAACAGAATCTACAGAGCATTACCATGTCACAGCTGCACGAAATTCTAACTGCTTACGAAATGAGAAAAGGGGGACCATCAGACAGGAGAGAAGCTGCATTCAAAGCCTCAGGAAAAGGAGATTACAATGAGTTAGGACATATGTCAGAAGAAGAGGAAGAATCAAATTTTGTCAAGAACCTTCAACGGGGAACTGGAAGATTCAGAGGTAAGTTTCCTTTCAAATTCTTTGCTTGTGGAAGAGCTGGTCATTATGCTGCCAAGTGTCCTCATAAAGATAAACTTGACAAAGGTAAGGAACCAGTTAGATGGAATAGAAAATAGAATGTAAGTAAGAAGAGCTATTATACACATGAAGACAGTGATGGATATTCAAATAGTGATGAAGAAGAATAACGTAATGATTATAGACTTTTGATGGCTTTTGAAGATGATGATTTCTTAGATGCTATAGATGAAGAAGGTCTCTATGAAGAAATTTCTAAACTCAAAATTTGTTTAGAGGAAAAGAATATGATTATAAATACTCTGACATACCAACTTGCTGAAAGAGAAAAACACAATGAAAAGTTAGAATGTGAAATTGTGGGACTTAGAAAAGATATTGAGAAATCAAAAGCTCTTAATCTTATATTTGCTAAGGGATCTGAAACTTTAGATGAGATTATCAATGTGCAGTGTTCTCCTCTAATCAAGACAAGTCTTGGATATATTGAAGAAGCGACTCAAGCACAGAAGCAAGAACAGAAGCCGTCCACCTCCAAAAGTTATCTTGATGCAGCAAGAAAAAGTGAACAGGTTGACAATTGACAGAAAAAGCATAATGCAGATCCCCAAGTAAATGAGGGACAATTTGCTTCAAGAATGAACAAATATTACCAAGTAAATCGAGGGAAATCTACTTCAAGGATGAACAGAAGCTTCAACCAACCACAGCTAAATCATTCTCAATTTGCCTCAAGAATGGATGTCAATAGACACTACAATCATTTGGTTGGTAGGTTTGATAATTACAGAAATTTATTCAGTGGCCAATGTTTCTCTTGTCATAACTTTAGTCACAAAGCTACTCAATGTGTTGCCTACAAGACCATCATGACTAGAGAAGCTCAAAAACAAAAGAGTATGACTGGGATCGTGAAAAGGACCTACAATAACTTTTTTGCTCTTGAGAATGAAGTAGAATGTTCTATTTCTAAGAACTTCGGTCATGAAGATTCTGAATGCAGGAGTAGGTTTCGACAAACAACTCAGAAGGAGCAAGTTTCATTGAATTCTAAAACATGGAGAAAGAAAGAATCACAACTAGAAAGATGTGGGATAGCCTTATATGTAGAAGGATAGGAAAATTAGTGGTACATCGACAGTGGATGCTCGAAACATATGACAGGTGATAAAGAAAAAATTTAGCCATATAGTGCCTTAGAAAAGGAAAAGAAGGTCTCGTTTGGAAATGACACCCCTGCACTCATAAAAGGTAAAGGTTTTGTGTTTTTGAAAGAAAAGGTCAAGGCAGGAAATGTTATGTATGTTGATGGCTTAAAGCATAATCTATTGAGTGTCAGTCAAATGTTTGATCAAGGAAATGAAGTAATATTTCGATCAAATGGATGCATCGTTCGTGAGCTTGATACAGGAGAAACAGTGATCAAAGGCATAAGAACTCCAATAATTTATACATACTCAAGGGCGGACAACAAAAATGTTATCTAAGCAAGAATGATGAACACTGGCTATGACACAGAAGATTAGGGCATCTAAGCTTCTCTCAGATAAGGAAAGCATGCAAATATCAGGCGGTTCGTGATCTCCCTGACATCAGAATTCTAGACAATACAATATGCTAATCATGTCAGTTTGGTAAGCAAACCATAACTAATTTTCCTGATACAGAAGGATCAGCTAGCAGGCCACTTGAACTCGTCCATACTGATGTATGTGGTCCATCTTGGAAAAGGTCACCTCGAGGAGAAGAATATTTTATAGTGTTCATTGATGACTTTTCTAGGATGTGTTGGTTAGGACTTATGAAGCATAAAGATGAATCTTTCGAAAAGTTCAAAGCATTCAAAGCCTTGGTTGAAAATGAATCAGATAGCAAAATCAAATGACTCAGGTCTGATAGAGGTGGGGAATTTACCTCGAATGAATTTTTCGATTTTTGTGAAGAAAATGGAATAAGAAGGGAATTCTCTACTGCAAGGACTCCTCAGAAAAATGGAGTAGTTGAAAGGATGAACAGAATGGTTCAACAAATGGATCGTGCTATGCTTGATGAGTTTGGAACTCCCGCAACCTTTTGGGGTGAAGCCACATTTGCTGCAGTTACTATTCTCAACAAGACAAACATCTGGGTAAACAGCACTCGGACTCCTCATGAACTTTGGTATGGTAAGACTGCCACAGTAAAATACTTCAAAATTTTTGGAAGCAAATGCTACATCAAAAAGACTGATGAAAACCTTGGCAAGTTTGAACCTAGAGTAGATGAAGGCATTCTCCTTGGTTACTCTCCCCACAGCAAAGCATACAAGTGTTACAATAAAAGACTTGGAAAAATTGTTGAAATTATTGATGTAGTGGTTGATGAAGAAGGAAACACTACTAGGAAAATAAAATCTGAAGACTTTGAAGATGATGAGGATTATCCTTCAACATCAAATCAGATTCAAGATGAAGAAGAAACTCATGAGGCACCAGAAGAATAGATAAGTATAGAAGAAAAGACTCCATCTAGGTACGTTCAGAAGAATCATCCAGAATCTCAAATTTTGGGATAGAAAGAAGCAGGTGTACAAACGAGAAGAACTATTTCAGAAGATTCAAGTTATCTAGCATTACTATCCTCCACTGAACCACAAAATGTAAGAGAGGCATGCAAAGATGAATGTTGGGTAAAGGCCATGGAAGAAGAACTTGAGCAGATTGAAAAGAATAACACTTGGGAGTTGGTTCTAGACCAAAAGATAAGAATATCATAGGAACAAAATGGATATTCAAAAATAAGTTGAATGAAAATGGAGATGTGATTAGAAACAAGGCTAGACTTGTTTGTAAAGGGTATGCTCAACAAGAAGGTATAGAATTTGCAGAAACTTTTGCACCAGTTGCCAGAAATGAGGCTATAAGAATGTTCCTTGCTCTTTCTAGCTTTCAAAAATTCAAAGTATTTCAAATGGTTGTGAAGTCTTCCTTCCTGAATGGAGACTTGGATGAAGAAGTATATATTGACCAACCAGATGGGTTTATTCTTGGAGATGATCCAAAACATGTATGGATACTCAAAAAGGCTCTCTATGGCCTTAAATAGGCTCCAAGGGCTTGGTATTATCGGTTGGATAAGTAGCTCCATCAACAAGGTTTTATAAAAGGATCAACAGATAGAAATCTATATATTAAAATTGACAATGATAAGTTGCTAATACTTGTTGTGTATGTGGATGATATCATCTTTGGTGGCAATGAATAAGACACGAGTCAAAATTTTGCCTTGGTGATGTAGAAAGAGTTTGAGATGTCCGTGCTTGGTGAGCTCACATATTTTCTTGGTTTACAAGTACAAAAAAACAAAGATGGTATTTTTCTATCACAAACCAGGTATCTCAAGAAGATCTTGAAGAAATATGGGATGGAGGATTCGAAACCAGTGTGCACCCCTATGGTAACAGGATGCAGCCTCAGCGCAAAAGGTGAATCAACAGCAGTACATCAACCAACCTATAGATCCATGATTGGTAGTCTACTCTATCTAACAGGTACCTGACTAGACATTATGCATGCAGTGGGAATAGTTGGAAGGTTTCAGGCAAATCCAAAGGAAACTCATCTTCAGGCAGTTAAGAGAATTTTCAAGTATCTTCAAGGAACTCAAACTATGGCTTATGGTATCCTAGAGATACAGATCTCACACTTCATGCATATACAGATTCAGATTGGGCAGGAAGCGTGGATTATAGAAAAAGCACTAGTGGTGGTGCATTCTTTATGGGTTCCAGATTAGTATCTTGGTTTAGCAAGAAACAAAGTTCAATTGCATTATCGACAACTGACGCAGAATATGTGGCTACTGCATCTTGTTGCACACAACTCCTTTGGATTATGCAAACATTTCAAGACCTTCAAATCACTTGTACTCCACCTATCTCCATTTTTTGTGATAATACAAGTGCAATCAGTATTTCAAAGAATCCTGTCATGCATGCAAAGACCAAGCACATACCTATCAAGTATCATTTTTTCCGGGAACAAGTGCTTGAACAAAAGGTTAAATTGGAGTATGTTCCCTCTGTTAGTGTCAGTCTTTCCAGCCTTCCTCCAGTGATCAAATGTGCTCTTACAAAGTGATTTTGAAGTGTCAAGGTCAAATTTTGTCATTTCAGTGAGTCTTCAAGCAAAATTTGGTCACTAGGCATTAGGTCTAGGGTTTGCTCTCACTCTTCTCAAAGTTGCCCAAATGCCAATCTATGTCACTATTCAGCTGAGTCTATCATCATTCATAGGGTTTTCATTATCATCTCAGTGTCTAATGAGTCATTTTACACCATGTTCATGCTTCAGTTGCGCCCAGGCAAGGTCATTTCCCTCTCCTAAGGTTTTGAAGGAAATTTCTCTTGGACGGTCAAATCATCGGCAAAAATTGTATCCTGATGTTCATACACCTTCCCCTATCCTTAAAATACCTTATCAAACACTTCCCATCCCTTAGATCCGCCAAATTCCTCATTTTTGCACAAACCCTAGTTTCTAGCTACAACCTGGCAATTTTCTAGGTTTGGCCTGTGTTTTGCCCTTTTGGACCCCTTCCCCTCACTCAATCTCTGAGATTCCACTTTCCCCTGCTTCCTAACATCCCTCCCTACTTCCAAAAATTTCCCCAAGAATTTAGAAGCCCCTTATCCCCTTCATTTCGCTTCATTTTGACAAAATTCCTTGTTTCACACATCGGGGAAAGTTTCACTCAAATGATGTTTCAGAGCAATCAAAGATGAATTTTGAAAAACTGAGAGAGGTTTTTGTGCACAACATGCCAACTAAGAAAAACTTCCTTCACTTTTTGTACAGGTGTCATGGTTTTAGAGAAATTTCAAAATTACAATCGTCGGATCCAAGGAGGTTGGCCAAGGCACTAAAACGATGGAAAAGGCCCGATCCACTCCAAATTTTGGTAAAAGCCTCTTTGACTGAGCATGGTACTTGATTGGGGACTCCCAGCCCAAATTTCAAGAATTTTGGAGAAAATTTTGTCATTTGTGAATTTTTTGTGCCATAAACAAGTTTTCTCCATTAACGGGTCTCACCCCCCGCGCGACCCTTCATCCTGGCAACTCCATTTTGCAAAAACTCAGCATTTCCGGACTTGTCATGAGAAGTTACATATGCTTATCAATGGACTTGAGATTTTATGAAGTTTTGGGCCTCCAGAAAGTCAAAAAACAAGCAAAAATTGACTTTCTGCCACATTTTTGAGTTGCAGAAAGCAGTCTTGGGAGATTGCAATTTTGGAGGGGCAAATGACTACCAAATTCAAAAATTCTAGTTGGGTTGGAAAGTAGGCTCACATACCTTTCCAAAAAGCCTACTCTTGCTCAATTTGGACACCAGGAAGGGCCCCCAATGTGGTCCCAAAGGCGCGTGACCCGTCAGGCAGAGGTGCGCGACCCGTCAGGCAAACTTCTCCAATTTTCAGTGTACAGCTCAGAAAAACGCAGTTTGACCCTGTTTGACTTTTTGGGGTGGATTATTAGGATCTTTGATGTAATTATTGTACTTTTATGATAATTTTACTCTTATGTACCTCTTCTAGAAGATTCATTCATGAAAAGGGTGAAAATTAAATGAATGAATTGGTTTCCAAGTTTATAGAGGCAAGTTGTTTTGACTGCCTAGTTTGTAGTGTTTAGTTTAGAAGTGGTTGAAACAGCTCCTAGGATAGTGAGCTCGACCCATGGAGGCAGGGAAAGAGGTTAGATGATCTATATTATGTACTTTCTTGCTCATTTTCATGGTTGGACTCTTGAGGGAGAAGCTCTTATTGTATTATTCACTGTATCTCTGCAATTTTGGCAAAGGAAGACCAGGGTTTTGCAGTCCTTTTTGGGATTCTTGTGGTCACATGTATTGATGGTGTGTTTCTCTTTGTACTTGTAAGTGTGTTATGTGAATCATTTCCTTTATTTTCCTTCTGCACATTAAACAAATGAAGTGTTAAAGTAGAATTCATGACTGTCATGCTCTGCTTTTAAGTTTGTTTAATTTCAATGTTTTCTACTGTTTAAGGAGAATTCAAAGTTATTATTTGCTCTCCTTAGCTCCTCACCTGTCTTTCTCATCCATTCACCTCAATATAAGGCATCAATACTGTCTCCTATCTCGCCCCAAAGAACCCCCTGCAGAAACTGTGTCCAATCCCCGCACCCAAAATTGCCATCTCCTCAATTTGCTACCAAAAACCCTAAAAAACCCCAAATCAACCCATTCGATCAGTTTACTAGCCTAAAATCAGTGTTACCCTGTTGGTCATCTCACCAATTGAAAATATTTACCGAGATAGACCGGAGAGAGCCCTCTCCTGCCCCGTAGGGCTAGCTACGAGGCTAAGTGGTTTGATGTTGCCTTGAGGTTTACCTTTATCAGCCTGAGGTGAAATTTCAAGCGCTAACATACTGGCGACCATACTGGGGAGAACAAACTTGTTTGTGGATTGATGTGTTTGTTTCATAAGTCTTAGACGGAGCCTGAAGATACGCCAGGTAGCCTTCGAAAACGCTCTTGTTTTACATCAGCGTTAGTAGATAAACGCTGCTTCAGTCCATCTTCGTGAGCTTGTGAATACAGCCACTTCGATTGCATTTTACCCCAGCACATGTATCAAGTTCAGATTTGATTGTTGATGGTGAACAACGATCAGACACTGACAAGGCTGAAATCATTCACTGGCGACTCCTTCACTGAAAACTCCAGAGGTCAATGCTCCATGGTGACTTCACTACAGGAAGATCAGTAACTTTGAGATTTTCAAGATGGATCGGATTGCAAGAAGATATGCTCCCTTGAGCCGAGATCACATCCCTGGTTTTCCAAATAAAATTCTGAAGGTAGATTGGTCAAGGAATTTGCCTACATTTAATGATGATGGTAAGAAGGATGCTGCTTTACATCTAGTTAGATTTCATATGCATATTCGCAAGTTGAAGGTGGATTTTCCTGAAGATTGCTTGATGAAGATATTCTTGGCCACTTTGGAAGGTAAAGCCCAATCATGGTATGAAAGTTTGCCGCCTGCTTGTATTTACTGTTTAAAGGATTTTCATGCTATGTTCATCGAACGATATAAGGACTCTTATCCATCATTAAATTTAGTTCAAGACTATTGCCAGCATGCATATAGTTTTATTGAAAGCCTTGAGAAGTTTTATGAAGATGATAATTTCATGGATGCTGAGATCATGAAGGCTTTGTATGAGAATCCATTTCAGCAACATGAAGAGAACCTAGTGGATACCCATCAAGATGATGAGGGAATTTTGCAGCAGAATCAAGATCAGCAGCTTGAAGATCGCCATATGGCTGAAAATGATGAAAGAGAGGGTTATATCTCAGATCTGCCCACAGAAGAAGACAGCGTGCAGGGTAGTCAAGATTCATGTGATGCAATCAAGTCAAATATTTCAGATCAACATTCAGATCATGATGACCAGGAATACCTTGTGCTAAATCCTGAAAAGGAGGGTTTTGTTGTTGAGACCATAGACAGAGTTTTTTATCCAAATGTTCTCATGCCATCAGAACAGAGCCTGCATGAGGAGGTAATTCAGTCAGTTCATGAAAAGCAAGATGACATCTTCATTCAAGTAAGTGAAAAGGTTTCTCTTGATGAATCTATGGTAGCTAATAGAAATGTTAGTGTTGGGTTTCACGAAACATCTAAAATTTCTTTTCTCATGTTTGATGAATGTAATTAGAATCTGGCTGTCATATCATATGAGAATGACCTACCATATATTCAAACTGCAAAAGATCAGACCATTCAGGATTCCATTTCAGATTCTTCCTCATATGTCTCATGTTTTGAAATGTTATTTCAAGAGGAGATCTGCTCATCTACCTGTTCAGAGTTTTTTGAAGCCCATGAGCATACTTTTATTGAAGCACATGATGAAGGCAAATCAGAATGTGAAGCAAATGACACCTTGTTCTTTCAGCAGGAGGCGACAATGTCAAGTCTTCATGTTTTCCAGGATCCAATGGCAGATTTGTTACAGTCAGCAGTGAAAGTGATTATTGTTGTGTTCAGTGATGAAGGAGATCATGGTCAGCTATGTTTTTGGATGCCCAGTGATAAGTTTGTACTGTTGACCAGAAGATCTGATAAAAAGAATCAGTCAGGAAACCATCTTCTTGATTGGTTGCATTGGCATTTTGATATAGTTTGATGTATATTGTCTTGTAAGAAACACAGGTGGTTGTCATCATGATTTCACATCTTGATGGACTTCTGCCCTTCTCTTGTTTTAGTTAAGTCAGTCATGAGTCATTTGTGTTTGGTCTATTGAGTGAGTTTTTTCAAGTTATTTCAGTTTTCCATCGAGTCGGTTTGAGTCAAGATTCAGTTAAGTTTCAGTCAGTTTTCAGTCAAGTTTTCATTCAATAAATGTGTCAAAGTTATGTGTCAAAGGTGGGAACAATGACTCCATCGCCCAATGGTTGAAAGCACTGGTCTGCTCTCCCAGAGGTCTCAGGTTCTTGGCACCTCCAAGGAGCTACCATCCCCATTGGAGCCAATGTTAGTGTCAGTCTTTCCAGCCTTCCTCCAGTGATCAAATGTGCTCTTACAAAGTGATTTTGAAGTGTCAAGGTCAAATTTTGTCATTTCAGTGAGTCTTCAAGCAAAATTTGGTCACTAGGCATTAGGTCTAGGGTTTGCTCTCACTCTTCTCAAAGTTTCCCAAATGCCAATCTATGTCACTATTCAGCTGAGTCTATCATCATTCATAGGGTTTTCATTATCATCTCAGTGTCTAATGAGTCATTTTACACCTTGTTCATGCTTCAGTTGCGCCCAGGCAAGGTCATTTCCCTCTCCTAGGGTTTTGAAGGCAATTTCTCTTGGATGGTCAAATCATCGGCAAAACTTGTATCCTGATGTTCATACACCTTCCCCTATCCTTAAAATACCTTATCAAACACTTCCCATCCCTTAGATATGCCAAATTTCTCATTTTTGCACAAACCCTAGTTTCTAGCTACAACCTGGCAATTTTCTAGGTTTGGCCTATGTTTTGCCCTTTTGGACCCCTTCCCCTCACTCAATCTCTGAGATTCCACTTTCCCCTGCTCCCTAACATCCCTCCCTACTTCCAAAAATTTCCCCAAGAATTTAGAAGCCCCTTATCCCCTTCATTTCGCTTCATTTCGACAAAATTCCTTGTTTCACACATCGGGGCAAGTTTCACTCAAATGATGTTTCAGAGCAATCAAAGATGAATTTTGCAAAACTGAGAGAGGTTTTTGTCCACAACATGCCACAGAAGGAAAACCTCCTTCACGTTTTGCACAGGTGTCATGGTTTTAGATAAATGTCAAAATTACAATCGCTGGATCCAAGGAGGTTGGCCAAGGCACTAAAACGACGGAAAAGGCCCGATCCACTCAAAATTTTGGTCAAAGCCTCTTTGAATGAGAATGGTACTTGATTGGGGACTCCCAGCCCAAATTTCAAGAAATTTGGAGAAAATTTTGTCATTTGTGAATTTTTTGTGCCATAAACAGGTTTTCTCCATTAACGGGTCTCACCCCCCGTGCGACCCTTCATGCCGGCAACTCCATTTTGCAAAAACTCAGCATTTATAGACTTTTCATGAGAATTTACATATGCTCATCAATGGACTTGATATTTTATGAAGTTTTGGGCCTACAGAAAGTCAAAAAACAAGCAAAAATTGACTTTCTGCCACATTTTTGAGTTACAGAAAGTAGTCTTGGGAGATTGCAATTTTGGAGGGGCAAATGACTACAAAATTCAAAAATTCTAGTTGGGTTGGAAATTAGACTCATAGACCTTTCCAACAAGCCTACTCTTGCTTAATTTGGACACCTGGAAGTGCCCCAAATGTGGTCCCAAAGGCGCGCGACCTGTCAGGCAGAGGCGCGCAACCCGTCAGGCAAACTTCTCCAATTTTCAGTGTACAGCTCAGAAAAACGCAGTTTGACCTTGTTTGACTTTTTGGGGTGGATTATTAGGCTCTTTGATGTAATTATTGTACTTTTATGATACTTTTACTCTTATGTACCTCTTCTAGAAGATTCATTCATGAAAAGGGTGAAAATTAAATGAATGAATTGGTTTCCAAGTTTATAGAGGCAAGTTGTTTTGACTGCCTAGTTTGTAGTGCTTAGTTTAGAAATGGTTGAAACAGCTCCTATGATAGTGAGCTCGAACCATGGAGGCAGGGAAAGAGGTTATATGATCTATATTATGTACTTTCTTGCTCATTTTCATGGTTGGACTCTTGAGGGAGAAGCTCTTATTGTATTATTCACTGTATCTCTGCAATTTTGGCAAAGGAAGACCAGGGTTTTGCAGTCCTTTTTGGGATTCTTGTGGTCACATGTATTGATGGTGTGTTTCTATTTGTACTTGTAAGTGTGTTATATGAATCATTTCCTTTCTTTTCCTTCTGCACATTAAACAAATGAAGTGTTAAAGTAGAATTCATGATTGTCATGCTCTGCTTTTAAGTTTGTTTAATTTCAATGTTTTCTACTGTTTAAGGAGAATTCAAAGTTATTATTTGCTCTCCTTAGCTCCTCACCTGTATTTCTCATCCATTCACCTCAATCTAAGGCATCAATATTGTCTCCTATCTCGCCCCAAAGAACCCCTTGCAGAAACTGTGTCCAATCCCCGCACCCAAAATTGCCATCTCCTCAATTTGCCACCAAAAACCCTAAAAAACCCCAAATCAACCCATTCGATCAGTTTACTAGCCTAAAATCAGTGTTACCCTATTGGTCATCTCACCAATTGAATATATTTACCGAGATAGACCGGAGAGAGCCCTCTCCTGCCCCGTAGGGCTAGCTACGAGGCTAAGTGGTTTGATGTTGCCTTGAGTGTTATAGACATTTTTGTGCCTAACAACATGAAGCATGAAATGTCAATAATCTAAGGGATCCAAAGTCCCTAAACATGTTGTTCCTACCCCTAAAGGAACAAGGTCAACAAACCACAACACTAAAAATCAGTTCTCCACCTGAAAACACTCAAAAACAAGCTAATTCTGGATCATGTCAACTGCTCCACTGAGCGTCTGCGCTGAATGTCAACTGCTCCACTCTGTACCTGCGCTGAATGTCAACTCTAATGAAGGCTACCTGCGCTGGGCGAGATTGGCCAAGTGGCACAGTCATTCTGCAAGGTGTCAAATGCCCAGGAAGCTTCCAAAATGACACTTGGATCAGGGAATTCGCCTTGTGATGAGTAAGAGGATCTAGATCTCCAAGTGGAAGCAAGAAACTCCAAGTGGACTCAAGAACTGAAGAATAACTGAAGTGGGAGAGGACACTAGTCAGCTTCATGCCAAGCTCAAGCTGACTCATCCTTTCTCCAAAAATCCTATATATAGAGCTCTCTCATGAGGTCTATAGGAGGCTAGAATCTTGTGAATGTAAGGAAGTGCTGTTGGTTTGAGTATAGAACTATTGGGCGATTGCTTTGAAGGAGGTGAAGAGGAGATTTCTTTCTGCTGGGAGGTGTTGCTGGATTGGGCCTCTTATGGTTGTAACACTCTCAGAACTTTACTTCTTCCATTAATAAAGCATTTGAGGTTCTTCTATATGCATGTGTCTCTGTGGCATATTGATGCTTGTATATTTGATTTATTCTAATCCTTGAATCAGTTATGGATGTATGCTTCTTGTAGTTTCCTTTTCTTGTGCTTTTGCAGGATCTTTGTGTAGCTGGGCCAGTGAAAGAGCAAGGAGCTGGGAACAAGCAGCAAAGAGGGAAGATTGGATCAATCATTAAGTAGAAGATAACGGTTAGTGGATCTCTTTCTCCTCTCTCTTACATCTCATAAAGAAGTAATCTCGAATAGCTTTGCTTTGATTGTTGCTGAGGTACTATCACCCTTAGAGTGGGATAGGGTCATTCCATATTGGATACTTTTCCCAACAACAAATTGGCGACTCCACTGGGGATCGTATCTTGTTGGTTGTTTGTGTTTTTGCTATTCATTTCATAAACACAGGGAGTACCGAATCGAACTGCATTTGGATCTTTCAAATGCAAAGTAGAGGGCAGCTACTCTAGCTCAGTTTCTGGGCATGTTTATGATTTGAAGAGCTAATTCACAAGGACTCTAAATAGCTCTTAGTGATAGCTTTTCATCCTCCTTTTCATCCCTTAGTGTGTACTTGACTGATAGCTTCTGATTTGGCCAAAAACTGTGAATTTTTGAGCAATCTGTGACCCGGAAACTGAGAAAAACGAAAGTTTGAATCTTCAGTGCAGGCACTGTGAAGGCAGTCTGCATTTCAGCGCAGTTCCCGAAGGGGCTACTTGTGCTGAACCAGTTTTGCCTAGTGCTACTGGGGCTCCCTCCTGTTTATTGCCCTGTTTTCACCCTTGTTTTTGCAGCATGTTACCAGTCAATGTACCTATCTGAAACCAACTTTCCTTGCCACTATTCCGCCTCGGTTGTATAAAGAAACTGTGTTTGTTCTTTGTGTATTTCTTGTATCATTTGCAGTTTCCCATAACGAAAGTGAACTAGTCTTGCTGTGGCCTCTTAGATCTAGACCTGTGATAAAGTGTCGTTCTGATCTTAAGAGTTAGTTTATTTGCTGTTCATAGCTGATTGAGCTTTTGCTTTCGTCATATGGTTTGAATTTATATATTTCTAGTGTCGAAACAAGTAAATCTTAAGGTGTCTTTTGATTTTGGACAAGCTTGTTTGCTTTCGCTTGAAATTGAATTCGAAATTATACAACAACTTTGTTTTTGTATTACATCAACATTAAGAAAGAGAAAAGAAATACCTGCATTTTGCATTTTGCATTTGATAAGTTTGTATGTTGATTTAGGGAAAAGTGCATTAGTGTATGCTCTTTGATCTGTGTGAAAAGATGATGTCTTTCTTTTCCCTCAGTAGTTAAGATTTTCATAAGTCGAAAAGATTGAAAAAGCTTGCTTCTCATCTTAGACTGCATTTAGGAATTTGTATCATACATCTCGTGGTGAACCTTGAAAGGCAAACTTTAAAAAGATCAACTTAAAATATATTGAATGAACCTAACAATGCTTTGAAACATAACACAAACACATAGAGGTCTAAGGTAGAGACGTGTTCCGGCGTCGTTAAACATAGTGACTATCGATCTCGAAGAAGGTGGGTGATTCCTCCTGAGAGTCGGTGGCACTAATACGGACTTGTGCTCCCACGTACCGTCGCGTATATATTGGGAGACCCCTATAGGAACAAAGCCTTTATCCATAGGAAGCCGTGTCGACCGCCCTACTGATCGCAATGCAGTGAACACGGCATTCACGAAGATCGACCACCCGTACCGTAAAACGTATTCTGTGGTTTTGCGAAAGGTTTGGCACACCCTCTGCCTAGAACTCCAGAGCAGTTTCTTTTGGCCTTTTTCAAACTCTATAACTGAAAAAGTCCATCCGAGCATTTGTCACTTCGGGCTCGTTAAAACATCGAAGGAGACTAGAGTCATCTTTAGCTTTTTCTCGACTCTTTAAAACTGAAAAAGCAAGTTGTGTCTAAAGCATCGTTATAAAATTTATTTTAAGCGGAATAATCATCACCTTTCCCTCGTTGATCTTCGAAGTTAGTCCACCACAAGTGGAAGTTCCTGTAGAATCGCTAAGAAATCTTTTGGATAGACTAGATATGTCTGAACAACCGTCGACATCTAGGACTGTGTCGTTCGACACAGCAGCAGCAGAGCCTCCTGCTACTACTCCAACGATGTTTGCTGGTATACCATCTGTCCCGGCCAATTGTCAACAACAAGCCGGAGTCCAATCAGGGACAACGACATGGTTAGTTCCTATTTCTTCATCCGGATTATCATCTGGTATTTCTTATGTTGAAACTCAACAAATTGATCCAATGTGTCTTCAAAGGCCAATTTACCCTTTAAGTACTGGATTTCCACCATATGGAGGGCAGTATGCTCTTTCATTGTTCCCTACCAGAGAACAACCATATGGGAGTTTACAACAAAGTTCAGGTCAAACTGGAATTACATCCAGCGGTTGGGTACCAATACTGCCTCAACAACCAGGAGTTGTATATTCAATGCAACCAGTACACCCTGTGTCGAATATTCCCACCATACCTGCTATAGTGAATGTGTCGCAAGTACAAGCTCCACCTGTTGTATGTCAACCCCAATCTCAGGTTGCAATACAACAACCACTTGTCTCAACGACTCAATCACAATCTCAGGGTAGTGCCTCCTTATCTGGAGCGACTCAGGCTCAAACAAGTACTGTGACTCCTCATCCTGGTCAATCATCTAGTATTGGTCAACAGCAAATGGTCCAACAACCAGAGCTGGTTCAATCTCAACAACCGCCATTCCAGCAATCATATCAAGGACCTGAGCAACAAGTCTTTGTAAGTAATGGGCAACCATACTATAATGGTTATGCCCATCAACCTTGTCAAAGTTGCCAGCATTATGCTGGTTTGCAAAGACCCATTGCTCAGGCGATCCCATCTTATCCTGGATATGCTTCGCCTAACCTGAATCAACAGTTTCCCTTTGTAGCAACTCTAGAATTACCAGATCTAAACCGGCTGACGAATGATCCAATTGCTTATGCCCCTTGGTGGCTAGCGATTCCACATAAACTTCCGTCAGATATTCCTAAATTTAATGGAAATCCGGGTGAAGATCCATCGAATCATGTGATGACATTCCATCTATGGTGTTCATCGAACACCCTGAATGATGATTCGATAAGACTTCGCCTCTTTCAGAGGACGTTAATGGGTCCAGCGGCAAAATGGTACATTGAATTGCCTAGAGCTTCGTTCGACAACTTCAGTACCTTAGCCACAACCTTTTTAACCTATTTTCAATTACCGATAAGGTATGAAACGGGAACAGAACTCCTTACCAACTTCAAACAGACGACTGCCACCCACATATCTGATCATATACATGAGTGGCGTCGTCGTCGTAGGATGGTGAAAACATATGTTCCCGATCAGCTGTTAGCTGAATGGTTTATAAAGTCGTTACTTCCTGCTATAACGGAAGATGTGGCCAAGGGGGGAGTCATAACAGAGGAGCAAGTTATCGCTCGTGCACAGTATTTGGACTTAGTTTATACTCAGTCTGGCACGCTCTACGACAAAATACCCGACGCTCCTAGACCGGAATTTTCAATTCCTCCTCCTCCTAAATCAAACAATGACTCTCACGCCAGGGATGGCGTGATTGGCAAGAACAAAATTTATAGTCAAAATGCAAATGAAGAACTTCTTGCCTCAGAAGTAAATGCCATGTCGACCGACAAGGGCAAACAAGTGAAGCAACCAGGGGGCAAGAAGAAAAAGAAAGGGAGAAAAAGGAAACCCCCAGCAGGGTGTCATATATGCGATGAGGATCATTGGACGAAAGATTGTCCACATATAGCTGAAGTTAAGAAACTCTTTAAGAGTTCAAAAACCCCAGCAGTATTGACTGATCCGTTTCCTAATCCAGGTCAAAATCTGGTTGCTAATCAAAATGCTTCCCGATCCCAAGTGCTTATGTTGTCTACCTCAAAGCAGCAAAATAATGCTTTGACGAGGAATAAGGATTACAGGAATCCAAAGCTGTCGAAAAACAAGGCTAACGAACAACCTAGTAGTTCGACAACAACTTTGACCGAAGTTGTGCCACCCATCGTCCCTGAGCCAATAATAAAGTCGCAAAAGGGAGCATTACACAAATCGACATTTAATCCTTGTGCGAAAATAGCACAGATAGAGGACTTGGCCCAATCGCCGTCCGTTATGTTGACACTTGAGGTACCACAAAATTGCTTCTCCCAAGAACAAGCTTTATTATCAGCAATAGGTGGAATTGACCCAATGGATTCCAATCTTGTCGCCTTTGATCATAAAGGATATGACCCTCAGTTACCAGCTAAACTAGCTTTCCTTATTCAAGTGAAAGCCCTCAACAAAACTGTTCATCGAACAATTATTGATGAGGGGGCATCTACATGTCTTATGTCGATGAGTTGCTGGAAAGATTTAGGCTCACCACCCTTGTCGAAATCGTCAACGACGTTAAAAGCATTTGATGGACGATCATACACGCCATACGGGATTTTAAGTAACTTGCAAATTGAACTGGGGGGCAAAACAGTAGGAATTGATGTTGAAGTAATTGATGGAAACCTCGATTACAACATCCTACTCGGAAGACCATGGATCTATGCCATGGCCGCAGTTGTGTCGACCTACTTCAGGGAGATTGCATTTCCCTTCCAAGGAGGAATTACAATCGTCGACCAACAAACTTTTCTCCCCAACAGTTCACAAGTTACGGAAAGCATTCTAATGATCCATGGAAGGAATCATTCGCTCCAAAATATCGGAGTAGGTCTCCTAAAAGACCCTGCCTTAATGGGTACTTTTGCCCTACCGCCTCCAAGTAATCTGGCGGAAGTGGCCACAGTGGAATATGAAACCTTCTATGTCTGATGGATTTGGACTCCGAGGACGGTTCTTATCTCATGTCAACCTCATTAAAAAATGAAACAAGGAGTCAGAGGACGGTTCTTATCTTGTGTCAACCTCTTTAAAAAATGAAACAAATCCCCTTTCGCAAAGGTAAACCTTCATTCCAACCACCGAGTTGAATGCAATGAAGCTTGGGGGGCATGCACCTCGATTTGCGTTATTATGCTGGGGGCATGCGAACTTATCACCAAGCAGTTTTAGCACATAGTTCATGCTCGTTAAAAAATAAACATAAGATTTTTGCGCATTCAAGCTCGTTAAAAAATGAACCCATCTCGGTAAATAACCATTAAGTATGTAACCTGATCAACCATAAAAGCCTTGGTCGTGTTTTGCACCTGCCACCTCCACTTTCATTTGGCCGATCGTTCACCTCCATATGATTGTTTACCCATTTTGAGGAACAATTGCGAAGAGTGATTTCACCTAGCCATCCTTGTGACACTGCCGTGATTGGAAAATTCCAACCTGTACCTGGAATCAGCTGCTATCCATGTTCATCACTCGTTCCTCAAAAGACGAGTCTTCTTTAAGCTCTTTTCAACTGACTCGTAAAATATGAAAAGATTGCCGAGTTTTGGCCTTCCAGCTCGTTAAACGACCGGAAGAGCTATCCCTCCTCTAGATTTTAACCTTTTTGGACCTGAGGGATTATTGCACAAAAAGATCGAGCGCTTGTTTTGTTCGGCTCGTTAAAACTATCGAAAACTCATCCCTTCTGTATTGTTTTATACTTTTTCGGACTTAAGGGATTAGATGACGAAAAAGGAATTTTGGAGTTAACTTTATGTACCTTTTCAGACTCTCTAAAAATGAAAAGGACCGAGTTTTCCTTGTCGTTAGACTCGTTAAAATGATTAAATAGCGACAAACTTGTCTTTAGACGAGAACGAGTTTCCCTATCGCTAGGCTCGTTAAAACATAGCGATGGGCTTGCCCGAAGGGCAGGTTATAGAACAAGCATATGTTATCCTCCTCAAGCTTGACAAAAATAAAGAGGTACTGGTCAGAAATGACTGGGGAAAAATTGGGAGAACCTCAAAGCTTTAATGGTAGCAAGTCGCTCTTGAACATGACACTTTGTCCTCCGTATCACATCGGATTGGGTTGTTTCATTCACCGGTCTCATCACCATGGTCCTCGCCAAACCATCCACATTTGGGGTAATGCTACCGATCCATCACATCAGTGTCGTTATATGTTCAAGAGATGTTGTTCAGAAAGAGTCAACCGTGTCCCATCCACTGCCATACATTATCCTTCATCCACCCATGATCGCCACCCTGGATCATATTTCACAGATTGTTTTCACCTCCACTAAAATCATTAGCTCCATTCCGTGTCACTGATGTGGGATTCATTAAGGCCCTCCTTTGACGGATCGCTTCTTGTCGACTTCAGCTCATTATCCAAGAAGTTGATCTAGGAACAACCCCTCAGTACTTTGAAGCTTGCATGCCTCAATGGCAAGTTTCTCACTTCCGGCGACAGGTATACATCAATGACCTTCGACCAGAAGATTTTGCGTGGTGTTCGACGCCAAGTCCTTTATTCACACCACGTGAATTGTACTACAGTACCTTGAGGGTCATTGTCATTATTGGTGATTCCTCTCGCGCTTGTTAACGGTTTACATTATTGACCGGTAATCAAGCGATGTCTTTCCATGTTCGACTTCAGCGCAATTCTCACATGGATCGACTTGTACTTAGAGTGAAGATCGAACGAGTTTGAAGACCCCGGATCTAGTTTCATCCATCCGGGCTGCGATATATATTCAGGAAATATAAAGACATTTGATATGTACATCATTACAGCAGATGATCATCCTACTCAAAGGATGATAATTTCAGCAGAGAATTATCAGTCTACCATCAGACGATCGTCTGTTCTATGTACCAAAATGAATTTATAAAGCTAAGCATGGGAATGCCCGCCTAAGCTAGATCATGAAAGAAGAATGAAAAATAATGTATTGTATTGTATTTTATTACAGGGCGCCTCTCAGCGATTGAATGAACTTCGGATCCTCCTGATAAAGCATTTCACCCGATAAACGACCTCATACTTTAGGGGGCAACTGTTATAGACATTTTTGTGCCTAAGGGATCCAAAGTCCCTAAACATGTTGTTCCTACCAACAAACCACAGCACTAAAAATCAGTTCTCCACCTGAAAACACTCAAAAACAAGCTAATTCTGGATCATGTCAACTGCTCCACTGAGCATCTGCGCTGAATGTCAACTGCTCCACTCTGTACCTGCGCTGGGCGAGATTGGCCAAGTGGCACAGTCATTCTGCAAGGTGTCAAATGCCCAGGAAGCTTCCAAGATGACACTTGGATCAGGGAATTCGCCTTGTGATGAGTAAGAGGATCTAGATCTCCAAGTGGAAGCAAGAAACTCCATGTGGACTCAAGAACTGAAGAATAACTGAAGTGGGAGAGGACACTAGTCAGCTTCATGCCAAGCTCAAGCTGACTCATCCTTTCTCCAAAAATCCTATATATAGAGCTCTCTCATGAGGTCTATAGGAGGCTGGAATCTTGTGAATGTAAGGAAGTGTTGTTGGTTTGAGTATAGAACTATTGGGCGATTGCTTTGAAGGAGGTGAAGAGGAGATTTCTTTCTGCTGGGAGGTGTTGCTAGATTGGGCCTCTTATGGTTGTAACACTCTCAGAACTTTACTTCTTCCATTAATAAAGCATTTGAGGTTCTTATATATGCATGTGTCTCTGTGGCGTATTGATGCTTGTATATTTGATTTATTCTAATCCTTGAATCAGTTATGGATGTATGCTTCTTGTAGTTTCCTTTTCTTGTGCTTTTGCAGGATCTTTGTGTAGCTGGGCCAGTGAAAGAGCAAGGAGCTGGGAACAAGCAGCAAAGAGGGAAGATTGGATCAATCATTAAGCGGAAGATAATCGTTAGTGGATCTCTTTCTCCTCTCTCTTACATCTCATAAAGAAGTAATCTCGAATAGCTTTGCTTTGATTGTTGCTGAGGTACTATCACCCTTAGAGTGGGATAGGGTCATTCCGTATTGGATACTTTTCCCAACAACATTGAGGTTTACCTTTATCAGCCTGAGGTGAAATTTCAAGTGCTAACACCCTCTAAGGAACAAGTTATTGACATACTCACCAAATCACTGCCCAGGGAGGCATTTGAATACCTCATACAGAAGCTGGGGATAGTTGATGCATCATCTTGCTACTGAATCTTGTCTATTTCAGAGAAAAGTGGTTGTACGTGAGTTTCATGAGGAGGATCCACGTACATACGCCGATTTATGAAGATAAATTCGCGTATATGTTGGTTTAAAGAAAAACAGTGGGCCAGCTTCAGGATGAAAAGAGTCTGATATAGGTCTGGCAGAGACCATCTGGCACAGGTTCAGGGGGAGCATCTACTCTTCTAATAATGAATTGTTGGCATTATCTTAGAAGATCTTGGTTTACATTCACAGTTTTTTTAATCTCAGGTGGTACAGGTGCATGCGGAAGAGCATGGTTGCTGGTCTGAATGATGATTGAGGGTTATGATGATTGATGATTGACAGATGCTAGTCTTGCTGTAGATATTTCGTCTCTATGTCATGTATTTCTTTTCTTATCAAGGCCATGTAACAACCTATCTTGGTTTCCCCACTATGCCTGGGATGGATGAAGTAATGTTCTTGTTGTTATCATGTGTAAATTCTTGGTGTATCCCCACTTGGTTGGGAGATGGATGTATGTATGAGTCTTTGGTGATAGGAAGGTCATTTATAATGTATAAAGTCATGTTTCTTTTGTACAACATCTTCTTGTAGACCTTGCCTACAGTCAGGGGGAGCTTGGACAACACAGCAGAGCAGAGATTTCAGCATGTATTCAGGGGGAGCATAACGCTTTGCCCTTGATGTCAAAGGGGGAGAATGATTTTGAGTGACTTGGGGTTGCCATCAAGTCCAAAGGGGGAGATTATTGGCATTATGACACAGGTTTGGCACTATGGCATAGGTATTGTCCTTGATGGCAACTCACTCAAAGGTCAGATCACAGTTTAGGGTCTCAGAATGAAAGAAAATGAGGTATACACAAGTTCCTCTTAACAAAATCGCGTATACATGTGGGTGTACTGATAAAAAGGCGTGTATACGTATGCACACACTTTCATGCAAAGAAAAGCGCGTACATGTGGGAAAACTTATGGTTGGTCCATGGTATTTAGTCTGACATATTTGAACCTATGGTTTTGGTCCTTGGTATTGCATCTAAAGTGTTGAACCCAAGTATTGAGTCCCGAGTATTGGATCTCTATGGTTTTGGACCATGGTTTGAGTAAGGCCTAAGTCTATAAAAAGGGAAGGAGATCATTTGTCAAGGGATGATCTAAAGAATTGAATATCTTATGAAGAGCAAGATCTAGAATACTATCATTGGGTTATGGTGCATAACCAGATCTGAATCAAGGAGGAACCTGAGCACAAGGAGAAGGATAAGCTCTATTGATGGGTCAAGATCTTAAGGCGGTTTGAAGAGAAGTATCTTTGTGTAATCTTTGATCTGTTATATTTGGTAGATGATGTGATCTATAAATATGATAATATGGGTATAACTAATGTCTGAATAAGTAAAAAGGATAAATTATCTTTTATAGATCTATACGCAGGTTCAGCGCAGTAGAGGCACGTATTCACGCTGGTTCACTAACTTAAAACAACGTATACGCAGGATGGCCTTGATACAGAAGCGTATGCACGCACGTTCCATATATTGAAGTAGCGTATATCTAATGAAATATGTTTTAGCTGTTTCTGTTTATTGCTGCAGTGTTCTGGATTCAGAATTGGTGTTTGGTTACTAGTACTCTTTTCTGGTTACAACATTCTGAGAGGTTATTGGTTGATTCAGTATTTGTTTTGTACAAAGGAGGTTGGTTAATGCAGATATACTTGATGTTTGATTGATATTCATGGATCCAGTCTGAAAATTTATGAAACATGGTCCATGGAAGAAAAGAGAAGGTTGTAGCCTTTTGTAGGTCAACTCCTACGTACTAGTACCTCAGCTAGTACAAGAGCTAAGGGGGTTGTAGCTCCCTTCCAGGAGAAGCTGGAGAACGAGAGAAGGTTGTATCCTTTTGTAGGTAGCAGCCTGCATACTGGTATAAGACTGCACCAGTACAGAAACATTGTAAAAAGAAGTTTCTAATTGAAAAAAGATAGAGATGAATTGCAGTAGGTAGTTTCACCCACATTGGGTTTCCACCTTATATCTTGTGTCCTTATGTGTGTTTTCCTGTTTTTTTTTACTATTCCTAGTTACTGTTCATATGGTTTGATGCACAGATTAATGATCAACATCTGAAGAATAATTTAAATTACAAGTCTGCTCATATATGCTTGTTTCCTTAACTGAAGTTGCGTACATACGCGGTATTTACTAACTGAAGTAGCGTATACAAATCTGATAGTGAAATGAAAAATAATTGACCTGATAATACTGATTCACCCCCTCCCCTCTCAGTATTATTTCCAACACTTTGTGAGTTCTAACACAGAGATGTTTGCACGAACCTTCTTCATATCATCCACAATGGGAATATTGACCAAGGTGTCTGGGGATGGAACTTGGTTTGTGGTTTCTGGAGGAATGGTTCTGTCCTTAGTTCTGTCAAAAACACTTGTCATTGAAATTTATTTCCTAGACTTTCTCTAGGTGTTTTGTGCTGAGTTAGCCGGTAGGTTGATTTTCCTTAACAATTTTTCTTTGAATTTGTTCTTGGGTAACTCAATTATGATGGCCAGCCCTTGGCTTCTTAGGTTGTACCGGTTATTTTGCTTTTGGTCCGGACCATCACTTAGAGGATGCTTATCGACAATACTCTTTTGGGCTATGAGAATGTAGTTAAAAATGTTCACTACATGTCGAGCACTTGGAGATTCATCAGCTACAGTAGCTTCTTCCTTCTCTCCCTCAGGCTCAGTTTTCTCTTCAACCATGACTGAATCAACAATATATGTAGCCATCTTGATCATGAGTTGGTTCCGTTGTGGGCACATATTTTCTGAATGATGCTCTCGATGAAATGTGCAATGTGAATCCGTGCATATTTTCTCAATATTTAGGACAACATTGGAACTCTGCGCAGACTTTGTTGGATGGTTACTGCTACTACTAGAAGTTGTATTCCTTCTGAACAGGTAGTTCAGGGGTTGCTGCTCACAGTAGTCTCTCTTGTCCTTTGTTTGAGTTTTTCCATTTTAGTGGTCAATGACTTGATGAGGCGAGTCAAGCTTTCTAGATCATTTGGATCTTTCTCTTTAACCTTGCTCATGGAGGTCTCAGAACTCTTACCATGTCCTTGGAGTCTTTTGTTGATTCATCATTTGAGATGACTCCAACATAGCACAAGTACTTCTCATCATCAATCACCTCTTCATAATTTTCTATTAATGGCTGCTCTGCAATTCGCTTTACAAACTCCACAATACTTGCTAGCAAGGTAGAAGTGTAGTAATCTATGGTGATGGAGTCATGAGGTTTTGTACTTTCCAAAAAAATGTTCAAAATTCGATTGAACCTGTAGTTGAAATCTTTCACTTTCTCCATTTTTTCCATCTTAATATTACCCAACTCCTTTAATAACATGGTAGAGGTTTTGTCTTCGACAAAAGTTTCAAGAAATATGTTGCCTTGAGGGGGATTGGACCCAAGTCTATAGTTAGTTGTGCTAACCAACAAAACCCTACACTACGGCCCTTTTTACAACAACCCGCATAGCACAGACTACAGTCTCACCCGAGGAAGTATTGGGCGATGACAAAACCAGGTTTCTTCATCCAAAGGTCTATGTGATGTTTGTCTGTTACTCCTAGGGATTTATTCTGACCTTCGTGAACCCTAACCCTTAAACCACGGAAATTATGATAACTTATAGATAATAGAGTCTAACTCTGCGCCAATTGCTTTAAACATTCATAACATCTAGTAAACTAACATATCTACCAATTTCATGCATCTATCAAGTACTTTTCAAGATAAATTTAGTAAATAGAGTGAATACACAGTAAATTCAGAAGTAAAGAGTAACACACAAATACACAAGTTATGCTCCAAAATAGTCTTTATTATGTTCAGATCTTCTATTATAGACTCTTTTCTTCCCTGCGCACATAGCTACAGTGGCCTGCACACTCATTTGCGAACTTACCAAGGTATTTGTGCACATAGCTGCAGGAGCCTTCCCCTTTTCCTCAATACAAAAAACAGACTTCTCTAACTTAGATCACTTGCTCATACATTCAATTTTTTGATATCTCATATGAATATCTATGACTCATTTTTATATCATCTTCTATTACAATACCATGGTCCGTGAACCATAGGCGGGTCATAAAACAACTTAACTTCTAACAAAATAAGGGGCTTTTACCTTCCTAAAGCCCCTTTGACTCCTAAGGACCTTCATACTCTACTCCTAAAAATGCGAAGAGTTTACAATAATAACAAATTGTTTACAAAATTTACCCCAAGGGACCCTGTCCCAATAGGCCCCCAACACAATGTCGTGACTCATCCTCAAGCCACTCTACTAGTGGCACCTCGACCTTCACATGTAGCTCACTGAATTCTATATTCAGTACTTGAAGATTGGTTGTTCCCTATGTAATGACCTGACGAACTTATTCAACTAATTTTTTTGTGGTTGGGCCTTCGATTGCAAGGACCATGTTTCTCTACGTCTACTGCATCGCCTTCATCTTGATTTTTACTGATAGTGTCAACTGACTTGCTTCATTTGCCCAGGGCTACATCCTTGAAGATATGATAGATTCCTTCTGATGTAGCTCATCAATCTCACTCTGGATGAGCTTGCCCTCCTGCAATCTAGTCAACCTTTACACTAGTGCTAAGGTTCGCATTGTAGACCTGATCTCATCAAACTGCCTCTGCTTTTCTCGGATATTTGATTCAATCTTCTGCAAATTTGGATCCTCCTACAGTGAAGTCCACAGTTCCATTACTCATTCAAACAACTGGGTGTATCCCTTAACTGCAGCTTCTAATTTAGCCATCTCTTCTTTAATAGTAGCCTTGCATTGCTCTCTGACTTCTGGAGGAGTGGTTGGCTGTAGCTTAAGTTGGAGCTCAGATATCTGCAGTTGTAGCTCAAATCAAACTTTTCCAATTTCCTCCTTTGACTCCTTTATTGCGGAAGCTAGCTTCTGAATCTTCTTTGTGGAGGCCGCTTCTACTAGAATCTAGAGCTCGGGAAGCTCGCTATAGGCTTGTGCTATTTTTGCTTCTAGCTGCTGACTTCGTGTAATGCCTTCCTCCCTTTCCTTGAGGGCCTACACCTTTTCCTCGAATATTTGTTGATTGTTGGGTTTGACTCCGTTGATAATGAACAGTGTGAGTTGTTCCCAAACTTTGAGCTCATATGATACCCCTTGATGTCGTTTGTGTAGTGTCTAAATAGGAAGCTCCACTAGGTTCAATCTCAAATCCTTCACATGTAAGAGGCGCACCTTTTCTTCTGATGCGTCAACATGTAGTGACCCCTCGGGAAACTGCATTGTGCGGAGGTCTGTGGTGAGCTCTGCTGCTAAGGCTAACCTTCTCACTTGTTTCAATTTGGCTTGCTTCAAGATTTCCTGACCAACACTCACTTGAATAATTCCTGTTTGGACTTGCATTTCCCTCAGGCCCTACCGCACCTTATCCAACGTCTAATGATACTGGTCCTCGATGTGGTTCCAGATATTCTCTATTTCATCGCAGACCACATCATCGATCTTGTCTAGGTCCCCCTCCATGAGGACCAAAGGAATCACACTTGCCAATTTGTCTGACTTCTACTTCTTGAAAGGCCCTATATAAATCCACTTCTACCTATTTTTGACAAAGAAGGGGGACTCCAAGCCTATGCCCCCTTGCTCCTCACCTTCTATCTCAACCTCTTCATCAGTGCACTTTGTCTCGGATTCACCTAGTTCAATGGTGGCTTGTGACATGGTGGCATATTTCTCCTTCAACGCTTTTGTCTCTTTGGGAACTTCCCTCTCCTTTATAGAAATCTCCTTCTACTACGTGGCCTTTTCTTTCATCGCAGGCTTCTCATTCACGGAAGCCTTCTGTGCTTCCTTTTTCTTTTCTTTTATTGTTGTTGTCATTGATGTGGTCTACACTACCTCACCTTTAACAACCTTACTAGTACATGCATCGGCATCAGAAGGGGTGAGCCAGTCACTCGGATATTTATTGACGACCCCTATAATATCGTCTTCGACAACTAAGTACAACAACTTGTGCCATGTGCCCATGGTGCCTTTCTTTGTGTGGATGTGCAGATTATGAAAATCTTCCTTGAAATCAACAACATTGATGTACTACGCATGCAAACTTGGTGAAAACCTTGGCCGCTAGTTAATCACCATCCTCAGCTCTCATTCAAACGAGTCCCAAAAAGTTTTCATCTCCATAACACTTTCGGGGTCTTTGGTCTCCCATAGTAAGGTGAACTTCACTGTCTCGGGGAGATCTGGATCATGCTAAGGGAACTAACTTTCTTTGGGCATCCATCATTCCACCAATGCGATAAAAGAAAGTAGCCACGCATAGTGGAATGCCTTGTCCTCATCCTGGGCCTCTCTGCAATCCTCCAAAAATTCATGACATAAGTATTGAGACTAGTTGTATTGGACTCCTTTGGTGCACTGCACAACCAAAGATACTACTAGCGCTGACACTTCATCGACGCGACACTTCCTCGTGATTTTTCTGGCCAAAATTTGTGTAGCGAACTGCACTGTGCCATATAAGATAGAATGAATTGAATAACCATGTGACTTCTTCACCAGGCTGAAATCATGCTTCATTTGTTCTGCCAACCTCTTCTCCTGCGATTTTCCCACAAATGCACTCTCAAGGTCCACTCCTTGGTAAGGCAACAATGTGATTATGTGAATGAACATGTCAGTAATCGGGATGGGCCCTCCTAAGCATAGGCAACCATCGTGCACCGACATCAACAATTAACATGAACAAACTATATTAATGGTGTTGCGGCTAAAATGTGATACCCATAACATGTTTAACAACCCCATGTACCCCATTCCAGCCAGCCATTTCATTGGCTCAAGCCACGTAACCTCTGATTCTTCATAATATACCTTCTTTATGTACTTACTTGGTTCCAACGGTGAGAAGTTTGCTTGGTCTCCCAAGTCCCAGTCGTCTATCTTCAAGTATGGTATCCAGGCCAACAGATTTCCCTCAAACGACAAATTCTCTAGCGGCAATGGTGTGGAGACCATGAAATTCACTGAATCTAGGTCTTTAGGAACTTTAGTCGTGGATTTTATCGGTGGTATATAAGGCAGAAGCCGACTTATCGACCCAAATTCGTTTGCATCAATCTCCTCAATTCCCCTGGTTAGTTCTTCCTCATCTAGGTCCAAGGGTTCTATCGGCTACCTGGTTCTATCCAACTTCCCCTTTTGTATGATCTCTCTTGGATTTGTGCATGGTGATTTTCACACCGGTGCTAATTGGGGCTTCTTCTGCCTTTTATCTCTGACCATGGAAGCAAATGGATTAGGTCTCGGTGACCTAGGCGCTGCAGTAGGCACAGTAGTAGGCACAGGTTGTTCTGGCTCAGGTTGATTTGCCGTCATTCTCTCCAGGAATATTTCACATTGCCAATTAGTTAAATTTGTGAATCATGGCCGTAAGATATTCTCTTGGAGTACTTCCCATTCTTCTACAGACATACAACAACACTCTTGGCATAAACTGAAGTGCAAAATCTCAAGACCAGTTCTCAGGATGCAAAGTGTTCGAATATTGAGCAGGATGTTGTATTTATAATGCAATTTGAATTCAAATCCATCCATTCCCTCTAGATCCATGTCATTAATGTTCTTTCGTGGCAGATTTCCAAAGATATGCTCCTTAAATTCTCTTCCCCTGCTCCTTTTAACGGAGAAATTGTCATCAAATCATCTACAGTGCCTCCAACTGTCACATTTTGGCTAGGTTGCATGGGACCTGCCATGCTAGCATAGATCCTTCATCACAGCTCTCCACTTTTCCAGCCCATCCACTTTTCCAAACTATTATGCTGTAAGTGTAGTTTATAGTCCCGCACTCTCTTGCAACTTCCTAGAGTACTAAGACTATCCCGCATCCATATAGTCATTGCAGAGGGGTGGGATCACCCCTATACAACTTTAACCGAATCCCATTGACTTTTCCTAGAAACAGATCCCCATTCAACTTCATGAGTTGAACTGCACCACCATCCGTAATATCCTTAACAATATATGGACCCATCCAATGCATTTGGAACTTTCCCATAAACTTTATAAAATTACTATCATACAACAACACTAGATCTTCAGTTCTAAAGGTGTATTGTTTAATGTGTCGATCATGCCACGCCTTTTCGTGATCCTTTTGAACATGATGATGAAAACCAACAAAGAAGTGATCTTCATCCAACTCAGTTAGTTGCGTGAGGCGTTCTTCCATGGTATCTCGATCGGCCATGTCTGTAACTGTAGCAATCCATAAACTTGGTATGATGTACTCCATTGGCATTACAACTTCTTGTCCATAAACAAGTCTAAATGGTGTTTGTCTAGTAAAATTTTTATATGTAGTTATATACGCCCATAAAATAGCTGGGATGCACACATCCCAATCATTATGTTTTTCCTTACAAATATTCGTTAAGACATTCTCCAGGATCTTGTTAAAGGCTTCCACCATGCCATTTGCTTGAGGATGATACAACATACTCTTCTGGTGATACATTTGGAACTCCTCAAGCAAGGCAGCGATTCTTTCATTCAAGATGTGCGAACCCATATCACTCATCAAAATATTAGGGTGGCCAAACCTGAGATAAAATGTATTAAAAAATGAACTTTGCAGCTATAGCTGCGCTACAATCCTTCACATCCTACACCTTAGCCCACCTTGTGAAATATTCGATCGTTGTAATGATATATCTAGCTCATGTCTTCTTTCCTAGTGGCTGAATTGGTCCTACGAAGTCAATTTCCCACTTATCAAATGCCTTTAACGACACCTACAGGTTCAAAGGAAATTCATCCCTTCATGATGACCTCCTTATTCTCTGATAGACATCGCATGCCCTGCAATACTCCTTGGAATCCTTACGAATAGTCGGCCACCGTAGTCCTTCTCGTAGGATCTTCTGCACAGTTTCTCTTCCCACATAATGTATTCCTGCAACTCCTCCATGTGCTTCAATGAGGATACTTTGCCTTTCATAGTCTAGGACATACCTACATAGTACTTCATTCGATCCCATTTTATATAAGTGTCCTGAGATGATAGAAAAATCTGTAGCCCTGACCACCAATTATTTTTTGTTGTTGTCTTGTATATCCTTTAGGAGTTGTACCTGTAGACAAGAACTGGATTATCTTTGAAAAATGTTTGTCCATGACGCGCACAACAAAGAGTTTCACATCAGGCAATCCTTCGTCCATATTTGTAGGTTTGTCACCATTATCAATCCATGAGAGGTGATCTATTCCAACATTAATTCACCTTGGATTCACAATTACTTCACAGTCATATTCTTGAAAGAGCAACAACCATCTACAAATCCCCCCTGCAACACAGGCTTGTTGACCAGGTACTTCAAAGTAGAATTATTTGTGTATATTTTGAAGTGTGCACCCAACAAACAGTGCCTAAACTTCTAGAGTGCATACACCATTGCCAATCCTTTGTGCTTTGTGGTTGAATAATTCTTTTCTATATTTGATAACTTCCTACTCACAAACACTATTAGATGGTCGATATCACCTTCACCTGCCTGGGTTAGCACAACTCCTAGTGCTATGAAGGATGCATCTACATGTACATGGAACTCCTTCTTCTAGTCAGGGAACACTAGAATAGGCGGTGTGATCATTTTTCCTTCAAGACATCCCAACTCTTCTGGCAATCATCGTCTCAACAAAACATTGTGTCCTTCTTCAGTAATCTCTCCATGGGTGCAGTGATCTACACATATGCTTTGATGAATTTCATATAATATCTTGTATGGAACAATTGTTTAACATTCTTTGGAGGCTCTAAATTAATATTTACCGCAATTTTGGTAGGGTCTATGATCAACCCCTGCTTATAGACAACATGGCCCAAAAGTATCCCATACAGTACGCAAAATATGCACTTCTTCAGATTAAGGGATATCTGATACTTTCGACAAGTATCCAACATGAGGCAAAGACTGAAAACATGTCTCTTTACTAACCTAAACACTATCCATCGTCGAAGTAAACCTCCAAAAACTTATGAATAAATTCTTTGAAAGTGGCGAGTACCACCCTAGATAAGATTGCAGGGGCATTCTTAATTCCAAAGGGCATAACTATATATTGAAAACAACCCCATTCTGCAGTGAAGGTGGTCTTACTGTGATCCTTTAGCATGACCTTGATCTAATGATACCCTAAGAACCCATTAGTAAACGAATAGGCTTCCTAATATCCAACATTCTCCAATACTTCATCTGTGAATGGAGTAGGAAATCGATCATGGAAACAAGCACCATTCAACATTCTTAAATCTACGCAAATCTGAATTTCACCCTTTGTCTTCTTTTCTTTAACCACCATAGGACTAACCCAGTCTGGTTCTTCAGTGGGCTCAATAATCCTGGTTGCAAGCATCTTATCCAATTCTTTGCGCACTTTTTCCTTGTACTTAGGATTCAACTGGTATGGGCGCTGCTTCATTGGCTTCACATCTGGCTTCAGAGTGATCTTCATGACACCCAGATCACCTACTATCCCCTTCAAATCAGAGAACTTGGTGGGAAACAAGTCCTGATACTCTCATAATAACTCCACGACTTTATCCACTATGTCTTCATCCCAATAGTCACCTATGTTTGCGAACTTCGGCTGCGCTTCTGACCCAATATTCACCTACTTGGTATTCAGGGGCTTTGAGATGTCAGGGACTTCTTCCTTAGGCCCCACCACTTTGCATTTTCCTTCTAACTAAGGAATATTGATGTTCCTAGCATCTTCTTCGCTTTCCTCTGTGGTCACATTATAGCATTCGAGCACATGGAGCAGTTGCATACTCTAATCTTGTTGTACTCATGGGATAGGTTCTTCTGGCATTCTGAATATTGTAGCTTTGATATCCTATAACGCTTCATCAAAACTCTCGAATCCATCCTCAAAACTAAAAGTTAACAAAAATATTTCCTTCAAAAAATCCCATTATGCGGTTTCATGTTGCAACTCTGTTTCTAGATACCAGTTCATTGGAATATTATTCAAAATGTGGTAGAATATGTGAACCCATTTTGGTTGTGATTCTTCTCCCCATGTTTTTGTCCATCGAACCAAATGCTCGCGCGGATCATCCTTTCCTATATATTTCTCCACAATGCATGTATTGTCATATCCAAACCGTAGCTTCATCATCTTGTGATATTCCTTCCTATTTGCAAAGTTGTTCTTATGCGTACCCCACCATCTGGTAGGTGTAGCTCTCAACATGATGTCTAATGCCTGGAACCGATGTTCCTCTGGTTCATCCCTTTCAAATTTAGCCAGAAATAAATTGCCATATTCTAAACCATCATAATACGGTAAATTTCATACCTTAGTATATATACATTAGACTGAGTTAGTGAGCCGGTTGCATCCCAATGACGATACCTCATGCAATCTGTTATGCCAATGGTCAAGATCCCCATCTAAATCTGAGTTGTAGGAGTTGTCCTTCTCCCAAGTAATCCGCCCGTCCTTCGTAGGGAATGGAACAATAACCCTTAGTTCCTTATTCTCAAATGTCATGCTACCTTCTTGAGTTTGATGACCACGTTCATATCAAAATCCCAATCAATTCCAAGAAGTGTTGGGTATGGGTTATTTTTTTCCACTATTTCAATCACTTCAAAATCGGCTATGGATCGTGCCCCTTCAATATCCACTGTTACTCCATGTAGGTGCCCCATAGGAATAATCTTTTGTTGATTCTCCATTCTCAGCTAGATCAATGACCACTGTAGTGCTAGTCTTCCCATTCTTTCCCAGATTTTCTTCAGCGAAACATTTGCATTAGACCCCAAATCAAGGATTACCTGGTCCATTTCAAATTCTCTAATATGGGTAGTAAATCTTATTTCCTGACTGGTCCTTTTATGCCTTTATCCACCTTATGCACTACGCGTTGGTCCAATAGTGGCTTACCCTTTCCAGCAGAGTTATATATCAATTCTTGCAGTCTCTCTACTACTTTTTGGTCTCTTAGGAGCTTCATCCAGGTTTTTTAAAAAGATGTCAACAAGGAGGGATCTGTTTCTTGCGCAGTACTAACTCCTTCAAGCGTCTTTGTGCACGTACTTTGATTCCTTGATGTAGAAGCTCCTACATCCTTGAAGCTGGTCTTTGCCTCCATAAATGTTTCCTTTGCTTTATTCACATCGATTCAAAACTCCTTGTCACTAGCCTTGCGTGACCATATATTTTCCTCGGGTAGTTTCTCTTTATCCTCCCCAGTAGCTATATCGCTTTGCATAACGATATTAACACTAGGACCATCTTCGTGCAGTTCATATCTCATCATCTAGATGTTCTGGGTAGGTTGCTAAGTCTGGGTCTTCTTTTCTTGCATCTTCGTGATAAGCACAAGACAATATTCTATGACATGATCAAACTGTCGACAATATTGACAAGATGGGTGTGTTGGATTCTGACAATCTCACACAAAGTGACCTAGTTCTCCACAATTGTAACAAATCATTTGGCCTCAGCCTCTTCCAGCTCCTCCTCCTCTTCCCTGGAATAATTTGTGCCTTATAGTTGCGCTCTGATCCTGTTGAGGATGTTCCTCCATCTGTACTCTATATGTTCATGTTCTGTCCATCATTAATTCATAACTTCAACAATTGTGCTCGTCATGGGCCACAGACTTATAGAAATTACAGAACAACTGCTGGGGAGTCTGCACAAACTTTTTCAGAAAATGACAATTGTTCGTCATATTTTTTCTTGTAATCTAACAAATAGTGCACCATAGTACCACACTTTTACTTGTCCCAACAATATTTTTTGGCTTTAGGGGAACCGGACCTCCCCCAACTAGATAATTCTGGTACATCGGCCAATGATCCTTGTCATGACCATGGCCTTTACATTTTAAGCACCAGAATTCGGTGCGGACCTCATTCTGGACTTATTTTCCCTTTTTGAGGCTCTGCAATTCCATATGCAGGCTAGCCAACTACAACTGAATCTGTTGCACTCTCAGATTTCTATCCTGAATAGGTGAGGCTTCCATCTTCATAGCAATCTCCAATGCCTCAGCATGATTTCCAATATTCTGATATGACAGTGGCAATCTTAAATGGGGTAATAATGAAGCAATATACTAATCCTTGTGTTGGTCATCCGTGATCTGCATATTAGCCTATTGCAGCAAAAATTTCAACCTTTGATCGAAATCCCACGCAAACTCATTTACCTTATGCTAGATCCCTTCGACTTCTGTTACCAACGGGGCTTGCGATTTAGGCTTCTTAAATTCATTATTCAACGCATCCTTCATATATTTTAGCACCGCAGCTGGGTGATTTGAACAATACTTAATATACCAGCCCAACGCTATATCTTGCAATGTTGTGACCAACTGTTCTTTCTTCAGGTCATCATTTGTTATCTGTTGTGACTTCCACACAGCATCTGCTACCAACCAAAATTGTTGGGTCTTCTGTCGCTAGACCCCTAAAAATGGGCATTTTCATAGCATTTGCCATATTGAATAGTGGTGGTGGAGGTGAAGGTGTAGGTGTGTGAGGTGGAAGGTGACAACGAAGGTGGAATGGATGGATGTGGTATTCCCGCGATACCCTGATTTACTATCTGTAGCGCACCTTGAGGCATCTTCAGAATGCTACTTTCTTCATCACTATTAGACAATCTCAACAAATTAGGACTGTATTCAGCACCTGAATCTAAATTTCTTCTAAATGGCTTTCCACTTTGTGTAGCTCCTGTCAAATCTTGACAAAACTTCAATTCAATGGCATAACCCTTTTCTCACACAATAAAATTTTAATCCAAGTTTTCAGGGACTTCAGATACTTACCTCTTGGTCCTTTGAAAAATCGGCGTTCAGCTTCACTATAATTGATGGATGTGTCAATCGCAAACTCAGTAATGAATCCACCCAAAATACTATCAATCCAGTAATCAACAACCCTTGTGATCATGTTTTCTGACCCTTCTAGACACCTCACTAGTTCTGGAGTCAAAACAATAGGGTGATCCAACTTCCACCTGCCTTGACTGACTACAAATTTAGACAACCATTCATATAACTCGCATGGAAAAGAGTAGAAGAAAATTTTGTGTTCTTCTGTATACAGGTATCTATTCAACCACTCTTCCTTTGATAGGCACAAATTCTTGTTTTCCTGGGCTGTGAATTTGTGCAGCTTCTGATATATCCACTTCTCGATCTCTTTCTTAGTCGGTATCCACTTATTTCTCATCACATATTCCTCAAATAGATCTTGATCCTAGAAACAAAACCATTTGTTGGCTTGAGGGGGATTGAACGCAGGTTCAGAGTTAGCCATGCTAACCAACAAAACCCTACACTATCGGCCCTTTATACAACAACCCGTGTAGCTCTGGCTGCACTCTCACTCGAGGTAGTATTGGGGGATGATAAAACCAAGTTTCTGCATCCACAGGTCTATGTGTTGTGTGTATGTTACTCCTAGGGCTTTATTCTGACCTTTGTGAACCCTAACCCTTACCACAAAAATTACGATAGCTTATAGATAACATATTCTAACTTTGCATTGATTTCTCTAAACATTCATAACATCTAGTAAACTAAGAGATCTACCACTTTCGCACAGGTATTATGTACTTTTCAAGATAAATTCAGTAAACAGAGTGAATACATAGTAAATGCAAAAGTAAAGAGTAACACATAGATACACAAGTTATGTTCCAAAATAGTCTTTATTATGTTCAGATCTTCTATTACAAACTATTTTCTTCCCTGCACACACACCTGCAGGGGCCCGTGCACTCAGTTCTGGACTTACCAAGGTCTCCATGCACACAGCTGCAGAAGCCTTCCCCTTCGCCTAAGTACAAAAAACAGACTTCAGATCACTTGCTCATACACTCAATTTTTTGATATCTCCTATGACTCTCTATGACTCATTTTTATATCATATTCTATTACAATACCATGGTCTGTGAACCATGGGCGGGTCATAAAAAAACTTAACTTCTAACAAACTAAGGGGCTTTAACCTTCCTAAATCCCCTTTGACTCCTAATGATCTCCGTGCTACGCTCCTCAAATTGTGGAGACTTTACAATAATAACAAACTACTTACAAAATTTACCACAGGGGATCTTGTTCCAACAAAATATCTTCATAAACCCCCTCCAATTCTAGATGGATTTTGGAGGAAGGCTATGATACCATACAACTTCTCTACCATCCAAGGTACATGCAAAAAGTCTACACGTAACATCATCGTAGTGTACCTCAAGTGTTTGCAGATGTAGGTAAAAGTTATCCATATGGTCTTCAATCTTCACTATCTTATCAGGATCATAATTCGTCAAGAGCTTCTTTGAATTCCTTGGCATCTTGTGCAGTACACCCAGAAGTGCTAGTGGGCCCTGAGTCATCTAGTCTAGATTTTGATCTGCCATGTCTTCCTCTTCATTTTCCTCTACTTCCTTTTCTGAATTTGATGGTTCTTCTTCCTCTCCGCCTATCCTACCAAAAGTTGAGCCTAAGAGTAAGATGTTGCCTCAATTACCATCGTGAAATAGTGGAGGGTCTTCTTCCCTTTCTAAAGAGTCTTCTAATTCTTCAAGAGTGGCAAGAACCACTTCTTATGGAAGACTAATTACTCCCATAATCAATCCAACAACGTTTGCAAATTGACGGGTGATGGGGCAGATGGCCCAAAGCAGATCATATGGGATTTCATGTTCAAGCCTAGGCTGGGAAGATTTACCAACTTCAAAAGCACGAGTAGGGGAGATGGAATTAACATTTTTTCCTTGACCAGAATATGGAATGATGGGGTCAGTGGGTCTATCGGCCATAAAATATTGGCTACTCTCCTTCTAGAGCTAGAAATCTTAGCGGTGCTGGACCCGCCAGCATTCAGGGGATCTCCCCAATATGAACTCCCAATCAGACCTAACATCGTTTGGTGTAGGAGTACCATCCGGTATAAAGGCCTGGTTTCCAAATCCTTAAATATTTTCCTTGGTTCTAGCTATCAACATGAGAGAGTAATGCAATGGTGTCTTCAAAATGCAAGGGGAGTGTGCCCGGTGAGTGTCCAGTGCAACTATGTCAAGGTTCTTCTACTGCAAATGGGGAGAGAAAAGTGCGCCTCTAAGTGAGAGGTAACAATACCACCCAAGAAGAGACACACATGAACCAGAAGGACTTGTCTAACATCCAGCGGAATAGTCCACATTGGATGCGACAATTGTTACAACCAACAAACAAGGAAATATATGTCTAGTATCCCACGGAATAGTCCACAAGGATGGAACAATGATAACAACCATTACAACACATTCTCAATACGATAAGCACTAAAATAACTGAAATAGTTCAAATATCTTAGTACATGTGAAAGAAAACATGAAATACAAATGTCCACAGAATAGTCTTACAAACATTCATAGTCCATGCATGAAGAACGTGCTGACCTTAAAAGGATTCTATTATTAAGAAAAAGTTCTGAGACACATGTTTACAATGTACATCACTAGCCCCAGTAGTGGGACATTTGATCCACTACTTGCTCCTTAAGGAACTACTTGATCTCTCTAATACCTTGCAGAAAGAGCCAAGGTGAAAAGTCTCGTGCTCATACAATAAGGGGTTATATATAACCAAGGGGTGATGCTTCCCCCTTGTGACTCTTTAACAACCCTCATGACTGTTCAACTTCCTATGAATTTTCAACTTACATGGCTCTTCATATTCATGTGTGTCCTTTAGAATTCCACTTTACAATACATTTAAATACAAAATACATGGTACACAATAGTGATGTGGCATATGAAAACTCATGACATGACTTGATATGACACTGCTGACATGGACTAACTTGATGATGTGGCAAGGTCAAGTCACTATTGCTGCTGAGTGCTAGATGTATTCTTGGATATGCTTTCTCTTCTCCTCTGCATAACTCGGAGATGTGGGGTCTTCAACAATATTAAATCTTGGATGGTAAGCAAACTTGTGTCCCTTTGTTGGCTCTCGATATATCCACTTGTGCGTTCAAATACAAGAGAGTCTTTAGGCATGATTCCCTCCTCCTTCTCCTTCTTCATCATCTCGCCATGATTTGATAATGTGCCTATTCCTACAATTCACTCATGATGGGATGACATTAATCTGAAAGATCACTAGTATAAGATGATGCATTATTATCTATGAAATGAGCCCGAGACAAGTCACAGACTGGGATAAGGGTCCAATGACCGCAATTATGTAGTTCCAACAAACAGGGAGCGAGTCTGATCACTGAGACTGCACAGAGTGCAGCTCAGGCTAGATGGAGGGATATTTTTGCACAGTCCTCACTGAGGAGAAAAATTATGCAATGCCCACTGAAGAAAAAAATTTTGCAGATCACGCAGGAAGTGGAAGCTACATGGTAGAGCCCTGGGAGGATATACTACGTAGTTTCAAGATGCAAGGGGGACTAGGTAGTTGGGAGGCTTGGAGAGAAGAACTGTGTAGTTTCTGGAGGCAGTGATCTATGGCTAAGGGAAGGACACTCGAGGAAGGATCTATGTAGTTTTGGAGGCCAAGGGACGTTGTACTTTCTATGCATTATGTAGTTCCAGTAGGCAAGGAAAAGGCTTGAGGGTTGAAGATTTTAAATGCATAGTTAAAGGCAAATTGGGACGCACAACTGCGCAATTCTAGAGGTCAAGGGAGGCTGTTGGACTCAGGAATTGTGCAGAACAACAGGCCTAAAGGATAGAGACTGTGCACTGCACAGTTCTAAGAATCAGGGTCACATCCAAGAGGGATAAGACTGTGCATTGTGTAGTTCAGTTGGGGCTTGTTGCAGCTAAGTTTCCTAGTCGGGAAGATTTTTCAAAAATGGCTAAGTGTGGGAAGAGAGATGGACATGTGATGGACTTGAACTGTGATCACACACTTCACATACTTTGACAACATGAAAACATAGATCATTAAAACACACACAAGCAAATAAATCCCCTCTGTGTGACTGCCTCATGAAAATATGCAACAAGTGCGACACTTAAGATAGGCTATAAGATGACTGTGATGACACTTTTGCAATGACACTCAATACTTTGTGTATGAATGTGATAGATGTTTACATGGTTGGGACAACTCATATACACAAAGAACAACCTTCAGAACCACCAAAAAATACTCACAAATATTATACAATAGTCAAAAATGCCAAAAGACAATAGTTAATCGAACAAGAAAAATTTCCCAAAGAACTTTAAGAAAGATCATGAGATGAGCTTGTGTGTTTGTAAAAATAAAGGAAAAGACCAACGAAGGATCTAAAATTTGAGTGCAAGCCAACATTTTGGAAGGTGTTGCAGCAACTACAACAGCTAGCCTCATAGAATTCAATAAGATAAAAATGTTAAACAACAGGTGCACCATTTCATCATAGGAAACATAAATCCAAGTCTCTTTCATATGCGTGTATGAGGCATTAAATAAAAATACATTCTCATCATACCTTAGGTATTAATAGCTGAAACATAACATTGAAACAATACCTTGTAGTGTTCAAATACATGTGCACCTTCTCATTAGACGTAGATAGCTTGTGTCACCTGTTCATATAGTGCCTCTTTACCTTTTCCATTTCTAGCCATCCTTCTTGCATTTTAAATGATCCTCAAGAAGGATCCACTCATCACATCTCATCAAGTAGGTTAGAAATATCCATATACTCAAATACCTATGCAGGAAGTATAAACAATAAACATAACAATCAATTCCACAAGTCTAAACAAAAGTAAGAAGCATCATAAGTCAAAAGATACTTATCTTGAATGAGAGGTGATCCTCTCCCTCTTGAACCAATCTTCAAGAGCCATTAATGTCCATTTTCCACACATCAATGTTTCCTTCAATCAACCAACCATACCTACTAGGGATTATCCCTATAAGTCATCAAATATTTCACAAGTGCTTAAGTATATTCACATTGACCATACTAGGTTTCATATCTCATTTTTTTTCATAAACCAGGGTTTATCTCAAACTTCGACACTAATAACCAAGTTTCCTAGGGTTTTCTTTAAAGCCTAAAATTCTTTTAGGTATCCAACATCCTCTTCTTGCTTCCATTAAAGGTGTCATCATCGGGGTCCATGAATTTTCTTTAGCCCAGATGTGATACCATGTTAACTTTTTTCATGGCTATATTGTTCTTTGCTTAGATAATTGCATTTCTTCATTAACACATTAAATTCACCCCATATCATCATTACATTATTCATATTTGAATCATTATTCATCAGCATATGCAACTATGTAGAAAGAAAAACATCATTATCATCAATGTAATGGAACATAAAGGAACAATAGAAGAAAAGCATTCACACATAGAGACACCAAGATTGTTCTAAGACCAGGGCAAAACCCACTATGGGGAAAAACATTGCAAATTATTCTTCTTAGATCATCTTCAAATGATTTATAAAAAAGATAGTACAATGATCCAAATCTTCATCTATGCAACTAACCAGTAAAACAACTATGAAATCCATGAAATGAACCTAATCATGTTGATACTCAAAACCCTAATTCTGAGGACTGTAATGTACTATAATTGTCTATAGTCAACTTCTGACCACTTCTATCACTAAGCATATTATTTTTAATACTAAAATTTCTTCTTTTAGTCTCGGACGCATGAATGAGGAGCTTTGCGAGTGACTGATGAGTCTCATAAATGGGTAATTATATGGGCTCATTTTACCTCCTAACCTATTCAAATCAACCATACTCTTAGCTTATTATATGATTTTCTAATTATATTTATGGTTATAGAGCGAGTTGAGTTAGTTATTGTGCCATGTTGTCTAACATGTATTTAATGCAGATTATTGATGGATTTTGAGGTCAAAGTCAAGGAATCAATGGACAAATGGCAGCAATAACTCGAAGTGGACAGTGGAGAGGACTTATACGAGGGAACCCCCCTCATTTATTAATCCTCACCTCGAATTCCCCTTCATTCAGCTCGGAGTACAAGCATCTGAATCATGCACTAGAAGGCAACCGAGCAAGTGGAGGATGACTGATGATTATCTCGAGTTTTGGGAGCCAAGCCTCCCTGATTTTAAGGAAGATGTTGGTAGCTTCATTTTTACAAGTAGAGGGGCCTAGGGCCTCACTAGGGGCGGATTTTTTGTTGGAAGTTTGCTTATGTAAACTCTACTCAAACTTCAATCTTATTTTTTGTGACAGTTTCATGTAATCTTGCTATTGTTTTGAAAATAAAGATGGAATCCTTTTTGAGCTAGCACTGAGTTACCTCAGAGGGCTGAAGCTCTTGTGTTAGGGTCCAATCCAAGAAGCCAAGCTCCTCTTTACTTGTATTTGTATGCTTTGTTTCAGTTGTAGATTAGTTTGCTATTAGATGTATTTCTTTTATGGTTAAGAATAGGTTTCTTTTGATGATTCACTAGTTTGCTTCCATTTGTGCTTTCTGTAGCAGGTTAAAAAGTGATCAACAAAGATTCAAAAGGCTAGCAATAGTGCCTTGGCCTCTCTTCCTCCCTTTGGGACCATGATTTGAGGCAAAGACCCTCTTGCTACCCCAAAAACACAGATTTTCCTCCTTCATAGGACTTCTAGTGTTTGTAGCTTTTTAATAGGTTCATAGTCCATCTTTGCTTTGCTTTCCTTTCCTTTCCTGCAGCATTTCTCAGCATTTCCTTTCATAGATCATAGTTTAGATCATTTTTATGCAAAACTATGTTTTTCCTAAATGCATTCATTTCATTTGTTGCCTGATTTCCTTGGTTGGCTGTCCATTTCTATGCAGTAGATCTCTTCCAGTAGTAGGCCAGCTTATCAACAATCACACCCTCCATCTGATCCATGTCCTATAGGTCTCCCAAATCTCACCTCAATTCTGCCCGAGTTTCCTGCATTTTTCCATAGAACTTCTTCCTCTCTCCTTGAGCAAACCCAATCATCTTTATCTCTCCTGGTGATTCATGGTAGACCCTAGGTGACCTAACACCTCATTCCAAACTTCATCCACCTTTTTCACCCACTCTCACACCCTCAAAATAGTTAAAAATGCTCTCGGCCTCCTCCTGTAGGCCTCTTGTAGATTCCCTGTTTTCCTCCTGTAGATTTTCTGTGTCCTCCTGTAGATTTTCTTTTAGGCTTTCTTTTGAAGGTTGAGTGTGGGAAAAGCCTCCAGAAGGCCACCTGAGACCTCCTAGGACCCATCCACACCATCCTACATCCTCTCAAGTCCCAAAACCACCCCTCAACACCACCTATTCACTGCCACACTCACACACAATAAATCACATGCATGTTAAATTCACATAAAAATACATAAAAATCCAAAAATATGTCTTTTGCTTATTTACTTCTAGAAATAGCATAGTTAGAAGTTGTTTACTTCCTTGATTAGGTAATGGCATTCCTTTCATGGTTTTCATAGTGCTTTCTGCAAAAGTAGAATTAGTTGGTTAATTAGGGTTCACTAGGTTTGCTTTACATTTCAGTATTTCTCCTTTCTACAATTAAAATAACATCTATAGAGTAATATTTCTTTCCTTTCATCACATATAGAGCTTCTTCTGAAATCCATAGAAGTTGGCTTGAGCTCCTAGTGATATTGCGCTGGCTGAATAAGTGACAACCTGTAGTGAGAACTAGTACTTGTGCATACAACACTGACGCTTCTAAGTTTGTTACGAACTACCGGGTTGATAAGAGTAAAGTAGGCAGCCCAGGAGTTGCAGCATTATTGTTACAATACTGGTGCTGACCTCTTTTTGGTGCCATTTTTGGGGAAGCGTCAGAGTATTCTCTGATTACTACTTTCTTCTATTTTCTTCTTGTAGCATTCTGCTAATAGTTTATTTCAACAAAAGTAGACTAGTCATTTCTTTTCTTTCAAGTTCTGCATTTCTTTGCTTTCCTTTCCAATCCTGAAAATTTCATTTCGGAAAATGTAGACTAGTCATTTCTTTTCTTTCAAGTTCTGCATTTCCTTGCTTTCCTTTCCAATTTTGCAAATTTCCATTTCAGCAAGTTCATTTCAGTTAGTTGCAATTTGTTTTGTTCAATCAATTTCAGTTTCTATAGGTACTATCAGTGTGGGGAAAAAGAAACAAAAACCAACCAAAAATATTTCCTTTCATGCCTCATAGGACCAGAGTTAACTTAGGAAAATTTTTGCCCAACACCCCCACTGCTTCACATAATCAACCTTCTCTCTTCTTCGGTGGCTGCGATCAAGAAGAACCCTTAGCTGAACAACCAGACATATTTGAAGATCCTATAGGGGAAGAAGAAGAAGAAAACATTCCTTTGGAGCCAATGGTTGAAAACAGAAATGCTAGGGGGAATGGAGAGAGAATAAAGGGTACCTTTCCCATTCGGGAGACCAATGGGGACACCAAAATGAAGAATATAAGCCCTTTCGCCCTACCTCATTTCCATGGTCTGACTACAGAAGATCCTGACACCTTCTTGTTTGAGTTTGTTGTCATCTGTCGAACTTATGACTATGCAAAAGAAGAGAAAAAGTTTAAACTGTTCCCTTCTACTCTCAAGGATGCAAAACTGCACTGGTTCATGGGATTACCTGGCAATAGCATCACAGCTTGGGCTCAGATGCAGCATGCCTTTAACAACAAGCATCGAGACTATTGTAGGTAAAAAGTTACTAAAGAAGAATTCTTCTGAATGACCATAGGAAGTGATGAGTCCCTGGAAGACTATGAAGAGAGGTTCCAGCTCAATTACAAAAGGGCCAGGTGTACACTTGACCCTATGTCTCTAAAGTTGGTGTTTCTTAGGGGAATTCGGGAATACCTTTTAGACACCCTCCATCTACTGGCTAGGGAAGACATATACCAACTATCCTATGAGGACATAAAGACTATTTTTATAAACCATTCTAGAGTAGCCAGAAAGAAAGGTAGGGGGAGTCAACCCATAGCCAGTACCTCTTCCTCCAACTCATCAATTAAAGGTGAAATTGGAAACATGCTGGAAGACTTCAAGAGTGAGATGTTGTAGATTCTTGCCATGAAAATGGATACCTTACATATCAAGAGAAAAAAAGAGGAAGTGAGAGGGATTTGGCCATTTTTTTCCTTAGATGCACCAGGAGGCATCCTGGGAATGAATGCCAATTGAAATCTCTGGAGGTTTGTTCAATCTGTTAAGAAAATCATTCTACAGATAAGTACCCTTCCTTGCCCAAAATTAAAGCTGTATATCAAGGGGCTGAGGGAGTCACTGAACAACTCTATTACATAAACCAAAGAAGGTCGTATGGACCTAGACCATATTAGCAAGGGATGTAAGGAACATCTCAGGCATACTACAACCCAAACCAAGTTCCCTCCATACCTTCTTGGGGCCCCCCTCCTCATCCGTCCTGGTTTACACCACCTCCTTGGTCCTTCACATCTCAATATCATGCCCAACTAGCCACCCATTCATTTCAATCTTATGCTCAGACGCAGCCTCAGTGGAATGCATCTCATCAGGGGTGGAGGCCCCAATACAACTCCCTTATGACTCTTATGCCTCCACCACCTACCCAACCACAACCGTTACCTTCTGCTCCACCAAGGCAACCCCAAATGTCTGCCCAGCCAAATTTGAACCCGAACAACAGACAGGCTCAATAAGTGTATAGTGGGGAACCATCATGCCCAACTTATGCTGTGGAGATTAAAGAAATCAACTTGCAATCTAGGAAAGTTCTCCCAGATAGCTAGTCTCCACCCAAGGAGGTTGAGGAAGATAAAGAGGAAAGAAAACCTAAAGCAAATCCACCCTTTCCTGAGAGACTATCTGTAACAGTCCAACCTACCCTAGAAGAGACTGAACTCCTCGGATAATTGAAACATTTATGTGTAAAGATACCACTTCTCCAAGCCATAAAAGATGTGCCTATCTACAATAGGTTGATCAAAGAGAAGTTCTTTAGGCATCCAAGAAGGTGAAAGAGAGATGCCCCAACCATCAATGTCATAGGACAACTGTCCGACTTGATATTGGTGTTGTGGGGAAAAATGCCTATGCAGGACGATCCTATCCACCTAAGGTGTGACAGTGCCTTAGCAACAAACAGATACAGCTATTCTGGTTTCTTCCTTTATGAAATGTGAAAGAGGGGAGATCGATAGACTTACCGTTGTCTTCCGTTTGTCCCTCGATCTAGATCCTCTTCTCTTTGGGTGTTCACAGCTACTTGCCTCCTCGCTTGCTCAAGAGAACAGCTACTTGATTCCCACGAGATCACAAGAGAACAGCTACCTGTGACAAGAGAATAGCTACTTGCGACAAGAGAAGAACACAACACAAAGGCAAATATTCATATTCATAAATGATTTAGGATTAGAAGTAAATAAAATACACTAATGAAATCATACAAATACACCAGTATATAGGAGAAAACCAAGATAGCTTTATTGATTGATAACAAGGTTCAGGAAGAGATACAACCCAGAGGGCTCCAATCCAGCATCTCCTTCCCAGCAGAATGGAATTCCTTCTTCATCTCCCTTCAAAGCATTAAGCACCCAATGTTTCCAGTCTCAAACCAACAACAATTCTTTGCAATAACAAAATTCCAGCCTGTAGATCTCATGGAGGAGAGATCTATATATAGTTATTTTGGAGAGAGGATGAGTCAGCTTGAGATCTGACTAGTGTGCTCTCCCTCTATTAGTTCTTGAGTCCACTTGGAGGTTCTTTCTTCCACTTGGAGATTTGGAACCTCTTACTCATCACCAGTCGAATTCCCTGAGGCAAGTGTCATTTTGGAAGCTTCCTGAGCATTGACACATTGAGGAATGAGCATGCCACTTGTCCAATCTCGCTCAGTGCAGGTGGCCTTTGTTGGAGTTGACATTCAACGCAGGTAGACAGTGGAGCAGTTGACATTCAGCGCAGATGCTCAGTGGAGCAGTTGACATGATCCTGAATTGACTTGTTTTTGAGCAGTTTCAGGTGGAGAACTTCTGTGAATTGCTGTGGTTAGTTAGCCTTGTTCCTCTAGGGGTAGGAACAACATGCTTAGGGACTTTGGATCCCTTAGATTGTGGAAATTTCATGCTCAATGCTGTAAGGCACAAAAATGTCTATAACAGTTGCCCCCTAAAGTATGAGGCCTTTTATCGGGTGAAATGCTTTATCCAGGAGGGTCCAAAGTTCATCCATTTGCTGGGAGGAGACCTGTAATAAGATAGAATACAATACATTACGATTCATACTGCTTTCATGATCTAGCTGAGGCGGGCATTCCCATGCTCAACTTTATAAATTCATTTTTGTACATAGAACAGACGATCGTTTGATGGTAGACTGATAATTTTGGCGAAATTATCATCCTTTGAGTAGGATGATCATCTGCTGCAATGATGTACATGTCAAATGTCTTTATCTTTCCTGAATATATATCGCAGCCTGGATGGATGAAACTAGATCCGGGGTCTTCAAACTCATTCGATCTTCACTCTAAGTACAAGTCGATCCATGTGAGAATTGCGCTGAAGTCGAACATGGAAAGACATCTCTTGATTACCGGTCAATGATGTAAACCGTTAACAAGCACTAGAGGAATCACCGATAATGATAATGACCCTCAAGGTACTGGAGTACAATTCACGTGGTGTGAATAAAGGACTTGGCGTCGAACACCACGCAAAATCTTCTGGTCGAAGGTCATTTATGTATACCTGTCGCCGGAAGTGAGAAACTTGCCATTGAGGCATGCAAGCTTCAAAGTACTGAAGGAGTTGTTCCTAGATCAACTTCTTGGATAATGTGCTGATGTCGACAAGAAGCGATCCGTCAAAGGAGGGCCTTGATGAATCCCACATCAGTGACATGGAACGGAGCTAATGATTTTAATTGAGGTGAAAACGATTTGTGACATATGATTCAGGGTGGCGGTCATGAATGGATGAAGGATAATGTATGGCAATGGATGGGACCCAGTTGACTCTTTATGAACGACTTCTCTTGAACATATGGCGACACTGATGCGATGGATCGGTACCATTACCCCAAATATGGATGGTATGGCGAGACCATGGTGATGTGACCAGTGAATGAGACAACCCAACCCGATTGTGGTACGGAGGAAAAGTGTCATGTTCAAGAGCGACCTGCTACCATCAAAGTTTTCTCGATTTTCTCCCAAATTTTCCCCAGTCATTGCTGACCAATACCTCTTTATTTTTGTCAAGCTTGAGGAGGATAACATATGCTTGTTCTATAACCTGCCCTTCGGGCAAGCCCATCGCTATGTTTTAACGAGCCTAGAGATAGTGAAACTCGTTCTCGTCTAAAGACAAGTTTGTCGCTATTTAGTGATTTTAACGAGTCTAACGACAAGGATAACTCGGTCCTTTTCATTTTTAGAGAGTCTGAAAAGGTACATAAAGTTAACTCCAAAATTCCTTTTTCGTCATCTAATCCCTTAAGTTCGAAAAAGTATAAAACAATACAGAAGGGATGAGTTTTCGATAGTTTTAACGAGCCGAACAAAACAAGCGCTCGATCTTTTTGTGCAATAATCCCTCAGGTCCAAAAAGATTAAAATCTAGGGGAGGGATAGCACTTCCGGTCGCTTTAACGAGCTGGAAGGCCAAAACTCGGCAATCTTTTCATATTTTACGAGTCATTTGAAAAGAGCTTAAAGAAGACTCGTCTCTTGAGGAATGAGTGATGAACAGGGTTAGCAGCTGATTCCAGGTACAGGTTGGAATTTTCCAATCACGGTAGTGTCACAAGGATGGCTAGGTGAAATCACTCTTCGCAGCTGTTCCTCAAAATGGGTAAACAATCATATGGAGGTAAACGATCGGCCAAATGAAAAGTGGAGGTGATGGTGCAAACACGACCAAGGCTTTTATGGCTGATAAGGTTACGTACACAATGGTTATTTTACCGGTAATGGGTTCATTTTTAAAGAGCTTGAATGCGCCAAAACACTGCTCAAGCTTATGTTTATTTTTTAACGAGCATGAATTCCGCGTTAAAACTGCTCGGATCTTGCGTTTATTTTTTAAAGAGCATGAACTTTATGCTAAAACTGCTCGTTTATTCTAGTCATATGATAAGAGTGTCTCATTGGAGATGCTATTTTTTATGGAGCTTCATCTCACGTAAGCTTTGCCCCAGATACTTTCGTTATGCAAGTTCGGAAACGACTAATCCTACGAGTTTAAAGGGTTAGAGGTCCTAAAAATTTAAAAAATAAATAGCCGCCCCTTGCTTACACTCTGAAAGGTTTGCATGCCCCCAGGCATAAGACAGAGTTTCAAGGTTACCTCTACTTCTTTTCCGTCAAAACATTTGTTTTAACGAGAGAGGCTTACCTCTTTCAGGTTACCCAAAGATTGTCTCGTTCGCGGCTACGAATAAAACACTTCTTCGGCGATGTCTACCAACGGTAAGCGATGACGACCGCCGACCCACATAACTTTGACAAAAGAATCTTATTCTAGAACAACCCCTCTTCCTCTACGGATGGGGTACGGACTAGTCATATTCTCCCGCGGAAACCTACCCTATACCCAAAGTTTCCCTGCCGAAGCAGGCCAGGACGCATGCCCCCTGGGTTCCAGTCATATCCTCCCGGATTACTCGTGCTCATCAGGAGGACGGACCGTGGGTTGAGACACTTCTTGCGTGAATAGACCATTTAGGGATGGTATATGACTATTTACGATGCGTGATCCGAAGAATGAAAGTTGGTCCACGAGCTTGACCATTCTTCCTTCATGCGGAAAATACATTACTCTAAAGAGTGATGAGACGATGGCTCCCATGCAATATATATAGTCTCGTCCAAGGAGTAGGTTATAATCCAAGGGTCCTTGAATGACCATCACGTTCATTTGAACGGTCTTCCCTTTCAATGTTATGGGCACATTGGGGAGGATCCCTAAAGGTCGACTGGTTCCCTTATCAAAGCCTGATCGATTTCTCATTTCAGGCAAAAGCGCAGGCGATCCAAGCGCTTTCCAAGCAATAGAGGAAAGGATACTCACAGATGCCCCTTCATCAATAACTGTGCCAGCCATTACCATTCTGTTATATTTGGACAATAATTCTGAATGGTATGCTAGCTGGCAAGCGGGGTCTACCTAGTTGGTTCCAGTCAAAGGACACAACCAGGTTGCTTGGTGGTGGGACCGAGTATACGGCCGGATAGCGCTCTGATGAACTTCCTTCCTGTGATAAAGTAATGGAGGCATTGCCCCCTTGGTCATCAGAGTCAGTGCTGATGAAGAGAATTTTGACGGTGTCGTCTTTATTCTCTTCTGTGACGGTGTCATTCGAAGATAGAGCCTCTGAAGGCAAAACCGGGTCAACTGCCGTTTCAACCTTTAGACTTTTGTCAGGTATGGATTCAGACGGTTCATCTTCAGTGACAGGTGCTTCGGCTTACCACCTGGGTGGGTCAACCGGGTTCTCAACTAGTGAGGGACTCGGCAAGAGTTTTTGATATCCAAGAGGAAGTTGCGCTCGTAAAATCGGGCGATCTTCCAGAACTCTTTTTGCCTCGTCTAAGAAGGGACAACGGTGGATGGCGTGATTGCCTTCACACAGTCTGCAGGGAAACTTAGCTTTCCTGCTCTGTCCTGGGGCTTCACTCCCACTGGTTGATGGTGAGCAGTCGACATGGCTATCAGAGGTCGATGCTACCGAATTGTGCAAACGGGGGGACCAGTCCCTTAGTATCCGGGGGATACAGGGACAATCTCTATGGAAGTGGTCTCCCTTGCATATGACGCATGGCGATTTAGGCCTTACGAGTGTTGTGTGTGGATTTTTGTTAGATGGCACTTGTTTGCCCCCAGTCGCCTTAGGCTCCTTCTTCTTCTTTTCTTTCTTCTTCTTCTCCTTCTTCTCCTTAGGAACCCAGATTTTTGTTCGACTAGTTCCGTCAAGCGAAGAGGAAGGAGGGGAGGAAGATGAAGTGGAAGGCTGGGAGGCAACTCTTGTCTGATCTAACTGTTGACTCGACTGTTCAGGAATGGTGGTATTCTGAACGACATTGGTTGAAAAGAGCCAGACTGGTAGGCCAATTGTCAGTCCTGGAAGCGACAATGTGGCCATGTGGGGCGCACCAACATCTCCCCAAGAGGAGAAGGGACTAGGATTTCCACCAAGAGGGATTCCTTGGTTGGTGTGCTCCATCTTTTCAACCTAAAGATCAACATGGGAATAAAGGGTGATTGTTCCGTTTAAAATAAATTGTTAACGACGCTTTAGACAAAACTTGCTTTTTCACTTTTAAAGAGTCAAGAAAAAGCTAAAGATGACTCTAGTCTCCTTCGATGTTTTAACGAGCCCGAAGTGACAAATGCTCGGATGGACTTTTTCTGTTATAGAGTCTGAAAAAGGCCAAAAGAAATTGCTCTGGAGATCTAGGCAGAGGGTGTGCCAAACTTTTCGCAAAACCGCAGAATACTTTTTAAGGTACGGGCGGTTGATCTTCGTGAATGTTGTGTTCACTGCATTGCGATCAGTAGGGCGGTCGACATGGCTTCCTAAGGATAAAGGATATATGCCTATAGGGGTCTCCCAATATATACGCGACGGTACATGGGAGCACAATCCATACTAGCGCTATCGTCCCTCAGGAGGAATCACCCACCTTCCACGAGATCGACAGTCACTAGGCTTAACGACGCCGGAACACATCTCTAGCCTAGACCTCTATGTTGTGCATTATGTTGCAAAGCGTTGTTAGGTTCATTCAGTTTATTTTAAGTTGATCTTTTTTAGAAGTTTTCCTTTCAGGATCACCATGAGATGTATGGTACAATTCCTAAATGCAGTCTAAGATGATAAGCAAGCTTTATTATCTTTTCAACTTTGAAAATCCTAGCTACTAAGGGAAAAGAAAGACACTATCTTTTCTCAAAGAGCAATCATCACACTCTAATGCACTCTTTCCTAAATCAATCATGAAAACTTATCAAAATGCAAATGCACAATGCAGGTGTTTGTTTTCTGCTTTCTTAGTATTAATACCTACAAAGAAAGCTTTTTGTGCAACTTTGAATTTGCTTTTAAATGACAGATACAAACAAGTTTACTTTTTCGAAAACAACAAGGGTAGAAGAGATTACAATCACTTTGCGACTTTCGAAATGAATACTTGTTTCGACATTTAAAAGAGACAAACTCAAACCAATAAGCAAAAGAAAATGATAATCAACTGTAAACAGCCAATGAACTCTCTCCTAAGATCACAGTCAATCAGATCTGAATCAAGGGCTACAGGATGATTATTTCACTCATGCAAAGGAAAACTGTAAATGACGTAAAAACACATAAAAACACTCACAGTCTTTTTGTACAAAAGGAGGCGGAATCTAAGCAAAGAAAAGGGGTTATCAAACTGGTACCTATGCTGGTTAAAGGCTGCAAAAACAGAGATCAAAACAGGGCAACAGACAGCAGAGAACCCTAGCTGCACAAGGCTAAACTGGTTCAGCGCAAGTCCAACACTATGGGTTTGACATTCAGCACAGGTAGCCTTCACGGGACCTGCGTTGAAATGCAAACTGCCTTCACAATGTCTGCGTTGAAGGAGAAACTCTCGTTTCCCCTGGGTTCTGGGTCACAAAATGCTCAAAAATCAACTCTTTCAGGCCAAATCAGAAACACAAGCAAGGTATAATCAAAGGGATGCTTTGAGAGGGTACTAAAGACTATCACAAAGGATCATCAAATCATTTGTGAGTCCATTGTTCAGATCATAGACAAAATCCAGTGAAGGATCAAGGCAACAACAGTCTACTTTGCAGAAGCAGTTCGATTGTTGCTGTTGAGTCTATGAAGCAAACAATGATGTAAACACAAATAAAATGACTAAAGCAATCTCCCCAGTGGAGTCTCCAATTTGTTGTGGGGAAAAATGCCTATGCAGGACGATCTTATCCACCTAAGGTGTGACAGTGCCTTAGCAACAAACAGATACATCTATTCTAGTTTCTTCCTTTATGAAATGTGAAAGAGGGGAGATCGATAGACTTACCGTTGTCTTCCGTTTGTCCCTCGATCTAGATCCTCTTCTCTTTGGGTGTTCACAGCTACTTGCCTCCTCGCTTGCTCAAGAGAACAGCTACTTGATTCCCACGAGATCACAAGAGAACAGCTACCTGTGACAAGAGAACAGCTACTTGCGACAAGAGAAGAACACAACACAAAGGCAAATATTCATATTCATAAATGATTCAGGATTAGAAGTAAATCAAATACACTAATGCAATCATACAAATACACCAGTATATAGGAGAAAACCAAGATAGCTTTATTGATTGATAACAAGGTTCAGGAAGAGATACAACCCAGAGGGCTCCAATCCAGCATCTCCTTCCCAGCAGAATGGAATTCCTTCTTCAGCTCCCTTCAAAGCATTAAGCACCCAATGTTTCCAGTCTCAAACCAACAGAAATTCTTTGCAATAACAAAATTCCAGCCTGTAGATCTCATGGAGGAGAGATCTATATATAGTTATTTTGGAGAGAGGATGAGTCAGCTTGAGATCTGACTAATGTCCTCTCCCTCTATCAGTTCTTGAGTCCACTTGGAGGTTCTTGATTCCACTTGGAGATTTGGAACCTCTTACTCATCACCAGTCGAATTCCCTGAGGCAAGTGTCATTTTGGAAGCTTCCTGAGCATTGACACATTGAGGAATGAGCCTGCCACTTGTCCAATCTCGCTCAGCGCAGGTAGCCTTTGTTGGAGTTGACATTCAACGCAGGTAGACAGTGGAGCAGTTGACATTCAGCGCAAATGCTTAGTGGAGCAATTGACATGATCCTGAATTGACTTGTTTTTGAGCAGTTTCAGGTGGAGAACTTCTGTGAATTGCTGTGGTTAGTTAGCCTTGTTCCTCTAGGGGTAGGAACAACATGCTTAGGGACTTTGGATCCCTTAGATTATGGACATTTCATGCTCAATGTTGTAAGGCACAAAAATGTCTATAACAGTTGGGGCAGGTAATCTGTCCAAAATATTTGGACCCTAGAAGCCCAGTAGTTGATGTCCATGCCATGTGGAAAAAGTCAATTTTGCGGACAAACCGACCTCCCTAGAAGCTAAGGCTTTCTAGTGACAAACAAAACAATCAAGCACTATCTTTCCCTAAATATGCATTTAAAATACAAGCGACCAGGTGTTTAAAGCATACCTTTAGTCCAACGTTGTTTGTAGCAGCCAAGCCTCTCCGATCCAGATGAGCTCCTCCTTCTCCTTGAAGCCTGCATTCACTAACAAGAAAACGATTACATAGCACCTGAATAACTCATATAATAAAACATATTCATCATAAAGACCAAGGAGTATATGAAACAAATTATATATAACAACTTGTTGAGAAAAATGAACTTAATTGTATTAATTGGAAACAAAAGAAACCATTACAACCAGTGCCTTGGTGTTGTGCAGGTCCCTCCCAGGGTCCAGCAAGAGTTCTCCTTTACTTTGATCAGCTCACCCACTTCCAAATGAAGCTAAGAAAGGATGGGAATCTCTCCTCTCAAGCTTTATAAGGGAGTCCTAATTTCAGCAGCATCTACCCTTAGGAATGTTCAGCTTTCAACCTCCCCTCCCTCTAGCCCAATGCCTGTATTTATAATGCTTTGGAGGAAGTTAATCAGGTCCACCATCAATGGGATAAGCCCCTCTTTCAATGGGATAGCTCCCCTCTTGATGGGATAAGTTCCTCTTTCATAGGGATGCATGAACCATCTGGAGGTGCTCAATACATGTCAAACCATCTTGTAGAATGCTCTAGATTTGACCACAAGTAACTTTTTTGAAGTAAAAGTCGTGCCTTTTGACCTTTACAGGAGTACGCACCCACCCCTTTACAGACAGAGCGTACAAGTACGCAGGTATTGTGAACTTGAGGTGCGTAGACGCAGGTAAGGTTAAGAGAAACTGCGTAACCAGAGTTAATTGACTTTTTAAGGACTTTCTCTCTTTCTTGGAGTTTGACATGAGGAGCAGAGGTATAATACTTGCCAAGGAGGACAGTATGACAATTGATGGAGCCATACTGACTGTAAATAGTCATGGTGACAAATTTTAGTGTAACAGATTTCCCCCTAAAGTGCGAAGCCTGTAGTAGATTAGGGTTTCATATCATCTAGGAAGGGTGAAGTACTTTATCATTTCAAGGATTATCTTGTGGAGAGCCCAGTCGGAACCTGCAAATATTCAACACAAAATACATATATAAGATCATATCATCACTGAGGTAGGCATTCCCATACTCAGATTGAAAACTTTAACTAACAAACTAACTACTGCTCTGATATAGGAATGATTTCGCAGTACATCATAATCATAGACTCATGTAGACACAGTATGGACGCATCCATCTGTTTATGATTAGTCTACTATATAATGAATACAAAACTCCTCGCAGCCTGGATGGTGGAAACTAGATCCAGGGTCTTCATTTCTACTTCCCGAAATGGTACGATTCTATCCATGCAAATAAATGAGTTGATGTCGAACATGGTAGAAACCACTTGATTACCAGTCGATGATGTAAACTGTTAACAAGTGTGAGAGAGACCACCTGTGATGTCAATGGCTCTCAAAGTACTCAGTACAATCCATGAGATGTGAATGAATGTGTTGATGTCGAACATATCACGGAATCCTTCGATCGAAAGTCAATGATGTAAATTATCGTCGAAGGCGAGAAACCTGCCATTGAGGCATGCAGATCTCAAGGTACTGACGATTTCTAGATCATCTTTCTAGATAATGTGCTGATGTTGATAGAAAGCGATCCATCGTAGGCAAGCCCACAAAGTGAAATCATAGATCAAGTTGAAGAAATGTAGCTGTAAGGACTGACTCATGGATGGTCAAGATGGATGACAGATATTTTGCAGATGAATGGTTTATTTGCAGTGACCTCTTGAACACATAACGACACAACAAATGGCTTGGTGACAATTGACCCAAAGTTAATACCCAGAAAACGGCTGAAGACTTTCAATGTGGTTTGATCAACTGTTAGGCAAAGGATTTCCAAACCCAGGTGAATGAAAAGTGTCGTGTTCAAGAGTGGTGATAAGGTTTTTCTGAGACACAGGATAACAAATAGGCTCATTTTCCTCTCTTTTCCCCCACCATTTCTGGCAAGTACCTCTTTATTTTTTTTACAAGCTTGAGGAGGATAACATTTGCTTGATTATAAGCTCATCCTTTGGATGAGTCCAACTTAGTTTAGATTCGAACCCTAAGAAGGAGTGGTCTGTTCCTGTTTGTAATCGAACAAGCCCTTTACTGTGAAATTTTAACGAGTCCAGTATAGGAGAAACTCGGCGTTTTTCAATTTTAGAGAGTCTGAAAAACTTAAGAAGACTCTAGGGTTGACCTTTTTCGTAAATTTGTGTCTCCCAAGCCCGAAAAAGTATAAAATAATACTTGAGAGAACCGCTTGATCTTTACGACCAAGGAGTACTTTCATGATTAGTGTCTCTGACCTGAAAAGTAAAAAGCGATCAAGGACACGTCGTTTTATTTCCAATATCGAATTTGAAACGACAAAAATTTGGCAATCCTTTCATGTTTTTACGGTCAGAAAAGGGCTGTAAGAGGACCGTCTTTTAATTCCATTTTAACGAGTTTAAAAGAAAAACTCGGCAATCTTTTCATGTTTCAGGAGTCAGAAAAGAGCTTAAAGATGACTCTAAGGTTTCACTTTTTCGTAAGTTTTAACGAGTTCAAAAAAATGATAAAAATATACTCATGGTTTTCATTTTTTCGTAAGTTTTAATGAGTTCAAAAAAAATGGTAAAAATGTACTCATATGGCCGACTTTCAATTTAATTTACGAGCAGGAAACGACGGAAAGAACTCGGCATTTTCATTTGTTTTACGAGAATGAAAAATAGCAAAATAATCTTGGGATTTTCATGAGTTTAATGAGTCTTGAAAATAACTGAAATTGACTCGAAATAGGTTTCATTTTTACAAAAGCTTGAAACAGAGAAAAACTATGCTTCAAAGTAGTTTCATTTTTACACAAGTTTGAAATAGAGAGAAAACTGTGCTTGATTGTTTCATTTTTACACAATCTTGAAACAGAGAGAAAACTGTGCTTGATGCCCCCTAAGCATAATTGCTAGAGCGCATGCCCCCCAGCTTCATTTCATTCAACTAAGCACAAGCTGGATGGAATGAAGGTTCATGTACGAGATCATTTGAAAGACTCGACCTAAAACTGTAAGAAAATTATGCAAAAAACTGAAATAACTAACCTAAATATACCACTTAACATTTATGAGATCTAGTCAAACTCTTGACTCAAGTAGAGGAGGATTTGTTTCATTTTTTAACGAGCTTGACACAGGAAAAGAACTATGCTCGGATTCGATTTCATGTTTACGCAAGCTTGAAATGAAAAACTATGCTTGTTATAAGTTCGCATGCCCCTAGCACAATGACGCCAATCAAGGTACATGCCCCCCAAGCTTCATTTCATTCAACCAGGTGGATGAAATGAAGGTTTACTTTCGAAATCTTGGAAAGACTTGAGGGAGTTGTTTCATTTTTTCATGAGGTTGACACAGGAAAAGAACTATCCTAAAAAACCCTTGTTTCATTTTTTAAACGAGCTTGACACAAGATAAGGAACTATGCTCATAACTACTCTCTACAATCTACCCAAAAAAAAAAACTTTACTCTAAAAACCTTGATTCATTTTTTAACGAGCTTGACACAAGACAAGGAACTATGCTCATGACTCCTTGTTTCTTTTTTTAACGAGCTTGACACAAGACAAGGAACTATGCTCTAAAATCCTTGTTTCATTTTTTAATGAGCTTGACACAAGACAAGGAACTATACTCATGAAATCCTTGATTCATTTTTTAACGAGCTTGACACAAGACAAGGAACTATGCTAAAAAATCCTTGATTCATTTTTTAACGAGCTTGACACAAGACAAGGAACTATGCTCATAACTACTCTCTACAATCTACCTACTTAACCTACCCTTGTTTCATTTTTTAACGAGCTTGACACAAGACAAGGAACTATCCTCATACCTGATTCATTTTTTAACGAGGTTGAATCAGTAACAGGAACTATCCTCCGACACACTGATTCATTTTTTAATGAGGTTGACACAGTAGAAGGAAATTTCCTCGCAATCCTACTTTCTACAATCTACCTATATAACCTAAAACTACCTGATTCATTTTTTAATGAGGTTGACTCAGTAACAGGAACTTTCCTCAAAACAACCTGTTTCATTTTTTAACGAGGTTGATACAAGAAAAAACTATCCTCGCACCTGATTCATTTTTTAACGAGGTTGATACAGGAAAAACTATCCTCACGCTCACTGATCATGGCTTCCAACTGGAAGAAAGACATGTCAATGGACACACCTTGATCATGGCTTCCAAAAGGTCTTCATCAGAAGGAAGAAGAGTTCTTTGGAAGGAGCACATGTTAAGGGACTCAAAAGGTATAAGAACATCGTGTTCAAGAAATCCCATAGAGTTTTCCATGTCAATTACTGGATCTAAGTCAAAGGAAGATGAGCAAACAGTGAGAGGCTCACTTACATCGGTAACTGAAAACATGGGACCAGTTGCCACATAATTAAACCTTCGTAGGGTAGATACCACTTTAGAATCAGGAACATTTAGGGGTGTCATATTATTGGTAGTTGAAACAAGACTAGGGAACGAAACCTGGTCTACAGTCACAATACTGCCATTGTGAGGGAAAGACATCACGCAAAAGAGTGTCGATACGACAACTTTCATTGCATAAACATAGTCTCTCCCAAGGAGTAAATTGAAATCCAAGGGACCTCGAAATACCATAAGATCAATACAGACAGTTTTACCTTCCAAGGTAGTAGAAAACTTAGGAAGGATCCCTAAAGGTTCACTAATGGTTCTGTTAAAAGCTTTCAGATTCTGCGTAATAGGCGCAAGCTGAGGGGAACCCAAAGCTTTCCAAACAGTTGAGGATAAAATACTAACAGAAGCACCTTCATCTACCTGAGTACGATGTATGTCCCTACCACCAGCCTTGACAATGATTTGGAAAGGGATGGAGGAAGGAAGACGAGGTTCTGTCAGTCTACTCCAATCAAAGGAAAAGACCTCAGTGCTTGGAGGGGGTTCTGTAGAAACAGGTGAAATGCCCCCTGGCAGAGAAGAATCGGATGTGACAAGAAGAACCTGAGCGGTATGAAGTTCACTCTCTAAAGGAAAAGTGGGATCGACTGAATGTGAAATTGAATTGACCACTTGATCAACTAATGGATCATCAACCTGAGTGACATGAGTTTCACTCTCGAATGGAAGAGTGTGATCGATTGTACTTGAAATTAAATCAATCACTCCGTCAGTTGACGGTAGGTTGGGAGAAAGTTTACGGTAACCAGTTCGAAATTCTTGTTGTGGAACAATAAGGTTTTCCAACAATTTTGAGGATTCATCCATGTGAGGGCAAATGTGAGTTTGATGACTCCCTTTGCATAACCTACAAGGAAACCTAACTTTACCCTTTTTCCCAGGAACCTGACTATCACTAGTTGATGGATCAATGGAAAGTTGATGAGATTTTTCTGACCATACTTCCAAGACCTTTGGAATACCAGGACAATTGATAAGGAAGTGGTCACCCTTACAAAGCCTGCAAGGGTATTTGGGTTTACGATGCATGTCGAAGTTTTCCTCAACACAGCTAACACTTACAGTCGTGGTTGGTTGGTTGAATTCTTTCTTATCTTGCTTCTTCTTCCCTTTCTTCTTCTTCTTAGACACCTAGTTACTAGCATCAAGGCTTTTACCAAGCGAAGAGGAAGAAATGGAGGAAGAAAAATTAGGCGAAAAAGGTAAAGGGTCAACAGAAGGTTGGTGATGTTGAGATGGCGAACTCTGTTGAGGTGAAGCATTCGGTTGAGATGGAACAATTGGAGTATTTTGGGCCAATGAAGTTGAAAATAACCATATCGGTAATCCTATTGTAAATCCAGGTAATGACAAAGTAGCCATATAAGGAGGACCAACATTTCCAAAGTAAGGAAAAGTACTAGGATTCTCGTTAGGAGGGGTTCCTAGGTTGGTAAATTTCGGAACATTTGCCATTATATTCAACTTCAGTGAATTTTATTAAAACTAAAATTAACAATTCACAATTGACACCTAACAATTAAAATTCACAATTTACACCTATGGTCTCTAAAAGTAAAAACAAACAAATTAACACGCGCTGTCAAATCTAGGAGTCAAACCACACACAAACAGTAACCTTCCAGACCGAAAACACTAGTTGTTGATGAAATCCAACATCGCAGAATTCAGTACAGAAGTGGTGGGTGGAACAGTTACCCCGACAACCTGCTTAATGAATAGACTGGACCAAGTTCCTCCACTTTAACCGTCTCGAGTGAAGTGAACCCCCCAGAAAATCCAAGTGAGTCTAGCCGATGTTTGCTCCAGGTACAGTGGGATCTTCCCTCCACCGTCACCTTGGGTAGAACCCTAAAGATAATAGTCACTAAGGTCACCAACAGAAACAAATATATCTGGGGGAACAGTCTACGATCCGATACACACGCAAGGGCAGAGTAACAAGCTCAATCCCCTTGCCGGCTCCTAGACAATAATCCAAGGTTTACTGACAAGTGACCCTAGGCTCCTCGAAAATGGTTAATCCGAGGTTTACCGTTTGTAGTACGTGCATATCTGGCGTCGTTCCCAATGAAGGAGGATTGATCCCCTTACTGGTTCGGACACGATGTCGTGCTTCTCCTTTAAGAGGAGATTTCCCAGAGTATAAATGTAACAGTTGGATTTATCCTACCGCAAGATAAGCTACTTGTTTGGTTTTACTGTCTTGGAGAGTTAATTACTCCCTACTCCAAGACACTAGCCTAAGCTATGTTGGTGTATCAGAGCCCTAGAAAATAAAAATATTACTAGATGAATTTTAATTAAGCGTTGTGTTATTTAGGCTGTTATTACTCAAAGGGGTAAATGGATATGAAACCAATGGTGTTATGACCCGACTCAACTGAATGCAATCGAATATGATAATGTAATCTTTTCAATTCAATGAATCCTAACTAAAGTAAGGAGAGAGTTTCCATTCACTTCCAACAATGCAAAAAATTGATCACTAAGAGAAAGTATAACAAATTCTCTAATGCACTAATTTTATCAAGAAAAACTAATGCAAATCAATTCCAAACCATTTTTATTTTTTTTTATTTTAACAAAGCATGAAAAACTACTTAACAAAAAATCAATTTTAAGATCTATGAAAATCTAAGAGAAATTTACCTAAAAGCAAATCTAAGAGAAATTTCCCTAAAAGAAAATCTAATGAGGTAAAAGCCTACAAAATATAATTCCAGGATGTTTTACTCGGTTACAATTCAACCAAGGACTAATTCATGCAGAATCATAAATCAGTCAAAAACAAAAATAAAAAGCTTTTGTTCTTTTTCTTAAGAATGAAATTCACAGCTTAACAAACAAGCCTTCTCGAAAATCCACAAAGAGACAACACAACGGTAGGTTTCTCACAAAGGTGGATTTTACGAATGGTCCGACTCCTAAGAAGACTGAAAGACCAGGGAGATCCAAGGTTTTTACAACTTCTAAAGCCAGAGTCACTACAAGACCAATACAAAAATCAAACCTAGGGCTAGAATCTCTATGAACTTCACTAAAACTCTCGATGCTAATGAAACAAGCTTAGATGAAAGCTTTTGACAGGTAACCAGTGGATCTGGGCAGCAAAAAATAAACTATAAACAAAATCTAATGGGTAAAAAGGAAAAAATGGAAATTTTCTAAAGTTTTGACAGGGTACGCAGGCAGCCTGTTTGCACAGGTGCGGCCTCGCTCTGTGTACAAAGCAGAAGTGCGTACAGGTACGCACTGTGCTTAACGCAGAGGGTGCGTACTGCTCTCAAAAACAAGAAAAATAAAAACTAACTCAATCCTAAGCTATTCTATCCAAATTCACAGTCAATCAGTCAAAAACCAGAAAGAAATCAGATTTTTCTCAAATCAAAGTATCAATCAAAAGAGAAATCAATCAAATCCATGGATTCCCCAGTATGGTCGCCATTTTGTCATGCGGAAAGAGTCAATTTTGCGGACAAAACTGACCTCCCTAGAAGCTAAGGCTTTCTAGTGACAAACAAAACAATCAAGCACTATCTTTCCCTAAATATGCATTTAAAATACAAGCAACCAGGTGTTTAAAGCATACCTTTAGTCCAGTGCTGTTTGTAGCAGCCAAGCCTCTCCGATCCAGATGAGCTCCTCCTTCTCCTTGAAGCCTGCATTCACTAACAAGCAAACAATTGCATAGCACCTGAATAACTCATATAATAAAACATATTCATCATAAAGACCAAGGAGTATATGAAACAAATTATATATAACAACTTGTTGAGAAAAATGAACATAGTTGTATTAATTGGAAACAAAAGAAACCATTACAACCAGTGCCTTGGTGTTGTGCAGGTCCCTCCCAGGGTCCAGCAAGAGTTCTCCTTTACTTTGATCAGCTCACCCACTTCCAAATGAAGCTAAGAAAGGATGGGAATCTCTCCTCTCAAGCTTTATAAGGGAGTCTCAATTTCAGCAGCATCTACCCTTAGGAATGTTCAGCTTTCAACCTCCCCTCCCTCTGGCCCAATGCCTGTATTTATAATGCTTTGGAGGAAGTTAATCAGGTCCACCATCAATGGGACAAGCCCCTCTTTCAATGGGATAGCTCCCCTCTTGATGGGATAAGTTCCTCTTTCATAGGGATGCATGAACCATCTGGAGGCGCTCAATACACGTCAAACCATCTTCTAGAATGCTCTAGATTCGAGCACAAGTAACTTTTTTGAAGTAAAACTCGTGCCTTTTGACCTTTACAGGAGTATGCACCCACCCCTTTACAGACAGAGCGTACAAGTACGCAGGTATTGTGAACTTGAGGTGCGTAGACGCAGGTAAGGTTAAGAGAAACTACGTAACTAGAGTTAATTGACTTTTTAAGGACTTTCTCTCTTTCTTGGAGTTTGACATGAGGAGCAAAGGTATAAGACTTGCCAAGGAGGACAGTATGACAATTGATGCAGCCATACTGACTGTAAATAGTCATGGTGACAAATTTTAGTGTAACAGTCCACATCAATGGCACAATGATCCCGCATACCTTGATTGATCTGGGTGCTACCATTAATGTGATGACAAAGGACACAATGCTCAAACTTAACCTCTAGGGCTCCTCGAGGAAGACCACAACAATGCTATAGCTAGCAAACCACTCCACCGTGACCCCTGAGGGGATTGTGGAAGATGTGATGGTCTCCATTGATTCTTGGGAGTACCCTACTGATTGCTTAGTTCTCCAGCCGAAGGCAAAGCTCACTGTGTATCCTCTCATTCTGGGAAGACCCTGGTTGGCTACAGCCGATGCCTACATCAGCTGTCGAGTTGGGAACATGACCATAAATAATGGGCACATGTCCAAGCAGTTAATCCTATATCCTCCTGCCCAACCCTTGCTAATGATCTACCTCTCTGGTTGGAGGAGGACGATGAGGATGAAGTTTATTCTACACCACTTTGTGCATTAGAAACCACCATGGGGGGGAAACTGCAAGATGAGGATGATAGGATCGAAAATTTGATTCAGAATCTACCTCCCAGTGTATCACCATTAGAAGACATAGTAAGAGAAACCCAAAACAACCCCTCAGCTGATCTATGTGTGGACGATCCTACTTCTCCTCGTGTCAAAAATATAGATTTTAGCCTAGAAAGAACATTGAAAATCAATCCATCCCTATCTACTTCCCAGGAGAAGGAACTATGCCGCCTACTAAGAAAACATCTATATGCCTTCACCTGGAGTTATAAGGAGATGAATGGAGTGCACCCTTTAGTATGTACTCATCATATATACATCAAGGAATATTGCAAACCAGTCAAACAGCCTCAAAGGAGGATGAAACCAACACTTAAAGATATTATTAAGGAAGAACTGCAGAAATTTCTTGATGCAAGATTCATCTATCCCATCTTTGACAGTGAATGGATTTCTCCTTTGGTGCTAGTGCCAAAGAAAAATGGTAAGTGGAAAATCTGTGTCGACTATCAGGAATTGAAAAAAGCCACTAAAAAGGACCATTTTCCTTTAACTTTCATAGATCAACTGTTAGACTGTCTGGTAGGGAAAAAGTTTTTCTTTTTCCTAGATGGGTTTAGTGGGTACAATCAGATTCAAATCAGCCTGAAAGACCAAGATAAGACCACTTTCACTTGTCCTTGGGGTACCTTTGCATACCGGGTCCTTCCTTTTGGTTTGTGCAACGCTCTAGCCACTTTCCAAAGAGCGACATTGAGTATATTTTCTGAACTGGTTCATGATGCAGTAGAAATATACATGGATGATTTTACTGCTTATGGTTCTGACTTTCAGGAAGCTTTATCTAACCTAGGAAAAGTTCTAGATAAGTGTATTGAGATGAACCTATCCCTCAGTCCGGAAAAATGTGAGTTTTTGATGACTGAAGGGACCATGCTAGGTCATGTAATATCTCAGCAAGGACTATAGGTGGACCCCAACAAAATTGTCATCATCCAAAGGGTCCCACCTCCTCAAAAGGTGAAAGATGTCAGAAGTTTCCTAGGATTAGCCAGATATTACAGAAGATTCATTAAAGACTTCAACAAGATAGCCTCTCCTTTGTTTATCCTCCTAGCCAAATATGTTGAGTTGATATGGTTAGAAAACTGTTAAGAAGCCTTAGATACCTTGAAGAGCAAGCTAGTGACTGCCCCAATTCTCAGAGGCCCAAACTGGGCCCTACCTTTCCACATTCACACAGATGCCTCAAAAAAGAAATAGGAGTGACCTTAGGACAAATTGATGAAAAGTTACCTTATGCCATATACTTTATAAGCAAAAACTTGTCAAAGGCAGAGTTAAACTATACAGTGACCGAGAAGGAACTCCTAGTTGTCGTGCATTCCTTAAACAAATTCAGACATTATATCACAGGCTATCAAACCTTTGTGCACACTAATCATGCTACAATTATATATTTAATGAACAAACCAGATGTAAATGCTCACATTATTAGATGGTTTCTTTTACTGTAGCAGTTTGATTTGACAATTATTGATAAGCCTGGTAAAGAGAATGTTTTTGCTGACTTTTTGTCTAGAGTGAATTTTCCTGTAGGTGAAGAAGGAATGGTGGATGACCAAATGCCAGATGAACACTTATTTTCTATATCAGTACTCTCTCCATGGTTTTCTGATATAGCAAACTACTTGGTTTCATCACAGTTCCTGCATCACCTATCCTCAAAAGAGAAGAGAAGGATCGTAAGGAAAAGTTCCCCTTTCACCTGGATGGGGGCAATCTCTTCAAACTTGGCCTAGATCAGATCTTGAGAAGATGTGTTAGGGAGGAGGAATTCTTTGACATCCTCCTTAACCGTCATGATGGGCCTTGTGGATGTCATTTTGCAGTAAAAAGAACTGCCTTCAAGATATTGCAAGCAGGCTACTACTGGCCCACTCTTCAACAGGATGTGAGGAGATATACAAGGCAGTGTGATCGGTGTCAGAGGATGGGGAACCTACTCCAAAGGATGAGATGCCCATGCAACCTAAAGTGAAATTTGAGCCATTTGAGAAGTGGGGCATGGACTTTGTGGGGCCTATCAGCCCTCCCTCAAAGCAGAAACAATACATCATTGTGTGCACCGATTACCTAACAAAGTGGGCAGAGACAAAAGCAATCAAAGTAGTGACAGAGGAAAAGGTGGCTGAGTTTTTGAGAGAAAATATATTCTACAAGTTTGGGTATCCAAGAGAGTTGGTGATAGATCAAGGTAGTCAGTCCACTTCCAATTTGATTGAAGACTTGCTCACACATCATAAAATCAAGCACAGGGCTTCCACCCCTTACCATCCACAAGCCAATGGGTAGGTGGAGGTCACTAACAGAGCATTGGAAGGGATCTTGACCAAGGTAGTGAGAAAAAGCAGAAAAGACTGGGCATACAGATTAGTTGAGGCCACTTGGGCCTACAACACCACATGGAAGACCACCACCGGGTTCACACCCTATGAACTAGTCTATGGGAAGAAGGCCTTGCTGTCAATATAATTTGAGTTCAATACACTAAGGACGATAGCTCAGTTGGACCTAGACCTCAGCCATGCAAAGAAGGAGAGATTACTTTAGCTCGATGGATTGGATGAATACAGATTACAAGCCCTTATCCACACAGAGGTAGTTCAGCTTCAGAGAAAGATATGGCATGACAAAAATATCAAGGAGAAGCAATTCCAAGAGGAAGATTGGGCACTACTCTATGATTCAAGATACAAAGATTTCAAAGGCAGGCTGAGGACAAGATGGTTGGGACCCTAAATTGTGGATAAATGCAATGAAAATGGTTTAGTTGTGATCGGAACCATTGATGATGAAGCCATCCCCATGCTTGTCAATGGACATCGATTGAAATCTTACAAGAAACCCCTCTCCAAGCGAGAATTTATTGAATATTTGAATAAAACAGTGATGGTAGTGGAGCATGTCTCAGCTTCCACTTCATACACTCACTGAAGAAAAGAAATAAAAAAAATAATAAGGACTCAGGTGAAAACCTCCATGAGGCGCTTGAATCCCATCATTGGGTTGAAAACTTCTTCTGAGGCGGCCCAATGATGACAAAAAAAAAGAGAAAAAAAGAGAAAAAGGAGAAAGAAAATGATTTTTTTGTTGCATTGTAGGTTTGCAGGAGGACTGCAGGGAGCCGAAGAAAGTGCCAAAGGGACCTTGACATTCATACCAACATCCATCTCACCTTCTCCACACCTTCCTCCATCATATTTGGCATTTCTTTCACCCCACGGTGCTTCTTTTTCAAAAAAATTGTGTTTTCTACAGGAGGCTCTTGTAGGAATTACAGAGAGCCAGAAGTTGATACAAAAGGTAGTTTGAGGGACAAAGAAGCTTCATGAAGGACCTATAATCCGTCATACAATCTTCAAACCTCCTTGCCATCATTTCCAAACCTGCATCACACCCCAAGCATCATTTTTCTTCTTGTCCAAGAAAAACATAGAAAAACAGTTTTTCAGTTTTTTATAGAAAAACAAAAAAATAAGAGGAAAAAGCACCATCAACCTCACCTGAAGCCTACCTACTACCTATACATCTTTATCTACACTTCTAGCATCATCCTTAAAGCTCCAAGCATAGGGATAAGTTGAAGTTTCAAGGGGAGAAGCAGCTACAGGAACTCCTGTAGGAATTCCTGTAGTAGCTGATCCCATTAAAATCCAGCACCAGCAGCAAGGGAGTGCAAACATGAAGGTTGAGAAGGCACTTGAAGGTCAAATCCAGCCAGAGAATAACCTGCACAAGCACACAACCACACATCAGCAAGCAGACAACATGCATCAAAAGAATTAAAGGCATGCAACAGAGAGAGCCACAACACCTCACAACAATCGCTCCTCTGTTTGCATTTGTGTAATTAGAAGTCATGCAAAAGCAATGAGATGGTTGAGGTTGAACAAAGGAAAGGTGGCCAGTTAACTTGGCCACCTTCATCTAGTTGACTCCACTCATCTGAGATGTCACCTACACGTGCACAAAATCAACTCCAGCACAAGATGCCAAGGACAGGGAGTGGAGGAAGTGTTAACTCTGATGTAATGATGGGAGATGATTATGAGGAGAAGCCATGATGACCAAGCAGGTGGGGACCAACGGTCCGAATATTGACAATGTATACCTTGCCAGCTCACCCCACGTCACTGGAAATATCCATAAAGGGTAATAAGTACTCCTCCGTGAGCAATCTCACCACCTTTTCCTTCATTCTCTCCTCGTAACTCAGCTATAGCAGTATCCTTGTGCCCCCACAGCCTCGTAACCATTGTCCTCCATAGACCTCTCCCATTTTCCTGCTCTCAGTGCTTTCTACAGGAGCACCTACAGGTTCTACAGGAGCACCTACAGGAATTCTACGGGAGGGACAACAGTGTTCTACAGGATGGGAAGTGAGTTGTTTTGAAGGGAGAAAACACGAGTTTTAGCGTGATTTTCAGTCTGAAGAGGTAGGGTTCATGCATGCCCCTATTGAATATCAGTATATGCAAGAAGTGGTTTCAATTTGAGGAGGAAATAAAGTCTTTAGGAGTCTCTATTTCTTTGTTTTTCTCAAAATTCTCTATTTCCATCTCCATATTTGTTTTTTTTTCAAAAGAGTATAGACAATATGATAGGAGGGTTTATGAGAAAGGAACCCACTAACTCCACTAGGCTCAATGCACATCCACAAGTGGTGGACATCTTCACAAGGGAAAATTGGATGAATTTCTTTGAGAAATTCCAAGGGTTTGATGAGGAAATTGCCCAAGATTCTCTCTCTCTCTGGTACCCCACACAAGAACTCATGCCACTGTCACCTTTAGATGTATTTCCATGGAGATAACCACTGAATTTATCAGTAGGGTCACTACCCTTCCTCTTGGGCTACCTTGGAGTAAGGATGAGAAACCAATTGGCCAGGCTGCCAAGAAAAACTTTTTCCAAAACAATGAAACCCTTGTAGAAGATAAAAATGGCATTAGAATGGCTAGCATACAATATCCTTGGGATGAGGTTAGCTATCAAATAATCAAATACATTTCCTGTGAGGGGACGTACAACATTGTCTATGGTTATCACTTTAGAATCCTCCATGAATTAAGGTATGACATGGACGCTCCAACACCTCAGAGGCTCAGTATCCTCTACTTCCTCCTGCAGTCCCTCATTGAATCTAGCACTAAGGTTCAAGCAAGAAATTTAGAGTAGCTAGCTCACCATGGGTTAATCAAAATCCTAGTGGAGGAAGCCCTCCATACATTTACACTCCCTATAGCATGGGAAGTTTTCCGAAACATGACAGATGAGGATGACAAAAAGGCATTAACCCATGATGTTAGTCCTATTGGCAGTGAGGAGGAAGAGCAGCAAGGGGGATAAGGTGAAGCCACTGGTGACATATAATAACAAGAAAGGAAGGAGGAAGAAACTGAAATAGAGGAGGAGAGAGCTGAAGAAATAGAGCAGGAAGAGACAAAAAAAGAGACAGAAAAATAGACAGAAGGAGGAGAAAAAGAGGCAGAAAAGGCAGAACAAGGAGAAGAGTCCCCTGATACTCTGGAAAGGGAGGCAACATCTGCCCTCATTGCCCTCAGTACACCAATCAAGCCAAATCAAAAGAGGAAAATACAGGCCTCCATGTATTTCAGGGCTAGGAAGAGTACAAGGATCAAAACAGGCAAACCTTAACCCTCTTCAAAAGTGCCAATTACAATTGAAGATTCACTCTCTGCCAAGGGGAAAGAATCCCATTCCAAGACACCTATAACATATGAAAGGGGGACTCCTAGATCTTCCACATGGAAGGAAAAGGTAGTACTACAAGACCCAAAAATAGTCCTAGAGGAGGCTCAAGCAGTTCTACAGGAGACACTGTCAAAACTACAGGAGACCCAAAAGCTTGAGAAAAGGATAGAAGGATAGTCACAGGAAAAGGAGGAAGCAACAGAGCTACAAGAACCTGATCCCCAGCCTAGTCTTTCCTCCTATTACAATCTACTTGAAGGAGGAAGGATAATCCCACAAAAATTTGCAATACCACTATTCTTTGAATTGGAGAAAGAAAGAGTAAGAACACATAGGTGGATGAAAATAGCCAAATCCAAAGGAGTTGAGGATGTTGGCCATATGGAAAAAAAACTGAGAGAAATGGGCAGAGAGTTGAGTGCTATCAGAGACATGGATGTAATTACAAGAAGCCACCTTCAAACCGAAAATGAATTGCTAAGGAGGCAGCTGCAAGAGAAAGAGACTTAGCTGGCATGCATGGCCAACTTATCCATGGAGGCATTGAAATGTAGAACACCAGCCAAATCCTATGGCCTCTATCTCAAGGACCAATGGTTACAATTCCAGATAAATACTTTGGCATAATGAGGCACAATGCCTTTCCAAGATTACAGGCAGTTTATGGATTTGTGTGACCAAAACACCTCAGAGGATAAGGAAAATATGGCATAATTCTACCTACATAACATGGCCCTCATAGACATGAATGTGTGGGACCGAAATGCCAAGCTAGGGAACCTACAATTAATGGCCATGGCCTCATGGATGAACCATGAAGAATTGAGGGCAGCAGAAATAAAAATATTGATGATAAAGAAGCAGAATGAGCCACTAATGATAAGAGTTGAGCCATCAGATCCTATGGCACTCATTAGCACACACAACCTGCTTGCCAATGACCCTCAGATTGCCCCCAGATATCTCACCAATCAGGCACAAGCCATTGCACACTTTGAGGATATGCAAAGGCTACTTGGGGATGATTGTGTGCATGCATGGATGAGGAGATGGAACACCTTACCACATAGTTTGCATATCAGGGAATATCATTCCCCCATGATACTGAAGGAGGGATTGAAAAGAGTGCCAATGTATAAGCACTCCATGCAAAGGCTGAAATTCAAATCGATTGGCCTCAAATTGAATCCCCCACTACTGTTAGGTATGCTGGAAGGCGGAAAGGAAGAAGAAGAGGAAGAACAGTGGAAGGAGATAGACAGGAAGGCATGATTCTATGGAAAAGAAGATCAGACCACATCAGAAGCCTAGGATGCTAGGGAGGCCACGAGGGCCATAAATGATCAGGAGATTGACTAAGTTTCTCAGAGGATGAGCAACACTTTCAGTAGGGGGGTGATGATGAGCCTCATAAATGGGTAATTATATGGGCTCATTTTACCTCCTAACCTAGTCAAACCAACCATACTCTTAGCTTATTGTATGATTTTTTAATAGTATTTATGCTTATAGAGTGAGTTGAGTTAGTTATTATGCCATGTGGTCTAACATGTATTTAATGCAAATTATTGATGGATTTTGAGGTCAAAGTCAAGGATCCAGTGGAAAAATGGCAGCAATAACTCGAAGTGGATGGGGGAGAGGACTTATATGAGGGGATCCCCCTCATTTATTACTGTTATCGGGAAATCTAGTGTCCACTCGGAGCTGCTAGTCCCACTAAGACTGGTAGCTATCTTAGAAACAAACAAACTAAAACTACTTTCGTTTTCCTTTATGAGAAGTAGATAAGAGTGGAATGAAGGACACCAACCTCAGTCTTGCACTTGGTTCCTTGCTCGATTCCTCTCCCTTTTGACAGATCCTTGCCGCTTCTCCTTCGTCTACCCAGCTTCAAAGAGCACCTGTGGAATCACAGCAGCATAATACTATCGAAGAACAGAGATCTACAGTCATAAAAAATATAGGACCAGATGTATATTGACCACACAAATGCATATATCATCAAACATACAAGAATGTGGAGGAAAACTTGAATAGCTTTATTAATATCAAGAATAGCAAAGAGGATTACAACCAATTGTTCTGACCTAGCGTCATCCTCTAGCATGAAAGCCCTTCTTTAACCTCATAAAAAGCTTAGATCACCCAACACTATGATATTCCAACAAGAAACCAACAACACTTCCTTACAAGATACAAAATTCCAGCCTCTGGATCTCTGGGATGAGGGATCCATATATAGATGATTGCAGGGGGGTGAGTCAGCTTCTGGGATTTTGATTAGTGTCCTCTCTTTGATAGTTCTTGATTCCACTTGGAGATTGATGATCTCTTACTCATCCCTGGGCGAATTCAGAGAGGCAAGTGTCATAGGAGAAGTTTCTGGAAGATTCTGTGATCATCCACCTCGCAAACTATCTCTACCATTTGTCCACTCTCGCCCATCGCACCCTACAGAAGGGCTTTTCAGTATGCATCGCACCCTTTACACTGGATAGGTGGGATGCATCACACCGTTAGCACTGAGCAACTTGTATGGTCCAGTTTTGACTAGTTTTGAGCAGTTTCCTGTGGAGAACTTCTGGGAGATGATGTAATCAACTGACCTTGTTCTTTTAGGGTATGGAACAACACTTTTAGGGAATTAGGAGCCCTTAGTTTATGGACATGTATGATTGGGGTTGCAGTGCCCAAAAATGTCTATAACAGTTGCCCCCTAAATTATGAGGTCGTTAATCTTTTGATGTCAGGTGAAATGCTTTATCATGAGGATCCGAAGTCTTTTCGAGCTGGAAGGTGACCTGTAATAAGATATAACACAATACATTATCTTCATAGTATTTTTCATGATCTAGCTGAGGCAGGTATTCCCATGCTCAGCTTTATAAATTCATTTTCATGTACATAAGACAGACAACCGTCGGTGCGGGAGACTGATGATTCTGATAGAGTCATTATCCTTTGATTCGGATGATCATCTGTGAAGCAACAATGTATGTTTGATGTCTTTATTTTCCTGAATATATCGCATCCCGAATGGATGAAACTAGATCTGGGGTCTTCAAACTCATTCAATCTTCACTCGGAGTACAATTTGATCCATGTGAAAGATGTTCTGGAGTCGAACATGGAAAGACATCGCCTGATTACCAGCCAGTGATGTAAGCTGGTAATAGGCGCGAGAGAAATCATCGATAATGATGATGACCCTCAAGGTACTACAATAGAATTTGCGTGGTGTGAATAAGGGACTTGGCATCGAACACCACAAAAAATCTTTCGGTCGAAGGCCATTGATGTAAACCTATCGCCGGAAGTGAGAAACTTGCCATTAAGGCATGCAAGCTTCAAAGTACTGAAAGGGTTGTTCCTAAGTCGACTTCTTGGATAATGAGCTAATGTCGACAAGAAGTGACCCGCCGTAGGAGGGCCTTAATGAATCCCACATCTACGTCATGGAATGGAGTAAATGATTTTGGAGGTGAAAACGATCTGATGATACAGGGTTTAGGGTGGCGGTCATGAAAGAATGGAGCGTGAATGTATTGCAGCGGATGAGACACATGTGAATTCTCTGAGCGACTTCTCTTGAACATACCGGTGACACTGACATGGATTGGTAGCGTTAACCCCAAATATGGATGGTGTGATGGACCAATGGTGATATGACCAGTGAACAGAACAACCCAACCCAACTCGGATGTGGACTGAAAGTGTCATGTTCAAGAGTGACTTGCTACCAATAAAGTTTCTTCAAGTTTTCTTCCCAATTTTTCCCCAATCATTGCTGACCAATACCTCTTTATTTTTGTCAAGCTTGAGGAGCATAACATATGCTTGCTCTATAACTTTCCCTTCGGGCAAACCCGTCGCTATATTTTAACGAGCCTAGCGATAGTGAAACTCGTTCTTGTCTGTATGGACAAGTTTGTTGCTATTCGGTTTTAACAAGTTTAATGACAAAGATAATTCGATCCTTTTCAATTTTAGAGAGTTTGAAAGGGACATAAAGGATAACGAGCCGAACAAGACAAGCGCTCGATCTTTTTGTGTAATAATCCCTCGGGTCGAAAAAGACTAAAATCTAGAGGATGGATAACACTTCTGATTGCTTTAACGAGCTGGAGAGGCCAATCGCTCGGAAATATTTTCATATTTTATGAGTCAGGTGCAAAGAGCTTAAAGGAGACTCGTTTTTGAGGAACGAGTGATAATTTTAGGTAGCAGCTAGTTCCAGGTAAGGTTTGGAATTTTCCAGTCACGGCAGTGTCACAAGGATGGCTAACAGGATCACTCTTCGCAGTTGTTCCTCAAAAGGGGTAAACAATCAAATGGAGGTGAATGATCAGCTAAAACAGAGTGGAGGTGATGATGAGAACATGACCAGGGCTCAAAAGTTGATGATAATGCATTCACAATGGTTATTTACCGGAAATTGGTTCATTTTTTAATGAGCTTAAACTCTGGGGGAACGTTTGCTCATTGCTTATGTTTAATTTTTAACGAGCATGAACTCCACATAAAAACTACCCGTGCCAGTCATATAATAAGGATATCTCATCTAAGATGCCATTTTTTATGGAGCTTGCACCTTCCAAAGCTTTGCCCCAGATCCTTTCTTTATGCAAGTTAGGAACGACCAATCCTCTGAGTTTAAAGGGTTACAAAACTACAAACTAAGAAAATAAATGGTCTCACATCACTTGCATGCGAAAAGGTTTGCATGCCCCAAGGTATAGCGAAAAGTTTCCAGGCTACCATATGAAAGCTCTCCATCCGCGTTGTAGACAAGATGCTTCCTTGGCGATGTCTACAGAAATAGACAAAGGTGAGTGGCGTGGTCACCTCCACTCACATAACTTTGACGAGGGAATCTTATTCCAGTCTAATCCAATTTTCCTAAACGGATGGGTGTGTCAGACTAGTCATATATCCTTCGCGGAAACCTACCCTATACCCAAGGTTTTCCTGCCAAAACAAACCAGGGTGCATGCCCCCTGGGTTTCAGTCATGTCCTCCCGAATCACTCGCGCTCTTCAGGTGGACGGACTGGAGATTGATGAGACATTCCTTGAGTGAAAAGACCATTTAGGGATGGCATTTGATTATTTGCTATGTATGATCTGGGGAACGAAAGCTGGTCTATGAGCTTGACCACTCGGCCTTCATGCGGAAAACACATTACTATAAAGAGTGAGGAGACAATGGCTCCCATGCAATAAATATAGTCATGCCCAAGGAGAAGATTTTAATCTAGAGGTCCTTGGACTACCATTACGTTCATGTAAATGATTTTCCTTCTCAACGTTATGGGCACATTAGGAAGGATCCCTAACGGTTGACTGGTTCCTTTGTCGAACCCTGTCAGATTTCTCATCTCAGGCAGAAGCGATGGCGAACCAAGCGCTTCCCAAGAAATTAAGGAAAGGATACTCATAGAAGCCCCTTCATTTATGATGGTACCGACCATGATCATTTTGTAAGCTTGTACAATGATTCGGAATGGTACATTGGCCGGTACCCAGGTTCTACCTAGTAGATTCCAATCGAAAGAAATGACTAGGTTGCTTGGAGGTGGGATCGAATAGACGACTGGATATGACTCTGACGAACTCCCTTCCTACGGTAAGGAATGGGTAGATTGCCCCCATGTTCATCAAAGTCTGTGTTTACGAAAAGAATTTTGACAATGTCGTTCTCATTCTCTTCGGTGATTGTGTCATCTTAAGATAGACCTTCCAAAGATAAGACCGGGTCGACTGCCACCTCAACCTTTTGACATTTGTCTGGTATGGATTCAGCGGGTTTATCTTCAATGACAGATGCTTCGACCGACCCCAATGGCGTGTCGGTCGGATTTTCAACTAGCGATGGACTCGGTAAGAGTTTCTTGTATCTAGGAGGAAGCCATAGCGCCGAAGCTGGACGATTATCCAAAACTCTTTTAGCTTCATCTAGGAAGGGACAACAGTGGACGATGTGATCGCCTTCACATAATTTACAAGGAAATTTACATTTCCCTTTTTGTCCAAATGCTTCGTTTTCACTAGTTGATGGTGTACTTTCAACATGGTCTTCAGAGGTTGATGACACCGGGTTGTGCAAACGAGGAGACCAGTCCCTTAAGATCCGATGGATGCAGGGCAATCTCGGTGGTAGTGGTATCCTTTGCAAATGACACATGGAGATTTAGGCTTAGATGGTGCAGTGTGTGGATTTTCACTAAACGATGCCTCGTTACCCCTTTTCACCTTTGGCTCCTTCTTCTTCTTCTCTTTCTTCTCCTTCCCCTTCTTCTCCTTCTTAGTTACTTGATTTTGGGCCTTACTGGCTTTATCAAGCGAAGAGGAAGGAGGAGAGGGAGAATCGGATGAAGTTAAAGGTTGGGGGGTAACTTTACTATCATCCAGTTGCTGACTTGATTGTTCAGGAATCACGGTGTTCTAAATGACGGAGGTCGAGAAGAGCCATATTGGCAAGCCAATCGTCAATCCTGGAAGTGACAATGTGGCCATATGAGGTGCACCAACATCTCCCCAAGAGGAGAAAGGACTAGGATTTCCTCCAAGGGGAACTCCTTGGTTGGTGGACTCCATTTTTCTCAACCTAAGACCAACGCGGGAATGGTGATATTATTCCGATTAAAATAAATTTTAGACACTTTGACACAACTTGTTTTTTCAATTTTTAAGAGTCGAGAAAAAACAAAAGATGACTCTAGTCGCCTTCGATTTTTAATGAGACTGAAGTGACAAGTGCTAAGATGGACCTTTTCCTTTAATGAGTCTGAAAAGGAATGAAAGAGAATACTCTGGAAATCTAGACAGAGGGATTACCAAACCAATCACAAAACTGCAGAATATTTTTTACGGTACAGCAGTCAATCTTCCCGAATGTTGTGTTCAGTGCATTGCGATCGATAGGGTGGCAGACACGGCTTCCTATGGATAAAGGATATAGCCTATTTTGGTCTCCCAATATATACTTGATGGTACGTGGGAGCACAAGTCTGTACTAGCACTTGTCGTCTCAAAGAGGAGGAATCACCCAACCAACAGTGAAAGCAACAGTTACCAGGCTTTATGACGCTGAAATACGTCTCTAGCCTAGACTTCTAGATGTTGTGCGTTAGGTTCCAAAGCGTTTTCAGGTTCATTAAATTTATTTTACAGTTGATCTTTCTTAAGAAACCTGCCTTTCAGGTTCACCGTGTGATGTAGATATACAATTCCTAAAATGCAATCTAAGATGATAAACAATCGTTTAATATTCTTTTTGCAATGACAATCTTAGCTACTAAAGAAAGAGAGATGATATTCTTTCAACATAGAGCAAAGAGCACACACTAGATGCTCTGTCCTAAATTAAACCAACAAGCAGTCTAAATGCAAATGCACATGCATGTATTTGTTTTCAACTTTCTTAATGTGTGAATGACAAGAAGAATGCTAAGTAAAAATCTGAATTATCTTTTCAAAGCGACAGTACTAACAAATTTCTCTTTAAAAATGAAAGGAAGATAATGACGACACTTTACTATTTTGAATTGAAAACTGCTTTCAACACTTGAAAAACCACTAATTCAAATCAAATACAAGAGTAACTGTATAATCGACCATCAAGAACAATATATTTCTTTTCTTTGACTGAAAACGACACTTGCGACACTTTCAAATCAAAAGACGACAGTTCGACTATGCTACTATTTTGTAAAAGAGAACTCAAAATGGCAGAAAATACATAAAAACATTCACATTTCTTTGCATAATGGAGGTGGAATGATGGAAAGGAAGGGGGTTTCCATAGTATTATACTGATCATAGACAGCAAAACTCCTGAATAGAGCTGAAGAGAGTGAACGCAAAAACCAAAATCTGAGAGCAGAAGAGGTCTTGTCTGATCAATGCACCTGTAACACAGGGAAAGTGCGATGCAGCGCACCTACTGCACATGGGAAGTGAGATGAATCCTGATTCCCAAGAGTAAGAGGTGCGATGGTCCAGGGACGAGACTTCAACTAGGTTTCGGGTCATAGTTTGCAGCTCAGTTTAGGGATTTAGGTCGTGCAAGTGATGTACAGTAAATAGAAATCACAGGGGCTAATCTAATGAGGTTACTAGAGCCACCAGAAGGGAAATTAGAAAGTTTGCAAATCAATTGTTCAGTTTATAAACAAAACCCGGAGATAGACTGACGCATCATTGATGTACTTTGCACTTGCATAGCAAATGCAGTTCGAAGGCTAGCTGGCTTGACTTCAGGCTCCATCTTTAAGTTTATAAAACAAAAAAATATAGACAAACAAACAATCTATTCGCTCCCTAGCAGAGTCACCATTTTGTTATCGGGAAATCTAGTGTCCACTCGAAGCTACTAGTCCCACTAAGACTGGTAGCTATCTTAGAAACAAACAAACTAAAACTACTTTCGTTTTCCTTTATGAGAAGTAGAAAAGAGTGGAATGAAGGACACCAACCTCAGTCTTGCACTTGGTTCCTTGCTCGATTCCTCTCCCTTCTGACAGATCCTTGCCGCTTCTCCTTCATCTACCCAGCTTCAAAGAGCACCTGTGGAATCAAAGCAGCATAATACTATCGAAGAACAGAGATATACAGTCATAAACAATATAGGACCAGATGTATATTGACAGCACAAATGCATATATCATCAAACATACAAGAATGTGGAGGAAAACTTGAATAGCATTATTAATATCAAGAATAGCAAAGAGGATTACAACCAATTGTTCTGACCTAGCGTCATCCTGTAGCATGAAAGCCCTTCTTTCACCTCATGAAAAGCTTAGATCACCCAACACAATGATATTCCAACAAGAAACCAACAACACTTCCTTACAAGATACAAAATTCCAGCCTCTGGATCTCCGGGATGAGGGATCCATATATAGATGATTGCAGGGGGGTGAGTCAGCTTCTGGGATTTTGATTAGTGTCCTCTCTCTAATAGTTCTTGATTCCACTTGGAGATTGATGATCTCTTACCCATCCCTAGGCGAATTCAGAGAGGCAAGTGTCATAGGAGAAGTTTCTGGAAGATTTTGTGATCATCCACCTCGCAAACTATCTCTGCCATTTGTCCACTCTCACCCATCACACCCTACAGAAGGGATTTTTAGTATGCATCACACCCTTTACATTGGACAGGTGGGATGCATCAAACCCTTAGCACTGAGCAACCTGTATGGTCCAGTTTTGACTAGTTCTGAGCAGTTTCCTGTGGAGAACTTCTGGGAGATGATGTAATCAATTGACCTTGTTCTTTTAGGGTATGGAACAACACTTTTAGGGACTTAGGAGCCCTTAGTTTATGGACATGTATGATTGGGGTTGCAGTTCCCAAAAATGTCTATAACAATTACTCCTCACTTCGAATTCCCCTTCATTGAGCTCAGAGTACAAGCAAACAAATCATGCACTAGAAGGTAACCGAGCAAGTGGAGGATGACTGATGATTATCTTGAGGTATGGGAGCCAGGCCCCCTGATTTTAAGGAAGATGTTGGTAGCTTCATTTGTATAAGTTGAGGGGCATAGGGCCTCACTAGGGGCAGATTTTTTGTTGGATTTTTGCTTATGTAAACTCTGCTCAAACTTCAAACTTATTTTTCGTGACAGTTTCATGTAATCTTGCTATTGTTTTGAAAATAAAGATGGAATCCTTTTTGAGCTAGCACTGAGTTACCTCAGAGGGCTGAAGCTCTTGGGTTAGGGCCCAATCCAAGAAGCCAAGTTCCTCTTTACTTGTATTTGTATGCTTTGTTTCAGTTGTAGATTAGTTTGTTGTTAGATGTATTTCTTTTATGGTTAAGAATAGGTTGTTTTTGATGATTCAGTACTTTGCTTCCATTTGTGCTTTCTGTAGCAGGTTAAATAGTGATAAAAAAAGATTTTAAAGGATAGCAATAGTGACTTGGCCTCTCTTCCTCCCTTTGGGACCATGATTTGAGGCAAAGGCCCTCTTGCTATCCCAAAAACACAGATTTTCCTCCTTCATTGGACTTCTAGTGTTTGCAGTTTTTAATGGGTTAATATTCCAGCTTTGCTTTGCTTTGTATATTCTCCATCAGTGCACTTCCTGATTTGCAATAGTCATATTTCATGCTTTCCTTTCCTGCAACATTTCTCAGCATTTCCTTTCATAGATCATTGTTTAGATCATTTTTATGAAAAACTCTGTATTTCCTAAATGCATTCATTTCAATTATTGCTTGATTTCCTTGGTTGAATGTCAGTTTCTATGAAGCAGATCTCTTCCAACAATAGGTCAGCTTATCAGAAATCACACCCTCCATCTGATCCATGTCCTATAGGTCTCCTAAATCTCACCTCAATTCTGCCCTAGTTTCTTGCATTTTTCCATAGAACTTCTTCCTCTCTCCTTGAGCAAACCCAATCATCTTTCTCTCTCCTGGTGATTCATGGTAGACCATAGGTGCACCTCATTCCAACCGTCATCCACCTTTTTTACCCACTCTCACACCCTCAAAATAGTGAAAACCACTCTCAGCCTCCTCCTATAGGCCTCTTGTAGATTCTTTGTTTTCCTCCTGTAAATTTCCTGTGTCCACTTGTAGATTTCCTGTAAGCTTTCTTTTGAAGGTTGAGTGTGGAAAACGCCTCCAGAAGGCCACCTGAAACCTCCTAGGACCCATCCACACCATCCTACACCCTCTCAAGTCCAAAAACCGTGCTTCAATGCCACCTATTCGCTGCCACACTCACACACAATAAATCACATGCATGTCAAATTCACATAAAAATACAGAAAAATCCAAAGATATGTCTTTTGCTTATTTACTTCCAGAAATAGCATAGTTAGATGTTGTTTACTTCCTTGAATAGGTAGTGGCATTCCTTTCATGGTTTTCATAGCACTTTCTGCAAAAGTAGAATTAGTTGGTTAATTAGGGTTCACTAGGTTTGCTTTACATTTTAGTCTTTCTCCCTTCTACAATTAGAATAGCATCTGTAGAGTAATCTTTCTTTCCGTTCATCACATATAGAGCTTCTTTTGGAATCCATAGAAGTTGGCTTGAGTTCCTAGTGACCTTGTGCCGGCTGACCAAGTGACAACCTATAGTGAGAACTAGTACTTGTGCGTACAACACCGACGCTTCCAAGTTTGTTACGAACTACCGGGTTGATAAGAGTAAAGTAGGCAGCCTAGGACTTACAACATTATTTCTACAATACTGGTGCTCACCAGTGACTATGGTAGTCCTGACGCTCCCTAGTGAACTGTATCGGTGCGTCTGGGGACCAAACTACCCGATCTACTTTGGAAACCCCAGGAGATCCCTTCAGGCTTGTGTGAGAATGTCTGAGACTTCCCAGATGCAACCTTGAATACCCCTTTCTTGCAGTTCTAGACCTCTTCTATAAAACTGTATCTTTTGCCAACTTTGCCTGAGCATCTCGTGTCAAATCCTCCAAAGAAGCTATGAAATGTTCCTCTTCCTGGTCTAACATGGAAGGCTCATAGAGTTTCAAATTATCTGGATTCACAACTAAGTAAATGTGCATATATGGTGGTAAATTGATTCGATAGGCATTATCACCCAAATTTTCCAGTATCTCAAAGGGACCATCCGTAGAGCCTTGATTTTGTTACCAGGCCCCTACAACCTCTCCTTGTTCAACTGTAACCATAGTTTGTCTCCCACTTTGAATGACTTCTATGTTCTGTGCTGATCATGCCTGGCCTTTTACTTCTCCTGTGAGTTCTGTAGTGTTTCTTGTACCTGTAGATGGATTTTCCTGATCTTTTCTATAAAATATTTAGCCCTCAAAGCATCTCCCATATGCAATATCCAAAGGCGAAGGAAGAAAATATTCAAAACAAGTTTCAAACGGGGACTTTCTTGTAGAAGTGTGGACTGCTCTCTTGTAAGAATGTTGTATATAAAATAAATTTTCATCCCAAGTCTTCATATGCTTCAAGTTGTATCCCCTCAGAAGCTGCACCATGGTCTTGTTGACTACTTCTGTCTATCCATCTATCTATGGATGGGATGTTGTATATATCTTCAACTTTGTGTCCATCTTCTCCCACAATGTAGTCCAGAATGCACTAAGAAATCTTATATCCTTATCTGAAATGATGCTCCTTGGTATCCCAAAGTGTGCCCAAACATGTCCAAAGAACAAGTTTGTTGCTTATTTCCCATTTTTTTTCTCTTTATAGGGTATCAAAACACACATCTTATTGAATCTGTCAACTGCCATAAACAGGTAGTCTTGTCCCTTTCTGGTTGTCGGTAAAAATCCAACAAAGGCCATGGAAATGCTTTCCCACGGACGAGTAGGTACGCGTAAGGGATGATATAAAACTCGTTTCTTGTTACTAGGCTTACTGGTACAACAAAGCATGCATACTATTATGAATCTAGCTACCTGCTCTTGCATCTTGGGCAAATACACATACTTCTGCAAGGTAGCCATGATCTTCCCTACACCAAAGTTCCCTGCAACCCTTGAGGTGTGAGCCTCTCTAATCAGTTTCAATTGCTCACCTTTAGGAACACATATCTTATCCAGCCTATAGAGTATCCCATCCTGGAGATGGCAGTCAACGGTGTTGTCGTCATCATGCACATGGCTCCAACTCTACAACTACTGATACACCTCCTTGAAATCCTCATCCACTGAATATGCTTCCCTATATGCATCATGGGTGAATGGATCCATGTGCATAAGAGTCTCCAAAGCTATAATATTTGATGTGGGTGGCCTTGAAAGCATGTCGGTCAACTTGTTTGTGTTTCTCTTCTTATACTTGATCACCAAATGAAACTATTGTAAAACCCCCATCAACTTGTAATTCCTGGTCTTTTGTAGCTTACTCTAGGCCTACAAGTATTGTAACAACTGGTGATTTGTGTGGATTACTATCTCATTTCCCATCAGATAGTGCTTCCACTTCTTTATGGCTTGCACCATGGCATAGAGCTCCTTGTCATAGGTAGTGTAGTTAAGGATTGGCCCATGAAATACTTCAAAATGGTAGCATACAAGACTTCCTCCCTGCATCAAGACAACTCACATAGCATACATACTCGCATCTGTCTCCACTTCAAAGGGTCATTGCATGTTTGGTAATGTAAGAACTTGTGCTTGGCTAATCTTCTTCTTTAGCTCTCCAAAACCCCTTTGCTAAACTTTTCCCCACTGGAAACTCTTCCCACTTGTTGTTATGGTGTGGAACAATGATGCTACCACTGAAAATGAGGCTATGAATTTCCTTAGGTACTGTGTTGCCCCAATGAAAATTCTGACCTCAAAAACATTAATAGGCACTATCCATTTCATGATGGCCTCCATTTTTGAAGGATCTATCTTTAGTTCTCCTCCAGTGATCACATACCCTAGATACACCAAATTCTGTTGCACAAAATCACACTTCTTGAGATCTACTAGCAGCTAGTGCTTCTTCAATGTTTCCAGCACCTGCGTCAAATTTGAAATATGATCCTCCTAAGTAGCACTATACACCAATATATTATCCAAATAGAATATAAAAATGAATCTATAAAAGGGTGTAGTACATCATTCATTAATCTCATAAATGTAGTTGGTAAATTAGATAGGCCAAATGGCATGAATAACCACTCATATAAACCTTGCCTTGTTTTTAAGGCAGTCTTCCATGTATCTTCTTCTTTGACTCGAACTTGGTGATATATAGACTTCAAGTCCAACTTTGTGAAGAACTTGCTTGTTGCAACTAATCTAGAAAATCATCTATCTTGGGTAGAGGTTATCTTTTCTTGAGCGTGATTTTGTTCAACTCCCTATAATCTATACACATATGCCAAGTCCCATCCTTCTTCGACATAATGATTATGGGTGACCCACATCATGATGTACTCAGTTGAATGACACCATGTTCCAGCAACTAGTAAAACTACTTCTTCAACTCATTTGCTTCTATAAGAAACTGCTTGGACAACCCATATTTGACAATGGACAGTTTGGCAATAGCTGGATCTCATGCCCCGCTTCTCTCATAGGTGGTAGCCCTTTAGGCTCTCGGAACATATCCTTGTATGCATGTAACAAGTCCTCTAATTGTTGTTTTTTTTCTTAGTACACCCCTCTAGGGATGCCTTTCCTCTTATTGACTCCTCTTCAGACTGAGTTTCTCTTAAAAACAATAAAACATACTTCTTGTTGGAACTGATCAATTTCTTGGCTTGGTTGGAACTTACCAATGAAATTTTTGATTTGCCTTTATGTCCATTGATGATGAATGATTTTCCATCCTTGATGAGCCAATAATAGTTGGCTCTCCTCATGAATATTTCATCACGCATATACATGTATGGACTCCCAAACATGACTCCACAGACATCAAGGGGAACCACATCTAGGTATACTTCATTAATAAAATCAACACTGATAGCAAATCTAATTTTACATTGTTTTGTTACCTTCAACTCTACATCCTTATTTACCCATCCCAATAGATATTGGTTTGGATGATCATGGACTTACATCCCCAACTTCTTGACCAGCTTTGCTGCAATGGGATTCGACTATGATCTTGAGTCAAATAGAGCATCAATCTTTCTCTTCTTGACCTGTATCTTTATATAGAATAGTTTGGTCATTTATTTCTCTTCATGTTGTTGAAGGATACTCAGAGTCACCTCCTTATGCACTGATGTAAAAATTATCTTCTCATCAACGTACGATCTTATTTCAACTTGGTTGCTCGAATTAGTGGCCATGAGATTCTTATTCTTATTATCTTTAATTTTGTCCTTTGGGTTTAGCTCTAGATGCAACTTCTAGAACTTCTCCTCTATAAGGCCATCAATGTTCCAGTGGTTGCTAGGATACTTGCACTGGTGTTATGTGGATGCCTTAATTTTATCTTTTCCCCCTTTGTGCTTCTTATTTCCCTCCTTAGAAGCATCATGTTGCTCCTTTTTCTTTGATCCACTTAATTGCGCTCTCTTCAAATCTACGTTATCCAGGTATTGTTCCTCTACAAAAGCCTCGTCTACCTATTTGGGCTTAAATAACATCACTTGCTTACACAGATGGTGATGGAGATCCCTCAGATACTTGAGGAGTACATCCAGTTTCTTTGGCTAAATACACAACATTATATCCATCTTTCTGAATTTTGTGGTGTACTCCTCAATGCTTTTTGCCGAATTTTACCTAAAGTAATTCCACCAAATTCACTGGTCCTCCAAGTACCCAATGGGATAAAACTATGAAATAATGAGGGTTTTGAAATATTCCCACTTATTCACTGGAGGTTCTCCCTCCAACCTGAGGGTTTTCGTCTGGCTCTCCCACCAATTCAGTGCATGGCCCTCTAATTTCAGCGGCGTGAATGAGATCTTTTTCCCTTCCTCAATCTGATGGACACTGAAATAAACTTCCAGTTGCTGCAACTGACGGTTCAACTTAAAAGCATTGATCTCACCATGATATGGCTTGATATCAACTTTTTCTTCCATTTTAAACAGGGACTGTGATTGGTTCACGACACTCAAACTGTGTTGATATTTTTCAAGTCCTTTCTTCAACTGGTTCTTCGTTTCTCCCTGATCTTCTAATCCTTGTTTTGATTTTTCCTCTGTGTTTGAACACCATCTTCTCCAAATATCCCCAACTTGTTATTCAAGGTTTCCATGAGGAGTCTTACATTGTGGTTGATATATGTCACTTGTTGTTCCAACCATGTAAGCCTCACCTCTATAGGATCACGAGGTTCGCTTATAGATTCGTCGACCATGATTAGGGTTTTAAGATTTTCAGCCCCACCAATTTAGATCCTTGCAGTCTCCATAAAATACCAAAAGAAACCTACTTTGATAACAAATGATCCATAAAATGTCATGGATATTCCACTCGACATTTTGTCACAACATGTTTGATAATATTATATTAAAAATATGAGATTCTACATTATTACAATTTTATTAATCTTTAAGATTTGTAGATTTAATTGTAATTAGTGCATGCATGCAAATGGAAATTATACAGAAAATTAAAGAACAAAAAAATAAGATCACACACACATAAGGCACAAGATATGCTATATGGGAAACCCTTTCGAGAGAAAACCCAACTGGAATGTGAGGTCACTTCACTCTCTTTCTCTATCTGGAAATATGGATGCAGGTACAAAGAAGTAATGCATGTGGCCTTCTAGGCTGCTACATTGCACACATCTTCTCTGTGTGCTCTACCTCCTATCTCTCCTAGATTTCTTTGCTCAGCTATGGAACAAAAATTCTTTCGAAAGAATGTAATCTTCTTCCTCCTAGTGGCCCGTTTATAACACTGCTAGTGGTTAATTTTGACTACATCAATTCGTAATTAGAGTTATAATATAGACTCTTCTGAAGTCTTTTACACCATAATCACATGTCTAGCCCCTTTTCCATGAATAATGGGAGTTGATGCGACATCGTCATTAACTATAGGTGTGAAAACAAGAAAGTCAAATTCTGAGTGGCATAACATTTTCATATGGACTCTGATTGATGCACTTCTTGCACGGTTGGAAATAGTTTTGTGCGTAGAATAGCATTGAAGTGTGTCATGCCAAAGCGGTAAAGTTTTCATTAGGTGATTTTTGAGGTATAAAATGGGCCTCCTAAGGAAATTATAAAATAATAATAGAAATAATAAAATAAGATTAGATTACATCATCAAATTTTCAAGGGAAGAAAGAAAAAAACTATTTTTTCAATTTGTATTTTCAAATTATCTCCCTATGGGTTTACTAAAACTTCAATCGGAAACACTCGTTGGATGCAGAATTTGATTCCTTATCCAAGAATTACCTATGTTGCATAATTTTGACGGATCCCGCTACACAAAAAATGAGATACATGAAAAACGTGATTGCAATCACGTATTTTCATGTATTTCTCATTTTTTGTGTAGCAGGGTCCATCAAAAGTATGCAACATGGGTACTCCTTGGATGAGGAATTAAATTTTGCATCCAATGAGTACTCCTGCTCAAAATTTGAGTAAAACCTTAGGGAGATAAGTTGAAAATACGAGTTGAAAAAGTAGTTTTATTATTTTATTATTTTTAATCTTTTTCCTTTTTTACTCCAAAAATGGTGAATCATCCCCCATGGTTGACATCATCATATTGAATCTTATTGGTTCTTACAAATTTTATTTTGGTTGTACATATTTCTTAGGAGGCCCATTTTAGACATCAAAATTTCCCTAATGACACCCAAAAAACGTCATTTTGTGCCTCAAAACACTCCCGGAAGGTTTCAGACCCCATTTTACCAATTTGGGTCCCACTATTAAAAGCGGTCTTGCGAGCTGATTCCTCCACTTTTTCCACTCCAAATGCATTGATATGAATGAAAAAAATATAATGATCCGATCTGGATCATCCCTTGTGTTTTCATTGAGATGATTGTATAATTATTCTCATGCTACGAAGGACATGTAGACTCATTTAATTATTGAGATGTTTTCCTGATTTGCAGAGTTATTACATGATTATTAATGATTGTTTAAGACTCCATTTAAGCTGCTATGGTGTGTTGAATCCCATGGTATAAGATTCAAAACAGTCAAAAGGTCTCTATGTCTGAGAATTAAAGAGTCTTGTTATTTAAAGTGTTGTATATGGCTTGCTAAGAATTATCATGGATTTTTGTTGTACGTAATTAACTATTTATTTGCTTATTTATTGGATAATAATGAAAGAATGCACGATAAATTAGGGGATATGATGAAAAAATTTCAAATCCATTCGTTAGAGGGATCTGCTGTTGATGTAAGTGAAATCACGAAGTATTGTTGTCCAAGGTTTGGCTCATTATAATACCTATTAATAGTTGGATTCATTTCTCCATGAAATATGTTACATCATTGGCTAGCACTTGAAATGAGTTGTGCTTGACTTAAGGATGCATTCGTGTGAATGTGCATGGTTCAAGTAGAACCAAGCTCCCAGGAGAACCTTGTTTAAATCTATGAAACACTTGAAGAAAAACCTTAAATTTTTATGAGATAATAAGTCATAAATTACCTTTGCATCCGAGTCAGATTTGGGTTATTCATATATCTAGGAGGAATGGAAAGTGATATGTCTTGACAAAATTTCGAATTATGCAGATACATTTATAGAAAGGGGATTAATCTGGATATTTCGAGTGAGGCCTAATTTTGGTAAACCCTACAAGACCTAGATGAGTGGCTAATCTAGATATATCCAGGGTGGGGCTAGTTGGATAACCCAATGAGGCCTGGATGAGTGCACCAAGCTAGATATTCAAAAGGTGGTAAATATGGTTTAGAGTTGGATGGATTGGATTAGAGGTCGAGCTAGATATCTAGGGGTGGTATAAATAGTTAGAGCATTGGATGTATTAATTTATGGGAACATCAAATTCCACCTATAATCCAAATATAATAAAAATTAATGGATTTGCATGCTAGGGGCCAGAATCATGGGCCCATGGCTTAGGTGACATGGTAGGTACCATGTGGATATAACCATGGCCACGTTGACACCAAGAATGATGTGGAACCACCGAGGTGAGGTCAAATTTCCATGTGGTAGGTCTTTACATACGACGTAGGGATTAAATGACCAAACTTTAAATCAACATAAATTTTGATTTTGTCATCGGATTAAGACAAAATTTATATTATCAGAAATCTGTCAATGAACCTAATCCAATGGTGGCATCCGAGTTTTATTTTCATAATTTTTGTAATTGAGGATTTTTATAACCCCATCTTCATAATGAGACCATGGAGGTCAGGGTAATTCAATGTAACATCTCCCATTAGCTTGAAAAAATACAAGGGGGTGGGAGAGAGTGTTATAGAGTGGTATTAGAGAAACTAGGTTCAACACATGGACTGGATGGGCTCAAGAATAGATGAAATGAAAAATTACGGTGTTCACATTCATTCAATAATTTTTGAAATTTTGTAATATACTGCAAATTTTTTGCCTCTGTCATGTTTGGTCACATCTCAATTGACCTTGAAAATTATATTTTTGTCATCATGAAATATTTTTTTCTTGCTACCCATGACAAAAAGGGGGAAGACCACAAATATTATTTGCATAGATTTCCATGCATGATTTGATTCCTTGGTAATGCATATGTCGATCATTATTCATCTTTGGCATGATTGAAATGGTTTAAATGAATGAAAACATAATGTTTAAACCCAAGTGGCAATAACTCGCTATATGTTTTCTTACCAACATTACTACCTATGTTCAATAATAATAATGGTACATGGTACATGGTACAAGTTTACGTTTACAAAAGGTCGAAATGTTATGGGTGTGTTTTGAAAAATTATATTTTTTTTGAAAGGTTTGAAATATACTATTTGAAACTTCAGATTATGGCTTAGAAACATAGTATAACCACGCCAAACATGCACTAGATACATGATTGTTAGACTTGCATTGAGTGTTATGCTATGATGTGAATGACTTGCATATGTTATATCATCGAATCATGACATAGATTATAAAAGGAATATATTACGAATGTGTGGGGCCTTATGTTATTATGTTGGGAGATTGGTATGTTTTGTAAATATTATGGATGACTTGTTGTAATTTGTGTTCCTTACAATTATGTTTTCGGAATTTAATAGTTTTTTGGGAATAAAATATGGTTGTATGGCCATGTTTTTATCCCATAGTTGATGTGTAACAATGTTGTGGTATATGACATGATCCATGCACTGACATATGCAATAATCTTGTATTTTCCACTAACTTGAAACATGGTTTTCCTGTAGAATGCATGTATCTTGGTTCACCATTTGATATGGCCTCGCTCTGCATCATCTCCAACTTTAAATGCATCACCTTGAAGAGAAGAAAATAACCCTGTGGATTTAATTTACCATACATTTGATTAATCATAAGTTAATATTAGGGTTTTTTTGGGATTAACGGTTGTCATGAAAAGGTTTCTTTTTAGCCTGTAGTTAAACCTTTTCACTCTAGATCATTTGGAATTTTTACTATCTTGGTTGTTGCCATAGTCACTAAGATCAGAATGGAAGTCTGAAAGAGGGCCATCGACTTGGACCGTGGTATATTATTGAGGCTTTAACTAGTTTTTCATTGTTAAAGGTAAGCTGAGTTACGGTTAATTACATAATTTCATGCATTTTTTAGGATTATTTACTTTTTTGTTTCTCTCGTTGATTGTATTTACCTAATTCTTACACTTCTCCCTCTAATTGCTTTGTAATTTTGTTTCTCCTATCTAATTCTAGTCTTTGGCTTTTGCAACTTCATACCCTAGTCAGACCTCGAAATTTTGTCCAAATTCAAGGAAATTTTAATGTAAAAACATCAAATTCAAAAGGGTTTCTTCCATTAATGGCTCTATATGTTTTTAGAACTCAATTTATCTCTCTCATTTATTGCATAATCCTAAATTACATACACCCTCCTCGTGCTCATCGAATGGCACAAACCCTATACACATTTTCTTCTTTTGAAAACCTAAATTAGAGAAATTTTTAGGTCTAAAATTGGCCTCCTAAGGAATATTATAAAATAATGGTGGAAAATATAAAACAAGATTAGATTACATCATCAAATTTTAGAGGGAAAAAGGAAAAACTATTTTTTCAACTCGTAATTTTAACTTATCTCCCTATGGTTTTACTCAAATTTTGAGTGGGAGCACTCTTTGGATGCAAAATTCAATTACTCATCAAAGGAGTACCTATGTTTCATACTTTCAATGGACCCTCCTACATGAAAAATGAGAAATACATGAAAAAACATTATTGCGATCGTGTTTTTCATGTATTTCTAATTTTCTGTGTAGCGGGGTCCATAGAAAGTATGTAACATGGATACTCATTTTATGAGGAATTAAATTATGCATCCAACCCATGCTCCCACTCGAAATTTGAGTAAAACCATAGGGAGATAAATTGAAAATTTAGTTTTATTACTTTATTATTTTTTAGTCCTTTTACTTTTTTACTCTAAAACCAGTGAATCATCCCCCATGGCTGACATCATCATCTTGAATCTTATTGGTCCTTATAAAGTTAATTTTGGTTGTACATTTTTGATTTGAGGCCCATTTTAGACCTCAAATTTCTCTAATTCTTGGTCTGAATTTTTGTAATTTGCAACATTTCTTTCATGATATTTCCGCTCTGCATGCATAAGTACCACAATTTTTTTCTCATTACCCACCACCATTGTAAATTGATCAAATTCAACCCCTTTTCCCACCATATAACTCTAAGTCTCAAACCTTGTTCTAAAAAATATGTCTTAAAAAGATTATATGTATATATCTTTGGAAAAATGAAAATAATACAAAAAAAAGAGAGAAAAAGAATGTGTTATGCAACCATCTCACAAAATATAAGAAATGATAGATCAACGACTTGAGAAATAGCCTCTTCGAGGGTGGAACATCTTTTACACCAAATAAATGAAAAAATCTTGGATGATTCAATGATAAGACCTCCTTGGTATATATAGGAGTCTAAGGGGTCACAATATAATCAGAGCTTATATAACAATAATAATGTAAGGGCACAACAATAGCAATAGTGGGCTTCTAAGGGGCACAACAATAAAAAAAATGGGGGATACATGGGAACAAAAATAACAATAGGGGGTTAAACTAACAATAAAAATAAGGGGGATACACTAGTATTATAGGGATCTAACATGCCTCTCTCCTTCAAAACAATGTTGTCCTCAACGCTTGAGTAGTTCTGGATGTTTTTGTATAAAATTCTAATCCTCCCATGTGGAATCTTAAGCATGTAATTTCTTCAACTTAATGACATACTCTAAAATTAATCGATTTTGTAGTTGTCAGGTTCTTGTTTTCATGACTACTTCAGGCTCAAATATGATTTTTCCTTCTTTTTCAAGTTCTGGAAACATTGTTTGAACTCGAAGCTAGTCACTGATAACCTTCTTTAAGCATGAAACATGGAAAACTAGGTGTACTTTGGAAGATGAAGGAAAATCCAACTTGTAGGCCATAGTACCAATATTTTGCAACACCTTGTAAGGACCATATTACTTGGGTGATAATTTATTATCCTTCTTTGCTGTAAAAATACCCAGTTACCTACATCAAAACTTCTTTCACTGTGATGTTGATCTACTTGTTTTTTCATTTGATTATGTTCCAAAGTGAGGTTATCCTTGAAGCGTTGGAGAAATTTTTGTTGATTCTCGATGTGATCTTCCACTACTTGACCCCTATAATTTTCTCTTAAATATGATGTGATGGATGGTGGATTATAGCCATAAAGTGCCATAAATTGGGTCATTTTGGTTGTAGTATGGAAGGAATTTTTATACCATCATTCATCTAGAGGTAACCACTTGACCCATTGTGTTTGTTTATCATATACAAAGCAACGAAGATATCCTTCCAAACATTTGTTAACTATCTTAGTTTTCCCATCAGATTAAGGATGATAATACGAGCTATGAGCTAATTGAGTACCAAGAGAAGAAAATAAATCCATCCAAAATTTTCCAAGGAAAATGGGATCTTTGTTACTTAAAATAATATTTGGGTTTCCATGTAGCTTTAGAATTGTTTCCATAAATGCAGTAGTGATTGTACTTGCTTTAAAAGGATGAGATAATGCATAAAAGTGTGCATACTTGGTAGTTCTATCAACTAAAACCATGATGACACTCTTTCCTTCAGACTTGGGTAAACCTATGATAAAATCTATTGAGACCTCCTCCCAATGCTGACTTAGAAAGGCTAAAGGTTGTAACAGACCCAAGGTCTTAATTGTCTCAACTTTATTTTGTTGGAAAACTAAACATTCTGCCACAAACTTTAGAATATCATATTTACGTTCATCCCAAAAAAATTCCTTCTTGACCCTGTGGTAAGTTTTTAAAAATATTGATTGCCCTCCTAAGGGGGAGTTGTGCAATTCCAAAATAATATTTTGATTGAGTTGGGAATTCTTACAAATATATAAGCGATATTTGTACCATAATGAATCATTTTTCCAACTAAATGTATCACATGTACTGGGATCTTACTACAACTTTGAATGAGTGTATACACCTCTTCGTCATTATTCCATTCATCCCTTACTTCAGTTATCCAATCAGTGTGGATAATAGAAATAGCACAAAGAAAATGCTTCCACATCCTCATCCTTTCTTGAGAGTGCATCTGCAACAACATTTTGCCTTCCTTTTTTGTAGATGATTTCAAATTCATAACACAACATCTTTGTGACCCATTTTTTCTACTCTTCTAAATATAATCTTTATTCCAAAAAGTATTTAAGATTAGCATGATCTGCTTTTACCTTGAAGAGTCTTCCCATTAGGTAAGGTCGCCATTTCTTTAGTGCATGTAGTATTGCCAACATTTCCTTCTCATAAATAGATTTGTGTAAATACTTTCCCTTGATTGGATGAATTTCAAAAGAAATGAGTCCTCCTTCTTTCATTAAAAAACACCAATTCCATTTCCTGAGGCATCACATTCCACAGTAAACGTTTTTGTGAAATCGGGTGTAGTTAAGACTAGTGCTTGGAAAATTGCCTCTTTAAGATGTTCAAAGGCCATAGTTGCTTTTAGAGTCAATGAAAATACATCTTTATTTAGTAATTTTGTTAAAGGTGCTGCTATTCTCCTATAATTCTTAACAAACTTGCGATAATACCCTGTCAACCGAGAAATCCTCGAAGATGCTTTATAGTTGTAAGGATTTTCCATTCCTTAATGGCTTTAATTTTGCTAGGGTCTACCTTATCACCCTCATGAGATACAATATGACCCAAATATTCCACCTCCTGTACTCCAAAGAAACATTTGGAGGTTTTTGCATATTATTATTTCTCCTCCAACAGTTTTAACACCCTGTCAACATGTTGAACATGATCCTTCCAAGACTTGTTCTAAATTAGTATATCATCAAAAAATAGCAACACAAATTTTCTAAGGAAGGGTCTGAAAACGGAATTCATCAAACCTTGACATGTGGAAGGTGCATTAGTAAGGCCAAAAGGAATGACCAAAACTTCATAATGACCTCATGAGTTTTTAATGCTATTTTTAGGATGTCTTTAGTATTCATTCTAATTTGATGATATCCTAAAAGAATATCCAACTTGGTGAAGTAAATTGCTCCATGTAATTAATCCAAAAATTCATCAATGATGAGAATGCAAAATTTATCTTTAATAGTGAGATTGTTGAGTTCCCTGTAATCCAAAAACATATGCCATGATCCATCCTTCTTGTGCACCAATACTACTAGAGCATAGAAAGAACTTTGACTAGGTTAAATTATACTAGCCTCTAGCATTTCTGCAACCATACGTTCAAATTCACTCTTTTGGGCGTAGGGATATATGTAAGGTCTGATCTTTGGAGGAACACTTTGTGGAATCAAATGAATAGCATGATCATGATAAAAAATAGTTGGGAGGCCTTTGAGAGTCTCAAATACCTTGGAATTATTGTCCAAGAGTTTTTGGAGATCTAGAGAAATAGATGATTTTGATGATTAAACCTCTAGTGAGCATAATTGTGCAATTACGCCCCATTGTTCTTTCTTCAGAATATTTGTCATGCCATTAGAGTTGATTATATTTATTTGTTTCACTATGATACCCCTTAATTAAAATTCCTTTCCTTCCCAAAAAAAATTCAAGAAAAGTTCTTGAAATTTAAAAGCTATTGTCCCCAAAGATTGTAATCATTGGACTCCTAATACAACATCAACACCACACATTGGAATGGAAATAATTGGACTATTCCAAGAATATTCGCCCATGGTTAGCTTGATATTATGTCACTTTCTAAATAATTTTATAGTTCCTCCATTTGCAACCATCACTTGACTCTCTAGTGCTAGATATAGGAAGCAATTCAATTCCTTGGCTATCTTACAATCAATAAAATTATGGGTACTACCCAAATCAATCAACAGTATTACCTTTTTCTTCTTGATATGTCCTTCCAATGCATTACAATATATGGTCGAATTCATTTCATCTTTCCCTGGGGTTGGTTCCTGGTGTATATCCTCCTATTTTGATGTTTCTTGTCCTTTTCTTCCTCCTCTTCACATTCTATGTATAATCATTTCTTCTCAACACACTTATGACCTTTAGTGTACTTACTATAAAAAATGTGACAAATCCCTTTTTCTCTTTTTTCCTCCAATTGTTGTGCTATTAAACTTGTAGGTTGTGGAAGGCTAGGAGCAACAACACTTCCATATTTTAAGTTGAGTGGTAGACTTCCTTGTTTCCATAATTTTTCTTTCAACTTTTCTTGCCACCTTGAATGCCTTCTCCAATGAATCTGGCTACCAAACAAGAACCTCATGTTGGATGTTATACTTTAATTTCCATATGAAGACATCAATCATGTGCTCCTCTAGAATATCATTTATCCTGATATTCAATATTTGGAAGTCCTCAATGTGCTCCGCCATTGAACCCTTTTGTTTGATATTTATCAATTGGCTAAAGAAGGTGTTTCTCTTTGTATCCTCATAATGTGATATCATTTCCTCCATAAAAATTGACCAAGTGACAAGTGTTTTACAAGAAAAAAGCCATTAATACCATACAAACTAATTGGGTTCCAAATATAAAAATGCAATGTGTACCTTTTGTGTGTGTTGCACATCATCGAGATCAAAATATTGTTGCATCTGTAGTATCCATGTTACCAGATACTTGTCATCAAACTTCCTCATATCAGTATTTGGCATGTTGTGGGTTTTAAACCCAACATTGGAATCTCTAAAATCATAATTCATATTCCTTTTGTCCTCATCATGATTTTCATGGATTAACTTGTCACCACTTGGAAGCCTTTCTTGTAGTAGCTTTGTCAACCCTTTTGACTTGACATTCATCGCATCCATGTCTACTTTAAAAAATCCTATGTCTAACTTTAAACCATCCTTTAAACCTTCCATGTCTGCTTTTAAACCATCCAATGCATTTTTGGTTTCTCTTTGTGAGAGTGAAATTTGTTGCACTTTGTCCCTTAATTTTGATATATCATGTTGCATTTCTTCCTCTTCTTCACGCGTCATAAAAGAGTTTTATGGTTTCTTACTAGGTGTGCCCATTTTTTTGTTTCAAGTTATTTTGGAATCAAACAATGATATCTATGCTTCGCTATGCCCTTTTAATCAATTCAAACTGATTTTTCAAACAAAAGTTATGCAAAATTGAAAAAAATACACACCTTTTTCTTGAAACTATTAGGAGCTCTATATTGAAACTTTTGTACTGTTGTAATTTCAGATCTCCAATGTTTGAAATTTCATCCTTTGGTAGCCCTCCTAGTATTATTTTCAACACCATAAGTCATACCAAATTTAAATTTTTAAAGGTAAGTTTATTTCCAATCTCCCACGATGACTTGATTATGGAATGGTTTAGTAGAGTGAACTTGTAAGGAATTCCACATGTGACTGTTTCAACCTTCTACTCTAAGAATGATACATGAAAAACTAAAATCCATGCACTTTCAGTCGCATTTTATGAAATTCAAAGGTTATGCTCGTAGAGGATGTTATGATGATTTTCCCAAGGTCACATGTTTGAGACTAAATTATGGAGCATGCAAAACCCCTAACCTATTCGGACCATATCTCAAAAAATATAACGAACCAAGTCTAGACTTTTTACAATAAGTTCACCAATATTTCAGCTCACGTGGTATCAATTTTAGCTTCTGAACCTTCATAGAAAAAAATTATAGCAAAAATTACAAGATGGTCTGTTTGCAACAATGAAACCCTGGAATCAAAAGCTCTGATAATAAATGTTATGCAACCAACTCACAAAATAGAAGAAAAGATATATAAGCAACTTGAGATATATCCTCTTGAAGGGAACAATTCTTGGATGATTCAAATGATAAGACCTCCTTGGTATATATAGGGGTCTAAGGGGTGACAATATAATTAGAGCCTAAAGAAAAATAATAATGTAAGGGCACAACAATAACAATAGTGGGCTTCTAAGGGGCATAATAATAACAACATGGGGGATACATGGGCACAAAAATAACAATAGGGGGCTACTCTAACAATAACATTAAGGGGGATACACTAGTATTATAAGGACCTAAAAGAATGAAGGGAAAAACGCTTTGAAGCCACTATGAAATATTACTTTTGGGTCTATTCTTAGTTGAAATATATGTCTATAAAAACACGATAGAAAAAAATACCAGTGCAGAAGAATCGACCTCTTTTCAAATATATATATATATATATATATATATATATGAAAAAAAAAGTAGTGTATCAAGGCTTTGTATTATTTTGAAATCTGTGTTCTACAGCCTCTAGAATTTCATTGCCTCATTACCTTTCACCCCTAACCAAACTCTCATTCATGTTATATTATCCCCCATTAAATTCACATGACAGTATTTTGAGTCATGTTTATGCATGTTAATTTTAGTGATTGTAAAGGGAATTGGGCTGATGTATTAAATTACCCCATTTTGGTTGGATTTTATTAAACTTTGGTTGACATGCAGAGATGAGTTCAGGGTCTCAAAGATAATGTAGAGGACGAGGAAGGGGAAACATACCACCTGGTTTGTGGGATACAGGGAGGAATACAAAAGTTCACTTCTCAATCCATTTTAATGCAAACTCAAATGAGTTTCACTAGTTAACTACCATATGCCACATGTATCTTAGATATCTAATGTTTCTTGTTTTTCTCCTGAATATCAAAATAGTTCTATGCCTTCTCTCAGGCCTCACCCGAAGATACATGAAATTCATGAACCATAACATGATAATAATGCTTGGAATTACAGTGATGGTTGGAACCCCATCCATGATCCACTTGTTACTGATAATAAAGGTTAGGGAACTAACCCCATGGAAATTCATCGTGCTTCCAATCATTCTCACTCTCCTGCCACTCACACATCATCTTCATTTTTTTGGGAATTTAGTCTTGACTTGAATTCTAAAAATGGAACTTCCCCCATTTCAAATCCTTGTGTTCACCTTAACAATGTTCAGACCGACAATGTTTTTGATCTTTAAGTTGCAAATACTACTAGTTTTGAGTCACTGTCTATTAATCCTGCCAAAATAAGTACTAGAAAGAGCCCCGACAAGGTTACTTGTCCAGAACCAATCATTATTATGTAAACTCTTCATCAAAGGAAATTGGTGAAAAAGAGTAGATTAAGTGCAAGTGGCCCACTTTTTGAATGGAGAAATTTTTGGCATAAGCCAAGAGAAATTTCGTTGTATTTGGATATAATTGTTTATGTTTGGAATGCATATCTGTGGAAAGTTTTGATTATGACATATATTTTAGATTTATAACTTTGATGACAACATAAGTCTTGCTTTAATGACTAGATTCATGAACTTTCATTGATTCATAGATTCATATAAGCCTGTCAATTTTGATAATTGAAATTTGGAGCAATGCATACATATATGATGTATATATGAATATTACCATGAATTTTAATTTGAAATGCTTATATTATATTGAAAATTTTAATATTATCAATGTGGGTCCTCCCCCCTTTTGAGTCTTAACACAACCCCTATTTTTTATAAGCCTAACTTTTATTTGTCTTCCCTATAACATAACCCAACCTTCTTTTAGTTCAATAACTAAAATAAATTTATTTCAAATAAAATAAACAATCAAACAGTTACATAACCATTGAAGAATCTATTCAATTACAAATATTTACTTGAATGGGAAATATAGGGTTCCTACATTTCTATAGTTGTTGGTATGATAGCTTGATTCTTCACTTCGGTATTTGATTTGGTGTTTAGATTTTTGTATCCCATAAACTTTTGTCTACAAGGCTTCTTTTAAATAGCAACATTGATGGAGGCAAGAAATATTTCTTGCTATTGAAGGTATCTTACATTTTAGTCATTGATTATTAGAACGTGCTACATTATGTAAATACTGATATATTGACTCTTGTGTAGTAGCATACTCGTTCCAAAACGCATCTTATTGAACCAGTTGCAACAATCTTGGATTTATATACTATTCGTAGTTGCTTTCATTTGACCAATACAATCTTGCATTTGTGGTCACTATTAAAGAAGTCATAGAGCATATTTTTAAATCTATTGAGTTTGATATTATTATATCTGAATATTATTCTTTAAGTCACTTAATGAAGGATCTTCTATTCATTTTACCATCCTGTGTATTGTTGCTGATGTTTTTATTTATTATCTTTTTTATTACTATGACCTTCGTATTATATATTGTATCATTATTTTTTATTAAGTTTTATTTCAAGCACTAGTTGTGGATGTTTTGGAATGGAATTTATATTCAGTTCATTTATATGAATGCAACCTATATCTATATATCTACCACAACAACACAATGTTTGATATTGTTTTTTTTTATATTGTATATTGAAACCTCTATTTTACTCCTTTCTTCACTGTCGTTTATGATAATGTATCTATTTCTTAGTCTATCTATTTTAATTGGATGTGTTAAATACTTCAAAGTTGTTAAATTTATAAGGCTATAAACCATGCATCATTCCCAAGTTCTTGGCTTAGCCAAACACTAATTGGTAAGGATATAAATTTATTTATATATCCATGAACACCCTTCTTGGCAACCATACTAGGGAGCATAAAGTGATCAACCCCTTTTCATCTGGTTTTCTGCTTTATGTTTTTTCTAATCTTGCTTGTTATAGACAATTTTGTGCCTTACAGCAACAGGCATGAATTGTCAATAATCCAAGGGATCCAAAGTTCCCTAAACATGATGTTCCTACCCCTAGAGGAACAAGGTCAGCAAACCAATAGCTCTCAGATCAGTTCTCCACCTGAAAACACTCAAAAACAAGCAATCCTGAAATCAAAGCAGGTGCTCCACTAGGCTTCTGCACTGAAACTCAGATCCTCCATGGTGTACCTGCGTTGCAAAGCAAGTGGAACAAAGGCCACCTGCGCTGAGCGAGATGGGACAAGTGGCACACTGAGTCATTGCTCCAAAAATGACACTTGGATCAGGGATTTCGCCTTGTGATGAGTCAGAGGCTCTGTTTCTCCAAGTGGAAGCAAGGTTCTCCAAGTGGACTCAAGAACTGAAGATCAACTAAAGATTAACTGAAGAGAGAGAGGACACAAGGCAGCTACACATCAGTTGCAAGCTGACTCATCCTTTCTCAATTCATCTATATATTGAGCTCTCTCCTATGAGCTCAGGAGGCTGGAATTTTGTGCAAAGTAATGCTATGCTGTTGGTTTCACTATAGAGCTATTGGGTGATTGCTTGAGGGAGGTGAAGAGGAGAAATTCTTTCTGCTAGGAGGTGTTGCTGGATTAGGACCTTCAATGGTTGTAACACTCTCAGAACCTTTACTTCTTCATTAATAAAAGCTATTGAGGTTCTTCTATATGCATTTGTTCCAATGATGTTTTGTGATAATTGTATATTTGGTTTATGCTAATCCGTGAATCAGTTATGATTGCATGCCTCTTGTAGTCTCCTTCTTTGTCATTTTGCAGGATCTCATTGTAGCTGGGCCGGCAAAAGAGCAAAGAGCTGGGAGCAAGCGGCCATAGAGAAGAGTTTGGATTCGAAATTAAGCGCAAGGCAACGGTTAGTGCATTTATCCACTCTCTTTTGCTTTCATAAAGAAGTAAACCTTAAGTAGTTTTCTTTACAGTTGTTGCTGAGGTACTATCACCCTTAGAGTGGGATAGGGTCATCCGAGTCGGATACTTTTCCCTACAAGAAACTGGCGACTCCGCTGGGGAACGTATCTGTTTGATTGTTTGTAGTATTTTGCTATTCATTTCCTGAACGAAAGAGTACCAAATCGAAAAGCTTTTGACTATATCAAAAGCGAAGTAGAGGGCAGCTACTCTAGCTCATTTCTGAGCATGTTCATGATTTGAAGAGCTGATCTACAAGGATCCTTGTAAGCTCTTAGTGATAGCTTTTCATCCTCCTAATCATCCCTTTGAGTGTGCTTGACTGATTGCTTCTGATTTGAGCAAAAACTGTGCATTTTTGAGAAAATTGTGACCCGGAAACTGTGAAAACGCAACTTTCGTTTTCCAAAGCAGGTAGTACACAGGCTACCTGCTTTGCAACGCAGGTCCCGAAGGGGCTACCTGTGCTGAGAGCCAGACTGGCTGAGCAGCACCTGCGTTGGCCCAATTTTGCCTTGTGCAGTTGGGGTTTCCTCCCTTTCTCTTGCCTGTTTTCACTATAGATTTGGCAGCCAGTTACCAGTCTTGCACCTGTTCTGAAACCAACATTACTTGCCATCATTCTGCCTCTGTTATATAACGAAATTGTACTTGTTCTTTTGTATTTCTTACTCATTTACAATTTCCCATAACGAAGAGTAAACTAGTCTTGCTTTGGCCTCTTAGATCTGAACCTGTGTTAGGCATTTTGCTGGTCTAAAGAGTTAGCTTGCTTGCTGTCCATAGCTGATTAGTCATTTTACTTTCGTCATTATGGTTTGATTTTATGCATTTCCAGTGATTAAACAGGTAAATCTTAAGGTGTCTTTTGATTTTGGACAAACTTGTTTGTTTTCGCTTTAAATCAAAATCAAAGTTATATAACGAATTTCTTTTTGTAACCAATCAACATTAAGAAAGGGAAAAGAAAATACATGCATTGTGCATTTTGCATTGGAAAAAGTTTGCATGATGATTTAGGAGAAAGTGCATTAGTTTGTGCTGTATGAACTGTGTGAAAAGAATTTGCCTTTCTTCTCCCTCAGTAGTTAAGATTTTCATCAGTCAAAAAGATTTGAAAAAGCTTGCTTCTCATCTTAGGCTGCATTTAGGAATTTGTCATATACATCTCATGGTGAACCTTGAAAGGCAAACTTTAAAAAGATCAACTTAAAATATACTGAATGAACCTAACAATGCATTTGAAACATAACGCAAACACATAGAGGTCTAGGTAGAGACGTGTTCCGGCGTCGTTAAACATAGTGACTGTCGATTTCTACGAAGGTGGGTGATTCCTCCTGAGAGTCGGTGGCACTAATACGGACTTGTGCTCCCACGTACCGTCGCGTATATATTGGGAGACCCCTATAGGCAATCATCCTTTATCCTTAGGAAGCCGTGTCGGCTGCCCTACTGATCGCGATGCAGTGAACACAGCATTCACGAAGATCGACCACCCGTACCGTAAAACGTATTCTGTGGTTTCGCGAAAGGTTTGGCACACCCTCTGCCTAGATCTCCAGAGCAGTTTCTTTTGGCTCTTTTCAAACTCTATAACTGAAAAGGTCCGACCGAGCATTTGTCACTTCGGGCTCGTTAATACATCGAAGGAGACTAGAGTCATCTTTAGCTTTTTCTCGACTATTAAAACATGAAAAAGCAAAGTTATGTTTAAAAGCGTCTAATAAAATTCATTCAAACTGGAAACAAAAATTTCCCTCTTTATATTTTAGTTGATCGAGTAATCCGCAATCGTGGAAGAAAGTCAATTGAATATCCGTCGTTCTCGGAGGCTTGCGAGTCAACCATCTTTGTCTCCGGAATCGAAAACAATCCGGACAAAGCGAGCTCGTCGAACCAGTTCAAAATCTCCTTTAAAAGTTAGAACAAGTGTTCCGACAACATCTGAGATTCTGGTTACTCCAAACATTTCCGGAAACCCTGCCTCTATAGAAGAAGTTCAACCGCCACAGAAAGACAGTAATATTGATCCTAGTCTGGGGGCAAATACTTGTATAACTGAACCAGTTCCATCTGTAACTGGTCCAGAGAGTTTTGTTCCTCAAACATCTGTCGCTGTTGATACAACCCCTTCTTCGGCACCGGAAATCTTTTACGGACCTGACGGTCTTCCTCTTCCACCTGGTCTGATTGCGATAGAGGAAATTATAGAGGAACCGCAAGTATCCACTCCAACTCATTTTGGAGTAGGGGTCACTCTATTTCCTGCTACAACAGAAGTTTGTCCATCACCAGTGGAAGTTCCTGTATAATCACTAGGCGATCAATTGGATAGACTTAAAATGTCTGAACAACCGTCGACATCTAGGACTGTGTCAAATGACACGGCGACGACAGAATTACCTGCTGCAAATCCAACAATGTTCGCCGGCATGCCATCTGTCCCAACTAGCTCTCAATCGCTAGAAGGAGTCCACCAAGAGACTATCTCGACAGTATGGTCTGTTCCTGTTTGTTCCGGAGTAATGTCTGGTAACTCTTATGGTGAGACTCATCAAATTGACCCTTTTGGGAATCTAATTAGGCCATCCAGTCCTCCAGGACAATCAATTGCCTTGAGTTCTGGATTACCACCGTATGGGGGGCAGTATGCCCTTTCATTACCCCCTCCGGGAGGGTACCCATACGGGAGTTCTCAACCTTATTCAAGTTATGGTGGAATTGCAATGAGTAGCTGGGTACCTATGCTATCCCAGCCACCAAGAGTTGTATATTCCATGCAACAGTGTGTACCTGTGACGAACATCCCAACTACACCGGCTATTGTAACTGTGTCGCAAGTTCAAACGATGCCTGTTGTATGTCAACCTCAGATTTCTCAGGTTCTCATGCAACAGCCCCTTGACCCGGCGACCCAACCACAATCGCCTACTGGTGGGGCGACACAAGTACAATCGGGTACAACTACCCCACATCTTGGTCCAATGGTTAGTGTAGCGCAACAACCCATGGTAACACAACCGTGGATAGTGCAATACCAACAGCCACAATTCCAACAAGTGTACCAAGGTTCTGAACAGCAAATCTTTGCGAATACTGGACAACCATATATCCAAAATGGTCAAAATCAACCACTTTATAGTGGTCAAGTCCAGCAACCGTATCAATCATACCAACATCAACTCCATTATGCTGGTATGCAAAGACCAACTGTTCAGGCAATTCCATCGTACCCTGGTTACGCTTCCCCTAACTTGAATCAACAGTTACCATTCGTGGCGACTTTAGAGTTGCCTGATTTACATCGGTTAACCAATGATCCAATTGCTTACGCCCCATGGTGGCCAGTGATCCCTCACAAACTTCCATCCGACATTCCTAAATTCAATGGAAATCCAGGTGAAGACCCGTCGAATCATGTGATGACATTTCATCTATGGTGTTCGTCGAACACTTTAAATGATGATTCGATAAGGCTTCACCTCTTTCAGAGGACATTGACAGGTCCGGCGGCGAAATGGTATATAGAATTGCCAAGAGCTTCGTTCGACAATTTTAGCTCCCTTGCCACGACATTCTTAACCCACTTTCAATTACCAATAAGGTATGAAACGGGAACAGAGATATTGACTAACTTCAAACAGACAACCGCAACTCATATATCAGATCATATACATGAGTGGCGACGTCGACGAAGAATGGTTAAAACATACGTTCCTGATCAGCTTTTAGCTGAGTGGTTTATAAAGTCGTTACTTCCGGCCATAACGGAAGATGTGGAAAAAGGGGGGAGTCGTAACAGAAGAGCAGGTTATTGCTCGTGCGCAATATTTGGACTTAGTATATACTCAGTCCGGCATGCTCTATGACAAAATACCAGACGCCCCTAGACCAGAGTTTTCAATCCCTCCTCCTCCTAAATCAAATAGTGACTCTCACGCCGGCGATGGCGTGATTGGCACGGCAAACACAAATCCGAAAAGGACCCATCAAAAGAAGGCCCGTAAGGATTCAAATCAAAATGCGCATGAAGAAGTTCTTGCTTCGGAAGTAAATGCCGTATCGACAGATAAGGGCAAAGAAACCAATCAACCAGGAAGCAAGAAGAAACAAAACAAAGGGAAGAAGAATAAACAAGGTGAGTCATCCCCTAAGAAAAATTCTTCGAACCCTCCTGGGAATAGGAAACGGTATCCATGTCAAATATGCGATGACAAAGATCACAACACTAAGGATTGCCCATTCAAGACTGAGCTTAAGAGGTTTTTTAAAAGTCCTCATACCTCAACTGTGTCAAGTGATCAATTTCCTAACCCAGGTCAAAATCTGGTTGATAGTGGAAACGCTTCCCCATCTCAAGTGCTTATGTTGTCGGTTTCAAAACAGCAAAATGATGCTTTGATTTCGACAAGGAACAAAGATTACGGGAATCCACAGGTGTCGAACGATAAAGGTAAAGATCAACCTAGCAGTTCGACAACAACTTCGGCAGAAGTTGTACCCCCCATCACGCATGAATTAACAATAAAACCGCCAAAGGGAGTGGTACACAAGTCGACCTTTAATCCTCGTGCCAGAGCGGCACAGCATTATAACATAGTGGAAGATTTGGCGCAATCGCCATCTGCTATGTCGACTCTTGAGGTACTACAACATTGCCCATCCCAAAGGCAGGCGTTGTTATCAGCAATTGGTGGGGTGGATCCTAAAGATTCCAATCTGGTATCCTTTGATCACAAAGGGTATGATCCTCAGTTACCAGCTCAACTAGCTTTCCTTGTCCAAGTGAAAGCCCTCAACAAAACAGTTCATAGAACGATTATTGATGAGGGGGCATCGACATGTATTATGTCGATGAGTTGCTGGAAAACTTTAGGATCTCCAACCTTGTCGCGATCATCGACAACATTAAAAGCATTCGACGGAAGGATATATACCCCTTACGGTATCCTTAGTAACCTGAAAGTTGAACTAGGGGGCAAAACAGTAGAAATAGATGTTGAAGTCATTGATGGTAATCTTGACTATAACATCCTACTGGGAAGACCATGGATTTATGCCATGCAAGCTGTTGTGTCGACTTATTTTAGGAAGATCGCATTCCCCTTTGAAGGAGGGATTACGGTCGTCGATCAACAAAACTTCCTCCCTAATGGTTCACAGGTTACAGGAAGCGTTCCCATGATCCATGGCAGCGACCGGTCGATTCAAGATATTGGAGTAGGTCTGTTGAAAGATCCCACTATGATGGGAACATTCGCGCTACCACCTCCTATTTGCATAGGAAATGTACCATTTGTAGCAACATGCAATATGGTATCCACCTTGAAAGTCACAGAAGGCAGAGTCACTATGGATCATTCGATGGTTTTGCCACCAAGCCCCATTGAAATATTGTAGCAATCAATGTTTCAGGCCTGGGAGGCGAACCCCAATCAGCGCTCATCAAGCGTCTGGGTAGATAGATCTAGAGAATATGGTACCCCGTTAGATCCTTGGTCAAAAGTACATGGGACTGACGAAGGGATCTTACAATCAATGATGATTGAGGGGGCACCATGGAATGACCACCACCATCGTTCCCTTCTTCCGGAATACGAAGAAGATACTCAAAAAGATCTTTACCACCCTTTAGTCTTTGAATTCCTAACAAATACTGTAAACACGGTGGATTCCGAGCGAAACTTATCCAATATTGAAGAGACTATAGCCATAAATATCTCGACCAAAACAGGTATTGTAGAGAATATTCATGTTGGCAAAGGTTGTTCCCCTTCAGAACTGGAAATATATAACGCTCTTTTTCGCGAATTTAGAGATGTCTTTGCTTGGTCATATGATGAAATGCCAGGCATCGACTTGAGTATCGTTGAACATGAAATTAAAATGTATCCTGATGTCAAACCAGTAAGGCAACGGCTTCGACAGGTTCACCCTAAGAAAGCCGCTGCCATTAAGGCAGAAGTTGAGAAACTTCTCCATGCTGGATTCATCTACCCGGTTCCTCTAACCGATTGGGTATCAAACATTGTTCCTGTTATGAAAAAACAAGGAACAATACGAGTGTGCGTCGATTATAGGGATGTAAACCAAGCTTGTCCAAAGGACAACTACCCTACACCTTTCATCGACCAGATAATTGATGAATGTGCCGGATGTGAAATCTTTTCCTTTATGGACGGATTCTCCGGATATAATCAAATTAATATCCGCCCACAGGACCAGTCTAAGACTGCATTTATATGTTCGTGGGGCACATTCACTTATCGAAAATTACCCTTTGGTTTGAAGAATGCAGGGGCGACTTTTCAGAGGGCTATGAATTATGCCTTCCACGACATCAAAAGCATTGTTCAACCATATCTTGACGATCTTCCGGCTCATTCGCGAAAGCGGACTGATCATCCGCAGCATCTAAAAGCGATATTTCTACGTTGCCGACACTACAAGATAAGACTCAATCCACACAAATGTGTGTTCTGCGTCGGTTCTGGTCGTTTACTTGGCTTTGTAGTCTCTAAAGATGGGATTCGTCTCGACCCTTGTAAGGTTCAGGCAATCATCAATTTGCCTCCACCTTCGAATTTGCTTCAGATTCAGAAACTCCAAGAGAAAGCAAACTTTCTGAGAAGGTTCATTCCAAATTACGTAGAACTTGCTAAAGGTTATACACGTCTTTTGAAAAAAGATGTACCCTTCGATTGGGACCAGGTTGCGCAAGCTTCCTTTGACGCTTTGAAAGAATCTCTAATAAAAGCATCATTAATGTACGCCCCAGATTATCTTAGGGATTTTAACCTGTATCTAGCTGCAGCAGATACAACCATTGCGATGGTTTTAGTTCAAGAAGTCGATGGAGTTGAAAATCCTGTATATTATTTAAGTAAAAACTTAAATGATACAGAAAGTAAATATTCTTACGTTGAAAAGCTAGCGCTTGCTGCTGTTCAAGCGGTACAGAGATTTCGACATTATATCCTCTTTAGGAAAACTACCATTCTGTCGGATTGCAACCCCATGACTTATATACTGTCGCGACAGTTGCTGGGGGGCAAGTATTCCAAATGGATAGCGATTCTTCAAGAGTTTGATCTGGAATTTGTGAAATCCAAGTCGAAGAAAGCTCTGGTGTTCGCAGAATTATTATGCGACCTCCCTTCGTCGTCCAACGATGAAACCTCCAAGGAATCAATCGTGGACGAGAATTTGTTTTTGATATCTGCAAGCGATGAATGGTATGGAGATATAATTATCTATCTCCAAACCCAAAAGTTTCGGCCTGACACCTCACACTCCGAACAGAAACATATACGATACCAAGCAAAAGACTACATGATCGTCGGTGATACTCTTTACCGTCGTGGTATCAATACCGTTCTGAGGAGGTGTCTCACCCATGAAGAAGCCGAAAAAGCCCTAAATGAATGTCATTCAGGCGCGTGTGGGGGGCATCAATCAGGTTTCGCTACAGCCCAAAAGATATTAAGAGCAGGATATTTTTGGCCAACAATGTTCAAAGATTGCATAATCGCAGTCCGAAGTTGCCATTCCTGCCAAATCTTTGATAGCAAAACCAGAAGACCACCCGCACCTCTGCAACCAATAGTTGCAGTTGGGCCTTTCGCCAAATGGGGCATCGATTTCATGCAATGTAACCCCACCTCGACCGGGGGGCATGGGTATATTATAGTCGCAGTTGACTATTTTACCAAATGGGCCGAGGCGATGCCTACATTGGACAATACTGGTGAAACAGCTGCCCTATTCTTTTTCAATCATGTAGTCGCCAGGTTCGGCGTACCCCAGGCTATAGTTACAGATCATGGATCGCATTTCCGCAATCACATGATGGTCGAATTAGCTGCCAAACTAGGGCTATCTCACGACAGCTCTACTCCGTATTATCCACAAGCCAACGGACAAGTTGAAGCAATCAACAAAGTCCTGAAGCGTATGTTGCAGAGGATGATCGGAGTTCATAAAAGAAGATGGTACCTAATCCTGTATGCGGCCTTGTGGGCCTACTGAACCTCGGTAAGAAACGCAACCGGATTCACACCTTTCCAATTGGTGTACGGTCTACAAGCAGTCTTACCGATCCAGTGTGAAATTTCGTCGCTTAAACTCGCAATTGATCTCCTCCCCGGAACTTCGGAAGAAGAGGCTCGTTTCTTGGAATTAATCCACTTGGATGAAACCCGTCGTGATGCCGCTTTGGCTAACGAAGCCCATAAGAAACGAGTCAAGGCTCAGTTCGACAAAAATGTCAAACCCCGTGTCTTCTCAGAAGGTGATTTGGTCTTGCTTTATGACCAAGAATCCGATAAATTAGGAGCAGGTAAATTCAATTCCTTATGGATGGGCCCCTATATTGTTAAAAGAGTGTTAGCAAAAGGAGCCTACGAGTTAATAGATTACGACGGAATTCCACTGGCGCAACCCCGGAACGGGCTGTACCTCAAGCGTTACTATGCTTAAATAGTAACCTGCATGCTTTTGTTGTATTTTGTTTTCGCCAAAGTTCTTGTTTTGGTTGAGTGATTCTCCTTTTTCATTCGTTGCAGATGTCAAACCTTATGGAGACATGTGTTGGATATGCCGACGGAGCGAGTCGTAGTTCGCGGAACCTATCCTCCGCAGCATGGGCCATTTTTGATCCAAGTGGCGAGTTAGTAAGTTTCAGAGGTGTATGTATTGGGCAATCAACGAATAACATCGCTGAGTATAGCGCGTTGATAGAACTACTCTCTGATGCCATCGCGCGAGGCATACGCCGACTAATTGTCAGGCTAGACTCACAGCTCGTAGTACTACAACTCAATGGTATATATTCTGTTCGTAATCTAGCTATTTATCGCATTTTCCTAAGAGTAAAGATCTTGGAAAGACAATTTGATTCAATTCAATATCAACATATTTCGAGAAATCTAAACACATTAACTGACTCATTGGCAAACTATGTGTTAGATAGACATTTGCAACATTTATAAAAAGGACACATCATAAAAAGTGTACATATGAATCATCCAAATCAACCAGAATGAGACTCGAAAATCAAAATACATATATAAGCTGTTCATAAAGTTCATACATAATGTTCTGTAACCAAGACAAAATTGGTCATGTGACCTAAAAACTCAAAAATGCTAGGGGGCACCCTAGCTTAGTGATGCTCCTGATAATAAGCCACAGTTTGGGCTATCATGCGCAGAAGACGGGTCCATCGTCTAGGTACACCGATAGTGTGCTGCTGCATCGGTAAAGGTAACTCGTCAATCTGTACATCCGGAAGACCACGGGTAAGGTTCTCAACCTGCCCCTGCACAGCTGTAAGGGTCTCAGTATCGCTAAGATCACGGATAATAACTCTCCGAGCAGGTTCCTCTGCCGGAGCAGCAACAGGTGGTCTCAGACGAACCGCCGGACGAACAGGGCCGACATCTGCAAGCACACATGAGTTCAATTAAAGTCTTGATAGAATAAAGCACAAGAACATTATAAATGAAAACAATGAACAGTAATATGGTTGAAGTTCTTACCAGTAGCATCCCACTGAACACCGTCTAGTAGTACCATATCCGGATCACCCCGGAAATCCATACCAACATATGGGTACTCGGAAAAAGACATCTCCTGGTGATCGAACCACCTGAAGAAAGCGGCATTGAAAGAAATCTGGGATTGACCTGCATGTCTGGACATGTGATCGACCCATCGCTGCATACGTGGCTCGGTAGGAGAAGGCACTCCGAGATCAATGTACTGAGGTTGCATCAGAGGGATCTTCTCCAAGGCGAAGGCAGTCAGAATCGAACCAAAACCAAAGTTCTTCAGCTTCCCGTCCTTCACCTTGTTCAATTGATTTTTCATCTGAGTAAGCACTACATCACTCCGGTTGAAGATCTTCGGTTGGAGACATTCCAAGGCATGCTGCATATGAGATCTGTTGGCAACATGTAAAGATGCGCTACCGGCCATCCTACCAAGAGTATACAGAATGGACCTGAGAGGCCTGCTAGTAACATCATGGATAACCACCTTGCCGTCTCTGCTCGGCTGGGACCCCTCCCTGCAGTACTGGCGGACATAATCTCTCACGGAATCATTCCCCCGAACTGTACCAGATAAAGAAATGGGGGCACCCCGCCTTGACGAGCCAGTCAAGAAATAAATATCTGTCACGGTCAATGGAATAGGTTTGTTCCTGATCTGGAACACTTGGTTAACAGGATCCCAAGCATCAAGCATATACTGCAATAGAGAAATCTTTGCTCTCATACTAGAGATACGGAAAAACTTCAGTAAACCACAGTCTCGTAATGCGCCCACCGTAACAGGATCATGAAGGGCAATCATATCTTCTTCTTCATGTTCTCGTTCTCGCCATGTTAGGGCCATCTTGATCAAGAATCCCTGCAAAACAAACAAGAGAATGAGTCAGCTCCTGAAATTGATGAAAAACTGGCGAAAATTTCATCAAAATCTGTAAAAAATTATTGCTTTTATGCCCCAAAGCAGGTGCCCAGTGTACTACCTGCGTTGGGAGACAAGCTGCCTTCAAGCAGCTTGGATCCCAACACAGTTTTCGAATGGGGAACCTGCGTTGATCAGAGGGCGCCCTGGCAAAACCCCAGAGGCTCAATAGAACAGCAAAACAGGCATAAAACAGGAAAATGAAACCATGAAAATGAAGAGCTAAGGTTTAGCTCCTACCTGATCCAAACGGCGCCGAAAATCGTCCACAGAATCTCCCGGAATCAGCTGATGAAAATCGAGGGGAAAGAGGCTCCTCCAAAGCTCCAACAAGCAAAATGCAAATGAAATGGTAAAGTGAGAGGTAAAAACCCTTTTTATTTTGCTTTCTTGCGTAATTCAAGGTAAATATTAATGTGTTAATCTCATTTTCAAGTAAATATTACTCATTTCTAACTAGTTTGTTGCAGCAATTTGAAAATGCAGTGCTATCAGTGAAAAAGAGAAGCTAGTTATGGTAAAAAATCAAAAGTAAACCATATCTTCGAGCAGTTTTAGCAATGTTCATGCTCGTTAAAAAATAAACGCAAGAATTCGAGCAGTTTTTGTACAGAGTTCATGCTCGTTAAAAAATAAACATAAATTGTGAGCAATCTTTCCCTACAGTTCAAGCTCATCCAAAAAAAATGAACCGGTAAATAACCTTGAGAAATGTAACCTTTGATAGCCATATTAAAAGCCCTTGGTCGTGTTTATATGCCATCACCTCCATCCGTTCATTTGGCCAATCGTTCATCTCCATATGTTTGTTTACCCATTTTGAGGAACAGCTGCGAAGAGTGATTTCACTTAGCCATCCTTGTGACACTGCCGTGATTGGAAAATTCCAACCTGTACCTGGAATCTGCTGCTATCCCTGTTTATCACTCGTTCCTCAAAAGACGAGTCTTCTTTGAGCTCTTTTCACTGACTCGTAAAATATGAAAAGTTTGCCGAGTTTCGGCCTTCCAGCTCGTTAAAAGGACCGGAAGAGCTATCCCTCCTCTATATTTTAATCTTTTTGGACCTGAGGGATTATTGCACAAAAAGATCGAGCGCTTGTTTTGTTCGGCTCGTTAAAGAAATCGAAAATTCATCCCTTTTGTATTGTTTTATACTTTTTCGGACTTAAGGGATTAGATGACGAAAAAGGAATTTTGGAGTTAACTTTCCGTACCTTTTTAGACTCTCTAAAAATGAAAAGGACCGAGTTTTCCTTGTCGTTAGACTCGTTAAAATGATTAAATAGCGACAAACTTGTCTTTAGACGAGAACGAGTTTCCCTATCACTAGGCTCGTTAAAACATAGCGATGGGCTTGCCCGAAGGGCAGGTTATAGAACAAGCATATGTTATCCTCCTCAAGCTTGACAAAAATAAAGAGGTACTGGTCAGCAATGACTGGGGAAAAATTGGGAGAACCTCACAGCATTAATGGTAGCAAGTCGCTCTTGAACATGACACTTTGTCCTCCGTATCACATCGGGTTGGGTTGTTTCATTCACCGGTCTCATAACCATGGTCCTCGCCACACCATCCACAATTGGGGTAATGCTACCAATCCATCACATCAGTGTCGTTATATGTTCAAGAGATGTGGTTCTGCAAAGAGTCAACCGTGTCCCATCCACTGCCATACATTATCCTTCATCCACTTCATGGCCACCACCCTGAATCATACATCACAGTTTGTTTTCACCTCATCACAATCACTAGCTCCGTTCCGTGTCACTGATGTGGGATTCATTAAGGCCCTCCTTTGACGGATCGCTCCTTGTCGACACCAGCTCATTATCCAAGGAGTTGATCTAGGAACAACCCCTTCAGTACTTTGAAGCTTGCATGCCTCAATGGCAAGTTTCTCACTTCCGGCGACAGGTATACATCAATGACCTTCGACCAGAAGATTTTGCGTGGTGGTCGACGCCAAGTCCTTTTTTCCCACCATGTGAATTGTACTGCCGTACCTTGAGGGTCATCATCCTTATCGGTGATTCCTCTCGCGCTCGTTAACGGTTCACATCATTGACCGGTAATCAAGCGATGTCTTTCCATGTTCGACGTCAAGAAATTCTCACATGGATCGACTTGTACATCGAGTGAAGATCGGAAGAGATTGAAGACCCCGGATCTAGTTTCATCCATCCGGGTTGCGATATATATTCAGGACATAAAGACATTTGATATGTACATCATTACAGCAGACGATCATCCTTCTCAAAGGATGATAATTTCAGCAGAGAATTATCGGTCTACAATCAGACGATCGTCTGTTCTATGTGCGAAAATGTATTTATAAAGCTGATCATGGGAATGCCCGCCTCAGCTAGATCATGAAAATGTATGAAAAATAATGTATTGTATTGTATCTTATTACAGGACACTTCTCAGCAGATTGAATGAACTTCGGATCCTCTCAATAAAGCATTTCACCCGATAAACGACCTCATACTTTAGGGGGCATCTGTTATAGACAATTTTGTGCCTTACAGCAACAGGCATGAATTGTCAATAATCCAAGGGATCCAAAGTTCCCTAAACATGATGTTCCTACCCCTAGAGGAACAAGGTCAGCAAACCAACAGCTCTCAGATCAGTTCTCCACCTGAAAACACTAAAAAAAAAGCAATCCTGAAATCAAAGCAGGTGCTCCACTAGGCTTCTGCGCTGAAACTCAGATCCTCCATGGTGTACCTGCGTTGCAAAGCAAGTGGAACAAAGGCCACCTGCGCTGAGCGAGATGGGACAAGTGGCACACTGAGTCATTGCTCCAAAAATGACACTTGGATCAGGGATTTCGCCTTGTGATGAGTCAGAGGCTCTATTTCTCCAAGTGGAAGCAAGGTTCTCCAAGTGGACTCAAGAACTGAAGATCAACTAAAGATTAACTGAAGAGAGAGAGGACACAAGGCAGCTACACATCAGTTGCAAGCTGACTCATCCTTTCTCAATTCATCTATATATTGAGCTCTCTCCTATGAGCTCAGGAGGCTGGAATTTTGTGCAAAGTAATGCTATGCTGTTGGTTTCACTATAGAGCTATTGGGTGATTGCTTGAGGGAGGTGAAGAGGAGAAATTCTTTCTGCTGGGAGGTGTTGCTGGATTAGGACCTTCAATGGTTGTAACACTCTCAGAACCTTTACTTCTTCATTAATAAAAGCTATTGAGGTTCTTCTATATGCATTTGTTCCAATGATGTTTTGTGATAATTGTATATTTGGTTTATGCTAATCCGTGAATCAGTTATGATTGCATGCCTCTTGTAGTCTCCTTCTTTGTCATTTTGCAGGATCTCATTGTAGCTGGGCCGGCAAAAGAGCAAAGAGCTGGGAGCAAGCGGCCATAGAGAAGAGTTTGGATTCGACATTAAGCGCAAGGCAATGGTTAGTGCATTTATCCACTCTCTTTTGCTTTCATAAAGAAGTAAACCTTAAGTAGTTTTCTTTACAGTTGTTGCTGAGGTACTATCACCCTTAGAGTGGGATAGGGTCATCCGAGTCGGATACTTTTCCCTACAACATTGCTTGATCTATTTTATTTTCCTTTTTCTTACTTGCTTGTAAGTTTGAGTGTTTGCTTGGATGTTTCCCTTTTCTGACCTATTTATGAGGCTATGAATAATGTTAAACCTTTTTTGATGGAGTACCGATTAGGATAATTCCATCATTACCAACAACTAAAGCAGCAAAAGTATAAGATTTCATCCAAGGCTAGTTACTTGCATTTCCTATCTCATTTTTGATATATATGTATGAAATATTATCTTCTCTTGAACAAGTGGATTGAATTGAACCTTTCTCCATAATAAAGGACCATACCATCCCTATTTCAACCTAAAAGCTTTCCAAATTTCAATAATAAAAATAGTATCTCTATTGGTTTGTTCAATCTTTCACTAGACACCACTAAATCTAGGGAAGAGATCAAAATATCTTAGGCTACCATATCCCAAAATAAGTAGATTGTTGATGAGAATTTCAGGTAGCTCATAGTGTGTTGTAGCGGCTACAACCACCCTCCAAAATTTTTCCTTAGCCTGTTTTGGAGCCTCCCTATCAACCTTTCATAACACTTTGTCTTGCTTCGTCAAGTACTCAAGCTTTAGTGTTTCCCTCGCACAAAGGCAACCTGTCGATCACAGTCGATCCATTCCCCTCACGGGTTTTTCACTCGGACTTGGTCCAGTTGTAGGGTGAGTAGCTTACCCTTGAAATTTGTGCATTTCTAAAGGGAAGCAAGCCTTCCCTCCAGAAATTGCTTAATCCTCTCTATTAGCCTGCTAGGCTCCAGGATTGCGTAATCCTGCCAACTAACACTCCAAGCAGGATTTGTGCAAATTTCCCCAGTAGGGCTGCTCAACACAGGATTTTTGCAAATCTGGGCAGCAGTCAACTGCTCTGCCAAAAAATTGCACAATCCTCCATGGGAATCAACCCAGCTCCCATCCAAGAATGCACATTTTTCCTAAGCAGTTGAGCAACTGCATGCATGAACAGTCTGGTTGACTAGTTCCACCTGGGATTGAGGAGACTTGACTTGCATGCTGCATGACTTGATCTTCCCAGAATAGCAAGAGACAACATGCAAAAGGCATCTCATGATTCAAGGAGCTATTTTTAGTAGCTGGGGGTTACATGCAAAGTTGTTTAAGAAGTTTCCCTCCAAGTGTCGCTTTTTCCTAGATTTGTGGCATGCACGTCATGAGACCAAACTTATTTATTCGATGCATCAAAGCTTATTTATTCGATGCACCAAAGCTCATTCATTCACATCGACCTTGGAGCTCTGACATCCCACAACACATCCAAGACTTTTCGACACATCCGACTCATCTATTCACAGGTAAGTAGCCTCAACTTGTCTTTTTTAGCATTTCTATCACTTTTTGTGTATTCTCTTGTCTGAGTGTTGTTTTCTTGATTTATTTGAATGCTTGTTGTCGTTTACATGTGTACTAGCTTGTCCTAGCTCTTTTTCAATTTTCTTGCTATCTCATTGATGTCGCATGCATGAAATTGTTTTGCACGAACGTTCACCGAACTGGCGAACTACCTCACCCACATGCATGTTGATCTGTTTGTTGAATCTTTCATTCATGTTTTGCATGCACTGCCAATCACTTCTACTATCACTTAGTGTTGACATGCATTCACTGTCTTATTTACTTTCAGCTGCCCGTTGGTGAGTCGGGCCAACCTTGGCCTGGATTCTGCCTTCACCAAGGCTGCTTTGCGCAATATGGGGAAGGAAGACACACCTTCATCTCCAGAAATGTGCGTTCCTACCCAGCACTAGCCTCCAGGACTATTTTGCGCATTTCTAGAGGACTATGGCTGCTTTGCCCAAAAAATTGCACAAATCTATCCCTGAGCCAACAATCCTTCCCAGCTGGAATTGCACATTGCGCAATCCCAACAACCAACTTCCTGATTGGATTGCACATTTTATAGATCCAACATCCAGTCCTGCCTCCCGGACAACCCAGACTACCTTTTGTGTAGTTCTGGCAGCCAGTCACCCAGCCCCCTAATAAAATTTGCACAATCTTGTTCATCTGTTTCCCAGGTATGTGGTGTGTCCTTCCCCGTATTTGTTTTGTTTCCAATGACATATTTCTTGCCATGAATTGTTAGATGATCCAAAATACAAAATTCATAGTTCAAAAAGTTAGGATAGAATATTTAATTAAATATTGGAGACACTTAGAAATAGGATATTGTTGTAAAAGATATGACATCTAGAATAATGTCGTTTCTTAGGCTCCATTTTAGGAGTAGAGTTAGTAGATTGGTTATAATTGCATTTATTGTAAATGGACACTTGTTAATTTAATAAGTAGTCCATAACTAGGATAGGTTAGGAAATTAAGCTTATATATAGTTCATTCTCCCGATTACAAGAGTGTTGGAGTGTGTGTGTAAAATCTTGCAAAATGATTATGTAATTTCTTTTCTTGATTAATAAAATTGTGTGTTTGAGGACACTTATGCCATTATTGTGGTATCAGAGCTTCAATAATGGAGTTGATGTGAGGAGGAGATTCCAGCTCTACAAGTTTTTGGAAAACTACATTGAATTGAACAACAAATGATTGATATGAAAATTGTCCAGTTTTTGTTCAAAAGGAAAAGAAATTTTATGATTTTATTGATTTTAGATTTTTAAATCTAAAAATCAATTTTTTATTATTATCAAAATTTGCTCTTGTGTCTTGAATTTTTGTTATCTACTCCGCTTCAACACGCTATTTAGCCATGATAAGAATATCCTCGCCCAACAGAACTGAGCCCACCAATGTTGTTGTTGCAAAAGTAACCACATTGGTGACAGGGACTAGAAGGGAGGTTGGGGTGTCCCCCAACATGAAAAAAAAACCCAACTGAAGCCAACAAATTAACGATGAAGGGAATGGAGTATTTCCATACACATAGGAGACCTATCCAATATTCTATATAATCAATTAACCATCCAAATCTAGATCTCTGTTTGGTGGGTAAAGATAGTTTTCTCTTCTTGTTTTTCTCTTCAGAGATGAGGGAACCTCTCTTTATCAATGCATTGGTTGTTCCCCATACCAATCTGATTGCTACCATCACTTCCATGCCCATTTTTTGTAGCACATTAACCAACATCCATCTAGTTTCAACCCCGTTTACTCCTTGTAACATAATCAGCTATAGACCATGCTTGTGTGTGTAATTGATGCGAGTTATTACAACTTTAAATTTGTACGAGTTATCGTAAATTTTTCTGCCGAGTTTATGCAGCTCCCATTTGCAACAAGAAAATCTTGCTTACTATTTTCCAGCATGAACCAGTCAGCAAGTAGTGTGAGCTAGCCAGTAAGAAGCTAGTGTGAGCCAGGCAACGAGCAACGTGGAAGGTAGCGTGAGCCAGCATGAGCCAGTCAAAAAACAACATGGAAGCCAGCGTGAGCTAGTCAGAAACCTGTGTGGAGCACATCGTCAGCCAGTGTAAGGACAAATTCGAGCTTCTTAAAGTGGTTTTTTTTCAAATTTAAAATTGATTGAAGAGTGAAGAGGAGTTTGCTAGAGAGATAAGGCATATTTTTTAATTTTGTAAATTTTTATTGGAGAGAAGGTATATTTTTATTTTGGAGAGATATGGTGAGTTTTTGAATTTTGGGAATTTATTTTTTGTAAATTTGTGGAGTAATAAGGTGTACTTCTAAATTATATTTTTTTTTTTTTGAGTAATAAGGTGTGAGGGGTTATTTGTAAATGTTTGGGACAATAAATTTTGTAATGTTTGGAGTAATAAGGAGATTTTATCTGTAATTTTTTATTTGGAGAGATAAGTGCGACATTGTAACTCAAAGTAATTTTTTACTTTTGGGGGGGGTTAGAGTACATTTTTTATAAAACTTTGCAAGGGATTGTAAATAAGTCAAATTTTGAAAGATTTCATTGTAAAATTCTTAAGTGAAATTGACTAGAGCCAAGTGCAAAGATCAATCATTTTTCTCCTTCAACGACTATACAAGGGTCAAGGCCAAGCCCCGATATATCATTTTTGCATGGCGTGTTTCGTATGATGTGTTTCTCATATTTTTCCTATTCTTGATTATTTTTTGTGCAAAGACTCAATACTACAATGTCGAAGTTAAATAATCTATTCCGTGATTCTGATAAGCTTGAAGGGGTAAAATCATACATGACATGGAAACGTCTCATTAAAAGAACTCTAATATATAATGAATTGTGGCAAGACATATGTGATGGAGACATTAAGCCTAATAAACCTACAGATGTAACTTCACTTGCAAAATGGGGAGTTAAAAATGTCAAGGCACTAGCTCTTATAAAGTCCTCAGTTAATGATGAGATGTATATTCATAATGAAAATGCCTCAGATGCATGGCTTGCTTTGCATACTTTCAAATATATATTTGATACACAACCTGAATCTTAAAAGGTTGATCTACAACTTAAGTTTCTTCAGCAAATACTAACTGAAGTAGGAGATGTCCTTAAGTATATCTCCAGGCTTAAAAATATTAAGCAAGAAATAGTAAAAGCCAGATTTCCAACAGTAGATGACAGTTTCATGACCAAAATTCTAATTGTTGGATTGCCTTCTTCCTACAAATTTTTTTTGGAAACACCACAAGTGACCGGAAAGTTAGATAAATTAAAGTTTGATGAGCTAAGTGAGATTTTGGCTCAACACGACAAAAATTTTGGGAAGAAGAAACAAGGGGAAGATGTCTTCTTCATAGAGGCCAGCACAAGTAAATCATCGACTGAAAATTATAGAGGAAGAGGAAATTTCAATCAACATCTAGTAGCACATAGTGGAAAAGGTCGTGGAATAAGCCAAAATAGAGGAAACTTTCAAGGAAGAGAAAACAGTCAAGGAAGAGGAAACTTTCAAAACAGAGGAAACTTTTAAGGTAGAGGAAACAAACAAGGAAGAGGTCAAAGTCAAGGCAGAGGGAAAAATCAAAGCAGAGGTCAAAGCAGAGGTAGAGGACAAATCAAGGAAGAGGCAGAGACTTGAATCAAATTGTTTGTAGAAGATGTAACAGAGTGGGCCATTTTATAGAATATTGTAGAACTTCCATTGATGAAATTCCAAAGTTCCATCAAAACACCACTCAATTTTCCACTGATCAAGACAATGATGGTTCAGAATATGTCTTCACATCAAGTAAAAGCTCATAATCATCAGCATTAGTTTCCACTTTTTTTAAAAGTGATTATGAAGATGCATGGATTTTAGATATAGGGGCAACTCAAAACATGAATTTTCGACAAGACTTCTTTTGGAACTTCCAACCATGCCACCTTAGTTCAATATTTCTTGTTGATGATACAAAACATACTCCTTGTGGAAAAGGTGTCATTAAATTTTATCTTCCTGACATTGGAGAGAGATTGATTTCAAATCTATGGTATGTACCCACCTTTAAAAAGAATTTGTTTAGTCTCAATCCGACAAGCTAGACATCAAGTGGTTTTGGAGGATGGCCTATTTAAAATTAATTCAATCAAACATAACATGAAAATAGTGATGACTGGATATGAATATGGAAAACTATTACGAATGAAAGGAACAATTATTCCAAGGCATTCTAACTTTGCTAGGGCAGAAATCATAAACATTTCACCTATCAGATTATGGCATGTGAGATATGGACATCTAAACTTTGATAGTCTCTCTCAACTGCAAAAAAAAGGAATGATTAAGGGACTTCCTACCTTCAAGAAAGAAAATGCAAGATGTGAAGCTTGCATTTATGGAAAACAAAGTCGAGAGACTTTCTCGACAAGTTCATGGTGAGAAAATAGGCTTTTGCAATTAGTACACAGTGACATTTGTGGACCCTTGCAAGCTTCTCTAGGAGGTTGCAAATATTTCTTACTATTTATTGATGATTTTAGTAGAATGACATGGGTTTACTTCTTGAAGCATAAGTCAGAGGAATTTGAAATGTTTAAAACTTTTCATCAACTTGTTGAAAATGACGTTGAAGAAAAGGTTGGCACTCTTAGAAATGACAATGGAGAAGAATTCACTTCAAATGAATTCCAAAGTTATTGCAGAGACAATGGGATCAAATGACAACTTACAAATGTTTACACTCCACAAAAAAATGGAGTAGTAGAAAGAATGAATCACACTTTGTTAGGAATGGCAAGATCTATCTTAACTTTTAAAAATTTAAGTCATATTTATTGGGCAGAAGCAATCCATATAGTTGTTTACTTAAGGAACAGGTCTCCCATTTCTTCTTTGGATGGAATCACACCTTATGAAGCATGGTTTGTATTCACACCTAAAGTTAAACACCTTAGAGTTTTTGGTTCCGTGTGTTATGCCTTAGTTTCAAAAGAAAAACGAACTAAGCTTGACTCACGAAGTTTGAAATGGACAATGATTGGATATTTGGATGAGAAGAAATGGTACATGCTTCTGTCAAATGGGAAATTTATTGTCAGTACAGATGTAATTTTTTATGAAACTGAGAGTAAGAGTGTTGAAGAAATAGAACATCTTCTTCAAAAATTGGAAACAAAAGGAGATAAAAGGAAAGGAAACATTCAGAGTCAAACAAATTCACAAAATTGGTATGAACTTTGATTTTCATTCCTCTAAAGATGATTTATCTAGTCCATCTACTTCACCAACACAATTTGGGTCTTTTGGTAGTTCATCAGAATATCCTAGTAGAATTAGTTCTTCTGACAATGATTCTCGACCCCCAGAATCTGCAGTTGATCAGCATACCTCTATTTACATTAATCCTCTTTATAATGATGGTGACTTTTCAAAATCTCAAACAAGCAAACATCAATTGCCAAGATGGGTTGTTCAACTTTTGAAAGATGTAAGGCCCGATGAGAAAAATAAAACAGGAACAAAGGGGTCAACTAGAAATGAAAGAAGTTTTTCCTTGATCGTGAATGATTTTACTGAACCCTCCACGTACAAAGAGGAAATAAAATATAAAGAATGGCAACAAGCCATGGTTGAAGAATATAAGGAAATTCAAGACAACAACACTTGGAAACTTTTTGATTGTCCTCAAAGTGTTAAACCCATCAGATGTAAATGGGTTTACAGAATTAAGTACAACCAAAATGGAGAAATCGACAAGTACAACGATAGACTTGTGGCTAAGGATTTTGCGAAATAGGAAGGCATTGATTATGAGGAAACTTTTTCTCCTACAGAAAAATCGAACACGATTTGCTTAACACTTGCATTAGGAGCACAAAAAGGATGGAAAGTTCATCAGATGGATGTAAAGAGTGCTTTTCTCAATAGAGATTTACAGGAAGATGTGTATATGACGCAACCGCTAGGTTTTGAAATTGAAGGGAAAGAACATAAATTCTGCAAACTGATCAAGGTCTTATATGGGTTAAAACAAGCTCCACGAGCTGAGTATGCCAAAATGGATGAATACCTTCAGAGAGTTGGCTTTCAACGAAGTAAATCTGATGACACTTTGTATGTACATCAACAGGGAAAAAATCTGGTAATTCTTGCTATGTATGTAGATGATTTGATTGTTACTGGAAACAATGATGATCATATTGTACAGGTGAAAAAGGAGTTAAATGTAGGATTTAAGATGATAGATTTGGGACTACTTCACTATTATCTTGGAGTTGAAGTATTCCAATGTCCACATCATATTTTCACTTCTCAAAGTAAGTATGCAGCAGAAGTTCTTTAGTGATTTGGAATGTAGGATTGCAAACCTGTTCTTACCCCCATGGAACAAAACTTGAAACTTTCAAAATTTGAGGGGGGGGGGGGGGGGGGGGGAAGGTGGACAACACTACCTATAGACAATTGATTGGCAGCCTGCTTTATCTGACAACCACTCGACTAGCTCTATCTTATGCAGTTAGTATATTATTTCATGCTTTATATAGGAACCACGAGATAACCACTTGAATGAAGCCAAAAGGGTTTTACGATATATCCAAGGAAAAAAATATTTTGGTCTTCTTTACAAAAAGACTAAAAAATTTGTCCTTGGCAGATTTTCTGATGCCGACTTTGCTAGCAGTATTAATGATCAAGCATCAACCTCTGGTTATTTAATGAACATGGGGTCAACTACAGTATCTTGGAGTTGTAAGAAACAAGCTATAGTGTCCACTTCTTCAGCCAAAGCGGAATACATATCAGCATGGGAAGTAGCATGTGAAATTGTTTGGTTGTGCAGAGTTGCAGGATTTGGGCATTCCTCAAGCAGAAGCTACATCATTATTCATCGACAGCCAGTCAGCCATAAAGCTTGCCAAGAATCCAGTTTTTCATTCCAAAATAAAACATGTGGACACCAAGTATCATCACATCAGATCACTCATTTCCAAGGACGTCATCGAGCCAGTTTATTGTCATTTAGAAGACCAGGTCTCCGATATTTTCACAAAACCACTTGGCAGGATCAAATTTACTAAGTTCAAAGATGAACTTGGTATTTGTTGTAATGTATCTTGGGATCATAGGAGGGAATGTTACCTGATCCAAAGTACAAAATTCATAGTTCACAAAGTTAGTATAGAATATTTATTTATTTAGAATATTTAATTAAATATTGGAGACACTTAGAAATAAAATATTGTTGTAAAAGATATGACATCTAGAATAATATCGTATCTTAGGCTCCAATTTAGGAGTAGAGTTAGTAGATTGGTTAGAATTTCATTTATTGTAAATGGACACTTTTTAATTTAATAAGTAGTCCATAACTAGAATAGGTTAGGAAATTAAGCTTATATATAGTTCGTTCTCCTTATTGCAAGAGTGTTGGAGTGTGTGTGTAAACTCTTGCAAAATTATTATGTAATTTCTTTTCTTGATTAATAAAATTGTGTGTTTGAGGACACTTCTGCCATTATGGATGATGCTTGTTTCCAAATGTTTTAGGGGTTCATATGTCTCAATGGCTTCCAAGAGAACAGGATCACAAGACACTGATGGAGTTGCAGTTGGAGCAGCAGTTGAGCAGGTCTCCTCTAGTCTGTCGATCTATGAAGATACAAAGTTGTATCTAGACAAGGACATCAAAATGAAGTGGAAAGAGGTTAATGAAACATTCACAGGCGCTTTGGGGGAAGACCTCAAAGACCGTCAGGTGTACGTGAACATTCACAAGTCTGGCTTGTACTGGATTGAATGTAGATACCCCACGTTCCCATGCGTGGACATGATTCATTGGATCGTCTCTCACACTGATCCTGAGACGATGACCTTGAGCAGTGTCAGTGGGATGAAGATTGAAACCTTCTAGGCATGAGATTATGATGAGATGTATCAGATGTCAGAGCCCATGACTGTCATGAGTCCTCCATTCATCTTTCCCAACAACAAAGGTAACTCTAGATACATTATGAAGGATTGGGTAAACGAGCTAGCTTGTTTTAGGATGATACCCAATCAGATCTACAAGACAAAGATATTGAGGAAGGCGTACCAATACTTGGTTATATTCACATGTCGATTGAATGGCCAAGCAAGAAATGAAACCTTTCCTCAGAGTTGAGTGATCACATTGGACCAACTGGCTAGAGAAGGAAGACCATGCAACTGGTCTGGCATACTAGCTCATCAGCTGAAGGAACAAGTCACGAGGGCTTGACAGTCACCCCAGGGTATGGATGCAGAGATTTACATGTCTGCCTACATCTTAGATGCAGTCTGTGCCCGACATGTGTTCCCATGCTTGGAGTGGGCATGGTCACCAATGGAGACTATTGTGAACACGTATTTCAAGTTGTTGTGCAAATACATATTCAGAGGAGTAATCATATGGCTGTCCTACCATTTTTTCACCCTAGTATACAGGGTGATATTCGAACAAGGTCCACCATGCATGTCAAAGGAAGAAATGGAGGCATTGTTAGGCATTGAAGATTGGTATGCCTCACTTTCCGACACTTGCATCCAAATGTTCAGTGCGGAGAAGCCTCCGCATGTTCTGTCAAAGTTTGCCTTGGAGGTACCTGTCATGCAGGAAGTATTGTATCACATCTCAGCAGCATTGACAGCTATACTGCAGTGGAAGAAGAATGCACCTTGGCCCACTCTTCTATTGTGGATTGGGTTATATGAGATCTGGAGTATCAAGCAAGTAGATTTCGAAGCAAAACAAATGAATAAATACTCATTTTACCTTCAAAGTTTCAACCCATATGACCCACATTGCATTGTGAAGGATCACTGCATGAGAGTTCAGTTCAATTGGATCCATGCAGAATTTCATTAGGCCGAGGAAGACTCATGGAGGTATTTATGCAATTCCTATGGACCTAATAAATAGGTCAGCTTCACTATAGAGTGGTTAGCAAAGAAGCATGAAGCAGCATCATTGAGAGCACCAGCAATAGCAGTAGTAGCAGCGGAAGCAGAGGCGGCCGAGCCAAGCATACCTATATGCAACAAAGCGAAGAGGAAGATTTTCGACCGCATGGAGGAGGAGAAAAGTTGCAAGTTTCAACCAAGTCCACTTGTAGAACAAGAAGCTATGGCTATTCAAGAGAAGAGCCAGCAGCATGACAAGCGCATCATGCGAAGGCAGAGGGATAAGAAGAGAATAGAAGGAGTAGAGAGGGAGTTGCATGAGGTGAGGGGGAAACTCTAGAAAGAACAAGAGCTGTGCCAACAGGAGAAGGAAGCGTGGCAGCAGTAGATATAGTAGGGGGCAAATCATGTGCAAATAGACGAAGTATCACCCTTACAAGTAGTTGATTCATATGAACAGCTGGCATCAGGCGAACAGGGTGAACCGTTGCAAGGGCAAGGCTTTTCTCATGAGATAGAATAGGTACTTGAATTGTTGGATGTAGACATGGAGAAACAAGAGTTGGAACAGAACACCGACCTCATGCCTCACGACAAAGAGGTTGACTCACCTGCTTCAATGCATCCAGATGATGGGCAAGTCTCGAATGACCAAGGACGCACTAAGATCCTTGGTGGTCAGCTGGAAGCAGAGGTGCACAACATCTCCTTTGATGAATCTCATCATAGAGTTTAGCAGTCTCACAGAGTAACAAATCTGGAGGGAAAAACATCCCCTATGCAAGTTGAATAACAAGTGATCGTGACTGATGTGCACAAACATCCAGCTACTTTGGCCGATGCAACTAGAGTGTATGCAAAAGCCACTAGCTCAAGTGTTCATTTCCCCATAGCTGAGAATGAGCAAATGGCAAAGGAACTATAAGTAGCCAAGCAAGGAGGAGACTTGGTGACAATGTTCGCCTAAGCTGAATTGAAGAAGACAATACAAGATGAAGTATTGTCCCTTGCCACAGTGATGTGAGCATTGTACTCCAAGTTTGGTACCGTGCACCAAGTAGTTTTCCATCTCCACGGTTGGCAGCACCTATGTGTAAGAAGAGCATGCATCTTGAGGAACATACATGCTAATTTTGATATCATGCAAGCATGGAAGATGAAGTACAAGGGATCCCTGCTTCACTTTCCAAAGATGATGAGGGCCAATGTGGTCAAGCTGCAAGCACGTATCCGAATCAGATCAGGAACTATGAGGACCTACCGTAACCCATCACTAGCATAGAGGCTTCCCATGCATGAGTATTCAAGAGCATGGATGTTGTGGTGCACACACATGCGATCCCGTCACTTGGGACTCTCACCTAAGCAAAGACAAAGAAGCAGTTCCGACAGGAGCTTGACTTGTACTTCAACGAGTTGATGCGCACTGCCACCAGCCTAGACTTGCCTATTAGTGCATACATCATGTGCAAGTATGTTGCTGGTCTGACCACATTGAACACAATGATGCACATGCTCTCAGATGAGTTGGACAGAGGAGCCCGAGTAGTGTACCTAGATGCTATGGAGGCAAGGTTCAGGTTTCAGACAGATGTCACGACGGAACACACGAATACTATCAAGGACTACCAATATTGGCATCAATATGTTACTATTGATTAGCATGAAGATGTCGAGAATTTGGACTTCTATAGTTGTCTAAGTCAGAATGATGTCTAGTTTGGCTTATTCAAGCCATTATTCACATGGGTACATGTGCATTGTAATGTTAAGTCATGTCAAGTGTAAGTCAAGTCTCAATAGTGGATGTAACAGTCATAGAGTAGGTGAAGAGTCATGAGGGTAGTTGAATGGTAAAAAAGGGGAATGTCAAGGGTCACCCCACCCTTTTCTATAAATAGTCCCTCATAACTAATTGTATCGGCTTCTTGTCAGCCAAGCTTCTATTAAGACTACCTTGAAGAAAGCTTGGACAATATTGTAACGCGCCTTGGCTTCTCCACCACACGAAGCTAGTACATGTCTTTGGAGGAGCAGGGAGATGTGGGTGTGACATTTCATTGATGGGGCTAGCAGGTTTACATGGATGTATTGTATGATTGGAACTTACACTTCTTTATATAATAAGAGCCAACACATTTTCATGCATATGTTTTTATTGTAGTTGGACTATTCCAGTTGCCTTAATGATATATGTTGTTTAACTTACGTATTTGTGTATGAACTGATTCGTATGCAATTATAAGAATCTTGTTGCAAATGTGTTGTTGGTTTAACCATCACTTTGGATTGTCGACTGTTCTGCTTTCCAGCTTGTGATGCATCTTCGCTCGTGTGTTCCCTTCCCAGCTGAGTATTGATACAGGTTGTCAAGGGGTGCACTCATCTCAACCCCTTTGTGTTAGAACCTTTCATGCATACTCCCTAACTCACTGTAGCGGTCACACCCTTGTTACTGACAAAGTTATCTTACTTGCTTCTGTGTGACATCGCGGTCAAGGCATTACCTTATGACCCACTGTTGGGACTCCTACACCGAATGGTCTGAGGTCTAATTTGTACTTCTTACCGGGGAGATCCCCTTGACATGTTGGCAGGTCCAGCACCATCAACATTTCTGGAGATAGAAGGAGGGCTTGATGACAACATGTGTCCTCTAATCGAGTTTTAAACCTTTGCATATCTTTCATGGATCCTTGCACACTTCTTCCCCCGTGGTGTTTTTCAAATCATGAAGATGTCTCCATCACGGGGAAGCTTTTCAATCTTTTGTCAACTCACATGTATGATGGTGAAGGTGAAGTTTCCTAGCCTGAGCACTTACATAAATTTCTTTCCATGATTGATGAGGAAGATGAGTTTTCTCATGAACATGCCAGTTTGTTGCTTGCATATACACTTCACGAATCTCCATTTCGTTGGGTGCTCAGCCTACCATCTGACATCACACACTCATTTAAGCACTTATGTGATCTTATTGAAGACACGGTCTATCATTTTGATCCAGAACATCTTGACCGGAAACTATTATAGAAATGGAGGGCTCCGCATGAATCAATTATTGATTTTTGGCAGTGCTTTCAAGACTTGTAGTTTCAAGGTCCGAGGAGCCAGATGAAATTTGATTATCTTTGGGACCGGTTCGAGTATTTCCTTAAGAAATATGCCCGTCCCAAGAGAAATCTTGAAATCAAGCCTCGCTCAACATTCTTCATTGATGGAGTTGTGCAATCTCATTTGGATGTAGACACCCTCTCAACTAATTGTCCACCTTCCTCTTATTCAATAACTTCACCACTGTCAAGTGATGTTGAAGAGCATATTCACACACCTGTTCATCCTTCACACTCTCCCAACATCACTTCACTTAATTTTTGCTCAGATTTGGTTGTGAGTCCTTTGAGTTCTCATATGCATGCTTGTCTACGACCTCTGTCTTTGCACTCGGGTGTTCCTTTGAATGATGTTGTCTTGTGTTCATCCATTCTAGACTCTTCACTTGTTGTGAACGAGGAACAACCCATTGACGGAGTTGGTGTTGCACAACCAACATGCACTGTCATTCACGAAGAGTATGAGTGGGAGCTTAAATGTCAACACTCAGTGAAGGATGACTCCCTTCTGTTTGAGCCCCTTCCGTTCTTTCCTAACCTCTTTAGTTAACCTACCATCCATGATTTTTCATGTGTGTCTTCATCCATGGATGCACCCATTGTTGATCACTCGCCGGACTCACTGGATGTTAGTCCATCATTCGACAATGGAGGAGATAAGTTACTCATTAAAGATCCACTTGATCCTTCATCTATCTTTTCCAGAGATACAGAGGATGAGTTTGATCACTTTTCATCTACCCATCTATTTGATTTATCTGATTCATGAGGATGCTGAAGAATTATTTGATCTTTCTGATCATGGTGATTGTGATCCATTTACTTCCATTTTTTTATCATGATCATGACTCTATCGTAGTTGATCTTTCAAAGCCACCCGTTTATGATTATCTATCTGATAATGAAGTTGAAACACCCAAGACTATCGAGGAACTTCAGCTCGAGCTAATGGTTATGTCAGGTCAACACTCTCTTCGGGTTAGTCTCACTTCCGATCATGAAACTTTTCAAACACCCAAGGCTCCTCATCACTCATCTGTATTCATTAAAGATCCATCTCACTCACAGACCACACTTCCTCCACTCAAACTACACGATACCATTGCTCATGCATTGGAGGAGTCTTACATTGCAAGCACTAGTGCGCGACGTAAGTTATCTCTGTTTCTTTCATTTGCTTGCATGTCACAATCAAGAGTGTGCTTATGCTTCAAAGTTGCACGTAGTGTCACCCAGCACCATGGTAAGTCCACGGACTACCCATCATGCACATGCACTCACTTATATCCCGTGGGCACTTTGAAACATGAAGTGTGGTTGTCTTTATTGTTATATCTTTCTTTCTTACTGGTTTGCACAACCAGGTTGCTCGTAGACGAAGCCTTCACCAACATGGGTCTACCAATGCGCCGATGGCTGCATTGGAAGTACCACTTCACGTGATCAAGAACATGCACCATTAGTGTTGGAGTAGGAGTAGTTTTTGCTTGCATGCTTGTCTGCTTACACGCTTTGTTTGCTAGTTTATTTGCTTGCTTGTTTGCTTACTTGCTTTGCTTTCACTTTCACTTCTTCTTTTTCTTTGCTTTTCTTTCACTTTCACTTCTGCTTTTTGTTTGATTTGATGTTTGTTAGTTCATTTGTTTCATTCGTAGGTTAGTCTTGCATGAAACCATGTCTGACCCTTGAAGTAAGCTGGGTAAAATACAAGAGGGCTTGCACAACTATCACTACTTGGTTATCTGTCAACTTGCCTATGTATGATGAGCTTGTTACTCTTATTCCATGATACATCGAAGGAAAATACGTACTGTTTGAAGTGAACATTGGTGATAACACAATCCTTGCATGCTAACTAGTGTCACCTTCTCTAGTTAGTTATTTTTGGGTTAACCCTTGTCAGCTCAGTCAAGTAGAGTAAGGTTAGGGGCAAACCTTAGTAGGCACATCAGAGATACAATAAATTACTTCTCTGCTGGAACAACCTCTTCTACTCTCAATAATTCAGGATCCCTCCTCTGCCTCTAAAATGAATAAGTGCTATACACAGTGAAAATGAAAATGAAAAAAATAAAAAGTCAAAAAATTCAAAATGAAAAATGAATAAGGCGAAAGAAGAGAAAGGCTTCCTGTGAAGGAAGGTAATGAAAGTAACTCCGATGGGGTACTGACCAATCTTGTTGGCAGTGGAGGCATGGTTATGTTCCTTTGTGACTCCACTGGGGTACTATCTAGGCCTGCTGGTAGTCGAGAAACACCAGAGATGGAACTAAGACTCTGACGACTATATTGCCTGTGCACTTATATACCCCTCAACCCCAATCGAAACAACTGTGTTTCCTTAGATTGGAATGTGTGTCAATCGACCAATATTTTGGTAGATGCTACATCTTTCAATCAAGCTAGTGTGAAGCCAAGATGAGTTGAGAACTGAACAATAATTCCAGAGGTGTTAGACTTGCTTTTCACGAACAAGATCTATGTAGAGAGCTGGAGTTCTACCAGTGTGTCGCCAACTGTTGTAGCTGCTAAAACCACCCTACAAAATTTTTCCTTAGCCTATTTTGGAGCCTCCCTACCAACCTTTCACAACACTTTGTCTTGCTTCGTCGAGTACTAAAGCTTTAGTGTTTTCCACGCACAAAAGTAGCATGTCGATCACAGTCGATCCATTCCCCTCACAGGTTGTTCACCCAGACTTGGTCTAGTTGCAGGTTGAGAAGATTCCCCTTGAAATTTGTGCATTCCTAGAGGATAGCTAGCCTTCCCTATAGAAATTGCACAATCCTCTCTGGCAGCATGCTGGGCTCCAGGATTGCACAATCTTGCCAGCCAACACTCCTAGCAAGATTTGCGCAAATTTCCCTAGTAGGGCTTCTCAGCCGAGCATTTGTGCAAATCTAGGCAGTATTCACTTGCTCTACCCAGAAATCATGCAATCCTCCTGGGTAGTTAGCCCAACTCCCAGCCAGGAATGTGCATTTTTCCCAAGCAGTTGAGCAACTGCATGCATGAACAGTCTGGTTGACTAGTTCCACTTGAAACCGAGGAGACTTGACTTGCATGCATGCATGACTTACTCTTCCTGGAATAGCAAGAGAAAAAATGCAAAAGACATCCCATGATTTAGGGATCTATTTTTAGCAGACGGGGGTTACATGCAAATTTTTTTTAGAAGTTTCCCTCCAAGTGTCGCTTTTTCCTAGATTTGTGGCATGCGTGTCATGAGACCAAACTTATTTATTCAATGCATCAGGGCTCATTAATTCACATCGACCTTGGATATCTAACATCCCACAACACATCCAGGACTCTTCGACTCATCTAGCTCAGCTATTTACGTGTAAGTGGCCTCAACTTGTCTTTTTTAGCATTTCTGTCGCTTTTTGTGTATTCGTTTGTGTGAGTGATGTTTGCTTGATTTCTTTGAATGCTTACTGTCATTTACATGTGTACTAGCTTTTCCTAGCTTTGTTTCAGTTTTAGTTGCTATCTCACTGCTGTCACATGCATGAAACTATTCTGCACGGACATTCGTCGAACCGGTGAATTGCCTCACCCATATGCATGTTGATCTATTTGTTGAATCTTTCATTCATGTTTTGCACGCATTGTCAATCACTTCTGCCATCACTTAGTTCTAGTATGCATTCATTGTCTTATTTACTTTAAGTTTCCAGTTGGTGAGTCGAGCCAACCTTGGCCCAGATTCTGCCTTCACCAAGGCTTCATTACGCAATCTGGGGAAGGAAGAATCACCTTCCTCTCCAGAAATGTGCACTCCTACCCATCACTAGCCTCCAAGACTGCTTTTCACATTTCTCAAGGAGAGTGGTTGCTTGGCCCAATAAATTGTGCAAATCTCTCCTTGGGTCAACAGTCCTTCCCAGCTCGAATTACGCATTGCGCAATCCCAGCAGCCAGCTGCCTGACTAGATTACGCATTTCGCAGATCCATCAGCTAGTCCTACCTCCCAGACAACCTAGACTACCTTTTTCACAGTTCTGGCAGCCAGTCACCTAGCCTCCCAATAAAATTTGCGCAATCTTGCTCATCAGTTTCCCAAGTATGTGTTGTGTCCTTCCCCAGATTTGTTTTGTTTCCACTGACATATTTCTTGCCATGAATGCTTCTTTTTTCCAGATATTTTAGGTGTTCATCTATCACAATGGCTTCCAAGAGAATAGGATCACAAGACATTTATGGAGTTGCATTTGGAGCAACAATTGAGCAGGTGTCCTCTAGTCTGCCGATCTATGAAGATACGAAGTTGTATCTAGACAAGGACATTAAACTGAAGTGACAAGAGCTTAATGAAACATTCACAAGCACTTTTGGGGAAGACCTCGAAGACTATCAGGTGTACGTGAACATTCAAAATTGCGGCTTGTAGCAGATGTCATGTAGATATCCCGCATTCCCATGCACAGACATGATTCACTGGATCGTCTCTCAAACTGATCCCGAGACGATGACCTTGAGAAGTGTCAGTGGGACGAAGCTTGCAAACTTTTGGGCATGAGATTATGTCTGTATCAGATATCAGATCCCATGACTGTCATGAGTCCTCCATTTAGCTTGCCGAGTAGCAGAGGTGACTCTAGAGACATTCTGAAGGATTGGGTAATGGAACGAGCTCATTTCAGGATGACACCCAACCAGATCTACAAGACAAAGATCTTAAGGAAGGTGTACCAATACTTTGTCATATTCGCATGCCAAATGAGTGTGCAAGAAATCAATGCAACCTTTCCTTAGAGTTGGATGATCAAATTGGACCAACTAGCTAGAGAAGGAAGACCATGCAACTGGTCCGGCATAATGGCTGATCAGCTAAAGGATCAAGTCATGAGGGCTCAATAGTCACCCTCAAGGGAAAAGATTTACATGTCTGCATACATCCTAGATGCAATTTGTTCCTGACATGAGTTCACGGGCTTGGAGTGGGCATGGTCACTAACAGAGACTGTTGTGAACATGTATTTCAAATTGTTCTTCGAATGCAGCTTTAGAGGAGTAATCATACGGCTGTCCAACCATTTTGTTATGCTAGTATACAGGATGATATTCAAACAAGATCCACCCTGCATGTCAAAGGAAGCAATGGAGGCGTTGTTATGCATTGCAGATTGGTATGCCTCATCATCCGACACTTTCATCTAAATGTTTAGTGTGGAGAAGCCTCCGCATGTTCTGCAAAGTTTACCTTGGACATACTTGTCATGCAGAAAGTAGCATATCACACCTCAGAAGGATTGACAGCTAGACTGCAGTGGAAGAAGAAGGCACCTTGGCCCACTCTTATGTTGCGTATTGGGTTATATGAGATCCAGAGTATCAGGCAAGTGGATGTCGAAGCAGAACAGATGAAGAAATACTCGTTCAACCTCCAAAGCTTCAACCTGTATGACCCACATTGCATTGTGAAGGATCATTGCATGAGAGTTCAGTTTAACTGGATCCATGGGGAATTTCACTCGGTCAAGGAAGACTCATGGAGGTATTGTTACAATTCCTCTGGACCCAATGAATAGGTCAGATTCACCATAGAGTGGTTAGCAAAGTAGCATGAAACAACATCACGAAGAGCACCAACAGTAGTAGTAGTAGTAGCGGAAGTAGAGGCAGCAGAGCCAAGCATACTTGTGCGTGACAAAGATAGGAGGAAGACTGTCGACCGCATGGAGGAGGAGCAAAGTTGTAAGTTTGGAGCAGATCCACTTGTAGAACAAGTAGCTATGGATATTCAGGCAAAGAGGCAATAGTGCAACAAGCGCATCATGCAAAGGTAGAGGGATAAGAAGAGAATGGAAAAAGTAGAGGAGGAGTTGCATGAGCTAAGGGAGAAACTCCGGAAAGAACAAGAGCTACGCCAATAGGAGAAGGAAGCGAACAACAACAGATACAGCAGGTGGTGCATCATGTGCAGATAGATGAAGCAACACTCATACAAGTAGTTGATTCATATGAATAGTTGGCATCAGGTGAATAGGGTGAACCATCACAAGGGAAATACTTTTCTCATGAGATAGAACAAGCACTTGAACAATTGGATGTAGAAATGGAGAAACAAGAGTTGGAACAGGACACCGACCTCATGCCTCACAACAAGGAGGTTGACTCACCCACTTCAATACATCCAGATCATGAGCAAGTCTTAAATGACAAAGGAGGCACTAAGATCCTTGGTGGTCAGCTAGAAGCAGAGGTGCACAACATCTCCTTTGACGAATCTCATCACAGAGTTGTGCAGTCTCACAGAGTACCAACTCTAGAGGACCAAACATCCCCTGTGTAAGTTGAAGAACAAGCGATTGTGACCGATGTGCACAAACAACCAGCTGCTTTGGCTGATGCAACTAGAGTGTATTTCGAAGCCACTAGCTCAAGTGCTCATTTCCTCATAGTTGAGAATGAGCAAATGGTGAAGGAACTACAGGTAGCCAAGAAAGGAGGAGACTTGGTGACAATGTCCGCCGAGCTGAACTGAAGAAGATAATACTAGATGAAGTATTGTTCCTTGACACAGTTATGCAAGTACTCCAGGTTTGGTACCATGCACCAAGGAGTCATCCATCTCCATGGATGGTAGCACCGATGTGTAAAAAGAGAACGCATCTTGAAGAACATACATGCTGATGTTGATAACATGCAAGCATGGATGATGAAGTACAAAGGGGCACCGATTCACTTGCCAAAGATGATGAGGGCCAATGCGGTCGAGCTGCAAGCACGTATTTGGAGTCAAATCCGGAACTATGAGGACCTGTTGCAACTCATCACTATCATACAGGCTTACCATGCACGAGTATTCAAGAGCATGGATGGTGTGGTGCACACACATGCGATCCCATCACTTCGAACTCTCACCCAGGTGAAGACAAAGAAGCAAGTCTGATAGGAGCATGATTCATACTTCAACGAGTTGACGCGCACTGCCACTAGCTTAGACTTGCCTACCAGTGCAGACATCATGCGCAAGTATGTTGCTGGTCCAACCACATTGAAGACAATGATGTGCATGCTCTCAGACGAGTTTGATAAAGGAGTCTGAGAAGTGTACCTTGATGCTATGGAGGCAAGGTTCAGGTTTAAGACAGATGTCACGGCGGAACACACGGACACTATCAAGGACTACCAACCTTGGCATCAATATGTTACTGTTGATCAACATGAGGATATTGAGCGGTTGGAATTCTATAGTTGTCTAAGTCAGAATTATGTCTAGTTTGGCTTGTTCAAGCCATTGTTCACACAGGTACATGTGCATTGTAATGTTGAGTCATGTCAAGTGTAATTCAAGTCTCAATAGTGGATGTAACAGTCATAGATTAGGTGAAGAGTCATGAGGGTACTTGAATGGTCACAAAGGGGAATGTCAAGGGTCACCCCACTCTTTGCTATAAATAGTCCCTCATAACGCATTGTATAGGCTTTTGTTCAGCCAAGCTTCTATTAAGACTACCTTGAAGAAAGCTTGGACAATATTGTAACGCGCCATGGCTTCTCCACTGCACAGAGATAGTACATCTCTTTGGAGGCGCAGGCGGATGTGGTTGTAACGTTTCACTGATGGGGCTAGCAAGTTTACATGGATGTTTTGTATGATTGGAACTTACACTTCTTTATATAATAAGAGCCAACACATTTTCATGCATATGTTGTTACTGTAGTTGCACTGTTCTAGTTGCCTTAATGATATATGTTGTTTAACTTACATATTTGTGTATGAACTGATTCGTATGCAATTATATGAATCTTGTTGCAAATGTGTTGTTGGTTTAACCATCACTTTGGATTTTCGATTGTTCTTCTTTCCAGCTTGTGATGCATCTTCACTCGTGTGTTCCCTTTCCAGTTGAGTACTTATATAGGTTGTCAAGGGGCACACTCATCTCACCCCCTTTGTGTTAGAACCTTTCACGCATCCTCCCTGACTCACTGTAGCGGTCACACCCTTGATACTGACAAAGTTATATTACTTTCCTCTATGCGACATTGTGGTCAAGGAATTACCTTACGACCCATTGCTAGGACTCTTACACCAAACGGTCTGATGTCTAATTGGGACTTCTTACTCGGGAGATCCCCTTGGCATGTTGGTGGGTCCAACACCATCAACATAGTGACAATCCAACCTAATTGAATATTTTAATCAATAGATACATACATAGCTACATAGATCATGATCCTCAGATTCAACTCCCGAAACTTCTTGTCAATCCAGATCCTCCCATCAAAATTTTGAAACTCATCATCAATCTCGTCAGTTTAGAGAAGAATATCATAAATACAACTCCCTTTTAGTTGTAAGGAGTAGGAAGAAAAATACTGAGAATCTCAAGACTACTCTCAAGAGAAATTTTATGGAATCAAGCACCACACTCATACATCAGATACCTGTGTTTAACACTCCTCCTATGAAAAGGCATGCACCTCCATTAAGTAGTGTTTACAAAAAATACAAAACTATTGTCTCAACCACTAACCCAAATAAGGTCATTAATGAATATGGGTTATTTTATTTTGAAGAATATTTAAATGCAACTCCTTGGCACATCCCTTGTCCATTATATTTCCCCACTGCAACAACTCACTTAACTAAATTCAAATATTATCTACCTAAATTTTCTAGTAATGGTATTTTCACAGTAGAGGAGAACTTAAATGATTTCTATAATACTTTTGTTACACTTCATTTCATCACCCTGACAAATGATCATCAAAATTGGATCTCTTTCCATCCATCCAAGTGTCATGAAACACTCCCTTGCAAGACAACAAATTATATACCTTGAATAAAGTGGAATTTCTAGATCTATTGGTACAAAACCATGCTTTTGAGCATCTGCGTGGTTTTGCTGAAGAAAAACCACACATGTGTAGTTTCTTCCACTGCAAAACGATGCAAATCTGTGCTCTATTCCTAAACAAAATCTGCATAGGTCAATCAATAAAAAGTAAAAATAAAAAGTGAGATCTAGAATCATTGTTGCGAGAATATTTCCCAACAAAAAGCCTAGAACTCATGTTTATTCGAGCCTAACCTCATTTTTGATGTAACTAATCCCCATTCTTCAAGGATCCCTCATCTCTCTTTTAGTAGATCTCATCCTTGGACTAAGGATCTCAAGCTACTTCCTTTTGGCATATTTAATCAAGCCATATGTGGGGGAATTGCGGGAGGCTACTGAGAGTAAGTTTATGATGTAGTAATCAGGTTGGAGAGCTTATCATTCTTGGAGGGGATTAAGATCAATGGGAGGAGCTTCAAAACATCAAGGCACAGGTTTTATAGCTTCTTTATGTTTCTGAAATTAATACAAACAAGCATTTCTTCTCACTTCATTGTTTAATGGATTAATTAATCAATTTCATGGATGGTTTATGTTATTTATATTTGTCCATTGGAATGATGTTTGTTACTAGTCTCCTTGATCACTAGTTTGACTTATTGAATCATTTATGTTGCATATGCCTTTGATCCTTTGTTGTTTCCATGTGTGCAGGTCTCGATTCAAGCATGGAGGAGTTGAACTGAAGCACAAAGAGGGATCTTCATCAAGCATGCCTAATAAGGTATGAATTTCCATTTCTCACCTTGTTAGCTTACGATTCAAGGAATGAATTAGCTTGATTGTCTTCTTGTTTCTAGTTTCCTTTTAGGATCTAGGGAGATTTCTCTTGTTAGCAAGAGGAATTTATCTGCTTAAAAAATTGGTGACCATACTGGGGAACATCCTATTTTCTTCCATCTCTTTGTTTTTTATTCCCGAACCTATTTTGATAACTTTATCTGAGTGTTGACAAGTTAATGATATTTCAAATTTTGTGATTTGTTTGGATACATTTTTTTTTCTTTAAGTTTCTCAACTTGCACGATTTCTGTTTAGAAACAAAGTGCAGATCTGTGCAGATTACCTTTAGTAATAGTGCACATGCGCACTGTACTATATTGTCTACCTACGCATATTGTAAGAATTTTTTGAAAAAATAACTTTTCCTATCATTAAAATCTAAATTTTTTGTTTTTTACGGTTTCATTACATTTGTCTATGACTCTAGTCAGTCTCAGTGTGTTTGATTGAGTGTTGTGAAGGATTTTTCTCGAGGTTTATCCGTTTTCAAGGATTTAAAGGTAGGGTTTCTTAAGAATTAGTGTTTTGATGAGATGTGCTTCATATGTTGCATTGAAAATAGGAGTCATTTTTATTCCAGTACTAAAGTTTAATTAGAATCACACTTTAAGCATTGATTTCATAACATTCATTCAAGCATTTTCATTTTAAGGATTTCTTTTGGTGTTTTGAATTTGATTTCCTTTGGTCATTGCTCAAACATTTGCCTCAGTTTTTAAAAAAAAATTGCATGCTTTTTTCTTTCATATTTTTGGCTGAATTGTGTCTAAGTGTTAATCACCTTTGAGTGTCATTATTTTTTGATCTTTGGAAATTTTCACGTTATTTCCTTTATTTACACTTGAATGGTTCTTTAGTTGTATTAGTGAAGGGAAATAACCTTGTTGTTCTTTCACTGCTTTGGAATCACCTTGTGTTTGTTTTGAAGAATTCTCTTGCATATATTACATTTGCATGGTTATAATTCTCATTTCATGAACATAAATTATGCATAGATAAAATTTTCATAGTATTCATGGAAATTGTGCATAGATTACATTTGCATAGTTTTTCAGGCAAATTGTGCATAGATTACATTCTGTGGTTTGCAACTTAGAGCTTTGAATTGCATTGAAAAATTAGAAGTGGTACATTTTGGAGTTAATATTTTAAAGACGAACCTCTTTACTTATTCTAGCTAGAATTCATTGAAATGAAGAGATTACAAATTTCATATTTGATGCATTAGCGTTTTTGAGTCAAGTCATAATACCATCAATTTCACGTCCATTTACCCTTTGAGTAAATAATAGCTTAATAACACAGCCTTAATAAAATTCCTCTAGAATTTTTATATTTTTAGGGCTCTTTCCACATACAGTAGATTAGGTTGTATGCCTTTGGAATAGGCAAGGAAGTAAACTTTCCAAAGCTACAAACAAACAATAGAATCTTGAGTTAGGGAGAGAAAATCCAATTATTTCAGTTTTTCTCTGGGAAGCTCTTCTTATACATGAGTTAAGCACGAGATCATGTCGGATTTGGTGAAGTGATAGTACCCACTTTATTGGCTATGATGGAGAAATTTTCATGTATTACAATGTTACTGAAAGGTACTCAGGGTCACTTGAAGGTAAACCTCCAATTAACCACGTTGAGGAGCTTTCAAGGGGATTGAGATTTGTTACTCTGTCGTTGCATGTACGTCCGATTTACAAATGTCCCCCAAGGAAAAATTGTTGTATTTGGTAAACTTAGTGACCATAATCCTAGGGCTATACCTAAGGTGATGGCAGAGGGAGGGTGCCGTTGTACCTAGAATAGAAATTGCCTAGACTCACTTGGAACTTTTGGAGGGTAATCTTTGCTTGAGATTGTTTATATCAGAGTTACTTGCACTAGACTGTTTCATTAAGCATATTGTCAGGCTAACTGGTTCCAAATGCTCATATCTATAAAACTTTTCACATTGATATTTGCAACATTGGATTTCATTAGTAACTTGTAAATATTGATCTCTGTGAAAGGTGAGTTTGTATGGTTTGAATCCCTAGATTTTTTAGCATGTGTTACTTTGTTTGTTTTTACTTTTTACAAGACCTTAGGTGTGGATTGTGAATATTATTTAATTTTAATAATAAAAACTTATTTGGATTGAATCTAATGGCTACCCATCCAGAAGTTACCGACCAAGGAAACCCCATTAATGAGAATCCTAGTCCTTTTCCCAATCTTGGAAATGTTGGTCCTCCTTATATGGCTACATTGTCACTTCCTAGATTCACGATAGGTTTACCTATATGGTTGTTCTCAACTTCTTTAATTCCAAATACTCCAATTGTACCAGCTCAATTGAATTTTTCACCTCAACTAAGTTCACCATCTCAACATCACCAACCTATTGTTGACCCTTTACCTTCTTCACCCAACATGTCCTCCTCCCTTTCTTCTTCTTTGCTTGGTAAAAGCCTTGATGCTAGTAACCAAGTGAATAAGAAGAAGAAGAAAGGGAAGAAGAAGAAGAAGAAATATAAGAAATTATTCAACCAACCAACCATGGCCATAAGTATTGGTAATGCTGAGGGAACTTCTGCAATGCATCGTAAGCCAAAATACCCTTACAATCTTTGTAAGGGTGACCACTTCCTTATCAATTGTATTGGTATTACTAAGGTCTTGGAAGTTTGGTCCAATAATTCTCATCAACTTACTATTGATCCACCAACCAATGATTCTCAGATTCTAAGGAAAAAGATTAAGGTTAGGTTCCCTTGTAGGTTATGCAAAGGGACTCATCATAGTCACCCTTTCCCTCACATGGATGAAGCCTTAGAATTGTTGGAAAAAATTATTGTTTCGCAACAACAACTTCCAACTAATTACCGTGAAATTTATCCCCATCTACCATCAATTGATGAAGTGATTGATCTAAATCCTAGTCAATCCCACTCTTCCATTGGAGGGTGAATCATGTATTGATCAGGTTGATGGACTATTTTTTGATGAATTAGTCGAATAGATTCCATCTTCAATCGATCCCACTCTCCCTTTAGAGAGTGAAATTCATACCGCTCATGTTCTTCATGTTACTTCAAATTCTTCTGCACATGGGGGCATTTCATCTATTGCTTTTTAACCCCATCCAAGTAATGAAGCTATTTCTTTTGATTAGAGTAGTATAATAGAATCTCGTCTTCCTTCTTCCACCCATTTTCAAATAATTGTGAAGGCTTATGGTAAGAATGTGTTTCACATAAATGTAGATGAAGGTGCTTCTGTCATTATTTTATCCTCAACTACTTGGAAAGCTTTAGGTTCCACTCAACTTGTGCTTGTTACACAGAATCTGTTAGCTTTTAACAAAACCGTAGTGAACCTTTAGGGATCCTTCCTCATTTACCTATTACTCTGGAAGGTAAAACTGTCTGTATTGATCTTATGGTAGTCCAAGGTCCCTTAGATTTGAATTTTCTCCTTGGGTGATACTATGTCTATGCCATGAAAGCTATCATATCGACACTCTTTCGCATGATGTCCTTCCCTCATGATGGAAACATTGTGATGATTGATCAGCTTTCATACATTGACCTTGTTTCGACTACCAGTGATCAAACACCCCTGAATGTTACTTATATGCAAGTGGTACCTACCCCACCACGGGTTAATTATGTGGAAACTTATCCCATGTTTTCAGTTACCGATGCAAACGAGCCTCTCAATATCTGCTCGACTTCTTTTGACTTAGATTTTGTAGCTAACATGGTCAAAACATCAATGGGGGCATTTGAATACGATTTTCTTATCCTTGTTGATCCCCTTGACATGTGTTCCCTCCAGAGGACTGTTCTTCCATCTGATGAAGACTTTTTGCAAGCCATGATCAAGGGGTGTCCCTTTTCATGTGTTTCTTCCATATGGAAGCCATGAATAACTTAGTATGAGGATAGTTCTTTTCCTGTGTCAACCTCATTAAAAAATGAAACAAATCCTTGAGGATAGTTCTTTTATTGTGTCAGCCTCTTAAAAAAATGAAACAACCTCCTATGAGGTGATCCGAAATTGGATCCTTAAACTCTCTTAAAGCTACCTGAACTCTGTAAAAACTCATACCAGAGTTGAAGCCTTTTGGATTTCAAAGCCTGTCAGAAATAACCTCTAAACAACGATGATTTGCAGCTAACACAGAGCAACAAGGACCTTCGGTCAAAGTATACTGACCGAGGCCCATGGAGACCGTGCAGTGGCACAAAATAGCACTTGGGAAATCCAGATCAGAAAACAGAGGACGTTTCTGATGCACAATTAGCACAAAGCGCTAATTGTGCATCGCTAGGAAAAACCCCTCGATAAGGAAAGGCTCTGAAGCACTCGGTCGCATGGAAGCCGAGAAACCGTGGGGAAAGCGCTAAGGAAAAAGGCAGGTCCCACACTTCAAAACTAGTGGTATATCGAGGGCACAGAGAGAACAGACGAAAAAAAGAAGAAGAAGGAGGAAGCAGTAAGCAGATCTGGAAGCAGAAAAACCAAAATTGAGCTCACTATAATTGGAAGAGCCACCAGAGGTTGGAGGTAGAGCTGCAGAGCTGGAGAACTCAACTAATAGCAGCATATTGTTGTTGGAGTTTCTCAGAGGTTGAGGAATTCATAGAGGCATACAAAGGCCGAGAGAAAAAGCTTAGAGAAGCCAAAGCCAAGAGCCAGAACAAGTGCGAGAGGCGAGAACTGAGAGCTAGAACTAGAGCCCGAGCCATAGAGCTAGAGCCAGAGTCAGAGCCACAGCCAAAGGAAGAGCTAGAGCCAGAGCTAGAAAGCCGAAGAGCTCCAAGAGCCAAGGGATAAGATGGTGTTTTGAGCCCAATTTTCCTGTATAAAACATTGGAGTTAAGTGTATCACTTATAAAAGAACTATTGCCTTAATCCCAGAGAGCCTAATCAAGTTGATTAGAGCTCAAGGAGATGTAGCCCAAGATATCAGGGTGAACTCCATATTATATTGTTGTCTTATGTGTTTGTTTTTATTGATGTTCTAACTACTGTTATGTGCATTTATATATCAATTTAAGTACCTTCCCATTTCAGTACAAACGACAGATTTTAAAGTAAATGTTCAACTGAAAACAAAGACAGGCATACACCCATATTTCCAAGAATTTCTGATTTCCGCATTGGTTAATCATTAAGACTTGGGAAAATTTCAAGCTTTGGAAGTGGGAGAGGTTCTTGTAAGTTAGACAAGAAAACCTAAGAGCCCCATTTTCGGATCAGGTGGTATCAGAGCTTAAGATTGATTAACCCCACCTTCAAAGAAGGTTGTGTCATAATTCTTGATTGACAGGGCAGTGATTACTTGTCTGAAAGGTGTTTGGACAGTCAAGTATTGATTGCCTCATTGATTGTATATTTGGTTGTAGACTGACTATTGTTTGAGTTTACAGAGGTGAAAGGAAAGCTATTGATAGCTCAGTCTCGGAAGAACAAGAAGGAAGAAGGGCTGAAGGCATTCTTCTATCCCAAAGGACCTTAAGGTAGTCCTTGAAGCACAAGAGGTTTGTTGCAAAATATTACTAAATAAGCTCTTTAATAATCTTGTTTGAAGTTCTTTTGTGCATTTTGAAAATGACAACTTCTACAAGTGAGTTTTCAAATTCTTCTTGCTCCCGAAGTTCCTTTAATGGAGACATGAAGCAAGACTTGTCCACCATGATCGATATGGTGAGAGAAATGTATGAGGATGGAAGGAAGAGTAGCATACTTAGAGAGCAGTTGAATTCCGTGGAGGAAGAGAAATAGATGCTTTCTGGCAAATTGCAAGAAATGGAGAGGAAACTTCATATTGCAAATATGAACCTGAAAAGGATGCATGAGTTGGAGTCACAACTCTTTGTTGCAAAAGAAGCCTTGGCCAAGTATCAACTTGAAGAAGAGGTAAACCATTCCTGTTTGTCTTCAAATTCTTTTAAGAATGCTTATATTGGTTCTTTTGAAAAACATACCAGAGGCATAGGTTCCAAGATAATGTCCAAGATGGGCTATGAAGGAAAAGGATTGGGCAAACATGCACAAGGTATTGTTGAGCCAATAATGGTTGAGGAAAGGCCTAAGTATTTGGGTCTTGTCTATGGAAAATCTTATGGAGAGAGTTCCAAAGCTGCCATGAAGGCCATTGAAACAGTCCCGAAAAGGAGTCTCATTGCAGGTCCTCCACCTCAGGTGTGTGAGGATTGTATCTAGGAGGAATGCAATAGCTCGAAACATCATTCGCATGATGCAAGTGTTCAGAAGCACATACTTGAACCAGAGGGTTGTGGACACTTTGACAGCCTTAAAGAAGGTGATAGTGTTCCAAAGGGGGCTACTTCTTCATTTGTCTCACCTCCCATGAAGGCAATAAAGGTGAAAGAGGCAGGTATAAATCTGGTTCTAAACACATTCCTTTTGATTTTGTAAAGCATGGAAAAAGAATTGCATGTTCCTTTTGTGGTTTGGATAACCATTATGTTTCTAGATGTTAGAAGAGGATGGCCACATACAGGAAACTTTTGAAGGAAAAGAAGCAAGCAGCCAAAGGTCCATAGGACAAGGCGAATCATGTTGTCAAAAGGATGCACATGTGTTGCACTCATTGCCATAAGCAAGGGCATCTTGCTGAAAGGTGTTGGACATTGAATCTAGCGCTGCTCCCACCGAAGCTGAAGGAGAAGGTGGAAAAAGAAAATGGTAGGGATGGAAATAAAGATTCCATGATTGATGTGGTTCAGGGTGATTCACATATTGATGTTGATGTGCAAACAAAGGAGGGACCTTTAAAATGGATTGGTAAGAAATGGTTAGAATTCTTATCCAATTAAGACTGCATGTCCTTTGATGCATCTATTTGCATTCTTTGTGGAATAAATGCAAGTTGCACGATCTTACCAAATGGTAAATGGAAAGAGGTTGAGTAGGAAAACTCACTCTATTGATGCAACAGTATGTTCATTTCAACTTCGAAAGTACAGTGTACTTAAGCAAAAGTTGATTGATGGAATGCACACATGAGCATGAGATGCATCTAATGTTGGCTTGGGAGAAGTTAACTTGATCTCTAAAATGGAGATAATGATGAAGTGTTTCATCTTTTGGAAAAGAGTCCCAAAGGTATTTTTCCTACATGCTTGACTTGAAGGGTCATTTGTTGTAAAGGCATGTTTTATTAGCTTGTTATCCAGCTAATCATTTGTATGTAGATATAAGACATGGAAGGGTTCACAATATGTTAAATATGTTTCTTTATTGAAGCAGGATTTAGCCCATGCAGTTGTTGTCTATATGCCTGCTGTTGTTAACAGTTGTTGTTGACAGATTTTCGAACAAGTACAAATGAAAGTTTTGTGGAGCAGATGTACTTCACATTCGTTTGAGCCACCTTGGATCAAGGATCAAGGAAAAGAAGTTCAAACTACCTTATGTAAACTTCACAATAGATGTTAAGAAGGAAAACAGTTCTTCCCGAGACGACCAACCCATCCAAGAAGGGAAATGGTCAGAGATTTTGGCTTAGAAGCACTATGTGAAGGTAGGTGTAGGGAGGCTGAAAGAAGGGAGTGTTGTCACTCTCATTCACTTCTTAGATCAGTATATCAGTCTTTTGGTGGACGAAAAGTTCTTTTAGTGGGCAGGTGTGATCCAAAATTGGATCCTTAAACTCTCTTAAAGCTACCCGAACTCTATAAAAACTCATACCAGGGTTGATGCCTTGTGGATGTCAAAGCCTATCAGAAATAACCTCTAAACAATGATGATTTGCACCCAGGATGGAGCAACAAGGACCTTCGGTCAAACTATGCTGACCGAGGCCCATGGAGACCGCATAGTGGCGCAAAATAGCACTTGGGAAATCTAGATCAGAAAACAGAGGTCGTTTTTGATGTGGGAAAAACCCGTCGAGAAGGAAAGGCCCCAAAGCGCTTGGTCACATGGAAGTGAAGAAATTGTGGGGAAGGTGCTAAGGCAAAAGGCAGGTCCCGCACTTCAAAACTGGTGGTATATCGGGGGCACCCTTAGGCGGTAAGCGGATTTGGAGAAAAACAAGCGATTCCATTCAACGCCCAACACATGGCAGGTGGAGGAGAGAGAAAATCGTCACTCATCACATGCTAACGGTCGAGCAAGTCAACCGCACGAAATGAGCGAATGTCGTAGGATCTGGGGGCTCTAGATCTGACGGTGGAGATTGCGCCCGATGGGGAAAACAGATTTGACAGGGGATTAAGCCATCACAGGAAGAAGTTTGATGTCCGGTTTGACTGCTGAGGTGGCGGATGAGTCATTCCACAGTGTAACCAGAAAACTAAATCGACGATGAAGATTTGGTGCAATTCGTAGGAGGATAAGTGGCCACTCCCTATGAGCCATTGATGATGACACAGATACGGGGAACTCCAAGCAAAAAGCAACATGGGAAACCGAAGGGCATAAGAGGAAACGGATAGTCGAAGACAGATTGGCTTTAAACCAAGAACAGAGAGAACAAACAAAAAAAGAAGAAGGAGGAGGAAGCAGTAAGCAGACCCGAAAGCAGTAAAACCAGAACCGAGCTCACTGTAATAGGCAAAGCCACCAGAGGCCGGAGGCAGAGCTATAGATTCAGAGAGATCAACTAACAACAACATATTGTTGTTGGAGTTGCTCAGAGGTCGAGCAATTCATAGAGGCATACAAAGGCTGAGAGAAAAATCTTAGAGAAGATAGAGTTGTTAGCGCTTGAAATTTCACCTCAGGCTGAGAAAGGTAAACCTCAAGGCAACATCAAACCATTTAGCCTCGTAGCTAGCCCTACGGGGCAGGAGAAGGCTCTCTCCGGTCTATCTCGTAAAATATTCAATAGATGAGATGACCAATAGGGTAAAACTGATTTTAGGCTAGTAAACTGATCAAAGAGTTTGATTTGGGGTTTTTTGGGTTTTTGGTGGCAAATTGAGGAATTGCAATTTTGGGTGCGGGGATTTGACACAGTTTCTGTAGGGGGTTCTTTGGGGCGAGGTAGGAGACTGTATTGATGCCTTTGATTGAGGTGAGTGGATGGAAAATACCGGTGAGAAGCTAAGGAGAGCAAATAATACTTTGAATTCTCCTTAAACAGTAGAAAACATAGAAATTAAACAAATTTAAAAGCAGAGCATGGCAAGCATGAATTCTTACTTTAACGCTTCATTTGTTTAATGTGCAGCAGTAAAGGAAAGGAAATGATTCACATAAACACACTTACAAGAACATTGAGAAACACACCATCAACACATGAGTCCACAAGAATCCCAAAGAGGACTGCAAAACCCTGGTCTTCCTTAGCCAAAAATTGCAGAGATACAATGAAATAATACAATGTTAGCTTCTCCCTCAAGAGTCCAACCATGAAAATGAGCAAGAAGGTACATAATATAGATGCTCTAACCTCTTTCCCTGCCTCCATGGGTCGAGCTCACTATCCTAGGAGCTGTTTCAACCACTTCTAAACTAAGCACTACAATCTAGGCAGTCAAAACAACTTGCCTCTATAAGCTAGGAAACCAATCCATTCATTAAATATTTACCCTTTACATGAATGAATCTTCTAGAAGTGTTAAACAAGAGTAAAATTTTCTTAGAGTTACAATAATTACATCAAAGATAATCATCTTCCACCCCAAAAAGTCAAACTGGGTCAAAACTGCGTTTTCTGGGCTGTACAATGCAATCTGGCAAAAACTGCCTGACGGGTCGCGCGCCTTTGGAGCGATGTTGGAGGCCCTTTTAGGTGTCCAAATTGAGAAAAAGTGGGCTTTTTGGAAAGGTATGTGAGTCTACTTTCCAACCCAACTGGAATTTTTGAATTTGGAGGTCATTTGCCTTGTCAAAACTTAATTCTCCCAAGACTGGTTTCTGCAACTCAAAAAAGGGCTAGAAAGTCATTTTTTGGTAGTTTTTTGACCTTTTGGGGGACCAAAACTGCACAAAATCTCAAGCCCATCCATGGGCATATGTAACTTTGCATGAAAAATCTAGAAATGCTGAGTTTTTGCCAAAAGGAGTTGCCATGATGAAGGGTCGCGCGCGGGGTGAGACCCGTTAATGGGAAAAACCTGCAAATTGCCTGAAAATGTCAAAATTCACCCAAAATTCTCAATTTTTTTTGGGTTTTGTGCTGTGGCTGGGCTAATTAGTGCCTTTATCTTTGAGGGAAGCCTCATCCAAGATACGGAGTGGATTGGTCCTCTTTTTCCGTTTAAGGGCCTCGGACAACCGCCTTTGAAACATTTTCATCGTGGCCTTGCACACATGCATTCTTGCCCAATAATGGTTTTTCATGTTCCTCAGCAATTTCTTCTCTTGGTTGGCCTTAGCCAACAGCCTCTCCAAGTGTGTGTTCTCCTGGATTAGCATGGACACTCGGTCAGCGGGCAATGGATCACCGGGTCTTCTTCGGTTCAAGACTCGGTCACTACGAATCCTCCATAACTCATCAAGTGCCTGCTCATCTTCCAATTGTTTGTTGCGCTGCTCAAGGTAGGTGATGGTCCATTGTGACCCCTATAATCTCCTCTGCAAGGCATCATTTCCAGCTCTCAGATGCTGAATGATCTCCTTTGCCTCTTGGCTAGGAGAACTGGCCTCAAGGTCAATAAACTCAATATCGGGAACTCCTGATGGAACCTCATCAATCATGGGTTGTTTGCCCCTATCTGGTACCTGTGCTGGTGAAGAAAGCGAGGCCCCTTCCACCTGATGTGGAGATAACACTCGCTGAGTCGATGATGAAGGCGAGACCCCTTCCACCTGCTGTGGAGATAGTACTCGCCGAGCTGCTGCAAACAAGGCCCTCTAGCCTCTCTGATAAGTGAGCTGAGGTGAGGAACTAACATGTCGAGTGACCAGAATATCAGGCTGCTGAGATGGTCCTCCCTCCTCCTGAATGACCTCAGGATGTGGCTGGGGTGGTGCTATGAAAAACTCACGGGAAATGAACTCCTCCCATGAGATGCCCTTCTGAGCCAACTGATGCAAGACTACGAGCTGAATCAAACCATAATGACATAGGCTCCTGTACTGCTGGGCCGGGCTCTTCCTCTGCATGACAGAGACCATCCTCTCAATGTTCTGATAAAAGAAGACCGGGATGTTCATCATCCGCACTCGAGTGAAGTGCATCAAGAGGCGAATGTGATATGAGTATACCTGGGAAAATCTGCCCTCACAGGTGAAATAAAGCATAATGAGTCTCAACATGGGGGCATACTGACTCCGGAGGAACCTAAAAGGAAACACACCAGCCAAATGTCTCATGAATGGTGGCCGGACAAAAGGCTCAAAGTGAACTGTATCCAATACCTTACGCTTATTCCAAATTTCCCCGACATTTGGAATCCCTGTAGGCTGTGCAATGATCTCGGGTGTCAAAATGAAATCCACCCGAGCAAGGTTAACATGTCCCTCATGCAAGTGCAAGACAAAGAGGCGGGCCAACTCTCGGTGATGTTGAATCCGAGAGATCCTCTCACAAAACTCATAACAGGACATGTACTGAAAGCAAGAAACTGTCAAAGGACAAGCTTGTAGACTTGCCAAAGAAGTAGGCTCCTCTCTCCTGTGATGGCCACCTTTTCCACCTCTATGTGGCCTCCTCTGTACCTCAACCTTTGACACTGATGCTTGGTCATCACTCTGCTCATATGTTTCGGTTTCTGACATGTTTGAGGAGCAGAGTGGACAAAATGTACTGCTGTTTCTGCTTGTAAAAGTGTTGAACTCTATGTTGTTTCAAGGGGACAATGACATGAGGGAAATGTTAGGGGAGGGACCTCTTGCACAAGGAATTGGGAATATATGAATAACAGGGAATTTAGGGAATACATTGCAAACAAATATTTGCATATATACAGGCATACATGTACATAACAAGGATATAGGGAATCATTTACAAAATCACTGCATATAGGAATACATGTATAAACAGTGAACATATGGGAATATGAATACATGCATTAACAGGGAAAGATAGGGAAACATATTTACAAAACTCTTTACATATTCACCAACAAATTCTTGTGTTTACACATGCATATGGTGCAACAAGATTAGGGTTTGAGTTTTTTGATGCTTTGGGAGAGGGGTAGGGTTTGCATTTTTAGTGATTAGGGAGAAGGGAGGGTTTGCATTTTATTTATAAAATAGTATGGGAAAATAGATATGAATGCAAATATGAGTAAAAAGGGAAGGAGGGAAACAATTTACCAAGGGAAATACCTTGAAACAACACAAACCCTAGCACATTTAAACATTAACAATGCAGCCATATAGTGTCTTTTCACTTGCATGATTTGAGGTTAAAACACAAGCATGAGGGCTTACATTATTAACCAACCACCAAAATGATGTGTAGAGAGCCTACCTTGGACAAATTCGATGACTTGGAAGAAGATTTAGCAAATTTGAAAGGAGATTGCAGAGAACAGGTTGACGGGTCGCGCGCCCCTCCCAACGGGTCGCGCGCGCTTGACGGGTCACGCCCGTTCAAAAACTGAACTGCTGGATGGCCTCTGACGGGTCGCGCACACTTGACGGGTCGCGCGCCTGGCCTGATGGGTCGCACGCCTGTCTTGAGCTCGAACCTTGACCAATTTTCGCCCAATGCTCTTGATGTTTGCTCACTCTCTCTCAACCATGCTTTGGATGCACAATGAGACTAATAGGAGGGAAATTGAACTTTTATAAACTCTATTTGAAAAAATTTAATGCTCAAACCCACTTTCTAAAGTTTATCTTTGACACTTTATAAAACTGACTTTTTGGCTTCCTTTTGCCCTGAAATCGACTCTTTTAGTGCTTTTTCTTGATTCTTTTTGCAGGTAGATCATCTGAGGGATCTCGGCAAGGGGACCAGGGTTTTCATGATGTCCGCTACAGTCTTTTGAAATTTCATCACTTTTTACAAAAATTTAAAAAAAAATGACATTGGCTTTAAAAACAGAGTTTTTAAATCCAAGGTGAAAATTCACTGTACAAGATAAAAATATCGAAGAAACATGTTTACAATTCCTCCCTCTGGCTTGCTGAGCACTCATGGACTTTCAGAGACATGACCTTGCAGAGATAAATGACCAAAACCCTAGACCTAGGACTTTGACCTCAAGACAAAACAAGACAAGCTTGAAAGAGCTTAATGACTAATATGATCTGATCCAGCAAAGCCAAGAGGGGTATAAATAGACCAGCTCCTCCATCAGGGTTATGGCATGCCTAACGGGATGCAAAACTTGACACTGATGAGACACCTACCTATGCAAATGCAAAGAGCTTTGATCGCTGATGGAGGGCTTCAAGACCGACACTAACAAGAGCCAAGAGCCAAAGCGAGTGCCAAAGGCGAGAGCTGAGAACCAGAACTAGAGCTCGAGCCATAGAGCCATAGCCAGAGTTAGATCCACAGCTAGAGCAAGACCCAGATCCAAAGCCAAGAGCCAGAGCTAGAAAGCTGAAGAGATTCAAGAGCCAAGGGATAAGATGGTGTTCTGAGCCCAATGTTCCTGTATAAAACACTGGAGTTAAGTGTATCACTTGTAAAAGAACTATTTCCATAATCCCAGAGAGCCTAATCAAGTTGATTAGAGCTCAAGGAGATGTAGCCCAAGAAATCAGGGGGAACTCCATATTATATTGTTGTCTTATGTGTTTGTTTTTATTGCTGCTCTAACTACTGTTATGTGCATTTATATATCAGTTTAAGTACCTTCCCATATCAGTACAAATGACAGATTTTAAAGTAAATGATTAGCTAAAAACAAAGACAGGCATACACCCTTATTTCCAAGCATTTCTGATTTTCACATTGCTTAATCATTAAGACTTGGGAAAATTTCAAGCTTTGGAAGTGGGAGAGGTTCTTGTAAGTTAGACAAGAAAACCTAAGAGCCCAATTTTCAGATCATGAGGATAGTTCTTTCACTGTGTCAACCTCGTTAAGAAATGAATAAGCCTCTTTATGAGGATAGTTCTTTTACTATGTAAACCTCGTTAAAACATGAAATAGGTCTCATGAGGATGGTTATTTTCCTGTGTCGACCTCATTAAAAAATGAAATAGGCCTATTGAGGATAGTTCTTTTACTGTGTCAACCTCTTTAAAAAATGAAACAAGTTCAATGACGATACTTATTTTACTATGTCAACCTCATTAAAAAATGAAACAGGTTCTATGAGGATGGTTGTTTTCCCGTGTCAACCTCATTAAAAATGAAACAGGTTATATGAGCATAGTTATTTTTATGTGTCAAGCTCATCAAAAAAGGAAACAAATCCTCCCCTATTATCATTGAGTCTTTAACTGGATCTCATAAATGTTAAGTCAAGTCTTTCTGATCTCGTAAACAAGCCTTCATTTCATCCTCCTATTAGTAACTTGTAGTCTACTTAGGTGAATGAAATAAATTTTGGGGGGCATGCGCCCTTGCAGTCATTATACAGGGGGCATGAAAACTTATCTCAAGCACAATTTTCTATGTTTCAAGCTTGTGTAAAAATGAAACCACCCTCAAGTACAATTTTCTATGTTTCAAGTTTGTGTAAAAATGAAACCACCCTCAAGCACAATTTTTCTTTGTTTCAAGCTTGTGTAAAAATAAAACTTATCCCGAGTCCATTTTGGTATTATTTTCAAGACTCGTTAAACTCATGAAAATCCCAAGCTTCTTTTGCTATCTTTTCATGCTCATAAAACGTACATGGAAATGTCAAGTTCTTTTCGTCTTTTCCTACTCGTTAATTAAATTGAAAGTCGATAAGATGAGCATATTTTTATCACTTTTTTGAACTCGTTAAAACTTACGAAAAAGAGAAACCATGGAGTCCTATTTTAAGCCCTTTTTAGACTTTTTCAAAATGAAAATATTGTCGGGTACTTACTTGTTTGAACTCGTAAAAGTAAATGAACAGCCGTCCACTCAGTATAATTTTACCCCTTTTACAGACTGTTTACAAAAAAGGTATACATTGATTTATTATGGTCAATAGAGTTCTCTCCCACATTATTTTATCCTTTTTCGGGCTCAAGGGACTAAATTTATGAAAAAGAACTTGATGGAGTATACTTATGTTTTACTTTTGACTCTCTAAAACTGAAAAACACCAAGATTTAATTTCTCCGGGCTCGTTAACATTTTATGGTAAAAGAACTGAATGATTTTCCTTTTGGTGTCTTTTTCAAACTCTTAAAAGAAAACGACATCAAGTTATCGCTTTATTGGACTCGTAAAAAATTAAACATCATAGGACTCGTTAAGCATAACAAGACCGAACCATTCCTTCCTAAGTTTCATTAAAAATACTAGGATGGACTCATTCGAAGGATGAGCTTACAAGAGAAGCATATGTTATCCTCCTCAAGCTTGTAAAAAATAAAGAGGTACTTGCCAGTAATGGTGGGGAAAAATTGAGAAGATAAGTTCGTTTGTTGTATTTCAAGCAGTATGTCGCTCTTGAACATGACACTCCGTCACATATTTGTTCAAGTTGGGAAATACATTTTTCCATAGTTAATAAAATCTTATTGAAAGTATTCAGTTGGTTTAGGGTATTATCATTGATTCAAATGCATCCAAGTCATTTTGTTGTGTCGCCAATATGTTTAAGAGAATTCTAAACCTCAGTTCAAATTATCTTGCAATTTGTAGACTTTAATCTTGTTAGCCATCCTTGAGTAAGTCCTTGCAAACTATTTTCAAAACTTGATATCATATTTCATGTCATATGCCTTCCTACGATGGATTGATTCCTATTTATTTTACCTCATTATCTAGGAATTTCAGTTAGAAACCTTCCGTACCTTGAAGCTTGCATGCCTTAATGGCAGTTTTTTCTATTTCGACAACAAGTTCTCATCATTTGCCTTTAATCGAATGATTCTATGAGTTTTCAACTTCAGATCACATATTCGCACTTCATAGATTGTAATGGGAGTACCTTGAGAACCATTGTCATTATTGGTGGTTTCTCCACGCTTGTTAACAATTCACATCATTGACTAATAATCAAGTGGTTTCTGCCATGTTCGACTTCGAGACATTCACTCACATGGTTAGAATCGTAGTGTGGATCGAGAGATGGAGATCAAGACCTTGGATCTAGTTTCATCAATCCAGGTTGCGAGGAGTTTTGTATTCATTATTCTACATAATTTTTTATGGTTTATGGTTGCGTCCATCCTATATCTACTTTGACATTATGTATTTTCGTACTGTGCTTTAATACTTTTATGTTCTGAGTATGGGAATGCCTACCTCAATGCTGATTATTATATTGCATTGTAATCCTTGATTGATTGTTGCAGGTCTCCAACCATGATCTTTGATCCAATCCTTGATATGATAAAGTACTTCAATCCTCAAACCTTTCTGACTTCACACTTTAGGGGCCAATTTGTTACACTTCATTTTGTCACCATGACAAATGGTCATCAAAATTGGATCTCTTGTCATCCATCCAAGTGTCGTGAAGCACTCCCTTGCAAGTCAACAACTTATATACCTTGAATAAAGTGGAATTTCTAGATCTCTTGTTACAAAACCCTGCTTTTGAGCATTTGCACGATTTTGCTGAATAAAAACCGCACATGTGGAGTTACTTCCACTGCAAAACTGTGTATATCTGTGCTCTGTTTCTAAACAAAAACTGCACAGGTCAATCAATAAATAGTAAAAATAAAAATTAAGATCTAGAATCATTGTTGGGAGAATCATTCCCAACAAAAAGCCAAGAACTCATGTTTATTCGAGCCTAACCTCATTTTTTATGGAACTAATTCCCATTCTTCAAGGATCCCTCATCCCTATTTTAGTGGATCTCATCCTTGGACTAAGGATCTCAAACTACTTCCTTTTGGCCTATTTAATCAATCAATAGGTGGGGGAATTGGGGGAGGCTGCTAAGAGTAAGTTTATGCTAGATTAATCAGGTTGGAAAGCTTATCAATCTTGGAGAGGATTGAGATCAATGGGAGGAGCTTCACAACATCAAGGCACAGGTTTTGTAGCTTCTTTATGTTTGTGAAAATAATAAAAACAAGAATTTCTTCTCACTTCATTGTTTAATGGATTAATTGATCAATTTCATAGACGGTTTATGTTATTTACATTTGTCCATTGCAATGATGTTATTTATAATTGTCCATTGGAATGTTGTTTGTTACTAGTCTCCTTGATCACTAGTTTGAATTATTGAATCATTTATGCTGCATATGCATTTGATCCTTTGTTGTTTCCATGTGTGCAGGTCTAGATTCAAGCATGGAGGAGTTTTATTGAAGCACAAAGAGGGATCTTCATGAAGCATGTCATAATAAGTTATGAATTTCCATTTCTCACCTTGTTAGCTTATTATTCAAGGAAAGATAGATTCAGGGAAGGAATTAGCTTGATTTTTTTCTTGTTTCTAGTTTCCCTTTAGGATCTAGGGAGATTTCTCTTGTCAGCAAGAGGAATTTGTCTTCCTAACAACTTTTAATAACATTTGGGCCAATGATAACAATATATGCATGAGGTTATTTGTAAACTCATTAGAGGGGAATGTTTCCTCAATTGATTTTGACTTCCCACCTAAATCCTTCAGAACTTGGGCATAAATGTGTTATTGGTTCAATTCCATGTATGGACAACAACAAATCCTAGCTAACTGGTGAAAGGAAGACAATAATATTGTTTTTCAACTCAAAGAGACTATCAAATCCTTTAATGTCATATTCACTAAACTTTATAATCAAATTGGAGATTTGACAAGACCTCATGGTAAGGTTGCAATGATACATTACTATAACATCATACCTCCTACCTATTGTTGGCTTCGCCTGGGCTAACCCAGGTTTGATCTATACTATGCACCAACAAAACCCTTAATCACTAGCCCTTTCGGAAATGAATTGCAAGAAAATCACAGTCTCACCCAAAGTGACTATGCGAGGATGCAGAACCAAGTTTCTACAGCCTTGAAGCACTAGGAGATGTGGTATTATTATGTTATCTTATTCTTAGCATTTATAAATCACTTCTAAGCATTAGATAAATCATTTAAAGATGCCATATAAAACCATAAACCATAATTATGTTGAATTAAAATGCAACCGTAATAATTGTTACTCTACAACAGATAATAAGAAAATATACACATCAACACCAAATTATTGTGGTTCACCCCTGTGTAGGGCTACGTCCATAAGAATTGTTGCTTAATATAATAAATCTTTGAACAACAAACAATTCCTAACCTCTTCACTAAGGTGTAGGCTATTTGCGAACTTTGCTGTAGACTCAGGTCTCTGCACACTCAGCAACAGAGGCTTGCATTCTCTACCAAATTATAGATCATAATAATTTACCCATAACACTGGTCAGGATCAAAAGATTTGATGATTCTCTTCTTATTATTTCACCCTATATATACTAGTACATTGTAGGTTTACATCATCAAAATACCATGGACTCCCTAAAACAAGGAACTATGGTCCCAAAACCATTGATGCCTTACAAAGTCACGCACTTTTACAAAAAGGAGGGGCTTCTACCCACCCCGAAGTCATTACATTGTGCGGTATATTTAATTCCTCGAACTATGATCCGCTACTCCAGTGTAAGGTCAAATTCACTCTCTGTTGCACACTCCACTACGCTCTCTGCCCCACAAAACATAGAGTTTTTGACAAAATATAGGCCAAGTTGGGCTATGCCGAACAAGTCCCCAACACTCACATGTGACTCGTCTTGAGTCACTCAGCTGGTTTTTTGAACTGTTGTAGGATGTATATGACTTTCTTCTCTTCACTGCACGCTTCGTCCAGCAGTGCTTCTGTCATAGGTTATCTATCCTTCTGAATCATTGTTGTCTCTCTCTATCTAAGCTCTTGAAGCTTCTCATCCACTTCTTCGGATAGCTGGAGAGCCTCATCTTTCCATCGCTGAGTTCTCTCTATTAGAGTCCGCTCTTCCTTCCTCAACTCCTCTATCTTCTTCTGGAGGTCATTTCCCTCATTGATCTTTGTGAGATTTTATGAGATTGGTAATGTTCTCATAGTTGCCAGAATCTCCTCGAGTTGTTGTTGCCTCTGTTAAATATCCTCTTGTAATTTCTACACACTTGAATATTCCTGCAGAAAGCTTTCATCCAAAATCTTCTCACAATTTGCCATTGTTGTAGAGATGTCGGCCATTTCAGCCTTCAGTTCATCCTTCCTCTACTGTCACACTTCCTGTGGTGTGGTTGGTTGTAGATTCATTTGTAGCTCACTGATCTTCATCTCATATGTAAATTGTACGTCTGTGATATTATTTTTGTATCCTTTTACTGCAAGGTTGATCTTCATGACCTTGTCGTCCATTGGTTCCTCTTGTCAGACATCAATGTCCGAAATCTCATGGCATGTTGCTTCAACCACCTACTTCAACTTTTGTTGTTTTTGTACTTCCTAATACCTCTCCTAGATCGTGTGGTCGAGCTTCTACTACAACGAATCTCTCTTTGTCTCTACCAGAATGTTTAAGTGTGAAGTGTGTTGTTCGTGCAACTTAAAATCATCTATGATCTTTAGATGCAGCTTGTGTAATCTCTGAAGTGGCACTTCTGCAATTTTCATCCTCACATACCTCTACTCTTTGGCCTGTTATTGTACCTTAGTGGAGTCAAACTGAAGGGCTCCAGTAGGTATTGGTGTTGTCTACACTGCAAGTGTAGGATCTATTAGTATTTCCTCTCCAATATTTTCCTCTGCCTGCATTGTTTGTCTGAATGTCTGTGCCAATATCTTCATTTTTGCAATGCACTCCTCGACACTTATTAGAAGTGTGCCATATCGATCCTCTAACTTGTTCCATGATTCCATAGTTGCTTCTTGAATTCTATCCCCAATCTGATCCAAGACCCCATTTGTGAGGACCACTCACATTATTTCCTTTGTCTTGTTTGCCTTTTTCTTTTTTTTTCTTCTTGTAGCAGCTTCAATGCCTTCCTTCCTCTTCTCTGCGATATCTTGTTTTGTCTCTATCTTTTCAGGCTCTTTGTTTTTCTCATCACCTTGGGGAGGATCCTGGTGACACTCATCGTATTAATCTTCTTGTTCTGACTCTAACTCATCCTCATCTTTCCCACTAGTGTCCTTGTGCCGTGTCGTGTCCTCCTCCGTTGGACTATCCTTTTTTTATGTATCCAGCGCAGTAATCCACTCCGTGAGACACTGTTGTATCTGTGCTAGGAAATCATCTTCTATCACTAAATATGGCAAGGTATGCCATTTCTTCCTTATGTCCCTGCAGGCTCGTATGTAAATTCTATGGAAGTCGGCTTAAACTTCGCGACAAATCTATACTCATATAGACTCGGTGAAAGGTGAGGGTGTTGGTTCACCAACATGTGTAAGTCCATATGGTATAATACAAAAAACATGTCGTTATCCTGTGCTCGCACTGGTTTAGTGGTATACCATAGTGAGGCATATTGTGCGGCTTGAATAACATCTGAGCATACCAGAGGGAACTGTGAATCTTCCATCTCTCTCCATGCAAGCATCAAAATTATCAAAATTAACCATGCATAATGAAATGGGGTACCTTTCTCCTGAGCGTCATAGCAATCGTCCATAATTCTTGGCATAGATATGAGGCCCATTTTTACTGAACCCCATTAGCGCACTGCGTAGCTAATGAAACCACTGGTGTAGGGACTTCATTAGCCCGACACTTCCTCATGATTTTTCTAGCTAATATATGTGTTACGAAGTGAACTCCCTAGTCATTGATTAGGTTGATATCATAAACTCGCTTCCATTTTGTCAGTCCAAACTTCTTATTCATGTTTTTTTCTATGGCTTTATCTTGATATTTCCCAACAAAATCTTCTACAGGGTTCTGCCCTTGAAAACACAATCTTGTGACTCTCCATATTAGCCAACAATCGCCCCCCCACTGTGAAATAGATGTGTATTATCAAGGTAAATATGTAGGGGTAGGGTTGTCCCTGTACAACTTCAGCCTGCTACCATTTACTCTTCCTTGAACCAATTATCCATTTAACTTTGTTAATTGAACTGTGCCTCCATCAATAATATGCTTGATAATGTATGGGCCCAACCAATGCATCTTGAATTTTCCTATAAATTTTGCAAACTTACTGTCATAAAGGAGAACAAGGTATCCTACCTAGAACTTCTTTTTCTTAATATTTCTGTTATGCCAAGCCTTTTATCTTTCTTTCCTGCTATAAATTTATCTTCATCCAAAGCAAGAAATTGTGATGTTATTTCCTCCATTATATCATGGTCTTCCATATCTGTAAAAGTTGCAATCCTCAAGCTATGCATGATGTACTTCGTGGGCATCACAACTTCTTGCCCATAAACTAACTTGAAGGGTGTCTGACCTGTTAACTTTTTACATTTGGTCCTATAAGCCCATAACACTACTAGAATTCTAAGGTCCCAATCATCTCTATTTACATTGCATAGCTTAGTAAGTGCATTCTCCAAAATATTATTAAATGCTTCTACTGTTCCATTGGCCTGAGGATGATAAGGGGTACTCTTCTAATGATAAACTTGGAACTCTTCATTCAATGCTTAAATAGTCTTATCTATGAAGTGTGAACCTTGGTAACTCATTAAAATATTTGAACATCCAAATCTAGACAATATGTACTCAAAAATAAACTTCGTAGTAGTCTCTGCGCTGCAATCCCTTACTGGTTGTACTTTGAACCATCTTGTTAGATAAGCAGTAGCTGTAATTATGTACCTTTCACCAGTCCTCCTTCCATGTGGGTTGATGGGTCTAACAAAATCAATGGTCAAATTATCAAAGGCTTGTAATGTAATTTGTGGTACCAATGGCATCTCATATCTTCTGGAAGTCTTTCATGCTCTTTGACACACATCACATGCTCGGTAGTACTCCTTTGTATCTTTATGTAGTGTAGGCCACCACAATATTTCTCTTAAAATATTTTACGCGATATCTTTTCTTGTATAGTGTCCACCAGTTGTGCCCCCATGAGCCTCTACTAGAATCACATGTCTTTCATGTTCAGGAACATATCTGCATAGTATCTCATATGGTCCCATCTTATATAAATGTTCTACTATTAATGAAAAGTTAGCTACCTTAACCACTAATTATTATTTTTGATACATAGTATACTATGAAGGAACCATTCATGTGGTCAAAAACTAAATGATATCTGTGAAATGGTCATCTGTAACTCTGATTGAAAATAACTGTGCATCAAGGAGATTATCCTCTATTATGGTTTGTTCTTCCCCTATTTCTAGTCTTGATAGATGGTGTGGTCCTGCATCCAGTCTCATTCACTTAACAATGATCTCAAAGTCATATTCCTGGAATAACATTCATCATCTACAAATATTTCCTCCTAAGACATGCTTATTAACCAAACACTTTAGTGCATAATGATCTGTAAACATTTTAAAGTGTGATCCCATTAAATGGTGTATAAACTTCTGTAAAGCATATACCATGGCCATTCCTTCCCTTTCTGTAGTGGTGTAATTCCTTTCTACTTTAGATAACTTTCTACTTACAAAAGCTATAGGATGATCAATCTTTCCTACACCAGGTTGTACCAGTATGACTCCCAAAGCTATACAAGAGGCATCCACATGGACATGGACTTCCTTATTCCAATAACGGAACACTAATATAAGTGCAACTACCATTTTTCCTGTCAATATGTTGAATCTCTTCTGACATTCTTCATTCCAATGAAAAGTTACATCCTTCTTCAATAACTTCTCCATATGTGCAGTAATCTGAGCATACCCCTTGATGAACTTCCTATAATACCCAATATGTCCCAACGTAATGCGAAGCTACCTTACTATATTAGGTGGAGGCAAGTTCACAATGATAGCAATCTTAGCAGGGTCCAACATTAGTCCTTTCTTACAAACAATATGTCCCAACAATATGCTGAAAGGTACACAAAATATGCACTTCTTTAGGTTCAAAGAGACCTGATACTATCTACATGTGTCTAGTACAAGTATTAAACTTCCAACATGTTTTCTCAATAATCCAAATATTGTCCAATCATAAGAATATACCTCTAAAAACTTGTGGATGTATTCCTTAAAAGCTGCAGCCACCACCCTAAAAAATATAGCAGGGGCATTTTTATGCCGTAAGGCATTTCCCTTTGAAATGAATTGCCCCAACTGTCGCCGTGTCCTATTATTCACCGTGGATTTGTGGTGTTAGACGATTCAACAAATTTTGATTATGGATTCAAAACTGAAATAAATAAGTTATGAATAACAGAAAAACGGTTAATGAGGAACACGGTCCATGGACGCAGTGCCAGCGAGCCATTCATTTCGCAGTTGACATGTGCTTGGCTCGTACTGCCAACAACGGCTCTGCCTAGACTCGAGCTTTGAACCTCCGCCTCATGCGCAAAAGAAATACCATCACAATGGTGAAGCAGAAGAAATCATCCCTCATAACGCTGGCGAGAAAAATGAAATCGACATCTTTCAATTGAAAATATTGTAATAATGTTGATCTTGAGACAGGCGGCCATGATCATGGCGCCATTGATAGAAGACTCTAGACTCTGCAGAAGATTGTTCTCGGCAGCAAGAAAATGGAAGTTCATACACTTTTTTAGGAGACTGCCGACTATATTTTGAGTCTTCAAATGCAAGTTCAAGGTTTGGAAGCTCTTGCAGATTTCTACACTGCGAATTCTGCAGGTCGTGTGGTCGAGTCTACCGCGCTACAGGACGGATCAGCATCCTGTGTTGCACAGGTCTGATATGGTATATACGCAAGCTTGCTTGCTTGTCTGTATAGTTTTAACTATGCAGTGTATATATGAAGGCAACGAGGATGTAGCTGGTTGTTACCTCGGAATGTTTCTCACCGTATGGTATGGCTGTATAAGGCCGATAAATTTACTCTCTGTCAAGGCACTGCTCCTCACTCAAGAAGGCTTGGTGTGGGACCCTGATTTGTGTAAAGTTTTCGAGAAATATATCAAAATCTTTCCTGAATCCGGGCCACAAATAATATTGTGATACATTTCTGAACTTTAGCTTGTTTTCTGTGTCGGTTAAATAATCCATCAGGGGGAAATCATGAAATATGTGTGTATCTCTTTCATGTCAACTTTTAAGTTTTCCCTGACCATCTTTAATCATATTTTTGTAAACATAAAGGCACTAGAATAGGTAAAGGAAAATTTTGGAATATCTTTTTCGTTCAGGAAGCCGAGTTGTTGGGTCTTTTTTTTTTGCATTTAGGTGATGGTGCATAGGCAAAAGTAAAGAAATGAATATTTTTCTTGGTCTATACTGCAGAGTAAATATAGGTGTTAGAAGTTGGTTTACGAAGTCCAAAGTAATCAACTATTTAGTTCATTAAACTCAATTTAAGGAACCAGTATATATGAGAAAATATGCATTCAATAGTAACACTGTATGGTTCTTCAAACAAGTGAAATTAACTAGCCCTAAGTTTTTGTTTTGCATTTTTGACAGATGGAGTTTATGCTAGAAACTCTCTGTGAGATAACAAAATAATAAGAAGAGGCGAAAAGAGGAGTCTACACCTCACACTCGCCTAAAGAAATGGCTACAAAAGGTTCTTTTCTTTTAGATAGAGAACCCAAGATTTGCTTTTCAGTGCTTTAATTGTAATTTTTTGTGGCATTAAAATCCATATGGATGAAGTATTTTATGGCACAAAGAAAGTCGTTCATGACTAGTCTATTGCTATCTTATTATATGCTCCTACAAGTCACCTTTTTACTTAGCATCTGTACTAGTATTGGACATTAAAATACATGTTTCATTATGTTCTGGCAATCGTTATATTTAATATTGATTTTTCCCCTATTATCAACCCCAATATGTTTTCCAGTTTTGCTTTCTGATTTCGTTATCATTCTTTGGAATCAAGATCATCTTGGAATCTGAAGTTCATGGCTTCTTTTTTAATAGGATAAGGTATAGAGAAAGGATGCCTTAGGAATAGTGAAATTCAGCTTTCAAAACCTCCTATAATACAACATATTCACCGCTTCTAACTTGTACAGAGGAATGTTTGAACATATTTTAAATGACTTTAGGATATCATCAGCATGAGGGAGCATATCTGCAACAGACCATTCTGTTGAATATCAACACAAAATTTAAATAATTTGGCGATTATATACCCGTGCTCAAATAATTTAAAAGGATATACTAGCTTGTCTTCAGTGGTCTGTTTGTTAATAGCACAACCCTAAAACTCGGGAAGGAAATGCTGAAGGAAATCAGGTTTGGATACTGGAGGAGCTGGATGAAATGTGTTTGAATGTGACTTGAATATGCTTAATACAAAATCCAATCTTTCAACTAAAGAGCCATTCCAAAATATAAAAGATACCTCAAAAAGCAGCCCAGTCTTTGCAGAATCCTTTTTAAGGGGAAAATAAAATGTTTTGTGTTAAAAGGTGAAAAAGCCTTAAATGACATGTTAAGATCCATTTTACACAAATTTCCCCTTTGTGGAAAAAATATCCACTGGTGACACATTGTTGTGTTGAAATTAATTCTCAATGTAGTGATGAATGCCTCTGTTTTGTGGAAAAGGGTGCAAGAACCTTAATTGACATGTTAAGATCCATTTTACACAAACTGATCCCTGTGGAAAAATGTCTACTTGTGACACATTGTTGTGTTGATATAAATTCTCAATTTAGTGATCATTGCCTTTATAGAAAGAATGTACGGATTAATCCAATGAGGCATCAATAAGTTTGAATCTTAGTATGGAGAAGAGCCATTGGATATGCAATTTTGGTGTGACTGTGTTCAAGAAAAGAAGGGATACAGTTTTAATGGCGTTGAGAAATATAGCTCTGTGAGGAATTTCCACACAGGTTTAGTGTGAATGTGCTCGACGTGGTTCGAGGTATTTTGGAAAGTAACTTAATGAGAGATTAGGGGTTCAACTAAATGTATAAAGACATGTCAAGATAGAATATTCAGACACACTCTTTTGTTGGATAGGGATAGGAATCAGTTGAGCAAAGCTGAGAAGCAAAAGGTGCTTTGCTTTTAGATAGAGGACCCAAGATTTGCTTTTCAGTGCTTTAATTGTAATTTTTTGTGGCATTAAAATCCATATGGATGAACTATTTTATGGCACAAAGAAAGTCGTTCATGACTAGTCTATTGCTGTCATATTATATGCTCGTACAAGTCACCTTTTTACTTAGCATCTGTACTAGTATTGGACATTAAAATACATGTTTCATTATGTTATGGAAATTATTATATTTAATATTGATTTTTCCCCTATTATCAACTGCAATATGTTTTCCATTTTTGCTTTCTGATTTCTTTATCATTCTTTGGAATCAAGATCATCTTGGAATCTGAAGTTCATGGCTTCTTTGTTAATAGGATAAGGTATAGAGAAAGGATGCCTTAGGAATAGTGAAATTCAGCTTTCAAAACTTCCTAGAATACAACATATTCACTGCTTGTAACTTGTACAAATGAATGTTTGAACATGTTTTAAATGACTTTAGGATATCATCAGCATGAGGGAGCATATTTGCAACAGACCATTCTGTTGAATATCAACACAAAAGTTAAATAATTTGACGATTATATACCCGTGCTCAAATAATTGAAAAGGATATATTAGCCTGTCTTCAGTGGTCTGTTTGTTAATAGCACAGCCCTAAAAATGGGGAAGGAAATGCTGAAGGAAATCAGGTTTGGATACTGGAGGAGTTGGATGAAATGTGTTTGAATGTGACTTCAATATGCTTAAATACAAAATCCAATCTTTCAACTAAAGAGCCATTCCAAAATATAAAAGAGACCTCAGAAAGCAGTCCAATCTTTACAGAATCCTTTTTAAGGGGACAACAAAATGTTTTGTGTTAAAAGGTGCAAAAGCCTTAAATGACATGTTAATATCCATTTTACACAAATTTCCCCTTTGTGGAAAAAATATCCATTGGTGACACATTGTTGTGTTGAAATTAATTCTCAATGTAGTGATGAATGCCTCTATTTTGTGGAAAAGGGTGCAAGAACCTTAATTGACATGTTAAGATCCATTTTACACAAATTGATCCCCATGGAAAAATGTCTACTTGTGACACATTGTTGCGTTGATATAAATTCTCAATTTAGTGATCATTGCCTTTATAGAAAGAATTTAAGGATTAATCCAATGAGGGATCAATAAGTTTGAATCTTAGTATGGAGAAGAGCCATTGGATATGAAATTTTGGTGTGACTGTGTTCAAGAAAAGAAGGGATACAGTTTTAATGGTGTTGAGAAATATAGCTCGGTGAGGAATTTCCACACAAGTTTAGTGTGAATGTGCTCGAGGTCGTTCGAGGTATTTTGGAAAGTAACTTACTGAGAGATTAGGGGTTCAACTAAACGTATAAAGACATGTCAAGATAGAATATTCAGACACACTCTTTTGTTGGATATGGATAGGAATCAGTTGAGCAAAGTTGAGAAGCAAGAGATGAGCCAGAGCAGAGGGAATGTGCTTGGCTCGCATTGCCAGCAAGGGCTCTGCCTGGACTCGAGCTCTAAACCTTTGCCTCATGCGCAAAAAAAAGACCATCACAATGATGAAGTAGAAGAAATCCTCCCTCATAACGCTGGCGAGAAAAATGAAATCGGCATCTTTCCATCGAAAATGTTGTAATAATGTTGATCTTGAAACAGGTGGCCATGATCATGGTGCCATTGACAGAAGACTCTGGACTCTGTAGAAGATTGTTCCCGGCAGCAATAAAATGGAAGTTCATACACTTTTTCACGAGACCGTCGACTATATTTTGAATCTTCAAATGCAAGTTCAAGGTTTGGAAGAAAACGGTTAATGAGGAACACACTCCATGGACGAAGCACCAACGAGCCATTCATTTTGCAGCTGAGATGTGCTTGGCTCGCACTGCCAACAAGGGCTCTGCCTGGACTTGAGCTCTGAACCTCCACCTCATGCGCAAAAAAAGGACCATCACGATGATGAAGCAGAAGAAATCCTCCCTCATAATGCTGGCGAGAAAAATGAAATCAACATCTTTCCATCGAAAATGTTGTAATAATGTTGATCTTGAAACACGCAACCATGATCATGGTGCCATTGACAGAAGACTACGGACTCTGCAGAAGATTGTTCCCGATGGCAAGAAAATGGAGGTTGATACACTTTTTCAGGAGACCGCCGACTGTATTTTGAATCTTCAAATGCAAGTTCAAGGTTTGGAAGCTCTTGCAGATTTCTACACTGCGAATTCTGCAGGTCGTGTGGTCGAGTCCGCCCTGCTACAGGACCGATCAGCATCTTGTGCTGCACAGGTCTGATATGGTATATACGCGAGCTTGCTTGCTTGTCTGTATAATTTTAACTATGCAGTGTATATATGAAGGCAACAAGGATGTAGCTGGTTGTTACCTCGAAATGTTTCTCACTGTATGGTATGGCTGTATAAGGCCGATAAATTTACTCTCTGTAAAGGTACTTCTCCTCGCTCAAGAAGGCTTGGCATGGGATCCTGATTTGTGTAAAGTTTTCGAGAAATATATCAAAATCTTTCCTGAATCCGGGCCACAAATAATATTGTGATACATTTCTGAACTTTCGCTTGTTTTCTGTTTCGGTTAAATAATCCATCAGGGGGAAATCATGAAATATGTGTGTATCTCTTTCATGTCAACTTTTAAGTTTTCCCTGACCAGCTTTAATCATATTTTTGTAAACATGAAGGCACTAGAACAGGTAAAGGAAAATTTTGGAATATTTTTTTTGTTCAGGAAACCGAGCTGCTGGGTTTTTTTTTTTTCGCATTTAGGTGATGGTGCATAGGCAAAAGTAAATAAATGAGTATTTTTTTTGGTCTGTACTGCAGAGTAAATATAGGTGTTAGAAATTGGTTTATGAAGTCCAAATTAATCAACTATTCAGTTCATTAAACTCAGTTTAAGGAACCAGTATATATGAGAAAATATGCAATCAATAGTAACACAGTATGGTTGTTCAAACAAGTGAAATTAACTAGCCCTAAGTTTTTGTTTTTTATTTTTGACAGATGGAGTTTATGCTAGAAACACTTTGTGAGATAACAAAATAATAAGAAGAGGTGAAAAGAGGAGTCTACACCTCACACTTGCCTAAAGAAATGGCTACAAGAGGTGCTTTGCTTTTAGATAGAGGACCCAAGATTTGCTTTTTAGTGCTTTAATTGTAATTTTTTGTGGCATTAAAATTCCTATGGATGAAGTATTTTATGGCACAAAGAAATTCGTTCATGACTAGTCTATTGCTGTCATATTATATGCTCCTACAAGTCACCTTTTTAATTAGCATCTGTACTAGTATAGGACATTAAAATACATGTTTCATTATGTCCTGGCAATCGTTATATTTAATATTGATTTTTCCCCTATTATCAACCTCAATATGTTTTCCAGTTTTGCTTTCTGATTTCGTTATCATTCTTTGGAATCAAGATCATCTTGGAATTTGAAGTTCATGGCTTCTTTGTTAATAGGATAAGGTATAGAGAAAGGATGCCTTAGGAATAGTGAAATTCAGCTTTCAAAACTTCCTAGAATACAACATATTCAATGCTTCTAACTTGTACAGATGAATGTTTGAACATGTTTTAAATGACTTTAGGATATCATCAGCATGAGGGAGCATATCTACAACAGACCATTCTATTGAATATCAACACAAAAGTTAAATGATTTGACGATTATATACCCATGCTCAAATCATTGAAAAGGATATACTAGCCTGTCTTCAGTGGTCTGTTAATTGCTGATGTTGTTAATCAATTTGATAGTGTAAAGTTCTATTTTGATCTAGGCCTGAAATTTTAAATTTCTCTGGTCTGTTGAGTTAAAATTTAATGACTGTTATTTATTTTTTGAGATAGGTTTGCAGGTAGTTCTATTTAGGAGAAAGATCTTCCAACCATAATAGTTCAGTTCTGTAACACAGAAAAAATGTTTATGAAATATATTGTAATAGTGTTGACATAGAGTTTGTGAATTTTAGATAGCTGGATGTTTTGTTAAAACACTCTTTAATTTAAAGTCATATATACAATTTCCTGTTTCGAAGTGACATATCAGATATGATGAAAATATATTCTGCAAAGCTTACAAAAATTATCTATCTAACTCTTAAACAAGAAACAACTTAAATACTCAGACATTAACTTAAAATACTCGGACATCAAATTTAAATTTAAGGTTTGAAATTTCTTTTACAAGTCACTTTTCATGTTTCAAAATTTTTCACATCGAATATGTTTAAAATGTTCTGTAGAACGTAAAATTCCAGGGCTGCTTTGATATATTTATTTTCTTTAATTTGTACTGAATGTGTAGAAGAACTTTAGAAAAATGCTGAAGGTTGTACACTTTTTAAGTTAATTTCATAGATCTAATCATAATCGCCATCCACGTCACAGATTTTTATGCTGCACAATGATCCGTATACGATACACTTGCTAAATCAAGCTAAATCTATGAAAAATGCTCTCTTTCATGGGAGTCTATTTTAAACTAATTAAGAGGTAATTTCTCTTATTAAGCTTCTAGATTCCTTGCTCGCCCACAAGTAGAAATGATACTAATCAAATTTGGTTCGCAAGAAATTCTCTCTAGACTTGTAGGGTAAGGATCAGCTTGAAGGGAAGCTGTCAAAATCGTATCAAATCTGAGAAGTAAATAGAGAAAGATTTCTTATAGGTAAGGATCAACTACAAAGAAAATTGTCACTATACCATACTAAAAAATAATGAACTCAAACTAACTATGACACATGGATTTACAGCTATGAGACCTAACAGATAGGAAATGGGTGGCTGAAATTATTTTATGCAACACTCCCCTTTAATTACAAAAAACAAAAATTTAAACTAAGATATTTTCTGGTCTGAGTCTAAGCTATGCTTACAATTTATTTTTTTTGACATCAGTTGGATTTCCTTTTCTTTTCTTCATTGCTTTAGCTTTGTCTTTTTGTTGTAAGCTTCAAATTTTAGTGTCTTTATTGGCTGGTGCAACTGTTCGATTGTTCCAAGTTGTCCATGCATGTCCTCTATTTCTTCAAAAATTGGCTTGTATTTAAACTACTACCACATGTCACCTTCCATAGCTTGCTCTTCATCAATTTGTTGCAAAATAAATCACAGTAATATTTTGTCTCTCAAGGACACTATTGCATGGAAATTTCGTTAGCATTTTTATTTTCTACAACATCCATGTTGCCTTCAACATTCACTGTTACAACTTCTATGAAAACATCATTAGCACATGGTGTTTCAAGCCATGTTTCAAGAAGTTTTAGTGTGAGAGATTCTCAATGAATACATCAACCTCTTTTTGAATGAAAATAAGTTATTGTAGCATGTGCCGCTAATCAATGCCAACGACATGTCTGTGTTTATTTCAAAATGATTTAATGTATCTAACATCATCTACAATATAATCTGAAAGATAACCCATCGATCATAACAAACCATAGCAGCTAGATTCTTTTAATGTATTAAAAATAACCAATGGATGCAGCTTTGTGAGAGAAAAATGGCATTGCCATAGTAATATAAATCAAAGAAGAGATCTTCATCCATATATATATAACGAGTATGTACTATAGAGATTTATTTATCTCAATGATAACTTGAGATTCTTCCAGTTATGACAAAAGAGTAAAATATTTAAGATAGAGCATGGACTATAGAAATTTATCTGAATGATAACTTCAGATTCTTATACGATTTCAGTGTATGTAAATGAAAAATTAATATATCAATTTAATCTTAATTTTGACAGATTTGATTACCTATTCTTCCCCACTCTATGTTATTCTTCCCCACTCTATGCCTTACGACATTTCCTTTGCAACATAAGGTGCAAATGCTAGTTTAATCCCAAATGCATTACTATGTATTGATATGAGTCCCATTCTATAGAAAATGTGGTCTTATACTGATCTTCAAGTGCAATCCTAATCTGATGATAACCTGAGAATCCATCTGTAAATGAGTAAGCTTCCAAACCTCCTACATTTTCTAGCACTTCATATGTGAAAGGGGTAGGGAAGGGATCATGCGAACATGCATCATTCAACTTTCTCAGATCAACATAGATCCTAATTTCTCCATGAGTCTTCTTCTCTTGCACCACCATAGGACTCACCCATTCTAATTCTTCTATAGGTTCAATAATTCCTGCTGCTATCATCTTATCAAACTCTTCTTTCACTTTCTCCTTATACTTTGGGTTTAGCCTATAAGGTCTTTGCTTGATCGGCTTCGCATCAGGCTTAAGGGTAATCTTCATGACTCCTAGATCTCCTATTATACCATTCATCTATGAAAACTTGGTGGGAAACAATTCTTTATATTCATGAAGTAATTATGTAACTGTATTGACTGTCTCTTCATCCCAATAGTCTCCTATTGTTGCAAACTTGGGTTCCTTCTATGATTCTATGTTTACCTTCTTAGTCTTTAAAGGCTCCATTATATCTAGTATCTCTAGCTCAGGTCTAGTTACTTTGTGGTATCCTTCTGACTCTGCTATGTCGATGTTGAGAGGATCTTCCTCTTCATCTGTAGTAAGGTTATAGCACTCCAATGCATTTTCTATATGTGTAGCCCAATCAGGTTGATGCCATGTTAGTGGGGTTACATTCTCAAGTATCCTCTTCTTAACTGTCTGAAGGGCCAAATCTATGTATGGGAAATTGTCCTCAAAGTTGAATGTTAATATGAAGCCATAAACCATGTCTTCCCAGTTCAAAGTACCATGTTGAAGCTTCGTTTCTAGGTACCAGTTCTTAGGGAGCATATCTAATGTATGAATGAATCCATGTACCCATTCCTGCTGTGGAATCTCCTTCCATGTTGTAGTTCATAGTTGGATATGCTTCCTAGGATTAGTTTCACGATCATATTTTATCTCCACTCTGTATCTCTCTATCCAAACCTTATTCCCATCAATCTTCGACATTCCTGCCAACATCCTATTTTCTTCCTGTGTGCATTCCACCATCTAGAAGGGGTAGATTTCAGGGCTATATCTAAGGTTGACAACCTTTGATTTTATGGAACTTGTTCTTCATAATCCTTAAGAAAAGTATTTACATCACCTAAGCCATCATAAGAAGGTAGGTTACATACCTTAGATACCATACGATGAACTAATTTGGTAATTCTTGCACAACATCTTGTGGATACTTCATGTAGCCTATTCTGCTAGTTCTCCAACTCTTCTTCTGAGTCTGAGGTACAATAACTATCATTCTCCCAACTCAACTTTCCCTCTGTAGTAGGGTTAACACAATCATGTTCCTTCACTATCATTTGATAGATATTGTCTATGTCAGCTGCATAGTATTCTTCTTTGACTAGTTCTATATATCTTACTCCTTCTAATGGGTCCAAGAGAACAATTAATCTCATATTGTTTCCTTTAAATATCATTTGTCTCTTCTTCAGATTAAGTATGGCCATAGTGTCAAATTCATAGTCAATTCCAAGAAATGCAGGATAAGGGTTACTTTCATTGATGATCTCTATTACTTTAAAATCAATAGTAGTGTGAACTCCTTCAATATCCATAGTGACACTTGGTAGTCTTCCCAGAAGGAGGATCTTTTGTTGATTTTCCATCCTTAACTGAATAGGTGACCATTGTAGCTTCGACTTACCTATTAATTCCCATGTCTACTTCGTCAAGACATTAGCAACAGATCCCAGATCCAGAATAATTTGATCCATCTCATATTCTCATATCTGCACACTAAGCATCATCTCTCTTCTAGTTCTCTTCTGTCGATGAAAATTATTGACTATGTGAATCTCACTTCACGGTGTTTCTCTAGATGCACAGGAATCTATCGACTCCTGAAACACTTCTACAACCATTTGATCTCTTAACAATTTCACAAAAGTCTGCAGAAAAGACTTTAAAATACCTACTTGATTGGCTAAATCTTGGTCTTGTGTCGGAGCTCGATCCTATGTCGGAGGTTGGTCCTGTGTCGGAGCTTGATCCTGTGTCAAAGAGGATGACACATCACAATTAATTTTTTGATCAGGCTTTGGTTGTGCACTAGAGGTCGAAGCTCCAAAATCCATAAAACTTCTCTTTTCTTCCATAAATACTTCATTTTATTTCTAAATATAAAAAACAAGAACATTCTCAGTAGTCTTTCTGACCCATGCACTTTCATATTCTTTCTTTACAATCACTTTATCACTACCGTTCACAGCTCTACTTCTAGTGACAATACTATTTCGAAGTTCATCGGTCCTCATTTCAACAGTCATTATTTGAATATTTTGTGTTGACTGTTGATTCATTTTTTCTTGCATCTTCTCCATAAGTACAAGGAATTCTTGAATTACATGGTCAAAGGATTTATAGTTCTTACATGTCTTTATGAGGTTCTCGCAGTGTCTTGCAAAATGACCTGCTTGGTCGCAGTTATAGAAAATGATATGTCCATGTCCTTGACCAACTCCACCACCTTTACCTCTTCCTTGGTAACCTCCTCAACCACCACGTTGTCCATTGTCCTCATGTCCATTCTCTTCTGCTTGCATTCTATAAGCATCAGCACCATGATCCATCATTAGTTTGTAAGCTTGACAATTATTCTCATCATGTTCTATTGATTTACAGAATTTGCAATATAGATTCCTCAAATTCCGTACATATTTTTGTAACAAGTAATAGTCTTTTGAATGATTTTGGCCTCTAGTCCTACATATTTCGCACCATAGGGTGGATCTTGCATTCAAGGGATTCGGCGCTCCACTAGCCATGTAATTTCTAAAGACAGGGCATTGTTCTTTAGAATGACCCTCCGATCTACACTTCGTACACCATATTTCTTATCCAACTTCTTTGCTCCCATTGGTGTCTTGTATCTGTAGGGTTAGATTCGCCAGCTGATTTTGAATCTGTTGCATGCCTACATTAGTATCTCCTATAGGCGAAACTTCCAATTTCATCGCAACCTCTAGAGCTTCGGCTTGACTTCCTATCTTTTTTTGCATCAATGGAAATATGATATGCGATAGACGCACAACTATAAACCATTATTGATGTTGTTGCGAAGCTATGTTGATGCTTACTTGATCCAATAGCACCTTAAACCTCTTATCAAACTCCCAAACATATTCAGTAGGTTTCCATTTGATCTCTTTCAACTTTGTGATGCACTGCGACTCAGAATTCAGCTTCTTAAACTCTTTTATTAGTGTTGTTTTAATATATGCAAATGTTTTATTCTAATTATTTGAATACTTCATATATCATTTCAATGCTCTATCTCAGAACGTTGTTACGAGCTACGCTTTCTTTATATTCTCATCCTTGATTTCCTTCACTGTCCATACAACTTCACATAAAAACCAAAACTATTCTAGATCGTCCAATCTAGTTTCTTTGAAACCAGGTAGCTTAATATCATCAACCATACTTCTTCTTGGAGGAAGAGGGGGAGGGGGAGGAGTAAGGTGAGGGGGATGGGGGGTAGGAGGGGTAGGGGGAGGGGAAGGGGGAGGGGGAGGGGCAAAGCTAGAAACAACCTAACTATTACTAGATTTTGGCTTCTATGAACTCTTAGGTTGGAAGGGTGAATATTGCGAAGTTACCTGGGGGTTATCATGGTGGATCTCTTATCTTTCACTTTCACATTCACTTAAAAGAGGAATATAATCAGTTTCTATAGAGGTCTTCGGGTCTTGTACATAAGATCTCTTTCTAGTATCTACTCTATATCTCTTTCGACTTCACGTTACTCTGATCTCTTGTTCAGATGTATTCTCTCCTCTTCCAAACATAAGTAAGCTAGCAATATAATTTCATCTATAAAACTCCCTTTTCACACAGAAGCATCTTAATCCAAAGTTTCAAATATTTTAAATACTTACTTCACATTTCTTCAAAGAATCATCATTATGCTTCCTTGTAGGATATGGTCGAGTCTACAGTGAAAGAAATAATGAATCCTCCCAAGATGCTATCAATCCAGAAATTGTTGTATTAGTTCAGGAGTCGACACTGTAGGTTCTTCACCCTTAAAACAATTCTTCCTTTTTGTCAACCTCAATATCCACTCATATATCTCAACATGAAAAGAAGTGAAGAAAATATCATATTGATCTATAAAGATATACTTCTGTAACCAACCTTCGGATGTCAAACGAGGGTTTATGTTTTCTTGATCTGCAAATTCTCGCTCTTTCAGGAATATCTAGTCTTGAATCTCTTTCTTCGATGGGTACCACATCCACATGTCCTTTAAACAGATCCTAGTCCCAAAAATGGAACCATTTGTTGTCTTGGCTTGACCTGACCCAGGTTCGATCTATATTGTTCACCAACAAAACCCTCAATCACTGGCCCATTCAACAATGACTTGCAAGTAAATCGCAGTCTCACCTGAAGTGACTATGGGAGGATGTAGAACTAGGTTTCTGCATACTTGAAGGATTAGGAGATGTGGTATTATTATGTTATCTTATTCTTAGCATTTATAAATCACTTTGCCGCATTAGATTAATCACTTAAACATGCCATATAAAACCATAAACCATCACTATGTTGAAGTAAAATGAAACTGTAATAACTGCTACTTTACAACAAATATTAAGAAAATATACACATCAACACCAAATTACCATGGTTCACCCTAGTGTAGGGCTACGTGCATAATAGTTATTTCTTATTATAATAAATCTATGAACAACAAATAGTTCTTGACCTGTGCACTAAGCTGCAGGCTATCTACACACTCAGCTATACACTCGAGACTCTGCGCACTCAGCTGCAAATCCTCACCTTCTCTACCAAATTACAGATCACAATAATTTACCCATAACACTGATTTGCATCAAAAGATTTGATGATTCTCTTCTTATTTTTTTACCCTATATATACTATTACAATGTAGGGTTACATCATCAAAATACCATGGTCCAAATACCATGGACTCCCTAGAACAAGAAGCTATGGTTCCAAAACCATTGATCCCTTAAAAAATCACACACTTTTACAAAAAGGAGGGGCTTCGATCCACCCCGAAGCCCTTATACCACATGGTATATTTAATTCCTCAAACTATGCTCTGCTTCTCAACTGTGTTGTCCACTTCGCGCTCCGTTGCATGCTCCACTGCACATTGTACCCCACAAAGTGCAGAGTTTTTACCAAAACCTAGGCCATGTTGGGTTCCGCCCAGCACCTACAAAAATAGAATCAAGGAGAAATATGTGGATAATTTGGCCGTAGCCTTGTAGACCTCTCTCAAATTGGAGAATCAGAATCTAAGAATTAGACTTCCTCTTGGTAAATAATATAATAATCTTGAAATGACTACCATCTTGCAACTGGTGCAAGATATAAATAATCGAAATAATTTTGTTTGAGAGGAAGGTCTCTCCCATGCATATTAGTTCTCCATTTCCTCCTCCTTCAACTCCTCAACCTATCCCTTTCTCACCTACACTAGGAAAATTTCTTGTAAATGGTCCTTGGTATTGGGAAAAATATTGGGGGGGGGGGGGGGGGGGGGGGGGGTGTGAATCAATATTTTCAAATCATTAAACTTTTCAATTTCATATCCATATTTTTGTACACGACTTTATTGAAGGAAACCTCTGTATGTATGTGACTATTATTCAGACAACTAGCATACATCCAATAAAATTAATTCATATTTTGTTTATCTTAAGCTAGTGCATCAATACTTCATTAAACATTAAACATATAGTTACCATGTGTAGTAAGAACAAAATAAATCATCACACATAAGAAACACACATGAACACTAGGATAAAAAAACTATTTTTTTTTCGTCTTTGTCTTTTTTTTAATATAAAGAAAAACTTCTTACAATTTTTTACTGGCACAGACTCATACAACATACAAGAACCCACCTACAGAAGGCTACAACCTTCACTCGATCTCTAGCACCCACTGGAAGGGAGCACCAACCCCCTGATCTCATTTATCAGCACCCACTGGAATGGAGCTCCGACCCCTAGATCTAATTTACCAGCTACCACTGGAAGGAAGCTTCAATTCCCTCACCGAAGGCTCCAACCTTCAACACCTATGGGGACCACGTTTCATAAATTTTCATACTGGATCCACCTGCTACAACACATCACAACTTATAGGCCATGTTTCATCAAATTTTCAGACTGGACCTAATTCCAAAATTTAAGCCCAAAACCATTCATCAAAATTGAAAATTATCACTGTAACTCAAACATCGAATAACCCAATCATTAAACCAACAGAACCAACCAATCACTAAAACCCAATCACTGAATCAACCGAATCAACTGAAACCCAAATCAATCAACTTAAATAACTAGAATAGTCAGAACACTGTAACCAGAATACCAATCAACATACTGCACATCACAAAAACCATATTCTATTACTGCAAACCCTAATCAACCATATATCAAAATATATACGCTACTTTATAGTAGAAAACCCATGTGTGTACGTTCTTTCCATGAAGCATACCCACGTACAGATCTTAAACCACTGAATTTTGAAAACTGAACCACTGTCATTATGAAATAAATACTAAATCATACTCAAATCCATTGCATCATTCTGAAACAACCATAGAACCTTCACTGAACTTCAATCACAAACAACAAGTATCTTCAACATTCTTCAATCAGTTATTTCATAATCAAAACATCATTGTTTAAGCCCAAATCATCAAGAAGACTTCATTGATAGATATCAGAAACACAACAAGACTAATTAAACTGATCAGACATCCTTTTCATCAAAACCGTAGTTTATGTACGTGCTTTCCTTAAAGCATATCCGTGTGTACATGCACTTTTTAGGAAACAAACCCACGTATAGATCAGGAAATACACACGACCTACCAGTATCACACTCGCATGTGTACGTGCCTTGCAAGCTATAAAACCCACATATAGATCTGCAATTTCTGACTCAAACCTTCGCTGCAACACAGAACTTCAGACATACCTAGATCTCGACATACACAGAAAAATCATGCGTCAAGTCACTATCAACACAGATAAAATCTCCTCATAATCAAGATTTTCATCTCAGATCTATTAGATTTAATCCATCATCAAATTCTCAGGTGCATACTTAGTTTTAGATCAAGAAAAACATCAATAGCTCATTACATGCATATTTTCTTCAGATCTAACTATTCATAAAATATTCATCACTTGCACATATTTTACCACTTTGATATTCATCTCCTTATATAGCTTAGCCCTTACCCAATACCATATGTCAAAACCGTACTCCAGCTAATGGTTTTCTTAGACGGGATCAAATACCTGTTGTTGGGCTCAATATCATAGGGAAATACCATGGTAAGTACCCTTGGTATTTAGAATACCATGGTGTGGAAAATGTACATGCATTTCCTTCTTCATACTTGTGTGTGTATGTCGATTTAATTAACAGAACCTGTGTATGCTTCTTGAAATTTCATCTTTGTCATTCCTCTGCCTCTAAACTATTATCCCTTTGTCAAAGCTCTCTATCACATCTATATCAAGTTGGTTTCCATCAAAGAACAACTCATCAAGTAGGTTGCCATCAAGGACAATACATAAGTCATAATGCCAAAAATTTGGGTCAAACTGTGTTATTGGTTCAAGTCCTGTATGGAGAACAAAAAAGCCTTGAGACTAGTGAAAGGAAGAAAATAATATGGTTTTTCAACTCGAAGAGACTATCAAAGCCTTTAATCTCATATTTAGTAAACTTTATAATAAAATTGCAGATTTGATAAAACCTCATGGTAAGGTTGCAATGATACATTACTATAACATCATACCTCCTACCTACCAAAATAGAATCAAGGAGAAATATGTAGATAATTTGGCCTCAAGCCTTGCAAACCTATCTCAAATTTGAGAATCAGAATCTGAGAATCGAACTTCCTCTAGGTAAATCAAATAAGAATATTGAAATGGAAACTATCTTGCAACTAGTGCAAGAAATGAATAATGGAATGATTTTGTTTGAGAGGAAGGTCTCTCCCATTCATATTAATTATTTATTTCCTCCTCCTTCAACTCCTCAACCTATCCCTATCTCGCCTACACCAGGGAAATTTCTTGTAAATAGTCCTTGGTGTAGCTTTTGCGAAGACTACCATGATGAGAATACATGCGAGGTCATGAAGGCTAGAAAAGAGAGAAAAATTGGGAAGAAACCTACTCCCCCAGCAAAAAATTTTGTTGTAAATAGTCTATATTAGATAAAATATGACATTCACTTTGTAAATACTCATGCTCATAATTACAACAAAAAATTCCAAACTAATTCTTTCAATCATAGTAATTCCACTCCTAAGAAATCTCCACCTAATTTCAAAGACAATAGTAACATGTATTATAACCCAACTCCCAATTCCTAAATATAATATAATAGATTATCTGGCTAAGATTAAATCAAATGCTACATTACTTGATCTGGCTCATACCCCTCACCAAGTTGCTAACCTAAATTTTTTTATTGAAAAGTAGTCTAGAACGTCAACTTCTTGCATGCCTATCATTGATATGGAAGATGTAGTTGAACCTAATCCTACCTCAAATCAAGTAGTTGAGGTTGTGACCAATTTTAAACAACCCAAAAATCCCCCTTTTTATGTGTTTATCAAAATTTTGGATTAAATAGTGCATTGTTGTCTAATCGATGGAAGTTTTCTTCCCAATATAATGTCAAAGACAATAATGTAAGATCTTGGGCTCCCTTATACAAATGAAGTGTCCATAATTATGCTTGCATTCAATAAGAGAAAACATCCTACTATATGTATATTAAATATGTTACATTGATCATGTTCTCACATCCTAAGATTCATACCACCTGCAACGTTTAGATCATTTATATGTCCATTAACAATTATTCAATTATCCTAGATAGAGGTTGGTAGTCCTTAACCGGGGGGTACTACTCTATGTATGGCACACAAATCATAATTCCTAAAGGTCCCAAAAATATTATAGTGTATCGAGAAGAGAGCATTGTTCCTTATATCGAGAATCTACCTCAGCCCTTGACCAAGTATGTAGAAGAGGACATAGGAATATATTCCATCTTAAATGAAGAATAAATTGAAGTTAAAAACACTCATGATGATCCTCCAGAATATGATCAAATTTGGTATATGATTTTTGATAAAGAATCATCTTAAGAAGAAAATGGTGTTGGCATAATTTTACAAAACCTCTTTGGAAGGAAACACTCATTTTCCCATAGATTGAATTTTTCCTATACCAACAACATTGTAGAGTTTGAAGCTCTGCGTCTCGAGTTGGATAATTCCCTTCAACTTGGAATTTGAAATCTATTTATTTGAGTCAATGCATGCACATATGATGCATATATAAAGAATACCAAGCATTTTAATTTGAAATTCTTATATTATATGGAATATTTTAATATTATGGATGTGGGTACTCCCCCCTTTGAGTCTTAACACACCCTTATTTTTTAGAAGCCTGACTTTTATTTGTCTTCCCTTTGACATAACCCAACCTTCTTTTAGTTCAATAACTAAAATAATTTTATTTTAAATAAAATAAACTATCAAACAATTACAAATCGTTGTAGAAGCTCTTCAATTACAAATATTGACTTGAATGGGAAAGCCAAGGTTACTAGATTTTTATAGTTTTTGGTATGATAGTTTGATTCTTCACTTAGGTATTTGATTTGGGGTTTAGATTTTTGTATCTCATAGACTCTTGTCTACAAGGCTTCTTTTAAATAGAAACATTGGTGGAGGCAAGAAATATTTCTTGCTATTTAAGGTATCTTACATTTTAGTTATTGAATATTAGAACTTGCTACATTTGTGTAAATAGTGATATATTGACTCTTGTGTAGTAGCATACTAGTTCCATAAAAGATCTTATTGAGACAGTTTCAGCAAGCTTGCATTTATATACTATTCATAGTTGCTTTCATTTGACTAATACAATCTTGTATTCGTGGTCACTTGTCAAGAAGTCATAAAGCATATTTTTAAATATATTGAGTTTGATATCATTATATCTTAATATTATTTTTAAGTCACTCAATGAAGGATCTTCTGTTGATTTTACCATCCTATGTATTATTCCTAATAATTTTATATTTTATATTTTTTATTAGTATGGCCTTTCTATTATATGTTGTATCATTATTGTTGATTAGCTTTTATTTCAAGCACTAGTTATGGAAATTTGGGAATGGAATTTATATTCAATTCATTCATATGAATGCTACCTATATCTATATATCTACCACAACAACACAATGTTTGAGATACTTTCATTTTTCTACTGTATATTGAAACCTCTATTTTACTCTTTTATTAATGTTCGTTTATGATAATGTATCTATTGATTAGTCTATTTGTTTTAAATGGATGTGTTAGATACTTCAAAGTTGTATTATATTTAGAAGGCTATAAACTAGGCATGATTCCCAAGTTCTTGTCTTAGCCAACCAAGAATTCGTAAGGGTGTAAATTTATTTGCATGTCCATGAACACCCTTCTTGGCAACCATACTAGAGAGCATAAAGTGATCAACCGCTTTTCATTTGGTCTTTCTGATTTATGTATTTTCTAAACTTGTTTGATCTATTTTTGTTTCCTTTTTCTTACTTGCTTATAAGTTTGAGTGCTTTCTTGGATGTCTCCCTTTTTTGACCTATTTAAAAGGCTATGAATAGTGTTAAACCTTTTTGGATTGAGTACTGATTAGGATAATGTCATCATTATCAACAACTAAAGAAACTGAAGTAAAATATATCAGCCAAGGTTAGTTACTTGTATTTCCTACCTTATTTTATATATATATATATGTATGAAATATTATCTTATCTTCAACAAGTGGATTGAACTGAACCTTGATTCATAATAAATTACCATACCATCCCTATTTGAACCTAACATTTTCTAAATTTCAATAATCAAAAAAGTATCTCTACTAGTTTGTTTAGTCTTGCACTAGACACGCTAAAACTAGGGAAGAGATTGAAAGATTATGGGCTACCATATCCCACAATATTGAGATTATTGATGAGCATTTCAGGTAGTGCATATTGGTAATACAACATAATTGAATATTTTAATAAATAGATACATAGACCTATGCACCAATCATGATCTTCGCATTCAACTCTTGAAACTACCCGTCAATCGATATCCTCCCATCAAACTTTTGAAACTCCTCATCAATATCATCAGTTTAGAGAAAATATCATAAATACAAATCCCTTTCAGTTGTAAGGAGAAGGAAGAAAAATAGTGAGAATCTCAAGAATACTCTCAAGAGATAATTTTTGGAATCAAGCACCACACTCATACATCAGAACCCCGAGTTTAACATCCCTCTTATCAAAATGCCTGCACCTCCATTAGGTAGTGTTTACAGCAAATACACAACTATTGTATCAACCACTAATCCAAGTTCATCAAGAAATATGGGTTATTTTATTTTGAAGAATATTTAAATGCAACTCCTTGGTACATCCCTTCTCCCTTAGATTTTCCCCCTGCAACAACTCCCTTACCTAAATTCAAAGATTATCTACCTAAATTTTTTGGTAATGGTATTTGCACACTAGAGCAGTACTTAGATGTTTTCTGTAATACTTTTAATAACATTGGGGCCAATGATAATGATATATGCATGAGGTTATTTGTAAGCTCATTAGAGTGGAAGGTTGCCTCAAATTTTTTTGACTTCCCAACGAAATCGTTCAAAACTGGGGAAGAATTCTGTTATTGGTTCAAGTCCATGTATGGGAAACAAACAAAGCCTAGCTAAATGGTTAAAGGAAGATAATAATATGGTTTTTCAAATTGAAGAGACTATCAAAGCCTTTAATCTCATATTCACTAAAATTTATAATCAAATTGAAGATTTGATAAGACCACATGGTAAGGCTACAATGATACATTACTATAACATCATACCTCTTACCTACAAAAATAGAATCGAGGATAAATATGTAGATAATTTGGCCATGGCCTTGCAGAGCTATCTCAAATTTGAGGAACACAATCTCAGAACCAAACTTCCTCTAGTTGAATCAAATAAGAATCTTTAAATGACTACTATCTTTCAACTGGTGCAAGATATGAATAATAAAATGATTTTGTTTGAGATGAAGGTCTCTCCCATGCATATTAATTCTTCACTTCCTCCTTCAAATCCTCAACCTATCCCCATCTCACCTACACTAGGAAAATTTCTTGTAAATGGTCCCTGGTGTAACTTTTCCGAAGACTACCATGATGAGAATACATGCGAGGTCATGAAGGCTAGAAAAGAGAGAAAATTGGGAAGAAACCTATGCCCCAAACAAATAATGTTGTTTTAAATAGTCTATTTTGGATTAAAGATCAAATTCACATTGTAAATAACCATGCTCATAATTACAACAAAAATTTCCAAAATAATTATTTCAATCATAGTAATTCCACTCCTAAGAAATATACACCTAATATCAAAGACAATAATAACACGTATTCTAATATAACTCCTAATTCCTTAATATAATATAATAGATGATCTAGCTAAGATTAAATCAAACCCTACATTACTTGATCTGGCTCAGACCCTTGAGCAGGTTGCTAACCTTAAAAAAAATTCTTGAAAAGTAGTCTAGAACTTCAACTTCTTGCATGATTATCATTGAGATGGAAGATGAAGTTGAACCTCATCCTACTTCAAATCAAGTAGTTGAGGCTATGACCAATTTTAAACAACCCAAAAATCCCCCCTTTTATATCTTATGAATTTTTTTGATAAAATAGCCCATTGTTGTCTAATTGGTGGAAGTTGTGGCCCTCATATAATGTCAAAGACAATAATGTAAGATCATGAGTTCTCTTATACAAACAAAGTATCCATAATTGTGTTTGCATTCAATAAAAAAAAACATCCTACTATAGGGATATTAAATATGTGACATTTATCATGTGCTCACATCGTAAGATTCATATCACCTACAACATTCAAGTCATGGACATGGCCATCAACAATTATTCAATTATCCTATGACAAAAACAAAGGTCAATCTGACCCGGCCCTTGAAGTACCATCAAAGCAAGCTAGATAAGGTACTCTCTACTCACATCATTTATCCAATTAAATATTCGTAATGGGTGGCTAACTTAGTTCCTGTTAGGAATAAAAATGGCCAAATCCCCATGTGTGTAGATTTTCATTCCCTAAATAAGGCTAGTGTAAGGGATAGCTTTCCACATCCCAATATGGAATTAATCATGCAATGAGTATTTGGATCCCACATCATATCATTACTAGATGGATTTTATCGTTACAATTAAATTTATTTAAAGAAAAATGACCAGAATAATACCACCTTTACCACTAAATGAGGAACATTTTCTTTCAACTGCATGCCTTTTGGTTTAATAAATGTTGGTGTGACTTTTCAAAGAGCTATGAATATAGTGTTTGATGATCTAATTGGAGTAATAATACAAATTTACTTAGGTGATTTGATCATGTATTCAGAATAAAGAAGTGAGCACTATGATCACTTGAGAAGAGCTTTTATATGTTGTAGGAAATATGGGATCTCTTTGAACCCTGCTAAGTCTATATTTAGTGTTAAATTAGGTAAGTTACTCCGACATGTTTTCTCCAATTTTGGGATCAATGTAGATCTTGAATGGGTGGTGTCCATTCAATCCCTTTCTCCCCCTAGATCTGAGAAATATATTCAATCCTTCATGGGTAAAATTAATTTTGAACAAAGGTTTAAACCCAAGTTTTCCAAGATCATCAATCCCATTCACCATATGTTAAAAAAGTATTAGATTTTTAATTGGAGTCCTTCTACCCAACAAGCCTTGTAACAGATCGAGGATGTTATCGCTTAATCTCATGTCTTAACTACTCCATATTTTACTAAAGAATTCATCATTTGTATTAATGCTATAGAGGAAGTGATTTATGCCATTTTAATGTAGAAAAATCATGATAGGTTGGAACAACCCATAAAATTTACAAGTCAAAGTCTCTATGCCAAATCCATGAAGTAATTGTTAATTGAAAAACATGTGTACACTTTAGTAAAATCTATCAAGAAGTTCAAACACCTAATCATTGGAAAACATACTAAATTTAGAACCCCACTCCCAACCATTAAATTCTTATTGTCTCGAAATTTTATGTCTGGTAAGCCAGCACATTGGTTGACTAAGATCCAAGAACATGATCTATAAATAACTACAACCAATATAATCAAGGTCGGAGATTTAGCTCTTCATTTGGCCCAAGATCTGAACCATACCAAAGAAGTTAAATCACAAAAGGAATATTTATCCAAATTGTTTTTCATTCACGGTGAAGAATCTAAACTTCCTCAACATCCTTGGTATCATGATATTATTTTTCATTTAAATCACCAAAAGTATCCAAAAACCATGGACAAGATTCAAAGAAGAAAAAAGTGCGTAGATGCTTCTAAATATGTTTTTGTAGGTAACATTTTATTCAGAAAATGTCTAGGTGGTGTATTATTGTGATGTGTATATGAAACATCTCCCAATCACATCTTGAAATCATTACACATTTCATCATAACAATATGACCATGTCAGAGGCCACTTTGCTTCTAAGGCCACTTCACATAAAATTATAAGAACCAAATACTTCCTCACCTTTTTCAAGATGCATTCAAGTTTTTCAAACATTGTAACGAGTGTTAACTTGCAATTGGAAGTTTACAATATTTTTCTATGCCTTTAAAACCCATCATCTCAACTTTCCCCTTCACCAAATGGGGCCTTCACTGCATAGGACTAGTTAATCCATCCTCCTCAATTGGGAAAAAAATTATTTTAACTGCCACCAACTACTTCACTACATGGTTTGACGAAATCCCTTTTAAAAGAGCCATGGGGGATCAAGTAGGTCTCTCCTTTGAAGAAACACTACTTCCCAGGTTTGGCAAGCCCACTCATATTACATCTGATAATGGATTTTCTTTCATTTCAAGCAAATTTGCTCTCTTTTGCAATAGTTTCAATATCAAACATACATTTTCATCTTCTTATTAACCTCGAGATAGTGGGTTAGTTGAATCTACAAATAAAAATTTAATGAGAATCCTAAAGAATACTATTAGTGACAATCCTAGATACTGGCATCTTTCGCTTCCTTATGCAATATGGGTAGAAATGACCACGACTAAGATTACCATTGGTGTTAAAATTTTCAAACTATCTTATTGTCAAGAATTTGTTATGCCTATTGAATTACAATTAGCATCATTTCTTTTAGCCTTTCAGGCTAAAAATGGAAGGAATCTGATTTAATTAACAAGTTTCATACCCTTTTAACTCTTGATGAATAGAAGACTACAACACTAAACCAAATCGAGAAGAGGAAACAAATTGTAAATAAATACCATGATAAGAGGGCCAAGGCCACCACTTTTGAGGTTGATCAAAAGGCCTTGCTATGGGATTTTTCACACACACATAAGGGAAAGCATTCCAAATTTCAAAGACTTTGGATTGGCCCTTACGAAATTGCTGCAAAAAATTGAACTAATTCTTATCTGTTGAAATATGATGATGATGATAGGTTATTATCATATGCTACAAATGGTTCTCATATTAAACATTTCACTGATCCCGTTTCAGGATTGGTTCAACCTTGATATTTCTTTGGTCTTGAATTTCTATGTTTTTTGTTTTTTCTTTGATTTTTGACCTTTCACTTTTATTTTATTTTATATTATTGTCATGTTCTTATACGTAATATCATTTGTTGATTACTTAAAAGTGTTAGATATACGATCTTAAAAAACTTTTGAATAGAACGACAAATTTTATTAGCTTAGTTGTAGCATGCTCAAAAGTTGAAAATAATAATGCTACATTCAGAAGTTTAGTATCATATTGACTTCAAAGAATAATATTAATAATGACTTATCATTACTCTAGCAACAGTGTAACAATTACTCCAAATTGATATGGGAAAAAATTTCCCTTAAAGGCTTTTGTCTTGTGAGATGACAAATTGATATGCGAGTGTATCTCTTTTACTCTTCGTAAAGGAGTATTGGGTTTCCTTAGCTTCATTTCTCTTTTCATTCTGTAAAACCAAAAATTTTATTTCCAATATAGCCACCTATATTTCTTGTAGAGGCACCAAATGTTAACATTTTTCAAAATTTGTAATATGCTAAAAAAAATATTTTGTCATGCTTGGTTGCATCTCAATAGACCATGAAAATTTGGTTTCTGTCAACATGAAACATTTTGTTTATTGCTAACCATGACCAAAAAGTAGAGTACCACAAAGCTTTTTTACATAGTTTTCCATGCATGATTCAATTCCTTGGTGATGTATATGTCGATCATTATATAACTTTTCCACGACTGAAATGGTTTAAATGAATGCATGCATAATGTTTAAAACCCAAGTGGCAATAACCCAATATATGTTTTCTTACCAACATTGCTACATATGTTTGATAATAGTAATAGTACGTGCTAGATGGCTCAAGTTTACATTTACGAAAGGTCGAAATGTCATGGGCATGTTTTTAATTTTTTTTAATGGTTTGAAATATATTATTTGAAACTTCAATTTATGGCTCAGAAACATAGTATAACCATGTTGAACATGCATTAGATATATGATTGTCATACTTTCATTGAGAACTATGCTATGATGTGAATGGATTGCATATGTTATATCATCAAATCATGGCATAACTTATGAAAGGCATAGATTTATGAATGCGTCCGGTCTTATGTTATTATGTTGGGAGATTGGTATATATTATAAATATGATGGATGGCTTGTTTTAATTTGTGTGCCTTATGGTTATTTCGTCAGAAGTTAATATTTTTTTGGGCATAAAATATGGTTGTGTGGTCACACTATCATCCCACCGTTGATGTGTAACGATTTTGTGATATATGGCATGATCCATGTGCTGACATATGCGATAATGTTGTATTGTACACTTGTTTGAAAAGTGTTTTCCTTTGGGATGCATGTATCTTGGTTTTTTATTTGATATGTCCTTGCTCTCCACCCTATCCAGCGTTAAATGCATTGGCTTGAAGCCAAAGAAAAAATAACCTTGTGACTTTAATGGACCAGTACTTTGATTGATTGATGGTTAATATTAGGTTTATTTTTGGATCAACGATTTTCATCACAAGGTTTCTTTTCCTCCCAAATTCACTCTACATCATTTGGGGGTTTTACTGTCTTGGTTTTCGCCATAGTCACTGAAGTTGGACTAGAAGTCTAAAAGAGGACCATCAACGTGGACTATGGGATATTTCTTAGGCCTTCACCATCAACTTGGATTATGGGATATTGCTTAGGCCTTCACCAGACTTGCATTGTTACAAGTAGGCTCACTGATGGTTAATTGCAAAATTGCGTGCATTTTTTAGGATTGTTTATTTTTTTGTTTCTCCCATTGAAGTCTTACACTTCTCCCTCAGCTTGATCCAGAATTGTGTTTCTCATGTGAAATTTCAGTCCTTATCTTTTGCAATTTAATACCCTAGTCAAACCTTGGAATTTTTTCCAAGGAAATTTCAATTTTAAACCCTCAAATTGAAAGATTAATGACTCCATACATTTTTAGAACACAATTTCACTCTCGAAATTATCGTATAATTCTCAATTATATATACCCTCATCACACTCATTAAAAGGCACAAATCCTTGAGGGCATGGATGCATTTTCTTCTTTTCAAAACCTCCTTAGCCTAAAGATTTGTAATTTGCATCGCTCTTTCATGATATTTTCACTCTGCATGTAGAAGTACCACCATTGCGAATTTCTTGAAATCAACTCTTTTTCCGACCCTATCACTCTAAGGCTCAAACCTTGTTCTGTAAAATCTATTTTAAAAATATTATATGGATATATCTCTCAATAAATGAAAAAAATATTAAAAAAAGAGAAAAAGGATGAAGAGACAAACCCTTCAAATCCACTGTGAAATCTCAATTTTGGTTATATTGTTAGTTAAAATATATGTATGTCAAAACATGATAGAACGAATACATGTGCAGAAGAATCGACCCTATATATATATATATATATATATCAAGGCTTCATATAGTTTTAAAGCCTATGCTTTGAAACCTCCATAATTTCATTTCTTCATTACCTTTCGCCCCTCGCCATACTCTCGTTCTTGTTACATTAGCCCCCATTTGGTTCACATGAAAGTATTTTGATTCTTGTTAATGCATGTTAATTGTAGTAATTGTAAAGGGAATTGGGCTAATCTCTCAACTTACCATATTTTGGTTTGATGTTATTAACATTTGGTTGACCTACATAGATGAGTTTAGGGTCTCAAAGATAAGGCAAAGGCCGAGGTAGGAAAAACAGACCACCTGGTTAGTGGGATACAAGGGCGAACAAAAATGTTCACTTTTCAGTCCATTGGAATGAAAATTTTGATGTGTTTCACTAGTTAGCTACCATAGGCCACCTGTATCTCAAATATCCTAATGTTTCTTGTTTTCCTCATGTATATAAGAACAATGCTACTCCTTCTCTTAGGTCTCACCTGAACATACATGAAATTGTTGAACCACATCCTAACAATAATGCTTGGAATTCCAATGATGGTTGGAACTCCATCCCTGATACAATTGATGCTGATAATAAAGGTTCACGAACTAAACCCTTGCAATTCCTCGTGCTTCCAATCATTCTCACTCTCCTACCACTCACACATCTTCTTCACCTTCTAGGGAATTTCATCCTAAATTAAATTCTAAAAATGTAGCTTCCTCCATTCCAAATCCTTTCGCTCACCTTGGAAATGTTTAGATCGGCAAATTCATTGATGTTTCAGCTGCAAAGACCACTATTTTTGAGTCATTGTCTATTAATCTTTCCAAAATAAATATTGGAAAGAACCCTCACTAGGTTACTCATCTAGAACTATTCATTGTTTCTGTAACCTTTTCCTTAAAGGACACAAGTGAACAAGGTCAGATTGAGGCCAAGCGGCCTTCTTTCTCAATGACAATTTTTTTTGTATAATCTAAGAACAATTTAGTTGTATTTGCATATAACTTTTGATGGTTGGATTGCATATCAGTGGAAATTTTTTATTGTGGAATATGTTTTAGATCTATAATTTTGACGACAACATAAGTCTTATTTTGATGATTGGATTCATGAACATTATATATATATATATATATATATATATATATATATATATATATATATATATATATATATATATATATATAGGATGTCAATTTTGATCATTGACATTTGAAAGCGATGCATGCATATATAACAAATAAATGATACATTTAATTAAAAATGGTTATATTAAATGGAAACTTTTAATATTACAAATGTGGGCCCTCCCCCCGTTTAAGTCTTAACACATCCCCTTTTTTTAGAAGCCCAACTTTTAGTTTTCTTCCCTTTGACATAACTCAACTTCTTTAATTCATTAACTAAAATAATTTTATTTTAAAGAAAATAAACTATCAAGTAGTTGCATAACTATTGCAGGAGATCTTTGATTAGAAAGAGTGGCTCAAACGGGAAAGATAGGGTCCCCGGATTTCTACAATTGTTGGTATGATAGTTTTATTCTTCAATTGGGTATTTGATTTGGTGTTTAGATATTTGTATCTCACACTCTTATCTACATGGCTTCTTTTAAATAGCAGCATTGATGGAGGCCAAAAATCTTTCTTGTTGTTGAAGGTATCTTACATTTCAATCATTGATGATTAGAACCTACTATATTTATGTTAATATTGATATATTGACTCTTTTTGTAGTAGCATACTAGTTCCTGAACACATCTTATTGAGCTAGATGCAGTAAGCATGTATTTATCTATTATTCATAGTTTCTTGCATATGACCAATACGGTCTTTTAAACGTGGTCACTTGTCAAGAAGTCATAGAGTATATTTTTAAATCTTTCGAGTTTGATATTATTATATCTTAACATTATTTATAAGTCACTCAATGAAGTATCTCCTGTCAATTCTACCATCCTGTGAATTATTCCTGCTATTTTTATTTTTTATCTTTTTTTATTATTGTGACCTCTGTATTATACATTGTATCATTATTGTTGATTATCTTTTATTTCAAGCACTAATTTTGGAAATTGGCAATGGACTTTATATTCAGTTCATTTATATGAATGCTACCTATATCTGTATATCTGCTAATACAACACAATGTTTGAAATTATTTCACTTTTCTATTGTATATTGAAACATGTATTTTACTCTTTTATTTGCTTTCATTTATGTTGATGTATCTAATGCTCTAATATAGTTGTTTGAATTGGATGTGTTAGATACTTCAAAGTTGTATTATATCTAGAAGGCTATAAAGTGGGAACCATTCCCAAGTTCTTGGTTTAGAAAACCAAGGATTCATAAGGGTGTAAATTGATTTGCATATCCATCAACATATGGTTCAACACTAAACTTGAGGAGGCTTGTATGAAAATTATTAAAATTATTTTGATAAGTAATTTTTCATTCTTCTTATATTGTCTGTTATAAAGGTCAGCATATGCTTTTAAACTTGTAGAGATCATGGGTGCTAATTTTTGTAAAATGTTGATTTTAAACCTGCTAACTGATATGGGTATAAACATGTTGATATGCTCTTTTAAATTCTATCTACTAACTGTATAATTTGACTAGTAATTATGTGTTGAATACATGTGTTGATATCATATTGGGAACTAATAGAATGGCAGATTATGATATGCTATTTTTCTTTCTAATTGACTTCTAAGCTTGTAGTTATTTTGGTTACTAGTCTTGATAAAAGGTTGATTTCAAACTTAGTGATGATATGAATATAGACATACTAATATGCACTTTTGATTCTTAGAATATGTGCTGACATGAATTCTATATGTGTGACCAACAATAAATCAACATACATCAGAACAACATGTATGGTTTTGGCATGGCAAGGAAATAATAAATTTGTTTACGCTAATATAACTAACAACTATGTATGTGTGACAACACATAAGAAGATCCATTTGTGGAAATAAATAAAAGGATGGATAGTAGTATAGTACAACATAGCATGGGTGAAGTCCATCATGAACAAGAAAAATTCCCATGATAGAGAAAAAGACTTTAGGAGCTTGAAATATGATTTAAAGAGCTACAAGGCAACAAATTAAAGGCTCATTAGAAAGAAAAAGGAGTAGGAAATGTGGAGTATAATCATTCTATAAAACTTGTCATACATGTAAGGGTTGTTGCAACATGCATCAATGTTTGGAGATGTAGAATAGTGTCATGTCGGAAAGACTAGACAAAGATCTCATAAGGATGACGAGAAAGGAAAGTCACTCTCATGTTAGCACTATGGAGAGGCACATATACAAAGAAACTATCTTAATAGACATAGAACGAGAAAGATTAGTTCATGTGAACTCTAGGAAAATGAACCAGTAGCTTGTAATGTGGAAGGCAATGAGGAGGCATCCCCTCAAGCTCTCTGAAATACCACAAAGTCCTTGAACTATTTAAAGGGATGTTGAAATTTTGAGGTTGTTATAAGTCTTGGAAATGGAATCTTTTAGCATTTTGTGCATATATTGGTAGACATATTGAACACCATAACTCAAGGGATTGATTTTATTGGGAACTAATGAATGATGTGAATGTTTTACATGTCTCTGCTATTATTATTGGTTTCAATTTTATTTTTTATTTTTTTGGTTGATTTGGAACATGGCCATGTTGATTTTTATTTTGTCATGTGTTTTCTATCATGGTTTTTCTTTATTTTAATTCTTTATTCTTGCCTTTTGTGGTTTGGTATTGGTGGATTGTTTAGTGTGGGAAAGGAAAAAAAAGAAGATTTGAAGAAGAGCTAAATAAAACCCATCCACAAGTGAAAAATTCTTACTAGACCCTATGCATTAGATAAATGGAAGTAGAGGGTAGAAGAAGATGACAAAATAACTAGGTGTATTGGTTGAGTCCACATGAATAAAATAGACAATGACTTCACAACTATGAAAATAGCATAAGAAGGGAGTCTCCTTAATTGAAATTGTACATGGTTGATAAATGTGTTTGTGTGTATTTTATCCTTTATAAATATGAGAAACATGTCAAACTAAAATAAAGGCATGAGGATATTAATTGGTCTGAAAGGTCATTAGTTTTGAACCATCATAGTAGTAAGATAAGTAATTAATATATAGAAATATAATCACAATGTGAATGGTATGGAAATAGAATTTGTACTTACCATGTCTGATTAACACAATGAGATTACTTAATGGATTCCATGTTGTATGGAACTCCATTGGGCATGTGGGCAAGAATGACCTATTGCTGATAATTATCATTATTAATATGTTATGTTTATGCTCATGATATTGGTGTAAGTATGAATGAAAACGATAAATACTAGAAATTGATAGTGTATTCTTAGCATAAATGAGGACATGCTAGAATTGAATGAAAATAAAAATTCCTATATGAAATTTTCATTGATATCTATGAATAATTGAGTAATGAAATTTTGACATTTATGTTCCATGTTTATATTATGTTTATGAGAAGGAAATATTGCATGTTGTATCTACAAGTGTACTAATAGATAATTGGATTCCTTGGTTGATTCATGAGGCACATATGCCACTATGTACTCTAGCTTGGGCTAAGAAACCACTTAGTGCTTACAGTTTGTTAAGTGTTAGGTTGGGGTTGAGACATCACTTAGTGCATACAGTTTGACTATTACCACTACCAAAGTGCTAGTTAGCCACTTATATACTTGTTGAGAAATAACACCTACCTAAATATAGGTGTGATGATATTGGAGGTGCGATGATAATGGAGGTGTCATGGTAAATAATATTCCTATTGGTAGATGATTACCTGGATGGTAGTTCCCACACTCATTGGGAGGTGAGTGAGAGAAAGGGCGTATTGGTACATGTACGAAAATATTGTATGGAGAAGTATATCCACCATTAAGTACTTACCTTGGTGGTGAAAAAACTTAGTGAGTTATATTCAAAGACGTAGCTGGTTGAGGATTGCATGGAGATATGGATTATATAAGCCATTGAGTACTTCCTTTGGCTGAGAAACCACTCAGTGAAGTTGGTTGAAGACTACATAGAGATAAGTATTAATTATCAAGTTAAAGAAGTTTATGTTTAATTTGTGATTTTATATGTTTTAAATTTTTTATGATTGATCTCATAAGAATCATGCATGTTTTATGTAGGTAAATTTCCCAACTTAAATATATGAGCCCAAATACAAGTAGCTTCAACATGCTAATATTGGAGTGCATATAATCAACATAATATAGTTGAAGACGTCAAGAACTAGTCCATTGGAATGGTGTTGGAAACCTATGATATGCTTTCAATGCCATATGAGATGCCATGACTACTATGATTGTGTTATTAAAGCAATATAGAGAGATTACTTGGACATGAAGACTCTTCATGTGTGAGGAAGCCTTGCCAATGGATGGATCACCTAAGGGACTAGGAAGAAGAGAAGGGGGATGATTGAACTTGGAAGATGTATGACTGCAAGGAAGAGAAGACTGAAAATATTAAGGAGAATAGATGACATGGATGGACATTGGAGGCATATTGTACTTTGGAATTAAGTCAAGTAGAAAAATGTGCAATGGAGACATTGTGGACCAAATAAGGCCACCTGGAAAATGGTTCATTAAATGGGGGTATCTTAGCCATTTTTTTCTACTGTGTAAATGAATGTAAGAGAGTTGTGTACATGAAGCTCATTGTTGAAATATTTTATTATGGGTATATTGACACCAAGGATAGTGTTTCTCTAAGGGGATGTGGTTTGTAACAACCATTATTTACCCCCCTCATGTAAATAATTTTATGTACAATTGTAAATAATTATCAAAAAATATAAAAATGATTGGAGTAGGGAGAGGACATGGATTTATAGCTTGAGAGGATAATTTGCTTGGGAAATTGCTTGGGGGAGTTTCCAAACTCATGTTTTACATTTAATTTCCACCTATCACCCTGATGGAAGTATGGACAATATTCAGGGGAATTAAAGTTAGCATATGGGCTGATGAGCAAAGGATGACCCATCGTTGTTATTGTGGAACGTGTTGCGTGGTCAACACACAAGGAGAGGATTGGAAGGAAAAAGGGGGGAAAGAGTTATTGGCCTATTTTTCTCCCTAAGGTCCGTTCTTCTAAGACATTATATTTTTGACCATTTGTATGAGCCTTGACCACCTTTTTTAACTAGTTTTCCCCACATTCGCATGGATCTAGTGCTTGTTAGGGTGGTTGTAAGCATTTAGCTATGAGGAATACCTTCCTTCTGTGTGGGTGTAGTCGAAATTTATTAGTTTCATGTGTGTGGCCATGGCTTTTGTTCTAGAGACTTATGTTACCTACGAGATCATTTCATCATCACCTTATCCCATCTATTCAAGCTAGCTTTGGTGTATTATCATAGAATATTTATTAACACTTCGCCACCCTAAGCATATAAATTCATCCTCCTTGGAGACTCTCTAGCTCTTTATATAACGATGCATCCTTGATAGTCAAGCTAGCACTGGAGGAAGAGGGATAATTATAGAGTTATGTTGTCACTTTGTTGCTCAGAGAGGGGGAGACTTTGTCGGAATCTGGAGAGGAGATCCTATCTGTGAAGGTATACATGTATCATTTTGTTTTATGATCAATAGAGATATATGTTACCTTTCCTATAAATATGAATTAATGATTAATTTTTCATGTTTATGCTTGTTTATCTAAGTTGACGGTCCTTTGCGAAAGGCCAATTGTGCTCTCTATTTGGTGGTGCTTGTGTGTAGGTTCTAGATTTATTGTAGAAGTTGAGATCTCGTAGTTGGAGTGAAGAATTTTTTAATTGAACCCACCACTCTTCATTGATCTACAAGGATCATAGATTTAATCTCAAACCCTAGCTAGGAACTACATGCATGAATGGTTTGTTGGATCATGTGGTTTTGGATCTAGTTGCTTGATTGATTTTGGTCACATGTTTATTGATATGGTAGTATTGATAGGGCCATTAGACTGTGGAGCAATGGCTCCTAATGGCTATGTGTAATTTTATACAACAAACCTGGTGATTTCAATGAGAGATTTTCTCTTTTTCCTTCTTTGCTTTGAGATCTTTTCTCCTTTTCCTTGGATCTGATTCTTGATGTATTCCCAATTTGTTCTGAGCAATTGCAAGTTTTTCTAGGTTGTGGATCTAATAATTTGACCCTAGTTTTGTCCTTATGCTTGTAAATTTAAAAAAAAAAAATGATTTTTCTTCCCAACCGCACCCACAAGTTAGGCTACAAGATAGCTAAAGATTTGCAGTCGCAAGGTTTCCCTCTTCTTTATACGGTTGTAGCTACTCTAAAATTCCAATTAAAAACCCTAAGAGACCCTATAAGACTCTTTATTTTAGATCTAGTTTATTTCTTAGCCTTTTTCTGGAGTCAAGATTTGTTATAGATATTATCCCTGCTTGTCTTTTGAATTGGATTTGTTCATTTTTGTCTTGCAAGGGAAATTCTTGTTTGATTGATTGGCTGTCAATTCATCCTCTTCTCTCTTAATTTATTTTGGGTCTCTTAGATTTGTTTTCACTGGTGTTGAATCAATTGTTGAACACAATAGATTTGAATCTACTTTGCTTGGTTTGTATTGGATGTTTCTTTTCCTATCTCTCCAGGGACTTATTTGAGGATTTGAAGTGTTGTTAGTTTAGGCTATTGTCCTTAATACTAGATCCAATTTTTTATATCTCTTTACTTGTTTTAGTGTTAGCCTATATATGTTCTTTATTCCATTATCTCAATCATTTTTGCCTTCTTTTTCCTTCGTCAATTTTTCTTGATTGATTTATTTGGTCTTGTGTGCTTGTTTTTGCTCATAAGAGGTGGTGTTTTTGTTTTCAGTTGGTTGTGGTTGTGCAACCTCAAACTTGAAAAGTTTATTTGAGGGTGTCTTGAATGGTTACCATTCCATATTCACTTTGGTCACTCCCATCTAATATTTTCTAGTCCTTCTTGTTTCTAGGGTTTGGTTTTGACCATTGTAGAGCATTAAATCTTCTTGAGACATTGTGCTACAACCCTATCTTGTCTGAACTGCATTCATTCTTTTCACTTTTGCCTCTCTTGTTGATATCTTGAGAAGGTTTGTTCGGCTTTGATTCCAAGTTTTGACACTTTTGGAGTGCTTTGCGATTTAGCTTGGGGAATTTTTTGGCCCCTTTTTTGGATTATTGTTTCTTGGTTTGTTTTTTGGATCTACAATTTTATAAATTTGTGGATTTTGTTTACTGACAGTTAAGAGGGTCATGTTGTAGGAAATTGTTATTTTCTTTCAAAAGTGAAAAGAGTATTTCCCTTCTTTAGATAGATTTCATCAAAAGAAGAAAGACAAAAAATATCATTTCCATATAGTTTCACTTTGGGTTTTCACTAACAATAGTATTTCACACCATATTATTCTGCACCGCTACCCACTTGAGTAATACAACAACCATTAAAACAAATTATCTAATAAAATTTACTAGACTTATCTTTTATTTTTGTTGGTAGTACACCAAGATTAGCTTAGGATAGGGTTTTGGAGCTAGGTGTGTGAGTAAACTACTCCAAGACCATAAAACAAACTTAGAAGCTTGCGATAGGGAGTGAAAAATCCTCCATCACCCCACAGTCAAAACCAGAGCATTTAAAAAACTTGCTTGAGTGGGGCTTAGCCTTAGGTCATGGTGTAAGCAGTTCTCCTTGATGCTACCTAACTCATGGCATGGAATCTTGTGTCGTTGGCTAAATACCAAGAATCCCAAGATTCGTGTGTCCGCATGGGACAAAGGTACCTTAGTGGCCATTCTTGGGAAAACTACCCTATAGGTAGTGGTTGTGGGAAATAACTATCCTTCTTCCTTATCTTCCTCTTGACCACTCTAGTTGCAGAGTTGAGATATCACAAGTAAGAAGTTGCTTGAAATTCCATCTAAAACATAGTACTAGTATTGGTTTGTGTGTGACTACCTTTTAGGGTTTTTTGATGAGTTTTGTCCAAGTTATTAGTTTTCCCTTAGGAATTTTTGTACAAACTTGAATTGGTTATAACATATTTATTCACCCTTATTGAACCTAGTCACCATTAGTGACGTTGAATCATAGGTTTACTTCGTGAAAGAGGTGCATTGTTGACTCTTTCTCATAGAGTGGTTGTAAGTGCTCAAGACCCAGACCAACCTCAAGTTTAGGAATATATTCCTAGTCCCCTTGGTAGTGAATTGATATATATTGAGACACTTGTAGACAATTTTGCTTCTCTTGTTAATACGCCTTTGACTAACCTATCAGGACCAGAGTTACTATGGCCGAACCATGGCGGTTCTACACCTACCTACACATAAGTTCCTTTTTTACCAATGGAGGAGGTTAGTTCCACTTTACCCTCCGCATTGTTAAAATTGTAGAAAGAAAAGGATACATTTTATTTGTGCCTTATTCAAATGGAGAAAATCGAGTTTGTAGGCTAGAAGTAGATTTGTGAGCTCTAGTGGAGTTATTGTTAGTTAAACTTAGTTATGTGAGCTCTAGTCATTAATAGAATCATACAGATTTTAGTTGAGTAGTATTGACTATTGTTAACTCATTGATCTCTTACTTAAGTGATAAATTAACTAAAAATAGTCCCTATCATGCATGGGAATTGAATTTCCTAGTTGGAGTGGAGGGAAAGCCACATTGTAATTGTCAATTGTATACTAGTTGAGTGTACAGGTTTTGAATTGGAGAAAGTGGTCAATTCCTTCAGGATTTGTGCAAGGAAATAGGTAATTATCCTATTTTTTCGGGGGGTAATTTCCTCAAGGATTACACAAGGAAATAGGAGGAATATTTAGGCCTATTTTGGGTAATTGTTGGTTAGAATAGGTCAAAGAGGAGGATATCATAATTACAGTGCAGGTTGTAATTCATGTTTGAAGCAGTCATTGCATTTGATCCATATTCTCATTTGAATCAATGCAAATTAGTGGAGGGGTTCTTCCTAGTTGGGTTCTCCTGTAAAATCATTGTGTTCCTTGTTTTTTGATAGTTGTGTTTTATTGCATGTGTTTCTATCGTGTGTTTTCCTTTCCGCAAACTAGTAGAAGAAATTTGTGTCTCTTGTTTTTAGTTCGAATTCACTAGCAGAAGAAAATTTCTTGCCATTTATACATTGTATCATAGATATGGAAGACTACATAAAAATCTTGTTCCAGATCTTCTCTTAGAGAAATTTTGGTTTGCAGAGTTTTTGGTTTAGATTCTTTTTAATGCAAGAAAAATATCTTTGAATCAATTGAGGTTTGACTATGCATTCGAGGGAATTTCAAATTTTTGTGCCTAGAAAGACGAGATGGAAGTTGTCCTAGATAAAAATGTATGGGAATACACACAAAATGATATTCCAAAACTAGCAGCATCAGATTTGCAAGCACTTTCTCAGTGGAAGAAAAAGATAGAAAAAGCCAAGAGGATTATTTCGGAGTGTGGCCAAGATCATGTGGTTTCTAACTTGCATGGAAAGGAGACTCCTTTTTCAATGTGGAAAACTCTCAGAGATCTATTCTAGAGCAACAGTGGTGCCAGGAAATTGGCATTAAGAGACAAGCTCAGGAACATTTTAATGCATAAAAATGAAACCATGCTCAAAACCTATCCAGATTCACTCAGGTTCGAGATGAACTTAGAGGAGTAGGAGAAATGGAGAAAAATGTTGCCTCATATGAACTTGTGAGCTTAGAATTCCTTGGCCTTCTGAATTCCTGGCACAAATATCGGGATTTATTTAATGGAAGAGACAATATACCATATTGGGAGAGAATTTAGGTTGATTTGGTGCAAGAGGAGATCAAAATAAACACTAGAGATGGTGTCACATCCAAAGCTGAGGAGGAAGAAAAACTTTCCTTGGTAGGTAAGGGAAAGCAAGCCAAGGGAAAGAATGCCCATGGCAAGGTAGAATCCATCCATAACTAGAGAAAGAAGAAGGACCTCAACAAAATTAAATGTTTAACTACCATGACTATGGACATTATGCATCCAAGTGTATGCACAAGAAATATAAGAAGAAGCCTGCAAAAGGACAAGGAGGTGATGGTCTCACATCAAAATTTGAAATGGGTTTGACCCTCATTGCATGCATGGAAAATATTGTATGAGGCAGTGTATGATACTTGGACTCTAGATCCTTATTTCATATGATAGGAAGCAAGGAGTTATTCAATAGCCTAGAGGCGAAGGACCTACAATTACACATAGAACTTGGAGATGATGGGAGGTATAGTAATAAAGGGATTTGTATTGTCACCTTTAAGAGGGAGTGAGGCTCCCACCGTCAACCAAAAAATGTAATATATGTTCCTAGGCTGAAGAAAATTTTGATTTCTGTAGTTTTATTGGAGTACAAAGGATATGATGTGGTGTTAAATAAAGGGAAATCTTTTCTAAAGCATGTTGCTACTGGACAAGTAAAACAAATTGATGTTAGAGAGAAAAATATCTACAAGTTGGAGTTGGATGTATGCGCTACATTGAGCAGTAAAGAAGAACATGTTCAAAGTCGAGATGTTGGAGAACTTTGGCATAGGTGCATGGGTCACTTACACCATGGAGATTTGAAAATAATATAATATATCACCATAGGACTTCTAAAATTCACCCTTGACCAACATGATGTTTTCAAGGGATGCACCCTTGGAAACTATGTTAAATCCTCCTTCCAGGATCAAGATAGCAAAGCTGGAGCCATCTTGGAGTGAGTCCACTTAGATGTGTGTGGAGCATTTTCTACAGTCTCAGTTGCAAAGTGCAGTTATTATGTGATTTTCATAGATTACTTTTCCCACAAGTTTTGGATCTATTTTATGAAGAAGAAATGTGAAGTGTTTGCAAAATTTGTTGAATTCAAAGAATTATTTGAAAATGAGACTGGGAAAAAAATTAAATCCCTAAGAAGTGATAATGGAGGAGAGTTTGTATGTAATTCCTTCAAAACATTTTATGCCAAGGAAGGTATTAGAAGAGAAATGATTGCACCACACAACCCACAGCCAAATGGGTGGTAGAGAGGAAAAATAGAAGCATTGTAGGAGCCTCAAGAGCAATGTTGTATGATAAAGGATTGCCATTATCCTTGTGGGAATAATCTTGTAATAAAGTATTTTACCGAATCCCTCACAAAATACTTGGCATGATTACAATCAAAGAGGCTTTCTCTGGGAGGAAGCCAGATGTATCCCATTTTTGAATTTTTGGAGCTACAATATATTGCCATGTTTCCAAGGATAGCAAGAAAAATTTAGAGCCTGTATTCGAGATGACAATATTTGTAGGATACAGAGAGACACCTCATAACTATTAGGTGTATTTTCCTTCACTCAGGATGACAATGATGAGGAGAGATGTTAGATTTGATGAGGAGAAGGCTATGAGAAGCTCTCTAGAGAAAGAGATAAGTATTCCACTAGAGGAGGAGCTCCTAGCTCCAAAGGAGGAGCCTCAGTCATAGAATCAAGATATTATGGAGAAGCCACATGTGGAGGAGCAGAGAGCAAGCCGAGTGGAGGCACCCGCTCAACCAAAATCTTTCAGAGAGGGGAGGAAGATAACTAGAGAATCTAACAGGTTGGTCCAGGATGCACAAGAACATGTGGGAGCTCCTACATCCTTGTGTAGGCAGAGGAGATCACCAGACATATATACTAGTTATATGGAATTCATGACATAACTCATTGATTCTAAGACTTCTTCATTTGAGGAGGCAGCTTCCCAAACAGTGTGGGTAGATTCCATGGTGGAGGAGTATAACTCCATCATGAAGAAAAATGTATTGGAGGTGTTGCTAAGACCATAGAACAAGTCAGTGGTTGGTTCCAGATGGATATACAAAGTGAAACATGTAGCTGATGGTAGTATTGAGAAGTACAAGGCCACATTTGTGGGCAAAGGTTTCTCACAGGTAGAGGGATTTGATTATGATGAGACATTTACCCTAGTGGCAAGATATTCCTCCTTCAAAACCATTATATCATTAGTTGTGTAGTTGGGGTGGAAGATCCACCAAATGGATGTGAAGACTACCTTCCTCAATGGAGTTGTTGAGGAAGATATTTACATAGAGCAACCTGAGGGGTTTGGGACATTTTATAGGGAGACACATGTGTGTAGACTCGAGAGATCCCTTTATGGTCTCAAAAAATTATCCCATGCTTGGTACACATGCATAAACTCCTATCTCAATGGACTTGGCTTCACTAAGATTGAAGGAGATGCCATTCCTACTACATTGTGGTAGATGGAAAATTACTTATCTTATTCATGTATGTAGATGACTTGATACTGACAAGGGATGAGAAGTTGACCCAGCCTTGCAAGGAGGACCTTGCAAGGGAGTTTGATATGAAGTAAATGGGTTTAATGCACTACATCCTTGGTTTGGAGGTGTGGCTGGGAGATGGAGATATTTTGTGGGTCAGGGGAGGTATACCTCTGAAATACTTCAAATATTTCATATTCAAGACTGCAAGCCTATGGGAACTCCTCTACCTACCAACTAGAGGGAGGAGGATTCTTCTACAGGAAAGGCAATAGATGCCACCATCTATAGGCAACTAGTGTGGTCCTTAATGTATCTGGTGAACACAAGGTCCGACATATGTTTTGCAGCTATTCAACTTAGTCAATTTATAGTGAAGCCTACCAATCTTCACTGGAAAGCAACAAAACATGTGCTTATATACCTCAAAGGAACAACATATTTTGGGTTATGGTATATGACGAATAATGGTGTGAAGCTCCAAGGATTCACTAGTGAAGATTGGGAAGGGAATCCATCAGACATGAAGATAACTTCAAAAGCTATCTTCAGTGTTGGGTTAGAATTTATTTCCTAGTATAGCAAGAAACAGATATCTGTAGCACTCAACTCAATAGAGGCCGAGTATATGACTTCTAGTTAAGAAACATGCAAGGCCATTTGGATGAGGAAAATGTGTGTTTGTCTCTTCAATTAGGATATGGATCCTATTGTGATTTGATGTGATAATCAGAGTTTTATCAAACTCTCTAAAAACACAATATTTCATGATAGGCCCAAGCACATTGATATCAGGTATCACTGCTTGAGATATTTTCTGCAAAGGAGAATCATGATGTTGCAGTACATTCCAACTAAGGATTAGGATGTAGATATTTTGAAAATGGCACTATCAAGAGGAAAATTAGAGCTCCACAATAGAAAGATAGGGGTGATGCAAAAACCTTTTCTTGTTAAGAGGGAGTGTTAAAATTGTAGCAAGAAAAGGCTTCATTTGACTTGTGCCTTAGTCAAATGGAGAAATTCGATTTTCCACATCAACAAGATGACATGGAATGGAGTTAGATGGAATGACATGGCCTTGTCTCCTAGTAAAATCGGTAAATTCAAGTTTGTAGGCTAGAAGTAGAGTTGTGCATGGGTTGATTGCTAAAATCTAGCAATCTAGTGGAGTTATTGTTAGTTGAACTTGGTTATCTGAGCTCTAGTCATTAGTAGAGTCAATAGGAATTTAGTTGAGTATTAATGATTGGTTTTAACTCACTGATCTCTTATTTAATTGATCAGTTTACTAAAATAGTCCCTGTCATGCATGGAATTCGAATTTCCTAGTTGGAGTGGAGGAAAAGACACATTTTAATTTTCAATTGTATACTAGTTGAGTGTATATTTTTTGCATTAGAGCATGTGGTCAATTCCTTCATGATTTGTGTAAGGAAATGAGGAATTCTCCTAATTTTTTTTTGGGTGGGGTGGGGGTGGGGGGGACAATTTAAACAAGTATTGCACAAGGAAATAGGAGTAAGTTTGAGGCCTATTTTGGCTAACCCTTGGTTAGAGTAGGTTAAAGAGTAGGAAATCAAAATTATAGTGTAGGGTGTGCTTCATGTGTGAAGCGGTCATTGTAATTGATGCATATGCTCATCTGAATTAATGAAAATAAATGAAGGGGTTTTTCCTAGTTGCATTCCCTTGTAAAATCATTGTTTTCCTTGTGTTTTGATGGTTACATGTTATTGCAAGTGTTTCTATCATGTGTTTTCCCTTTCGCAGAATAGTAGAAGAAATTTGTGTCTCTTGTTTTCAATTCGAATTCATTAGAAAAAAAAAATTATTTCCATTTCTACATGCTTCTAAAGTCTTCGCTGCTACGTCATCATTGCCACCACTGAACGTGGTGGGATCTACACCTCCTTCTACACCTCTCATATCCTCTTGCAACATTCCACTTGTCTCTTCTATGACTCCTAGAATTTCCCTACTGTCCTTGTGCCCATTCCTTCATTTATGCCATCTATGGTGATCCTGACATATACAAGAACACAACAAAATACAGATACAAACATAAACACCACGATGTAGTAGAAATAGAACTTCATTTCATTAATATCAAAGAACTAAAATATGCTTACATACTAAATAGAAATAAACTAGCTCTGACGAAGCTAGCTTATCTTTGAGAAGAGATGTGGTGACTACATGACTCTGAACTGTGTTACAATTAGGCTCAATTGCCTTTTAATCATTGATAAATAATGAGAAACCATAAACATCCAAAAAACTAACCGTAGGAGATGAAGCGCTAAAAGGATCTCGGCCCCGTTGGGGTAAGCTGGAACGTCAACTTCCTCGGGTCGTAACTTTGGCATACGATCTCCATTTGGATATCATAATACCTGGTTTCAAAGATCTCAAAGGGGAGGCCGAAAACAAATGGGAAAATTTGTTCGACACTTTTCGCTCTCTATTTTTTTCCTTAAAAAATGTCTTTTTGTCCCTCAAAATAGCTCTAGAAATTTAGGACCTAAAAAACTACCAAAAATAGTAAGTTGTCTTACAATTAAAGAAATTGAAAATAAATAATGGTGGGGGTCCAAGTGGAATAGGTAGGTGGCCAAAAATATCCACATGGATCAATTCTCCTGCCTTAGGAAGAAATGGTTCCCATTGTGTTGAGTGCCTCCATGCGATGGGGAAACTTCTGTTGAACTTGGTCCGCTCTGAGCCACTTGCCTTGGTACAGGAGTTGGCTAGCTTTAAAAACCCAATATATTTGGATCTTCTACTGGCAAGTGTTCTTGATCTGCGTGCCCATTATCCAATCAGTTGTGGCATGTTCCATGTAATCTAGGTTTAGCTCTGTTGGTGTGAGTTGTTCTTCAGTGTGTGATGTGTCTAGTAATGGTGGAAAGTATGGCTGAATATTATCCACATTGAACACTGGATGTAGACAAAGGAATGGGAGAATGTTGAGCTTAAAATAATTGTCTCCCATATCCTTAGTGATGGTATAATGCCCATGTCAGAGTAGGCGAAGCTTGCAGTGGGCCCCAGTGAGATGCTCCTTCTACAAATCTAACCAAACTTTGTTGCCCACCTAGAACTTGTGTGGAACCTGATGTTGATCATGACGTTGCTTGTAATTAGCATTGGCTTTGTCCAATATGTCATGGACCTATTGGAAGACATGCCAAATGTGCTCAATGAAGTTGTTAGCCCTGTCAGCTGCAGCTTGGACATGAGCTGAATCTTCCTAAGTAACTCCAAATGGTATGGCCACATCAATGGGAGATAGTCGTTGGAATCCCAATCCCACCTAAAGGGGTTGTGGCCAGTTGTGTTATGGAGAGATATGTTGTAACTGTGATGGAAATAGGGGAGTCTTTCATCCCATGTGCATCGATTCTTTGAGTTGTACATGTGCAAAATGTGCATGATCATTTGTTGACAACTTCTATTTGGCCATTCGTTTTGGGGCAGAAGGCCGTGAACTTAATGAGCATGGTATCTAGCATCAACCAGAGGCTTGAAAAAAATGTACTCAGGAACCTGTTGTCCTGATATGAGATAATGGACTGTGGGATCCCAAAGTGTACCCACACTCGTTTAAAGAAGAGCTTAGTAGTGGCTTCTACTGTGATACTTTTCTTACAGGCTGCTAGAATGTCCATCTTATAGAATCTGTCGATGACCATGAAAACAAAGTCGTTGCCATGATTAGTAGAAGGAAGGCCCGATAGGTAATCCATGGAGATGGATTCCCAAGGTTAACTAGGAGTAGGCATAGGATTATATATTCCTTGCTTCTTGATGGTTGGTTTTTAAATGGCATAGACATTGCAACTAACGTACTTCACAACATCTAGTCAAAGGTTCGCCCAATAAAAATACTTCTACAACACTGCCATTGTTTTCTCTACTCTAAAGTGACCAGCGACCCAACTATAATATGATTCCAAAATCATATTGGAATGCTCACTTGAAGGAACATAGAGGTGTTCTAGGTGGCATAACAGTGCACCCTGGAGGTGAAAATCAGGAACTTGCTTGCCTTCCAGGAGCATCTGGTATATGTTGCTGAATTTTGGATCACTCTTGTAAAGATGTGGCCACCTATAAGTGTCAAGTCCACAAGAGCCGAGCAAAGTGGTCAGCGCCATGACCGGCAGTCGACTGAGGTAGTCTACAACATTATAGGTGCTACCCTCCTTGTACTTAATGTTCAAATGGAACTGTTGTGGGTATGTGGACCATTTCTGATGACGATCATTATGCAACTTTCCTTGTGTCTATATGAACTTCAGGGGAAGGTGGTCTACGTGGATGATCATTTCCTTCCCTAGAATGTAAAGATTCCATTGTCAATAGGCCTACATAATGGAATACATATCTTTGTCATAAGTGGGATAATTTCGGACTATATCTAAAAGTGTCTCACTATGATATTCCATTGGATGCCCCTACTGAGTAAGAACAACACCAATAGCATAGTAAAATGCATTTGTCTCAATCTCAAATGGTTGTTATAGTTCTGGTAATGTGAGCACTAGTGCAGAGCAGAGACAATGCTTCAACTCGAAAAAAACCTTCTATTGGGATTCAGACCAAAATAATTTTTCTTTCAGTCCACCCTTGGTGACATGACTCAAAGGCCAAGTGATATGAGAGAACCCCAACACTGTAACAACCCTAGTGAAAATTCCATGTAATAAAGTTAGAAACAATAACCACAGATGAATGGGACACTTATTCCAAGTTGAATGTTGGGCAAGACATCCTAGGGGGTGTTAATTTGGTTGTTTATGGCTAAGAAAATTGGAAAAGGAAATCGCTAAGGAATTAAAAGGCATTTTTGGCACATTTATTTATGAAAATAATGGAAACTAGGAGAAAAGGAGGTGAAAGGTCACAGGTTTCATGTGAGAAGGAAAATGAAAGAAAATAACGGAAAATGAAGAAAATAGAGGCCTCATTCATAAAACGTCTTCTGAGGATCAGTGGGTAACCCTTTTTCAATTCAGTGTTGGAGCTCTCTCTCATTATTCTCTCTCTATCATACTCTTGGATACTTAGAGTTTTCTTGTGGCACCCTTGGAGGGTGTGGCATACTTGGATTCTTGGAGCAAGAAGGAAAAGGAAGAGCAGGAAAGTGCAAGAAGGCATCGGTATCATCAACTACATTATATTTTTTGCAGGTACTGAGTTGCATGTATGATTTCTTCACTAGTTTTGACATACATGGCATATGCATGTGGTTTGTTGGTTGTGATCTGTCATTAGCATGGAGGATTTCCTGGATCGATAGTTGATTACCTAGCCTTTCCATTTTTTGGATAGCCATGGTGTTTGTGGGTTTACTTTCATTTTGTTTTTTGGTTGGTTCTCATGTTTCCTTAGCTTGGGTTGATTTATTAGTCCTAGAAGCCTTGTAAGAGCTTAAGTTGAGTTACTAGTCCTAGAAGTCCTGGTTGGAAAAACCCTCTGGAAGCCCTTAGTGGGTTGAGTTACTATTTCTTGAGGCCTTGGTTGGAAAAATGCTCTGGAATGCTTGTATAAGCTATGGGTTGAGTTACTAGTTCTGGAAGCTTTGGTTGGACAAATGCTTTGGAAGCCCTGGAAGCCTTGGATGGAGACCAATCTGATAACAGTTTTGGTGATGTCCGACCATGAGGTGGAATCACTGTTTGATGGGTTTAGGTGAGTGGCATCTAGAAGTCCTAGATGATTTTTGATTGATGTGTTTTATGAGATCCCATGTTCATGCTTGGAATATGGCATGGGGCTGAATGGCTGAAGAGAGATTTGGCTCAACCATTCTATGGTTGGGTGGAATGTGGTAGTACCATCTCCAGTTGGTTCATTGCAGTCATTAATGAGAAATCGTTTCCCTTGATTTTCATGTGTAAATGTACTGGTGTATTTATGGATTAGATGGATGTAATGTTTATTGTATTTATGTTCCTATTATGCTGGTTATATGCACATTTTATGGCAACAATTATTTATGGCTCTCAACATTTTTTTACTTGTATGTGAATGGATAATGTGTCTATGACCTAATAGATGATAATGCAACAAATGGCATGAGGGAACAATGGTTCATAATGATTCTCGGATAATTATGACATCCCTACACTTAATTTTGTTGTTTACACATATAGGTTACATGTTGATGATATGTTTGACGAAATGCTTGTCGTGGCTAGTAGGGATATAGACAAGGTATTGAACAAGTATTTTCTTCAGTACTTTCATTTTTCTATTAATTTACTAATTTGAAGAGATGGATCAGTTTTGGGCAGTGTCCTGGGCTCTGAGCCTCAAAAAGTGGCTTAAATCCCTAGGTCACTGCCACAACACTAACAATTTTGGTCAGCAGTCACTGGCAGGTAGGCCTATGAGAGTGAATTTAGGTTGTTGGTCACTCCCTTGCCCATAGCATGAGAGCGAATATGGCCCAAGAGACCTATAATTATAGTGGGGCCTAGGGACAGTCTGTCTCAATGGATGACTTGTCCTATGAGGGTTCTGTTGAGGATGTTGGATGTCTATATGGTGTGTTTCCATCGGCTCCAGTTCCTTAATGTGACATAGGAGGTCGAATCATATCATAGTGGCCTCTCGTCACATGTTTACCCCGGTGACTCGATTGCTTGGGTAGATGTGGGAGGAGGGTGATACATAGTGGTATCAGAGCATGGTTCACACCTCAGACAGGATAAGTTATGTGTTGGCCATGCATGCATGTCAGTTGCATGTGTTTCTCTTACACTTATATACAGGTTACATTTTCTTGATGATTGATTAGGGTTGTAGTATGGTTATCATGGAGAATTTGGTATTGATTTCATGAAATGCATTGTCATAAGTATGTGACTAACTGTGTATGGATTTTATGTCGCTTACATGTTGATTTTATGGTTCCTACTTACATCCTTGTATGTTAGGTTACATTCTTGAATATTTGGACTGCATGTATTAGTCTTGCAGGTTGATTACAAGATTTGATCGCTTATGTTCAACTACATGCATTTATAAGTAGGTGTAGTTGATTTGGAATTGCTTATGCATACTGCTAGTTGCATGTGGCAATGGGTACAATGGAGTAATGTTTTTTTTCATGCATGAGGTCATAGCATGAATTATTGATATGGCCTTACATTGATGACTGAATCCTAGTTAAAGTGATGTTTATGTGTTACATTTATTTATTTATGTCTATACGTTGTGATGATTATGTTATACATGTATCACATTGATTTGGTGATCTTGCAGACAAGGTATCCTCCCCAAGATATACTAATATAAGTTGGTTTATTATGATTTGGTTTATCTGACATATTATGCCTTGCATGAAGAAATATCAAATGGCTAGCAAGATGGTTGACTACAGAGACTCTCCCTACAAATCCAAAGAGTAGTATGGTGTTGGGAACTCTTGTGACTTTCTAGTGACACTGAGAAGACTAAAGGAAGAGATAAGGATTTGTAAGGTAGATAATGATAGAATCATATAGTCACAGGAAAAGTTAGCACAAATGAATGCAGTAATACTTCAGAGCCTCTCGAGTTTGCAGTGACAAGGACCACTACAAATCAGTAATGAGCAGGAAGATAAAATAATGGGGCATACGGTAGTAGATCGCATGGTGGTCATCGATCAAATAGAGATGATACAGTTAGAGATGGAAGATTGTGGAACACTCTAGAGAGTATAAGGGACAGACACAATTATGATTATAGTTCTGATTCAGATAGGCACGATGATCATAATCATTATCATCCTTACAAGAAGAATGATAGGGGATACTTTCCAGATGAGTTTAAGAAGGAAAATCCACCTACTTTTGATGGAGATATAAAGAGATCATAGAATGTAGAGGCATGGTTACTTGGTATGAAGAATTTTTTCAGGTTGCATGACTACACAGAGAACACGAAAGCTAGAGTGGCTACTTTAAGTCTTAAAGGTAAAGTAGACATCTGGTGGGAAGACATGAAGAACGTCTGGGACATAAATGAGGAATTTCTCACTTGGAGTGAATTTGACGACTATTCAAGACTAAGTATCTGTCAGAGAGACACTTTGGTGACAGGGAAAAATAATTCTATGAACTAAATATGGATTACATGATAGATGATGAGTACACTAGTAAGTTCTTGGAACTGTTGAGATATGTGCCTCACCTCAAGGAGGAAAAGGCTAAGATTCAGAGGTTCACTAGTGGATTACTAGTTGCCAAAGACAAGATTGAAGTCGATGATCCTAGACCATTGGAGAAGTCCATTAAAAATCTAAAGCATTGCTATGAACAATCGAAGCACATAACTGAGACTAAGCCAGAATAGAGAGATAATGTAAAGAACAAAAGAAAATGGGATAAAAAGTGAGCAAGGCCATAGGGTACAAATAACAGGGAGAATGTTGCACCACCTAAGAGGTTCAATGCATTAGATAGAGGACAGGGACATTGTGCTGAGAAGAAGAACAAGGATGGAGGCTGGAACCCTATAGAGCGTTGGACTTGTGGAAAATATCATCGCAGGAGGGATTTTCCATAGACTCATGGTGGTAGACCTCAGATATATTATACACATGAGGCATAGATTGTTGGAGATGTAGGCCAAAGTACTCCTTGTATCTAAGCAGTGGTGGATAATAGGTAGGTAGAGCATCAAACATCTATCATTGAGATGGACTGTAAGCTTTGTGATTAAGTTATCTCTATTTTGATTGACCCTAGATTTAATTATAGCTATGTTAGTCCTGACTTGGTGGATAGGTGTGGTTTGAGTAAGGAATTCCATGCAGAGTCTTGGTTAGTATAGTTGGCTACATGTACGAAGAAGCGAGTTCATCATTGGGTAAGATCTTGCGCATTTGACTTAAATCGTATGCCTACAGTAGCACATTTGAATGTATTACAGTTGGGTTCATACAATATGTTATTGGGCATGGATTTGTTGTATCTACATAGAACCAAGATTGACTGTTATGAAAAAGCTATTGAGTGTGTTTATGACAATGGTGAACCAAGAGACGTACAAGGTAAGAAGAAATCCACATCAGTTAGGATGGTGACAACCATGCAAGCAAAGCATAGCCATAGGAAAGGGTGCAAGCTATTTGCAGTACATGTTTCTAGTGATAAGGGTAAGGAGGTTGAGGATGCAGATGAGTTGAACAAATAATTGGTTTTAAAATAGTTCAGGGATGTATTTCCTGAGAATATCACAAAGTTTCCACCACATAGGGAGCACGGGGCTTCACCCAATGAACCTTTAACATAGCACGTGCGTTCATGGCATACTAAACAATACCCTTAATTTGACTACATATTGGAAAACACCTCTAAAAATCACATTATTTAACCCCCTAACAATACAAACGCAATACACCTTCCCAATTTAAAAGACCCGTACTTTCAGTAGATATTGTAAGTTTCCATTTTTTCATTAGCATTTTTTATACCCCTTTATATTTTTTCATTAGTTTTGAGCTCCGTTTTTTATACCTACCAATATTAAAACCCATTAACCCCTATTATATGCTCAATATATTGTGTCTCTTTTTCCTCAATACATATCCCCCAATATGAACCCACGTGGTATGGTATTGCTCCCCCAATGAAGCCCCCGTGATAGGGAGGTAGACTTTTATATTTATTTAGTGGCAAGGGAAGCTCCAACATCGAAAGAACCTTACAAGATGAGAACACTTGAGTTGGTTGAGTTAAAGTTGTAGCTGAAGGAAATGTTGGACACGGGATACACTAGGCCAAGTGTATCACTATGGGGTGCACCAATCTTGTTTGTGAGGAAGAAATATGGTACCCTCATATTATGCATTGATTACAAGAAACTAGACAAAGTGACTATCAAGAAAATATATCCTTTGCCGAGGATTGATCACTTGTTCGATCAGTTGAAGGGAGAATTAATGTTCTTGAAGATTGACTTGAGATCCAGATACCATCAGGTATGCATCAAAGAGGAGGATATATATAAGAATACGTTTAGGACCAAGTATGGGCATTATGAGTTTGTTGTTGTTCCATTTGGCTTAACGGATGCTCCAACTACATTCATGTGTTTGATGAATAATGTGTTGCGTCCATGTTTGGATAAGTTTGTTATTGTGTTCATTGATGATATACTGGTAGATTCTAAAAATGAGGAAGAGCATATTGAGCACTTCGCAACAATGTTGAATTTGTTGAGAGAGCATCAATTGTATGCTAAGCGCAGCAAATGTAATTTCTTTCAGACCGAGGTACATTACTTGGGAAATTTTGTCTCCAAGGAGGGCATTGCAGTAGATCCATAGAAGATAAGGGCCATCATGGAGTGCGTAGCTCCTAAGAGTGTGGATGAGGTGAGATCTTTCATGCGTCTGGTAGGCTATTATAGGAGGTTCATCAAGAACTTCTTGCAGATTTCTTATCCTATCACATCATTGTAGAGGAAAAGTAAGAAGTTTGAAAGGATAGAGGAGTGTGAGGCTAGCTTTGAGAAAATGATTTAGTTTCTGATGCATTCACGAGTGCTACAAATTACACATCCAGAAAAAGAGTTTGTAGTATGTACATATGCTTGCAAGAGAGGACTTGGAGGAGTCCTTATGCAGGATGGACAGGTGGTATGTTATGAGTCCCAAAAACTAAATGAGCATGAGAATAACTATCCAATGCATGATCTCGAGTTGGAAGTGATTATACATGCATTGAATATGTGGAGACACTATCTTCTTGGCAGGTGGTTTGTGATTATGAGTGATCACATTAGGTTGAGGTATTTGTTTGACTAGCTGAATCGGAATGCCACACATGCTAGATGGTTTTCCATGATCAGTGAGTTTGAATTTGAGATCATATACATCAAAGGAAAGGAGAACCGAGTGGCAGATGCTCTTAGGAGGAGATTACAGGTGAATCAATTAGCAACTATGAGCTCTTATGTGACAGATTTACAAGATAGGATCTTGTAGGTAAGACAACAGGATGTTAGGTATATGGATATTGTGCACAGGTTGCAATAGAGTACAAGTACAGATACAGTTACACGAAGAGGTGGTGGTACAGGTACAAGTGATGGTAAAGGTATAAGTAGTGGTACAAGTACAGGTGCAAGTGCACAGGACTTAGACTATTGTCTTACAGTAGATGGATTAGTCAGGTTTCAAGACAGGATATATGTGACAGATGACAGTGATGTCAAGAAGGTGATCTTGAGAGAGTTTCATGTGAGACTTTATTTAGGTCACCCAAGCTACCAGAAGACACTGACAGCAGTGAAGAGATATTACTATTGGCTAAATCTAAAAAGGGATGTAACAGAGTTTATGGCAAGATGTTTTGATTGTCAGCGAGTGAAGGTAGAGTGAAAAAATTCAGGTGGACTGCTACAACCGATCGTGATTCCAGAGTGGAAATGGGAGGTCATTTCCTTTGGCTTCATCATAGAGTTTCCAAAGATAGTGAAGCAACATAATTCCATCATGGTCATTGTGGACAGGTTAACGAAGGTTGCACACTTTGTTCTGGTGAAGTCTACGTTCTCAGCTAGTGATGTGGGACATGTATTCATCCGAGACATGGTTAGACTACATGGTGTCCCAAAGAAGATTGTGTCAGATAGGGATGCAAAGTTCACTTCCAAGTTTTGGAAGGAGTTATCTGCAAGTTTGGGCACCGAGTTGGCCTTCAACATATCTTATCATCCACAGACATATGGACAGACAGAGAGGGTCAATAGAATATTAGAGGACATGTTGAGGATGTATGTAATGCATCAACAAAGGAAGGTTGAAGAGTATCTCCCTTTGGTCGAGTTTGCATACAAAAAAGGTTATCAGGAGTCACTGAGGATGATTCCTTTTGAGGCATTGTATGGGTGGAGTTGTAACACTCCCATTAGTTGGAGTGATCCAGTTAGCAAGGCATTAGAGAATTGTTGAGGTCTAAAATGGGCCTCCTAAGAAAAATGTGCAACCAAAATAAAATTTATAATAACCAATAAGATTCAAGATGATGATGTCAACCATGGGGGATGATCCACTGTTTTGGGGTAAAAAAGTAAAAAGATTTAAAATAATAAAATAATAAAACTACTTTTTCAACTTTTATTTTCTAGTTATCTCCCTGAGGTTTTACTAAAATTTCGAGCGGTTACTCGTTGGATGAAAAATTTAACTCCTCATCCAAAGAGTACCCATGTTGCATAATTTCAATGGTCCTTGCTACACAAAAAATGAGAAATACATGAAAAAACGTAATTGTAATTACGTTTTTCATGTATTTCTAATTTTTCGTGTAGAAGGGTCTATCAAAAGTATGTAACATGGGTACTCCATGGATGAGGAATCCAATTTTGCATCCAATGAGTGTTCCCACTTGAAATTTGAGTAAACCCATAGGGAGATAAGTTGAAAATACGAGTTGAAAAACAACAGTTTTTTCTTTTTTCCCTTTGAAATTTGATGATGTAATATAATCTTATTTTATCATTTCCACTATTATTTTATAATTTCCTTAGGAGGCCGAATTTTTACCTCAAAAATCCCTAATGTATTGATTGGACCAAATATGTTGGTAGACATGGAATAGGAGATGCAAGTGATCAAGAAGAATCTCAAGGCAGTTGTTGGGAATGGGTCCTCTAGGGTCAATTTTGGGGTTAAAAACCCAAGTTTTGGGGCAAAAAGCCTGAACTTTGTATAAAGGAATATGAAGTCTCCACATTTTGTGATCGCATAGCACGAAGATATCAAGAGTAAAAAAGGGTTTCCACCCTTAGTTTAGATAGGTTGTGTTGGCTTGATGAGATCTGCCCTTGGTCCATGGACCATGGGACTATATAAAAAGGTCATAGAGGAGTCTAAGATAGTTCAGTTGATAGAAAAAAGTCATAGTGGATATTTGGGGTCATTGATGAGTCTGTGGAGAGCTAAGAGTGAGAGTCTTAGCGTAGGAAAGAGGCTCTGCAACTGAGTGTCCAGAGGCCTAGGGTAGAAGTCCGTAGCTGAGTGCACGGACCCCTACAGCTGTGTGCGCAGGGAAGTTAGAGTTTGTATTGGAAATCTAGATCATCAATAAAGAGAAGTATTCTGAAATTAATGTGTATTTTACTTCTCTCAGTTGCATGTGTTTATGTTATGTTAAGCATTAGGGTTATGTTTTATTTCTAATTTGATGTGCAAATCTATATGTTTTCCTTTGTTATACAAACGCAAGTAGAGATATATGTTTACACAAGGGTAATCTTAATTGCATGGTAGAATTGGCAAACACTTAAGATAATTTGGGAAACTATATAGAAAATTAGTTACAGAGGCGCGTGAGTGCTTGAATTGCTTATTAGGGTTACGTGAAGGACGATCGTAGACCTTCGCAAAGGTTCTAAAAGACTAATAAAGAAGTACATCGATAATCCCAAAGGCTTATCGATCTGCATGAAGGCAGAGATAAAGTGTAAAACCGACATCACAACCATCTCAGGGTGCGGAAACTTGGTTCCTGCATCCCCCCCATACTGCTTCATGTTAGACTTCAGTCTGTGCTCCGCGAATTGATGCCGAAAGGGCCAGTAGTGTAGGGATTTTCTTGCCTAAATAATGCTGAACTTGGGTCAGGGCCCATCAAGCCAACAAATGGTTCTGTTTTCGGGGCCCTCTGTCATCAAGGAGATTACTGATGGTGGAGCAGTTTAGCTGGTAAAATTGAATGGAGAACCATTCCCAAGACGTGTGAATGGCAGCCGATTGAAGCCATACACTAGCGATCCAGCTAGATGACTACATGATGGCAGCACAGTCTTAGTGCTCCAGGTAGCTGAAAGAAAGTGCGAGACTATAAACTACACTGCCTGGGTGATTGGGGAACTGCATGGAATGAAGGAATGTCACATTGTCAGCCAAAAATCACAGGGAGATTCACTATCCAAGAACGGACCACGCGGGGTAGCTGGAAAGTGACTATTATGGTCACTGTTCATGACTTGACAGTGGGAAAACAACCAAATGGAGAGGGGGGCCGGCATTTAAGTCAAAATTTAAGGGCAAAATCTATGAAAATCTACCGCCAATACAACATTTATGAACGAGTTTGGGGGGAATGATCAAATTTGAATTCAAAAGTGCCTATAAATTACAGGTGGCTACACAGTGAAAAGCACATGGCATTTTGAGAATTGAGGTATTAAGCTCTTAGGTGCGTATGAACCCTAAGATCTTTGAAGCCCTAATAGCGAGTTTAATGTTTGAGAAGTTGCCAACGGAGATGCAGGTGTTTTTGTCTAGCATTATGTCGGCGCCCGTAGAAACTATGAGTGCAGGAGAAGCAATGGCAGCTAAAGGAATTGCCCCAAAGGTAGTAATGGTAGCTGAGGGAGCGCCCCAGAGGTTGAAAGCATCGAAGTACCGGCAAAAGTGCCTAAATCACCAAGAACGCCCAGGTCGAGGCCTACGATGACCAAGGAGGGTCCAAAATCAAATAAGGATAAGTAGAAAGCACAACAACTGGTGCGCGCATCACCCAGAAAGCACCCACATATGGGAAAGCCCACCGCACAGGAGAAGAGCAAGGTGATTGACCTAGATCCTGAAGCCAATGTTGAAGAACTCCATGTGGGTGTGGACAATATTGATATGGAGGGGGTAGAGGACGTTGATGTGGAGGGGTCTGATCCCATTTCTAAATTTCCCAAGTACATTCCTCCACGTAAAGGAAAGACAAGGTTCGGAAGGATATTGATGAAAGTAAGGTCACACTGCACACACCCTTACTACCAGACCAAATAATTTTTGAAGGACCGCACCTGGAACACATCCCCCTTTTAAAATTGGAGGACTGGGATTTGGTAGATGTGGAACGCTTTCCCCATTTATCAACAGGCCAACTCATGCACTGCATCTTCTACAAAGACTCTGGTGTGACCACACTGGAGCCAAGGAAGTGGGTAAAAGGGTTGGATAAGGCGTTAATTAAACATGTTGTGGGTACCACATTACAACTACACAACCATAACCATGGTAGTGATCAAGCAGCTATTGTGCTTGGTGCACGATGGGTGTCTATGGATAGAAGATCCGATACCCATCACTGACATGCTGATCCACAGGATCACTCAGCTACTACACCCAGGAGAAAATATGGCCATGGCGTTTGGTAGAAAGACAGGCAAGTGTGACCTCGCTGAAGTAATGAAGGACAAATTCAAACTTGCTAAGAAGTCGCGCAGATACGCCATCACAAGTATAACTAACCCTGCAGTCAAAGTAGCAACGCAAATCTTGGCAGGAAAGATTATGCAAAAGTGTCGCGCAAACGAAGTGTCGACACCAGTAGTAGCCTTAGCAGCCCAGTGCACGGAGGACATACAATTTAACTAGGCATGTTATCTCTACGGTGAGTTCCTCGCGAACTACAGAGAGGCGCAGGATCAAAACAAAGTATTCCACTATGCATGGCTGCTACTGTCCATAGTGCTGGTCGCATGGGAGTTACCAGAGGATAGCCACCGGTCATGCCCGACCTACCGAAAGTAGTGAATTTCACTTCGCTATGGGCTACAAAGGACCGTCAAAGGATCAAGGATAACAAGATCTTTTGGATCTTGATGGCGATGAGTATCCATGTGGCCATCAACCGCAAACCGCGGTTGTCGCCAGCCTTTTTTAAGAAGCTGCAAGAGTATGTGGAGTTCAAGGCCAACTTCCACCATGTCTTGAGACGAGTGTGAAAGGATCCTGAGTAGAAATCGTATGACCTGCCATACCTTCCCAAAGACGACGCGATTACAATGGTCCTCGACCGCTAGCTGGTAGAATGGTGCATTGCCTCGGACTTGACAGCTGGGTCTAGCAAGACTGCAACGCAGTGGAAAAAGGAAGAGGCCAAGCTAAAGATGGAACAATTGGTTGCAAAGAGAAAAAATGAGGTTGAGGACAAGGCCAAGGCAGAGTGCACCGCCACGAAGCAGATGGGACTACAGGCGGAAGAAGAGGAGTGTGGCTCTGACAGGAGTCAGAAGTTGCCTTCCTCGGAGACAGAGGAGGAGGACCAGCAGTCGAAACAGGGAGGAGAAGACCCAGAGACCACTCCATTCCATGTTAGGTGCAATAGAGATCCAAAGAAGGTAGGGTCGTGAAAGAAGTCTAAGGCCAACAAGAATTCTCTCAATCCAATCACCTTAACAGAAGGTGATTTGAATGATATCAGTGATGTGGTAAGGAATGCCACTGCGGAACTGCTGTAGCAGTTCGAGCTACAACAGAAGTAGGTCTTGGGTGCCATTTAGATGGGTCTACATGATCTGCAGATCCAGGAGTTACAGGTGCAGACCAGCGTGGGACGAAGCAACGCGACATCAACTAGTTTGGCGCTCAGCACATCAGAAGCAGGAGGGATGGTGCACACACTGGATACGCGGGCAATAGTGTTGCTGGAGGGAGTGCTAACCATAGAGACCGAAGTTGACAAGCCCACTGTCAGTGTTCTTTAAAGGCATTGGGCTCAATTTGGCCACGCATCCCAGTGAGGCACATGGCGTGATCGTGAAACTTCGAGCCCACGAACAACGCACATTACAGGTCATAAATGAGAAAAAAGTCAACAATGCTTAGATGACTATACAAAGAGATTCCACTATTAACCTCTTCAAAGCCATCACAGACAAAAATGAGTGCACGACCAAGGTAGTAGCTGAGGCATGCAGGTCTTTCCCAGAGCTGGAAATTCCCGATGATGAACTAGTAGATGTGCAGATTCGAAAGCTCGCTACCAGCATGCATGATGCAAGAATAGAGTTGGTGAAGGGTCAGTTTGACCTGAACCTCAATATTGCAGAATTGCAACTGAAGGCCCAACCTTCAACTCCGCCAGAATTCAGAGGGCAGTGTGAGACAACTGTGAAAGATGTTGTGGCACCAGTAGATAGCGTAGTAAAGGAGTGCACCGTGCTCTTCGAGCAGGTGCTCGAAGTGGTTACCAATTTGTAGAAGGATCCCACCTTGTAAAGGTTGGAAACGAAGGCCAAGGAGCTACAGCAGAGATATGATGAAGTCAAAGCGACGACACGCAATGTCACCCTTATGCAGAGGCTAGCAAAACTGCATTAGGCAAAGGTGCTAAAGGAGCAGGTGGATGTAGCGCAGTGCAAAGAGAGCATCCTCAAGGTTAGAATAGGGCCTTGGCTTGATGAAGCCTATGCGCTCACAACCACCATCGAAGGAAAACTAGCTAGTCTACAGGGAACATAGCAGAATCTATAGTCATATAGTGCAAGGCCAATGACAAAGCAGCCGGTCGAAGAGATGAAGTAGGAGGCAACACAGTGCACTACTGAAGTTCCAGTAGTCCAAGTGGAGTTGGGAGGTCTTCGCAACAAGATCTTTGTGCCAACCCATTGACTCGAGGGCGAGTCACCATGTTTGTGTTGGGGGCCTGTCGGGAACAGGTCTCTTGGGGTCAATTTTGGGGTTAAAAACCCAAGTTTTGGGGCAGAAAGCCTGAATTTTGTATAAAGGAATGTAAAGTCTCCACATTTTGTGGTTGGGGGCGTGAAGTTATCAAGAGTCAAAAAGAGTTTTCACCCTTAGTTTAGATAGGCTGTGTCAGCATTATGAGATCCACCCTTGGTCTACAGACCATGGGATTGTACAAAAAGGAGGTCTTAGAGGAGTCTAAGATAGTTCAGTTGATAGAAAAAAGTCATAGTGGATAGTTGGGATCATTGATGAGTCTGTGAAGAGCTAAGAGCGAGAGTCTTAGCGTAGCAAAGAGGCTCTGTAGCTGAGTGCGTAGAGGTCTAGGGTAGAAGTTTGCAGCTCAGTGCGTGAACCCTTGCAGCTATGTGCGCAAGGTAACTAGAGTCTATACTGGAAATCTGGATCATCAATAAAGATAAGTATTATGAAATTACTATGTATTTTACTTCTCTCAATTGCATGTGATTATGTTATGTTAAGCACTGGGGTTATGTTTTATTGCTAATTTAATGCGTGAATCTATATGTTTTTCTTTGTTATATGAATGCAAGTAGAGATATATGTTTAGGCAAGGATAATCTTAATTGCATGGTAGAATTGGAGAAAACTTAAGATAATTCGGGAAACTATACCACAAAGTAGTTGCAGAGGCGTGTAAGTGCCTGAATCTCTTGTTAGGGTTACGTGAAGGATGATCACAGACCTTCGCGGAGGTTTTGAAAGACTAATAAAGAAGTACATCGATAAGCCTAAAGGCTTATTGATCTGCGTGAAGGTAGAGATAAAGTGTAAAACTGACATCACAACCATCTCAACATGTAGAAACTTGGTTCCTGCATCCCCCCATATTGCTTCAGGTGAGACTTCAGTCTGCGCTCCACGGATTGATGCCAAAAGAGCCAGTAGTGTAGGGATTTTCTTGGCTGACTAACACTAAACCTGGGTCAGGGCCCATCAAACTAACATCAACAAAGGATAGGTAGAAGAGTTATGCAGATAGGAATAGGTTGTTAAAGGAGTTTTGGGTTGGGGAACAGGTGCACTTGCACATCAAACCAAAGAAGAGCTCCTTATGGATTGGCTCATGTGCCAAGCTGGCACCACAGTTTTGTGGACCTTTTAGTATTATTGAGCGGATTGGGCCAGTAGCCTGTCGACTTGCACTGCCTCCGATAGTGAAAGTCCATGATGTTTTCCATGTATATTTTCTCAATAAGTATGTTAAGGATTTTAATCATGTGATTGAGAGGTCTTTATTGCAAGTGGAACCAAATGCATAATTCCAGTTGGAGCCTTGGTGTATATTGTTGAAAGAGGTGTTCATGCTCCGAAAATGATCAATAGAGCAAGTTAAAGTGCAATGGAAGCACTTTGGTCACGATGAAGCTACATGGGAGATGGTGAATAAAATGCAGGCTATGCATCCTTCCTTGTTTTTTGATTGAGGAATAGCAACTTGACATGGTGGTTTGGTATTGCTTATGGTGGTTTGATATTTGCTTTATGGTGGTTTGGTATTTACTTTATTGTGGTTGTTATATGATTTATGATGGTTTGATATGTGTTATATGATGTTTCTATATATGCTTAGACATGGTGTTTAGTATATGTTTTTATATATGTGTTGGTATATGATTTGGCATATGTTTTGGTATCTATATTTTGATGATGTTTCTATATGTACACCCGTCTATGGATGTAAATATCGTAACGAGTTGTGTTATAAAGCTCCACTATGCAGCATGTTGTAATGTTGTCATGATGTTTTTCTCTTGAGCAGATATTTCATTGTAAACACTACATCGAGCTGTGTTATAAAGCTCCATGAGTAGTATGTATTCTATCAGTAGTTTTTTGAGGTATATGTGTGATTGAACACTGAGGACGGGGCCCCTCAAGGGGGAGGGTTCTATAACAACCTTGGTGAAAATTCCATGTAAAAAAGTTAAAAACAATAACCACTGATGAATGGGACACTTATTCCAAGATGAATGTTGGGCAAGACATCCTAGGGGGTGTTCATTTGGTTGTTTATGGCTAAGGAAATTGGCAAAGGCAATGGTTAAGGCATTAAAAGGCGTTGTTGGCACATTTATTTATGAAAATAATGGAAATTAGGAGAAAAGGAGGTGAAAGGTCATAGGTTGCGTGTGAGAAGGAAAATGAAGGAAAATAATGGAAAATGAAGAAAATAGAGGCCTCATTCATAAAAAGACTTTTGAGGATCAGTGGGTAACCTTTTGCCAGTTCAGTGTTGGAGCTCTCTCTCATTATTCTCTCTCTCATACTCTTGGATACTTAGATTTTTCTTGGAGCACTCTTGGAGGGTGTGGTATACTTGGATTCTTGGAGCAAGAAGGTAGAGGAAGAGCAGGAAAGCACAAGAAGGCATCAGTATCAACAGCTACATCAAATTTTCTTTCAATTACCAAGTTTCATGTATGATTTCTTCACTATTTTTGACATGCATGGCATATGCATGTGGCTTCTTAGTGGTGATCTTTCATTGGCATGGAGGATTGCCTAGATCAATAGTGGATTACCTAGCCTTGCCATTTCTTGGATAACCATGGTGATTGTGGGTTTACTTTCATTTTTTTGTTTTGGTTGGTTCTCATGTTTCCTTAGCTTGGGTTGAGTTATTAGTCCTGGAAACCCTGGCTGAACAGACACTCTGAAAGCCCTATAACAACTTGGGTTGAGTTACTAGTCATAGAAGCTCTAGTTAGACAAATGCTCTGGAAGCCTTTGGTGGGTTGAGTTACTAGTCCTAGAAGTCTTGGTTGGAAAATCACTCTGGAATCCCTGTATAAGCTATGGGTTGAGTTACTAGTTCTAGAAGCCTTGGTTGGACAAACGCTCTGGAAGCCCTAGAAGACTTAGATGGAGACTAATCTGATGATGGTTTTGCTGATGTCCGACCATGAGGTGGAATCACTATTAGGTGGGTTGAGGTGGATGGCCTCTGGAATCCCTAGACGAGTTTTGATTGATGTGTTTTATGATATCCCACATTCGTGCTTGGAATATGGCATGGGGGTGAATGGATGAAGAGATATTTGGCTCAGCCATTCTATGGTCAACTGGAATGTGGTAGTCCCATCTCAATTTGGCTCATTGTAGTCATTACTAAGTAATCCTTTCCCTTGATTTTCATGTGTAAAGGTATTGATGTATTTATGGATTGGATGGCTATCATGTTTACTATATTGTTGTTCCTATTATGATGGTTATATGCACATTTTATGGTAGTAGTTATGTATGGCTCTCAACAAGTTTTTACTTGTATGTGAATGGATAATGTGTCTATGACCTAATAGATGATAATGCAACAAATGGCATGAGGGAAAAATGGTTCATAGTGATTCTCAGATAAGTATGAGATCCCTACACTTAATTCTATTGTTTACACCTATAGGTTACATGTCGATGATATGCCTGACAAAATGCTTGTCATGGCTAGTAGGGATCCAATCAAGATCTTAAACAAGTATTTTCTTTAGTACTTTCATTTTCCTATTACTTTACTGATTTGGAGAGATGGATCAGTTCTGGGCAATGTCCTAGGCTCTGAGCCTGGAAAAGTGGCTTAAATCCTAGGTCCCTGGCACAACACCAACATTTGTTCCATGGTTGCTGGTAGGCAAGACTGTGAGAGTGACTTTAGGTTGCTCGTCACTCCCTTGCCCATAGCATGAGAGTGACTATTGCTCAAGAGACCTAAAACAATAGAGGGACCCAGGGACAGGTTGTTTGAGTGGCTGACTTATCCTTTAAGGGTTTTGTTGACGATGTTGCATGTATGTATGGTATGTTTCCATCGGTTCCACTTCCTTAATGTGACTTAGGAGGTCAAATCATATCATAGTGGCCTCCCATCGCATGTTTACCCTAGTTGGCCGACTGCTTCGGTAGATGTGCATTAGGGGAATTTTGAGGTAAAAAATGGGCCTCCTAAGAAAAATATACAACCAAAATAAACTTTATAAGGACCAATAGGATTCAAGATGATGATGTCAGCCATGGGGGTGATTCACCATTTTTGGAGTAAGAAAGCAAAAATATTAAAAAATAATAAAGTGATCAACTACTTTTTCAGCTCGTATTTTAAATGTATCTCCCTTAGGTTTTACTAAACTTTCGAGTGCGAGTACTCATTGGATGAAAAAATTAATTCCTCATCCAAGGGGTACCCATTGTTGCATACTCTCGATGGACCCTGCTACAAGAAAAATTAGAAATACATGAAATAACGAGATTGCAATAACATTGTTTTCATGTATTTCTCAATTTTCGTGTAGTAGGGTCCATAGAAAGTATGCAACATGGGTACTCCTTGGATGAGGAATCAAATTCTACATCCAACAAGTGTTGCCACTCAAAATCTAAGTAAACCTAGAAGGAGATAAGATGAAAATACGAGTTGAAAAAACATTTTTTTCTTTTTTCCCTCTAAAATTTGATGATGTAATCTAATTTTATTTTATTATTTCCATTATTATTTTATAATTTCCTTAAGAGGCCCATTTTAGACATCAAAATTCCCTTAATGGGAGGAGGGTGTTACAAACACCAACCTGCAGTAGAAATTGGCAAAACCCAGAAAGTTGCGGAGCTCCATTAGAGTGGTTGGGGCTGACCAATCCCAAATAACTTGTATCTTGGCTTGTTCGACATGCACAACCTGCTCAACAATGATGTACCCTAAAGATTGAGCTTGTGTCATACCAAAAGTTTTTTTCTTCAAATTGGCACACAATTTGTGTTATTTCGAGGTTTGGAGGACCTATCGAATATGATGGACGTGCTCTTCCCAACTTTAGCTGAAGATTAGGATGTCGTCTAAATATGTTATCACAAATGAGTTGGTGAAGGGCCAAAATATGTCGTCCAACGTCCTCATGAAGGTTGCAGGGGCATTCTTCAACCCGAAAGGCAAGAACTGCCATTCAAAAGGACCCTCCTTCGATTTGAAGGCAATCTTTCACACATTGAAGGGTTTGATTGATACCTAATGATAACCAAGCTTCAAGTCAATATTTTTGAAATATTTGGCCCACTTGAGCTGGTCCAGAAGGTCATATTGGATACCTATTCTGGGAAGTGATCTTCATTAGGGGAGTTTTGAGGTCTGAAATGGGCCTCCTAAGAAAAATGTAGAACCAAAATAAACTTTATAAGAACCAATAGGATTCAAGATGATGATGTCAACCATGATTCACCATTTTTGGAGTCAAAAAGTAAAAAGATTATCAAAATAATAAAATAATAAAACTACTTTTTCAACTCATATTTTCATCTTATCTCCCTAACGTTTTACTCAAATTTCAAGCAGGAATACTCATTGGATGAAAAATTTAATTCCTCATCCAAGGAGTACCCATGTCACATACTTTCGATGGAACCTTCTATATGAAAAATGAGAAATACATGAAAAAACGTGATTGCATTCACATTTTTCATGTATTTCTCATTTTCATGTAGTAGTGTCCATGGAAAGTATGAAACATGGGTACTGCTTAGATGAGGAATCAAATTATGCATCCAACAAGTGTTGTCGCTCGAAATTTGAGTAAACCCATAGGAGATAAGTTGAAAATATGAGTTGAAAAAATAGTTTTCTCTTTTTTTCCTCTAAAATTTGATGATGTAATCTAATCTTTCTTCGTTATTTCCAATATTATTTTATAATTTCCTTAGGAGGCTCATTTTAGACCTGAAAACTCCCCTAATGATTCAACGCCCGATAGTCAATACACAGTCTCCCGGTCTCATCCTTCTTCTATACCAACACAATCGAGCTCCCATGGGGTGATGAACTTAGTATGATGTTCCCTTTCTACAATAGCTCTTGAATCTGCCTCTTTATTTGATTGTTCTCCATAACAAAGTGTCAATACATTGGTCCGTTGAGTAACGATGTTCCTGGGGTAAAATCGATGGAGTGCTTGACCTGACAGTGTATGGGTACCCCTGTGGGTGAGGTGAAGATATCCCTGTACTTCTCCACAACCTTGTCCATCTGCTAGAGGAGCCTTGTCTGGAAGCCGAAGATGTGGCCACAACCTTCTTCTTTCCCCGAGGGAGAATCATAAGGAAGACAAATTTCTCAGTCTTGTAAATGATCTTACTACATTTCTTTCCAGATATCAAAGAGATGGCGATAGGCAGTGCTACCTCTGGTATATTGTATAACTTATTTCCCAAATAAATAATAACAGTGCAAGGACTAGAATCATACACAACATGACGCATCCACAAGTATGGTTTTCCTAATAATACATCACAAAATTAAAGAGGAGAAACATCTGACAGTGGCTCATCTGTGAAGAGCTTGATGTTGTACGTAAGGTGGCACTGCTGGTCGGCACGGAGATCTCGTCCTTCGTGAAGCCACCAAATGGTGTATGACTACGTGTGTGGTGTGATCAGTAGGCCCAACTGCTTCATGACCTCTGCTGAAATGAGGTTCTTTTGGTTTCCGTTGTTGACAATAAATTTTAGCATAGAACCCTTCATCCACATCTATGAGTGGAAGAGTCACTCTCCCTCCTCTGGATCTTCGGGCTCAATCTTCTATAGCTTGGTGGTGGCAACGGTGGCACTTGGCTCTGCATCAATAATCTGGTTCCCTTTGTCATTCCCCTTTTCGGTTTTTGAATGAGAGTCGTAACATGTATCTAAGCTGGAAGGTTTTAGCTCGACCAATAGTGATTGCTTGGATTGACACTCACTTGTGTTGTGAGTGGGGCTCTTATGGAACTCACACCATTTCCCTGTGTCGTTCTTTGGCTTCGTGGTGTTTTTCTTTGATTTTGGCTTCAGTTGGTTGTTATAGGTCTTCCCACCTTTTCTTTGTCATTTTTTCTATGGTTTGGGTGCACATTTCCCTTACTTCAAATTCACATATCTAAAGCCTTGCTTCTTCTGTTTAAATTTCTACTCGATCTTGACAATGTATCTATAGATGGTGCTAAACGAGGAGATGTCTAGGAACTCAATCTTGTCCTAGATGTACTGGTGTAGATAGCCATGGTACTTGAGTACCAAATTTCACTCAAAATATTTGATACCCAACTTCATGTGAAGGGTATGAAAAATATTTGTGAACTCCAGTACGTCTTGGTTCCTTCCCTTCTGCAGTGTGCTCCACTATATGTATTTATCTTCATAGCCCTCGAGAGGGTAATATGATTGCTTGATGGCATATCAGAAAGCATTCCAAGTGGGTGTGGCTAAAAATAGTGAGGATTCCCTCTCATCATTTTGTTCACAGTAGGTTTCCCACTAGTATTTGGCATGGGGGGTAGCTTTGAGGATTGCAAAAGTAATATTTTCCCAATTAGAAAAGTCATGAAACGAAAAATATCTGTCCAACGTATTTAACCATTTACCTACGACCTCTACGTCTATTTGGCCTTCAAATATGGTAATGTCGAAGTTGACTTGTACCTTCAAGGGAGTCACACTTCCAAAGTGGTTGTTGGATGAAGGTGTGTTGCCTTTGGGTAGTCGCTAAAGGATCTGGGAAACATTATCCATCATCGTGATCCTCTATTGTTCGAGGGATTCCTCTAGAAATATTTTGAAAGGATCCTTTACTCCCTTGTCTTTCTTTTCTTCTGCCATTGGTGGTCATCAAGGTTTGTGAGGCTAGTCTTGCAAAGGTTCAACAAGTTCGATCCCTAACTCCTTATACCCTAACCTCATTAGGGACATGAAAAGAAAAACAGAGAAAGAGTAGACCGCTCTGATACCACTGATCTGAAATTATATAAGAATGAAACAGAATACATATACAAACATAAACACCAACATGCAACAAAAATAAAACTTCATTTCATTAATATCAAAGAACTAAAATATGCTTACATAAAGAATGGAAATAAACTAGCTCGAGCGATGGTAGCTTATCTGTGAGAAGAGATGTGGTGGCTACATGCCTCTAAAATATGTTACCTTGAGGCTCGGTGGCCTTTTTATCATTGAGAAATAATGAGAAACCCTAAACATCGAAAAACCTAACCCTAAGAGATGAAGCGCGAGAAGCTTGTGGGCCCCGTTGGGGTAAGTTGGAACATCAACTTCCCATGGTCATAAATTTGGCATACGATCTTCATTTGGCTATAATAATACCTCGTTTCAAAGAACTCCAAGAGGAGGCCAGAAACAAAGCATTTAATTGGTTCCAAACTTTTTAGGCCTCTCCGTTTTCCCTGAAAATTTCTTTTATTCCCACAAAACGACTCCAAAAGTTTAGGACCCGAAAAACTACCAAAAATAGTAAGTTGTAATAAAATTAAGGAAACTGAAAAAGAAAAAATGGTGGGGGTCCAAGTGGAATAGGAAGGTGGCCACCAAATCGACCTAGATCAGTTCTCCCCCCTTAGGAAGCAATGGTCCCCATTACATTGAGTGCCTCCATGAGATGGGGAAACTTCTGTTGAACTTGGTCCTTGGTGAGACACTTTCCTTTGTGTAGGAGTTGGCCATCTTTGAAAACCTGATACAATTGGATCTTATGTTGGCGAGTGTTCTTGGTCTATGTATCCATGATTCGATTAGTTGTGGCTTTTTCTATGTTGGCCAGGTTTAGCTTTATTGGTGTGAGATGTTTTGCAACATCAGATGTGTCCAATAATGGTGGAAAGTATCGCTAAAGGTGGTCCACATTGAACACTGGGTGAAAGCTAAGGAATGGGGGAATGTAAAGCTCAAAAGAATTGTCTCCCACAGCCTTAGTGATAGTGTAAGGCTCATATTGGAGTGGGTGAAGCTTGTGGTGTGCCCTAGCGAAATGATCCATCTTCAAATGTAGCCAAACTTTGTCACCCACATGGACCTTGTGTGGCACCCGATGTTAATCATGATGCTACTTGTACTTAGCATTGGCTTTGTCCAATGTGTTATGGACCTACTGGAATATGTGCTGAATGCACTCAATGAATATGTTAGCCCTATCAGCTTCAACCTGGACATGAGCTGAATCTACCTAAGTAGTTGCAAATGGTATGACCACATCAATGGTACATAGTGGTTGGAATACCAATCCCACCTAAAAGGGGTTGTGGCCAATTGAGCTATGGAGAGATTTGTTGTAACTGTGATAGACATAGGGGAGGCTTTCATCCCATGTGTACATGTGCGTAATGTGCATGATTATCTTGTTGATGACCTATTTCCAACCACCAGTATGGGGGTAGAAGGTCATGGACTTAATGAGCTTGGTATCCAGCATCTACCAGAGGCTTGACCAAAATGTACTCAGGAACATATTAACTTGATCTATGAAAATGGATTGTGGCATCCCAAAGTGTACCCACACTCATTCAAAGAAGAGATTAGCAGTGGCTTCTACTATGATAATTTTCTTGTAGAGCGCCAAAATGGCCATCTTAGAGAATCTGTCGGTGACCATGAAAACGCAATTGTTGCAATGCTTAGTAGAAGGAAGGGCCAACATGTAATCCATGGAGATGAATTCCCGAGGCTGGCTAGGAGTAGGCATAGGAGTATATAGGTCTTGCTTCTTCATGGTTAGTTTTGTAATGGCACAAGCAGTGTAGGATCTGATGTACTTCCCAACATCTTGTCGAAGGTTCGACCAATAAAAATACTTTTACAACACTGGCACTATTTTCTCTACTCCAAAATGTCCAGCGACCCGACTGTAGTGCGTCTCCCAAATCACCTTGGCATGCTCGATTGAAGGAACACAGAGGTGTCCCAGGTGGCATAAAAGTGCACATTGGAAATCAAAATCAGGAACTTTTTTTCCTTCTAGGAGCATCTGGTATGTCTTTCTGAATTTTGGATTGCTCTTATAAATGGGTGGCCACCTCGAAGTTTCATGTCCACAAGAGTCAAGCACAATGGCCATCTCCATGACCAGTGATTCACTCAGGAAGTCCACAAAATTATTGGTGCTGCCCTTCTTGTACATAATGTTCAAATGGAATTGTTGTAGGTATGTGGACCATCTCTAATGGGGATCGTTTTGAAACTTTACTTGTGTCTATATGAACTGCAGGGGTCAGTGGTCTATGTGGATGACCGTTTCCTTCCCCAAATGTAATGCTTCCATTTTTGGTAGGCTTGCACAATGAAACACATTTGTTTACCATAGGTGGGATAATTTCGGACTGTTTCGAAAGTGTCTCACTATGATATGCTACTCAATTCCCTTGCTGAGTAAGAACTACACCAATAACATAGTCAGAGGAATTTGCCTCAATCTCAAATAGTTGTTGCAAGTCAGGTAATGTGAGCAATGGTGCAGAGTAGGGACAATGCTTCAGCTCGATAAATCCCTTCTGTTGGGATTCAGACCAAAATAATTTTTCTTTCACTCCATCCTTGGTGACTTGACTCAAAGGCAAAGTGATATGAGAGAACTCCAACATGAACCTCTAGTAGAAATTGGCAAGACCCAGAAATATGCGGAGCTCTGTTTGAGTGGTTGGGTCTAGCCAATCTTGAATAACTTGTATCTTGGCTGGGTCCACATGAACACCCTGCTCATCAATGATGTACCCTAGATATTGAAATTAGGTCATATCAAAATTGAATTTCTCCATATTGGCACACAATTTGTGTTGTCACAGGGTTTGGAGGACCTATTGAATATGGTGGGGGTTATTTTACCAATTCTGCAGAAAAGCGTAATTACATATCCTACGATATTATGGTACGATCGATGATTCGAGCTACGATACCATTGGGTTTTATTCTCTTTCTAGTTGATCTATTTCTTCCCCTAAAAGAGCATAGCGAAGGGTTGTGATAGCTAAAAATTAGGATTCCCTCCAAATACACTACCAAAAATGAGTTGGTGAACGGCTGCAAGATGTCACCCATCAGCCTCATGAAGGTTGTGGGGACATTCATCAACTTGAAAGGCATGACCGACCATTTGAAAAGGCACTCCTTGGATTTGAAGGCAGTCTTCCACACATCAGAGGGTTTGATTGGTACATGGTGATAACTAGACTTCAAGTAAATCTTGCTAAAATATTTAGCCCCCTTGAGCTGGTCCAGGATGTCATCAATCTGAGGGATTGGATATCTATTCCGAACAATGATCTTATTCAACGCCTGATAATCAATACAGAGTCTCTAGGTCTCATCCTTCTTCTGTACCAACATGATCGAGCTCCCACCAGGTGATGAACTCAACCTGATGTGCCCTTTCTGCAATAGCCCCTGAATCTACCTCTTGATTTCATTGTTCTCCAAAAAACACATGGATAGATTTTCCTGTTGGGTAGCGATGTGCCCAGGGTCAGATTGATGGAGTGCTTGACCTGACAGTGTAAGGGTACGCCTGTGGGTGAGATGAAGATATCCTTGTACTCCTCCACGACCTTGTCAAATTGCTTATGTCACGCGAAGGAGCCTTTTTTGGAGGCCACAGATGTGGCCACAACCTTCTTCTTTCCCTCGGGGCGTATCATAAGGAAGTCAGATTTCCCAGTCTAGGAAATTAACTTATTGCATTTCTTCGCAAAGATCAAATAGATGGAAGTAGACGGTGCTACCTCTGGTATCATGTATAACTTATTTCCCAAAGAAATAATAACAATGTGAGGCCTAGAATCATACACAACATGACACTTCCACAAGTATGGTTGGCCTAATAATACATCACAAAATTCAAGAGGACCAACATCACAAAGCACCTCATCTGTGAAGTGTTTGATGTTGTGGGGAAGGCGACACTTTTGGCTAATGTAAATATTTATTCCTTGGTGAAGCCACCTGATGGTGTACGGTTAAAGGTGTGGTATAGTCAGCAAGCCTAATCGTTTAATGAATTCTGTTGAAATGAATCTATTTTGGCTTCCATCATTGAAAATGAACTGCAACGAAGAACTCTTCATTCACATTTGTGAGTGGAAGAGCCGCTCTCCCACCTTTGGATCTCCGATCTCAATCTTTTGGAGCTTGGTGGTGGTAATGATGGCACTAGGCTCTGCATCAATAGTCTACTTCCCTTTGTCATTCCCCTTGTTGGGATCTGACTCAGAGTCGGAACATGCATCTGATTTAAAAGCTTTGATCTTGGCCATCGGTGACGGCTTGGAACGACACTCACTTTTGTTGTGAGTGGGGCTCTTATGGAACTCACACCGTTTCCTTGTGTCCTTCTTTGTCTTTGTGGTGTTCTTCTCTGTTTGCGGCTTCGGCAGGCTGTCCAGGGTTGCCCCACCTTGGATTTATCCTTTGTTTTGCGATTTAGGGGTGCCTTTCCCTAGCTTTGGATTCGTAGATCCAAAGTATCTCTTCTTCTATTTAAATTTATGCTCGATCTTGACAGTGTATCGATAGGTGGCACCAAGTGAGGAGATGTCCAAGAATTCCATCTTGTATTGGATCTATTTTTGTAGAAAATCACAGTACCTAAGTACCAAGTTCCACTCATAATCCTTGATAACCAATGTTATTTCAAGGGTATGAAAAATTTTTGTGAACTCCGACATGTCTTGGTCCCTTCCCTACCACAATGTGGTCCCCTTTATTTATTTATCTTCGTAGCTCCCGAATGGGTAATATTGTTTCGTGATTGCATCTCCGAAATAATTCCAAGTGGGTGGGGCTAAAAACAGTGAGGATTCCCTCTTGTCCTTCTGTTCACAATAGGTTTCTCACTAGTCCTTGACATGGGGGGTGGCTTTGAGGAGTGCAAAAGTAATATTTTCCCGATTGGAAAATTCATGAACCAAAAACTATTCTTCCAATAGATTTAACCATCTATCTGCAGTGTCTGCATCTATCTGGCTTTCAAATATGGGAATGTCAAATTTGAATTATACCTTAAAGGGAGTGGCACCTCAAGAGTGGTTGTTGGATGAATATATGTCACATGTGGGTAGCCATAGAAGGATCTGGGAAAATTTATCCTTCATCGTGTTCCTATGTCGCTCTAGGGTTTTCTCGAGAAATATTTTGAAAGGATATTTTTTTGGATATTATAATACCTCATTTTGAAGATCTCAAAGAAGAGGCCAAAAACAAATTAGTGAGTTGGGTTTGACACTTTTCTGGTCTCTCTGTTTTCCCTAAAAATGTCTTTGAGTCCCTCAAAACAACTTCAAAAGTTGAAGACGCGAAAAACTACCAAAAATAGTAAGTTGTGCTACAATTACGGAAATTGAAAAGAAACAATGGTGGGGGTCCAAGGGGAATAGGCGGGTGGCAACCGATATCCACCAGGATCAATCCTGCCCCCTTAGGAAGCATTGGTCCCCATTTTGGTGAATGCCTCCATGATATGGGGAAACTTTTACTGAGATTGGTCCCTAGTGAGCCACTTTCCTTGGTGTAGGAGTTGGTTAGCTTTGACAATCCAATACATTTAGATCTTCTACTGGAGAGTGTTCTTGGTATGAATTTCCATGATCTAATTAGTTGTGTCATGTTCCATGCAGTCTAGGTTTATCTCCATTGGCATGAATTGTTTTCTAATGTCTTATGTGTCCAGTAATGGTGGAAAGTATGGCTGAAGGCCGTCCACATTGACACTGGGTGTAGGCCAAGGAATGGGGTATTTTTGAGCTCAAAATAATTGTCTCCTACATCCTTAGTGATGGTCTAAGGCCCATATCGGAGCAAGAAAAGATTGTTGTGGGCCTCAACGAGACGCTACTTCTACAAATTTAACCAAACTTTGTCGCCCACCTGAATCTTGTATGGCACCTAATGTTGATCATGATGCTACTTGTACTTAGCATTGGCTCTGTCCAATATCTCATGGACCTGCTAGCAGATGTGCGGAATGTGCTCAATGAATCTATTAGCCCCGTCAGCTTGATCCTGGACATGAGCCGAATCTACCTGAGTAGTTGTAAATGGTATCGCCACATCAATGGGACACAATGGCGGGAACCCTAATCCCACATCAAAGAGGTTGTGTCTAGTTGAGCAATGGAGAGCTCTATTGTAACTGTGTTGGACATAGGGGAGGTTTCCATCCCATGTGCATGGATTCTTTGAGTGATTCATGTGCAGAATGTAAGTGATCATCCTATTGATGGCCTTTGTTTGGCCATCAGTTTGGGGGTCGAAGGTCATGCACTTAGTGAGCTTTGTATCTAGCATTAGCGAGAGGCTTGAAAAAAATGTACTCATGAACGTTTTGTCCTTATTTGAGAGAATGGAATTTGGGATCCCAAAGTGTCCCCGCACTTGTTCAAAGAAGAACTTAGCAGTGGATTCTGTTGTGAGACTTTTCTTGCAGACCTCCAGAATGGCCATCTTAGAGAATCTATCGATGACCACGAAAACATAGTTGTTGCCATGATTAGTAGAAGGAAGGCCCAACATGTAATCCATGGAGATGGATTCCTAAAAAAAACTACAAGTAAGAAGAGGAGTATATAGGCCTTGCTTCTTGATGGTCAGTTTGGAAATGGAACAGGAAATGTAGGATCTAATGTACTTCCCAACATCTTGTCAGAAGTTTGGCCAATAAAAATACTTTTGTAGATCTTCCACTATTTTCTCTACTCCAAAATGTATAGCAACCCAACTATAGTGCGCCTCCAAAATAATCTTGGCACACTCGCTGGAAGGAACACAGAGGTGTCCCTAGTGGAATAATAGTGCACCCTAGAGATGAAAATCAAGAACTTGTTAAATAATGAATCCATACAGGTGAGGATTGTTTTGTAGATGAGGAATGACCCGTTGTAGATTTTTGTGAACCCAACGTTTCGGACTACCAAGTGAGTCCATCATCAGCAGATGCGTCAATAGCTATTCACCAGATTTTAATGATTTATCCAAGAGTTCTATAACGGGTCATTCCTCATCTATAGATCAAGAACTTGCTTGCCTTCCAGGAGGATCTCGTATGCGTTGCTGAAGTATGGATAACTCTTGTAAACATGTAGCCACCCTAAAGTATCATGTCCATAAGTGTTGAGCATAGTGGTCGACACCATGACTAGTAGTTGGCTGAGGTAGTCTGCAACATTATTGGTGCTACCCTTCTTTCACTTAATGTTCAAATGGAACTGTTGTAGGTATGTGGACTATTTCTTATGACGATCATTCTAAAACTTTCCTTGTGTCTATATGAACTGGAGGGGTCAGTGGTCTATGTGGATGACCGTTTCCTTCCCCATAATGTAATGCTTCCATTTTGGTAGGCTTGTACAATGGAATACATCTCTTTGTCATAGGTTTGGATACTTTCAGACTGTTTATGAAAGTGTCTCATTGTGATATGTCCCTGGATGCCCTTGTTGAGTAAGAACTGTGCCAATAACATAGTCGGAGGCATCTGGCTTAATCTCAAATAGTTGTTGCAGGTCTGGCAATGTGAGAATTGGTGTAGAGTAGCGACGATGCTTCAACTCGAAAAATTCCTTCTATTGGAATTTAGACCAAAATAATTTTTCTTTCACTCTACCCCTGGTGACTTGACTCAAAGGCCAAATGATATAAGAGAACCCCAACACAAACCTGCGGTAGAAATTGGAAAAACCTAGAAAGTTGCAGAGCTCTATTAGAGTGGTTAGGGTTGTCCAATCCCGAATAACTTATATCTTGGTTGGGTTCACATGCACACCCCGCTCATATGTGATGTACCCCAGTTATTGAACCTGGGTCATACCAAGAGTGCATTTCTCTATATTGGTACACAATTTGTGTTGTTGCAGGGTTTAGAGGACCTATTGAATATGGTGGAGGTTATCTTCCCAACTCTCGTTGAAGATCATGATGTCATCCAAATACACTACCATGAATGAGCTTTTGAGGGGCCACAAGATGTCATCCATTAGCATCATGAAGGTTGTGGAGGCATTCATTAACTCGAAAGGCATGACCAACCATTTGAAAAGGCCCTTGTTGGATTTGAAGGTAGTCTTCCACACATCAGAGGGTTTGATTGGTACCTGGTGATAACCGGACTTCAAGTCAATCTTGCTAAAATATTTGGCCCCCTTGATCTGGTCTAGAAGGTCATCAATTCGTGGGATTGGATAATTTTTCCAGGAAGTGATTTTATTCAATGCCCTATAGTCAATACAAAGTCTCTAGTTCCTTTCCTTCTTCTTTACCAACATGATTGGCTTCCCACTGGGTGATGAACTCGACCTGTTGTCCCCTTTCTACAACAGCTCCCAAATTTACCTCTTGATTTCATCATTCTCTAGAACAGAGCATCGATAGATCGTCCCATTGAGTAGCGCATGCCTAAGGTAAGCTAGATGGAGTGCTTGACTTGACAGAGTAGGGGTGCCCCTATGACTGAGCTGAATATATCCTTGTACTCCTCCACGATCTTTTCCATATGTTTCTTCCATGCAGAGGAGACTTGTCTGTAGGTCGTGAATGTGGCCACAACGTTCTTCTTTCCTTTTGGGTGAATCACAAGGAAGACAAAGTTCTTGGTCTAGGAAATGATCTTACTAAATTTCTTCATAGAGATCAAATAGACGGCAGTAGGTGATGCTACCTCAGAAACCTTGTATAAATTATTTCCCAAAGAAATAATAATAATGTGAGACCTAGAATCATACAAAACATAACACTTCCAAAAGTATGGTTGGCCTAATAATACATCACAAACTTCAAGAAGAGAAACATCACACAAAGACTCATCTATGAATGGCTTGATGTTGTAGGGAAGGTGGCACTATTGGTTGATATGGAAATCTCTTGGTGAAGACCCCCGACAGTGTATAGTTGCAGGTGTGGTGTGGCCAATAGGCCCAGTAGCTTCACGACCTTTGCTGAAATGAGGTTCTTTTGGCTTCCGTTGTCGACAATGAACTATAGCGGAGAACCCTTCTCCCACATATATGAGTGGAAGATCTGCTCTCCCTATTATGGATCTTCAGGTTCAATCTTCTAGATCTTGGTGGTGGAAATGGTGGCATCAATAATTAGCTTCCCTTTTCCATTCCCTTTATTGGGTTCTGAATTGGGTTGGAACATGCATCTATTTCAAAATATTTTTGCTTGGGCACTAGTGACTGCTTGGCTCGACACTCACTTGTGTTGTGAGTGGGGATATTATGGAACTCACTATGTTTCCATGTGTCCTTCTTTGTCTTAGTTGTGTTTTTCTTTTCTTGTAGCATCGAAGGGTTGTCCTGGTTCACCCCGCCTTGGCTTTGTCCTTTGTTCTATAGTTTGGGGGCGCATTTCTCTTGCTTCTGATTCGTAGAACCAAAATATCACTTATTTTGTTTAAATTTATTCTCGATCTTGACAACATATCAATAGGTGGTGCAAAGCAAGGAGATGTCTATGAAATCCATCTCGTTTTCGATTTACTTTTGTAGACAATTGTGGTACTTGAGTACCAAATGCTACTCAGAATCCTTGATACCCAAATTTGTGTGAAGCGTATGAAAAATATTTGTGAACTCTGACATGTCTTGGTCCCTTTCGTGCCACATTTTGGTCCACTTTATGTATTTATCTTCATAGCTCTCAACAGGGTAACAATGTTCCTTGATGGTGTCTCGGAAATAATTCCAAGTGGATGTGGCTAAAAACAATGAGGATTCCCTCTCATCCCTCTTTTCACAGTAGGTTTCCCACCAATCCTTGACATGGGGGATGGATTTGGGGAGTGAAAATGTAATATTTCCTCGGTTGGAAAAGTCATGAACCAAAAAATATCCTTCCACCATATTTAACCATCTATCTGTGGTGTATGCATTTATCTATCCTTTAAATATGGGAATGTCAAAGTTGAATTTTACCTTAAAGGGAGTGGTCACTCCAGAGTGGTTGTTGGATGAAGATATGTCGCATGTGGGTAGCCATTGAAGGATATGGGAAAATTTATCCTTCATCACATTCCTATGTAGCTCTAGGGTTTCCTCAAGCAATATTTTGAAAGTATCTCATGCTCCCTCATCTTTCTTTTCCTTCACCATGGGAGGCTTTCGAGGTTTGCAACGCTAGTCTTGCAAAGGTTCAACTAGTTCAAGCCCTAACTCCTTATACCCTGAAATCGTTGGGGACATGCAAAGAAAAATAGAGAATGAGTATACCGCTCTGATACCACTGATCCAAAGTTATATAGAAATGCAACATTATACATATACAAACATAAGCACTGAAATGTCACAGAAATAAAACTTCATTTCATTAATATCAAAGAACCAAAATATGCTTACATATAGAATGGAAATAAAATAGCTCGAGTGATGGTAGCTTATCTCTGAGAAGCGATGTGGTGGCTACATGCCTGTAAACTATGTTAAAATGAGGCTCAATGGCCTTTTAATCACTGAGAAGCAATGAGAAACCCTAAACATCCAAAAACCTAACCCTAGGAGATGAAGAGCCAAAAGCTTGTGGGTCTTGTTGGGGGTAAGTTATAACGTTAACTTCCCTAGGCCATAACTTTGGTATACAATCTCCTTTTGCCTATCATAATTCCTCATTTCAAATACCTTGAAGAGGTGGCCAAAAATAAATAGGTAAATTGATTTTTCACTTTTCTATTCTCTCCGTTTTCTTTAAAAATGTATTTTAGTCCCCCAAAACAACTCTAGATGTTTAGGACCTGAAAAACTACCAAAAACAGTAATTTGTGCTACAAATAAGAAAATTGAAAAGAAACAATGGTGGGGTCCAAGTGGAGTAGGTGGGTGGCCACCAATATCCACCTGAATCATATGGGAGCTCACCCTAGTCAGCCTATAAGATCGAGAATCTTCACTCTTAGTTTTTCTCAACCTACTATTCTTGTTCCTCACATGTGTATGGTAACCTCAGGAAATCTATGGGGAGGGTCATCTATTTCTCCTAGCCAACCTCGGGGAAACCTTTCTTCTAATATTTCTCAAGCCTGGTATAGTTCATTATTTGGAGGGCCATCATCCTCTAGTACTTTTCCTGGAGGGACTAGTTTACCTAAGGGTAACCCTAACATTAGCACTATGATCCTTGTATGTTATCCTCATTATGTTGGTGTTGCTGCACAAGGAATTCCTTCTTTTCTTGTCGGGTACAATCACACTAGTAGTCATGCTATTGGGGGTCCTGTGTTATCTGGGGTCACTTACCCTTGGGGGAAACTCCTTACTCTGGTCATGCTGAATCACATCCTTAATATGTTGGGATGAATTATCACCATGGTCCACAACCTATTACACTTAACCAAGGTATGGGGGGACCTCACGGTTGATCAAGGCGATCTTCCTCCTATGACCCATTCAGTCAGCTTCATAATCCCTTCCTATCCTCTCTTAATCTTCTAGATTTAGCTAAGCTGACAAATTACCCCATCCATCATCATCCTTAATGGCCACCCATGCCTATGAAATTATTATATGATATCCCCAAGTTTAAAGTGAATCCTAGAGAAAATCCACCAACACATATCACCACTTACCATATTTGGTGTTCATCGATCTCTTTGGTGGATGATTCGATTAAACTGCATCTATTCCAACATACCCTGACTGGAGATGTTGCTAAATGGTATATTGAACTGGATATGACATCTTATGGTGACTTTTCATCCTTATCCCAAACTTTCTTAACCCATTTTTGAGTAGGTAATCCTCTCTGCGGATAGACACAATCCCTCTAGCCCAATGAGTGGGTCTAGAAACAAATGAGACAATCTACAAGACACTTTCCTAGATTACAAACGAAATAAGAGAAGAGGAAGGAGACCTACCTTGATTTGATGCTATAATGCACTACTTTTTTGAATACCTTGATCACTTGCCCCTCAGACTCAGTCTTTACTACTCATAGCCTTTGCATACCTACACAAGAAGCCAAAAGCACAACAAAACATAAAATTGAAACAAGCATAATCAAATTTAATCCACTTAACAAATGAAGGAGCATTAAGATAAATGAAGCATTGACACAAGAATTTATGGAAAGGGAACCAGCGGTTGTATATATTAATAAAAAAAAGAGGAAGCACACAACCCAAGCCTTGATGTTAGTATCCCTCCTTGAGTGAATGTCCAAGTCCAAGCTCAAGCTCCCCAAGCCAAAGTGAATAGCATGTAGGCACTATCTCAGCATGAGGGTGCAAATAATCAGAGACCAACCATTTGGGAATAGAGGGGGATGAATTTATAGGCAAGGAAGGGAGTTAAGATATCACCAAAGATAGGGGAAGGTACTCGTATAAAGGAGGAAGATCATAGGGATAAGATCAAAGGGTAATACTGGGATAATTCAACCACATCCACAACGAACATCATCCAGCTCGTCGTTCTGGAAACATCTAGATCATGAAGCTTCTCCTCCACTTTGGGAAAACTTTACTTTTAGGGTTCAGCGTGAGTATCTAGGAAAAAGTCGTGCTGACAGCGCGAGACTCATATGATGCAACCTGCCATCATCACGAGAGGGTAGTGTCGCAGTCATGCTGACCCAAAAATTAGGGTTTTGAGCTCATTTTTCTCAAGAAAGGCTCAAGGAAACTTTTCATTAGTTCTTCAGGGAGGATCCAGACTGCATATTAGGATGGGTACATTGTATAGTTGTCAAGGTTTTGGAACTTTGGGGTATAACATAGGGAAGTGTAGGAGGTGTGACAAAATATTGTGTAATAGATGCCCCCTAAAGCATGAAGGCAGAAAACGAAGTGATGACTGAGATTCTTTACGTGCTATTGTAAGGAGTAAACAAACACCGTCAGGAGACCTGCAAATCAAGGATGCATATACATATACATATCTGATATCAAACCATGATTCCATGGTATGGACACAGCCATTCGATAGAAAGGACCATGTGAAAAGATCCATTGTATGGGTGCAACCATCCGAATGAAAACAAATCGTCTGGAAGTTTAATATCCATGGTATGTGTGGAGCACTTGGAAGGTATGCTTTTGACTAGAAATCTAGTGGTTTTTCAATAATAATTGTAACCTTTTCTGCATTATGAGTTCAAAGAAGATAAAGGGTTTTGATAAAATGTGCAATAATTGATAAAGGAAGCTCAAGTGCTAATGATTGACGTTTCTATGCAGGAAGACGTGGGAACAAAGGATCGACGATTGAAAACAAGAAGCAAAGGGAAAATAACTATTGTCCCTCCAACGGGGAACCGGATGCGGACAAGATCAAGTAAAATTAGAGCTGAATAACCCAGAGAAAGAATGCAGGATACTGAGACTGAGAATGCAAGAAGGGAAAGAGAAGAATCGAATGATTAGTGAATCCCTCAGGATCTTTGATCCTGAGGGATCACTGCTTTAACTTATCTTTTGATTATCTAGATACCTTCGTCATTTCTGTTATATATAGGCACCACGCCATTGAGCGGGGGACGACTGTTTTTTGTAATTCTAAGTTTCAGAATCAATTGTGATCATTGAGTCTCGTTGAGACCTGACTTTGTTATACTTTTGTTGATGCGATTAATATAAAAGACTTGGTGTTCATTTCGTCTCTGCATCTGGAGTAACTTCAGGCAGTGTTCCATTGGCAGCCAAGGGCCCAGCTCCGAAGGACACTTGCTTTTGTATTATTATACTGTGATTTGTGTGTGGTTTGTTTATTTTCATTATTTAAGTAATCTGATACATCTTTTATGTGATAGACTATGCTTCATTACAACTGATATCTGAATGAGTTCTTTATCTCATGTCTCTGCATTGTATAAGTGGATCTATTTGAATTTCATCTCTCAGCTATTTCCGTAGCGAAATGTTGGTATGAGTGTTATTGTTGTCAGATCCATGTGAAATAGTATTTGTAAGACTTGAAAGCAATATTACTTCGTTCAGAAACATAGTCATATCATCCATTACTCTCAGATTACTATAGTAATATAGAACGTGTACATACGGTTGAGGATTGTTGTTCCATTTATTACTGTTGTTCCATTATTGCTGTTCCATTATTGCTGTTCCATTACTGCTGTTCCATTTCTTTACTGTTGTTCCATTTCTTTACTGATGTTCCATTTCCAGATTGCTGTTCCATTTTACTTTTCGTTGCTTGATTTACCTGCCTTTGTTGTTCTTAGTGTGAGAGCAGGCCTAAGGCTGTAGTGAGCCTCAGCAAGACGCTGCTTAGCCCTAGAGCCATAAGTCCATGCTCTGATTTCCTTTCTTTATCAGTTTCTAAAGGGATGGGTTATTGCTTCCGCACCCTTGACTGATCAACCTCTTTGTGTGATTCTATATTTTGGGTTAGTTTAGTTACAGCCTAGCATCTGTTTCCTTTCAAATCATTAGAACACTGTACTACCGAGCATTACTCGGACAAATAGCCTCGGATTGAGTTACTCCTTGCAAGAACAAAACGTTCCCGGATTGACTTATTAATGTGGGATAATTAGCGGTGTGAGGGACCCTAGTTACAGCTCTACATTTTGGCGCCGTTGCAGATAAGGGAAGTGTCATTAAGACAGTCCCTGCCAAGGCCGCCACTTCTCAACCTAGGAACACCCTCCTAGAAATTCCGGAAGGTTATTGGCACATATTCGATCCCATGGCGCGGAATCAGCCAAATACCCAAACCTCTACATTGCAATATCCTATAGTAGATTCTGCTGCAAATGCCCCCATGAAGGCAATTCCTCTTCAACACATCCCAACGTTTCACGGACTCACATCAGAGGACCCTGATGCATTCTTATTTGAATTCGATGTGTTATGTAGAGGGTATGATTACACCACTCACCCCCAGAAATTAAAGTTGTTTCCCTCTACTTTGAAGGGAGCAGCTCTGAGATGGTTTATGGGTCTAGGTGGTGGAGTCATAAACAATTGGGAGCAAATGAAAGAATCCTTTCTCAAGAAATATCAGGATTACTGTAGGTCAAGAGAACTGAAAGATGAAATTTTCCAAATGACGGCCAAACCAAATGAAACTCTAGAGGAATATGTAGAACGCTTCCAGTATAATTTACAGAGATCCCCCTATGCATCATTACCTCTGCCTGATAATGTGTTGAAAACTGCATTAATTAGAGGTATGAAAGAACAGTGGATTGAAACATTGAATATCATGGGAAAAGGGGATATTTACCAAGAGAATTTTGCTGATATCATTGATTTATGCATTAGGAGTTCAAGAGGTAGCACAATGATAAAACCAACAGAATATGATAGGTTTGTTAGAGATAACAAAATATCAACAGAAGGGGTAACACATGTAGAACTTGGGAATTTATTAGAAAATTTTAAAACTGATATCCTAGGGACATTGACTACTCAGCTTGATATTGTGCAGGCTAAACAAAAGCAAATGGAGGCAGAGCAAAATCTGGCAATTTTCTGCCCCCGATGCAGAAGAAAACACAGCCACAAAGAATGTCCACTAGATACAGTTCAAGCATGTGCTATCTGTACGAAATACCACCTTACTGAAAGCTGCCCCTCACTTCCTGGATTGAAGCCTGTATACAAGGAAGCAGAAGAAGAATCAGAACCAGCATACTTTGTTAACCAACGTCGCCAATGGCAACCTAGGCAATCTGGTATGTCTTCTGACCCAGCTTCTTCTTTTCAACCTCCACAATACAATGCTCAGCAATATGGTATGTGGCAAAACCAATCTACACCCCCAGTCGCGAATTGGTCATCACATCCATTTCCTTCTCCGAATCCATGGATGAATCAGACAAACCAATTCGGATGGCCAAATTTTCCTTACACCCAACCATATTGGCAGAATAACTCATATCCTCCGCAATGGATTCCCCCTACTTCACAAGGTTCACTCTGGCAGACCAATTGGCCAAGATCGACATATCAGTCAACAGGAACTATTCCACTCCCTCAACCAACTCTGCCAGCCTTACAACAAAACCCCCAGTCTAATTTAAGGCCGCAACTCCTAGCCCAACCCAATCCCAATCCTAATAATAGACCAGTCCAATCCATCCAAATCATAGACACATCAGAAACTGGACTTGACCTAAGGGAGTGCAATGACCTTCAGTTACGATCTGGACGTATCATAGAAACAGAGGGAGACAAAACAGGTCACATTGAAGATCAGTTACCAATAGAACAACCGCTACAACAAAAGGATGTAAATAAGGAACAGACCCATCAACAAACAAATACATCCTCTCCTCCTTTCCCGGAACGATTAGTCATACCACGACCAGTGCAACATCCAGACTTTGACATTCTGGGAGAGTTACAAAACCTGTATATAAAAATTCCATTCCTACAGGCCATTCAAGATATTCCCATATATGCAAAAACTATAAAAGAACTATGCATAAAAAAATCAAGGAGGAATATAACTACTAACCCTAGAGTCCAAGTAGTTGGAACTTTATCCGACCTGTTATCAGGAAAAGAGACACCTATCAAATACAAAGATCCCGGGAACCCAATTGTAACTGTCCAAATCTATGGTCAAACCCTGACTAACGCTTTAGTCGACTTGGGAGCTGCAATCAATATTTTGACAACTTCCACCTGCCAAAAGCTTGGCATCACATCAGTAGAACCTACTTCTACTTTGTTAGAATTGGCGGATCGATCTGTAGTTCGACCCGAAGGTACTCTATATGATGTCATGGTTTCCGTAGACTCCTGGGAATATTCAACTGATTTCCTGGTAATTAATCCAAAAACCCGACTAGATGGACATCCGCTAATATTAGGAATACCTTGGCTTGCTACTGCCGATGCCTACATTGGTTGCCGGCAGGGAAACATGACCATAACTAAAGGACCAGACGTTAAAAATCTAGTTCTATATCCTCCAGCACAGCCAAGCCTGCCGATGATTAAAACCAATCAGTATCCTGTGTCATACCTTACTAACAACATCAGAGCCCCATTGACTGTACAGAAGGCTTTAGATTTTAAAGATCAAATAGAAGATGATGCCATCAATAACTTCATTAGTCAAACCGAACCTGGATCTCACACACAGTGTTTTATGATAGAGGCAGCATTTGATAGTGAGCTGGAAGAAGACCCTTTAAAAGATCCACATGACCAAACAATACCAGTAACTGTTGTTGCCAATAATAAAGTAGTGGAAATTGAACCTCGTAAGACTCTAAATATTAACGCCAACCTTACACCAGACCAAGAAGCAAAACTTGTAAATCTGTTACGAAAATATCAGGGAGCATTTGCGTGGGATTACCCTGACATGAAGGGGATTGATCCTCAATTATGCACCCACCACATTTATATAGAGAAGGATGCAAGACCTGTTCGTCAGCCACAAAGAAGACTCAACCCCCATCTAAAAGAAATAGTAAAAGCCAAACTTCAGAAACTTTTAGATGTTAATTTTATTTACCCCATCTCTGACAGTAAGTGGGTCTCTCCCCTGGTGGTGGTACCCAAGAAAAATGGGAAATGGAGGATTTGCGTGGATTACAGGGAGTTAAATAAGGCCACACAGAAGGATCACTTTCCCCTCCCATTTATAGATCAAGTATTGGACACTCTGGCAGGGAAGAATTTTTTTTCTTTCCTGGACGGCTTCAGCGGATATAACCAAATCCAAATTGCCCCTGAAGACCAGGATAAAACTACCTTTACTTGCCCTTGGGGAACGTTTTCCTATCGAGTACTACCCTTCGGCCTATGCAATGCCCCTGCTACATTCCAAAGGATTGTTCTCAGCATCTTTGCAGACCTAATAAACGACGGACTTGAGGTGTACATGGACGACTTTACACCATATGGAGATGATTTCGACCCAGCTCTGGATACGCTGGAAAAAGTCCTACAACGTTGTATCGCTACCAGACTTTTCCTGAGCCACGAAAAATGTTACATGATGATGACAGAAGGGCTCATTCTAGGGCACTACATCTCAGCAGCTAGCATCCGGGTAGACCCTGCTAAAATTCAGATTCTTTTGCTTATTCCTACTCCCACTACTCAAACAGAGGTACGCAGTTTCCTTGGATTTTCTGGGTATTATAGACGATTTATAGAACATTACTCACGTATTGCTGCACCTCTATATGCTTTAACTGGCAATGTTGATTTCTTGTGGATAGAAAAATGCGACCAGGATTTTAAGGAATTGAAGAACCTGTTATCAACAGCTCCAGTCCTTCGAGGACCCAACTGGAATTTTCCATTTCAAATCTCATTTGATGCCTCGGACACAGCAATTGGTGCAGTCCGGGGCAAGAAGAGGATAAGAAGCCATATGCTATTTACTATATCAGCAAAAATTTATCCTCTGCCGAACTCAATTATACTATTACTGAAAAGGAATTCCTGGCTGTAATACATGCTGTTAACAAATTTAGACATTATATTACAGGCTATCTTGTTGTGTTATATACAGATCATTCTGCAATCAAATATTTGGCAAATAAACCTGTTACGAATGCTAGAGTAACCAGGTTGTTTATCTTATTGCAGGAGTTCGACATCACAATCAAGGATCAACCTGACAAGGAGAACCCTGTAGCGGATTTCCTCTCACGAATACTGAAAGCAATTGAAACAGCAGCAGTGGAAGATCAATTTCCTGACAAGCACTTGTTTGCTGTTGCGGTTCGAACACCCTGGTATGCTGATGTCGCCAATTACCTCGCAGTCGGTAAGCTACCAAAACAATTAACCCCTCAGGAACGCAAGCAGATTGTTCAGAAAAGCACTCGGTTTTCATGGATTGGAGGCCATTTGTTCCATACAGGGGCAGACATGCAAATCAGAAGGTGTATTCGAGAAGACAAAATCTTCGACATTCTGAAAGCTTGCCATGACGGGCCATGCGGGGGACATTTCGCTGAAAAAAGAACAACACATAAAGTATTGCAGACCGGATACTATTGGCCTATAATTTTCAAGGATGCGAAAAAATTTGCACAAGCCTGTGACAGCTGCCAGCGAGCAGGAAAACCTGGCCAAGCCGATGAAATGCCTCTGAGACCACAATTGGTCATTGAGCCATTTGAACGATGGGCTCTGGACTTCATTGGGCCCATCAATCCATCATCAAATCAGAGGGCATACATTCTGGTGGCGAGAGACTACGTTACTAAATGGGTCGAGGCCGAATCATTACCTAGGGCTACAGAAGACTCTGTGATACAATTCTTGTTCCATTTGTTTGTACGTTACGAACTTCCGAGAGAATTAATCACCGATGGTGGACCACAATTTGTTGGAAATAAATTAGCTGCAACACTTAACAATTACCATGTCCAACATAAGATCACTACCCCATACCATCCGCAGGCAAATGGGCAAGTAGAAAGTAGTAATAAGGTAATAGAATCAATCTTAACAAAGACCATTGCATCGCATCGGCGAGATTGGGCCGCTCGGCTACCTGAGGCACTGTGGGCCTACAGAACCACATGGAGAAGTACTACAGGCTATTCACCTTATCAATTAGTGTTTGGAAAGCAGCCAATTTTCCCCATAGAATTCGAAATCCGAACGCTACGAACTGCACAGGAAGTCGGCCTAGATCTGAGTGAGGCACAAATCAATCGATTACAGCAGATTAATGAATTGGACGAAACCAGGCTCTCTGCCTTACAAAATACAGCATTGATTCAACAGCAGCGAGCTAAATGGCACGGTGCACTTATCAAGAATAAAGTCTTTCATGAAGGAGACTGGGCTCTGTTATACGACTCTCGGTTTCAGGATTTCCCGGGGAAACTCCAGACTCGATGGTTAGGACCATACGAAATCCAGAAGGTACACGATAATGGGACCCTTACCCTGGTCACAATTGACGGTTCTGGATATGCATTCAAAGTAAATGGCCACCGAGTTCGCCTTTATCGAAAGCCACTCACTCGGGCATCCTTCTGTTAACAGTTGCGACAAGATACTGATATGGAAATTTTAGGAGAGGAAGCGAAATCTTCCTCACCTATAGCTTAAGGAATTCATTTCATAACTTGTACATAACATCTTGTATATATGTTTCCTTGATTTTTTTTGCTGTTCCTTTGCGAAAAGGAACAGCACTAGTGGGATTTTGCTGTTCCTTTTCAAAATGAACAGCTTTTGAGTGTTTTTGCTGTTCCTTTGTGAAAAGGAACATCACTTTTGTTTTTTGTTGTTCCTTTAAAGGAACAACACTTTTGCTTTTTGCTGTTCCTTTGCGAAAAGGAACAGCACTTGTGTGCTTTTTGCTGTTCCTTTGCAAAAAGGAACAACACTTGTGCTTTCTGTTGTTCCTTTGTGAAAAGGAACAGCACCTGTGTGTTTTTTGCTGTTCCTTTGCAAAAAGGAACAGCACTTTTGCTTTTTGCTGTTCCTTTGCAAAAAGGAACAACACTTGTGTGCTTCTTGCTGTTCCTTTGCAAAAAGGAACAACACTTGTGCTTTCTGCTGTTCCTTTGTGAAAAGGAACAGCACCTGTGTGTTTTTTTGCTGTTCCTTTGCAAAAAGGAACAACACTTGTGCTTTCTGCTATTCCTTTGTAAAAAGGAACAGCACCTGTGTGTTTTTTGTTGTTCCTTTGCAAAAAGGAACAACACTTTTGCTTTTTGCTGTTCCTTTGCGAAAAGGAACAACACTTGTGTGCTTTTTGCTGTTCCTTTGCAAAAAGGAACAGCACTTGTGCTTTCTGCTGTTCCTTTGTGAAAAGGAACAGCACCTGTGTGTTTTTTTTGCTGTTCCTTTGCAAAAAGGAACAGCACTTGTGCTTTCTGCTGTTCCTTTGTGAAAAGGAACAGCACCTGTGTGTTTTTTTTTGCTGTTCCTTTGCAAAAAGGAACAGCACTTGTGCTTTCTGCTGTTCCTTTGTAAAAAGGAACAACACCTGTGTGTTTTTTGTTGTTCCTTTGCAAAAAGGAACAACACTTGTGTGTTTTGCTGTTCCTTTGCGAAAAGGAACAGCACTTGTGTGTCTTGTTGTTCCTTTGCAAAAAGGAACAACACTTGTGTGTTTTGTTGTTCCTTTGTGAAAAGGAACAACACTTGTGTGTTTTGTTGTTCCTCTGCGAAAAGGAACAACACTTGTGTGTTTTGTTGTTCCTCTGCGAAAATGAACAGCACTTGTGTGTTTTGCTGTTCCTTTGCGAAAAGGAACAGCACTTGTGTGTTTTGCTGTTCCTTTGCGAAAAGGAACAACACTTGTGTGTTTTGCTGTTCCTTTGCGAAAAGGAACAACACTTGTGTGTTTTGCTGTTCCTTTGCGAAAAGGAACAACACTTGTGTGTTCCTGCTGTTCCTTTGTGAAAAGGAACAACACTTGAGTGCGTCTGCTGTTCCGTGTCAAAAGGAACAACATTTGAGTGTCTTTGTTGTTCCTTTCTCAAAAGGAACAGCATTTGCGATTTTCAGTTGTTCCTCTCAAAGAAATGGTATCCTACGAATGAATTCTTCTCTCAGGAATGCCATTGACAGGTTTTCGCCCTTATGGGGGATGCTTTGCGACCATGGTCTCCTCAATCTTTTAGATACAGCAATGAACTTATGCGGTGAACATAAACCATGAGATACCGAAATCAGCACATCATAAATCGCTATCACTATGAAGCCAGTATGTATAAGAGGACAAGAGGAGGGACGTGAACTTTTCATCTTCGCTGTCATTGTCATTTACCGGTACCATTGTTATTGGTGATCTTTATCATGACGATTTCCCTAAAAATCTGTTTTTTTGATCACTAGGGAGTAAGAACGAACAATTTATATCTATCTGTTGGGATCATAAGACTTCTTCCACCATTCCCCGCTCTTAAGGAGTGCGGAACCACCCTGATGTGAAAATAAACAAGAGAGGTGCTCTGCAAAAGAAAACAAAAACAAAATATGAAAGTTGTCAAATGCAGGATAGGGGGTCTCATTCAGAGCCGGCCTACCATGATCATAAGGGTGGAAGCGAAGTGGCATTCCCATAATGGCCACCACACCAGGGATATGGTCCAAAGGTAAATTAACAAGCAAATCTTGGAACAGGAGGTCTCATCGCGAGCTGGCCTGACCACGTTTCGCGCCTACCTTGTGAATGGCATTATGGCTATCTGGTCACCAAGCCAGCATAATGGCCTGCATTTTGACAAAGCACTCTTCAGAATATACACAAAGGATCATGGTTCCAAAGGGTGAGATAAACAACTCTGCCAAGGTTATGAACACCTGTTGGCAGCAGAGCTCTGTTAATGGCATCGAAGTCGTAATATTTACACCAACAGGTATGATATTAAATCTTTCTGTCTCTTATATCCTTTGCATGTATCATATGTCACACCTCGATATATCTATCGCATGAATATTACCACTGATCATGGCAACGGAACTGACAATGACTACTGGAGACTTCGTACAGTTGACAGACGTCCAATTCCCCGGTTCCTCATTATATCACGCGGGCTTATATAAAACGCGATCCACCTTTTTGCCTCGGTTTCGGCATTTTGTTGTTTTTTTACAACATGGCATAATTTCATATGATGTACTTGATGATTGCACTCCCGACTGGCTGCTTCTCCTCTCTTTGATGGCTGTGGGCAGCTTATCAGATCGCGGGGGGGAAGTAACCTCATTACTCCATGGACTACGTGGTTGCATACCATTTGGGCAAAATAATGTACAAAGGAATGGCATGATTTAACGGTATGATGCTTCCATCCCACGGAGACTGCCGTCCACGATCTTTTCTTTTTGTTGCATGCCCTGTGTGATCCTTTCCAAAATTGGCATCGATCATCCTCTCTGCGTCACAAATACCGCAAACAGTTGCTGTTCCATTTCTGAGTTCCATTTCTAAGTTGAATTATGGGTGGAAAGACAGTCCGGAGCGAACCTCACAAGCTGACAGTTTCCGCTGCCGCTTGTAAAATCCTGGAAAATGCAGGATGGTTGAATTACTTCAACCGCCTGCAAGAATCAAACGAAGCAGTAGCGTTGGAATTCCTGCAGAATTTGCAGGAAAACTACTCCGTAGTAGGAGGAAAGCGGATAGAGGTTACAGAGGATATCATCACGGAAGTCTCAGGATTACCAGCTGTTAGACCCATATGGATGCCGAAGAAGGAAAGATTACAAAACGCTATGGAAATTTTCCAAGACGAAGGCCAAAGCTTGACAGTCAAAGGGAAAGGAGTTCTGCCGGCAACACTAGGGGAACCCTGGACCGAGCTAGCGAAGACAGTACAAAGCTATATCACCTGCGAAGGGAGAAAAGACGTGGTAAGACCTCGTCACCTGAAACTCTTAGCTGTTTTAAAAGGAAAATGTTCTGTAAATCTCCGTGCACTCTTAAATTCGTTACTACATGGCGCGGCCCAAAGCCTGAAAAAGACCCAGCACATAGATACAGTCGTTAGCCACCATGGGCTGATTCGGTTGATAGTGAGCCACGGTCTCACTCAACAGCAAAGCACTTGGGAGGAATTAGTCGCAATAGTCGAAGGAGGATCGACTGAACCACCCCCAAAGCCCGAACAGTCCTCTAGCACGCCGGAACGATTAGAGAAACGCAAGAAGGCAGGATCGCATGCCGCTTCAAAACGAAAACAACCTCCCGATATGCCAGAACAACCAGAGAAACCCGCAGAACCTGCTGATACACCCGACCAACCTGAGAGGCCAAGGAAGTCAGCTCGGCTGGCCCGGATACGAGGAAGGTTGGAAAGAATTCAGGGAACAACGGCCCAGCAAATTGAAATTGCGGATGAACCTCCAGAATCAGAGGGAGGACCCTCCAAAGGAAATACTGAGCAATCGGAGGCCGAGACTGACCAGTCGGAAGAAGAAATTGAAAAAGGACATGAACACTATGAGGTAGAAGAGGCCACCAGACAGGGCAATCAAGAAGAAGAAATTGCACAACCAGGGGGTAGCCCGTTGCAAGACCCTCCAGGTGAGGAGGAATTGGCAGCAGTTCTGGCCAATATGGGAGAATATGGCCAGGCTTCCAGCACAGGAGGTGTCCCTGACGGCCCCACAGAAGAAGAATTACCCAAGGAAATGCATGCAGAAGAGGCAGGGGAAGAAAACCTGCCTGGTTATGATAATGAAATGGAAGATAACAATCTGGGATAGTCTGTCCCCAGGATGCCGGAAGATATCACAGATAAAGAAGAAGCAAGCTTGAGAACCAAACCCTCTGTCGAGACAAGGGAAATTAAGAAATTAAGAAAGAAGCAGCAGAGGTTGTTGGGCACTATAGCCAGACTCCGGCAGCAAATTCGAATGCTGAAAGCCAGTCTGAGAATACAAAAGACTGCAGGGAAAAAGAGGAGGACCACAGTAGCAAGAACCCTGAGGACAAGAATTCGCTTTGATGGACGAAACCCCATCAGGAGACCTACTGCCGAGGAACAGTCTACTGTTCCAACCAATAACGAGGAACAGGGTGTTGTTCCAAATGACATGGAGGAACAAACTACTGTTCCAAATAGTGCGGAGGGACAGACTGCTGTTCCATCTGGCCCTGAAGAACGAATGGATATTCCAATGGAACAGCAAGAGGCTCCGATGGTAGGAAGACCACCGCAACCCTTCGTTCGCATTAAGAAGGAAGCAGAAAGCAAAGAAGTCCAAACAGAAGCACCACCCTCGGGCGTAATTCGGGTCCTAAACTCCAAGCAACGTAATAGGAAGGTCCAGGTTAAACTTCCAGCCTCTACGGCTGTGTGGAAGAAGGACCCAAAAACCAGAACCTTGCATAAAATGATGAAGGAAGCCCAGCAGGAAGTCGAGCAGTTGCGAGAACAGACAGTCCCCAAGGAAAGATATGAAGAGCTCCAACAGCAACTTCGAGACATCAGTCAGCCTGAGAGCCAGGCCTTTGAAGGATGGCAGAAGGAGCAGGAAAAGGTTGCTAAGGTAACTCATCGATTAGATAGTGTTGTTAAGCAGATGGACACCGTGTGTTCCTTATATAATGACGTTTTGACTTGTAGGGCCCCTGCTAAAAATTATGCTTTATTTTTGCTTGAACGATATCTGAGATTAAAAATAAAAGTCGTTAGGGCAGGAGCACCTATCCATATCAACACTGTTAATGATTTTATAGACTGTTGCAAGCACTATGGAGTTAAAGTTCAAAGGTTATTATGCGAGTTTTACCTGCACAATCTTGTGCTAGACCAGGAAACTAATTTAAATCCTGGCCCTTTTGTTGGCGATATACAATTCCAAGCCTTCATCTCATTTGGGGTTAATCAGGTAAAATGGCTCAGAGCTTATAACACCTTTCAGAGACAAGAAAATAGCCTAGACTTGTGGATACGAGCTGAACCTAGAGACCCAGTGACGCTATGGAGAAAGCATAGGAGTCTTATAAGGACCCCAGGTGTCATTGAGATAATAGGACCCATGCACGAAGACTTGATCTGAAATGGTCTGGAATATTTCCTGACTATTAAAGATCTTGCCCTCGATGATGCAAAATTTCGATACTGGACCTCTAGTCCAAGCATCCAGCTCAGGGAACCATTCAAATATGAGAATTTTGAGCTGGCTACCAGCCGATTGAACCTTTATGGGGAACGGATTCTGCAAGCAGGGCCATTTTGGTTAGGGTATCGATTTCGCAGTCCAATTATTTGGCACCCTGCACCCGGATATCAGGCCTTATATGAGATGCCTGCAGATCAAATAGATCAGTTCTTTGACTATCTAGTTGCTCATCACGGTTGCCGGCTTCCTCACGAGATCCCTTCTCCAGCCTATTCTCTCACCGCCTTGCATCTTAACTACAATGTTTTCATGAGGCCATGAAACAGGGTAAGCAGGGGGGTGTGTGGAGCACCTGGAAGGTATGATTTTGACTAGCAATCTAGTGGTTTTTCAATAATAATTGTAACCTTTTCTGCATTATGAGTTCAAAGAAGATAAAGGGTTTTGATAAAATGTGCAATAATCGATAAAGGAAGCTCAAGTGCTAATGATTGACGTTTTCTATGCAGGAAGACGTGGGAACAAAGGATCGGCGATTGAAAACAAGAAGCAAAGGGAAAATAACTACTGTCCCTCCAACGGGGAACAGGATGCGGACAAGATCAAGTAAAATTAGAGCCGAATAACCCAGAGAAAGAATGCAGGATACTAAGACGGAGAACGCAAGAAGGGAAAGAGAAGAATCGAACGATTAGCGAATCCCTCAGGATCTTTGATCCTGAGGGATCGCTGCTTTAACTTATCTTTTGATTATCTAGATACCTCCGTCATTTCTGTTATATAGAGGCACCACGCCATTGAGCGGGGGACGACTGTTTTTTGTAATTCTAAGTTTCAGAATCAACTGTGATCATTGAGTCTCGTTGAGACCTGACTTTGTTATACTTTTGTTGATGAGATTAATATAAAAGACTTGGTGTTCATTTCGTCTCTGCATCTGGAGTAACTTCAGGCAGTGTTCCATTGGCAGCCAAGGGCCCAGCTCCGAAGGACACTTGCTTTTGTATTATTATACTGCGATTTGTGTGTGGTTTGTTTATTTTCATTATTTAAGTAATCTGATACATCTTTTATGTGATAGACTATGCTTCATTACAACTGATATCTGAATGAGTTCTTTATCTCATGTCTCTGCATTGTATAAGTGGATCTATTTGAATTGCATCTCTCAGCTATTTCCGTAGCGGAATGTTGGTATGAGTGTTATTGTTGTCAGATCCATGTGAAATAGTATTTGTAAGACTTGAAAGCAATATTACTTCGTTCAGAAACATAGTCATATCATCCATTACTCTCAGATTACTATAGTAATATAGAACGTGTACATACGGTTGAGGATTGCTGTTCCATTTATTACTGTTGTTCCATTATTGCTGTTCCATTATTGTTGTTCCATTATTGTTGTTCCATTACTGCTGTTCCATTTCTTTACTGCTGTTCCATTTCTTTACTACTGTTCCATTTCTTTACTGCTGTTCCATTTCCAGACTACTGTTCCATTTTACTTTCCGCTGCTTGATTTACCTGCCTTTGTTGTTCTTAGTGTGAGAGCAGGCCTAAGGCTGTAGTGAGCCTCAGCAAGACGCTGCTTAGCCCCAGACCTATAAGTCCATGCTCTGATTTCCTTTCTTTATCAGTTTCTAAAGGGATGGGTTATTGCTTCCGCACCCTTGACTGATCAACCGCTTTGTGTGATTCTATCTTTTGGGTTAGTTTAGTTACAGCCTAGCATCTGTTTCCTTTCAAATAATTAGAACATTGTACTACCGAGCATTACTCGGACAAATAGCCTCATATTGAGTTACTCCTTGCAAGAACAAAACGTTCTCGGATTGACTTATTAATGTGGGATAATTAGCGGTGTGAGGGACCCTAGTTACAGCTCTACAGTATGAATGCAGCCACCTGATATAGAAGGATCATCATCATCATAGATATAAGGTCCGACGGTATGGTCACAACCATCCATATAGAGGAAACATGTATAGAATCATGAATAATACATAACTCCACGGAGCCTAATTTATATCATACAAAACTCAGGGTCTTGCGATCCATCCCAACTCGATCAAAGTATGAATTCTAGCATGCAAATGAACGTGTCGAAGTCGAACATGATAGAAAACCACCTGATTAGTGGTCAATGATGTGAACTGTTAATAAGCACGAGAGAAACCACAAATAATTAGAATGGCTATCAAGGTACGACAGTAAAATCTATGAATGTGAAATGAAGGTGATTTAGAACACTCGTGGAATCATGCGATCAAAGGAAAATGATGAAAGCTTGTCATAGAATGTGAATAAATTTCCATTACGACATGCAATCTCTAAGGTGTTGAAATGGATTTCCTAACTCATCTTCCTAGATAATGAGCCGAAGTCAAAAATAAATGACCCATCAAAGGAGGGCCATAATTATTCCCTCATCATCAACACAAAACAAGGAATAAAGTGGAATAAACAAGTATGATATAGGACTGTGGAAAAAGGTCAGACAATGTATAGGTAGTAAACTGCAGATAAGACTTCTCTTGAACATATCGGTGACACGACTCTGGAGTGTGGCAGCATTTGACTCAACATAATACCAAGGGTGATGACGATGAAGTGGAATAGTTAGATGAGAGGCAAAATGGATCACCTAAACCCAAAAGGACAAGTGACTGAGTGAGGATATCCCAAACTTGACATGAGAAACAAATGAGTGTCATGTTCAAGAGAAACATGCTTCCTATATAATAGATGTTTCACTTTCACTTTTTCCCCACTATTTCTAGTGAGTACCCCAATTATTTTTAATCACAAACTTGAAGGGGATAGCATATGCTTGTCGTATAAGTTCATTCTTCGAATGAATCCATCCTAGTAAGTTTTACAAGTATTAGGAAGGAGAAACTCAGTCTCGTCATAGTGACAAGTATTTTGTTGTTTATTTTTTACGAGTTCACCAGAAGAGTAACTCAGTATCTTTTTCATATTTAAAGAGTTTGAAAAAGAGACAAACCAGAAAAATCCATCAGGTCCATTTTTGTAATTTGTCTCTCGAACTCAAAAAGGTAGAAAACAATATTCGAGAGAACCTCTTGACCATGTCGGCCAAGGTGTTCCTTTTTCGTAAATAGTCAATCCCAACCCGAAAAAGGGCTAAATGTATACTAAGAAGATGTTAATTCATTTAATTTAACAGGTTCGAAAAGACAAGCACTCAATGATCTTTTCATTTTTCGAGAGTCAAAAAAGAGCTTAAAGATGACTCTAGGGGGTTTCCTTTTTCATTTATTTTTAATGAGTCTGAAAAAGAGATAAAACAAAAACTTGTTTAATCAGTCAAGAATGTTCATTGTTACCACCAAAAGATCCTGCAACTACACAAAGACAACCACACATCATCGATATCGAGAAAATTAATAAAACATTGGTAAAAATGTATTTGAAAACTCATAAATATACAAAAAGTAAAAATCATTTTACCATTTCACTTTGAGTAATTTGGGGAGTGCATTTTACCCTATTTTCTCTGATTCGTCAGGCAAGCTGTGGCATATCCAAGACACCATTTTGTTAACCGTTAGTTGCAGGTAAGAGCTCTTCCCTTTCTCTTGTTTTTCATACCATTTTTTCACCATTTCATAGAATTTTTGAATGTTTAAGAGGATGTTTTTTGTTTTCATTATCAAGGGAAATCAATGCGAGACTAATCATGAGATCTGCGTTGATCACACCATAGCTCAAATGACCCTCATGTTGTCAGCGCAAAAATAATTCGAACAGTAACACTGGGCACAGAGCGAAAAATAAAATGAAAAAAGGCTTCTAAATATTGTTTATGGATTATTTGCAAGAGATTTCAACGAATATGCCCATCGAATGGAAATAAAGAGGCCACGAGGCGGAAGACCACCAATCTTCTCAAAGTGAAGCATGTGTTAATGCTTTAGGGGACTATGGATTGCTTAAGTTCTTTCAGACCCCGAGACTCAGAGCTCATAATGAGTTTCTATAGTATCTCATAGGATTATGGGATGTCAGTCATGAGATTTTCATTATGGGAGATTAAGGACTAGAACTAGAGGTATCTTACATTTACTTCATCACTAGACTATCTAGGAGAGGAGAGAGGGTCCAACTACTCGGAGTTTGTACTGGACGAGAAAGCACTAATATAATGATCAGAAGGCATTACCCAGATGCAAAAACAACTATGAGTGGAAAGGTTAAGATAGAACCCATCAAAAACCTACCCTTGAGGACTATTCTACATACCATGGCTTGTATAGATGGGGCTCAAGAGTTGCATGAGCAACGAAATCTCAGTTATTCAGTGCACTGTCTCACTCCAACTGTATTTAATTGGTGTGAAGGATTGTTGGTTAACATGAAAATACAACTGACCAAGTGCAAAACAAGTCGTCTGAAGCATTTTGGGTTTGGATTGATCTTAGTCACATTCTTCTTGGAGCGTGTGCCTCTGTTTCATTACCAGTGGATAGAAGTGGACGATCCAACTCCAAGAGAGCCGAGGTTACTCAGATGGAGTGAGATTATGCCTCAAGGCGAAGGAGGTCAACAGATGCATTTCCCTCTGGTGTTCTTTATTTGGTTACGCCAACAGCTAATCATTGTAGATGGGTATGCCTATGTGGGCACAAACTTCATAGGAGACACAGGTCTTCCTATACCACCTGGTGCACAATGGATCAATGTAGGTAAAAACTTGTTTTTTGGAATTTTTCAAGTTTTATGATTTTTTTGAAGTGTATTTGAGAGTTTAATTATGATTATTTTTTGCAGATGTGTGACCGGAAAGACCTCTCGAAATGTCTCTGATAGCTTGGTGAGTAGCATACCCAATAGAGGAAGAATCTTTGTACGAGGAAGGATCAAACCCTGTAGTCGAGATGGAGCGAAACCTGGAAGTTCTTACTCGGGCATTCCAAAGTATGCTACTATAGATGATGTGTCGTTGCGGTACCAAAGGCACATAATGGGAGTATCTGCGAGACTTCGTCGGTTGTTAGGCCGAGTGATTAGAGCTGTCTCATGCTATCATGAGCATCATGTGGGTAGATAGAATATTCCTAGTCATATTATCTACATTATTGTAGGCTTTTAAATCCATGTGTCTCAGAACAGTATTTTTTTTATATTTTGACATAACAAACTTTGATAGACTATATATATATATATATATTATATATATATATATATATATCTATATATATATATATATATATATATATATATATATAGATATATATATTATATATATATATAGATATATATATACATGTTTCTATTGTCTACTTATGTGTTCATATATCATGATGATGTGCTCGGGTTTTACGAGTGACACAAATGTCTATCTAAAACATAATTTTCTAATGCATCTGTTAATGCATTCAAATTTCGTGGAATGTGTTGATATGTAATGTAATCAAAGTTCCTTTCCAGAAATCAAACACGTATATGCATGTGCAAAATTTGTGGATTTCTTACTGAATAATGACCATTCAATTGTAGCACAATGAGTTGTGAATCTATTTAACAACCAAATTTCTGATTCTGAGAGCAATTGCTTCTGATAATAGTTCGATAACTGCACTGTATTTTCAATATTATTAGTTGTTCATCCCAAGAAAATACCTTGTAAATTGATCAACTCGCCATTAGGGGTGAAGAGTGCCCAAGCTGCGGAAGATAAGTTCTGTGTGCTACGACAAGCACCATCAGCAAAACCAACATAATGGTTTGATGACATCTGCAAATCGAGTGAAACACAAGGTAAGTAGAGGAAACATGTCTACAAAGAAAACAATCAGAAAAAAAATCGAAACGCACACTAATCAATTCACACACTAATGTACAAAAGTAATTATATGGAAATCATGCATAATACTTTTTCAGATAAATCTCGTTGTGGAGCTGCACTAACACATTACCTTCATAGTCAAGAAACTCGTAGGCACCAATTTCCAAAACACGTTTAACAATTTATGGCCCATGCCACATAGGTTTGAACTTCCCAGCTCCCAACTTATCATTGGCTTGGTCATACAACAAGGGCAAGTCACCTTCAGCGAAAACTTGTGGAGAAACAGTTTGATCATAATGAGATTTAACTTTATTTTCCTGTGCTTCGATAACCATCACAGCAATACGACGGGTTTCATCAAGCCTCTCTAGATAAAGTAAAAGTTCCTCTTCAGGTGAGGTATCAGGTAGTATTTAGATAGCTAGTTTTAACTAAGGAATCTCACACATGATAGGAAGTGTCATCTCTAAACCATATATCAACTGGAATGGAGTGAAACTAGTGGCTATCTTAGTCGAGGTTCGGTAAGCCCAAAGACATGAAAACAACATGAGATGCTAGACCTTTTTATGCTTTCCAATGGTATGTTGAAGAATAGTAACTAAGGTTTTATTAACCACTTCAACTTGGCCATTCGCTTGTGGGTAATAAGGAATTGAGATGTCATGACGAAGACCCAACTGAACAGTAAGCTCTGCCATCATGTACTGATGAAAACGGGATCCTTGATTAGTAACAATGGCTTGAGGGACACAAAAATGGGCTATGACATGGTTAAAGAAGAAGTCAACAACAATTGTATGATCAACAGTATATGTGGGAATCGCCTCAGCCCATTTAGTAAAATAGTCGATGACGATGATATATCCATGCCCCCCAGCCGAGCGAGGGTTACAGGTCATGAAATAAATTCCCCATTTAGCGAATTGGCCTACAATAACACTGGGTGTAAAGGTGCTGGTGGGGCATGCTGTTTACGGCTATATATCTCGCATTCATGACACTTTTGAACTGCCAAAATGAAATCATTGTAGATAAAAGGCTAGAAATAACTAACAGGAAGGATTTTTTGAGCAGCGACATAGCTTGACATGTGACCACCACACGCCCCAGAGCGGCAGTCATTTAGGACTCGCTCAACCTCTTCAAGTGTTAAACATCTGTGAAGAACATAATCAACACCGACTCAGTACAATGTATCACCAATAATTCGATAAGGTTGAGACTAATGCCGGATGCAATGACGGTCAAATCGAGATAACTTGGATCGAAAAGTCTGGGTCTAAAGATAAATAAAAATATCTCTATACCATGGGTCAAGAGTACTAATGAGGAACAATTTTTCATCAGGAATCTTCTCAGTAAAATCAGTGGAGGTGTTTGCAGAAGGAAGGGTGCAGATCAATTCGGTAAAAAATAGTGATTTCTTTCATTTAGCGGCAATAAACTCCAAATAAAACTCTTGCAGGATAATGATCCATTTAGAGTATTTGGCCCCAAGAAAATGATGGGTCAGAATATAATTCATGGGGTTACAATCATAAATCATTATTGTCTTTCGTAGAAGAATATAATGGCGAAATCGTTGGACAACATGGACCGCTCCCAAGGAGAGCTTCTCTACATGAGCATATAGTGTTTTTGCGTCAATAAGGTTTCAACTCAAATAATAAACCACATGTTCATTTCCATCGTCATCGTCCTGGACTAGTACCATGGCAATGGTACTATTAGCCGCGGCCAAGTACAAGAAATAATCGTGGTGGTAATCGGGGGGATGCAATAAAGGATCACTAGTGAGTGTTTGCTTTAGAGCATCAAAATATTATTGAGCGATTTCATCCCAAACGAATGGGATCCCCTTCTTAAGTAAGTGAGTAAATCCCTTGGCAAGATTAGCATAATTAGGGACAAAGCAACAAATAAAATTGGCCTTCCCTTGCAAACTCTACAATTGGTGCAAAGATGAAGGAGGGGGTAGATTTACAATAGCCTCTGCTTTCTAAGGATCGATTTGGATGCCTTCTTTAGACATAAAAAAACCCAAGAGATGACCAGATTCGATGCAGAAGACACATTTATATGGATTGAGATGAATATTATAGTGTCGACGATGTAGAAATATTGCTTGAAGCTGGCTTGGATGGTCATGACGCTTAACAGAATGAGCTAGTAAGCTGTAGAAATAAGGTTGAACAATGTGTTTAATATCATGAAAGGAATATGACATCACTCTCTGGAATGTAGCACCAACATTTTTTAGACCAAAATGGATCTTTTTATAAGAAAAAGTCCCCTGTGGGTAGATGAAATAAGTTTTGTGTTGATCAACGGGTAATATGTTAATATGGTTATAACCAGAAAAACCATCCATAAAAGAAAAGATCTCACTCCTAGTGCACTCATCAATGATATGATCAATAAATGGAGCGGGATAATTTTCTTTAGGAAATCCATGCTTGATATCGTTGTAATCAACACAAACTCGAATTGTTCCCTACTTTTTAGTGACAGGTACAATATTGGAAACCCAATCTGTCAATGGGATGGGGTAAATAAAACCAACCTTTAGTTTTTTTTCAACTTCTCCCTTAATAGCAGCGACCTTTCTAGGATGCACTGGACGAAGTTGTTGATGAATGGGCTCTGCATTAGGATAAGTCGGTATTTTCTGCACCACTTTAGCTGGATCAATACCAGGGACTTCCTCATATGACCAAGCAAAGACATCACAAAACTCTTTAAAAAGTTCTGTGTAAACCATGATCGCTTCCGGAGAACAAAAAACCCCAATGTGGATGTTCTCAACAATCCCAAGTTTAATGGAAATGTCAATTTGCATGGAAGCAGTAATATTTACCATATTACCTTCAGATAGAACTTCATGCACCAAAATAGGTGATTGAAGTGGATGTGTCAGGTTATGAGAAGCAAAATTCTCCAGACACAAAGAAGTCTCACTAAGACTTGGAAGAAACGAGGAACGATGATGAGAATCATTCTAGGGAGTTCCATCAAGAGACATAACCTCAACAATACTCTCATCGGTGGGAAATATCTCGTTCAAGGGATCCGAAGAATCCCAAGAACCAAGCCAAGGATATTGTGAATGCATGTCTAGGTGCATACTAAGAGTAGTATAACTTTCAGAAGTAGTTGCTAAAGCCAAAATAACTTCTTGGTAAGCTTGTTCTAAATGACTTAGTGGCATAGCATCACCAAAAGTATCAACCTGATCTAGAGTAGGGATGATCCATGGATTACTTAAGGTTGAGATCATGTTGACCGAGGTGACATGCAAATGTGGGAGAGAAAAATTTACCATTAAAGAAAAACCTTTGAATAGACCTGGCCCCACACTCTCATAGGGAATATCGGTATTTCCCACATATGGGACATTTCCATTTGAAGGACCGGAAGATAAAAAGGCCAATTGATCGACGGTGATGATTTTCCCTTCATGAGGAAAAAAATGCACACGGAACAAAGAGGAAACCACATAAAAACATGGCATGATTCCAACTTCGTCCAAGTAGAAGGTTGTAATTCATATTTGCATCTACGACTTCTACTTCTAATTTGACAATTTTCCCTTCCAAGGTGATGGGAAAACTTGTGAGAATACCATAAGGATTGGATCCTTTGCCATCAAAGGCTTCTAAGGTACTTGGAGACTGGTTGAGAGGTGGAGATTCGATGGCTTTCCAACATGAAACAAGCATGATGTAGCTAGAAGCAACCTCATCAATGACAGTCTGATGAATCACCTTCCCTTTTATAATGACTTGGATTACAACCACAATCTGATGGGGAAGACGAGGAACATGGTTTTCCACATCAAAAGTGATAAAATTTGAATCTACAGGATAGATTCCTCCTATAGCAAACAACAATGATTTCCGTAGCATTGGATAAGTTTGGAGAACTTCCAAGGTAGACATTGCCAAAGGCGCTTGAGCTAGATCTTCGACAATATTGTCATGTTGAGTAGCTCTAGCGTTCATATTATAAGATGAATTTAGATCACACCTTTAGGAGGTGGTTGGATGACAAATTCATTATTAGGTATCTTGATATGAAGAGGGCCAAAATTGGGTGGAGCAGAAGTAGAAGGTGTATCAGTGGCTTCCTTTTCCACCATCTACTTTTGAGGAGTTTGATAATATTTCAATTGGGAGGAAACAAAAATAGGTATTGTACCACTCATGTAAACCTGAGAACCTAAAGACGTAGAGGATTGTGGTTGTTCTACCAATTAGGTTTGTTGTGATGGAAATGGCTCTTTCAGTACAATCGTTGTCCCTTTCAATAAGCAACTAACTTCCACACGATGGGGACAATCCTTGGTATAGTGATCTTCCTCTCAAATGAGGTAGGGACACTTATGCTTACGTTTGGAGACATCATGAGCAGATGGCTTAGGAGGATCCTATTTTGGGGTATCAAATTTTGCTTTTCCTTTACCATTATTTTTACCTTTTGAGGCTTTTTCTACCACGGTAGACTGAACGACATTAACCTTAGAGGTTTTACTAGGATTCAAAGAGGATTTTGAAGGAGGATTGGATGTAGTATTCGAAATGGATTTTTTCTTCGAAGATGCTTTATTGGAAGTTTGATACACTCATCCAATAATACCATCGATAGGTTGTATGGTCAGCGACTTAGAATATGCTAGATCCGTAGATGGCCTCGGAGCATCAGGCAAGAGATCATATAACATGCCAGATTGGGAATATACCAAATCTAAATATTGGGCACGAGCAATGGCTTGATCTTCAGTAACACAACCTCCCATTGCTATGTTTGCAGAAATTTTGTTGACGAATGATTTGGTAAACCATTCAGTTAACAACTCATTAGGTATTTCAAACTTGATGAGGCGACGTTGACATCTCCATTCATGGATGTGATCAGAGATGTGGGTAGCAGTATCCTATTTTAGAGATGTAAGAAAATGGGTACCAGCTTCATAATGAACTGGTAACTGGAAGTGAGTGAGGAAGGCCATGGCCAAAGAATTGAAGTCTAAATAGGCACCTCAAGGTAACTCAATGTACCACTTCGCAAAAGCACCCGTCAAGGTTTGCTAAAAGATACGTAGACGAACAGAGTTGTCAAAGTAGGAATTGGATGAACACCACAAGTGGTAAGTCATAACATGGGCATGAGAGTCTTATTTAGCTTTTCCTTCGAATTGTGGGCAATCACTAGGAATCTTAATGGGAACCAGAGGCCAATAAGGCGAATGAAATATTGGATCATTAGTGAGCCTTGAGACATTCGATAGTTCCAACATTGCTAGAAACGACAATTGTGGGTTGAAAGGCATGTAAGGCCTTTGATAAGGCCTAGTTTTCGGATTCCATCATTGTTGGTAAGGGTTCTTCCCCCAAAGTGGTAGATTTTGACCATAAGGAGCTTGATTTTTCCCCCACTGAGGGGTACCCTGACCATAAGGTGGATTATGTCCCCACAAAGGTGGGTTTTAACCAAGGTAAGGTTAGTATTGACCTGCCATAGGCCATTGAGGATCATAAGGTGGTAAATATTTTGCGTGGCATATGGATTATAAGGTTGTTTTTGCAACTGCTGACCTTGGTGATAGAGTTTGTGGCCCTATTGTTTCATGGGTTGACCTTATGGCTGCAAAGGTTTAACTTGTAGATATAAAGGCTAGTTTTGCTGCTGCAAGGGCTGACGTTGTTGCTGCAATGGTTGACCTTGCGGATACAAGGGTTGATTCAGTTGTTGGAAAAACTACCCTTGCTACTGGAAAGGCTGTTGAAACTGCTACAAAGGTTGCCCCTGCTGTTGCAAAGGTTTCCCCTGTTGCTATAAAGGTTGTTGTTGAATAATTCCTTGAGGAATTCCTTATTGGTATTGATAAGTTCCAGTTGGGAATTGACCATATGCACCGGAAATAGGATTTTGACCAAGTTGCATATGAGGACCTACTTGTGGAATATAAGGTGGATTTTGAAGTGCTTGTGAACCATATGGAACATAATACTGTTGATGTGATATCTGGGCCAATTAAGGTTGTTGATATTGGACATTAATTGCTCTAGCTAGAATACATGATTCAACGGGATTGGGAGTACCACTAACAAGTTGACCCACTCCAACCATGTGAGGTTGTGATCCACTCACATGGGTTCCACTTGAGACATGAGGGATATCTGGAAATTCCCCCCCATGCTTCAAAGGAGGTGGTGACACATTTTACCCACTATATGGGGCAACTGAGGAACTTATAGACATATTAACTGAAACTATCGGTTGCACCAGGATTGTAGGTTGGAATGAAAGTAACAGTTGTGTCAGAATAGTTGGTTGAATCAGAACTGAAGTAATGATAGTTTTCACAGGGATATGAGAGGTCACATTAGGAATAAACAGACCAAAATTAGGCATAGCATTTGATGACCAAATTGGATTTTGGTATAATGAAGAAGCACTGGGAGTTCCTGAAACTAGTTGAGCCAAGGTCGTATAACCATGTGGAAGCATAGGCCCACTGTTTTCAGGAGGTGGTTGAGATGGAACTCTTCCTAAATAAGGAAAACCTTCCGGTGGAAAGTCATATTCAGAATCATTATCAACACTAGGAGTGTGAGTAGCAAAGACTTCTAGAGGACCTCGAGGAGAGGTTGGAAACTCACCTTTTGATGCCATAGGTGGAAACAGTTGGCGAGGGGGAATCTGAGATGGTCGTGGAGATAAATCCAAAGGAACACTACGTTAATCATATGGAATATAAGGTTTTTGAGGAGATATCATCAACAGATCAAAAACTAGATTCGAAGCAAATAAAACAAACCTCTATGGACTCTCAGGGGTTTCTGGGTTAGACTCCTGAGACGATGATGAGTCTTGAGGTGGGGGGCGAGAATGAAGGGGTTGGATACTTGTGAAAATTCCAAGTTCAAATCCTTGAGCTTCAAGTGACTGTGAAAGTTCAGTATGAACGCCTTGTGATGACCCTTTAGTATCATATGATGAAGGGGAAAGGTGAGGTGACTGCAATGGTTTAGCCACGATGAATTTCTATAAAAATCAAAATGAGAAGAGATGATTTCGTTGAGGGTTTTAAAATTAAAATTTACAAGGAATTACTCAATATGAGTTCAAGAAGAAAATGTGTGGTTTCAACGTATTATCATTGGCTGTTAATTTTATAACTCAAAAAAAAAAAGGTTATACTAGGCAAGAGGGTTTACCAAGTATCCGTGAACCGCTATATACCTTAGCCAAAACCAAGGACTTAACATACACCAACCAATCTCCCTGAATGTTGTGTTTCGTGTATCACGTTTACAGAATGGCAGAATCGGTTACCTATGGCTAAAAGATAGCAACCTACTGGGGTCTCCCAATATATACTCGATGGTATGAGGAGCACAAGTTTATGTTAGTGTTGTCTAATGCATAACCGTTTAGTGAGAGTGTTTTGATATACTTTCCATATTGAAGTACCTCCTATATACCCAAAAGTACTAGAGAACCTTCGATATACTTCCGTACTGGAATGGGATTTCACCCCTGGGATATAATGAAGGTAGTTAACGATAATTGTTATATTTAAAGATGTCGGAACATGTCTCTAGCCTAGACCTTTAGATATTTGTGTTAGGTTACAAATGATCCTTAAGCTAATTGACGTAAATTTTAAGTTTATCATGAATTAGGTTTCAATTTTATGGCTCAATGATGTCACCTAAATTCCTATGATGCAACTAAATGAGAAAAATGAAACCTTTTCATTCGATGAAAGATAAACTAATGAAGGAAGAGAGACAACCAAGCAATGCATCAATCAAGAAAAATGCATCGAAACATATCTCCCTAACTTCTTGAATGCAAGATGTAAAAAATGAAAACTACTCTTCACTTTCACTAATGAATGCAATGCCAAAATGTAATATTATGAGAAACAAAATCACTTTATTTCACTAATATGCACTAATAGTTTTGTTCTTTTTCTTTCACTTTGATTCAAAATGCAAACTAATGCATAAGAAAAGGAAAAATGGATTTCAAAACAGCTAAAATGAAAATGTCATTAACTTTGGTTTTGAATCAAACAAAACGTTTCAAAAATACTTAAATGAAGAGATCCTTTCACTTTTCTTTTCAAAACAACAAAATCAAAACAAGAATATACTTCGAGTTTCACCAAAGCAAATAATTGTAATCTATGTTTGAAAATGGAGAAAAAGTAATTTTCAAAGTACAAATGATCCAATACTAATGAAAAAAAATTCACAAATATGAACTTAAAGAAACTTGAAAATAGTGTCCTAATCGCAGTAAAACTCCTAAATGGAGGCAATCGATCTCACAAAGACAAGCCAAGTGATGAGTGAAGGGTGACCTAGACCTAGAAACCCTAGAAGACAATCTAACTTCAATCACACACCAACAAAAGAAAAGTGACAATTGTAACCATTAAAGGAGATCCATCAAGGCAAACATAATGTTATCACACTAGAAAAACACTCACGGAGGTTGAGACACACTGAAAATGAGAAGAAACCCTAAATTTTTTCTAGCCTCTGGGATCAACACATTTTTGAAAGGAAAAGTGGCACTAAAAGGAAAAGCAGGACCACTGTTAATCCAAAATCAGCGCTAGCAGCACTTCTATAAAAACAAAAAATGCGTTGGGTGAGGAAAAAAAGGAAAAAGAAAAAAGTTTCAAAAATTAAACTAGACTCAACATTCTCAAGCAAAAACTAGTGACTGTATAAACCTACAGTGATGCAAACAAGCTGTGAAATCAACGGTTGGTCAAACTCATCAGAGGATCAGATCAAAGAAATGGACGGAAAGGTTATATCTTCCCCAGTGGAGTTGCCATTTTCTTGAGTAGGTAAATCATGTCTAAGGACAAAGTCGATCTCTCTAACCGAATGAATGGGTCTAGCAACAAACAACACAATCTACAAGACACTTTCCTAGATAAAAAAATGAAATAAGAGAAGAGGAAGGAGACCTATCCTGCTCTGATGCTATAATGCACTCCTTTGTTGAAGATCTTGATCACTTTCTACTCAAGCTCAGTCCTTGTTTCTCACAACATTTTAATACCTTCACAAGAAGCCAAAAACACAACAAAGCATAATAATGCAACAAGCATAATCAAATGTAATCCACTAAATAGATCAAGGAGCATTAAGATAAATGAATCATTGACACAAGCATTTATGGACAGTGAACCAAAAATTGTATATATTAATAAAAAAAAGAGGAAGTATACAACCCAGGCCTTGATGTTAGTATCCCTCTATGAGTGAATGTACAAGTCCAAGCTCAAGCTCTCCAAGCACTCCTTCTCCAAGACAAAGTGAATAACATGTAGGCACTATCTCAGCATAAGGGTGCAAATAATTAGATACCAACCATTTTGGAATGGAGGGGGATGAATTTATAGGCAGGGAGAGGGAGTTAGGATCTCACCAAATATAATGGAAGGTCCTCATCTCAAGGAGTAAGTTCACAGGGATAAGATAAAAGGGTAATATCGGGAGAATTCAACCACATCCATAATGAACATCATCCATCTCGCCATTTTGGAAACCTCTAGATCATGAAGCTTCTCATCTACTTTGGAAAAAAATTCCTTTTAGCTTTCAGTGTGAGTATCCAGGCAAAAATCTCACTAGCAGCATGAGGAACATATGATGCAACCTTCCATCAGAATGAGAGGGTAGTGTCACAGTCACACTGACCCACAAATTAGGGTTTTGAGCTCATTTTTCTCAGGAAAGGCTCAAGGAAACTTTTCATTAGTTCTTCAGGGGGGATCTGAACTACATATTAGGATGGGTACACTGCATAAATGTCAAGGGTTTTACACTTCGAGGTATAACACAGGGAAGTGAAGGGGGTGTGAAACAATACTGTGTAATGCTCATTTTAAGTTACCTACAAGATACGACATCGATTTTGACCTCCTGTCCAATTTCAAACAAGATAATTCCACTCTCATTTTTGATCATATTCATGAGTGGCAATGACATAAGAGGTTATTTTGAACCAATCTTCCTAACGAGATTATTTGGAAATGGTTCATTCGATATTTGTTACCCCCTATTTCCAAGGATGTGTCTTTGTTCAAGGTTGTTACTAAAGAATAGGCTAAATTAGCTGCCAGCAACTGGATCTAATTTTCTCCTAGTTGGGCACACTTGAGGAAGTAATCCCTAATGTTGCACGCCCTTCTATTGACCCACCCATACCTACCCCGGGACCACACTTTGATGGTGTGATTGGTTCCATATCTAAATCCATGAGCTAACTTGTTTCCTAACTTTGGCAATTGATCGTCATGTCACAAGCCATAATAAGTGCATCTTTATCTGAAAAAACCCTTTTTTGAGAAACACATCGATTTTCTCACGGTGAAGTCCAGAACATCCAAGAAATCTCAACAAACTAGTGGAAAAAATAAAACTAAGAAGAATAAATAAAAGAATAGAATTTCTCAGGAGTCTCAACCAAACCCACCTAGTCAGGGAGGGAGCACATCTGAACATCATCGTAAGATCAAGTTCCCTTTCAAGGTCTGTCAAGGTGAGAGATCAAGTTCCCTTTCAAGATCTGTCAAGGTGAGAATTTGACTCATGAGTTCCCTCGAATAGATGAATTTACTAACTTCTCGCACCACCACCTGCTACTCAACATTCTTTTGTATTGAGTCATCCACTCCATGCACAACCTCAACAAAAAATGGTTGTCGAGGCTCCTCAACCTTCGCAAGGGGGCAATGAGGGATCATTGTAGTGAAAACAAAACACCCCCATTTTATTCTATTATAATAGATATGGGGACCCTTTTGGCATTGCATGTAGAAATTGAGTGGGATTGCTTCATTTCAAGTCTAATTTTCTTTTTAACTACACTTGTTTTATTTTTATAGTTTGCCTAAGTTTGATTTAGTTTGTTTGTTAATAAACTTTGTAAATAAGTTTTTGTTTTAAACATCTTAATTACTTAGATTAATGAATAAAATATCCGTCGAGACCAAGATGTGTGCATAGGCTTTAAGCCGTAATCATTGAAAAATGTGGCATATTGATTAAATATATATTGGAGGTTTTGGGCATTGACACTTTGATATCAGATGCATCCTTTTGGAAATATCTGATACCCAAAGTGTGATCCATCATATTAATGAAGCTACTTTTAATAAATGTATATTATAAAGTGGCTAGGCCATAAAACATATGATAATCAACTGTCGGAGTAAAGGACCCACATTCCACGTCATTCTCTCCGCTCTCGCATATCAGAGGTAATGTATATCGGGTATTTCCTTTTGAGACATATTTAAAAAAATCTGATAAAATAATTTGTCGATACTCCAATATGGTTCCTCGCTGATATTATGATATTCCAATCTTCTAATATGCCAATCTGCTAATATGCCAATCCACCGATATGCCGATAAACCTTGCCTCTCTGAGTTCTGATAATCATATCCCTCCAATCTTTGATATTCCGATGGTCATGATCATTGAGACTCCGATATACTCATACCTCTAATATTTGATATTTCCAATCCTACGACTCTCTAATAAACCCCTCCTATCCATATTAGAACTTCCTTTCGGGTGTCATGTTTTTCAACCCTCGATATCAAATCTTCGATACAAGGCCTCCGATATAATGGACCTAATAAAATTATTAAAGGGAGTTGAATGTGATATCGGATCTGCTCCATGTCAGAGCCAACCAATATCACAAATATTTTGTTTTCTCTCATTTTAAAATGTTTCGATGAGCTTACCTCTAATACCACTCAGCGCTTGCCACGTATAAGTAAAATCCACTTAATTAAATTTAAAAGGTCTCTTGGAATAAGTATTGTTTAACACATTTTTATAGTTTATTCTATGTTTTTTTAATATTAATAAAAAATACAACTATTTACCATTGACTCTTTTTTCTGTTTGACAGAGAGGCTTCCATGACCAAAGAAGAAACATATCCAATCAAATAAACTCCTCCAGCTGGCACAAAGCAAACTTAAAATGAAAGGGGTGATTGAAGATGTTACTAAAAGATCACCATGCCTGTGAATTCCACCTATCAGTGTGAAGGAAGTTGTACAGTCTTATGAGAGGGCTAACCAAACTGGGTGATCTTAGCAATATTTAACTGTGGTAATATATATTCTTCCAAAAAGTTCCAATTGCAGAAAAACTACCCCATTCATTTACTTGTATTACTTTGTTGTTAAGAGAATCAGGGTAGTCTATTAGCTCTGTAAATCTTGTATAAATACCCCTAAATTTCGATGCAAAGTAGGGGGGGTCATGATCCACTCAAGTAGGATTCTCTGTAGTTGTTCGATTTGTGCAATAGCACTATTTTTATGTACAAGAAGGTCGATTATAGAGAAAAATTAGGGTTTCGGTCTATGTTCTCATTGCTTATCACTATTATAGGCAATGTGATTATGGGTATGAGCTACTCTAGGACTACATATTTTGTAATAAGATTTGGCACTATTTAATAAATTTCCATTCTTGTGTACTATTACAAGAATGATGAATTTTCATATTTTTGTCAAATTTTTATAATTGGTTTTGATATACATCCTAAGTAGTATGTTTCTTTGATCTCTAACACTACTATTGAGTCATATTGTGATATGATGTTGAAGTCTCGCAGGAGCTATCTCCAAGAGGCAGAATGAGATCGAAATAATACTTAATTCATTGCAATATACTTGTGGTGAATGATAACTATGTATTATTCATTTACACGTGTATTTAGATTTTATGTGTATTAATTGAAATTAACTATTTCTTTTGATTAGTACAAATTTTATAATGAATTATGTTTAATATGAATTCAAGCTTGTAGGTGGACTTACCTTAATAAATATTTATTAAAGTATATTCATTTACCTAGTTGTTTTAACCTTTTATGAGTCTACAAACTATTTTTGTATTCATAATCGAATATTAATTCTAGATTCATTCATAAACCAACCCTTCCGCTTGTTTTATTTAATTTTCTCTCTGATTGGGAAAGGGCTATCCCATTCTAGTTCGAGATAGGTTTTTCATGTTTTAGATTATTTTTTCATTTAAATCTTAGTTTGAATAAAGTCCTATCTTAAAGAGGAAAATAAATAATTTAATTGTGGTTTGATCAGCCCTTTTAAATCGATCAAATCTTTGTGTCAATTTACTTCTTTAACCCACATCTTAAAGATCGATGCAAAAGAAATGTAACATGATGTAATATAGGTGTAAATAGATTAATTATTAGTTTAGGTTTTATTAATTTTATATTAGTTTAGATTTATGTTTAAGGGTAACTGGAACCTAACCAGTCGAAACCACCAGATTCAACAGATAAGGAGCTGCTTTAAGTTCCCGACTGGGTGGTCTCCCCTGAAGTTGATGGAGGAAAATTTTTCCGATCAACAGGGACCCTATTTCTATTATGCCAATAACCTATACATCCTTATGTACCAATATCAAGTCAATTTCACCACATGAGATGAGTCATACAATATTGCTAAGTCGAGTTCTTCCTCTAAGGAATCGACCACCCCAACTGCTTCCACTAGACATCTCACACTAGATAAGCCTATGGAACTAGTATGTTTCCCACCTAAGGGTTTCATTCATAAGACAATGCACAATATATCTACACCGGATGCACAACACTATAGAATTATTGAGGATTTAGTCCAGGCTCCTTGTGCCATGTCTACTTTGGAGGTTTTGCAGAGCTGACCTCAATAACGCGAAGACTTGTTGACTGTGATCAAAGGGGTGGATCCCTTAGAGTATTCTCTCATCAATTTTAATGTTGTCACTCCTCGCTCTAGAATTTCCCACCAGATCACCTTTTAAATCAATCTATGAATTTTCTAGACCAAGCAGTAACACCTCAACCAGAAATTGATTCGTGTGTATTCCTTTAGGTAGGTCTTCATTATATACATGCGAGAGAGACTGTCCACTTCATCTCCCGATGACTATTCATATTACTTATTTATCTATTTACATTATATTCACCCAATCATGAGGATTAGGTGTCAACATTCCCCCCCTTAATTTGAAGGGATGTTGGTGAGTCCAAGCATCATTCTGAATCGTTCAAGCTTTTCTCTTCCAAGCGCTTTGGTGAAGATCCCTGCAATTTTCTCATTAGTAGAACAATGATAGAGATGGATTGTTTTGGCCTCAACATGATGTCGAATCAGATGATATTTAGTATTGATGTGCTTCGTTCGATCATGGAACTTTGGTTTCTTGACCAACTTTATTTTAGAGGTATTTTCAATCATGAGTGGAGTTTATTGTACTTGTTTTACCTACAAATCTTCAAGAATTTTCCTGAGCCACACAATTTCTTTTGTTTCTTCGGCTACTGCCACGTATTCTGCTTCTGTTGTGGAATCTACTGGAATTGATTGTTTGCTTGATCTCCAAGAGATAGCTCCCGATCCAAGACTCATAGCATATCCTAAAGTAGATACCCCAGTTTCTTTGTCTCCATCGAAGTCTGAATCAGAGTATCCAATCAAGCTGAAGTTGTCCACCTGTGTATACTTGATTCCAAAGTCTTGAGTTCCCTTCAAGTACCTTAGAACTCTTTTTGCAGCAAACCAATGTCCCTCACAAGGCTTTTGCATAAACCTAGAGAGGATTCCAACAGCAAACGAAATGTCTGGTCTAGTAGTAGTTAGGTAGTTGAGACTTCCTACAAGCTGTCTATACTTTGTTGCATCCTCAAATTCTTTTCCTTCAATAGATGTGAGCTTTAAGTTTTGTTCCATTGGAGTAGTAAGAGGATTGCATTTTGTCATGCCAAACCTGTTCAACATATCTCCAATATATTTCTTTTGAGAAAGAAATATTGACTTCAGATGTTGGGTTACTTCAATGCCAAGATAGTAATGAACATATCCCAAATCAGTCATTTCAAAACTTTTCCCCAATTCCTTCTTTATGGATGCAATGTAGCTTTCATTGTTCCCTGTCATCAAAAGATCATCTACATATACCACAAGATATACAACTGTTTTTCCAACTTTCTTGACAAATAAAGTTGCATCATCAAGATCATAATGTTTGAAATTGAGTTTCAGAAGATGCTCAGTTAGTTTTTCATACCAGGCTCGTGGTGCTTGTTTGAGGCCATACAAAGACTTCACCAATTTTCATACTTTATGTTCATGTCCTTTCATAGCAAATCCTTCAGGCTAGGACATAAAAACATTCTCTTTTAGATCTCCATTCAAGAAAACAGTTTTTACATCCATTTGATGGACTTTCCAACCATTCTGAGCTTCTAGGGCAAAGAGTGTCCAGATGGTAGCCCATTTTGCTATGGGGGAAAAAGTATCCTCATAATCGACCCCTTCCTTCTGTGCAAAACCTTTTGCCACAAGCCTAGCTTTGTGGTTTTCAAGTGAGCCATTAGATTTATACTTGTTCTTGTAGACCCACTTGCAGACAATTGGTTTGATTCCTAATGGAGGATCAACTAGCTTCCAAGTGTCGTTCTTTATGAGGACATCATACTCCTTTTGCATCGCTTCTTTCCATTCATCATGAGAAGCATATTCTTTGAAGGAAGTTGGTTCAAAATCTCTAGACAAGTTCAATTCACAATCATAAGAAACATCCATATCAACAGGTGAATTAGAGTCATCCACATCACCTCCATTTTGTCGGTTTGAATTTCTAGTTCCTGTCTTTCCAACCTCATCAAGATGAACACTTTCAAGTGTCTTTGTTAGCCACTTTGGGGGACCTTTCCCAGATGGCCCAGGCTGCTCCGTTGATTGAGTTGGGACTGAATCAAGATTGAGTCTCCCAATTCTATCAATCACATCACTTAAAGAATCATCTGTTGTTGGAGTTTCATGCGAGGGAGAGTGTTCCTCAGAAGAAGATTCCACATGTTGATCTAGTATAGGAATCCCCCCTTCAAGATGTGGAATCTGATTATCAAATTCTTGAAATGATTCTTCCTTTGGGAATCTATCCAAGCGATCAAGTTGCCACTCAACAACACTGTCAATTTTGGATGATTCAAGAAACATTACATCTCTAGATACAACAAACTTTTTATTTACTTCATCATAGAGACGGTATGCTTTGGAGGTGTTTGAATACCCCAGGAAGATACATTTACGACTTCTAGCACCAATTTTGTTTCTATGTACCTTTGGTATCAAGGCATAACAGGTGGAACCAAAGACCCTGGGATGATCTATCGAAGGAACATGTCCATACCACATTTCATAAGGAGTCTTATCTCTAATAGAATTAGATGGACATCTATTCTTTATATATGCAACACATAGAACAACATCATCCCAAAACATTATCTTTACATTTTTGAAGAAGAGCATGGATCGTACCATATTTAAGATTGTCCTATTCATTATTTCAACTACACCATTCTGTTGGGAATTATAAGGCACAGTTGTTTGATGTTTGATCCCATGTTGGCAAAGATAGTTTTGAAATTCATTTGATGTGTATTCTTTTCCATTATCAGTGTGAATAGACCCAATATGAGATTGTGCATCATTTTCAATCCATTTATGAAAATTCTTGAATGTTTGAAAAGCATCAGATTTGTTCGTCAATAAATAAACCCAACACATTCTGGTGTAGTCATCAATAAATGTCATCATATATTTATTTCCATTTGCAGAAGGAATAGGCATTGGACCACATAAATTTGAATGAATGAGTTCAAGTTTTCTAAGTGCTTTTGAATGTGAATCATGAAAAGATTGTTTGCTATGCTTTCCTAGGATGCAAGTATCACATTGCTTAAGTTTCCTAGGAATTGTAGGCCAACTAGCAACACCATTTTTCTTCAACAAACGGAGACTGTCATAGTTCAAATGTCCAAATCTAGCATGCCATAATAAACTTGATGGAAGTGTACCTTATTCATGATGAGAATTGTATGAGAAATGTTGTGCACGAGCAGAGGTTCCTTGCAGCTTGAGAAGCCTTTCTTCTTCTATTCCCTTCATGACAAGTGAGTAGTTAGATGCTTTTCTCGCCTCAAGCTTGCCATCAAACATATGAATGGAGTGACCTTGCTGATGGATGTGAACCAAGGATAGCAAGTTTCTCTTGAGCTGTGGGAGTTATAGAACATGATGCAGAAGAAAGTCTGGAAGACCAAGAAGTTTAAGCCTGACTGTGCCAAGCCCCGATGGCTTGATTTTTGATTGGTCTGCAAAGTATACTACTCCATCAACATTGTTAGTAAATTCTTCAAAAAAATCTTTTCTATGAGTCATGTGGAAGGTTGCTCCTGAATCAAGCAACCAATCATTTTTCCAAGAATCAAGTGAAGCATTAAATAAATCTTCATTTACTCCAATATTACATTGTGCCACAACATAGTGAGTGGATTCAGGTGCTTTACCTTTGTCTGTATCATCAGTTTTACCTTTCTGTTGGTTTCTTTTCTGCTCAATTTTTTCCCATGTTAGCTTGCATGTAGAGGCATCATGTGATCCATTTCTTTTGCAGCAAATGCAGTGCAAATATGCCTTTTCTCCTTGAGAATGTTTACCCCTCTTTCCTCTTAAATATCTTCCTCTTCCTCTTCGACCACCTCTTCCTCCTAAAGAATCTTGAGCAGGATGCTTTTCTTTATGAGCAAGGCACACAGCCTCTTCAGAAGATTTAGGGGCTGTCTTCTTTCCAAAAGCTTTCTCTCTTTCAGCAATCTTTTTCACAAGAGAATCAAAGGTGATATCTTTGAGATTTCCATTTTCTTGCAATGACTCAAGATAATTGGATTAAGTAGGATAAAGTGCCTTGAGAAAAGTGATAAGAGGAATATCCAATTCAACCTTATTGGATTTGATATCATGAATTATAGACTTTACTTCAGATGCAAGAGCAAGAGGATCATTATTTTGCAGTTCAAGAGTGAAGATTTTAATCATGAGTTGAACAAATTCAAGTGAAAAATGTGAGTCATAGAGTTCTTTCAGCTTTTGTAAGGCTTCAAAGGCAGTTGAAAATGACAAAATATGGCGACTCACCTCTTCATTTACAGATGTTGCAATTAATGCATAAGCTTTGTTGTTCTTGTTTTCCCAAATGATGAGCTGTTTGTCTGAGGTAGGCTGTACTGGTTCATTGTCTCCGTCTCTGACACACACTCCTTTCCACAACTCATTGAAAATGAGGGTGTGTTTTATCATCCGGGACCATTCAGGATAGTTCTCCTTGCCAATGAGAACTATTCCCACCATGGGTATGACTGAATGCATTATGTAAAAAAATTACTTCTACTAATAGAAAAATACTTCTGCCAATATACAGTAAAATTGTACTTCTGGTGGTAATTTTTTTTTTTTTAATTACAATTGAAAAGGGCATTCTCTCGATATAGGGCTTTGTAATGTCTTTGTATTTAATGAAAATATAAAACATAGATCAGCTATGCATTCTCAAAAGATTTCAAATCTCTTCCTCGTCATTTTTTCCGCAACGTTCTTGAATTGTTTTACATGAAAAGGCAACAAAGCTATTTGAATTTGGTCTTCACCAATCTAATCTCAACGTATATACCATAAAACTTCAATACAATTCCATGTGTTAAACAGTGTTAAGAGTACAGTCAATAGCATTCAAAGTACATTCAACATGTGGCTATTAACACATTTTACATGCCAAAATGTCTTCAGCGTATATACCAAAAACTTTCAAAGTATATGCCAACGTTATGTGAAAAAACTTCAACGTGTATGCCAAAAAAACTTCAACATATATACCATCATTCACGCAGCAAACTTTGGTGCATTTTCCATGTCAGGCCAGCGTTAATATAATACCAAGCCAGCGTTAAAAGCTTTCTAATACCTCAATTTCTTTCAATAATCGGTGTGGAGTCTCACTTGAGTGCGAGCGGCTTCATTTACGAGCTATTGAGCAATAATCGTGACTGCATAGCTAGAGGAACAACATAATTTGTTCAAAGCGAGAGCATTCTATTCCCATATCATACACTATGGAGTACATTAGTCCAGAGGGGCTACATCTGGATGGGCGTCGACCATTGGAAATGCGACAGTTACATGCACAGCTAGGATATTTTGACAAAGCCGATGGCTCTGCTATCTTTGAGATGGGGAACACAAAAGTTATCACAGCTGTATACGGACCTCATGAGGTTAAGAGAAAGAATGAAATTCAGCTCTTCAAAACACTAAGCACGTTAAATTCTTGAATTATTTTCCATGATTAACAGAATAGATCCAAAGAATTCCTCAAACAAATAGCCGTGTTCATTGACAATACAAAAAATGTTTTTTTTTTTTGGATATGGAGCAGCATCAACGCATAGTAATGAGCAGCGTTGTAATGAGCAGCATCAATGCATACCAATGTCAGACCAGCGTACAACACACAACAACGATAGTGGAGGGGACAGAGAGTAGTAGGCAGTGGATAGAGAGCAGTTGGTAGATGGGAGTTACAACTATTTTGGGAGCTGGCTCTGTTACCATGTCAGACCAGGCAGTAACTCCTCAACCAGAAATTGATTCGTGTGTATTCCTTCAAGTAGGTATTCATTATATACATGAGGGAGAGACTGTTCACTTCATCTCCCAATGACTATTCATATTACTTATTTATCTATATACATTATATTCACCCAATCATGAGGATTAGGTGTCAACAGAATCTTCCATAAGAAAATTCATCGAACTTTGGTGGATGAAGGTTCTTCTACGTATGTTATGTCAACATCATGTTGGAATGCTCTCAATTGTCTGGTGCTCGCTAAGTCTACTACCACTCTTCAGGAATTTGATGGACATCATTTCATACCTCAAGGGGTTCTTCCCTACTTTTCCATCGAGCTAGGGGGCAAGACTACCTATGTTGATGTTGAATTCATTGACATTGCTTTATATTATAACCTCCTCCTTGGATGTAGTTGGTTCCATGTTGTGATTGTTGTCATGTATTCAGTATTTTTTGTTCTTTTATTTCCCTATGAAGGAAACATAGTCACGATTGATCAGTTGGACTATTGTGTGTCATCAACCCAGCTTACTACTTTGGGGAATTCTCTCCCACTTGTTGGAGATAACCCTGGGGGTTATGAGAGTGTTGGTATGAGATTATTTAAGAGTTCATCTCTTATGGGATTCTTTCGTTTACCCCCACCCAAAATTCCTTCTTCTCCTAGAACTCTTCCTATGCAAATGGTCTCTTCTGTCACTTGTGGATCCCATAGGTCTTCTGAACCTACCTTCTTTTATAGATGTAGATCATCATGGTTAGGATGTGTCATCATTCGTGGAAAATATTTCCTCCTTGGCAGTCCTATCAGTACCTCTTGATGGTGGTAAGAAACTCCATCCCAATATGGAATATGACCAGGATCCTTTTGCCACACAAGGCATCACTCCACCTCTTCCACGTGACTCCCTTGATGACAAGTATTCTTCTCGACAAGTCCTGTTAGAGGTCATGGATTCACATATTGATCATCTTATGGTGATTATACCTCTTGTAGGCTATAGTCTTTCTGATTTGGAAAAGTTAGAGATTAATAAACTAAATCTTGAATCGACCCAAGGGGAATCTCCCTGACCCTCCTTGGAAGTGCCACCCATGGACCGAGTTAATTCTTTAGTTTCTAATGCTGAACTCTCCCATGAATTTTCAAAATCCTCTCCGCTTATTGAAAAGTGCCTTGTACCCCCTTTACATATTGATAGTCCTTTTCAAGAAGCTAACACTGCTCACGAGACCACTCACTTTGTATGTCCTCTGGTCATTCCTGACAATGTCATGGTTCTAGGTATTCCCTAGTATCATCAAGCTTTAGAAATCAAGGATTTCAACTTCCTATGGCATGGCTCCCTCATGGTGTGACATATGGTATCTCCACGCCTCCATGAACTCATGTATGTAAATCCTTGGTTTATGCCCAATAGTGGGCACACCTTGACATGACCTATTAGACTCAGTTACACTTCTACATTTTTTTACCTAGGAGTGTGTGTGATATTTTCCTCTCTTTTTTGTTTTGGTGTGTGAAGTGAGCATTTTTCTATTATCTCATATATGCCAAAAATCCAAAAAACGTATATATATATATATATATATATATATATATATATATATATATATATATATATATATATATATATAATATATATATATATATATATATATATAGATATATATATCCTATTTTTACCGAATCAATGTTTATTTATTTCATTATGTGATTTAACCATGGGTCTAGCATTTCTATATGGTTTTTACAAGATAGGGTGGCGTTTTTTGCAAAATTCAGTGCATCTTAGGTGTGTTTCTCTTACCAACATGCAAGGGTAGGTAACATATCACCCTCTTCATTGAATTGTTGATTGTCAAGGCCACCATTGTGCCTTTGGTGTGACCCCATCAAGTTGCAGAATCAACCTCTTTCTTTTGTGTGCATTGTAGCTTGCCGATATTGCTTACTTGAACATGGATTCCCTAATGTGGCTCATTTTTTTGTGTTGGTATCCATGTAATCACTTTCATTCTCTTTTTGGAATCCCTGTTTATAAACTACCATGACTTAAAATCTAAGCCTCATGTCCTCTTCTTCATCATTTTATGGCTTTACCCTGGGAGGATCCACAGTTTATCCCTTGTGATTGCCACATTTTATCAGCCTATTTATGCATGATGAGTGTTGGTTTTTCGCATTACATCGACATTATTTTCTTGGCCTACCATTCACCTTCACTTGGTGTTTTACTCTTTCTTGGAGGGATCATTGTGATGAGTGGTCTTATTATCCCACTTCTTAACCTTTATATGTTTTGAGTTGTTCCACCATGACTGGAACTAATTACTACACTTTATACCACTCGTTCCTTCAGGAAGAGTTTCCTTTAAGCTCTTTTCAAACTCCGTAATTTAGAAAATATTGTCGAGTGAACTTGTCTCCTTCACGCTAATTAAATTACTTGAAGTGACATCTATTCAGTATAGGTTTAACCCTTTTCTATAATGAGTAGGCTAATTACGAAAAAGGAATACTCTAGTCCTTTATGGCTAGAAGAGTTCTCCCTTGTATTATTTCATCTCATTTTTGGGCTTTGGGGATTAAATTTACCGGAAAAGGAACTTATTGAGAATACTTGTCTTCTCTTTCATGCTAATTAAACCATGAAGGAGACTAAAAATAGAAAACGGGAAGGGAACATTTATTTTTTGTAGTCATAAAAGTGGAAACATTAGTTGCGTCGCCCTTGAACATGGCACATGTCTACATCATTATCTCACAATTAGGTTTAATATTTCCTAGGAGTCGTGCCATACATGTGATTTTGTCTACTCCTCTAGATAGTTACTCTACCATTCACTATGGAGAGTGCCTCAGGGCTTCCTGAATTGGTACACAATATCATGCAATGCTCATTAGTCATGCTGCCAACTCACTCTTGTGTCGTGTCATTACATGTTCAAGGGAAGTCTCAACCTGTGTTGGCCATTTAAAATTTCCTATTGACCTTTTTGATTCAGTCATCCCTGTATCAGTTGTACTTCATCACTTCATGACTACATAAATTTACGACATCATCTTACTTTGTTCCATGTCGATTGATGGGGGATACATCAATGCCCTCCTTCGATGGATATTCTCCTGTCAACTTCATCTCATTATCCAGGAGCTTGATCAAGGAGCCAATAGCAACATGGAGCTTGCAGACCTCAGTGGCAGGTTTCCTCGTAATCGATTGTCGGTTCCCATCACTGGATCCTAATAGATCGATTCCTTGAGTGTTCGAAATAAAATCATGTGTTCACACTTAGTGGACTGTACTAGGTACCTTGGGGCCCATTTTCATCACTAGTGGGTCCCCTTGTGTCTGTTAACTGTACTCCTCATTGATCAACAATCATGAGGTTTTTACCATGCTCTACCTTAGCACACTATTTTCATGTCATATCTTCATAACATCAGGGTTATGTCGAAGACCCTGGGTTAGGGACATCTCACTCTTATATGGTACCCCACCGGGCTGTGTTGGAGTTTTGTATAATTTATGTATTTCAAGGACTACTCTGCAACATGTTAGCCTCACTCTCTTAAAAATCAATAATAAATCCAATTATTAAATTAAATAAATAAAATCATGAGAATTCCTCAAACTAAGCATTCTAGTTTGGATGAGAGATTCTCTCCAACTAGCTCTCCTAAATTAGTGTGTAAGTTGAGAAATTGACTCAACCAAGTGAGTCTAAGATAGACGCACTATCTTAAGACCACTTGCTCGTGTATTTAAATGTATTATTAAACTATTTGAATAAGAGAGAATTACATGAGCATGAGATACCACATGATGGCTCTCTTCCTTTTCTGCCAGTTTATTGTTTGTGACTTAATTTGTTGTACATATGGTTTTATGGCTTTGTGATATGGCTGTGTAATTTTCCTTCATGTGGTGTCAGAGTAGAGGTTGTTTGATTTGGGGTTGTGAGGGAAAGCTTTGTTGATTATGGTGTTGAGCTCTAGTTAGCTTGTATGGTGTGTTGCAAGATGGATGAGTTGCGTTAGTGTAGAGAACATGGAGTAGTGAACAGAGAGGACACAAAGAGTTGAGTGTTGTGTGTGATGTTTGCATGATAGGCTCTATTTGAAACCTGTAAATTACTATTAGAAGGTGACTCATGAATGATGGTGGGAGACTGAATCACATGTTAATTGAAGCCTTGTAGTGTGGCTACAACAGTACTACGTGTGTATTAGTGCTAGGGACCGCGTTGCTACTAAAGAAAATTGGAGTTGTAAGATACGACAGTGGTGTCACTAATACGCAAATGTACTAGATTCAAAGCACTAACCCAAGAGGAATCAACATTAATGTTTGAAGTTGCTGTGTAGAGGTAATTGTCGTGTAATGAGAAGAGTTTGTTTAATATGTGAATCCAAGGTGGACACCAGACAGGTTCCTGAATAGCTTCCTGACCTTCCACTTGAACGAGACTGAGACCTGTGTTTATGTCGCTGAGGAAGAAGAGAAAAAACATTGTTGTTGATCGCCTCTGAGTCTAACTGACAGAAATTCAAGAAACTTTAGTGCATGGGTGTTCAACTATTGGGATTTTCTACATAGCGATCAGGGAGCTAAGACAAATTTACAAGCCGAGTTTAAGCCAGGAATTCTCAGAAATTAATATTCTCTTCCTTGTAATATGCATCCTCAATGGTTGTTAGATAAAGAGAGGCCTTATCTGGTAACACAATACCACATGGAATCAGCCATTTGTCCTGAGTCATGGTTTTGAATGTTTATAAACTCATACCCACGAGGCACGAGTGCATTTTTTGAGATTTTCGAGAGGTTTGAGAAGTTTTGACGATTGGTGGATTTTGCCTGAGGTGTTTTTGACATCCGTCATTGCAAAATCTGATATCATAGTTCTCCGGGGGATTTAGGGTTGATCAGGACTTAAGCATCTTTGGAGAAGAAAACTGAGGCTCCTTTTGGCCCGAGGTATCCCAGTTTGAATCCTGTGGCTGGTACGGATGTCATCACCTCTAGAAGGAAACTCAACAAATGAGAACGCCATTACAAAAGATTCCAACTTGTTTGATTGGTGCATGTCACTATCTTCTGGCACATCTTCCAACTATGTAGGAGATTCATGTTTCTCTATGGCATTGCTAGAGTCGCCCATGAGAGCCTGATATCCACTTGTCTCAATGGTTTAACATCTGACGATCCTTTCAAATCAGTAAGTGGTTGCTTCTCAGATTTAGAATCATCTACTCTAGCTATATGAGGCCATTTGGAAATAGAATCTTTCGCTTCTAGATTTGTTGTGCTACCATTAACTCTCTTAGGCAATTCCTTTGAACCATCTTTCATCTCTGGTTCATTCACATCATCTTTTTTTCTGGTTCCTGTGTGATATCCATACGAGAAGCATTTTCTATGTTTTCAAATGAAGGATTACTCTCTTCAGTTAACTCTTCCTGCAAATCCATTTTATCTCTTTACACTCTTGCAAATTCTTCATTTGAGCTCCGAAAAAAATTCACCAATGTCCTTCGGCTTGGTGTCTGCGGTGGTCGGTTGGAACGGGGTTTGATCCTTGGACTGTTGGGACTCATTCTCATATGTTTGCGAAGTCTGGAAGTGAGAAATTGAGGAAGAATTGAGTCGGACTCGTGCTGTGACAAACCAAACTGCTAGGGTCTACCAGCTTGTTTTTTAATGGAACTTAAAAAAAAGGGATTAAAATTATTAAATTGTTTTATGGAACTTTAAAGAGAGAGTTAAAAGTAATATGAGAAGGTGATTTGTTTTTAGTGGAGAGGAGTATATTTTTTATAATAATTTGTTTTTGTTGGAGTGATAAGTTGAATGTTGAGAGTCTAATGGAGGGATAAGGTGGATTATAGGTTTTATATATTTGTAATGGAAAAATAAAGAGTATATTTTGTAATATTTTTGGAGTGATAAGGACTTTTTGGAGTCATAACTGATTGTTCCAATTTTGGAGTTACAAGGGTGTAGTTGATTGTTTATGTACCCAATACTGAATAAAAGCATATTTTTTGTGGTGCTTGTGTCCTAGATCCGCCTGAAATTGAATAGGGGGATCTTAGGTACACCATGTGTGTTTGTGATCGCGCATGATTCTTGATATTGTTTTTTTTTTGTGTCTAGTTTTCACACTAACCTTCATGTGGTATCTTTCTAATATGGTACACAAGTAGCATACAACACATGAACAACTTGCATGCACATAATCAATTATGTTCATAAGCACAAAGCGTCACATCATTGACTTGATAAAAGTAATATTCTGCAAAAACATTTCACAACAGATAATTCACTCCATCAAGTTAAGGATGCTACAAAAATCAAGCATTTCAAGCCAAGATGACATTTCTACATCAACATCCAATCAAGTTGTCATCTACATCAACAAATTTTTTGCAGCACTTCAAGAATTTTTTTTTGGCAATTGCACTTGCACCATTTTTTTAATAAAATCATAATTTGTAAGTTGGTTTGTAATCAAATGCAAATTGAGTTGAATTGTAAGGGTGAATTCTTGGTTGAAACTGCCACCCGAGCTTTGAGTTCATAGGGAATAAATTAAACCAGGTGAATACATTAAGTCTAGTAAGTCTTCAACTGAGTCATCAATATTGAACTTGTTATTTGTATCTTGGGTGCATTTTCGACAGTGTTCGACACCATTTCCTTTGTTTACAAATCATCACATGTACATTCAAGAAATCACAAGTGTCAGTAATCAATCAAGCATGTTCAAGTGAGCATCAAATCAAGCCAGTGTTTAAAGAAATCATCATTCAAACAATCAAAGAAAGCAAGTGTGAAAACAAACAAGTATTTCAGGTAAAAACAATCAAGCAAGCGAGTGTGTTCATAAAATAATCAAGCAAGCAATCATCATCAAACTAGCGCGACATCTAATCTTCAAGTAAGCATCAAAACAAGCATGTGTCTACAGCAAGTGCACTAAGATCAAGTGAGCGTGTTAAGTAACCAAATCAAGTGCGATAGTTCAACGCACAACAAGCAAGCCTATGTAAAGTTCATTACAACATTCATAATGTTCCTTTCAAGCAAAGTGATCGTCATCTAGCGAGCGTTGAGTCAAAAAATCAAGCAAGGGTTTAAAGCATCAGCAATCAGCAAACAATACAAGCGAGCCTGTCATTTTAGTGATCAACTCAAGTGCGCAATTTTCAAGCACGACTTCTACACCAAGCGAGCTTGACTTCAAAGTAAGCAAGACAACATGGCGACACACATTCAGCTGTCCCAAATTCTTCACAATTTAATGTTATCATCAGCCATCGACATGGTGCACATCAACAAAACCACTCTTGCTGTTATTCAAGTGCATCTTCAACATGCACATGAAACGATTGAGTTCCTTCAACTAGAATCGCAACTGCAGAGAATTGAGTTGCAAGAGAAGCGTGTTGCTTCCAAGTCTTTTCCAGATATAGCTAATCATTCGAACTCATTCATCCAACCAGCTTCAAGTGTTGAAGTTGTTCCAATGCAACTTTCTTCCAAACCCATCATCAAGCCATGGGAAGAAATCCAAAGTAATTGAAATCGACGCGGATTAGGATATGTCAAAGATGACGAAAACTTACATATCCCTGATTATTCAAAGCCCATTCAGTTCGTCAGTGCCAGATTACTTGAACATATCACCTCAACAAGTTCTCCGCAAGTTGCAGACAAACATCAATGCACACAAACTGAAGTTGTAGACAAACAGAAATGCACGCAAACTCAGGTTGCAGACAAACCGACATGTTCTCATTTTCAAAGAACCAGTCATCTGGAAGACTAGTGCTTTGATATCCATCCTTGTCACCATTGTGGCAAACAAAATCATTCCTCAGAGAAATGTTCAAACAATACCAACCTACCAAATTGAAGATAAAATATTCATGGATTGATCCCTGGGAATGGTCATCCACAACCAGAAGATTGTACAAGTTTTATAATCGAATTCACTCACACATATTGTAGCCAATAGTCAAATGAAGATGGTACTCTCGTGTAGTTGAAGGGGGAGTACACTAGTGAAATACTCCTCCACCTACAGGGGCAAAGTTCAGATATATTTTAGAGAAGATTGCCTCTCCTTTCAGTTGACAAAGGGAGGAAAATTTCAATGAAATTGACAAGTGATTTTCAGACTAAAAGTCTTGACAACATCAGCGAAGCAGCCAGTGGGTGATCATCATCAGCAAATACGCCAGTGGGCATTCATCAAATTGTGTCAGTGGACACCAGATGCTGCTTTCAAGCAAAGGACAGTTGGATCCTTCTGTAGCGTGGCACATGATGGAGTTGTCAAGCGACATTCAAAGATGAATTAGACATGCAGTTGATTCATGTTCTCTGAAGATTTGAGTTTTTTCAGCATCCAGCTTTGGCAAATTTTCAGGCAAATGTTTTTGAGGATCAACTTGAGAACTTGGAAGATGGTTCCTTGTTGGTTTTGGATTTATCATTGGGGGGGGGAATGTTAGCCTCACTCTCTTAAAAATCAATAATAAATCCAATTATTGAATTAAATAAATAAAATCATGAGAATTCCTCAAACTAAGGATTCTAGATTGGATGAGAGATTCTCTCCAACTAGCTCTCCTAAATTAGTGTGTAGGTTGAGAAATTGTCTCAACCAAGTGAGTCTAAGATAGACGCACTATCTTAAGACCAATTTCTCATGTATTTAAATGTATTATTAAATTATTTGAACAAGAGAGAATTACATTAGGATGAGAGACCACGTGATGGTTCTCTTCCTTCTCTGCCAGTTTATTGTTTGTGACTTAATTTGTTGTACATATGGTTTTATGGCTTTGTGATATGGTTGTGTGATTTTCCTTCAGGACACCTCATGTCTATTATGTGTCCATATTCCTACTGATGTATACTGTGAAATAGATCCACCTTGTATTTGTTGATGGCTATGATATGTCTAATTTGTCACATGGATTCACAGTGTATGTGTTGAGGCCATGTTCAGTATCTCTTTCTGACCGAGCATGGGCATGCCCACCTTGTGGATGTTATCAACACAAATGAGAATTCATCATTTGGCATTTTGTTCTAGCCTATTGGTTTTTTCTCCTTCCTCCCATTTTGAACTCCGAGCTTTATTGTAATGAGGTTTGGCCATTAGTTATTCTTCTGACCTCGTGCATTAGGGAGCATCTATTATCAATATATTTTTATCCATAGGGTTAGTACTTCTGATACATTATACTATTGACCATTTGTATGAGCCTTGACCACCTTTTTGACCTAGTTTTCTCCATAGCCACACAGATCTAGTGCTTGTCATGATAGTTATAAGCCTTCAACCACACAAAATATCTTCCGTTTGTGTGGATCTAGCTAAAATTTCTTAGTTTCGTGTATGCGACTGTAGATTCTTTTCTAAAGACTTATGTTTCATAGGAGAATAGTTAAGATAATCATATTATCCCATCTATTCGAGCTGGATTGGGTGTATTATTGTAGAATATTCCTTAACACTTCATCATCCTAAGTGTCTAAATTCATCCTCCTTGGAGACTCTCTAGCTCTTTATATACTAGTTCATCCTTGAGAGTCTGGATAGAACTAAAGGAATAAGGAGAATTATAGAGTTATGTTGTCAATTTTATTTAGAGATTGTGATTCACTTCTTCTTGAGGTCATATTTCTCGAAGAGGTGAAGACTTGTCCAAAATATGGAGACAAGATCCTATGTTTGAAGGTATACATGTACCATTTTGTTTTATGATAAACAAATATCTATGTCTCTTTCCTGTAAATATTAATTTATGATTAATTATTCATTTTTATGTTTGTTTATCTAAGCTGGAAGTCCTATATGGATGACCAATTGTGCTCTCTGTTTGGTGTTGCTTGTGTGCAGGTTCTAGATTTCTTGTAGAAGTTGAGATCTCCTGGTTGGAACAAAGAATTTTTGCATCGAACCTAACACTCTTCATCAATCTATGAGGATCATAGGTTTCATCTCAAACCCTAACTAGGAACTGCACACATGAATTATTGGTTTGATCATGTGGTTTGGGATCTAGTTGCTTGAGTGACTTTGGTCATATGTTTCTTGATTTGGTAGTCTTGTTAGGGTCATAAGACTGCGGATCAATGGGTCCTCTGTGTCTAATTTTCTACAACAGAAAGTGGGCAAGAGTGCATAGGAGGGATGCACAAGAGAAATATTGAAGATAGGCTTGATACCTCAAGCGTATGCAAAGGCTTGGACACACAAAAGAAGCATGGTGTAAAGAATACATTTTTTTGTTAAGAAGAGTCACAGTAGGCACTAGACTCTTGTTTATAAGGTGGAGAAGTTGTGCACTTGAGAACTTCTATTGGTTTTTAACATGTGGAGGAATAGAGAGTTCTATATTCCTACTGGATTTAGTAGGTTGACCTATTGTGTTCTCTGGATTCTTGCTATGTTTTAGCATGTGGAGGCATAGAGAGTTAAGGATTCCTACTAAGTTTAGTAGGTGGAATTATTGTGTTCTCTAGATTCCTATGGTGTTTATAGGTAGGAAGAGACACTAATTTCTAGACTTGTATTGGGTTTAGTAGGTAGAACCACAGTCTTCTCGAGATTCCTAGGTGGTTTTATTTACTAGTTGATGCACACTTCCCATGGGTGCTTCACTGTGCTATATCTGAATCTAGCTTGGGGGTTTCCAACTGTAAGAAAATTTGCAATGCAATTGACCTAAATTTGGGAGAAGATTTGAAGTCCCTCCTATAGTTTCTAGCCATTTTAAAGTTAATCAAATAAGTGTTTATTCATGTATATGTTTGTATCATGGATGACTAATGAGTATTCTTGTAATATCCATATAAGAATGTCTAATTTATTATATAGCTATGGTTGAGTATTTATTTAGTGTATTTATGGTAAATATGAGTTTCCTGAGCTATGTGGTTACAACCTTACCAACTAACTTGTAGGAAGCCTGATGTGTCCATGACTGATGGTCTAGAAACAACCAAAATTAACTTGCTATTTCACACATTTCATCCATCTTTTATGAGTTTGGTACAACTCCCTACTATACTGATGTTTGTGGCTTTTCTCTTGAGTATCTTATCTTATATGTGGTTTGAGTCATCTTACTCTACCTCTAACGAGATTGTTGATATCCTTGTATGTCCAGGATGTGTGCCTACTGCTACGTTTTCATGGCTATTTGGGGCTCATGGACCTCTTTGTTTAGTTGTTGATTGCATGAGATACATAGTTATTTACATGAAGATGCATGGTGGTTAAATATGATTCATCTAATCTGTTATGCCCTCTTAGTGAAGGAGTCGGTGTTCCCGTGTGTTTGCATTGATATGGTTGTATAATTATTCTCATTATGCAAGGGATATGTATATCCCTATAATTATTGAAATGTTTTCCTGATTTCCATTCTTATTGCATGATTATTAATTATTGTTTAAGAATCATGTTAAATTGCTAAGGTGTGTAAAATTCCATGATCTGAGATTCTTAACTTCCAAAGGGTCTTTGTGTCTAAGGATTAAATAGTTTTATTGTTTAAAGAGTTGTATATGGATTACTAAGAATTATCATAGATTTTTGTTGTACATAATTGATTTCTTGTTTTATTATTTATGTGCTAATAATCAAATAATGCATGATACATTGGGGGATCTAATGGAAATGTTTAGATCCATTCTTTGTAGGGATCTGGTGTTGTTGTAGGTGAAATCACATCGTGTTGTTTGCCAAGGATTAGTTTGTTATAATGTTTGTTAATATTTGGATTCATATCTCTGTGAGATATTTTTCCTCACTCGCTAGCACTTGAAATGAGGTGGGATTGACTTAAGGATCTATTCATATGATTATGCATGTTTAAGGTAGAACCGAGCTCCCATAAAAACCTTTTTTAAATCCTTGAAACACTTGAAGAAAAAATTTAAATCATTTTGAGTTGATAAGGAAAAAACCTCATTTGTATACGAGTCAAATTTGGGTTATCTAGATATATCCATGAATTCAAGTATCCAGGAGAAATGGAAAGTAATGCGTCTCAACATAAAAGTATTTTGAATGAGTTGGATACATCTGAAAAAAAAAGGGTTTAATCTGGATTTCTGGGGTGGGGCCCAATTTGGGTAAACCTCGTGGCGCCCGAATGAGTGGGCAACAATATATATCTGGGGCGGGGCCAGTTGGATAACCCCACGAAGCGTAGTTGAGTGGGCTAAGATGGATACTCGAAAGGTGGTAAATATGGTTTAGAGTTGAATGGACCATATTAACGTTCAGATCAGATATATGAGAGTGGTAGAAATAGTTATATCATCGAATATTTGGTAAATTTGAATTTTGTTTGGGTGACCGGATGTATCCAAGAGTCCAGACTCTTTTTCCAATTGATAATTTATGGGAACACCATATTTTCCCAATAATCTAGATGTAACATAAATTAACAAATTTACACACTAGGGGGATAGAATCGTGAGCCCATGGGCTAGGTGATGTGGAAAGTACAACATGGATTTAACCATGGCAACGTTAATCCCAAGAATGATGTGGAAACACCAGGGTGAGGTGGGGTTTCCACATGGTAGATCCTTTCCTATGGGACAGGGATTAATTGACCAAAATTTAAATGAACATAAATTTTTATTTAGGTATCGGATCAAGATAAAATTTATATTATCAAAAATATATTAATGAACCCTATCCAAGAGTGGTATCATAGTTTGATTTTCAAAACTTATGGAATTGAGTATTTTTATAACACCATCCTTATAATGAGTCCATGGAGGTTGGGTTAGTTAAAAATAACACTTCCCATCATCCTAGAAAAGTTCCAGGGGATGGGAGGGAGTGTTACAGATTGGTATCAGATCATCCAGGTTCAACACTTAGACTAGATGGGCTTAAGAACAAATGAACTGAAAAATTATGGTTCAACACTAAACCTAAGGAAGCATGGATGCAAATAATTAAAATTCATTTTGATGGGTAATTTGTCATTCTTATTATATTTTCTATTATAAAGGTCATCATATGCCTTTTTGCAGAGATCATGAGTGCTAATTTTTGTAAGTGTTGATTTAAAACCTGCTGACTAGTATGGGTATAAAAGTGTTGATATGCTCTTTTAAATTCTTGGAATATGTATTGACTACAAAATTTGACTACTAATTGTGTTCTAAATTAATGTATTTATATCATAATTGTAAACTAATAGGATGACATATTGTAATATGTTATTTTTCTTTCTAACTGACTTTTAAGCTTGTAATGTTTTGGCTCTTAGTCTTGTTAAAAGGTTGATTTCAAATTTAGTGATGATATTAATAAAGACATACTAATGTGCATTTTTTATTCTTAGAATATCATTGGATGACATGGAATTTAGATGTGTGACCAACAACATATCAACATTGAACAAGGCAGCATGTCTGGTCTTGGCATGGCAAGGTAACAATAAAATTATTTATGCTTATATAACTAACAACTATGTTTGTGTGACAAAACATAAGAAGATCCAGTTGCAGCAAGAAAGAAAAGGATTGACAACAGTATGGTACAACATAGCATGGTCCAATCCCATCATTAAAAATAAAGCGAAAACTCCTATGAAATAGAAAAAATCCTTTAAGAGCTTGAAAGTTGAGCTGAAGAGCTAGAAGGAAGAAAATAAAAGGCTCATTAGAAAGAAAAAGGAGTAGGCAAGTTTGAATATAATGTTGCTACAAAAACTGTCATAAATGCAAATGTTGTTGTGACATGCATCAACTTATGGAGATATGGAAGAATTACATGCTGGCAAGGCCGAAAAGAGACCTTGCAAGGCTGAAGAGAAAAGAGAACCACTCTCATATTGGCACTGTGGGGAGGCACATCTGCAGAGAGACTTCCCTAACAGACATTGAAAGAGAAAGAATAGTTCATGTGAATTCTATGCACATGAACCAAAAACCTATAATGTAGAAGGAGATAAAGGAGTGTCCCCTCAAGTTCTTTCAAATATTGAAAATTCCTTCTTGAACTATTTGGATGGATGTTAAGCTTATGAGCTTTTTATAAGCCTTGTAAAGGACTATGTTTAGCATGCTATGCATATATTGTTGGTGGACACACTGAACACTAGAACTCAAGGGATTGAGTATGTTCATAACTAATGAATGGTGGGAATATTTTACATGTCTTTGCTATTATTGTTGGATGCAATTTTCTTGTTTCTTTTGTTGGTTGACTTGGAACATGGCCATACTACTTTCTATTTTTTCATGTGTTTTCTATCATTTTTTTTCTTGGTTTTCTTTCTCTATTATTTCATTTTGTGGTTTTGTCTTGGTGGATTGTTTGGTGTGGGAAATAAAAGAAAAAAAACTCTAAATAAGAGGTAAATAAAACCCAACCACAAGTTGAAAACCCTAACTAGACCATGTGCATCAGATAAATGGCAGTAGAGAAGAAAAGAAGATGAAAAAAACTAGGTGGACTAGTTGAATCCACATGAATAAAATGGATAGTGACTTCACAACTAAGAAAATAATATAAGAATGGATTTTCATTAACTGAAATTGTGCATGATTTATTTATGTGTGTTTGTGTTTTATCCTTTATAAATATGAGAAAGATGAGAAAGTAAAATAAAGGCATGACGATACTAAACGGTCTAAAATTCCATTAGTTGAGAACCATCATAGTAGTAAGATAATTTATTAATCTATAAAAATATGATCATTTTGTGAATGGTATGGAAATAAAATCTGTATTTAGTATGTTTGTGTAACATAATGATATTACTTAATGGATTCCATGTTGTATGGAACACCTCTGGGAAAGTGGGTAGGAATGACCTATTTGTTGATAATCATCATTATCAATATGTTATGTTTATGCTCTTGATAATGTTATAAGCATGAATGAAAATGATAAAGGCTAGAAAATGATAGTGATAGATTATCATGGATGAGGACATGTTGGAATTGAATGAAAATGAAAAATTCTATATGAAAATTCATTGATATCTATGAATAACTGAGTAATTACATTTGACATTTATGTTCCACATTTATATTATGTTATGACAAGGAAATGTTGCATGCTGTATCAGCAAGTGTACTAATAGCTAACTAGATTCCTTAGTCAAATCATGACGCACATATGCCAGGAAGTACTACTTGGGCTTAGAAATCACTCAACGCTTATAGTTTGTTGAGTGCTAGTTTGGGGCTGAGAAACCACTCAGTGCATATTATTTGGCTATTACCACCACCAAAACACTAGCTAGGCACATATATAATTTTCAAACTATAACACCTTCCTCAAAGGAGGTTTGATGATATTGAAGGTGTGACGATATTGGATGTGTGATGATAATGGAGGTGTGATGATATTGGAGGTGTGATGATATTGGAGATGTGATGATAATGGTAATTTGGTGTTAAATAATATTCCTATTGACAAAACATTACCTAGATGGTAGTGCTCATACTCATTGGGAGGTGAGTGAGAGGGGGGGGGCATATTATGACCTATATGAAAAGACTACGTGGAGCGGTATATCTTCCACTGAGTACTTCCCTTGGTGGTGAAACTACTCAGATAGTTAGATTTAAAGATAGAGTGAGTGAGCATCACATGAAAATATGGAGCATATATGCCACTGAGTGCTTACTTTGGCTGATGAACCACACACTACATAGAGATAAGTATTAATTATCAGTTTAAAGAAGTTTCTATTTGATTTATTATTTAATATGTTTTAAAGTTTGTATGATTTATCTCATAAGCATAATACATTTTTTATGTAGGTGAACTACCAGTTTAGATATATGAGGCCAACTACAAGCAACATCAACGTGTTAATATCAAAGTGTGTAACATCAACATATTATAGTTGAATACCTCAAGAACTAGGTCATTGCAATGGTGTTGGAAACCTATGATATGCATTGATTTCCATATGATATGCCATAAATAATATTATTTTATTATTAAATCAAGGTAGTGAGATGCCTTGGCTATGAAGACTCTTCTTGTGCAACGAAGCCTTGTCAAGGGATGGATCACCCGAGGGATTGGGAAGTAGAATAGGGGATGCCTAAACTTGGAAGGTGTGTGACTACAAGGAAAAGAAGAATAAAACAAATTGGTTTCAAAAAGGTCATGTGCATACTGAGTGGGATAAAGCATATTTTTGGGATGCAATGAGACCAATTTGTTCCTGTGAAAATATTAAGGACAATGGACGACATGGCTAGAAGTTAGAGGTGGATAGTGCTCTTAAATCCTGTTATCGAGCAAGACAAGGTGTAATGGTGTAAATGAATGTAAGAGAGTTGTGTACACGAAGCTCACTATAGAAAATTTGTGAATGGGTATAAGAAAACTGAGGATGGTGTTCCTCTAGGGGGGTGGGGTCTATAACAACCCTATTTGGTAGTTCCCTAATGTAAATACTTTTATGTAAAATTGTAAATAATTATGAAAAAATAAAAAAAATGACTAGAAGGAAGAGAGGACATGGATTTAGGGATTGAGAGGAGAATTTTCTTGGGAAATCAATCGATGAAGTTTCCACACTCAGTTTCTGCATTTAATTTCAACCTATCACCCTAATGGAAGTATGGAAAAGTTGTGCATGCATTAAAGTTAGCATATAGGCTCTTGAGAAAATGATGAACCATCGTTGTTCTCATGGAACGTATTGTGGTGGTCAACATGCAAGGAGAGGAATGGAAGCCTGAAAAAGGGGGGAATTCGGGAAGAAGTGCACAGGAGGGAAGTGCAATAGAAATGTTAAAGATAGTCCCAATACCTTATGTGAATGCTAAGGCTTGGATGCACGGGAGAAGTGTGGTGTAAAGAATAAACTGTTGTGTTGAGAAGAGTCACAATAGGCTCTAGACTCTTGTTTTTTAGGTGGAGAAGCAATGCGCTCGAGAACTTTTATTTCTTATGAGGCATTTCTGAATTACTTACATCTAACTTTTTGTTGTCGGCATTTTGAGCCAACAAGTGTGCCTCATCTTTCATAAATGCCTCATAATTACTCTTCTCATAAAAGCCTCGGATATGACTTCTCTTGGTGTTTATTAAGTCAAGGCATAGAGAATTATGGATTCCTAATGGGTTTATTAGGTGGAACTATTATGTTCTCTAGATTACTATGGTGGTGTTTATCAAGTGGAGGCATAGAGAGTTCTGGATTCCTACTGAGCTTAGTAGGTGGAACTAATATGTTCTTTGGATTCTTTTGGTGTTTTTTCGCAGGAGGAGACATTGAGTTCTCAACTCTTGTGTGTTTCAGTAGGTGGAACCACAGTGCTCTTGGGATTCCTAGGTGGTTTTACTAATCGGTTGGTGTACAACCATGGTTGACTAGCTATCTAGTGTATTGATGGTAAATATGAGTTTCCTAATCTATGTGATTGAAGACTTATAAGATCATTTGTAGGATGATTGATGTATCCATGAATAATGGTCTCGAAACAATCAGAATTAATTGGTTAGTTCACATGTTTCAGCCATATTTTATTATTTTCGGACAACTCCCTATTATAATGATGTTTGTGGGTTGTCTCTTGAGTAACTTATATTATATGTGGTGTCAATGGATGTTCTCCACCTCTGAGAGGAGTCTTGATATCCCTATCTATCCACAATGAGTGCTTACTTCTATGTTCTCATAGTTATGTGGGGCTCATGGACCTCTGTGTTTAGTTGTTGGTTGCATGAGATACAAAGTTATTTACATGAAGATGCACGGTTGTTCAATATGCTTCATCTAATATGTTATGAATTTTTAATGAAGAAGTATGTGTTCACGTGTGGTTGCATTGATATGGATGTATTATTATTCACATTGAACGAGGGACATGTAGATCCCTATAATTATTGACATGTTTTCCTAATTTACATAGTGATTGCATGAAATTCCATGGTTAGGGATTCATAACTATCAAACAATGTTTGTTTTTTAGAATTAAAGAGTTTATTTTTAAGAGCTATGTATGGCTTACTAAGAATTATCATGGATTTTTGTTGTACATAATTGATTATCTATTTTATGGGAAAATAATGAAATAATACATGATACATCAAGGGATTTGATGGAAATGTTCAAATCCATTCATTAGAGGGATATAATGTTGTTGTAAGTGAAATCATAGTGTTTTTGGCCAAGGATTGACTAGTTATAATGTATGTTAATAGTTGGATTCACATCTCTGTGAAATATGTTCCATCATTGGCTAGCACTTGAAATGAGTGGTGCTTGACTTAAGGATGTATTCATATGAATGTGCATGTTTTAGGAAGAACTAGGTTCCTAAGATAACCTTGTTTAAATCCCTAAAAATATTAAAGAAAACCCTTAAATTATTTTGAGTTGATAAGGCAGAAATCACCTTTATATCCAAGTCAACTTCGAGCTATCTGGATATGTCTAGGAATCCATATATTTGGGAGAAATGGTAAGTGATAAGTCTCATCCGAACCAAATTTCAAATGAGCCAGATACATTCGGAGAAAGGGGATTAATATGGATATCTGGGATGGGGCCCAATTTGGGTAAACTCTACGAGGCCCAGATGAGTAGCCAAGCCAGATATATTTTGGGTGGGGCCATTTGGGTAACCCCGTGAGGCCCAAATGAGTGGGAAAAATTGGATATGTAGAAGGTGGTAAATATGGTTTAGAGTCGGATGGATAGGATTAGTGGTCAAGCCAGATATCCACGGGTGGTAGAAATAGTTAGAGCATCAAATGTATGGTACATCCACATATTGGTTGTTGGACCAAATGTATCCGGGAGTATGGAATGTTTTTACAGGTGATAATTTATGGGAACATTATATTTCCCCTATAATCTAGATATAATGTAAATTAAAAAATTTACACACTAGAGGGTCTGATTCATGAGCCTATGGGCTAGTTGACGTGGCAGGGACCACGTGGATTTAACCACAACCACATTTACTCTGGGAGTGACATGGAACCTCTAGGGTGAGGTGGGGTTTCCATGTGGGTTCCACACGGTAGGTCATTTTTTATGGGGCAGGGATTGAATGAATAAACTATAAATGAGAATAAATTTTGATTCAGGCATTAGATTGAGATAAAATTTATATTGTCGAAAATCTCTCAACAAACCCAATCCAACGATGCCATCAGACTTCGATTTTGATAAATTTTGGAATTAAGAATTTTAGTAACCCCATACTCATAATGAGAACAAGGAGGTTGGGTTAATTCAAAGTAAGATGTCTCGTTTGTTATCCCCTATAATTTCCTAGGCTGAGGAGGAGATCAAAAGAGGTAACCTCGAACCACTTTCAGCTTAGTAGCTAGCCCTATTGAACCAAAGAGGGATCTCTCAAAGGATTTTTCAATGAATATATGTAAAGAAATAGGTTTTAGGCTAGATATATAAGTTTGTTTTGAGTATTTGTGAATTTAGGTTTTTTAGGTTTGCTGGACTAGGGTTTAGAACAGGTAATTAGGTCAGGGCCTCAAGTATGCAGAGACAAGTATAAATAGAAGCTAGATATCAGTATGATATGGTGTACTTAGAGTTTTTATCAATGTAGTATAGATTTTTGAGTTTAATATAACCTAATGAGCATGTGAAAGCATGCATTCATTACCTTTAGAAGAAAAAGAAACAAAAGTATGAATTCGACATAAACAGAGCTTAAATTCAAGTTTTTTGTCTATATAACTACAAGGAATTTCATAGGAAGAAGATAAAGCATGTAAAGAGAGATTATTTATCCATTAGAAACTGATAGGAGAAGGAAACTACACCATAGACTCACTGAACTAGAGTTCTTGAAATATAGCTGCAACTGCTCCTGTATTAGCTGAAGAGAACATAAGATACAAGCCTTCTCCACAAAAGTCCAACCCTTCTCACTGAATGAGAAAACATACATATAGACTCCAAAAAACCGTTTCCCGACCTTTAGGGGTCGAATCCTTAGGTGTTGGAACAGTTAGCAAAATTCTCTCAACAAACAAGAGGAAGTAAGAAGGTCAAACACAAACTCTTCTTTTAGTCTTCAAATTGAGTTTTTCTACCTTTATGAGGCTTTAAATAGACACTAAAACAACCTAGCATGCCTATTAACTTCATAATTACATCATCAAGTCATTAATACATCCACATTACATCATTAAAAACAAATCTGGTAAAATTTGCAGTAAAAAGTCTGCTACAGGAAAATATAAACAATGCAGTTTTTGCATAAGCGTAGTACCAACTTGCAGATAGTTTTTGGAGGTCAAACCTGAAAAGTAAGAGAACGGTCAACTGGAATTTTGAGTCTAGTTTCCAGATCAACTCGAATTTTTGAAAATGGATCATGGTAAGGCCTTCAAAAATCCATTCTCCCGAGGTGACTCTGTACGCGCAGCGCATGTTCCAGAACAGTGGCAGAACATGTGTTTTTCACCTGTTTTTTGGCTTTTCGTCTTCACCAATTTGCTAAAATGCTTCCAAAAGTAGATTTTTGACATCCTTATGGAAAAATATATCCATTCATATATATTTTTCATCATTTTGAGCTCTGAGGTGAAAGCGTAGCACCAAGGCATTGCACTTATAGAAATTTCTGAGTTTTTAAAATAGTCAAAAATGCCCAAAAATTTGAAAATGACAAAATTTTCCCCAAATTTCTTCAAAATTTCTGAGTAGGGGTAAAATAAGGTATGTTATGCTATGAGTGAGGCCTCAGCAAGTATCTCAAGGCTATCTTTGTCTTTTTGGCCAATTAGGTTTTCCTTGAGCTTGCTCTTCAACTATTTAATCTTGACTTGAGATATTTTGTTCCTAGTGTAGTAGTGCATAGCCATATGCCTCTGCAAGTTTTTGTTCCTATTGGCCTTCTTGAGGAGCTTCTCCAGGTATCCATTTACCTTATCAAGCCAATAAAACCTATCTTCATTGATGTTTCTAGCGATTAGGTCATCTACCATAATCTGCTCCTTTGGTGGTGAAATCTCTCTTTGCTGCTCAAAAGCTCTTTTGGCTGCTCTAGTCCTAGGTCTACCTGATGCAATTTTCTTACCTTTACCCTTGGAAATTTCCATTTCAACCACTTCTTTGCCCTTTGTATCCTCTTTCTTTGAAATTGCTGCTTGCTTGTCTTGAATCATCTAGTTCACCTTCAGTTGCATGTTCTCTTGTTGTAGGCATGCTATTAGAGAATTTGCCTCTATCAATTTTCCCTCCAACTTCTTGATTTCAGCCTCCTTAACCCTGATTATCTGATCTTTAATTCTGCCCTCTTGTTCTTTCTCTTTTGCTATCACATGTGTGTCTAGACGAGAGGAATCTTCATGCTGTGAGGAAATTGCTTCTTTACTTGTTGTAGGCTTGGCCCCTTCAACCATCTCTTGAGAAAACACAAGCCTATCACCTCTATAGTAGGTTTGAGACCCTTCTAACCTATCCTTTCTCTTTGTTGATCTCCTTGAAGAAGCGATCTCTTGTTGCATGTGTTAGCCTGTATGTATTGTTTTATCATGAGACCTAGTTGAAGAAGATGGAGGAAATACTAAATTAGCAAAATGGTCCCAAGGCACATTTTTTTATGCAAGTTGATGAAAAACCAACACTTTCACTAGGCCATGATGATACAAACTAGAATGGTGTTTCTCCCCTTGCGATTGTACCTTCTATACTAGTTTGACCAAACTCTTATACAAGAAATAGGACAAGTTCCCTTGCTGCACACTTGTGAAACACATGAGAAGTTACATGTGGTACTTGTAAATCCTTGAAAACATGCCTTCACATGTGAAATACCTCATGATAATCTTGATGACAGGGGTGTACTTATCCAACAAATGTCTGAATGGAAAAATATAAGTTGGAGTTGCCTGGTACTCTATTTTTAGGTACATTTTATAGCTTTGAAGGTCAAGTTCTTCCCTCTTGAACCAGTTCTCTCCAATGTCTGGAATCCTTGTAGTTATGAAGATGATTTGGACATAGTGATTTGGAACCCTGCTATGGTAGCTTTTTCATCTTTAATCTTAGTGGCAAAGGCACTAGTCAATTGGTCATGATATTTCAGTTCTTCAAGCTTTTGACAAAATTTAAGGCACCTAGCATCTTCAAATGATTTCATGACAAAGGGAGAAGAAAATCCTCATGTCTTGATGTAGGTTCATGTCTAATGACATGTCCTCCTCTATGCATCTTCTGTTCTGAAGTTTCAGAATCCATCTTATCCCTTAGATCTTAGTATAACAAATTAGGGTTTGACTACGTGAAAATAGGGAATTTTGAAGGGCTGTGAGGGAGTTTAGGGAAAATGGGGGGTATGGGAATGTGAGAAAATCCTGAGAAAATTGGGGGAAGTAGAGGGGGAGTTTAGGAAGCTAGGGAAAGTGGAATTACAAGATTTGGGTGAGTGGAAGGTCTCCAAACAAAGAAAATATAGTCCTGTAGTTAAAAAGGGTGTAGTTTGTCTAGGGTTTAGGTAGAATTGATGAATTTTGGGAGTGGGCTTGATGGGAAGTGTTTGGGTGAGTGTATTTAGGATAGATGATGGTGTGGAAGCACTTAGATATGAGTTTGGCAGCAAATTTAACAAGAGAAGGATGAAAACCTTGCTAACTTCATTTCAAAACCCTAGGAACTACACATGAGACAAATGAGCATAGATGAGGGAAATGAAAGAAGTTTGAACCCTGAGATAAATTACCAACCTATTTCAGAAGTAGAAAAATGTCACCATGATGGAGAAAACCGTTGGAGAGGGATCACACCTTGGAGAGATGATGGAGTAGCTACCTCGTATATGCATAGCATAGACAGGGTCATTTGTGTAGCACAGTTTCCAGAAATCAAGTTTTGGATGCAACAAACCTTCTTGGCATGATAGAAACACCTCGATGGAATGAAATGGAGTTTTGGAAAGTGCAATGGGTAGATGAGTAATGAATGAGAGTGAGTGATGAGCTTTTATAGGTGGAGAAAATCGATTTTTCCCTTTATACAATGATAGTGGACCCACCAAACAGTTCACACTTGGGCTTGACACTTCAGCTTCATGATCTTATGATGGTATTTCATTTAAGAAAATGAAATAAAAAACATGTCTTTAAAACCTTGGTTAACAACTTGACCTCTACTATTCCTTATAAAATGGATTTTAATGATAAAAAGGCCAACTTTCATAAATTTAACCATTGACCTAGTTGCGACCTAATATAGGCTTCTTAGGTGAATTATGAACATAGTGACTATGGGACTCTTCTAACAACGATTTGACTTAACCAAGATAGTATCCTTTGACCATGAGACTGAAAGGAATAGTAGAGATTGACCTTCCTAACTGGTGACCAATTTTTTATTGAAAAACTCTTTGAAACTATAAAAATTTGACCTGAAACCCTAAAATAACTATGTAAGAGAACATTTGATCACCAGTGACTGACATGACTGACATGTACTAACACTGTCCACCTAGGAAATTCCAAGAGGTTGGGAGGGAGTATTACACTAAAGAAGGTTAAGAGCAAGGTAGAGTTCCTGCTCAGGTTGTCAAGGACAAGTAAAATACTTTTGTTAATTTCTCATTCATTCACACAATTTTTTTCATATAAAATGTAGAAGTTGATTCGAGGGACGCTTGCAAATTGTGCATTGGATGGTTGTAAAATTTTGAGGGTGGAAGTATTAAGGTAAATGAACAAACTTGCAAAATTCCAAGAAAAACTATTTTATATTTTTTGAGAAATTATGTATCATTGACTACAACCATTTTTCTTATATATCAATATTTGTGCATAATATAGCTCTAATTTTTGGTGTGGAGAAGCATTAGGTTAGTAAAAATATGCTCACAAAAATTCACCAAAAAATAGTTTGTACTTTGTGAGAAATTGGTTAACAAATTTTGCTGCTACACTTGTAACAATTTGTTACAACACCTGTAGCAACTTATTTGTTATATTTCAGGATGTGCAAAATGGTTTGTTGTGATTTTCGGTAGATAAGGACATTAATTAGTGGTAAACACACCCATTGAAAATCGCCTCAATTTGAGTTATTGTTTGCATGAAATGTCAATTTATTTGAATCTACTGTAACTCCATGTATAGATTGCCACAACTAAAATTGTTATAACACCACTAGAATTGTTAAAATGCTACTTTTGAAGGTATGTTGGTTATGGGAATTGAATATAAGAATGATTCCTTCCTTGCACAACAAATATGATGGAATTAAGAATGATATCTGAGTATGGAAACACATGGGGAATCTAATCATTCATGTACTTAAATTCCAATGGGTGCCAAAAGTGGGGATGTCACAATGGTAGTTTTTGCAATAATTATGAAATTTTGATGCACTTGTAGTCCTAAAAAATGTGAACAACAAACTCTGCCAGGGATAGAATGAAAATGATGAGGGTTCAATCAGGGATAGGTGACTCTTTGCTATCAACACTCCCATGTTTGCATGAGGAAATGCAAAAGCTCAGGCATGGGCAATATGCTAAGTCACTAAATTTCCACGTTTTCCATCATTCTAAACACCCATCTTCAATCATTTTATCGTACTTATTTAGTTTTCTATTACTCTTCTTGTTGTGTTTGTTCATGAATGTTCCATAATAATATTATAAGTGTTTAAGTAGTTAATTATCATCCATTTCCTTTATTTTTTATGAATTAGAAAGGATTATTGTTGGTTTTACTAATGATGGTTTCCCTAGTGTTTTTCCCATGGCTCCTATGTGGTGACTATAGCCAACCTCCATGGTTGGCATATCTACATAACTCTAGAAGAAATTATAGAACACAGGTTTTGTTGATAGGGATTTTTACATGGATTTATGTTACCTAATTCATACCCAGGTCGACTCCATAACGCTCCAACTCATGGTATAAATTTCGGATAACTTTCTCTAAGAAGAATTTGGTAATGAACTTTAGGCATGATTTTTGGAGAAACTCTGAACCTAGAAACTCCAAAACATGGGTTTTTCCTAGAAAATCCTAAATTGGTTGAATATCAAGTGGTTTCTCCAAAAAGTTCATGTATTAGGAGATATGTGTAGTTCTTTGAAAGAGTTTTTTCTTGTTGTGAGCATTGGAAATCTATAATCCAATTAGAGTGACCATTTAGCAAATAAACTAAGTCAAACCTATTCGTAGTTGATTTTATGTTAGATGGATTATATGTAATCAGATATTGAGTTGTTTTCTAACCAACATCTAGCAAAATCAAGTAAAGGAAATATTTTGTAATATGTCCATAGCTTTTATAGTCCATATTTGGGGGAATTATCTTATTCAGTGCTTACATATTTGTATAAAATGTATGGTGATTTCAGAGGAAATAGTTGGTTAGAGAGAGAAAGATTGGAGTAGAGTAGTAGGTGGGTTTCAAACTATTGGAGAGAGAGTAGCTAGGATTTCTAGATCATTCACCTCTTCGCAATGAAGAGATTGTTAATCATTGAAGTTGTCGGTTATGTATTGTTGAGAATTTATCTTTAATGAAAGTAGTAATTGTTGATGTTTACATATCATGGGTGGATTTATTAATTTTCTTTTCCCTTTCGCAATGTAGAATAGTTTAGTTTCCTTTCCTTTAAATTCTTATAGTTGTGTGGTTTTACATCCTACCTTATTTCATTGCTTACAAGTTCTATGGTTTTGTGTGAATAATGTGAGTGGATTTAAGCTCCTATCGCTTTTTCCTACCTTTTACTTGGTTTGGTGTGCATTTAATTTCCACACGAGTGATTTAATTTCTGCATGATTGATTTTCTTTCTACACAAGTGATTTACTTTCCACGAGAGTGATTTACTTTCCACACAAGATTCGTTAGATAGTTTCTTTGGTTTCCATTCTGCAACAATAAGATAGGAAGGTTATCAATGCCTTGAATTCCACACATATAGCCTAACATATTGAAGTTTACAAGCATCCTGCTTGAAAAATTAATGTTGAATATTTAAGCAATTAGATCTTTTGACAGTACCTCGCAAGTTTACAAACCCTGGATTGACAAAACAAATGAACAATGTATCCTAAAAGTCCATTGAAAATGGAGACATATAAACATGTCATCACAAGACATAACTATCCCACCCGTGAAATACGACATTGAAGAATGGCTCAATAACTTCTTGAATGAATTTGTAATCCAAAATACATGCCTAAGCAATTACGGTAACGAACAATCGAGTATCCAATTCTATATTTCTTCTTGTACAATAACTACACGAGAGAGAGGATTCATTCCAGTTGTGATCCCTCTACAATTTTGTGTGTATTTATTTTTCTTTCAAGTAATTCCCTATTTTCTTCTTATTCTTCGATTAATCCAACCTTATTTCCTTGTTTCATGTTTTCTAAAGCCAATACCTAGTTGCGTTTTCTTTCTTTATTCTAGGTACCTTTACCACTACTAATTGGTCCACCGGAGCCCAATCCCAATCCCTTAAGGACAAATGCATTTTATGGTATGTTTAAGTAATAGTATTTGTGACTATGCTTTAGGAACTTGACATTATTCTAAAACTTTAAGTCCATGAATTATTATTTGACTCTCGTAGAGAGCCTATTTTGGGCAGACATGTCATTTGTGATTTTAAATCTTTAATTTACAAATAAGAAGTGAGAGTCTCATTAATGTTTTCCTATGCTCTTATGATTTTAAATGGGTGATATAATTTTATAGTTCCCTGAGTGTATGGACCTGTTGATGCTTAGGGACCTTGATGAGGTTATCTCCCCATTGTTGGTTTGGTCAAATCCAAGCATCAACAAGACCAATACTCAGTATTTATGTCTATCTAAATTTGCCTCAAATATCTTTCCTCGTATATGTTCCTAGATGAAAATGTAGAATGGATTTGTGAGTATATCATTTATTTTGTTATTATTTTAGTTTTACTTTGAAAAAAACTTAGTCCACTCACAGGTGTATGTGTTGAATGCTTAATCTTTAATATTCACATTATATGCATATCAAAGTGTGATAAATAGAGGAGTAATTCCCCTATAAAAACTTAGAGGGAATATGGAAACAAAACATAAGAGTTTGACCTTTTCCCCTAATAATAAAATAGATCAACACATTCTTAGTCATTTTCATGTCTGCAAGTTATGGACTCTCTTTTTCCCAACTTCATGCCACACATGTATCCCATATTCTTCAATTTACACCCACATTTTGCAACCTACAATTTGCACCCCATTTCTATACTTATCCTTTTTTTTTTTTTCTATTTGAGTTGTAAGAGACATTTTTATCACTTTGTCACATCCCATTATTCACATGACTCTCTCCTATGTGGCACTATATTTAGTCATTTCATACTTAATCATTTCTCTTGCGTGCAAATGTGAGAGCCTTTCTTGACACTATCGCATACTTGCATCTAACATATCACATCCTACTTTCATATATTCCCTTTTTGTTTTCTCAAAATGTATTAAATTTTTAAGTGAACACATACTTTGCAAGACAATATATCAATACTATATTAAATGAGGCACGTTTTCCACTAAGATGCGGCAATATTTCTAAATTAAATTAGTACCTTAGATTTATGAACTATATTTCCTTGCACATATTTACATAAAAGAAGTTAATAAGACACCTAACACTAACAAATTTTCCAATAAGCCAAATATTAGTTCATTCCCTCATTGAACATTGTCAATAAGTAACAAATATGGATTTTGAATATAACAAGGGAGGATTTTTGTAGAGACATCATTAATATGAATGGGAAATAGGGTGGTCCATGCTTTACTGGTGGTATTCACGGCTTCACCAACTCAAAATAAATGTACTAGCAAGGATTGGACTTCATGCAATGAACACGTTATTTTACTAGCTATTTGAAAGTATCTTGCTCAAGAATCAACTAATTTTGTTCCTAAATATTTTCTTTATGTTTTACATTATTCGATCCACGATCGAAGAATTTTCAATTGGTCTTATACAATTTCTATCGAAATTTCATATTGGCTTTGAAATTTCACTCAAACGAAGAAGTTTTATATGTCTTTGTATCTAGTTTGCGCTATTATCTATTGCAGCATCTTCAAGAGCTTGCTAAGGTCATAGCATTTGAATTATGATTTTAATTCAAATAGGGGTTAGCCTTAGCTAATACTTGCTACTTGTGAGAATTGAAAATTCTATTAGACCTAGAAAATTTGAACTTGTGGAGAATAGATTGCTATTATGGATTGAAATTTTAATTCAAAGAGCTTACTTTCATATATCTTTATCTCAATAGTCTTTATAGGTTCCCTGGAGAAGCCTTGGGTAGGACCCACTCAATGATGAACAATAGGAGCCCTTGTTTTTTTTTCTCTTCTTTAATCTATCTTTAGTTCACCTTATTACTATCATTTCATTGATGAGGGTGTAATGTTAACTATGTTTTCATTAGTTGTAATTTGACTTTATAGCAAGCTAGTTCAAGGATAAATGGATTTATTTTGTAGTATTTTGATTTAGCTTTACAAAGGTTGATTGAAGTATATTTACAATTGCTTTATAGTAGCTTCTTTTAATCCTTCTAGAATAGTAACTTGGGTAGATTTACTTTGAGTTTGTAGCACTTTATTTCATCATTAATTCATGTCAACTTAAGTAACATTAGACTCTTTATTAGTAGGAACTTTATTTTGGTTTCGCGTCTCCTCTAATTAAGTGATTTTGCATTATGTCAATTTGAACTTTCATATGATCCCTACTCTTTACATTTCATCCTTTTTGCCGATTAAGTAGCCCTTTCTTTCATATAACATGTAAGGCTTTATAAACAAACACATGTATTTATTAGTTTGTACACATAGCACATAATACCGCAACAAAGTAGTATGTCCCTAGGTTGAAAATATAAAGTTATATCTGGGCAATTTATCATCATTACTGCAATTATTTGGCCAATTAGTATGACATTTTCTATCCTTTTAACCATGTGATAGGTTTTTCTAATTTTGATATAAATGAATAGATAATTTCTAAGGATAGAATGAAGAGATCTATAATGTACCTTAGTGGAAAAGGATTGTGTTGGAGATTTTCTTTTCATGAGTACCATGTGGTTGGCGTATGATAAGCATGAGTAAAATTATTGAACTAGCCTAGCTAAACCCACATATCTACCTCAAAATCCTTGAGCAAGTGGGAAATTGGGAATATTACCATAGACAAAATTTCAATCTCCAAATATACTACTAAATCTATCCAAATATAGACGAACTTCTTGTATGTGATAGAGAGAACGCTACTTCTCTACTTCCTAATTCACAATTTCATGATCATAAATAATCATGAATTTCACGTTTTTTGCCTTACATTATTTTCTCGATTTTTTAAAGTATTGTTTTCTACAACTTTCAAACTTTCTTTTAAAAAATTGAATTTTGATAAAATGAAATTTAATTGTGTTGCCTCTCATCTTTTTATTTTTTCAAGACAATGTTTTTATAACTTTAAATTTCAACACTATATATCTCACATGAAGAATAAGAAAATATAATTTTTTGATAATTGAAATTTTTGTGCTATTACTTCTATCTTCTTTTTTTTTCAAAGAGTGATTCTTCATCAGTTTCAAAATTTCACTTCAATCTGATAATTGAAATTTTATTATTTTATATTTCATACAACATTTTTAGAATATTTCCTTTTAATGTTTTAACATTAAAAGTGGCTAATGTAAAAAATCGACTATAAAAATAGTTTTCTCTCTTCAAATCATAAGATTTTAGATCATTTTTGGTAGCATTTGGGGTAAAAATGGCTAAAGATGGAATTATTTTCACCCTGTCAAAAAATTAATTAAACATTATGGTAATTCATACATGGTGCATGTTTCAACCCTTATTTATGTTGTAAATCACGATTATTGTTAGACCAAAATCCATAGGTGTTAGTTAACGATCGCATCGTCAGAGATAAGGATTCACGAGAGGTGATTAGTCCATGTCAAAAAACACACAAGGAGCTTTGATTTATCCAATGTCCAATAATATCCCCCCTAATGTGAGTTGGGTATGTATCGAAGTCATGACCTATGCTCTGATACCACTTATTGGGAATCACGATTGTCATTAGACCAAAAACCGCAAGTGTTAGTTAATGATCGCATCGTAAGAGATAAGGATCCATGAGAACCGATTAATCCATGCCACAAAATACATGGGGAGCATTTGTTTATCCAATGTCCAACAACTTGGACATTGGCATCATTTTTTCTAATATTTTGTAAGAGAATTGGGGGCAGATGGTGAGCCATGAACCAAATGTAATAGTGAAGTGCATTTCATTATCCAAAAGAATCTATATGAAATTAGGATTTCATGTTTTATAAAATATCCTTTTTCAAAATATTTGCATCGTGTCATACAATCAAGACATTATCATCTAGAAAAAGACATATCAATGTATGAGTAATTTGAGGTCATAAAATTGAGGTTTATTTTAGGGTAATTTTTATTGTTGGAGGTAAATTTTGAGGTTATTAGGAGTTGTTCGATGTGTGTTTCAAGGTTTTATTTTAATTATGTTTTTCAATTCTCTTCTTAATGGACTTTGGCATGTGTTTAAGGTTTGTTTATATGGTCTACATATCCCACATGTTTTTAGGTTCCCATATATTCACATGTTTAGTGTATTAAAGTTTGATGATATATTTTGGACTTTCTTTTTCGATGTATATTGAAAGTTTTGAATTATGGGTAGAGTGGCATGTTTCTTGAAATGTTAATGTAGATAAATTGGGATAAATTGGTTAAGTTGAAAGTATTTTGAATTATAAGAATTTAAATTAGTTGTGTAAATTGTTGAGGTGGGGTCCCTTCAAAACATTGTAAGGATTACAATTAATTAAGAAATTAATTAATCACCTCATTTCTTGAGTGGAAATTTTGTTTTCTTAATTTAGATTTAGATGTTCAACCTGTACTATTATTTGAAGGTGTTTTTCAAAAATGTTTAAATACTTTGTTGACAATTTAGAAACTAAAAGTTATTTTTAAAAAATGCAACTTATATTATTATAAGTACAATCTTACTACAGCCTAATTCTTTACAAAGATTAATAGAATTAAAATCATTCCCATGAATAACATATACTTGTGAATTCCACACACACATATCCTTTTTTAAGCCTTGTATAAGCCCCATGATAACCTTAAAACCCATTATTAAGCCCTAGATCTTTAATGATTACATTTATATTCTTGTATTCTTATGTAGGCTAGAACCTTTCATGTTCCCATTTTATTGTAAGTGTACTCTTTGTCTCTTATATATATATATATATATATATATATATATATATATATATATATCTATATATATACTAAGGTAACCTAGTCTTAGGATAATCAATTTGGTCTTAAATTGTATTCATTGTAAAAGGAGGTTTCCCCCTTCAAGTGGATTGTAACCACCCTAGATCCATCTTAACCCTGGATCTATCAAGCATCGAGAGGGATCAAATCTCTTGAGGTACAAACCTCTTATTTTAGTGAAAAACTTGAGGAAATGTTTGCACCTCGAGAGATTGATCCCTCTAGGAATAGATTTGGGTTAAGATGAATCTAGGATAATTTTAGTCATTTCACTATCACATAAAATTTGTTGAACATCTAATTATTTTGATCATTTAAAATATGCTACATATGTCTAAGATTAATCTGGTCATTTTAATTTTAAATTTACTCAGTTGCCTCAGTATTTTTTGATGATAGAGACTATTAATAACTTGAATGATGAAAATTATTACATAAAAAAAATTGAAGGAAAAGTGACAATGTAACAATGTTGAATGATAGAAAGTGTGAATAATAAGAATATAGTGAGTTACAAATAGTCTTCATTGTGATCATTCTCAAACTATTTTCTTCTATTGTTTTTATCGTCACACCTCTTAGTTTTTCCATCCTTTCATATCGATCATATGAAAAGGGTGGTTGAAATAATAGGTCATTCAATTATTTAACTCCAGCTATTGTAGTAAACATCATACCTTGTCTCTCTTGCTCTCCAATATTAATAATATCTTTCTCCAATGTCAATCATTGTGACATATGGAGTGTTAAACCCCAAGTTTCAATGGTAGTTGTTTTCTATTACCTCATTTAAATGCAAAGTGGCTAACAATGTTGAATGATGGAAAATAGGAATAACAAGAATGTAGTCAATTACAAATAGTTTATATTTTCAAGAAGCAAGCATTTCATGTAAGTGAACATTTTATTTAAGATAAAACCTCAAATATTTTATTTATGGTTGAATTATTGTAACACAGAAATACATGCACGACATCAACAAAATTTTTATGTTTACCTAGAAACCAATGCACACTATTAATCTAATTACTTTGAAATTAATGCACATCATACTTCTAGTTAGATCAAATAAAAAATCAACATCTAAATTGAAATCAATGCATCTAGTGCAAGAAATCAAACATGATTGGAAATCAAGTTATACACTAAATCAATGCATCTAGAGCAAGAAATCAAATAGGATTGGAAATCAAAATATACTCTAAAATTAATACATCTAGTGCAAGAAATCAAATATGATTAGAAATCAACATCTACACTAAAATCAATGCATCTAGTGCAAGAAACCAAATAGGACTAGAATCAACAACTACAATGAAACCAATGCATCCAACACAATCAATAAAATAGGGTTATGAATCAACATATACATTGAAATAAATGCATATATTTCAGTGAAAAACCAAAATATTCATGGCTTTTCAAATCCAAATTCTTTTACCTTTTCTAAAAACCTTACTTCCTCTTCCTCTATGGTTAATAATGTTCAATATTATATAGTATTATATAATATTTTCATTTTTCTCTATGTATATTTTTCTTCCTCCTTCTATATATCTCTCTTCCTCATCTCTCTCTATGTCTCTCTCTTCTTCTATCTCCCCCCCTCCATCTATATATATATATATATATATATATATATATATATATATATATATTATATCCCTCCATCTCTCCATCTCTCTCTCCTCTCTCCCACTCTCCTCTCTCCCTAACTTTCTCTCCATCTCTCCCTTATCACTCCCTCTCCCACTCTCCACATTTCTCTCTTTATGTATATATTCTTCCCTCCCACTCCACCACCTCCAACTCCATCTCTCTCTCTCTCCCTCTCTCCTTCCGTCTCTCAAGGCCTCCCTCCTTTCATTCATCTCTCTCCCTTTCTCTCCTATATTCCTCTATCTCCCCCCAATCTCTCTCTCTCTCTCTCTCTCTCTCTCTCTCTCTCTCTCTCTCTCTCTACCCTTAAACTCTATCACTATCTACCTCCCTATCTCCTTATCTGTCTCCTCCCTCCATATTTGTGTCTCCCTCTCTCTCTTCCTCTTCTCTCCCTCTCTCTCTTCCTCTTCTCTCCCTCTCTCTCCTCTCCTTCTCTCTCTCTTCCCTCCTACTATCCTCTCCCCCGCACTCTCTCTCCATCTCTCCCTTGTCATTTCCTCTCTCACTCTCCACCTTTATCTATTTATGTATTTCTTCTTTCCTCCCTCTCTCCTTCTCTCTCTCAATTCCTCTCTCTTTTCTTTCATCTCTCTCCCTTTATCTCCTAGATCTCTCTCTCTCTCTCTCTCTCTCTCCAACTCTATCACATATCCCTCCCTGTCTCCTTATCTCTCTCTCCCCCACTCCATCCATATTTGTGTCTCACTCTCTCTCTCCCCTCTCTCTCTCTCTCTCTCTCTCTCTCTCTCTCTCTCTCTCTCTCTCTCTCTCTCGCCTCTCCTTCTCTCTCTCTCTCTCGCCTCTCCTTCTCTCTCTCTTCCCTCTTCTCCTCTCTCCCTCACTCTTTGTCCATCTCTCCCTTCTCACTCCCTCTCTCTCTTCACCTCTATCTCTCTATGTATTTGTTATTCCTTCTATATCTCCCCCTCCAACTCCATCTCTCTCTCTCCCTCTCTCTCTCTCCTCTCCTTCTCTTTATCTTCCCTCCTCTCCTCTCTCCCTCGCTCTCTCTACATATCACCCATGTTACTCCCTCTATCTCCACTCTTCAACTTTGTCACTATCTCCCTCTCTCTCATGTTATCTCTCCCATCCTCTCTCCACCTCATATCTCTCTCTCTCCTTCTCTTTCACACCCTCACTCTCCCCTCCATCTCTCTGTCTTCCCTCCATCCATATAATCAAGAATTTTCACTCTATGTAATCAATATATATGTAAGTCCTAATGTATTTAACATTTTAAATTGTAATTTGAAATGAGCTATGGTTTTTGGGCATGTGGTATTGATAAGCCATGGTATCGTCCCATGGCATTGTAACAAACCTGTTTACAAGTTAATAATATCCATGGTAAAGTGGGGGCGGATATCCAGGGTTAAGAATCTTGTTATATTGTAAGTTTATTATAAGTATTAAGTTTTTAAGTGCTTTTTAATTAAATTGAAATATAATTATCGAATCATTATTAGTCCCTGCCAAGGCAAGACTATGGAATTATATTTTTCTATTGATCACTATTAGTTTAGCATTTACCAATGCAAATTATAATGTTTAACTTTGAAAAATAAATATTTATTTTTCAATATTATTAAAAAAAACTATTTTTCAAACATTTGATTGGATCATAACTTGAAGGTCTTATTGTAGCCTTTGCACAATATAATGCCATGTGGATAATTGTCTTACATGTTTTATTCTATAATTTATTTACCATCAATTACTTCTCAACGTAATTTAAGAAAGTCTTTGAATAAGAAATGAATAGGAATAAGATGTAAATAAATATACTTACCAATAGTTACTTCCCACCATTATTTATGCTTTCCTCGGCACTTATGTAGGAGTAAAACTATAAATATGTAGACTTACTAGTGGGTACTACCCACCAAAATTTATGTAAGTTCTTCTGCCTAAGCAAGCAATTTACTTACCCACTTCACTTCTCCATTTATTAGTTCGTGCCACAGAAATACTATAGGATGATTTTCCTATCGACCATTATTAATTTATAATTGACTGACGTAATTTATATTTATTTATGCAAATTTTCCCAAAGTATAATTTCTAACTTGAGTAGGAGGGACTAAGCTGCCAAACAAACTTACAAAATGAAAAATTGAATTTTATTAGTTTTAACTTTTTATTTTTAATTGAGTCAACAATTAAATGTTTACACTCATTTACGGACACTACATAATCTCCCCCATATTGGGCTCTATATAACTTTTAACCTTTTATTATTTTTTAATTGAGCCGATATATAAAAGTTAAATGTAATTTTTTTATGTTTACAAACATTTACGTCTACACATCTCCCCCTATATTGGGTTGTAGAGGGCAAACATTTTGGTATACACAACCCCCCCTATATTGGGTTGTAGAGCACCTCTTGATGCAAGTATTGATTTCTTGTCATTCTAAGGTGCAAAGTTCATAACATTTGGTATCAGAGTGTATGAACCTAGGGCTTTACTACTTCAAATAAGTAATCTTGTAAGTTTTACTATAATTTTTTTGGGGATGTTTTTTATGGTGAAAGTTTGATCATATTGACATGCGTTATCAGGGAACCTCTAGTTAAAAATTTAGTTCTTGGTTCATTATACTCTCTAACATATAAAATGTGGAAATGAATCAATTTCAAATGAGTCATCTTTGCTTTTTCTCTATAATTATTTTTATGGGATGTTTTTTATTGTGAAATTTTGAGACGATTTAGAAATTTGTTATTTTAGTTATCTGTAATATATGAGATATATCCCATGAATTTTAGGGTTTATGAATGGTCCTGAAATCAATTTCAAACAAGTGATCATGGAATTTTAGCTATAATTTTTTTTTCTTGGGACACTTTAGACTGTGAAATTTTCAAATATATGAGGAGACATAATGAAGTACCTCATGTAAAAATTCCAGAATCATAATTGAAGAAGTGTACAAGTGTCACACCATCCAAGTTTTATCTTGGAAAGAGGCCAAAAATCAACAAGTTTTGGCAAAGTTACCATAACTTTGACTTGGCACATCAAACTCCAATAAAACCTATGGAATTATAGAGAAGACATATCAGATTATTGTAGATCATGAATTCAAATTCATAATTACTAAAATCTTAGAGATATATCAAGAAAAAAAATAGTTGTTCATATAATATCCAAATTAATGATTTAAAGGTACATAACTTATAGATTACATAACTTTTGATTAGAATATCATTTTTTTAACTAAAAGTTGTGATAAAGAGGAATACTATCATTATGCCTCTAGACAAAGCTACTACACCAAATAAACTTCCTAAAGTCTCATTCAAGACTCACAAAAAATGTGAAGAATTGGAATTTAGTTTCTCCAATTAGATAACAAAGTTAATGAAACAGATGGTAGTATGTTGAAAATGGTGGGTTTTTCGCATTCTCTAGAAAAACTTAAAAGATAAATGGATGAAATGGAAAAGAGGATGAATGAAATTATCCATTAGGGAAAAAACAAAAAAATTACAAACCATTATATCACAGGATCTAACTAAAATGGATATAGAGATCCAAGGAAATATTATCATGAACATAAGGAGAATCATGGTGTTGATATGCAATCACATATGGGTAGTATTTTATCACAATTGGAGAGAACAAGTATTGAACCATAGAACCATAATCATAAATCTTCAATCCAATATCCACATCAACATGTCTTACATTTAGCATCAGGGAGCTACTACATTTTGAAGATCAATATGAGGAATTATGATGTCAATGATCCTATAACAAAGATCTTGCAAATGAAGCAATAATTTGATCTACACCAAGTGGAAGCCTTACAAAAGGTAAATATTGCAACCATATTTTTAGAACAAGATTAACCTATATGGTGTCAATGGATTTACAAAAGGAAAAAAGATTCTGTTGTATCTTGGTCCATCTTTAAAGAGGAATTGGTAGAACATTATGGGGATATTAAGAACAATTCATTCTTTATTCAATTGGTAAATCTTCGACAAAGGTCTAGTTACAATGCACATTTAACAATTCAAAATTTTGAGTCTTAGGGTAAAGAAATTTTCAGAGGATAATTTGTTAGACATGTTTATGGGCACTTTAAAGGAAATAATCCAACATGAGGTGTGTCTCTTTGAACCTAAACCTCTAGAGCATTCTTTTAGTCTAGCAAGGAAAATTGAAAATAAAAATATCACTACTAAAAAATTGGACACTAAAAACTATAGAGAAAATCATGCTCCCTCTCTTAAACCAACAAGGTTTTCACCTCAACATATGGATGAAAGAAGAGAAAAGGGACTATATTTAAACTATGACAACAAATACAATAGGGAGAATAAATGCAGTGAGAGGAAATTATTCTACTTATATTGTGAATATTAAGATGATCAGGAACTGGAACCATCACAGATCTAGAGCTAGAAGAGACTACTCCAACAATATCTTTTCATGCATTGGTCAACATAAATACTTAAAAAACATTAAGATAGATGGATTTATCAAGAAGGAAAGAAGGTAACAATATTGATTGATTCTAGTACTCATAATTTCATCAATTACAAATTGGAAAAAAGTTTTGATTGCTTTGTATATCCAAGACTATAATTTCAAGTAATGATTATAGATGAAGGTACCATAAATTATTCAGGGAAATTCCATAGCATTAAGATGAATAGGGGGGAGTATTCGTTGATAGTGCCATGATTTAAATATAAATAGGTGTTGTTAATGTTGTATTAGGTATACAATAATTATAATCATTGGCAACAACATCCCTTAATATTCAAGATATTTTCATAATATTTTCCTTGAAAGGAAAGGAAATTGAGCTTAGAGGTATCTAAGGGAAACCTTGTAGAGTGATAAGCTCTAATAACATGACAAAATTACTAAAAACGGGACAGCATAGTGTAATTGCAAAATTGTGTTCATTAGATGTTCAAACATAAACAATGTAAACTTTGAAACGGGATTTGTAAACTCAAAACGAGAACTCTAGCCAAAAAAACCCAAAAAAACATGAAAAACAACTCGAAAATGAAAAATGTTGATGATGGAATAACAATTTCTTTTTTGGGTGAATTTTCAACATTTTTTTAAAATACACCACAGATCGCTCTGCAACCTTGGTGATGCTTCCTCTGCTAGGGTTACCAAATAATCCCGCCATCCCTCTCCTCAACGTCCTCAGCCTCTCTGGCCTTCGGTGCTGCTGATCTCCACTCCATGGCCCTGTCGTCCAGAGCGGTGGGCTCCGCCCCCCTCCCTCTTCAGATCCCTCTCCTGACAAGCCCGTAAATGCAGAAGTTTCAGTCGGTCAAGGCCCTGACCCAACTGACGGCCCTCATTCAGATCCGGTTACGAACAACAATGAAAATGCTACTGCAGGTCAGATGGTAGACATAGACAAAGGAACAGACCAGATCAGCTCAACGTCATGGCCAAAAGTGTTCTCTACAACATGCATCCCCAGATCTGCAGAGAGAATAAAAATAGATCTTCCTAGTGATCGTATCAACGCCCAAATCTAATACACGAGTGATCATGCACTCATAGGCAAGTTCCTCGAATTCTGGCCAACTGAAAAGGCCTTGTATGGATGGATAGCCTCCAAATGGAAACCTAAGGGTCAAGTCTCCCTGCAGCTAGGCCCCAAAGGTTTTTTCACTGCTATCTTCAACTGTGTGGAAGACAAAACTCGCATCTTTTAAGGAGGTCCATATTTTTCAACTCTGCAGGCCTATATCTCTGACAATCGAAAGCGAGGTTCGATCCAGACAAAGAGGACTTCACCTGGGCTCTGGTATGGATACGCTTGTATTCCCTTCCAATGGAATATTGGAACGAGGAGACTTTAAAGGACATTGGCAACAGCCTAGGATCCTTCATCAAAGTCGCTGAGGAAACCAAATACCGAAGATACACATCCTATGCCAGGATCTGTGTACACATGCATCTAACCAAAGAACTCACGGATTCGGTAAGTTTATTTCATGATGGTTATGAATGGGTACAAACATTAGACTACGAGCACATTCCTTTTCGCTGCAGAAAGTGCCATGAGCATGGCCATCTCTTCAGGGATTGCCCTCTGAATCTTCAGTCAAAAGCATCCACATCAGAAACAAATAAAGACGCTGAAGGATTCACGAAAGTTCCTAGCCACAGAAAGCAAACCAAGAAACCTCCAGTTGCTCTAGCAGATCCCAAGAAACTAGAAACTCGGAATAGCTTTGGAATCTTGTCTTCTCCAATCTTCATGGAGGACCATGCTCTCATCCCGCCATTAGATCCTTCCTCTTCCTCCCCTGTGCCTCCCCCCAATCCCTCAGCTCCGCCCTCTAAGTCTGCTCCAATCAACACTCCCGCCTCAACCTCTACTGACAAAAATCTCGCTTCAGAATCAGCCATACCATCTTTCGCCATGGAGGTTGACGCTTCTCTAGCCCAGAACATTATTCAAAGGTCAGACGAGGAGGAACAGGACACACCATCACTCATGGAGGAGGGCCCAGAAAGTGAAGATATAGGAGGTTTGGATCTACTTAAACTGGAAGCAGCATGTCGACAAAAGGATTACAGTGATATTCCCCCAAGGGAGATCGACAGACTTGAAGGAGTTCTAATCAAAGCACAGTAAAACAAATATATAGGCATTCAGGCAAGCAGTCTTTGGGATGGTAAATTTTTTTTCAAAGAAACGAAAAAACGAGGGCGCAAAACAGATCTGCAAAAGACTATCATTATTGGAGAAATGCTGGTGGATTCTGGAGAATTCCCCAAGCTGACCAAGTTCTTTAAAGCTCTTCCCCATGGTTCCTCATGAAGCTAATCTCATGGAATTTGTGAGGGCTTAATAGCCCTGCAAAACATAGAATGTTAAAAAACATGATTCAGCAAGAAAGGCCCACAATAGTCTTTCTACAAGTAACCAAAAGCAATAGCACTGTATTGGAGAAAATTCTAAACAAAGTTTGGATAGGTTGTCGCTCAGTCTCTGTGGATGCATCAGGCGCTTCTAGAGGGCTGGAAATCTTATGGAACCCTCAAATTCTCTCCCTTCAAGATTTCCATGCCTCTCACTTCTTCATTCAAACCAATTTCCACCTCATTGGTACCAGTATCCATGGACTTCTCACTAATGTGTATTTTCCTCAAGATCTTCAAAAAAACCTGGATTTGCTGAACACTCTCTCAGCTCTCAGCTCTAGCCGAAGCCATCCCCTATGGATAAGTGGTGGTGAATTCAACATAATTACAGCGTTGGAGGAAAAATATGGAGGTTGAGCAAGACTGGAAGGGGACAACATTGGCTTTAAAGACTTCATATCTAGAAATTAGCTCATGGATCTTCAAACCTCGAACGGTATGTTCACATGGACCAACAAATGAAGAGGTTCTCAGCACATAACTTCCAAACTTTATCGCTTCCTCCTGTCGGACAATGCCATCCATATGGGTGGAGATTTCCATGCTTCCGTTTTACCTCAAGCAGGCTCAGATCCTTGGCCTATAATGCTTCAGTGGTCGCGTCCAGAGTCAAAGAGCAACAGACCTTTCCGATTCGAATCATTCTGGTTCTCTCATCCCAATTTCAAAGATGTTGTAATAGCTGCCTAGAAATCCTTCACCCCCCCCGCAGGAGCCAAGATGTTTCAATCTCAACAAAAGTTAAAATACCTTAAGCAAGTGCTGAAAACTTGGAGTCGCACTCAATTTGGCAACATATTCAACCAAAGGAAAGCATTAGAGTAGAAAATGAACACACTGCAACAATGTATCATATCAGAGGGTCGAATGGAGGATTATGCACAACAAGAGCAGGTACTCCTTAATCAGATTGAAACACGCAGGCAACAAGAAGAGACTCTCTGGCGACAAAAATCCAGGATCAGATGGCTCAAAGATGGGGAGAAAAATACTAAGTTCTTTCATAGGTCAACCATACAAAGGAGAATGCACAATAACATCGCATTCATCAACAATCAACAAGGGGAGCGCCTAGAGGTGCATGAAGACATAGTACAGGAATTACTTTCAGGACACTCTTAGAGAACTGTCGGGCAGCAGAAATCAAGCCATACAAACCATAGTGCAGCACATTCCTAAAATTATAAATGAGGATCACAACAATAGGCTTCTCCAGCCTATCTCCATGTAGGAAGTGGAGGACGCAATGGCCCAGCTCAAGGATGGTAAGGCGCCTGGTCCTGACGGATTCACAACCAACTTTTTTCACGCTTTCTGGGAACATATCAAAACAGAAGTTTGGGAGCTTGTGGAGGAATCATGATCGATGCACTGAGTTCTTCCTTCCCTAAATACGACCTTCATAGCACTCGTTCCTAAAATGGAAGATTCCAAGACTCCTGACAAATTTAGGCCAATTGCATTATGCAATGTCATCTACAAGCTTATATCTAAAGTAATGGCGAACAGACTCAAACCTCTTCTCCCTCTCCTTATCTTGCCAGAGCAGACAGGATATGTAGAAGGGTGCCAGATTCTGGATGGTATCATTCTCTCCCACGAAGTGATCCACCGACTTACGATATTGAAGAAACCAGGTATGATTCTCAAACTATATCTCTCCAAAGCTTTCGACAAACTCAACTAGACCTATATTAAACACATCTTATTAGCATTCAGCTTCAATGCCACCTGGACACGATGGATCATGAATCTCATTTCTTCCCCCTGATTCTCCATCCTGCTCAATGGATCCCCATCCCCACCTTTTCATCCTTCTTGGGGTATCCGTCAAGGAGATCCTCTTTCCCCTTTCATTTTTGTTCTCATGGCTGAAGGATTAAGCCACCTTCTTCGCTCTGCTACTGCTTCTCAATCTTTAAAGGGCATTTCTCTGCATGGCCAATCCCCCATTACTCACCAACAGTTTGTTGACGATAATATGCTTTTTGGCCATCCTTCAGTTCAATGCCTCCAAATCCCAACTCTTTTTCTTCCATACTCCCATTCACACCCAAAGGAATATAGCCTGGATTATGGGCTTTTCGATAGCCAAGCTTCCTTCAAAATACTTGGAGGCTCCCCTGATTGACTCTACCATCAAACATGCCGCTTGGAGGACCCTCCTTGACAACTTAGAAGCCAGGCTTTCCTCCTGGACCTTCCGACCTCTCAACATTGCAAGCAGAATCATCCTCATCAAATCTGTCCTCCAAGCCATGCCTTTGTACCTATTCTCAATCTTGGCTGCCCCGAAATGGGTTCTCAAGAACATTCACAATCTTCAAAGAAATTTTCTTTGGGGCTCCTCAGGCCACAACAGAAAATGGGCCCTGGTTAAATGGTTGGAGGTGTGTCTCCCGAAATCAGCTGGGGGATTAGGCCTAAGGGATCCCCTCCATAGCAACAACATCATGGGGGTGCGTATATGGTGGAATTGGCTCTCCAAACCGCTTACTCCCTGGGGTCTTCTATGGCAAGCCAAATATGCTCCAGGCAGTTCTGTGGAGGAGCTAATCAGATTCTCATCTACCACTCGTGGCTCATTAATCTGGAACACTGCCAAAACACATAGCGCCTTCATTCAAGCGCACAGCTTTTGGGAAATCCACTCAGGCAACACTGCAAGATTCTGGGAAGATTCCTGGCAACAACTTCCCAAACTTGCCTCTCTTTTTCACAAACCCAAGTGGCAAATAACCATGCAGCAAAATGAGCAAATCTATGTACATCAATTTTGGCAACAACATTCTTCCCACAAATTTCAGCTTTGGAGATCGGCGAATACATGGCAAGCCAACTGGCAGGAGGAAACCTATGATGAGATTGACAATGAGCTTAAACTCAGGAAAATCAAACTATCAGATCAGAAAGATCATCTGAGATGGGGATACACTACCAAGGGCCTGTTCACTACCAAGGAAGCTTATCAAATCCTTTATCAACCTCTGCAGATTATAAAAGACCCACTTTGGGACCAAGTCTGGCAACCAAACATTTGGCCTAAGGTTTCTACCTTCCTTTGGCTTTTAAGAAAACAAAGGATCCTCACTTGGGATAACCTGCAAAAGCATGGATTTATCGGGCCATCCAGATGCTCTAACTACAATATACACTCAGAGGACATTAATCATCTCTTGGATACTTGCCCTTTAGCAGCTCAAATGTGGGAAAGAGAAGCTCAGTGCAATAGAAGATCAGGAAGAAAAGAGGGAGACACAGTAAACACCATCAGAAATTGGCCTCGGAGCCCTTTCCAAAGTCCTCTTCTTAATGCCCTCTGGCACCTCCTTCCACGCTTCATCTATTGGATCATCTGGAAGGAAAGAAACAACAGGATCTTCAAAAATCATAACTCGCCTCTGGATACCCTCTGGTCTCTTCTCAGGAAGAATCTACAAGAAACATTGGCTCTCAAACTTTGGCAAGATTCAGATATGCCAGTCATACCCCACGAGTGTCTCATTCTTGCCAATTGGAACCTCGATCTCACCTCAATAGACCCTATAAAACCTAGCACCTCCATTCACTCTGAGTCAGCTCATTTTTGGTCACCTCCTGCCATCCACCCTTACAAGCTGAACTTCGATGGTGCGGCTAAGGGTAATCCCGGGCCAGCTGGCTATGGAGGTATCTTCAGAAACGCGGCAGGCATAGTTTTGCATATCTATCATGGAACATTAGGCAAAGACACCAACAATGCTACCAAGTTGGAAAGCTTATGGCAGGGTCTATGCATAGCAGAAACCAAAAATTTGCTCCCTCTAGAGGTTGAAGGGGATTCTCAAATCCTTATAGAGGCTGCAATCAGGCTACAATCAGGATCCTCAGCTGCAAAAATAGCTTCGAGTTGGAGGCTTTTAAGCCGATTGGAACAAATTGAAGACTGGCTCAAAATTCCTTGCAGCATATCCTTCAAGCATATCTGGCATACAGCTAATAAGGCAGCAGACAGACTGGCTAATAAAGGGGCCAATCAACAGCTCCCATTTTTCTCTGGCCCGTTGAACAATTCCAATGATTCACAACTCAAGCGAGACTGCACCCTCCTGGCGCAACAAGATCTATCCCACCCGGATGCGGGTGTATAAATCTGAGTACAGCTCGACGGTGGCATGTAAGGGTGGTGCATGGCCCCCACTAGTGCAAGCCGGCCTCGCATGAGGATTGATTTAATATATCAGTACTTCGAATTAGTTGTGGCATTAATGCAACACACCACCACCTTCTAGTTCAGCAGTATAATGGTCATGGCGCTTCATTTGTTTCTCACTCTGGTCCCTTCCTTGTGCTTAAGCTATTCCAGCGAGAATGTCACTCCTGGCTCTCGAGTAAGTTCAGTCTACTGTCAAGCTTGGTTTGTTGGAAATAATACTGAGAGGGGGGGCTGAATCAGTATTATCAAACAATTTTCACTATACCTTCCAGATTTATAATATAATTTATTCTTCAGATGTTGATCATCAATTTGTATGTCAGTACCATATAATAATGAACAAGAACAAGGAAAAGCAGATAGTCACACCAAGAACACCAGATATATGGTGGAAACCCAATGTGGGTGAAAACCACCTACTGTAATATGTCTCTATCTTCTTTCAATTAGAAACTTCTTTTTACAATGATTCTGTACTAGTGCAGTCCTTTACCAGTACGCAGGCTGCAACCTGCAGAGAGCTAGAACCCTCTCTCATTTTCCAGACTCTTCTAGAAGGGAGTTGCAACCCCCTTTGCTTTTGTACTAGCTGAGCTACTAGTACGTAGGTGTTGACCTACTTCTTTTCTTCCAAGGACCACGTTTCATCAATTTTCAGACTAGATCCATGAACATCAAATAATCATCAAGTACATGTGAATCAACCAATCTCCTTTTACAATCAACTAATGAATCAACCAATAACCTCTCATAATGCAGCAACAAAACAAGAAATACCAGTAATCTAAACCCAGAACTCTGCAGCAATAGACAAAAGGTAGCCAACAAATATTTCAAGAAAAGTCTGCAACTTCACCAATAGAAACCTGCGAATACCCGCACTTCTGTTGTGTCTAGCCTGTGCAGCTACACACCTAATCTTTCTACTCGACAGTGGACCTCCACACCTAATCCATCTACTGGATTGCGCACCTCCGCACCTGCTCCTTCTACTGGACTGCAGACCTCCGTGTTGGGTTGTGTTATATTCTTTCCACGACTAACCAACGTAGTGAACCGGGGGATTAGAGGGGGGGCAAAGGCCCCCCTTCGTTGTGGAAATTGCGTAGCGGGGGGGTCACAGGGGGGGCGGCAGCCCCCCCTGTCCGGGGGGTTTGAGGGGGCAGGTAGCCTCCCCTCTACGGGGTCCGAGGTAGCACCCCGGGAAAATTTTTTTGGGACCCTATATTAGGTTGGGTGAACCTACCTATGGTTTTTCGGTCCATGGTTTTGGACGCGATGGTTTTCAGTCCATGGTATTGGATGCTTCGGCATGTATAAATATGTATTGTAACAATGAAAAATCAAGCTGGTAGTCCCGATTTTGGGATCCAGGGGAAAATCTCTGTGTATATGTGTTATGCTCTCGCATTGTTTATTTTTCTGTGATTTATAATTCATATGCAGGTAATTTCTGTACAAGGTTAAAACCTACATTTGGTATCGGAGCAGTTCTGGCTTCAAGGGGACGCCTTTTTTGCTGAGGGGTTTCGCTCGGGCCTGTGATAGACCCTGTTTAGTGGGAGATCTGCGAGATCAATTCTGGTGGTGAAAGAGGATGGCGAGCAGCAGAAAGATAGAGATCGAGAAGTTCAATGGTCAGAGTTTTGAGTTGTGGAAACTCAAGATGGAGGATCTGTTGGTGGATAAAGATCAGTGGATCGCGGTAGATCCAGGTACTAAACCAACGGGAGTGACCGATGAAGAATGGAAGAAGTTGGATCGGAAGGCAAAGAGCACAATACGATTATGTGTCTCAGATTCAGTATTGTTGAATGTATCAGGGGAAGCTACGACGAAGGCTTTGTGGGACAAGTTAGGGACTTTGTACCAATCTAAGTCTCTGGTGAATAAATTGTTCCTGCGGAAAAAGCTGTATAACCTGAGGATGAAAGATGGAGACTCGGTGACAGAGCATCTGAACGCATTTAATACTGTGGTAAGTCAGTTAGCGTCTATTGATATTAAAATTTCAGATGAAGATAAGTGCATCAGTTTGTTGTGTTCTCTACCATATTCGTGGGATATTCTGGTTATTGCAATAGGTAGCAATGCAACTGCTTTGCAGTTTGATGAAATAGTCTCAACCTTGCTGATGGAGGAGATGAGACGGAAAAATATGGAGAGCCAGAATGGTGATGCCTTGTCTGTACGAGGACGGTCCCAAAATAGAAACAAAAATAAGTCATCGAGTGGGAGATCTAAATCTAGAGGGAGATCTAAATCTCTAGGAAAACCTGTAAAGGTGGTGTGCTCGAAATGCGGAAAGGAAGGGCACTTCAAAAGGGACTGTAAATCTAAAGCTCCTCATAAAGGAAAGGGATCTGATGATGCTCCTTCTGCAGAGGCGAAAACCACCTCAGATGAAGGTGGGGATGTGTACTTGGCTTCTTCAAGTACACATGTAGATCATGAGGCATGGTTGATTGACTCAGGTGCATCCTTTCACTTCACTCCCCATAGATAGTGGTTTTGTGAGTATGAGAAATACGATGGTGGTGATGTCTTCTTAGGAGATGATAGGAAGGCTAGAATCATTGGTCGCGAAAAAGTAAAGTTGAAGTTGCAAGGTGGAAGGGTTAGAACACTTCCGGGTGTTCTGCATATTCCTGCATTGGCCAGAAATCTAATTTCTGTAAGCAAGTTGGATGATGCAGGTGTAAAAACAGTGTTCGAGAAGGATACCTGCAAGATGGTTCGGGGAGCACTGGTATTGATGCTGGGAGTTCGGACTAGAACTCTGTACAAGCTGCAAGGTAGCACTGTTGTTGATGGGTGCAACAATTCTGTGGTCCCTAAAAGTGGAGCTAAAAATCTAGTGGTCTCTGGAGAGAAGACCATGCTGTGGCATCAAAGGCTTGGACATATTGGAGAGAAGGGCCTTCGAATACTTCATGGTAAAGGTATGGTAGAAGGTATGAGTAATAGCTCTCTGGATTTTGATTTCTGTGAAAATTGTGTATATGGGAAGCAGAATCGGGTGAGTTTCCCCTCTGGTGCTAAGAGGGCAAAACAGATATTAGAGCTTGTGCACAGTGATGTGTTTGGACCTGTGAAGGTTCCATCACTGGGTAAGTCTGTGTACTATGTATCATTTATAGATGAATTCTCAAGGAATACATGGATATATTTCCTTAAGAAGAAATCTGAAGTCTTTGATAGGTTTAAAGAATTTAAGGCTCTAGTGGAAAATCATACAGAGAAGAAGATAAACATGCTGAGGACAGATAATGGTGGAGAGTTTTGCAGCAAGGAATTTGAAGAATTCTGTAAGAAGTGTGGTATAGCACGGCAGAAGACTACTCCATATACACCTCAACAAAATGGAGTCGCAGAAAGAATGAATAAGACATTGATGGAAAGGGCAAGGAGCACGCTCAGTGGTGCTGGGTTAGGACAGGAATTCTGGGCAGAGGCGGTGGATACTGCATGTTACTTGGTCAACAGGTCACCTTCATCAGCGTTGGAGGATAAGACTCCACAAGAAGTATGGACTGGTAAGAAACCCTCTCTTTCACATCTGAGGGTATTTGGATGTGATGCATATGTACATGTTCTAAAGGAGAAACGAACCAAGTTGGATAGTAAATCTGAAAAGTGCATCTTTATTGGGTATAAGGATGGTTTAAAGGGTTATAAGCTTTGGAACCCAGTCACATAGAAGGTTGTGTACAGCCGCGATGTGGTGTTCAGAGAGGTAAAAGATGTTATTAAACATGAAGTCCAACCAAAGGAACCTGAGAAGATAGAGTTTGAGCTAAAGGAGGAAGAATCAGACTCTACAGCAGAGGAGGAATCAGAAGATGAAGAGCCACAAACTCCGGCTCTGAGAATATCAATTCGAGAAAGAAGGCAACCAGAAAGGTATAGTCCATCTTCTTTCTGTTCAAATTTTTCTTTGTATGTTACTGATGATGATCCCAGAACTCTGAAGGAAGCAGTAGATTCAGAGGATGGAAAACTCTGGAAAGAGGCCATGGTTGATGAAATGGCATCTTTGCACAAAAATGAGGCTTGGGATCTAGTGGAGTTGCCAACTGGAAGGAAACCCATTGGTAGCAAATGGGTGTTCAAAAAGAAGACAAATGCAGAAGGGAAGGTGGAGAAATACAAAGCTCGTTTGGTAGCAAAAGGTTATTCCCAGGTGTCAGGAATTGATTTTGGTGATATTTTTTCTCCTGTTGCCAAGGTAACTTCTATTAGGTTACTTTTATCTGTTGCTGCTGCTTTTGATTTTGAGGTAGAAAAGATGGATGTGAAGACAACATTTCTTCACGGGAATTTGGAAGAGGAAATCTACATGAAGCAACCTGAAGGCTTTGCTGTGAAGGGTAAGAAAGAACTGGTATGCAAGTTAAAGAAGCCTCTGTATGGGTTAAAACAGTCACCAAGGATGTGGTATCAAAAATTTGATACATTTATATGGGGACTTGGCTTCACCAGAAGCAAAGCAGATCACTATGTGTATTTAAAATTAATTGGTGACCGTGTTATTTATCTGGTCTTGTATGTGGATGATATGTTGCTGGTTGGAAATGACAAAGAAATTGTCCAGGATTTGAAGACCCAATTGTCCTCCAAATTCGACATGAAAAATCTTGGTGCTGCAAACTATATTTTGGGCATGGAAATTAAAAGAGATCGAGCAAAGAGGAAGCTCTGGTTAAACCAGAGGAAGTATGTCGAGACAATACTGCAGAGGTTTAATATGTAGGATAGTAAACCAGTGAAGGTTCCTATTCCTTTAGGTGTGAGGTTATCTGCTGAACAGTGTCCCAAGACACAAGAAGAGGAAGAGGACATGTCCGGTGTTCCATATGTGAGTGCAGTCGGTAGCCTGATGTATGCAATGGTCTATACTCGACCAGACATTGCACATGCAGTGGGAGTATTGAGCAGGTTTATGTCAAAAACCAGGGAAGGAGCACTGGACAGCAGCGAAGCGGGTTTTCAGGTATTTGCGTGGCACTAGTGATTATGGTTTGTGCTACCAAGGAAGACCAGGATTGGACAGAGTGTTGGATATTCGTGGCTTTGCTGATGCAGACTGGGCTAGAGATCTGGATTAGAGAAGATCTACAAGTGGGTATGTGTTTAACCTATTTGGAGGTGCAGTTAGTTGGATGAGTAAGAAACAATCTGTAGTGGCACTATCAACTACAAAGGCAGAATACATGGCAGCCACTCATGCAAGCAAGGAAGCAGTTTGGTTGCAGAGATTGTGTTCAAGTATGGGGTTAGTATAGGGAGCTATAAGAATAGACTGTGACAGCCAAAGTGTAATTTTCTTGGCAAAGAACCCTGCTTATCATTCAAAGACAAGGCACATTGATGTTCAGTATCACTTTGTGAGGGATATGATAGAAGACAAAAAGGTGTTGCTGGTAAAGGTGGACACTTTGAAGAATACTGCAGATGCATTGACAAAATCTGTGAGCTCTGAGAAGTTCTCTTGGTGTAGAGAAACAATGGGCATTTCAGGGCTGGAAAAATGACTAAGCTCTCCTGTGGCCGCCTGTGGAAAGAAAACAACAAGTGGGAGATTGTTGGGTTGTGTTATATTCTTTCCACGACTAACCTATGTAGTGAACCGGGGGGTTAGAGGGGGGGCGGAGGCCCCCCATCGTTGTGTCGATTGTGTAGCGGGGGGGTCACAGGGGGGTTTGAGGGGGGCGGGTATCCCCCCTCTACGGGGTCCGGGGCAACACCCGGGGAAAATTTCTTTTGGACCCTATATTAGGTTGGGCGAACCTACCTATGGTTTTTCGGTTCATGGTTTTGGACGCGATGGTTTTCGGTCCATGGTATTGGATGCTTCGGCATGTATAAATATGTATTGTAACATTGAAAGGAATATAATGAAAAATCAAGCTGGTAGTCCCGGTTTTCAGATCCAGGGGAAAATATCTGTGTATATGTGTTTTATGTGTTATGCTCTCGCATTGTTTATTTTTCTGTGATTTAGAATTCGTATGCAGGTAATTTCTGTATGGGGTTAAAGCCTACACTCCGCACCTGCGCCGCCTACTGGTCTGCGGACCTCCGCACCTGCGCCGTCTACTAGACTATGGACCTCCGCACCTGCGCCTTCTACTGGACTGCGGACCTTCGCACCCGCTCCTTCTACTAGATTGCAGACCTCCGCACCTGCGCCATCTACTGGATTGCACACCTTTGCACCTAAGCTGTATTTCGCCTACGGACCTCCGGATATAAACACTTTATCAGTCCTCAATTGTACCCCAGACTGTCAGATCCACAGATCTGATCATGCGCCAAAGAGATCACGACCCCTCAATTGATCAGTCTTCTCATGCTCGGGTTTAATTTTATCTCATCAACTGATTACAAGTATTTCAGATCTTATTCCTCTTAAGATATTCAACACATAGGTATCTAGCCAAATGATCTCCTTTCCTTTTTATAAGCAAGCCCTTACACAAAGCATGGATCAAAACCATAGAAATCCAATACAAGGGACCCAAAACCGGGGTTCAATATTTTAGATGCTATACCACGGACCAAAACCATAGGATCAAACACGTCGGACTAAATACCATGGATCAATCATAAATATTCCCACGTGCACGCGCTTCTCTGCATTGAAGTGAGTGAAAATGACGTCCGCACCTTTTGTTAGGAGAACCTGCAAGTATGCCCGCACTTCTTGTTCAGGGAACCTGCGGGTCCGCAACTTTTGTTAGGCTCACCTGCAGGTATCTCATTTTCTATTATTTTGAGAGCCTGAACAATGATTTTCCACTTGAGTAAGTTGCCATCAAGGATAACTCCTGTGCCATAGCGCCAAACCTGAGTCATAATGCCAACAATCTCCCCCTTTGGACTTGATGGCAACCCCAAGATCCTCAACGTCATTCTCCCCCTTTGTCATCAAGGGCAAAGGGTTATGCTCCCCCTGAGACCATGTTGAAAACTCTGCTCTGCTGTGCTGATCATGCTCCCCCTGACTGTAGGCCGGATCTACAAAAGAAATTTTCTTCAAGAAGAACCATAATCCATCATACACCATACATGACCTTCCTATCACCAAAAGACTCTATACATACATTCTTCACCCAACCAAGTAGGGTTACCTCAGAAAATTACATATGACAACCAAGTACATTATATCATTCATCCCAGACATAGGCCATTACATGACCTTGACAAAAGAAATATAAGACATAGAGACAAAACATTAGCAACAATATTGAGATCAGCATCCATCTTCTCCTTCTGTACTTTCTCCTCCAAGATCTTCTACAATAATGCCAACAATGCATTATTAGAAGAATATATGCTCCCCCTGAACCTGTGCCATTTGGTCTTTGACCAATCCATAAACTAGCGAATGTACGTGTATACCCCATATGAAACTCACGTACAACCAACAATCTCTGAAACATACAAGATTCAACAACAAGATGATGCATCAACTACCCCCAGCTTTTGCCTGAGGTATTCGAAGGTCTCCCTGAGCAGCGGTTTGGTGAGTATATCAACAACTTGCTCCTTAGAGGGAACATATTCCAACTTGACCTTTTGTTCTAGCACTTGTTCCTGAAGAAAATGATATTTGATAGGTATATGCTTGGTCTCTGAGTGCATGAATGGGTTCTTTGAAATATTGATTCCACTTGTATTATCACAGAAGATGGGGATAGGTGGAGTACAAGTGATTTGCATGTTTTGCAATGTTTGCATCATCTAAAGGAGTTTTGTGCAGCAAGATGCAGTAGCTACATATTCTGCTTCAACTATAGATAATGCAATAGAGCTTTGTTTCTTGCTGAACCAAGATACTAATCTAGGATCCATGAATAATGCACCACCACTAGTGCTTTTCCTGTCATCCACACTCCCTGCCCAATTCGCATCTGTGTATGCATGAAGTGTGAGGTTTGTACCATTAGGATACCATAAGCCATAGTTTTGAGTTCCTTGAAGATACTTGAAGATTCTCTTAACTGCCTGAAGATGAGTTTCCTTTGGATTTTCCTGAAACCTTCCAACTATTCCCACTGCATGCATAATGTCTGGTCGGGTACCTGTTAGATAGAGCAGACTACAAATCATGGATCTATAGGTTGGTTGATGTACTGCTGCCGACTCATCATTCGCTCTGAGGCTGCATCCTATCACCATAGGGGTACATACTGGTTTCGAATCCTCCATCCCATATTTCTTCAAGATCTGCTTGAGATACTTGGTTTGTGATAGAAAAATACCGTCTTTGTTTTGTTGAACTTTCAAACCAAGGAAATATATGAGCTCACCAAGCATGTACATTTCAAACTCCTTTTGCATTACCAAGGCAAACTTTTGACTCATGTCTTCTTCATTGCCGCCAAAGATGATATCATCTACATACACAACAAGTATTGACAACTTTTCATTATCAACCTTTATATATAGATTGTTGTCAGTTGATCCTTTTATAAAACCTTGTTGATGAAGATATTTATCCAACCAATAATACCACACCCTAGGAGCCTGTTTAAGACCATAGAGAGCCTTTTTGAGCCTGCATACAAGATTTGGATCATTTCCAAGGATGAACCCATCTGGTTGTTCAATGTACACTTCTTCATTCAAGTCTCCATTCAAAAAGGCAGATTTTACGTCCATTTGAAATACTTTGAACTTTTGAAAGCTAGAGAGAGCAAGAAACATTCTTATAGCCTCAAGTCTAGCAACTGGTGCAAAGGTTTCTTCAAAGTCTATGCCCTCTTGTTGCGCATATCCTTTACAAACAAGTCTTGCCTTCTTTCTAACCACATCTCCATTTTCATTTAGTTTATTTTTGAAAATCCACTTTGTCCCTATGACATTCTTATCTTTTGGTCTAGGAAACAATTCCCAAGTGTTATTCCTTTCAATCTGTTCAAGTTCTTCATTCATTGCCTTGACCCAGCATTCATCTTTGCATGCCTCTCTTACATTTTGTGGTTCAGTGGAGGAAAGTAATGCCAAATAGCTTGAAGCTTCTACAATTGTTCTTCTTGTTTGTATGCCTGCCTCCTTTTGCCCCAAAATGTGAGATTCTAGATGATTCTTTTGAACATAACTGGGTGGAGTCTTTTCTTCTATCCTTATCTATTCCTCTGGTGCCTCATGGGTTTCTTCTTCATCATGAATCTGATTTGATGTTGATGGATAGTCCTCATCATCTTCAAAGTCTTCAGATCTTACCTACCTGGGAGTGTTTTCTTTTTCATCCACCACTACATCAATGCTGTCGACAATTCTTCCAAGCCTTTTATTGTAACATTTGTATGCTTTGTTGTGAGGAGAATAACCAAGGAGAATGGCTTCATCTGCTCTAGGTTCAAACTTGCCAAGATTTTCATCATTATTTTTAATATAGCATTTGCTTCCAAAAATTTTGAAATGCTTTACTAAAGGAGTCTCACCATACCAGAGCTCATGAGGAGTTTGATTGTTGTTCACCCGGATATTTGTCTTGTTGAGAATAACAACTGCAACAAATGTGGCTTCACCCCAGAAGGTTGTGGGAGTTCCAGACTCATCAAGCATAGCACGAGCCATTTGTTGAACCGTTCTGTTCATCCTTTCCACTACTCCATTTTGCTGAGGAGTCCTAGCTGTAGAGAATTCCCTTCTTATTCCATTTTCTTCACAAAAATTGAAAAATTCATTCGAGGTGAACTCCCCATTTCTATTAGACCCGAGGCATTTGAATTTGTGATCTGATTCGTCCTCCACCAACGCTTTGAATGATTTGAACTTTTCAAAGTCTTCGTCTTTGTGCTTCATAAGTCCTATCCAACACATCCTGGAAAAGTCGTCAACGAATAATATGAAATATTCTTCTCCTCAAGGTGACCTTTTCCTAGATGGACCACATACATCAGTATGGACAAGTTCAAGTGGCCTACTAGCTGATCCTTCCTTCTCAGGGAAGTTAGTTCTAGTTTTCTTACCAAACTGACACGATTTGCAAATTGTATTGTCTGGAGTTCTGATGTCTGGAAGACCACGAACTGCCTGGTATTTGCATGCTTTCCTTATCTGTGAGAAGCTAATATGCCCCAATCTTCTGTGCCATAACCAGTGTTCATCGTTCTTGCTTAGATAGAATTGATGTTGTCCTTCTTTGAATATGTATAAATTATTTGGAGTCCTTATGCCTTTGATCATTGTTTTTCCTGTATCAAGATCACGAACACTACATCCATTTGATCGAAATATTACCTCCATTCCTTGATCACACATCTGACTGACACTCAATAGATTATGCTTTAACCCATCAACATACATAAAATTTCCAGCTTTGACCTTTTCTTTCAACTGAACAGAACCTTTACCTTTTATGAGTGCAGGGGTGTCATTTCCAAATGAGACCTTCTTCTCCTTCTCTAAGGCACTATATGACTGAATTTTTTATTTATCACCCGTCATATGTTTCAAACATCCACTATCGATGTACCATTGATTTTCTTTCCCTTCCGCATATAAGGCTATACCACATCTTTTTGGTTGCGGTTCTTTCATTCTCCATGTTTTGGCATTTGAGGCTTGTTCCATTGTTTGCTGAAACCTTCTCTTGCATTCAGAATCTTCATGACAGAAGTTGTTAAAAATAGAGCATTCTATTTCATTTTCAAGAGCAGAAACATTATTGTAGGTTCTTTTCACGATCCCAGTCATACTCCTTTATTTTTTAGCTTCTCTAGTCATGATTGTTTTATAGGCAACACATTGAGTTTCTTTGTGACCAAAGTTATGACAAGAAAAAAATTGGCCATTGAAGAAACTCTTGTGATTATCAAATCTACCAGCCAAATGATTGTAGTTTCTATTGACATCCATTCTTGAGGCAAATTGAGAAGTTTTACCTGAGGCTGACTGTAGCTTCTGTTTGTCCTTAAAGTAGATTGCCCCCGATTTACTTGATAGTCTTTGTTCATTCTTGAGGTAAACTGTCCTTGATTTACCAGATGATTTCTATTAGGCCTTTTCTCGCTCCTCCTTTCTGCATCAAGATAACTTTTGGAGGTGGATGCTTGAGCCGCTTCTTCATTATATCCCAGACCTATCTTGATTAGTGGAGAATGCTGCACATTGATAATCTCATCCAGAGTTCCAGATCCTTTAACAAATCTAAGATTAAGAGCTTTTGTTTTCTCAATCTCTTTTCTAAGATCAACAATTTCACATTCTAACTTTTCATGAAGTTTTTCTTTTTCCGCCAGTTGGAATTGCAGAGTATCAATAATCATATTTTTATCTTCTAAACAAACTTTGAGTTTAGAAATCTCTTCATACAGACTTTCTTCATCTATAGCATCCATGAAATCATCATCTTCAAAAGCCATTAAAAGTCTATAATTGTTACCTTGTTCATCTTCATCACTATTTGAAATTCCATCACTGTCTTCATGAGTGTAATAGCTTTTCTTATTTACATTATGTTTCTTGTTCCATCTGACAGGTTCCTTACCTTTATCAAGATTATCTTTATGAGGACACTTTGCAGCATAGTGACCGACTCTTCCACAAGCAAAGCATTTGAAAGGTAACTTACCTCTGAATCTTCCAACACCTCATTGAAGGTTCCTGACAAAATTTGATTCTTCTTCTTCTTCTGATAGATGTACTGACTCATAGTAATCTCCTTTTCCTGAAGCCTTGAATGCAGCTTCTCTCCTGTCTGACGGTCCTCCTTTCATCATTTCGTAAGCAGTTAGAATTCCGTGCAGCTGTGACATGGTAAGGTAAAGTAGATTCTCCTTTTCTTTTATTGCAAAAACTTTTGATTCAAACCTAGGGGACAAAGATCTTAGAACTTTTTCAACCAAAACAGCCTCTTTAATTTCTTCACCCAAGTTTTTCATACAATTAACAATCTCATCTACACAAAGGAAATAGTTAGCCACACTTTCATCATTGTACATTTTGAGATTTTCATACTGAATTCTGAGAGTTTGAAGTTTTTCTCGTTTTACCTGTTCATCTCCTTCATAGCTCAGGACGATCTTATCCCATATTTCTTTTGCGGATTTGTACTACATAACCTTGACGAACTTTGATTGAGATAAACATCCTAATAGAGTATTGACTACCTTTGCATTTGTTTCATATTGCTTCTTACCAGCTGGATCTGTAGGTGTTGCTGACGGAAAAGTGTACCCTATATCTATGATATCCTAGACTTCTGTACCAAGAGATTGAAGATAGGCAGTGACTCTTACCTTCCAATATACAAAGTTTGTCCCATCAAAAATTGGTGGCCTGATCGATGCTTCTCTCTCGTAGTTGCTCATGATGATAGATCTTCCTTCAAGCGATCAAGCTTCTTCTGAAGGACCTGCTCTAATTCCAATTGTTGGAAATAATACTGAGAGGGGGGGTGAATCAGTATTATCAAACAATTTTCACTATACCTTCCAGATTTATAATATAATTTATTCTTCAGATGCTGATCATCAATTTGTATGTCAGTACCATATAATAATGAACAAGAACAAGGAAAAATAGATAGTCACACCAAGAACACCAAATATAAGGTGGAAACCCAATGTGGGTGAAAATCACCTGCTGCAATATGTCTCTATCTTCTTTCAATTAGAAACTTCTTTTTACAATGATTCTGTACTCATGCAGTCCTTTACCAGTACGCAGGCTGCAACCTGCAGAGAGCTACAACCCTCTCTCATTTTCCAGAATCTTCTGGAAGGGAGCTGCAACCCCCTTTTCTTTTGTACTAGTTGAGCTACTAGTATGTAGGTGTTGACCTACTTCTTTTCTTCGAGGGACCATGTTTCATCAATTTTCAGACTGGATCCATGAACATCAAATAATCATCAAGTACATGTGAATCAACTAATCTCCTTTTACAATCAACTAATGAATCAACCAATAGCCTCTCAGAATGCAGTAACCAAACAAGCAATACTAGTAATCTAAACCCAGAACTCTGCAGCAATAGACAAAAGGTAGCCAACAAATATGTCAAGAAAAGTCCACAACTTCACCAATAGAAACCTGCGAATATCTGCACTTCGGTTGTGTCTAGCCTATGCAGCTCTGCACTTGATCTGTCTACTTGACAGCGGACCTCCGCACCTGATTCGTCTACTAGACTGCGCATCTGCTCCTTCTACTGGACTGCGGACCTCCGCACTTGCGCCACCTACTGGTCTGCAAACCTCCACACCTATGCCGTCTAGACTGCGGACCTCCGCACCTGCGCCTTCTACTGGACTGCAGACCTTCGCACCCACTCCTTCTACTAGACTGCGGACCTCCGCACCTGCGTCGTCTATTGGACTGCGCACCTTCGCACCTGAGCCGTATTTCGCCTGCGGACCTCCGGATATAAACACTTTATCAGTCCTCAATTGTACCCCAGACTGTCAGATCCACAGATCTGATCATGCACCAAAGAGATCACGACCCCTCAATTGATCAGTCTTCTCATGCTCAGGTTTAATTTTAACTCATCAACCGATTACAAGTATTTTAGATCTTATTCCTCTTAAGATATTCAACACATAGGTACCTAGCCAAATGATCTCCTTTCCTTTTTATAGGCAAGCCCTTACATAAACCATGGATCAAAACCATAGAAAGCTAATACAAGGGACCCAAAACCGGGGTTCAATATTTTAGATGCTATACCACAGACCAAAACCATAGGATCAAACACGTCGGACTAAATACCATGGATCAATCATAAAAATTCCCACGTGCGCACGCTTCTCTGCATTGAAGTGAGTGAAAATGACATCCGCACCTTTTGTTAGGAGAACCTGCGGGTATGCCCGCACTTCTTGTTCAGGGAACCTGCAGGTCCGCAGCTTTTGTTAGGCTCACCTGCATGTATCTCATTTTCTATTATTTTGAGAGCTTGAACAATGATTTTCCACTTAAGTAAGTTGCCATCAAGGACAACACCTGTGCCATAGCGCCAAACCTAAGTCATAATGCCAACATGGGTTCATAATGTTGCCATTCACCAGTGCATCCATCTTCCTTTTAAACCTTCTTGCACCTCCCTTTGCAGCGCCCTCTCTGTCTCCTCCGTTGCTATTTGTTCCGCTCCTCCTACCATCCTCAAAATGCCCGGAACTCATTCTAGGATGAGCTGCAGGAGAGGCAGCTCCCGTGGTCATGTCTCCCGCCAACCATCCTCCACAACCTCTGAGCCTTCTTCGGATGCCTCAGAATTCAACTTCAATAGATACGCTGCAACTAGAAGTGGACATTGCATAGGAAGAGGGAAAATTATCAGCGAAGCTTGCTCTTACCACTCCCAATCCCACACTGCATGCTTTCGCTTCCCCTGCTCCCTCGGCAACTCCTCCTTCATTGCGTCAGTCACCATTGAGCTGAGTGAAGATGCTATGGGTTCAGGAGCTATTGATTCGGAGGCAGTTGGTCCAGGCGCTCCCTTGGAACCGACGATGGCAGACAAGAACGCTTCCACGCAGGCTAAGGCTACTCAGCGAAAGGATCTATGCAGCCTAGCAAACCAGGAAACTACCACTCACGCTGGTCCTAGCGCTCCTGCAGAGGGTGGTTCTTCAGGCAATAAAGGTCAATCCTCTGAGTCTGAAGATTCTGATCAATTCGGCTGCCGCATTATTGAGGAATCGCCTCCCACCTCGCTTAATGATTGAACAGGTCCGCACCTTTTGTTTTGGCTCTGTTGTGGTAAGAAGACATCCTATCCTCTCAGAATCCACAATCATTTCTTGTCTCACAACTCTCAGTATCAGGTTTTCTGCTAATATAGACTCACCAATTTCCCCTGCGTGGGCGACCCTCTCCAGTTTTTTAGTCATTGTCAAAACCAATGTCTTACAGTCTCTGTCCTCATGGATTTTGTACTGGGTCAATAGGTTTATAGGTTCTCTTTCAGTCATGGAAAGGCCGCACAGTTTTGAGATTTTGTCCGGTTCCAAACACTCTGTTCCAGCTTTCAATTACAGTTTCAAGACACATCAAGTCTCAAAGCAAGTCACTATGAAGGATTTCTGGTCAGGTTTTCAAGTGATTTTTGTAAGCATGCCTTCTTCAAGGCTAGAACTCTAGGGACCCTGGTCCCTCTCTAATTTTATTTTGTATCAGTATAGAAGTAGCTAAATTCAAAAAAAAAAAAACACTTTTTTAAAATGGCAGTAAAAATGACCCGGATGTGGGTGACACTAACAGAAATCAATGACAAACGCCGCTATTCAGACATCTGGCCTGACGGATGGCAGGCGGATGGTATGTAGGGTACGCGTCGTAGGATGGCGTATTAAGTTTAGGGCAGATGAAGTAAATTTCGAGCAGTCTCGAATTTGGTCTGGCATTAATGCGAGCATGGCTGCATTGCAAACAAGTTGGCTTATTGGCATGGACCTGCTCAACGCCCCTATCGCAGTTAATGGCTCTTTTTGTTATGAACCAAAGCCGCTTCAGCTCCCCTGTCTGGTCTTTCGTGTCTGGCTGTTAGCTTGGCTCTGGAAGCGCCCTGAATCTTTCAGCGCTCTTATTGTTTCTGGTCTGCTTTGTCTCAATCGATCTCCCAGCACATTTGCCTCTTTGATTATGCCTCGCAGCTGAGGGATCCCACGTCGAGGAAGCCATTCAGGGAACAGAGGTCGCCCTTCTCGCCCTGCTCCTCAGAATGTTTCTCCCATCGCCTCAGCTCCTCCTTCTTCTTCGCCTCTGGATCAAGATAGGCTTATCCTGAACAATTCATACCAGACCTCCAGGTTTACGTTTCAAAGTCGGCTCAACAGCCCTGTGGTAACAGTAAATTTTACCATATTTGTCTCGGAGGAGGAGAGCAACCAACTCAGTTCGACTCCATCTATCTCCTCACACTCTCAGGATGATAGTGTTCTGCTAGGGGACTTGACAGGGATAATGTTCCATGCGGATCACATGCAAGAGGATGCCCCTGTTTCGGAAGCGCCTCAGTAGCCAGTTGATCCGACTCAGAATGATGCTTTAGTCTGCGGGCCATCTCAAAGGGCAATTGGTATTTTACATCTGGTTACTACTCCTGATGGAGGTGCACCGGCAGAGGATGAAGACGGTTTCGTGACCTGGGCAGCTTCTACCAGCCAGGTGAATGAGGATACGCGAGCTTCACCAAAACATGCAGATTAATCATGTCTCCTCTCTGCCGGGTGGACTTCTAGCCTATATGCTATGCAATTTTGGTTTTTTGGCTTTGATTCTGAAGTTAGATGTCTGTGTCTGGTTCATTCTCATGCTACAGGCAGTGGCAATAGCCAATATAGGTTCTACTTTTTGTTATAAATATGGCTATGCTAGTTGCTCTTTTGCTTTTTTGGTCAGTGAAGGGCATGACGATTGTAGTCCTGGTAAAATTTTTCAGTATGTCAGAGTCCAAAGTCAAAATTTTGAAGTCTGTACTGTAAATCTGGTTGAAGGCTTGAACTGTAATGTCTCTGAGTTTCTGGTTGAGGAATGGCCTCGGCCTCCTCTAAGGTCTTGACCTCATTGTATATATTTTTTCACCTTTTTTAATAGAATTAGTATTTACGAAGAAAAAAAAAATGGCAGTAAAAATGAATATATATATATTTTTTTCCAAGTAAAATTTCAACATTTTTTAGCAATGGTGTTAAGGATAAAATATCATGACTCCAAAAAACCTTAAAATTCCAACAATTTTCAGCCATGGTGTTAAATATAAAGTATCATGACTCAAAAAACCCTTAAAATTTTGACAATTATTCAACCATGGAATTAAAACCATTTTTCAAGTAGTCTAATTCCTGACAAAAAAATTAAAAACATTAAAACATTGAGAAAAAAACTAAAAAATTTAAAAAATAATAATAATAAGTAAATAAAAATATATATTAAAACATATATATATATCAAAAAACAAAGGTACTTAGAAATGTACAAAAAATATATATATATTGAAATATAAACAAATTAAAAACATGGCAAGAAAAATAAACATATATATATATAAATGAAAAAAACAAAGTTACACAAAAATGTAAAAAGAAACACAATATAAACTTATAAATGATAAAAAAATAAAAAAATATATTTAAAGAAAAAATACGAAATACAAAAAAACATTTCAAAAAGATACAAAATTTAAGGAGAAAAACAAAATAAAAAACAATCTTAAAATATAAGAAGTGCTACCTAGTAGCTAGTACCTACCCCTTAGTTTAAATATAGCTAATTGGAGTATGAACTGTTGACAGGATGTGAGATGATCAATTAAAGCCTTCATAAAAAAAATAGAAATGAAAGTGAAGATGTGCTAAAATGTTGTTTTTTGGTGAGCGCCCTACCTCTTTGGTTGTAATGAAGCTTTATAAATTCATTTCTTTGGCGGTATTTGGTTTGGGAATATGGAACAAAACTTTTAAAGTTATCTCTCAAATGATGTCTTGTTTTAAACAAGAATTCTTTCTTTTACACAGTAAAATGGAGTTGGTATGATCTATAATTTGTGATCTACTATTAAATTAATTTTTAAATTAAATTGTAAAGACAAGTTAATTAATATTTATGAATAATTCGTAATAACAATTGTTTTACTATTAATTTAACAACTAAATTATGACTAGCACAATTATATAAATTAAATCACTAGTAACTATAGATGGATATCAAAACACTTAGTTTCTAATCAAAATACTTAGTTCCTAAGATATTTGGTATCATGAAAATAAAAAAGCATTAACAAATTTAATTATTAAAATAAATAAAATATACCATTAGCCTTTTTCAAATATTTTCTAAATTTTATACTTTTGTCTATGATTTGTGATTAAGATTAAAATGGATGAATTTGACACAATCACTTTTAATAAAACCAAGAATAAAGTTCTAGTAGATTAAACAAAATTCACACATTAACTGTTTACATGGTAAATGAGACCAATCTTCTATCTTTAGTTTGGGGAAAGAAGATAAAACAACTTTTACAAACCAATTGAAACATATGAGAAATTGAAGGCTAATCTCTCAATAAATGTTGAGAAATCTCCAACAACTTGAAGCAGAATATGGAACTTCAAAGTGGGATCCCGTTAAAGTTTCAAATATTTTTACCTTGCCAAAACAACAAAGGATAAAAAATAAATAAATAAAAATAAATAACATATTGAATTCTTGAATAATAAAAATAAATAAAACAAATTCAACAAAATTAGGAAAAAAATGCTCACGAGATCCTAAAAATTAGTAACTATACATCAATAAAACTTTCTTAATAAAATTAGGAAAGAAATGCTCACAAAATTCTAAAAACTAATAATTAATTATCATAATAGTTATTAATTATAAAAGTTATGTGTAAACAAGGAAAAAAATATGATTAATGTAATTGGAATTGAAAATACAAAAAAAAATACAAAAAAAATATAAAACTTATATATATATATTTTCCTCTTTAAAATTTGTCTTCTTAAATATATATATATATATATATATATATATATATATATATATATATATATATTGGAAAAAACTCTTTTCATTATTTTTTCCTTTATAAAGTTTGTCATCTAAAATTGAAAATATGGAGAACTATAATTCATAAAAATGGGAATAATAGAAAAAAAGAAAATAATTAAAAATCGAAAAGATAAATAAAAAAGAAATAAAACTAAAAACAAAAAATTAGTAACTAATAGAAATGGAAGTTACTAAACACTCCATAATAAGACCTCAACCAATCACTTTACAAATAAATCAATTTAAATAATAATAACAAATAACAAATGAATTCTCAATGTTAAACTATTGATAAGAGACAAAAAAGTTTCGTCAAATACAAACCAATAGGCAAAGACAAAACTGAATGTGTAATACCATGTCTACCAAGTATAATAAAAACTAAAAAAAATAAATGAAAACGATTCAATTAAAAAAAATAAACATAAAATCAATAAATTAAGAAATAAAATTAAAAATTAAAAAAAAAAAAAAAAATCTGGCCCAATGGGCCCAGGGGTTGGAGGGTCGATTCCGAGAATTGTCCCTCCAGTCCCTAGGCCAATTGCACTGCGAGGGTGTGGGGGTAGGCGAATCGGCCTCCACCTCCTTAGGACTTTGGGCCGCGACGAGCCCGGGGGGTGGAGGTCAATTCCAAGAATCAACGTCCACCCCCTGGGCCCTTGGCCACAGGGGTGGGGGTGGTGGGGCGTTGAAAACAGCTCCCTCCCCCCCATGCCCATGACCCAATGGGCCTCCAGCGCCTGGGCCAATTGGGCTAGATTTTTTTTTATGTTTAAAGTTATTTTTTAATTAAATTTTAATTTAATCATTTGTGATTCGTCTTTTTAGATTTTTTATTTTTTTAAATGTTTTTTTTTTTTTTTTTTTTTCACTTTTTTTTTAATTATCTAATATTGTTTTTTTCTTAAATTTTGTATTTTTTTGAAATATTTTTTTGTATTCAAATTCAAGCTTCTGTGATCCATAATTTGTTAATACATGAAATTTTCAAAGAAAATCACAGAGAGAATATTTGGTAGGCGCGTTTCGAACCAGCCAGTGTGGTTCATCTTTAGGACAAGATGAAGAGATCTTCTTGCCCTAAAGATGAACCACACTGGCTGGTTCGAAATGCGTCGACCAAATATTCTCTATGTGATTTTCTCTGAAAATTTCATGAATTAACACATTTTTTTGTATTTTTAAATTTTTTTATCATTTATAAGTTTATTTTGTGTATTTTTTTACATTTTTTTTTGTCGTTTTTATATTTTTTATATTTTTTTTATTTTTCTTGCCATGCTTTTAATTTGTTTATATTTTAATATATAATTTTATTCTCTTGTTATTTTTTTTTTAATTGTCTGTTTTAGTTCTTATTTTTCTCAATATTTTAATTTTTTTTCTTTTTTTTTAGTAATGTTTCCCGCACAAAAAAATTAAAAACATTGAGAAAATAAAAACTAAAAAAACAACACATACAAAAATAATAATAATAATAATAATAATAAGTAAATAAAATATATATATTACATTTCTATGTTCCTTTTTTTGTCTTTTTTTATATTTGTTTTTTTTGCCATGCCATGTTTTTAAATTTTGTTATGTTTTAATATATATTTTATTTATTTATTATTATTAATATTATGATTATTATGATTATTTTTGTATGTGTTTTGTTTTTTGTTTTTTTAGTTTTTATTTTCTCAATGTTTTTAATTTTTTTGTCCGAAATTAGACTACATGAAAATGATTAAATAATCAACATTTAAAAAAGAAATATGCATACCTAGAACATAAGAAAATTTAAAGTGTCAATAATATGCCTTAAAACAAATGTTGATGCTTATCAAAATCCACATGAAAAGTACCAAAATTTAAAAATAATAATAATAATAATTATCTGCACTTAATACATTAAAAAATTTGAAGTGTCAAAAATCAGTCCTCTAAAAAAAGGGGTTGAGGTCTCATCAGCACTTTTCAAAATCAGCATGAAATTTATTAACATTTAAAAAAAATGTTCGTAATTAATACATAAGAAAATTTAAAGTGTCGAAAAATATGCTCAAAGAGAAAATATATGTATTCTGAATCAACACTTTTCAAAATTGGTTGATTATTTTGCTACCTCAAAAAAACGGGTAATTGACACAGTTCCTATTTTAAAGTTTACATTGTTCATCTATATCCTTTGCTTCATTGGATCTTCAAAATGTCATCAACAAGCTTTCCAAGGTATTCTGAGAGATGCCTAAGGGTCTTCCACCTGCTCGAGATCATGCCCATGCTATTCATTTGCAGCGTCGAAGTGTAACACCTAATATTAGGCCTTACATGTATCCATATGTACAAAAGAATTATTAGGAATAAAATCACAGAGCAATAAAATCAAAACAAATGTGGAAATAAAACATAGAATAGAAAATACAAAGGAGTCACCAATATACATGGTTCACTTGATTTGGGATACATCCACAGAGAAACAGTCAATCCTTAGTTTTATTCTTTATAACACAATGAATGGATTATAACTTGCAGCACATCAACTCCAACCTCCTCTTTTATCTCGCATTGTCTCCTCTCCCTTAGTTACAATGCTAATATTAAAAAAAAATATAGTTGCAATACAATTCCCTCATAAAAGGAGGGTTTCCTTTTAGGTAAAAAAAACCCAACATAAAACATACCACCAAACATGCGACCTAATGATGAACTCTTTAAATTGATTATGAAATTACACTATTTTACAAGGAAATTTTTCCAGATTTTTCTTTTCGAGGGTGTTGCACCCCATCTTCAAACCCCTACCAAGAGACTTATAAATTGGGAAATGTTGGGTGTGGAGCTTGGTTATCTTATTTATTTAGAGGTATCGCCACAATGGACCCCACTTCATAATGTGGCGGAAACACTGCCCTAAAATGTATGTGCAAGGAGGGTCCAGGGGGCGGGGGTGTTGCAATCTTTGGGAGCCCCCCCCCCCCTGTTGAGGGACCGGGGGCAACACCCCCGAAGCTAAAAATAGATGTAAAATTTCCTTGTAAAAGGTTGTAATTTCGTAGTCAATCTCAGCTATTCATTAGGTGGAGATCTGATGGTAGAAGTTATGTTTAATTTAGGGTATTTCTCCCTAGAAGGCAACCCCTCGCTATATATGAGGGAATTGTATTGTGTCTATGTAGATCTGTATTCTGAGCGAGAAAGAGAGAGGAGATTGTGTGAGAGAGAAGAGGTAATTACAATGGATCTTCTATAGGTTGTATCTCTTCAGTTTGTTGGATAATATAAAAGGAAGGACTGAATGTTTCTCCATGGATGTAGCCAAAATTGGGTGAACCACGTATATTTGTCTCTCTTGTTTTATGTGTTTTTTGTGTTTATATTTCTGCAATATATTTTATGTGTTCCATTGCTCTCCAATATATATTTTTCTAACAGGAAGATAATCAAGCTTAGTAACCAATAATCTCCCACTGGGAAACTAATTACAAGTCCACTACTGTTGCGCCCACCGAATTATTCTTAAAATTTAGAACTAGCTAGTTTATCATATTCATCATCATGCTTGAATACCATCTGAAGCTAAGAAAAAACTCAATTTCTAATTGGTTATTTCCTTCACTAACACGCCTCCTAGATTCTACCTACTATGTATCTGTTCCATCTTCATTTATCCCTCTTCCAAAATTAATTGTATGAAATGGTACATGAGTTGTATATTATTAGTCTTAGAATGAAATTCTAAGCTCTTTGGAAGATGAATGGCAATTTCTCTATCACTATACAACATGTTATTCTCCTACTCCTTTCCCAATTGCTCCATGAACCTCTATAACCAAATAATCTCTTTACTAACCTTTGTAGAAGCAACATACTTTGCTTATATTCTTGAAAGTGAAAAAAACCTTTACAAATTTTAAATCCAACTCATTGTTGTTCCACCTACATTAAAAAAATACCCTATGGTCCTCCTCATACTATCTATATCACCTACCATATCAAAGTCAACATATCCTTACAGAACAATGTTTGAAACTCCAAATCATAATTCCTAGTAGTACTACCTCTCAAATATCTGAGATTCCACTTTATTACCTTCCAATTCTCTTTAACTAGATTTTTCATATACTTTCTCACAACTCCCATTGCTTGTGCAATATATAGCCTTATCCACACCATCACATACATCAAGCTACCATTTTCTAACGAATATGGAATCTTAAACATGTATTTTATCTCCTCATATGTCTTAGAACACATATCCTTAGTTAAGCTGAAATGGATAGCCAAAGGTGTACTAATTGGCTTTTCATCTTTCATTTTAAATATTTCCAACAACTTTTCTATTTACTCACTCTAAGACAATGTTAATTTATAATTTTTCCTATATCTTGTTATTCTCATGCCATGGATTTTCTTTGCAACACCCAAATCCTTCATAGAAAATGAGTTAGTTAATTTTCTTTTGAGCACATTTATATATGCATGTTGGACCCTGCAATAAATAAGTCATCTACATACAATAACAAGATAATATAGTTTCCATTATTAGTCTCTTAAAATAAACATAACGGTCAGATTGGCATCTACAATAACCTCGTTTTGCCATAAACCTATCATACTTTAGATGCCATTTCCTTGGAGATTTCTTTAAACCATACAAGTTCTTCTTCAATCTACATACTAAGTTTTCTTTCCCTTTGACCTCATACCCCTATGGATATTGCATATAAATATCTTCCTGTAAATTCCCATGGAGAAAATTTGTCTTTACATCTAAATACTCAAGGTATAAATATTCTACTATCACTAAACTTAAAATAACCCTAACTGAAGTCATTTGTACAAGAGGTATGGACAACATCTTCATTATACGATTATCATGATGATGAGGTTAGGGCTCTTTTGATGAAGTATTTTGATGAAGACATAATTACTCATAGCCATGACCAAGCCATTCTAGCTTTCTAGAAATGAGAACAAAATCAAAAGAGCCCTATCCTCATCATCAAAGTTTACTTCTACAAAATGTAATTGACTAGTGACTGTATTAAATTCATTTAAATGATCAATGATATACTAACCTTCAGACATCCTCATATTAAATAAATGCTTCATAAGAAATACCTTTTTGGAAGCTAATGCATTTTTGTATAGTTTATTCAATGTCATCATCAAGCCCTTCGTTGTATTTTCTTTCAAAATGTTGAATGATCCAAGTGGATATTGGTGGCCACCTGCCAAGCCCACTTGGACCCCCACCATTGTTTCTTTCAGCTTTTTAGTTTCCTTAATTGTAGCACAGTTTACTATTTTTAGCAGTTTTTCGGGTCCTAAACTTCTAGAGCCGTTTTGAGACCCTAAACGACGTTTTTGGGAAAACTGGGAGTAACATCGGTCCACCATGGATCAAAGTTGCTCTTCCCAAAGTTGTAGTTCTTAGATAGATATTTCTAACGAGATATTGTATGCATCAAACAGAGATCGTATGCCAAAGTTACGACCCTGGGAAGTTGATGTACCAATTTACCCAAACGGGGCCCACAGTTTGGCGTTTCATCTTCTAGGGTTAGGTTTTTGGATGTTTAGGGCTTTCCATGTTTCTCAACAGTAAATAGGCCTTCGAGCCTCATAGTAACACAGTTCAGAGGCATGTAGCCACCACATCTCTTCTCAGAGATAAGTTACCATCGCCCTAGCTGTTTATTTCAATTTTCTGTTTGTAAGCATATCTCAGTATTTTACATTAATGAAATGAAGTATTATTTCCATTGCATCTTTGTGTTTATGGTTATCTCTGTAATTTGTTGTGTTCCTGTTTAAATCCAAATCAGTGGTATCAGAGCGGTCTGCTTTTTCTCTGTTTTTCTTTGCATGTCCCCAACGAGATAGGGATATAAGGAGTTATGGCTTGAACTGGTCGAACCTTTGCAAGACCAGCCTTGCAAAACCTGACAGCCTCCCATGAAGAATGAAAAGAAATACGAGGGAGCAGGAGATCCTATCAAAATCTTGCTCGAAGAAGCCCCCGAGCGACAAAGGAACACGATGATGGACAACTTTGCCCAGATCCTTCAGCGGCTACCCAGGGGCGATGCATCGGCTTCCCACAACTACTCTAGAAACGCCACACCATTTAAGGTACAAGTTAGTTTTGGAATCCCCATATTCGAGGGTCAGATAAACCCAAATGTCGTCGATAAATGGTTAAATCTACTAGAGGGTTATTTTTCTGTTCATGATTTTTCTAGTCGAGAAAAGATTATTTTCGCTCTTCTCAAAGCAGCCCCCCACGTCAAGGACTAGTGGGAAACCTATTGCAAGTAGAAGGATGAAAGTATTGGCTCACTATTTTCAACCACACCCACCTGGAATTCATTCCAGGATGCCATCAAGGAGCAGTACTACCCTGTCGGAAGCTATGAGGATCAATACATAAAGTGGACCACGCTGCGGCAGGGAAGGGACCAAGACATGCCGGAGTTTACCAATATTTTCCACACCCTTCGCACAAAGTTGGCTATCAAGGATTCAAAGTAGCATTTGATACTCAAATACCGCGGCTGCCTGCACAAGTACATCTAGGAAGAAATAGAATTCCTGAACATCTCCTCGCTTGGCACAACATACCGATATGCCGTCAAGTTTGAGCAAAAGTTTAAACAGAAGAGGCAAGACTTTGGATCTGCAAATCTGAAGCAAGGGAAAGGTGCCTCAAACCATAGAACAAAGGACAAAGCCAAGGCGGGGTGGACCAAGACAACCCGCCAAAGCTACAAGCAAAGAACAGCGCCGCGAAGCTAAAAAAGGACATGGGAAAATGGTGTGAGTTCCATAAGAGCTCCACTCACAACACAAGTGAGTGTCGGGACAAGCAGTCACTGGTGGCTGAGCTAAAGGTTTCAAAATCAGATGCATGTTCCGACTCTGAGTCAGAACCCGACAAGGGGAATGACAAAAGGAAGCAGATTATCGATGCGGATCCCAATGCCACCATTGCCACCACGAAGATCCAGAAGGAGGAACACGAAGATCCAGAGGAAGAGGAGCGTCTCTTCCACTCCTAGATGTGGGTAAAGGGATCCCCGCTACAGTTCATTGTTGACAGGGGGAGCCAAAAGAACCTCATTTCGATAGAGGTCGTCAAGCGGCTGGGCTTACCGACCACAGCACATCCACAACCGTACACCATCGGGTGGATTCACCAAGGACGGGATCTTCGCGTGAGCCAGCAGTATCGCCTTCCATACAACATCAAGCCCTTCATGGATGAGGTATTGTGTGACATTGCTCCCCTTGAAGTTTGTGATGTATTATTAGGACAACCATACTTGTGGAAGCGACATGCTGTGTATGAATCAAGGCCCCGTGCTATTATTATTAATTTTGGAAATAAGTTGTACAGGATACCGGAGGTAGCACTGCCTACTGCCATCTCTTTGGTTACTGCAAAACAATGTAGTAAGCTCATTTCCAAACTTGGGAAATTTGTTTTCCTGATGATACGCCCTCAAGGAAAGAAGAAGACGGTGACCACGACCTCCAGACAGGGCCCCTCCACACAACAACTACAGATGGACAAGGTCATGGAGGAGTATGAGGACATCTTCACCTCCCCTGCAGGGGTTCCTCTACACTGTCAAGTCAAGCACTCCATCGATCTAACCCTAGGTGTGCCGCTGCCTAATGGACCAATCTATCGGTGCTCCGTTCTGGAGAATGATGAAATCAAGAGGTAGATTTAGGAGCTACTACAGAAAGGTCACATCGATTCGATTTCATCGCCATGTGGGAGCCCGATCGTGTTGCTATAGAAGAAGGATGGGACTTGGAGACTCTGTATTGACTATCGGGCGCTGAACAAGATCACTGTCCGTAATAGGTACTCGATCCCACGGATTGATGACCTCCTGGACCAACTGAAGGGGGCAAAATGTTTCATCAAGATTGATTTGAAGTCAAGATATCACCAAGTACCAATCAAACCCTCTGATGTGTTGAAGACTACCTTCAAAGCCAAGGAGGGCCTTTTTGAATGGTTGGTTATGCCTTTCGGATTGATGAATGCTCCTAAAACCTTCATGAGGCTAATGGATGACATCTTGCGGCCATTCACCAACTCATTTGTAGTGGTATACTTGGATGAGATCCTGATCTTCAGCCAGAGTTGGGAAGAGCACCTCGAGTACATCCGATAGGTTCTCCAAACACTGTAGCAACACAAGTTATGTGCCAAGTTGGAGAAATGCACTTTTGGCATGACCCAGGTTCAGTATCTGGGATACATTATTAATGAACATAGGGTGCATGTGGATCCAGCCATGATCCAAGTCATTCAGGATTGGCCCTCTCCAACCACTCTAATGGAGCTCTGCAACTTTCTAGGTCTTGCCAACTTCTACCGCAGGTTTGTGTTGGGATTTTCTCATATCACTTGGCCCTTGAGTCAATTCACCAAGGGAGGAGCGAAAGAAAAATTCTTTTGGTCTGAATTTCAACAAAAGGCATTCACAGAGTTGAAAGACTACCTCTGCTTGGAACCAGTGCTGGCATTTCCAGACTTGCAACAACCATTTGAGGTCGAGACAGATGCCTTTGACTATGCTATTGGGGCAGTCCATACTCAACACGGGAATCCAGTGGCATATCACAGTGAGACACTTTTAGAAACAGTCCGGAAGTATCCCAATTATGACAAAGAGATGTATTCCATTGTGCAGGTCTGCCGACAATGGAAACATTACATTTTGGGGAAGGAAACGGTCATCCACATAGACCATCGACCCCTCCAGTTCATACAAACCCAAGGGAAATTACAGAATGATCGCCATCAGAAGTGGTCCACATACCTGCAACAGTTCCATTTGAATATCAAGTATAAGAAGTGCAGCACCAATAATGTTGCAAATTGCCTCAGTCGACCACCGATCATGTCATTAGCCACCGTGCTCAACTCTTGGTCATGGCCTCCCCCCCCTTCCTTATCTAACAGATATGATCTTAGTTTATATAACTGTGTTCAATGAAGAGTTGGCCTTTACTTTATGGTAAGGTGCGAAGCCGCTTGTCCTTGCTCTCGGAAGAGCAAGCAACTACGGGCACGAGACTTCTGATTGGCCACTTCTCTACAAAAGCGACCCAGACTTTGGCCACACATACCAGACACTCTTGGAGGGTCGGCATGTTCCATATTTTCACCTCCAGGATGCCCTGTTATGCCACCTGGGTCACCTTTGTGTTCCTTCAAGAGAGCGTGCCAAGATGATTTAGGAAGCACACTACAGTCGGGTTGCTGGACATTTCGGGGTCGAGAAAACGGTGGTAGTACTACAGAAGTATTTCTTTAGCTGAATCTTTGACAGGATGTCGAGAAGTACATCAAATCATGCACTGCCTGCGCCATTTCAAAACCAACAGTCAAGAAGCAAGGCCTCTATACCCCACTGCCTACCCCTAGTCGACCTTGGGAATCCATCTCCATGGATTACATGTTAGGCCTTCCTTCCACTAAGCTTGGAAGCGATTGTTTTTTTATGGTCGTCGACAAGTTCTCGAAGATGCCATTATGGCGGCCTACAAGAAAAATATCAAAATAAAAGCCACTGCTAGACTATTCTTTGAACGAGTGTGGGTGCACTTTGGGATCCCACAGTCTATCATCTCAGATCGGGATAGCAAGTTCCTCAGTACATTTTGGTCCAGTCTCTAGTCGATGTTGGACACCAAACTCACTAAGTCCACAGCCTTCCATCCTCAAACTGATGACCAAACAGAGGTTGTCAACAGGATGATTGTACACATTCTACGCATGTACAACTCAAAGCATACATGCACATGGGATGAGAGCCTCCCCTATATTCAGCATAGCTACAACCAGACTCTCCACAGCTCAACTAGCCACAACCCTTTTCAGGTGGCTTGGGATTCTAGCCACTATGTCCCATTGATGTGGCCATGCCATTTGCAGCTACTCACGTAGATTATGCTCACGTCCAATCCAAAACAGATAAGGCAAACAGCTTCATTGAGCACATCCAACATATTTGCCAGTAAGTCCATGACATTCTGGAGAAATCAAATGCCAAGTACAAGTAGCGACATGATCAACATCGGGTGCCACATAAGTTTCAGGTGGGCGACAAAGTCTGGTTGCATTTGCAAAAGGAATGCCTTACCGGACACTATCGGAAACTCAGACCACTCCGATATCGTCCTTACACCATTACCAAGGTTGTGGGATATAATGCATTTGAGCTCAGCATTCTCCCATTCCTTGGCTTGCACCCAATGTTCAATGTGGACCGCCTTCGACCATACTTTCCACCATTACTAGACACATCCGACATTGCAGAACAACTCACACCCACAGAGTTAAATCCAGATTGCATGGAACAAGATGCAACTGATCGAATCATGGACACACAAATCAAGCACACTCGCCAGCAAAACATCCAACTGTATCGAGTTGTCAAAGCAGGCCAACTCTCTCACTAGGGCAAGTGGCTCACCAAGGACCAAGTTCAGCAGAAGTTTCTTCATCTCATGGAGGAACTCAACACAATGGGTACCATTGCTTCCTGGGGGGGAAGGAATGATCCAGGTGGATATTGGTGGCCACCCGCCAAGTCCACTTGGGCCCCCACCATTGTTTCTTTCATCTTTTCAGTTTCCTTAATTGTAGCACAGTTTACTATTTTTAGCAGTTTTTCGGGTCCTAAACTTCCAGAGCCGTTTTGAGGCCATAAACAATGTTTTTTGGGAAAACTGGGAGCAACATGGGTCCATGGACCGATGTTTCTCTTCCCAAAGTTGTATTTCTTGGATAGATCTTTCTAATGAGATACTGTAATCGTCAAACGAAGATCGTATGCAAAAGTTATGACCCCGGGAAGTTGATGTACCAATTTACCCAAACGATGCCCACGGTTTGGCGTTTCATCTTCTAGGGTTAGGTTTTTGGATGTTTAGCGTTTTCCATTGTTTCTCAATAATAAATAGGCCTTCGAGCCTCATTGTAACACAGTTCAGAGGCATGTAGCCACCACATCTCTTCTCAGAGATAAGCTACCATCGCCTTAGCTATTTATTTCCATTTTCTGTTTGTAAGCATATCTCAGTATTTTACATTAATGAAATGAAGTATTATTTCTACTGCATCTTTTTTTTTATGGTTATCTCTGTAATTTGTTGCATTCTTGTTTAAATCCGGATCATTGAAAGCCACAAATGCTTCCAGGCATAGTTGTATTGTTCTTAATGCCTTTTTATTAAGAATTTCTGATTCTTCATCTTTCATATTCATTGGCTTCTTTGATATTCCTCCCAATGGTATTAAAATATTTTTCTAATATAAATAATATTCTGTTTACATTTTCCATAGATAGTAGTTTTCGCCATTATAATTCTTGACCCTAAAACCTTATTTCACCATTACTCCCACTCAAACTAGGAAGCCTCCTTACCTATGATTTTTATCATACAAATAAACCTCCATCTGTGATATCAGTTGTTAGGAATAAAATAAGAGAGCAATAAAATCAAAATGAATGTAGAAATAAAACATGGAATGAAACAATACAAAGGAGAAATCAATTTATATGGTTCACCCAATTAGGGCTACATGCACAGATAAATAGCCAATCCTTACTTTTATTCCATCAAACACAATGAATGGATTACAACCTGTAGCACATCCATTGCAACCTCATTTTCTCTCTCTCAAAATATCCTCTCTCTCAATTACAATGTTATCTAAAAAAAGTACAGCTATAATACAATTCCCTCATAAAAAGAGAGTTTCCTTCTAGGGTGAAAAACCCTAACATAACATCTATTGTTAGATTTGTGACCTAGTGATGGATGGTTGAGATTGATTATGAAATTACAATATTTTACAAGGCATTTTTTTCCAAAAATTCATCTTTAGGGTTGCTTCCACCAAGCTCCCACTAGGGGCAGCTCCATAAGGTTTTTATTGACCCCCTTGGACCCCCTAGTGACAATGTTGGGGGGGAATCCCTCTATACTACCCATCAGGAAATGGGATCCAAATGTAGCTCAAAAAATACCTCTAAATTAGGAATATACTCAAGCTTCACAATCAACAAGAGTGATACTAAATGTATTATTCAATAAATGTTAAGACTAGAATCATTTAGCCTAACCATAGTGCTTTCTCTTCACTATTGGTGATGTTTTCAAAAAAGGACGGTTCATGGTGTATGTTTCCAAATTATAGAGAACTCAAAAAATGAAAATAAAAGATAAGTTTGGCATTCCTATATTGACGAATTATTAGATGAATTTCATGGAGAAATATTATTTATTAAGTTGGATCTTCATTCTAGATATCATCAAATCATAATTAGGAAAGAATAATGCCCCAAAACAACCTTTAGAACACATGAAAGTCATTGTGATTTTTTTGGTTAGTTTAGCCTAACCATAGTGCTTTCTCTTCACTATTGGTGATGTTTTCAAAAAAGGACAGTTCATGGTGTATGTTTCCAAATTATAGAGAACTCAAAAAATGAAAATAAAAGATAAGTTTGGCATTCCTATCTTGACGAATTATTAGATGAATTTCATGGAGAAATATTCTTTACTAAGTTGGATCTTCATTCTAGATATCATCAAATCATAATTAGGAAAGAAGAATTCCCTAGAACAACCTTTAGAACACATGAAAGTCATTATGATTTTTTGGTTATGCCATTTGGACATACAAATGAACCTTCAACATTTCAAAGCTTCAGAATCCTATTTTCAAACCTTTCCTTAGAAAAAATTGTTAGTATTTTTTTATGACATACTAATCTACAATGAATATTGGGAAGAGCATGTACAACAAATTGAAAAGTTATTAAAACTATTGGGAGAGCAACAATTATATGCAAAGCCTTACAAATGTTCCCTTGAGGGTTCAATAAGTGGAATATTTTGGTCATATTGTATCCCATGAAGGTGTCAAAGTGGATCCTAACAAAATTAAAGCTATGAGAGGTTGGTCAATCCCAATGACCTTGAATAAACTCAAAGGATTCTTAGGATTCAAAGGATATTACCACAAGTTTGTCAAGATTTAAGGTCAAATAGTAGCACCCATAAAAAAATATTGAAAACGGAATAATTATCTTGTACTAAAGAATCAGCCAAAGATTTTGAAAATCTTATAGAGGCTATGTGTAAAACGCTTGTCATGGAGACAGATAACTCCACAAAAACCTTCATTGTGGAGTGTGATGCCTCAGGTCATGGTGGAATAAGAATTCATGGAAACAATCCAAAAGCTACATTAAATACCAAAGATTATTGTTAGTGACAGAGATCTAATTTCCAATGGATATTTTTGGACTAAATTATTTTCTTATTTATGTCCTCAATTAACTCTCATTTCATCTTACCATGCTCAATATAATGGTAAAACTAAGAATGTGAATAAATTTTTGAAAGGATGTCTATTTTTCTTTTCATATGATAAACATACATAATGGGTCAACTGGTTGTACTTGGAAAAATGGTGGTACAACACATCCTTCCATACTTCATAAAAAATATCACCATTTATAGTACTTTATGGATATCATCCTCCATCGATCAGATCACCCTTGAAAGGGACTGTAAAGGCTAAAGTAGTAGAGGAACACATATGGCACCAACAAGAGGTTCTCAAACTATTGAAGGAAAATTTAGTTATAACACAAAATAGGATGAAACAACATGCATATAAACATTGTAGTGAAAAGGAATTTGAAGTTAGGGATTGGGTATTTGTGAGCCTACAACCATATAAACAAATGTCCCTTAGGTAACAAAAGAAGGAAAATAATCAACACTAAGGTACTATGGCCCCTATAAGGTGTTGTAGAGGATTAGAAATATGGCTTACAAATTGAAGTTTCCTCCATCTTCACATGTACACCCAATCTTCCATGTTTCTTTCTTAAGGAAGATAATAAGAGACAATATCCCAATCCAAACTATTTTATTAGAGATTAATGAAGACAGAAAATCATACTAGAACTAGAAGCAATTATGGAAATGATAATTGAGCAGTTGAGAAATCGAGCAATTATTGATTACCTCATAAAATGGAACATATCAATGTAAGAAACAACATGGGAAGATGAATTATTCATGCAAAAACACTTGTAAATTGTAAATTGTTGAGGACAACACTTATTTGAAGGTGGGGAATGTTAAGCCCTATATAAGCCTCATGTTAATCCTAAACCCCTTATTAAGTCCTATATATTGAGTGATTACATTTCTATGGGAACCTTTCATGGTCCTATTTTATTATAATTGTACCCTTTGTCTCCTATATATACTAAGGAGACATATTCTTAGGATCATCAAATCTGGTCTTATAAATTATATTAATTATAAAAGGAGGCTTCCCCCTTGAAGTGGACTGCAATTATTGATTTCTTATCATTTCTAAGGCACAAGTTTCATTACACTCTCACGTTCTCTCACAATACAAATACCTAAATATTCATTTGAGGAATTATCAAGCTAATAAAATTAATGGATAACAAATATGTATGACTTATAAAATATTTTCCTAAAATTATTGCAATCAATACATACATTTCTCTTCACAATATCACAAGATACAAACTCTTAAACCCTTGAAGTATGTATCCAACTAAAATGTTTTACCTTCATGCAGACCATGTGAATCTAAATGGGAGACTTCTATTAATATATTTCTTTCATTATCCATAATAGCATGATTTTTCTTCATGCAAGGTCGGATCAAGTTGTGTATAATGTAAGAATTCTAAAGCAAGTTTCATTGATGACACTTTCATCATTTTCTTCCATGGCCATGAAGATTTGATTATACTTATAAACACATGAATAATCATTTAGAGCACATCAATTTGATCATGGAAGTAAAAAACAATAATTGTATCCCTTTCCTTGATGTTCTAGTTATGATAAAAACTAATGGATCCCTAATTCATAAAGTACTATATAAGAAAACCCACACATAATAGTACCTATATTCCATCTCACTCACTACCCTTCACAAAAATTAGATGTCCTCAAAACCTTGGCAACAAGGGCTCTTAGGATCTCAAATGACAAGCATTTGGAAAAAGAAATGTCCCATCTCCTGAAGGTATTTAAGAAAAACGGATATAAGGAACACCAAGTATTGAAGGCCTTTAAAAATACTTCTAAAGAACATCATAATAAGGACCATATGAAAAACCTTACTAAATTTTTCCTTCCTTATTTTCATGGAACAACTTACAAGATTGTTAAAGTTCCAAGAAAGAAAAATATAGGTTCTAAATTTAAACCCCTAAAAACAGTAAGGAACTCCATAAAATTGGTTAAATATTCCATTGATCCAAAGAAATGAGAATGTTTTTTCAAGGCGTTATGTTCCTATGGGAAGGTATACATTGGTGAAACTAGTCATTCGAAATATATCAAGGTCAAGGAACATATTGTAGAATTAAAACATAATAAATTTTGATCCTTGGCATTGACTAATCATTTGGAAAAAAATAAAAATAAAACACCATATCAACATTAAGGATACTAAAGTCTTTTCCAACATTGACCATTGCTCAAAAATAAAATAAAAGTTAGGGAGGTTGTCAAGACTGGGATACATCCCAACAATATCAATGAAGATGATTGTTGGAAGATCAATAAAAAATGGGCTCCTACTTTGTAGCATGCCTCTACATCCTAGATAAACTAATTCTATAATTCCCATGCTATAACCTTATTGTTACTATTATAAATATAAATTTAATGTCATTACTATTATTTTGTTTAATCCTTATATTATTATAATAATTTTTAACTATAATCCCCATATTACCATTATTATAAAATTATTATCTTTAATAATAATAGAATATTATAAGGGCAACCCATATATAACAAGTTTATTTTATTATTTTATAACTTTAATATTTATATTATTTATAATCTCGACAACTATATTAATATAATTCTTTTTTATATTTAATATTTCTAATTATTACGTGATTTAATAGTTCTATGAAATATATAGATGATAAGCTTTTAAATTATATATTATGTGTATGTTCAAGATTTAATAAAAGAATGATGTCAAAAGTAACGAGTGCCACAACAATAAAAGTACAAGAAAAGTAACCTCTACTAGGGTTTCAAGGGTTTCAAGTTGAGGGTTTCTACATAATTGTTGGCACTTAGATTTTCTACTTGCACACGGAGTCTACAGATTGGTTGTTAATTTAGAGACTCTGGGATTGGATGAATTTCAAGGGCCCCTGGAGGGTGGGGGCAGGGGAGGGAGGGATGTTTTCCCCTCCTTCAAAAATGTGGTAACTGGATCCTTTCATTTCATGGATAGAGAAGCTGGAAATATCCCTTATCAGTGAGACAAACAACATAATTCATTGGTTTTGGGTGACTAATGGTAGTCTCATGTGAAGGGTCATTGTCTACCAAAGGTTTCCTCGAATCCTTGAGTCATAATCCCCAACAATCACTTGGAGCAATCTGGGCAATTTATGTAGGATCATGCAATCATCTGTAATTTTATGGGCATTTGACCCAAGGATCAAGATCTCATTCACTCGATCCAACAAAAATAGCAGCCGAGAACCTTGATCGATCTACGGATGAGAGAAAAATGTTTTTTCATAGTTATTTTTACAGATATGGATGAAAGCAAGAGGGTTTTTTACAATGGTTCCTATTTTATGAATAATGTTGGCCTATTTATGAGACATTGGGGACCCTGCTATAATCTACATAAGGAAGAGTTTTTGGCAGCTCCCATACATGTCAGATTATATTCACTTCCAAAGGATTTTTGGGAGACAAATATTCTGGAATCAATAGGTAACTTTATTGGGGATTTTTTTCAAATCTCAGAAATTATGAAGCATAAATGGCATTCATATTTTGCTCGGATTTGTGTTTACATGAATATCTCCAAAACCTTACATAAATTAGTGGAAATCAAGTATCAAGATGAGGTTTAGACTCACCCATTAGACTATGAGAATTTTCCATTTAAATGTCGTCTATGTCATGAATATGGTCACCTATTTCAAGACTACCCATAGAAACCGAAGGATGACCCTCATCCATCATTGAATCCCTTAATAGATGATTTTCAAGAGGTACAAAATAAGAGGAACCATGGAAACAAGGTATTTTTGGGACGTGGGCCGCTAGTCCCACTAGTAGCAACACAAAACTCAAATGTGAACCACTTCACAGCTTTGGAGGAAACATCGGACCAAGAAAAAGTGAAACATGCTGAGAACTTATTTTCTAGACACAATAGGAAATGGATATGGAAGTCACATTAGAAAAACCTAAGGAAACAAAAACGAGTAAGTGGAAATATCCTGAAGCTGAGTTGATGGAGAAGAAGATCCAAAGGACTCTAGCTCAAACACAACAAGCCCTAGAACAACAATGTTGATTGGAACACTTGAATTCGGAAAAGAGAGTTATGGGAGTGTTCTTAAGAAGTTGGGAAAAAGCAGGGGCGAGGGATATACCCTAAGATCATCTAGAACAATTCCACTGGATGTACAAAGCATGGGAACAACACTAGAAACCTAGAGATGCACTAGTCCTCACCTGTGTGGAGAACATCTCAAGATAGAACAAAAAGAAGAACGGGTAAAAAATGACTCGTGAAGTGATCCAAGAAGCAGGGGATGTCCTAGTCAACTATGGCCAAGCTGATGTGCTCACAGAGTATTTTCAAAGTCCCCCCGCCCAATCACCCATGAAAATTGTCTCTTGGAACATACGGTGCCTCAGCTCTAAAGGCAAAGTGAGGTACCCGAAGGAGAGAATTAAACAATAGAAACTAGATATTATGGTATTATAAGAGACTAAAGTCTCCCAAGATAAACTAATGCAAATTATAGCTAGATGTTGGCCATATGCAGAATGCATAGCGTTGGATGTGAAAGGAAGTGTAGGGGGTATTGCATAGCATTTTGTCACTGTCCCTCTATAAATCCTCTTGGATTCAATAACTTTTTCTTTCAATTTTAGATTTCATGTCCCAATATTTTGACAAGGAAATTTGAATGCCTAGGTTCTTTAGTGGATATATGGTTATCATAGGTCTATGGACCATCCACACCGGGTGACAAGCAGGGTTTTTTAAGGGATCTGGTGCGTATAAGGAGTACACAAGGTGAGGATAAATGGATTATTGTTGGGGACTTTAATATGATTAGATATAAGATTGAGAATAAAGGTGGCATATGATGCCTGGATCTAATCTCTCGGGCCTTTTAGGACATAATTACGGAAATTAAGGTCGAAGATATTAACTATGTCAATGGCAATTATACTTGGAACAATTGTCATGGGGGAAAGCACCAGATTTCCTCTCAGCTAGACAATTTTCTTATTTTGGAGGACATCCTTCAATGGGACCTATATCTTGAAGTAGTTATTCTCCCATGCCTGGGCTCTAATCATTGGCCCATCAGACTAGAGATTCACCGAAAAATGGCCCCCAGGAATCACCCCTTTCCCTTTGAAGCATTTTGGTTCCAGCGAGCGGACTTTGTTGCCAAGTTGGAGGAGTGGTGGAGAGAAATCGAGGTAATTGGATGGTGTCATATGGAAACATTCCTATGGAAGTTAAAGGAGCTCAAGAGGAGAATTAAGGATTGGAATAAAAGATATTTCAGCAATATCCACGAGGAAAAAAAGGCATTGGAGGATTCAATGAAGGAGATTTAACATACGATTATTCTTGAAGGAAAGACGGAACAGTTTCCAGACCAAGGGAAAATTATTACAAAATTGGAGCATCGATGCAAATAGGAGGAAATCCTATGGAAACAGAAATCGAGAATCCAATGGTTACGTAAAGGGGAATGTAACACCAAGTTCTTTCATAGAAAAAAGGTGAAGCATCGTCAAACCAATCAGATGTTCTCTTTGAATTAATCAAAAGGAAGAAGGCTTTTTCTCCATGAAGAAATCACTGAGGAATTAATCTCTCATTTTCAAAATCTTCTCTCTGAGCCTGAGGAGGATAGAAGTGTTGTCATTCAAAAGGTAAATAAATTCATCCCAAATCTTATTACTGATGAATAGAATGAATCCTTAATGTGGAAGATCTCCTTCTCATAGGTCGAGGAAGTGGTTAAATCTTTTCCCCTAAACAAAGCTTCGGGCCTAGACGGGTTCACCTCATAACTTTTCAAGGCTAGGTGGCATTTCCTTGGTCCAGAAATCCATGCATTAGTAGAGGAATCCAAAATAATACAGATGATATGGTCTGGTCTTAATGCTACCCTCTTCACCCTTATACCAAAAAAGGGTGTTGCAGTGGAGCAAATTATTTCAGGCCAATCACTTTATGTAATATGATATACAATATTATATTGGGAGTAATGATCCACAGGCTAAATCCTCTCATGAATTCTATTATTGGAACAGAACAATTTGGCTTTGTAGAAAGAAGGAAAGTAATGAATGGGATCAAATCATCTGATGAGGTGTGCACTATTTAAAGACATCTAAACTGCCAAGTATGATTATCAAACTTGATTTGTCTAAATCCTATGACCGTCTTAACTGGAATTACCTTGTAAGTATTCTGGATGCTTTTGGATTCTCATGAGCCTAGATAAAATGGATTATTTACCTCGTTGAAACTCCCTTGTATTCAATTTGGTTAATGTATCCCCTTCCCGAACATTTAAAGGATCTAGGGGTCCTAGGAAGGGGGATCCAATTTCCCCCTTTCTCTTTATCATTGCAGCATAGGGGTTTAGTACATATTTAAAGGAATATGTGGGATCAGGTGTCCTGAAAGGGTTACATTTGTATAAATTCCTTGGAGATTCAAACTACTTATGTAATATGCTAAAAATAAGGGACTCGAATCTACTCTACTAATCAGCAGAAACAATTAATCAGTCAAGAATTCATGAAGCATACAAGAGAAAGAATTCAATCAACACATTACACAATGATTTCCTGGGGAAAGCCATAGCTAAAAACCCTTGCTATATGTATATTGTATTAGTCAAAAAATATGAGAAGATTACAATGCTTTGCTCAAGACTGAGCAACCTCTGCACTATCTCTATCTATCTCACTACTTCCTAGACAAGCCTTGGCCAATACTTAACCAATTTTTTGCTTTCCTAAGTCCCTATTTCCTTGTGTTATTTCCTTGGGAATTAGCCCCTATTAATTAGGGAAATTCCTCAATTGGAATGTGCAATCCATCATAGGCCTTCCTCTGACTACATGCACCACCTGTACAATTTGGATGATGATACAACTGATAGTACACTTCCCTTGATATCAACTGGGTAACTCGTAGATCACACATGCATGAGTTATTTATCGTTGAATTATTAGTTAACTGGTTGAACATTGAAGCTGCACCTCACTGCTAGACCTCCTACTAGTTCCTCCAACAGTTGGAACTAGTTTAACTGACTTTAACTTAGTTAACCTGAATTAATTAATTACAACTCAAACTAAACTCAACCAGGGCTCCTATAAAGTAGAAGACACTCTACATGACTCCAGTTAGACCCTCAACTTGTATTAAATGAACCAACTAAGTCAAATTAACTTAGTTAACTTGTAAAAAATTTCTTGTGATGTGGAATTACAACTTTTCTCCTAATTTAATTCAACGGAAAATTAAATTAGGATTTTCTTGTTGAATTTTCAACAATGTTTAGCTCCACAAGTATGCCAATCACCCATAAGCAATTTGTTGATGACAACATTTTGTTTGACAAGCCCACTCTTTGTGAAGCAAAATAGTTGAGCCTTATATTAGAGGACTTTCAGAAGGTGTTAGGACCCGTAGTTAATAGGGACAAAGAAGATATATTCTTATTTAATACGAACCCCAGGGTCTAGAGGCACTTGGCTTGGACATTGTGATTTTGAATGGGTACTCTTCCAAATACATACTTGGGGGTACTACTTGTTTCCAATTCTCTTCAAGTGTCCTGTTGGAAGGATTTTCTGGATCGTCTCGGTAGGAAGTTATCTAGCTAGAATTTTAGGGTTCTAAATTTGGTAGACAGATTAACTTTACTCAAATATGTACTACAAGCCCTGCTAATTTATCAGATGTTGTCTCTCCTAGCGCCGAAAGGTGTGTATAAAGATATCATCTCCATATTTAAAAAAAAATTATGGTCGGGAGCCCCGTTAGGGAAGAAATGGTCTTTGGTATCATGGGAAAAAATATGCAAGTCCAAACTTAGTGGGGGAGTAGGCCTGCACGATCCAGAACTGCTAAATAAGGTCTTATGGGCTAAACCTTAGTGGAGATAATTGCAAGGTGGTCAGGAAATTTTGAATAATGTTTGGACTCATAAATATAGAAACAATCAAATCCTGGACTTGTTAATGAATATATGACAATTTCCCTCGAGCTCATCTATATGGAATATGTCAAAGAGTAACAAGAAACCCATTCAAGACCATAGCTTTTAGGAGCTCAAGAATGGAAAAACTGCAAAATTTTGGGAGGACTCTTAGATGCAGCAACCAAGACTAAGTAATCAGGAGGACCTCAAGGATATATGGGAATTCACAACATAAGTGGAGGCTAAGAAATTTGAATACTTATGGAAGGTGTCTAGCCAAAAGGATAAGTGGAGAGACTGGAAAGCACAAGAAGACTGGATGGAGCATAAAAATACCTTTCCTTGGAACACACTATCAAATATTCTTCAAGAACGCATTATTCTAAATTTTTAGGACACATAAAAAATAATATGGGGCCATCTTCCATGCGGCTCATTCTCAGTCAAGGAGGCTTATTCCATTACAGTGACCTTGACTGATGACCCTCTAGGCCCCTTGTGGAAGAGAGTTTGGTAATCCAAACTATGGCCAAAAGTCTATTTCTTCCTATGTCTCATTAGGCACAAGAGGTTGTTAACTTGGGATAGAATAAGAAAGAAAGGCTTTGTCGGTCCATCTAGATGCTCATTATACAACAACCATGAGGAATCCTTGGAACACCTTTTAAATCAATGTGTAGTTATAGAACAACTATGGCATCGAGTGGAATCGTTATTTGGAAATGTCGATAGATCCTTTAATAGTATCATAGAATCTCTTGAGCTTTGGAGAAGGAATTTATTTGAAAATCCTATTGTAAATAGGTCTTGGATTATTTCTCAAGGCTTTTTATTATGGAATTTATGGAAAGCCAAAAACTGTGTGGTGTTCCATGATATAGAGATGAAGGTGGACCATATCTGGGAGGTAGTGAAATGTAACATAAAGGAAACCATTCTAGTAGAACACTGGACTGAGGAGGATTGGAAAGCGGAGGGTTAGGACCTGTAAATCTTTATGGCATTGGACATTCGAGCGGACTTGGATTTCCCTACTCCTCGTCACCCCCCCCCCCCCCACTCGAGAGGTCTTCATTTAATACCTTTACCCTTCCCCCAACTAGCTTCTTTAAAGTAAATTTTTATGTGGCCTCTAAAGGAAAATCGGGCCCTGCAGGGTTCGAAGGTCTCATCCATAATGATCGGGGCAGGGTAGTCAAAGTTTTTTCTTCCTCACATGGAGTCACTACAAAAAATGTGGTGGAGTTACTAGCCTTGGAAAAGGGACTTGAAGTGGCAACTGATTTTGGATTGGATAAGATCCATATCACGAGGGACTCACAAATTATCGTCTCCCTGGTGCAAAAACTCATTAATGGGACGTCCCCTGACAAAATTTCCTCAAGTTAGCGATTAGAGCTCCTAGTGGAAAGGATTCATATTAAATATTGTCCTTTAATTATATCATAATGGAACATACAAGATGATAGGGTAATCAAGAAGCTGAAAACCTTCCCAACTGGTGATACGATCACCAAAATCAAGACTTTCTCTCGGATTTGTCACTAGACTTGCAACTTCACCAATTGGATGATTTTACTCAAATCATAGACACTGATTTGTGAACCCCGATGGGGTGCATGCTCGAGGAGGAAAACTGGGTGGATGATAGCCCTCACATGGAGACATGATATAAGATATAATATGAGGTGGTGGGAGGGCAGGCGAGTCGCCCTCCCATATTGTTTCATTTAATTGGAAAGCATATGATCGTAAAGACTCTCTAGGCTAGCTACAGTACAAAGGGATGTGCTTAATGAATTTGTAGGGTGTCTCGCTAGGCCATTCAATGTCTAAGACATTTGGGAAAACAAGATTTTTGGCATACGTAGTATACCATTGTGGGTCTCGGAGGAAATATTGTGCATGCAGTCTATGGTGTAGGAAGAAATTTGAGAAACTTCAAAAGACAATGCGAGCCTACACTCCAAGATGGAGGGAATCCATTGGTAATTGCACTCGTATTTACCTTCTAGTTTGCTCTTTTCATCATGTTACATTCAAGCAATTGGTAGGTCTCCCCCCTTGTTTAATCGCTTGGGTTTTCCATGAATTGGGCTCTGAGCAAGCTCTGGTCGTTGTGGGTTACGAACTATTTTTCTCAAGGCTCTGTGTTGTTACGATGGACTGTGCATGGGGTTCTTTGGGGATGCTTTTAGTATTTAGGCTCCATTTTCTCCTTTGCATTTTGGGACTTGTTGTGTTTGGTGCTCTAGGGAATTATTTCTCTGGCATTGGAGTATTTGTCTGAGGTGGAAATTGTGCTAATTCTTGGTGTTCCTAGCGAAATCTAGGGAGTTGCAAGGCTCCCTCCTCTAGTCCTGGAAAGGGGGCGATTTTTTGAGGCACGTCAGTGTTGCATGCTAGTTAGGGGGCTCCAGCAGTGGTGGGACTACAGGTCACTGGGGAAGAAGAAAGAGTTGTGTGTCTGGGGCGTGACTCCCCAACGAGAAGAAAGGTGTTGGTGGATTGATATTTGGTTGGAGGTAGAAATTCTTGACCCCAAGATCAGGTGGTGGTTTTGTGGGGGGAACCTCCTTATAATTTCTTTTGGTGTTGCCAGAGACGGCTTCATTGAAAGACCAAGGCACTCATTTGGAGTTTCATAGTGGTATTGGGGCGGAAGGAGACTAATAGCTTGCGTTCATGTTTTTTTTCTTTCTGGTGTTTCCTATGTAAACAGGGCTAATATGAAGCTGATCGCAAGGTCTTCTTGTGTATTCAACGCCTCTCCAGCCTCACCTATTGTAAAGGGTAATGATCATCATGGCGACGCTATCACTAGGTGTGGTCATGGAGGTGGCATAGTTTCAAGCGGGGGTCATGGTTGTGGTGTGGCGCGAAAAGCATTGCAGCAGGGGTGGCAGTAGGAACCCCACTGCGCATGGGCATGGGGCCCCTCCTCATTGTGCGTCTATGTTTAGGTCATTAGAGCAGTCTACGTAGGAAATGTTGGAGGCTCATGACAGGACTCACCGGGAGGAGCACGAGGCATTGATGACAGCACTCCAGGAGTTGCAATACTTCTGATGCCACCTTTGTGAGCGAGTGGTTGTGGTGTGGTGTTGCCAAAATATTCTTTCAAAAAAGATGGAAAATTTGGAAGCATGGCTGACTCATCTAGAGAAGCATGTAGAATTCCCATATCACCCTCCTCCTCCCCCAGAGACAAGGCCAGACAATCTAGCGTCCATCACTTCCGACGATTAAAAATGGTGACTAGGGTGTTATGTATTATATGTGTTTTGGTGTTTTTGGCCTCATCATATTTGGGCAGTAGCCCTTAGTTTATTTTGGATGTTTTTTAATGGTCATTTATCGATGGTCAACAAACCTAGTCAGGGTGAGACCACTAGTTTTTTGGTATTGTATGTAAAATAGTTTAACAATTAATAGAAAGTATGATTCACCAAAAAAATATATAATTATTACCTTTTTAATTATACCCTTATTTCTTATTATTAGGTTTATTATTTTATTAACATAATTAAAATATATGTATAAGTTCAATGTTTATAATATTTATATTTATAAGGTTTTAGACTATTATTTTATTTTAGGGCTTTTTCCCCTTCTCACTATTATTTTAATTATCATTAGTTGGTCTCTATGTTTCTCTTTTGTTTCACTTTCTAGTTCATATTTATAGGTCTTATGCTTGAAATGTCTCTTCACCAATTCCTTCCTAATGATCGACCTTAGTTGTTGGTATGAAATGTTGATATAATTAAAATGGATGTGGCATCTTTGAAAATCCCCTGGTCTATCAATTCATAATTTTCTAGGGTCTCTAATAGCCACATGATATGTCATATATGTTGTTCCTCAGTAGAGCTATAAACCAATATATCATGTAAGTACATATTATGAATGGAATTACAAAGGGATTTAAGTTATCATCCATCAAATAGATAGAGGTAGATAATGAATTCCATAAACCAAAAGGAATTATTAACCATTCATATAGACTTTTCCTTGTCTTCAAGGCAGTCTTCTAGGTATGTTCTTCTTCAACTTGTACTTGGTGGTATTTCAATTCGAGATCCAACTTGGTGAATTAGATGGCATGTTATAACTGATATATCAAGTCATTTATCTTGGCTATAAGGTATAAATTCTTAAATATTCTTGATAAAAGTGATGGATTTTATACACCTTCTCCAATTCCCATCCTTCTTGGAAACTATGATGGTAGGTGAACCACAAGATGAGATGCTTGGTAAAATTACTCACTACTCTAGGGACTATCATAATTGTTTCTTCACTTTACTTATTCTTGAGATAGAATACCTATATATCCTTCATGTTTAGAAATGGGGATTTAGGAAACAACTATATGTCATGATCCACTTTCATCTTGGGTGGTGACCTTTAGGTTACTAGAAAACTTATTTATATTCTTGCAAAAGTTACTTCAATTGGTGTTTCTACTCTTTAGTACACCCCTCTTGAGCTTCCCTGGCTTCATCAACTCATCTTCTAGTTTATTCTCTCCTAATAATAGTAACACAAACTTCCTACTTGAGCTTATCAATTTTTATCTTGGTTAGCACTTACCAAAGAGATCTTCGATTTACTAATGTGTGCATTGCTATGAAGAAATTCTGATCCTTGATAAAGTGGTACTATTTTTCTCTCCTTCTGAAGATTGTATCCCTCATGCACAATAAGGTACCTCCAAACACTACACCATATGCATCAAATGGTACTACATCTACCTCTACTTACTCATTATAATTTTCACTTATACCAAATTTGATATTACACTACTTACTGACCATGGGATCTAATCCCTATTTATCCATCCTAGTGGATATGGGTGATGATGGTCATGAAATTCCAATTAAACCTTTCTTACTAGATATTCTATTATGAGGTTGGATTTGTTATAAAATTATATATTACATAGCAATGGAACACATAAAATATTGTAGAAATATAAACATAGAAAATTCATAAAACAAGAGAGACATAGATATACGTGGTTCACCCAATTTGGGCTACGTCCATGGAGAAACAACCAGTCCTTCCTTTTATATTATCTAGAAAACTGAAGAGATACAACCTACAGCAGATACGTTGTAATTCCCTCTTCACTATCACACAATCCCCTCTCTCTTTCTCTCTCAGAATACAGATCTACATAAACGCAATACAATTCCCTCATATATAGCGAGGGGTTTCCTTCTAGGGCAAAAAACCATAAATTAAACATAACTTCTGCCATCATATCTCCACCTAATGAACGGCTTAGTTTAACTACGAAATTACAACATTTTACAAGGCAATTTTACATCTATTTTTAGCTTCGAGGGCATTTCCCTAGATCGCCCGCCAAGGGGGGGGGCTCCCAAAGGTTGCAGCTACCCCCCTTGGACCCCCCTTGTAGTGAATATTTTACTGGCAGCGTTGCCACCCCATTATGAACTGGGATCCAATGCGGTGATACCTTTGAATGCAAAAGATAATCAGGCTCCACGTCCAAAAATCTCCCACTTGGAGACTTATTATAGCAACTTCACCACTGCTTCATTTGCTGGAAAATGACTCCACTTTGGACTTGGTTGTTTCTCATCTTCTTCATCATACTTGAAGACCAATTGAAACTAAGCAGATTTTCATTTTATCCCTGGTTACAACTTTTGTTAACATATCTACAGGATTCTAGCTAGTGTGTATCTTTTCTAGGTTCAATTTTCCATCTTCCAACACTGACCGTATGAAATGGTACTTGATCTGTATATGTTTAGACTTCGAATGAAATGCAGATTTCTTTGCAAGATGTATCGCACTCTAGTTGTCTGTATAACCTGCCCAACTCCTGCTTCTTACCTAATTCACCCAGAAACCTTTGTAACCAAATCATTTCTTTAATAGCCTCTGTAGCAGCAACATACTTTGCTTCTGTTGTTGAGAGTGCAACAACACTTTGAAGTTTTGAGACCCAACTGACAGTTGTTCCACCTGCAGTAAACACATACTCTGTTGTGCTCCTCGTGTTATCTCTATCCCCTGCCATATTCGCATCAACATATCCCTGTAGAGAAATGTTTGAACCACCAAGGCATAATGCTTGATTTGTGGTACCTCTCAAATACCTAAGAATCCACTTCACCACCGTCCAATGTTCTTTTCCTAGATTGCTCATGTACCTGCTTACAACTCCCACTACATGTGCAATATTAGGCCTTGTGCAGACCATTGCATACATTAAGCTTCCATCTGCTGATGCATATGGAACTTTAGACATATGAGCAATTTCTTCCTGACTCTTGGGACACTCCTCCTTACTTAATTTTAAATGGCTAGCCAAAGGTATACTAACTGGTTTTGCATTCTGCATATTAAACATTTTCAACACCTTTTCAATGTACTCACTTTGAGACAATGTTAATTTGAAATTCTTCCTGTCTCTAGTTATTCTCATACCAAGGATTTGTTTCGCAGCACCCAAATCCTTCATTGCAAATGAGTTTGCCAATTTTCTTTTGAGAACATTAATTTCCTACATGTTAGAACCTGCAAAAAGCATGTCATCTAAATACAATAACAACATAATATAGCTGCCATCATTTTTCCTTTTGAGATAAACACAATGATGAGAGTGACATCTAGTATAACCTTGTTCAGACATAAACCGGTCAAATTTTAGATACCACTGCCTTGGAGCCTGTTTTAAGCCATACAAGCTCTTCTTCAGCCTGCACACTAGTTTCTCCTTCCATTTTACCTCATATCCGTGTGGTTGTTGCATCTATATATATATATATATATATATATATATATATATATATATATATATATATATCTTCCTCCAAATCCCCATGGAGAAAGGTTGTCTTTACGTTTAACTACTCATGATGCAAATATCCAGTTGCTACTAGACTTAAAATAGTTATGATTGAAATCATTTTAACAGCAGGAGACCCTTTCACCACAAGTCTAGGTTTATACCTTTTTTTTACCTCCATCTTCTTCCTTCAACTTGTAAACCCATTTATTCTGCAATGTTGTTTTACCTGCAGGCAACCTGACTAAATCCCAAGTCTGGTTATGTGCTAAGGAGTCCATTTCTTATTTCATGGCTTGCTCCCACTTCTTCTTGGTTTCTACCTGCACTGCTTCTTCATAACATTTTGGTTCACCAAAATCAGTCAACAGTACATAATATAATGAAGGAGAGTATCATTCAGGGGGTCTACTTATCCTGGTAGATCTTCTATCACAACTTTCAGGTGTTTTAGATGCTTGTTGCTATTGTGGTTGTTATTCTGGATGTTGATCATTATGATTTTTAGGCACCATCACTTTTTATGTGATCTCATCAAGCACTGTGTATTCTCTATTTTATTTTTCTTGTTTCTTTTCTTGCAATTGATCCTTATACAAAAGCTTTTCATTGAATATGACATCTCTACTCCTAATGATTTTGTGTTTTTCATAATCATAAAAGAGATAACCAAAATCATTAACACCATATCCAATAAAGGTACATTTCTTTGATTTTTCCCCAAAATTTGTTCTATTTTCTTTATTAACACGGACAAAGGCTTCACAACCATAAGTATTTAAATAAGAGTAGTTTACCTTTTTACCTGTCCATGCCTCCTCTGGAATACCACCATTCAAGGAACTTGAAGGCCCTTTGTTTATTAGATAAATAGCAATAACTACAGCATCTTCCCAAAATTGTAAAGGCAATCCTTCATGCAATCTCATGCACCTTACACGCTCCATGATTGTCCTGTTCATCCTTTTTGACATGCCATTTTCATGTAGTGTTCTTGGAACTGTCTTCTCTCTGCCAATTCCATTCTCTGAATAGTACCTATCAAACTCTTTGCTGCAATATTCACCTCCATTGTCTGATTTGAGACACTTCAACTTTTTTCATGTCTCATTTTCAACCAAAGCTTTCCATTTCTTGAAAGTATCAAATACATCAAATTTATTTCGAATACAATAAATCCAGGTTTTTCTGGTTGCATCATCAATAAAAGTAACATAATAATGAGAGCCACCAAGAGATGATACCTGAGTAGGTCCCCATACATCTGTATGCACAAGATCTAATTTTTCGCTCTTCTTTTCTTTCCCAACTCTGAGGAATATGACTCTCTTTTGTTTTCCATAAACACAATTCTCACAGAATTTTAAATCAACATGCTTCAAACCTAGCAACAAGTTTCTTGAATGAAGAATCTGCATCCCCTTCTCACTCATGTGCCCGAGCCTATGATGCCACAATTACGTATCTTCTCCTGTAGAGGTTAAATCATTAATAGAATTAGAAATACCATTGCATAAATACAATGTACCAACCTTTTCTCCTTTTTCTATTACCAGGGATCCTTTAGTGACCTTCCAGGTTTTATCTATAAAATTAGTCACATAGCCTTCACCTCCCAACTGCCCTTTTGAAATAAGATTTTTTTTCAAATCTAGAACATGCCTTACCTCCTTCGATAGCCATTGATTTCCATTTTGCTATTTTATGAAAATTGTACCCATTCCAATGATTTTATAGGGTTTATCATGACCGAATCAAACCTATCCAAAATCTCCTTGAACATAATCATGAAAATGTTTCCTATTAGGTGTGGCATGGATGAGGCCCCTGAATCTACCACCTAGGCATCGATAATATTTTCTTAGAAAGAATCAAAGCATCTTGCAACACATCACCTGTTACATTCGCTTCATGATTATTTTATTGTTGCGTGTCTCCTTCTTTTCCCTTCTGAGACTTGCAGTCTTTCTTTAGGTGTCCTTTCTTCCCACATTTCCAGCACACTATCCCTGATCTGGACTTGGATCTATCTTTCCTTGAATTACTGCGATATCCAAGGCTCTTCCTCTTTCCATTTTTCTTCCCCTAGTCTCTGCAGTCAAAGCATTACCTGATGTCTCACCAGATCTTTTCCATTGCATTTCCTCACTAAGGATTGCACCAACAACATCATCAAACTTTAAAGTACTAGATCTAGAGATAGAGTTACTAATGGCCATAACTAAACCATTCCATCCTTCTAGAAATGAGCACAGAAATAATAGAGCCCTAACTTCATCGTCAAAAGTTACCCCTACAAAACTTAACTCACTGGCAACTGTATTAAATTCATTTAAATGATTAGCAATAGATCCACCTTCTGACATTTTTATATTAAATAAACACTTCATAAGAAATACCTTATTCAAGGCTTAGGGTTTTTAATATAGTTTGGCCAATGTCAACATTAAACCTTTTGTTGTCATTTCTTTTGAAATATTAAATGCTACTGAGACCGCTAGGCACAGCCGTATTGTTCCAAGTGCCTTTCTATCGAGAATATCCCATATTGTGTCTATCATACTCGTCGGCTTCTTTGCCTTTCCGCTCAATGGTTGGTACAAATCTCTCTGATACAGATAATCTTCCATATGCATCTTCCACAGCTGGTAGTTTTGGCCGTCAAATTTTTCAACCCTAAACCTACCATCTTCCACCATTGCTCCCACTCGAACCAGGAACCCTTCTCTCCTACATGTTTATCAACCAGATAGACATTTGAATTTGATACCAGTTGTTAGAAAATTATATATTACAAAGCAATGGAACACATAAAATATTGCAGAAATATAAACATAGAAAACACATAAAACAAGAGAGACACAGATATACGTGGTTCACCCAATTTGGGCTACATCCATGGAGAAACAGCTAGTCATTCCTTTTATATTATCCAGCAAACTAAAGAGATACGACCTACAACAAATCCATTGTAATTCCCTCTTCGCTCTCACACAATCTCCTCTCTCTTTCTCACTCAGAATACAGATCTACATAGATGCAATACAATTCCCTCATATATAACGAGGGGTTTCCTTCTAGGGCAAAAAACCCTAAATTAAACATAACTTCTACCATCAGATCTCCGCCGAATGAATGGCTCAGATTAACTACGAAATTACAACATTTTACAAGGCAATTTTACATCTCTTTCTAGCTTTGCGGGTGCTGCCCCCGATCCCCCGACCAGGGGGGGGCTCCCAAAGGTCACAGCCGCCCCCTCCCTGGACCCCCCCCCCTACAGCGAATATTTTATGGGCAGCGTTGCTACCCCATTATGAACTGGGGTCCAATGTGGCGATACCTTTGAATACAGAAGATAATCAGGCTCCACACCCAACAGGATTATGAACCATAATCAAATAGAGCTTCCAACTTTGTATTCTTAACATGGATCTCAATATGCATTAATTTAAATATATCATTTTCTTCTTTGTGATGAAGGCTACTTAGGTTCACCTCCCTCTTCATTGTAGTGCATACACTTTACTCACATGTATATCTAATATACTCTCTATGTGATTACTTGAATCCATGGCTAGCATGTTCTTCTTCCTGGAATCCATCTTGTATTTATTTGGATTTGGCTCTTGATTAAGGTTCCAACAACTATTTTTGGTTTGAATATTTATATTATAAGTGTTGTATTGGTTGATTAGATCCTCGGGTTGATACATAGTGGTCGATGTATTCTTATCCTTTCCTTTCCTCTTCTTTTCCTCCTTGGAACCATATTGGTGGTATTTCTACTTGGAACTACTTGATTATCCTTTATTCTTACCTGTATTCTCTAGATATTATTCTTGCACACAAGCCTTATCAATTGTCCTAGGTTTAAAGAGCACCACTTTCCTCCATAAATGACTTTATAGATCACCCAAATAATTGAGGAGCACATATGGGTTCTTGGGAGATATACCCAAGATAATGGTTATTTTTCTAAACTCAGTGGTGTACTCTTATACATTGTCCTTGCTTCTGTCAAAAGAAATACCATTGGATCCACTAGTCCTCTCCATACCCAATACATGGGGGCTTCCCCTTATTAACCAATATCGTATCATGTTCGTTCATGAACGGGCTTTTAAAATTGTAAAAAAAAAAATTCAATATATTAAATGTATTGGTGGGTGGTTATAAGGGGACTTATAGGTATTAGAGGTTATAAAATGATGTATCTAGTAAAAATTAGACATATATAGTAAAAATAGGGATTTTTCCTATTCGAATTATGTATTGGATACATGTTTTAGAAAAACGATTTGTTGAGGTATTCGTCAATATTTAGTGAAATTATGGGTATTCTTTAATATCTCACAAATGTACATGCTATGACACAAGTTCAATGAGTGAAAACATCATGAATCAATAGGCTAGAAGTGGGAGTAAATGAGGGCCTTAAACACCTCCCACTTAGTTATGAAGGGATTAGTCTCCAACCTAAACATCTTTATGTAACTTTCCCTCCAAGCTTAGGCGTGGCCCCTGTTATAGACATTTTTGTGCCTTACAGCTATAAGCATGAAATTTCCATAATCCAAGGGATCCAAAGTCCCTAAACATGTTGTTCCTACCCCTAGAGGAACAAGGCTAACGAACCACAACAATTCACAGAAGTTCTCCACCAGAAACTACTCAAAAACAAGTCAATTCAGGATCAATTCAGAGGCTCCACTAGCTGCCTACGTTGAAATGCAGAGGCTACACTGGCTAGTTGCATTGCAACGTAGGTGGAAGCACTACCAGGGTGCGCTGAGCGGGAAATGACAAATGGCAGGGTCCTTTGTGCGAGGTGTAAAGACTGTGGAAGCTTCCAGAATCTTCCTCCATGACACTTGCCTTGATGAGTTCGACTAAGTGATGAGTAAGAGGCTCTTAGTCTCCAAGTGGAAGCAAGAACTGACAGAGGGAGAGGACACTAGTCAGATCTCAAGCTGACTCATCCTCTCTCCAAACATCTATATATGGATCTCTCCTCCATGAGGTCCAAGAGGCTGGAATTTTTTTATTGCAAAGAATTGCTGTTGGTTTGAGATTGGAATCATTGGGTGCTTAATGCTTTGAAGGGAGGTGAAGAAAGGATTTCATTCGCTGGGAGGTAGATGCTGGATTGGAACTCTCTTGGTTGTATCTCCTCCTGAACCCTGTTATTCATCAATAAATCTATCTTGGTTTCTCCTATATACTGATGTATCTTTGATGTATGATTGCATTAGTATGTTTAGTTTATTTCTAATCCTGAACTAGTTATGAATATGAATCTATGTCTTTTTGTAGTGTTCCCTTCTTGTGATCTTGCAGGAACCTATTGAAGCTAGGCGAGCGAGAAGGCAAGTAACTGGGAACTCTCAAAGAGAAGAGAAACCGGATCAAGGGACAAACGGAAGACACCGGTTAGTCCATCCATCTCTCTTCATTCTTAATTCATAAAGGAAGAATACTAGAATAGTTGTTTCTATTTGTTGCTAAGGCACTGTCACACCTTAGGTGGATAGGATCGTCCTGCATAGGCATTTTTCCCCACAACAGCCCCCTAACTTCAATGAAGAAAATAAAATATTTTACTCTTATGATATGTTATGAGCATTAAAATAAACTTCTAATTGTTGCAACCATTTCTTCAACTAAACAATGGCATTCTCACATTGGTAAGGCTTGATATCCACCTTTTCTTCTATTTTTAAAAAAGATTTGGAAAAAAGAAGGAATTGGAAATTTGTATCTCTTTCTCTGGCTCATTTTTTAGCCTTTTCCAGGTCTTTGTTGTCTCCAAATTTCCCTTATAGTATAACTTCTAAGTTAGATATATAAACCCTTTGAAAGGTACAAACTTGTTCTCTAGAGCTACCATGAGGATAATCACATTGTAAGATATGTTAATGAATTTTTCTTTCATATTTGAAAAAAAATCCTCTAACTCATCCCATTGATTGTTATAACTGTAGCCATCTACCATGGCTAGGCTTTTAGGACATCTTTCCCTTACCAATTCTTAGAACCTATAACTTCCCACAACAAACCTTAAAGAAATTTTTTTTGGTGCCAATATGATTTATAAATTACCATGGGTATTTCGTATTTCATTGTAACCATTTGTGACATCAAATCTTACAATATTATGAAATCAATTACTATGCAATGTTTTACTTTATATTCAAACTTAATTTACTAGCTTAATGTATGAAACACTAAAATAAATTGAAACTTAAATCAAATAAGCTAAGAAAATTAACACCATCTAGACAAAGAACACAAAATGTACATAATGGAAAGTTGATAACGGAAAAACACATCAAGAAGGTGAAGCATATGCTTTTTCTCTTTTCTTCCCATTTATGAAATGTAAGTACAAAGAAAGTGCACTCACTATGGAGTTGACATGGACACTCTAGCCTAAATGGTTGTTTTAGGGTTAGGCTTGTGGGTTTTACATGCCTCAACTCCCAATTAGTGTTAAGGTTTTGGACCCTCTAGAACCTTTTGAAATTCCATATGTGTGAGTAATGTGAGTTAACATGGCAACCACTCAACGTCATCATGTTCAATAGGATATGTGAACTTATGGGAGGCATAATTTTCCATATGAAAATTCTAATTGACGTGATATTCATGTTATTTGAAGCCACAATAATTAGAATAGCATTGAAATGTTTGGAACTTCATCTATAATGTTTTGACCTTAAAAATAGTTGTTTAAGGCCTCAAATAGGCTTTAGGAGGTTCTGGACCCCAAATCACCAAAGAAGGATTTGCCCTTTAAATGAGCCCTACAAGACAATGACTCCATTTTTTCCATCTAGAGAGTACCAAAATAATGACAATATAATAAAAATTTCAAATCAGCTTTCCATGTCATTTTTAATGGTCCATACATACCAGGTGTTTCATGGTTTAAGTATGTGGTTCACATGTTTCAGGAGAATTGAGGTTTTTATTGAATTATCCTCCTTTATTTATTTGACTTATATTGGGCATGGATTGAGGGGAGAATAGCATATCTTTGCTTGTTAACAATAACACTTAGAATCTAGGTATTTTTTAAGGATTCAAATATTACACCTATGTATATACTCTAAGCAACTATTTTGATAGTAATTTAGAGGAGTATTCCTTAAAAAACCCTATAGTTTATTATTAAAACTTGTAAATGATTAGAAAATATTATCAATTTATTCATATATGAAAAAAAAGGTGAACATGTTTTAGAAAATAGCTAAAAAAAAAACTAGCCATTTGGCAAAATTTCACTCCTAAAAATTACCTTACTTAGAATCCAGCTTATGTTGAGTCTTTTTAGAGACTATAAGATCATTAATGGGTTATTTCATTTATTAAAATAGAAATTATGTTCAGGGTATTTCTTAAGGATTCAAATATCATGCCTATGTATAGTATTATAGGCAACTATTCCGGCTTGAAAAGTTATACATATAAAATGTTGGCGAATATTCAATAAAAAAAACATGTAATTTACTATCAAAATTAGTAAATTTTTGGCGAATATTATCTATTTAATTTTGTATATATATATATATATATATATATATATATATATATATATATATTCAAAAATGTCCAAAAAATAGCCAATTAGAAAATTCCACCCCTAAAATTTTCCATAATTATATTTTCTTGTTTCAAAGTTAACACTATAAAAGTATATTGAATAAAAATTTAAATGATTCATAAACATTTAAACCATGAAAAAAATGTTACCCTATTTTGCTTTAATCTTAAACCAAAAAGCAATTTATTTGAAATGTTCTATAAATAACCATTTACAACCAAAAAAATATAACACCTATATTTGCCCACACATTCTCATAGGATACATATTCCTATGCCCTTTATAGCATGTATCTTACTAAAATGATTTGTGTCTTCCTGCATGGACTCACCAAGTTTTGTACAATGAGATCGTTTCATTAACTCTCACATTGGCTAATCAAGTTCTATTTGAATTTACATTAAGATTTTGGGGTATTATTAACTGAATGCAATTACTTCACTCTTGAATGCACAGGAGTTTGAATTTAAGGTATCGATTATGCAAGTTCGAATTTAAATACTTTGGTGTGATTTTAGTAGTTCGAATTCAAAAGTGGTCCTTTAAATACATTGATATGATTTCCTTATTTTTTAAGCTTGTAATATTTTTTTCCTAGAATATACTACAGATAATGAAAAGGATTATTTTGGAGAAACTGTTTTTAATTAATGCAATGCAATTAGTATATGACGATTATCAATAAACAAGATGAGCCAGCTTATGACGATTATTAATAAACTAGATGACCCAGATTTAGATGAAATTTGTCTAAATGAAGGTTAGAGAGATTATAAATTAAATGAGGGGTGAGTTTTTATAGAAGAAGCTGTATTAATTCGAAATTTACAATTTACATATATTTACAGAAGCGAGATTAAATTCGCAATGTAAGCGTATATAATATGCTGCGAAGCAGCGAAGCAAGATGATCAACAATAAACTGCAGAGCAGCTAGAAGCATGCATCGAGGGTTGACCCAGGTGGGGAGGCGGAAAGTCGGTCATCCCGACCGCGGGGTAAACGCCATTGAAGATCAATTATGCTTTCAAATTCTCAAATTCATGATTATGAATCATTGTAAATTCACAATTATGAATCATTGTAAATTCACAATTTTGTTCTTGTTTGGCATGTTTTTCTCTATTTTTCTTAAATACTATTTTATACGAATGTGAAATTTTCAATACTGTCATTTTTGTTTTTGCTTTTGTTTTTTAAAACTATAATTTATTGCATTTTATTCATTATATTAAATTATTATTTTTATAATTTTAAATTTAATATTATTTTTTTATAATATTAATTAAAAAATAATTTTGTTATTAATTGAAATTTCGTTACATTATGTTTTATTTTTGGTGAAAGTGCATTTTCTTTATAATTTTTTTATTTTTGGGGAAAGTGCATTTTTTTATAATTTTTAAATTTTGAAGGTTAATTTTCACATCAAAAATTATAATAATTTTATTATTTTGTAAGATAATATAAATAAATAAAAAATTAAATTAAATTAGTTTTAAATTTTTATATAAAAATATTTTAAAAGTAATTAGTTTTAAAAAATAAGTTACAAAAATATTTTCCCTCTTCAAAATATAGTGATCCTAAATTATTGTTAATCTTCTTTTTAGGTAAAAATCAATAGTATTAGTATTATTGCAATAATTTAGATAAAATCAATTTAAAAACTGTGGGTGGATTTTGCATTGCAAGACATAAAAGTTGATTCCAATTACTACTATTATAATCTCTAGATATTTATGTTTCCCTTTAGTAAAAAACAATAATTAATAAATTTTAAACATTACATCCTATAATTTACATAATACTTTATAACACAACTTTAAAAATTAAACTATCCCTACAAATTTGAATATTTTAATCTTAAAAAATATTAACGTTACTTTCTTAAACATAAATAGAAATAAAAAATTTAAATATAATGAAATAGATTTTATTACACCGAAGAAATGAATGACCGTGAATATGAAATAGATTTCAGTACACGAAGAAATGACCATGCATATGAAATATGAAATTGCTTATATCATATTTCACATAATAAAGACCTTATTATCTGAATCGTGACATGTATGCGGAATTTGAGATCATAAAAATTTGAGACATTTTCTTGGTTGGAGGTACATTCTGAAGAGGTTGTTGGATGTATGCTTCAAGGTTGTTTTAATTATCTTTTCTGGTCACCGTCCCTTAAGATGCTTTCGAGATTACTTTGTTCCATATCACATGTTTTGAGGTGGTTACTATGTCAGCGCATGGGTATACACTTGACATTTAAGTGTATTAAGGTTTATTGATATAGTGTGTTTTTTTTTGTGCGTTACTTCGAAAGTTTTAGAAATATGTTTTGAGGTTATTATGTCATGGCATGAGCATGTAATTTATATTTGTCAAATGTATTAAGGTTTTGTTAACGGGTTGGAATGTACTGCTAATAGCTACGGGCTCTCTAGTGTGAAGTCTCAATTAGACTTCATACTATTTAGGATAGGAGCACCATCCAATATGTAGGCTCAGCTACCATTATGTTGGTTTCTCTTCTAGTTGTCAATTGAGGAGATGTTAGAGTGAGGACAAGAATGAAATTTCTTGACAATGGGAGCAAGATCAACCCAAGATTGACAAACTATAGAACGTGATATAGGAAAGTAACATCAATAACAAGCATTAGAGAATTTTTAAGGTAAAAAATGGGCCTCAAAACAAAAGTGTACAACCAAAATCAACTTTATAAGAACCAATAGGATTCAAGGTGATGATGTCAACCATGGGGGATGATTCACCATTTTTGGAGTAAAAAAGAAAAAGATTAAAAGATATAAAAGCTACTTTTTCAACTCGTATTTTCAACTTATTTCCCTATGGTTTACTCAAATTTCAAGCACGAGCACCCGTTGGATGCGGGATTTAATTCCTCTTCCATGGAGTGCCCATGTTGCATTCCTTCGATGGACCCTGCTACATGAAAAATGTGATTGCAATTACATTTTTCTTGTATTTCTCATTTTTTGTATAGTAGGGTCCATCAAAAGAATGTAACATGGGCACTCCTTGGATGAGGAATTAAACTCTACTTCCAATGAGTGCTCCTACTCAAAATTTGAGTAAAACCATAGGGCATAAGTTGAAACTATGAGGTTAAAAAATATTCTTTTTTCCTTTTTCTCTCTAAAATTTGATGTAATCTAATCTTCTTTTACTATTTCCACTATTATTTTATAATATTTCTTAGGAGGCCCATTTTAGACCTCAAAATTTCTCTAATGAACTATGCCTTGAGATGAATAAGTGAGCTAAATTCATCTCAAAAATACATTAAAAAGAACATGTCATAGGATAATTCCAAATTAGTTCACAATAGGTCATTGGCATGGTGCGGAATAAGTAGGCACAGATTCAAAGAGAACATGGAAGCCATCAGCTAAAAATGAGTTCAATAACATATTCCCACATGAAAGCACACATAAAAACATGATGGAAATATAAGAAAACCACTACAACCATCATAAAGATGCATGAGAATCCATATTGAGAGAAAATAACTTCTTATTAATGTTGTTGCAAATACAAGTACATGTCCTGCAGTTCATCAAAGCCCAACTGTGGAACATGGGCTACTCATACCATTTCCCATAGCAAAACCCTAGCCGCACCACAACTCACCCTACTAGCTACCAAGAGTTGAGTGCTTGTAGCTCTTTAAGCACAGATCAACTATCTAATGCTAGTCCTAGCTCAAGTGTTAAAAGTCCCTTACCAATTAGGCATGAAGGTATATTTATAGAAATGAGGTGATTGTTCACAAACTATGACCTTTCACCTGCCCTCATGACCCTTGAGTTTCCTCAAAACTCTTACATATTGAATGACTAATCCATGCCCAATTGATCTTAGCATAGTTGCTGCTACCATGATGAGAAATATTTACATGATGCGGTAGGAAAAGTTATGAGGAGAGTATAGAGGATTTTTGGAAACCCTAGGGTACTCATTGCTAATGTTGTTGTTAGGCCACAATACAAGCTTACTTTCCTACTACTATGCCTCACATGCATCCAGTAAACCTTTGATCTTGTGCTCTTGGTATTGTTAACTAGTTCCAGAAGCCTATTTGGATCCAACTTTCCGACTTGTCAAATCCCTAGTTGCGTATCCTTTGTGAGAAACCCTAGATTTCTCTATATGATCAACATTTTTTTCTCCCTTCTACCTATAAACAAATGACATAAGTCATAGATATTTACAAATAATGATATTAAAAACACAATCAACTGATTAAATGAAAGACATCAATTTGAACCCTTCTATGGTCCCTTTCTGTGCCACAGTGTTGTTAATGCAAGTGACCTCTATCGGGTATATCTAGGCTTCAAAATTTTCATAGAAAATCCTGAAACAATATCCCCCTTTGTTCAAATTTTCACAAGGGCCCCAAGGTGATTGTAGAATCTTTGTTCTTGGTCATGTCTTTAAATGCCTCTTGTTCTTTTCTACCAAAGGCATATTCCAAGTGGAGAAATAAAGGTTTTGAGTTGTAAATAGTGCACCATGTTGCTGGTAATACTAGTAGCTTAATCATCTTAGGCTGCAATATTTTCCCATGAGTCAACATGATTCTCTAAATTACTTGTGTTTCATTTGAAAATGACATGAGTGAAATCTCCTTCAAACCTACAATACATATACATACACATATACATATACATATACATATACATATATATCTATATATATCTATATATATATATATATATATATATATATATATATATATATATATATATATATATATATATATATATATATCTATATATATATATATATATATATATAGATATAGATATAGATATAGATATATATATGTATATGTATATATATATATGTATATATGTATATGTATATGTATATCGCTTCTATTGAAGGTGAAAATTGTGCTCTTAGCTTTCAATGATAATGAATTACTTATAAAATGAATCAGTTCATGAGGAGATCATGGAATACTTTGCATAAATTACTATTGAATGGGCATTGGGAAAAGGTTCATTTCTCCTACTCACCATCATCTTCCACTTGGTTCAAATGAATTCATTCTCAACTGTTGTAGGATACATACCACAGGTAGGGGTCATTGGTGGTTCCATTATCACTGCTTGTGCATTAATGATTCTTTTAACGTCATCAATAGGTAATTCTCCAACTCTAAATTCTTTCATAGTACCACTGAGTAATTGCATTTGATGATATAAAATGACAATGCTTTTGCAATACCCACACAGTTATGATGTCTCCTTCTGCAACCAAAATCTCCATTCTCTTCAATTGTGTGAATTAAAATTCGACCAAAAGTGAAAAAGATGTATTCTTATATGATATGTATGAAGAGAATAGAGAAGCATTGCATATCAAACTAATAGGAAGGAGGCAAGTATTAACACTCCAAAATTATTAGGGTTTGAGAAAATAATTCCCATGACATAACCCAACAAGTTCATGCATGATTGAAGAGAGTTTTGAGCACTTCCTACAACCACAATCTATTTCAAGGACAAAATCCTACATTTCTTGCACCACAACAAGATAAAACATCCATACACTAAATTGAGATGTAGCCACTCCTCCCATTAACATCCAAAATAGAAATTGATGATTTTGAACCCAAATTTGAAGCCACAAATGGCAACCAAATGCACCACTTAAAGCCTTTTCAGATTTGTTTCTTAAAGATATTTTATTGTGTCCTTTTTTAAGAGATTTATCCTTTCTTTGCACACTAATGCCACATATTTTACTTGAAGCTATACTTTCTACCCCCCCACAATTCACACCTTCTTATATAAATATGAGGATTGAATAACTTGATGCTCATCATTGGTTGTCATAAAACATGATATTTGAATCCAAATGGACCAAAGTCTTATGCGAAATAAATGAATATGAGCATGAAGTTTGGGGTACAAGAGTGTTGCACATATGCCAATGATCACACTTATTGCACAAGCAATACCCAACACATAGGACAGGATACCTCTCCATTCTAAGGTCGTTGTCATCAAGGTATTGAAACAAGTTTTATGGATTTTTTGAACCCACAATAGGACAAGTCACTCTTCCACTAGAGTTTACAATCAATACCATTGGTGTCTGCATATTTTCCCTCTCACTAGTTGTGAATCTTGCTCCATATATTAGAGAAATGAAAGAAATTATCCTCTTTATATTGACTTCATGCAACCCATTCCTAATATTAACATCCATAGCCATTTTAGTCGTAAAGTCACATTTTAGTGCAGGTTACCCTTTTGGTCCATATTGTTGAAACACAAAATTGTGATTTTGCAATCTGGAGAGTGGTCATAGATGAGAGACATGACTTGAGGAGAGGTCACATAGTCACATTGTAGGTTGGGTCACATTCACTAGCTGCATGGTTGAGACTCTAAAACACAATTTTTTGACTTTGGGAGAGGTCGCATATTCAAATTGCAACTTGCGAGAGGTCGTAGTTGACAAATGCAACATGAGGGCAGAGGTCACAAGTGAAGAATGTGACCTAAGGGGAGGTCATCAATGGAAGATGTGACTTGCGGAGATCACTTTTAAAATTGTGACTTATGGAGGGTGAAATTATTGGAGCCATTCTGCATTTCAATATTTCGACCTATAAATTAGTGGCATCTCAGAGATCCATTGTGAAGGATATGCTGCTAGTTTCAACCGTGACCTGCGATTTGATCAAGGTGTAGGGTTGGTCAAAAAGAAAAATTTCTATGTGCCACTAAATATTAGGTCTATGATTAGCTACTTAAGGAGATGATGAGACATGTAGAATGTTCAATGCCAACTGTAGATGCACTTGTGTTTCCAACGTAAATGGTCCCATACCAGCTACAAGTCTAACATGCATTTCCTCTACACACTTTTGAATTTCTTGGTCGTTAATGGCCCTTGATCCATCCTCGTGTGAAACTGTTACATCAATTTGAGCAATATTGGACTACTCCATGTCCCAAACTTGTGTTAGAATCTTTCTCTACTATTAAAACTTTAATGTAGCACCTGCATCCTCATGCATTCCTTTTAGCACCTGGCACACTCTAACAACATTTGTGTATCCAGTTCCAAACACTAACTATTTTACCAATGTGATAGCACATGACATTGATTGTGCATTAGATAATTCATGATTTAAATATGCCCTTCATGTGTTTTCAAATGAGGTGATGGCGTGTTGATTGAGTCCTTCATTTTCATCACTCATACGCATTGTTTGTAGTCTGGCTATGTCATTCACATGTGATGGCATAGATATAGATATTTCATGAGTGCGTTAAATCCTTAAATATGTTGTTTATCATGGCTCACATTTCCTTGGCTTGCATTCCCTTGCTATGATTACCCACATCCAAACTACATGCATCCCTTGCACTTATCATTGGTTTATGCAACAATATTGCAATTGTGCATTTTGCTTCGTGTCATGGAGGTCGACTCTTTTGACATGGATATTTATTTGATGTGCACAAATACGTTGCCTAATCATCTATTGGTCACACTGTCCTCCACATCATATGCATAATCATGCACTAAGATACTCTCTCATTCATGGGGAGAGAAAGTTCCAACCCTGCTTCTTCCTTACTTGAATTTATATTCGAACATACACTTTCAAGAAAGTAGTAGGGAAACCGTCATTAATTACATATATAATGAGGAATATAAGTCAGCTTTTTTGTATGCGATATTATAATGTATTGAAAGCTAGTATTTACTAGTTGATGATGCTTTCCTTCCTTCTTTGACAACTATTATTATGTCACTTTATTAATATAATTCTCAGTGTTCTTTAAGGCCTCCATTATATGCGAGTTTTATACATACATCCACGTTGTTAAACATAATTCCTTCCACCACTAACTTATGTGTGTTGACCTATTCCCTTTGGCATGACAATGTTTGCGATGTTATATTACTAGTTATAAGCACTCCAAAACCTGCAAGTTAACATATCAATACCAATTATTCAATATATATATATATATGTGTGTGTGTGTGTGTGTGTTCATAGTGCCCTTTTGGTATAGCGATGTGCCTCAAAGTTAATAGAGATTTTGAAGAAATAATCTTTCATGCATGAATTTGGTGACTATATAATGTGCTTCCCAACATGATATGATTATAGTGCAAGTGACTTTCAATGTTTGTGAGATCGCATCCTGGAGGCTAGAATTAGATTAAACATGGATAGTACTTCCATCGTGACAACTCAGGGTTTCAAGTGTACTTGAGCCAACTAACAATTTTATAAATCCTAATTCATTTGGGAGAGGATGAGGACCAATCAGGGTGAGGTTATCAGCATACGATGCTCCCCTAGACCCTAATGCATAAGTATAACATGCATCGTGTAAATGTGAGAATTGATAAAGTTTGATAAAAATGGTTCATGGGGAGATTGACCAATTCAAAACATGATCATAAATCTTATGGCCTTAACCAAGTAAAGATGGACCCAAAAATTTTGGGTGTTGTTGTAGTGGCTACAATAATTAGCGAACACTGGTAGAATCCAACATTTATGCTTACATTGCTTATAACAAATCAAGTCTTGTAAATTATGTAAAGAAGTATTGATAGACAATATGGGTACTCCTTTGAGTCACCTGACATTATACTGATATTCCCTTCCCCTGTGTCCCTATCTAGATCTTGTCAGTAATTTTAAAATGAATTAAAAGCTTGCATGTGTTAGTCTTTGATGATGGTGCAACAAGAATAAGAGAGGGCTTATTGTATTTAGAAATTTAAAGTGAGTTTTTGATGTTGCTCCACTACTAACATGCCCGTTTAGTACCCCGAAAGAGTCACTTAGGGAATCACAAATGTTGATTTGCTACCAAAAGGCTTATTCAGTACCCTGGTGAAGTCACTTGCATCACCTCTTTGTGTAGGAAGCCTTTCTTGATCCTTTACCCTTTATTTGATTAATTTCCTCTTCCACATGCACATGGGCATCATTTATTAGTCGTTTATTTCATTAGGGAGAATGAGGGATCCCAACTTATTTTATGAGCAAGAGAGGTTGTTCCTTATTTAAAAAAAACAAAGGATTTCTCTAAATTAGGTTTTCCCTCATGCCCTACTTCCACATCATATCTCCAACTGACAGGTGAACAACGAAAAAATCATCAAAAAATTCAATATCAATTTGAACATAGGGCCCAGGTTGTAGGTATAGGTCATACAAATTTACTAAGGTTCCCCATGAGAACTTATTTGTATTTTCCTCATTAATGGGTCAGACTTGTAGGAAGATTGTTTGGGGCGCAGTTTTGATTACTGGTTCTATGAGAGGCCTTCTCTTGGAGTAGACACCATAGCCACATGAAACCATTAAAATTAGGGTTTAATCATTAAGGAAAAATGATCAGAGAAATATCTTCTAGGGTTCTGACAAGTGCAAAGAGTTGTATGTTGAACTCATCACGGCCAATAAGGTTTGCAGGGATCATGCATTAACAAGGATTATGAAGGATCATGCAATGTCATGCAACATAGAGGGAAAATGCAATGTTGGGCCAACAACTAATGTATTTTATGCAAGAAGATGAATGCATGATAAAATGAAATAGGAAGAAATACAATGCGGTGCAATGTTATGTAAATGCAAGAAAGAAGTCAACTAATTTCAATAAAATATCCATGCAATTCATATGCAGAGAGTTCATAAATGCAATTAAGCGCAAACCAATGTGGGAATATGAATGCAAGCTAAAATCATAATGTGATGTAGCAAACTAAACTACCTAAAATAAAGAAAATGCAACAACAATTATAAACCCTAATTAGAAAACTCTGACAAGTAAACCCTAATCAACAAACTTTGAATTAATATACACCTAAAACCCTAATTTAACCAGAGAGGAGATCAGGTCATGTGAAATCAAACTTCCAATGTAGCCATCACAACAGTTCTCGATCTACAACAAAAAATATGTCAATGATTAGAAGTAGTATAAAGAATTGTGCAAAAACAAAAATACTTACCTGGAAAACATGCACATTAGTAGAGAGGTCACATCTGCTGGCAGGAAAGCATTCCAGAAGAGACTGTTCTAGCCAAGCTACAACGCTATCCTGGTAAACATAATGATAAAGTTGAAAAAGTTGAGCGTTTTTCCACAGTATGCATTCAATTTTTTTAACTCTAAATTTAGCACAATAGAGATGAGAAGTCGCCTGCTTGCAGAGGAATTTTCCAGATAAGAATCTTCCAATTAGTCATCAATTTTATAATGAAATTCAAGATGATCAACTTGAAGATCCTTAAAATTTTCCAAATATGGGCTAACCCAAGTGGATATTGGTATCCACCTATCTATTCCACTATGACCCCGACCATTTTTTCTTTCATTTTTTTTGTTTCCTTAATTGTAGCATGGTTTACTATTTTTGGTAGTTTTTCGGGTCCTAAACTTTCATAGCTGTTTTGAGTCCCAAAACGGCGTTTTTTTGGAAAACTGGTAAACGTGAGTATGCTACTAACTTTTTAAGTCAAAATTTGTATTCCTTGGGTATGTATTTATAAAAACAAGGTATCGCGGACATCAAATGGAGATCGTATGCCAAAGTTACAACCCCAATAAGTTGATGTACCAACTTACCCCAACGAGGCCCATAGTTTTAGCGCATCATCTCCTAGGTTTATGTTTTTTAATGTTTAGGGTTTTTCATTATTTCTCAACAATAAATAGGCCTTTGAGCCTCATTGTAACATATTTCATAGGCATGTGGCTGCCACATCTCTTCTCATAGATAAGCTACCATCGCCTGAGCTAGTTTATTTCCATTTTTTATGTAAGCACATTTCATTTCTTTGATATTCATGAAATGAAGTTTTATTTCTGTTGCATCTCGATGTTTATGTTTGTATCTATATTCTATTGCGTTCTTGTATAAGTCTGAATCATGGGCCTCCATCAGGTGTAACTGAGATACGAGAGGACTCTAGTGAGGAAACCTAATTTCAAAAACACTAATTTGAGGTTTTTCATTGATTCTATCAAGATCGTGAGGACCTGACATAACCATCGGTGAGAGCTGAAGTTCCTCACTGTCCTACCAAATTTCTAAACCCTCAAATGGTATATCATGGAATATCGACGATTTCGTAAGATCAACAGATGAATGTGTGTGGTCATCATTAGGTGTGATAGAAAAATCACTATTGAACACATCACTAGTTTGTCAGGAAGTTCTAGTATTGACTAACCATTTGCTCCAAAGATAAAATTCTTCTAGTTTCCAAGATGGAGATTAATCGAATAGGTGAGTCTCAAGAAAGAGAGGAATCATGTGATTTATTCCCTTGCCTATAGTGGACTATGAGACAACACCATATTGTACTTGATCAAAATCTAAACCAGCTGAGAAAGAATCAAGGATGAGCTTCCCTCGAGCAAGATGGTGCTAAGAGAGGAATCATGCGAGGAAACCCTAATATGACCTAGTTTAGGGAACTCATCAGGATCATGAGAATCTTACATGACCATCAACTGAGGCTAAAGTGCCTCAATTTCTGACAAGTCTCTGAACCTCGAAATGGTAGATCATTAAATTTTCGTGGCTTAGTGAGATCAAAGAGTGAATATGAAAATTTTTCATTGGAGGTGTCAATGAATATGTTATGAATAGGATGACAATCATTAAAGCCAATAATTTGATTAGATTGGGCATCGACACATGAGATTATTGAAGGATTAAGAATGAAGAAGAATTAACCATAGGACTTTCTTGAACTTTTTGAAATGTAGATTCTTCTTCTTTACCTATTGAAGATTGGATATTGAAAGGATCATGAACAAAGGATTCAATAATATCATCTTCTGATTGTGATACTAGAACATTATGTACTTGATTGCTCCCTAAACTAGTAGGATGAAGATCTAAATGGTTTGAAGAAACCACTGGTGTGGAAGATTCATCAAATAAATTAAGGTACAAGGGATGAAGAAACTTGGGGGAAGAGACATCAGTTGCAATTAAATCATATCCAAAACTCACATCCTTCATATGAGTGTCAACCTGAGGAATCAAAGTATCAACATGGATTTCATGTTTTGTCGAGTTGATTGCAGTTTCGGTGTAATATAAGAGATGACCTAGGTCATTGTAAATATGCATATGTGGGATCATGTCATGAAGAGAATCAAGAACAGATTATGGCAAATGTCTTATGGGCTCAAGTTGGATCTCCTTAGGAAGATGTGTTTATCAGCTTTATTCTCAGGATGTCCATTTTCACTAGGATGTATGAGAGCTTCAGAAGCAAGACAAATTGGTTCTTTACCCTACAAACATTCTCCATCATCTATATTATTGATGACATAAATTTGATTAGGTAATGAAGCTGAAGGAGGATGCAAAATTTCACAGGAATTCATTTCCTCCCCAAAGTCTTAAGGCTTTTCCTGACTCACATAAATGGGCAAAGACCAAATTAGGGATAAGATCTACCCAATTTGTAACTTTCATATTATCATGATGATCATCAAAATCAAGATTTGTTTAAGATTGAAATGGTCGTAGAGAAAGATAAACCAATCACTAGACTTTTTCATCCAAATACATCCAGTCCACATCTCGTTTAGGAAATTCACAACAAAGATGAACAAACCTAGTAAAAAAATCCTCTAATGATTCTTCGAGTTTCATTCTAAGTTGATTTACCCTTTTAAACAATGTTTGATAATTGTACCTATCAAAATCTTGACGAATCTTGCTTATGAGTTGCTCGAACAAATGGATAGAGACGGTCAATAATGTGTGGCACCATTGCTTAACACAACCTTCAAGTGTGAGGGTGAACAATATTCCCATAATATATTTACAATGGATTCCATTAGAATTAAAGAAATGGATAACTTGACACATGTGTCCAAATATAGTTGTTCAACCCTCGCCATCAAACTTAAACTATGACAAGTGACAAACTATTGTCGTGGGTATCAAAATATTTACGATTTTAGGAAAACAACCTAGAATAGTGATTTTGTATGGAGCCATTTAAATATATGAAACTAAAATACAGGTTCCAAGGGCTCATCTTATCATTTGGCCCTCCTTCTAGCACCAAAAATCTATTGAAGTCTCCCTGGTGTGAAGTCCCAATTAGACCTCGCATTGTTCGGGATAGGAGCCCCATTTGGTATGTAGGCTCGACTGCCATCATGTTGGTTTTGCTCCTGGCTATCAAAAGAGGAAATGTTAGAGTGGGGACAAGAATGAAATTCCCAAACAATGGGAACAAGGTCAACCCACTATTGACAAATTGTAGAATGAGATACAAGAAAGTAATAACAATAACAAGAAGTATTACATGAGAAGAATCAATGAGATAAATTGTCTCATATATACATGAAGAAGAACATTCCAAAGGTTAGTTGAAATTTAGTTCACAATAGGTCACCTACATGGCGTGGAAATGGTAAGCATAGATTGCAATCATACATTAAATTCATAAGCTAAGAACGAGTTCAATAACATATTCCCACATGAAAACACATACACATACATGATGGAAATACAAGAAATCTAGCACAACCATCACAAAGATGCACAAGTACATGTCCTGCAATTCATCAAAGCCCAATAATGGAACATGGGTTTCTCATACCATTTCCCACAGTAAAACCCTAGCCTCACCGCAACACACCCTACTAGTTGCTAAGAGATGAGTTCCTCTATCTCTTTAAAAACAAATCAACTATCTAATGCTAGTCCTATCTCAAGTGATAAAAGTCCCTTACCAATGAGGCATGAGGGTATATATATAGAAATGAGGCGATTGTTAACCTACCGTGACCTGTTACCGACCCTCATGACCCTTGAGTTTCCTCACAACTCTCATGTCTAATGACTAATACATGCCTAATTGATCTCAACATAGTTGTTGGCACCATGATGAGAAATATTTACATTATGCCATAGGATAAGTTATGAGGATACTACAAAGGGTTCCTGGAAACCCTAGGGTACTCATTGCCAATGTTGTTGCCAGGTCACGAGACAAGCCTAGTTTCCTACTGTTGCACCTCACATGCATCTAATCAACCTTTGATCTTGTGCTCTTGGTATTGTTAGTTGGTTCCCGAAGCATGTTTGGATTTGTCTTCCCTATTTTTTGAAACCCTAGTTACGTAGCCTTTATGAGAAACCCTAGATTTCTCCATATGGTCAACATTTTTTGTTCCATTTCTTCTACCTGCAAACAAATGGCATAGGCCATAGATATTTACAAAAAATTATAGTAAAAGCAAAATAAACTGATAGAAAGAAATAAATTAATTTGGACCCATGTACAATACCTTTCTATGGCATGGTGTTTTTGATGCAAGTGGCCTCTTTCTGGTCTTTCTAGGCTTCAAAATGTTCATAGCAAATCCTAAAACAATATCCCCCTTTGTTCAAATTTTCATAATGGACCCAAGGTGTTTGCAGGCTATTGATCTTCATATAGTTGTAGGATGTTTGTTCTTGGTCATGTATTTAAATGCCTCTTGTCCTTTTGTGCCAAAGGCATCTTCTATGTGGAGCAATACGGGTTTTGAGTTGTAATGAGTGCACATTTATATTGGTAATACTAGCAACTTAATCATAATAGGTTGCAATATTTTCCCATGAGTCAACATGATTCTATAAATTTCTTTTGTTTCATTCAAAAATGATAGATCAAACTCTCCTTTAAACCTACAATACATAGCCTTATATCACTTCTACTAAAGGTCAAAACCATTCTCTTAGCTTTCAATGATAATGACTCACTTACAAAATGAACCATTTCATGAGTGCATTATGGAATAGTTTGCATAAATCACTACGAAATGGGCACTAGACAAAGGTCCATTTCTACTACTTACCAATCTTCCACCTGGTTCAAATGAATTCATTCTCAATCGTTTCAAGATACATATGTTAAGAAGTGTAGTAAGAAATGCTCAATTTGAATTAGCCTTGCTAAAATAGAGTAAATTCGAAATTTCCACATCAGGAGACAACTTGGAGACAGTTAACTGAGGTGACATGGGTCTTTTAACTCAGTTAGATCAGTAAATAGTGGGATTTGATTTCAGTTTTCCATGTGTTGATTGTTAATTTGTAGCAATATAGTTCATTTATATCTAGTTGTAATTAGTTAAACTAGTTCTAACATTTAATAAAACTAGTTGGATGCCAGTGTGCAGTGGGATAATAGTCTAACTAGGAGATCATCCAGATAATTGATCAATCAAACAAAAATATCTCATGCATGCAAGGAATTCGAATTACTCAGCTATGGTGGAGATTCAAAGGCAGTGTAACATCAGTTGTAGACTAATTTTGAGTGTACAGGTGTTGCATGAAATCAGTGATCAATCCTTGGGAATTGCACAATCAATTGGAGGAAAATTCCTAAATAATAGAGCCAAATTTCCTCAGGATTTGTGCAAGGAAATAGGACCTCAGGTGGAGGCAGAAATTGACTAAGTTTGGGTCATAGATTTTCATTGAGCAGAGAGAACAGATATTCACTTACAGGTTGAGCTCAGAGGAGAAATCAATTGTAATACATTCTTTATTCATCTAGTTAATGCAAGCAAGATTAAGGGGTTTTTACCAGTTAGTTTCCCCTAGATAAATTTGTGTACTTGTGTATGTGATTGATGCATGTTTGTGAATGTTTTTCTAAATTGTGAATTAATTTCCATGGATAATTAGAGTAGAATTGTGTCTCTCGATTTAGATTAAATTTCGTGAGAAATTGCAATTCTATCACCATATTTCTACAACATACCATTGGTAGGGGTCATAGGTGGTGATTTCTTATGCATTACAAATTATTTTAACTAAGCCATCCTATTTTGAGGAAGTAATTGAGAAACTGGTTTGGGTTAATGCAATGGTGGAAGAATATGAATCCATCATGAAGAATAATGTTTGGGAAGTGGTCCCAAGATTGGTAGATAAATCAGTTGTGCATTTGAGATGGATCTTCAAGGCCAAGCATGAAGCAAACGTGATCCAGGTGGATGTTGGTGGCCACCCGCCTATTCCACCTAGACCCCCCAATCAGTTTCATCTATTTCCTTGTTCATTTCAGCATTTACTATTTTAGCAATTTTTCGGTCATGAACTTCCGTAGCAGTTTTGACCCCCTAAACGACGTTTTTTTGGGGCTTCGTGGTAGGCTCATTATTGGTGGATAGGGCCTATGTCGAAACCTATAGTACTCAGAGATACCTTTCCAACAAGGTATCGTACACGACAAATGGAGATAATATGACCAAGTTACGACCCCGGGAAGTTGGTTTCCCAACTAACCTTAATGGGGCCTACAAACTCTTAGCATTACATCTCTTGGGGTTAGGGTTTTGGTTTTTTAGGGTTTTCTCAAGTTTCGAGTAATAAATAGGCCCTTGAGTCTCATTGTAACACAGTTCAGATGCATGTATCCGCCAAATCTCTTCTTAGAGATAAGCTACCATCACTCAAGCTATCTTATTTCCATTCTGTTTGTAAGCATAATTCAATATTTTTCTATTAATGAAATGAAGTGTTTTTCTGCTTCATCTCTTTGTTTATGATTATATTTGTAAGTTTTTGCATTCTTGTTTAAGTTCAGATTAGTGGTATCAGAGTGGTCTGCTCTTTCTCTATTTTTCTTTGTGTGTCCCAACCGAGGTCAGGGTATAAGGAGTTAAGGCTCGATCTGGTTGAACCATTGCAAGATCAACCTCGCAAAACCATACGACCTCCCACGGCGGAAGAAAAGAAAGATGAGGGTAGGAGATCCTTTCAAAATGTTGCTCAAGGAAGCCCTTGAGTGACAAAGGGACGCGATGATGGATAACTTTTCATAGATCCTTCGACAGCTACCCACATGCGATGCATCTTCATCCAGCAGCCACTCTAGAGGCACCACTCCTTTTAAGGTACAAGTTAACTTCAATATTCCCATATTCGAAGGCATGATAGATGCAGACACTGTAGATAAATGGTTAAATCTATTGCAAGGATATTTTTCATTCATGACTTTTCCAATCGGGAAAATATTACTTTTTCACTTCTTAAATCGCCCCACACGTCAAGGATTGGTGGGAAACCTACTGTGAACAAAAGGACAAGAGTGAACCCTCACTGTTTTTAGCCTCACCCACTTGGAATTCTTTCCGAGACACCAACAAGGAACAATATTACCTTTTCGGGAGCTATGAAGAAAAATACATAAAGTGGACCATGCTACGAAAGGGAAGGAATCAAGATGTGCCAGATTTCACAAATACTTTCCATGCCGTTCACATGAAACTGGGTATCAAGGATACTGAGTAGAATTTGGTGCTCAAGTACTGTGACTATCTACACAAGTACATCCAGGACAAGATGGAGTTACTGGACATTTCCTTGCTCGACACAGCGTATTGGTACGCTGTCAAGATTGAATAGAAGTTTAAACAGAAGAAGTGGGACTTTGGATTTGCGCCCCCAAACCATAGAACAAAGGACCAAGCCAAGGCAGCGCCACGTAGGATAGCCCGCCGAAGCCGCAAGCAAATAACAACACCTTGAAGATGAATAAGGACATGGAAAATGGTGTGAGTTACATAAGAGCTCCACTTACAATACAAGTGAGTGTCAGGCCAAGTAGTCACTGGTGGTTGAGATGAAGGCTTCTGAATCAGACGCAAGTTCCAACTCTGAATCATAACCTGATAAGGGAACTGATAAAGGAAAGAAGGTCATTGATGCGAAGCCCAGTGCCATTGTGGCCACCACCAAGATCTAGAATAAGGAGCCTGAAGATCCAGAGGAGGGGGAACGCCTCTTGCACTCACAGATGTGGGTGAAGGGTTCTCCGCTGCAGTTCATTGTCAACAACGGGAGCCAAAATAAACTCACTTTCATAGAGGTCGTGAAGCGGCTAGACCTAAATACTATAGCACATCCATAGTCATACACCATCGGGTGGCTTCACTAAGGATGAGATCTTTGTGTTAGCAAGCAGTGACACCTTCGCTACAGTATCAAGCCCATCACGAATGAGGTACTGTGTGATGTTTTTCCTCTTGAATTTTGTGATATATTTTTAGGAAAACCATACTTGTGGAAGCAACATGTTGTATATGAGTCTAGACCTCACTCTGTGATTATTACTTTGGCTAATAATTTGTACAGGATACCGAAGGTAGCCCCGCCTACCACCATCTCTTTGATCACTACAAAGCAATGCAGTAAGATCATTTCCTATACTAGGAAATTTGTTTTCCTTATGACTGACCCCCAGGGAAAGAAGAAGGTTGTGGCCATGGCTTCTAGGTAGGGCTCCTCTGCACAAAAATAATAGATGGAAAAGGTCGTGGAGGAGTACAGGGATATTTTCACCTCACCCACAGGGGTACCTCTACACTGTCAGGTCAAGCACTCCATCAATCAGACCCTAGGTGCACCGCTACCCAATGGATTGATTTATCGACGCACTATTCTAGAGAATGATGAGATCAAGAGGAAGATTCAAGGGTTATTGTAGAAAGGGCACATTAGGCCAATATCATCACCTTGTGGAAGCTCGATTGTATTGGTACAGAAGAAGGATGGGACTTGGAGGCTCTGTATTGACTATTGGGCGTTGAACAAGATCACTGTCTAGAATAGGTACCCAATCCAACGGATTGATGACCTTCTGGACCAGCTCAATGGGGAAAAATATTTCAATAAGATTGACTTGAAGTTGAGTTATCTACAGATTCCTATTGAACCCTCTGATGTGTGGAAGATTGTCTTCAAATCCAAGGAGGGCCTTTTTGAATGGTTGGTCATGTTGTTCAAATTGATAAACACCCCTGCAACCTTCATGAGACTGATGGAAAACACCTTGTGACCGTTCACCAATGCATTCATGGTGGTGTATTTATATGACATCTTGATCTTCAGCCAGAGTTGGGAAGAGAACCTCCACCATATTCGACAAGTCCTTCAAAACCTGCACCAACACAAGCTATGTTCTAACTTAGAGAAATGCACCTTTGGCCTGACACAGGTTCAATATCTGGGGTACATCATTTATGAGCAGGGTGTACATGTAGACCCATCCAAGATACAAGTCATTCAGGATTGGCCAACTCCAACCACTCTAACAGAGATCTGCAACGTTTTGGGTCTTGCCAATTTCTATTGTAGGTTCATGTTGGGGTTCTCTCATATCACTTGGCCTTTAATTCAAGTCACGAAGGGTGGAGTGAAAGAAAAGTTTTTTTGGTCGGAAACCCAACAACAAGCGTTCTCTGAGTTGAAGAATCGCCTCTATTCTACACTAGTGTTCACATTACCAGACCTGCAACAACCATTTGAGATTGAGATAGATGCCTCCGACTATTTTATTGGTGCAGTTCTTACTCAGCATGGGCATCTAGTGGCTTACCACAGTGAGACACTTTCAAATACAATTTGAAAGTACCCCACTTACAATAGAGAAATGTATTTCATTATGCAGACATGCTGTCAACGGAAGCATTACATTCTGGGTAATGAAACGGTCATCCACACAAACCATCGACCTCCACAGTTCATACAGACACAAGGGAAGTTGCAGAGCAATCGCCATCAGAAATGGTCCACCTATTTGCAACAGTTCCATTTGAACATTAAGTATAAGAAGGGAAACACCAATCCTCAGCCGACCATCGGTCATGGCACTGATCACTGTGCTCGACTCTTTTGGGAACGAGACATCGAGGTGGCCACATCTTTACAAGAGTGATGCAAACTTCAGTAACATATACCAAACACTCCTAGAGGGGAAGCAAGTTCCAAATTTTCATCTTCATGATGCACTGTTATGCCACCTGGGACACATCTGTGTTCCTTCAAGTGAGCGTGCCAAGATGATTTGGGAGGTGTACTACAGTCAGGTCGTTGGACATTTCAGAGTAGAGAAAACAATGGGGGTATTGAACAAGTATTTTTATTAGCCAAAACTTCATCGAGATGTTGGGAAGTACATTAGATCTTGCACCGCCTGTGCCATTTCCAAACCAACCATTAAGAAGCAAGGCCTGTATAGTCCTCTACCTACTCTTCACCGGCCTTGGGAATCTGTCTCCATGAATTACATGTCGGTCCTTCCTTCTACTAATCATGGAAACGATTGCATTTTCATGGTCATCGACAAATTTTCTAAGATGACCATCATGGCGGCCTACAAGAAGAGTATCACAATAGAGGCCACTGCGAAGCTCTTCTTTGAGCAAGTATGGGTACACTTAGGGATCCCACAATCTATTGTCTCAGATTGAGACAGCAGATTCCTGAGTGCATTTTGGTGAAGTCTTTGGTCAATGTTGGATACAAAACTTACTAAGTCCACAACTTTCCATCCCCAAACTGATGGCCAAACAGAGGTTTTCAACAAGATGATCGTACACATTCTGCGCATGTACAACTCAAATCATCCACGCACGTGGGATGAAATTCTCCCCTATGTCCAACACAACTACAACAAATCTCTCCACATCTCAACAAGCCACAACCCCTTTCAGGTAGAGCTGGGATTTCAGCCATTATGCCCCATTGATGTGGCCATACCATTTGCAGCCACCCAGATAGCTTTGGCTCACATTCAGTCCGAATCTGAAATGGATAACAACTTCATTGAGTGCATTCAACACATCCATCAGTAGTTCCATGATATATTGGACAAAGCCAATGTTAAGTATAAGCAGTGCCACGATCAGCATCAACTGCCGCATAAGATCCAAGTGGTCAACAAATTTTGGCTCCATTTGCAGAAGGAGTGCCTTGCTGGACCCCACTACAAGATTTTCCCACTCTAATATGGGCCATACACCATCATGAAGGCCGTCGGTGATAATGCCTTTGAGCTCAGCATCCCACCATTCCTTGGTTTGCACCCAGTGTTCAATGTAGATCACCTTTGACCATACTTTCCACCATTGTTGGACACATCTGACATTGCAGAATAGCTCACACCAACAGAGCTCAACCCAGAATGCATTGAACAGGCCACAACTGATTAGATCATGGACACATAAATCAATAACACTTGACAATAGAGGATACAGCTATATCGAGTTCTCAAAGCAGGCCAACTCTTTCACCAGGGCAAGTGGTTCACCAAGGACCAGGTTCAACAGAAATTTCCTCACCTCATGGAGGCTCTACATGAAATGGGGACCATTGCTTCCTAAGGGGGGAGGAATGATCTAGGTGGATATTGGTGGCCACTGGCCTATTCCACCTAGACCCCCCAGTCAGTTTCATCTGTTTCCTTGTTCATTTCATCATTTACTACTTTTAGCAATTTTTTGGGTCCTAAACTTCCGGAGCAGTTTTGACCCCCTAAATGATGTTTTTTTGGATCCACGGTAGGCTCGTAGCTATTGTTAGGAGATTGTGGTGAAACCTATAGTACTCGAAGAAACCTTTCCAAAAAGGTATCGTACATGCCAAATAGAGATAATATGACCAAGTTACGACCCCGGGAAGTTGGTTGCCCAACTAACCCGAACGGGGCCCATAAACTCTTGGTGTTACATCTCCTAGGGTTAGGGTTTTCATTGTTTAGGGTTTTCTCATGTTTTCTAATAATAAATATGCCCTTCAGCTTCATTCTAACATAGTTCAAAGGCATGTAACCGCCACATCTCTTCTCGAAGATAAGCTACCATCGCCCAAGCTATCTTATTTCTATTCTGTTTGTAAGCATATTTCAATATTTTTCTATTAAGGAAATGAAGTGTTGTTTTATTTCGTCACTGTGTTTATGATTATATATGTAAGTTGTTGCGTTCCTATTTAATTTCGTATCAAAACAAAAGCATAGAGAAGTATAAGCCCAAATTTTTGGCCAAAGGATTCTCTCAACTTGACGGAATTGATAATCAGGAAACCTTTGCTCTCGTAGGAAGGTATTCATCCATTAGATCAATTATTGCATGGGTTGAGTAGATGGGGTGGAATATCCTTCATATGGATGTAAAGATAGTATTTCTCAATGGTTTTATTAAGGAGGAAGTGTACATAGAGAAACTAGAAGGTTTTGAGACATTTGATTGGGAGTTTGTTGTGCTCTACAACAACCCCCCATTTCATATCATTTTTTATTCACAAAACTATCATATGAAATGGGTCCCTTTTAGTTTTGATTGGTATCAACTTTGTATTATTCAAATAGGTTCGAAAACAAAATGAAAACATTACAAAAAACCTCTTTGACAAACCAATTTTGGTCTTTAATTAATCTTTTATCATTACGATAAAGCGATCGCAAGATCGCATATCGCAATGGCAAAGGAGGCATAACTTTAAAAACATTGGTTTTCTCTGACGCGATAATGTGCAATAGCCTATCGGACATCGGCAATCATAAGTTCCCATAATTAAAGTGAATTTCGATATGATGCGATGCGATATCGCTATCAGCGATCGGCAATATACCATGTACGCTTTTAAAGTACCTTTTGAGCCGATGCGATGCGATAAACTCCCGTTCGATCCAATGCGATGCGATATCGCTATCAGCGATCGGTGATATACCATGCATGCTTTTTAAATTGCCCATACTCCCAATGCGATGCGATGCGATATCGCTATCGGCGATCGGGGATTTCAAAAGGTGTTAATATAATGATTTAAGTTTTTCCCCGACGCCCGATTGCGATAAAGCCAAAAGCGCAAACTTCAAAAAAGTCATTAAAGCATAGGGATATTACGATTAATTCATATTAAAGGCCTTATCTTCCGAACAGTGATTTACCTGCGCTCAACCGCCAAAACATCCAAGGCACGCTTAAACAAATCATTCGCCGATTAATGATATGATGGGCATTTAAAGGATTGGCAGGTTTTAACGGCCATTTAATGTAATAGTAACTCTTAAAATCTTCTCATAGACTGTATCCACGACCACTTTAAAGTTAATCCCTCATCACGCATTGATCAATATATCTCACTCGTATTTGGTTTTCACTACCAATTCTCTGTGTTATGCTTATTTCCACTTCTGTGCAGAATTCTTTCGAAGTAATAGATTCAAGCAGAATGGGGAAGAAGTCTAAGAAAACCACAGTCGCTTCCACTGCACCAGCCACAGGACAAGTCGTCGCTGATCCAGCAAATAAAAAGAAAGGATTAATATCTGATACTACATGCTTAGGACTCGCCAAGACCACTTGGCAAAGTACCTATAATTTGATTGAAGTCGAAGAACCAAAGGTGACGGAAGTACAAGCTACAGCGGGTTCCAGTAGAAAATCTGATGGTACTTTGAAAGACTTGGCCGACTCTTTCCTTCATCGGATAGCGGCTCGGGAGCAAATTCTCCCATATACGGATGTAGTAAAGTGGGAAATTGAGGAAATCCCAATTACAGATAGAACTTTCTGCACCAAAGATGGGAGAATCTTCGGTTCATTCAAGGCTGATGATTTAAGGCAAATGTATCATTTGCCTGAGCCAGAGAAGAAATACAACAAGGCATTTTTGGAGAAATTCCGAAATGAGAATGAAACTGAATCCGAATCCATTCGGGAATGGAGGCAAAATCCGGCGAAACACAAGCATGAAACTTGCGGTAAGTACTCTGTGGATTCTCTTTGTTCTCTGTATTGTTATGTTGGGATAATGATGTGTAGATTGTGGGGGTTGCATGATTCTGCTAATTTCACTATAGAAATGGTTCCCTTGATGGAAGCGACATGTAATAGTGAGATAATGGATTGGGCAACCATACTATCAGATAAGCTAGCGAAATCAGTTCTTAGTTTTAGAACTAAAACTTCCGTCTCAGAAAGGATTATTCCCCCATTCTACTACAACACCTATATTCTAGATACCCTGTGTTTTAATTCTGAGTTTCCTGTACTCGGCTGGAGGTGGACTCCACAAGACCCCACGCCTATTCACATATACCACCAGAAATTGTGGAAGACTTCCTACAAGCACCATTTGTACCAAGTCTGTAACGGCTTCATGTTACCCATTCATTATTCTATTTTTAATAAACCTGCTCCCAAAATTTCTTACCAACCAGGGATTGATTTAACATCAATAGGAAGATGATTCGGAGAGGAAAAATTTACTTATGTAAGAATTTTTGGCAGCCAAGCCGAACCTCATGTCCTTCCTTTGTACATACCTGACAAACTGCTGGCAAGGGAGATAGCCTATCAGATCATTGCCGAGGGAGTTATACAGACTCTCAAGAAAAATAAGAAGCAGGTCTGGCCCTCCTTTCCTCTGAGATGTGGTGTCTACACTTTGCATGATTTCAAACATGCAAAAAAAGAAGCTGCAAAAATCAAATAATTAACTCTGGCAACTCTCCCAAGTAGGCGATTTGATCCCAACAAAGTCACCTATAATGCACTTGAACAGGCCAAATTAACAAAGTTTGATCATGTAGAAGACCAGTTTGACGACCTATTCTCTTCAGCTGAATCAATGTATCAGGTTAGATCGCTGGCCATAATGCAATACAAAGATGAAGGGTTAACTGAATTCAATAGACTTAGAGAACAGAGGTTGCAAACTCTACCTCTAGATCTGTTAGCAACAACCCCAGCAACAAATCCAAGTGAGCCTGAACAAGAACATTCAAAGGAACCTCTGGTTACAACAAAAGAACAAGAGAAAGCGCAGGAGGAAACCCAGACTAAAGAGCAGGAGAAAGTGCGGGAGGAGACCCAGACTAAAGAGCAGGAGAAAGTGCGGGAGGAGACCCAGACTAAAGAGCAGAAACATAGCAACATAGAAGTAAATATGGATACTCATATTGATCCAAAATTGCTCCAGGAATGGCAGCAATTTGATTCTATTATCAGTAGTCTAGAATTTTCAAAGGACACTAAAACTTCGAAAGCAGCAGATACACAACAAACCACTTCACAACAGGTTCCAAGTGGAACCAGCGGCCTACCCAGTTCAAAGGAAGTAGAAATAATACCAAAGGACCCCTCCGATCAAATTATTTTGCAGATAAAAGAAATTCCTCCCTTGGATGTCTTCTATAGCCCAAGGCACAAAGCTGTGGTAAAACGACAGAGGAAGAGAAGAAGGACTGATCAACCTTCCCTTTTCCTAGAACAGACGGTCACGGGCAATGTGATTTGGAAGGAGGAATTTGACCCCTCTGATGACCTAACAAAACTATCACAATATGCTGGAGCCTATTCTGCAGCAACAATAGACAAAGCATCAGAGGTGAGTCTTTTATTGAAAACAATAGACCAAGAAATCTTTTTATTGCAGGCACAACTAACAGAAGCACAGCAGAAAGCGGAGCAGACAGAACAGCAATTGTTAACACAACAACAAATAAATAATCAATTAACTCAACAATTGTAGGCAGAGAAAAAAAGGATTGATCACAGCGCAATCCAGAAGCAGAAAGAGTTGTTTGAAGCCTTGGCACAACTGAGGGCAGCAAATGAACAAATGTTGAAGACAAAAGATAAGCAGATTGCTCAACTATCAGCACAGCTTGAGAAGACAAAGGGCGTCCAACAAATAACCGAATTCAAATTAGAAGCATTATAGGTAAATAAGGAATTAATAGCCCAAATCAAGCTTCTATGTCAACAAATTGCCCAGGCGGAACCACTATGCGAATTGACGGCATCAATAAGTGAAAAAACAGAAAAGGCTAGAACAGAATTGGATCAAGCTGAAGAAACATTAACTGAATTTCTTGACTGGCAAGATGCCGATCAGGGACGAGCGGCAAATTTACCAAGAATTTTAGAGTCACATAAAGATATATTGTTTACAGATTGGTAGTCCCAGTTAATGAAAGCAGAGAGGGCAATTTCAAGGTGCAAATCAACTACAAGTAATTTGGTTGAATTGGTTAATAATACTCTACTTGTCAAACATGATTTCCCAATGCACTCCAGGTAAATTGGCAGCGGTAAAAACGTTGGAGCAGTCATGTTACCAAGATCTAGAGGAAAGGGGAGATTAATTGCTGGAATTAACAGCTTAACATGGGATACCTATTGGTTCTTCTTGGTAAAACCACACAGTCAAAGAGCCGCCCTCAAATGCCTTACAGATGCAATCGGGTATATTATCCCCGATATTCAGGATGCCACCTATGCCGCCCAGCTTAACTCTCGCCTCAACAAACCGCCCGAAGTGGAGCCGATGCTTTCTATAAGTCAGCTCAGGTTTAAAGGCAAACAGCCTACTTGATGATTCATGCCGCCGACTGCGAGGTTGCTGAGAAGAATATGTTCAAGATCATTTGATACCAATTAAGTAGGATTTCAGTTTCATAGATAGTTAGTTTAATTTAGTATTTATAGACCCTTTCATTGTTTTGGAAAGGGTCGTAAATTTTTGTACTTGACTTAAAGACTGAAGTTGCACTACTGTACTTCAGCCATATTCTTTTATAAAACTGGACCAGTTATTCTAATTTTGACAAGGAAGCTTTTATGCAAATGTACACTACTGTCTTTGTTTGAAAGTATTTCTGCGTTGGAAGAAGAATCTCAAATAGCGATTGATATTGGGAGTGACCAGCAGCTCATATGGTATTATTATCTATGTTTGAATTCATTCTTTTCATATGAATTGTTATTTGATCGCCTTTGCTGTTATCGAATATATGTATGTGTTTTAACAACATTTCTTTATTTCCTCCACTATTGGATGTTTATGGGATGCTTTTCTTTTGATCATATATGTATCGATGATATATAAGTGTAGCAATATTACGCTAATCACTTTGTTTAACTATTTAAGCAAAGTAATCCTTGAATGAATAAAAGTCCATGTTTATTAAATAGAGTCATCTATATGCCTGTTAATAAGCATAGATCATCAAGCGCTACACTTCAAAGTACAAATAGTTCCCGGGATTAGTAGTAGTTCTTTTATTTCGCCGATAGATTAAGTTATTCGCCTATCATTAGATTAGACAATCAATCATTCATTCACCCCTTTTATTCATTACTGGGAAATTGGTCCCATTATCCCCAGTCGGAGCCACCATTCCAAATGGAAAAGGAGCTGCATTAAGGTCTGGACCGGGTGGTTATCCCCCAAGGTTGACACAACGATTTTCAGGGCATCAACATTTTTGGCGCTAGAAGGAGGGCCTCAACTGTGAATGGCAAGCAAACCCAAATATGCAGGCCATTCTAAGTGTAATTCTCCCTCCGCATCACCTCATACTTCCCAATTGCATGCTGGTTCTCCACTATCCAAACAAGAAGAAGAGGAATCAACTACCACTGCTCAAACCCATCATACTCCAGAACAGCTAAGTCTTGAATCCCCTGAAGTTCAGTCTCTTATCCACAAACTTCAGAGCTTCTCGATTTCACCACAGAAATCTGAGGTATTGCAAAGCAGTGCGACTTCGCAGTTCAATTTACCTCACCCTCTCACTAGACTTCAGAGTGGAAAGCTCGGTATTGAACCCACTGAGTTCCCTTTACCCAAAAGGAAAAAGGCGAAGAAATATACTGAAGGATCTGACAGTGAAGAGCTTTCATCCACATCCTTCATCTCACCTTCCCCCGTGCGAAGTCAACCATCCACTCCCCCATTACATATTGTTGTTCATCAGGGATTAGGAACTTTAACATCCCAACCTGCTCACTCCGCAACATCATTTCCTTTCCATACATTTGGAATTTCAACAGAAGTATCATCTACTACTGCTGTTATAATGGCAGATCCATGGACCAAGCCTGGTGCAGTGAACATGCCTGCACCATTGCATGCATTACCTGATGCTGCTGAAAAATGGCTACCCAAGTTTAACCCAGATGATGGAACGCAAGCTGAGGAACATATTAATAACTTCATGTTGGCAGTCAACTTGAAGGGAGTAATAGAGCAAGATGTTGTTGTTAGCCTTTTCCATTATACTTTGCAAGGATCAGCGGGATCCTGGTATTTTTCTTTACCCTCTGGTTCCATTACCAGTTGGACGACTTGCCAAGAACAGTTTCTTACTAAGTATGGAGATGATAGGTCTTTGGCTACACTAATAAATGATCTCTCCAATCTTAGGATAGAGCATAGGGAACCAATTAAGGAATTTAACACCCGATTCAATAAACTCTTGAATAAAATCCCAACGGCCTCCAAACCAAGTGAGCAAATCCGAAGCGAATGGTATATAACTGCCCTACCTGCCAATATAGCTATTTTTGTAGATAGGGCTGGAAAACCTACTTTAGCTGAAAACATGAAAGAAGCACTTGCTGTGGAGAAACGTATTAATGCTCTAGAAAAGAAAGCTGCTCTGGAAGACAGAAAAGCCAAAAAAGTTTCTTTTAAAGATTATTCAAAGAAGAAAACCCCTAAAGATCCATATGACATGGAAGGCCTTCAAAATGTCCTCAAGACTATGTCAAATGAAATGGTTGAAATCAAAAAACAAGTAGCCGAAACATCAACCAAAAGACCCTTTAGGAATTATAAGAAAACTGAATCAAAACCACCAAATGTTATATCAAATGCAGATGCAGATCTTGAAGAAGGAGAAGAAGAAACAGCTATACCAACTGATGAAGAAGAGGAAGTTGTTGAATGTCATGGAATGTGGGATTTTATATTACCTAACTCCGATACAGAAAATGAAGAAGAAGCGTTTCCTGTCACTACCAGGAGTAAAGGTACCTCCGAACCTGTTCAGACAACTTCGAAGAAAAGAAGTGCAGGTGCTGCTACAACAAAGGAAAAGGTACCCCCGAAGAAGTCACCTGTAACAATTCCACAAAACCAACCTTCAACCTCAACAATCCCATCAACATCTAAGACACTGGTAGTGTCTGATTCAATGGATTACAATATTGTTGATGACATGAAAAGACCAAGGCAAACATTACCATGTTTGAACTTAGTAAATTGAAACATCAGCAAAAATTGCTTCTCAAAGAATTAAATGTTGTTACTACTTCACCTCTTCCCAGTGCTAAAGCTGCAAACGATACAGGTCAACCACCTTCTGGTATGGTCGAAGCTACTGATGTAGTCCTAATAGGAGATAGATCAAACTCTCATACTCCACCTTTCCTTCTAACCTATGAGATCTACAATAGAAACCTGCACAACTGCTTGATTGACTCAGGGGCATATTCTAACATAATGCCAGCTTTAGTTTGTTCCAAACTGAACATTGAACCCCAGAAGTCTGCTATTCATATTGTATAGTTGGATAGAACTAAAGTACAGGTTTTGGGAGAGATCAATCCCGTAACTATCAGGTTATCTGTTGATCCCAGAATAGTACAAAGGATTGATATCCTAATCGCCGATATACCTGAATTTTATGGTTTGATCTTGAGTAGGGATTGGTCTGAGAAACTACATGGGTATATTTCTACTGATTGGTCACATATGTGGCTTCCTTATAAGGGTAAGCCAAATCAAATAAGGATCGATCGGGAAAAGTATATGACTCATACAGTTACTGAATTTGAGTAAGAAAACCAACCAATAGCATTTAATAACAACATTTTGGGGAATTATTCATCAGAGTCATTCTTTGGCAACTTCGCTACCCAACCCTCCCCTTTCTCAGTAAATCATTCTACTTCCCAGATCGAAAATTATTCACAAACAGATAGGTCAAGATGTTTCAATGATACTGAGAAAACTGTAAATAAAATTGTTAATACTTCTTTATTTTGGTCGTTATATTTCGATGGGTCCAAATCTAGTGAGGGCTCAGAAGCAGGATGTATTTTGGTTAGTGTTGTGGGAAAAAATGCCTATGCAGGACGATCCTATCCACCTAAGGTGTGACAGTGCCTTAGCAACAAACGAGTACATCTATACTGGTTTCTTCCTTTATCAAATGTGAAAGAAGAGAGATCAATAGACTTACCGGTGTCTTCTGTTTGTCCCTCGATCCAATCTCCCTTCTCTTTGGGTGTTCACAACTACTTGCCTTCTTGCTTATCCAGCTACAACTTCCTGCAAGATCACAAGAGAACAGCTACTTGCGACAAGAGAACAACTACTTGAGACAAGAGAAGAACACTACACAAAGACAGATGTTCACATTCATAACTAGTTTAGGATTAGAAATAAACCAAATACACTAATACATTCATACATCAAAATACATCAGCATATAGGAGAAACCAAGATAGCTTTATTGATGAATAACAAGGTTCAGGAAGAGATACAACCCAGAGGGCTCCAATCCAGCATCTCCTTCCCAGCAAATAGAATTCCTCTCTTTTCCCCCTTCAAAGCATTAAGAACCCAATGATTCCAGTCTGAAACCAACAGCAATTCTTTGCAATCACAAAATTCCAGCCTCTAGATCTCATGGAGGAGAGATCCATATATAGATGTTTGGAGAGAGGATGAGTCAGCTTGAGATCTGACTAGTGTCCTCTCCCTCTCTCAGTTCTTGAGTCCACTTGGAGGTTCTTGCTTCCACTTGGAGATTTGGAACCTCTTACTCATCACCAGTCGAATTCCCTAAGGCAAGTGTCATTTTGGAAGCTTCGTGGGTCTTGACACCTTGAGAAATGAGCCTGCCACTTGTCCACTCTCGTTCAGCGCAGGTAGCCTTTGTTCCAGTTGACATTCAACGCAGGTAGTCAGTGTTGGCTTTGACATTCAGCACAGACAGCTAGTGTAGCCACTGAAATGATCTTGAATTGACTTGTTTCTGAGTAGTTTCAGGTGGATAACTTTTGTGAATTGCTGTGGTTTGTTAGCCTTGTTCCTCTAGGGGCAGGAACAACATGTTTAGGGACTTTGGATCCCTCAGATTATGGACATTTCATGCTCAATGCTGTAAGGCACAAAAATGTCTATAACAGTTGCCCCCTAAAGTATGAGGCTGTTTATCAGGTGAAATGCTTTATCAGGGGGATCCAAAGTTCATCCAATGCTGAGAGGAGACCTGTAGTAAGATACAATACAAGACATTATTCTTCATACTGCTTTCGTGATCTAGCTGAGGCGGGCATTCCCATGCTCAGCTTTATAAATACATTTTTCTGTACATAGAACAGACAATCGTCTGATGGTAGACTGATAATTTTGATGAAATTATCATCCTTTGAGTAGGATGATTATCTGCTGCAATGATGTACATGTCAATGTCTTTATCTTTCCTGAATATATATCGCAGCCCGGATGGATGAAACTAGATCCGGGGTCTTCAAACTCGTTCGATCTTCACTCTAAGTACAAGTCGATCCATGTGAGAAATGTTCTGAAGTCGAACATGGAAAGACATCGCTTGATTACCAGTCAATGATGTAAACCGTTAACAAGCGCGAGATGAATCACCGATAATGATAATGACCCTCAAGGTACTGCAGTACAATTCACGTGGTGTGAATAAAGGGCTTGGCGCCGAACACCACGCAAAATCTTTCGGTCGAAGGTCATTAATGTATACCTGTTGCTGGAAGTGAGAAACTTGCCATTGTGGCATGCAAGCTTCAAAGTACTAAAGGGGTTGTTCCTAGATCAACTTCTTCGATAATGAGCTGATGTCGACAAGAAGCGATCCATCATAGGAGGGCCTTAATAAACCCCACATCAGTGACACGGAACGGAGCTAATGATTTTAATGGAGGTGAAAACGATCTGTGACATATGATTCAGGGTGGCGGTCATGAATGGATGAAGGATAATGTATGGCAGTGGATGGGACACGGTTGACTCTTTCTGAACGACTTCTCTTGAACATATGGCGACACTGATGCGATGGATTGGTAGCATTACCCCAAATATGGATGGTATGGCGAGACCATGGTGATGACCGGTGAATGAAACAACCCAACCCGATTGTGGTACGGAGGAAAAGTGTCATGTTCAAGAGCGACCTGCTACCATCAAAGTTTTCTTTAGTTTCTCCCAATTTTTCCCCAGTCATTGCTGACCAGTACCTCTTTATTTTTGTCAAGCTTGAGGAGGATAACATATGCTTGTTCTATAACCTGCCCTTCGGGCAAGCCCATCGCTATGTTTTAACGAGCCTAGCGATAGTGAAACTCGTTCTCGTCTAAAGACAAGTTTGTCGCTATTTAATAATTTTAACGAGTCTAACGACAAGGATAACTCGGTCCTTTTCATTTTTAGAGAGTCTGAAAAGGTACATAAAGTCAACTCCAAAATTCCTTTTTCGTCATCTAATCCCTTAAGTCCGAAAAAGTATAAAACAATACAGAAGGGATGAGTTTTCGATAGTTTTAACGAGCCGAATAAAACAAGCGCTCGATCTTTTTGTGCAATAATCCCTCAGGTCCAAAAAGATTAAAATCTAGAGGAGGGATAGCTCTTCCTGTCCTTTAACGAGCTGGAAGGCAAAAACTCGGCAATCTTTTCATATTTTATGAGTCAGTTGAAAAGAGCTTAAAGAAGACTCGTCTTTTGAGGAACGAGTGATAAACAGGGATAGCAACTGATTCCAGGTACAGGTTGGAATTTTCCAATCACGACAGTGTCACAAGGATGGCTAGGTGAAATCACTCTTCGCAGCTGTTCCTCAAAATGGGTAAACAATCATATGGAGGTGAACGATCGGCCAAATGAAAAGTGGAGGTGATGGTGCAAACACGACCAAGGCTTTAATGGCTGATGATATTACATTCACAGTGGTTATTTACCGGGATAGTTCATTTTTTAACGAGCTTAAACGTGCGTGGAAACATTTGCTCGATCTTATGTTTATTTTTTAACGAGCATGAACTATGTGCTAAAACTGCTCGGATCTTGCGTTTATTTTTTAACGAGCATGAACTTTGTGCTAAAACTGCTCGAATCTTGCGTTTATTTTTTAACGAGCATGAACTTTGTGCTAAAACTGCTCGAATCTTGCGTTTATTTTTTAACGAGCATGAACTTTGTGCTAAAACTGCTCGAATCTTGCGTTTATTTTTTAACAAGCATGAACTTCGTGCTAAAAATGCTCGATATTATATGGTCAAATCTTTGATTTTTACCATGACTCGCTTTGCTCTTTTCAAAGATAGTACTGTATCCTCAATTGCTGCATCAAACTAGTTAGAAACGAATAATATTTGCATGGAAATGAGATTAGAACCCTAATATTTTGCTTTGAACTACGTAAAAATCAATTAAAAGGTGTTTTTACCTCTCATTTTACCATTTCATTTGAACTTGGTTTGTTGGAGCTTTGGAGGTGCCTCTTCACCCTTGATTTTCACCAGCTGATTCCGGGAGATTCTGCGGACGATTTTCGGCGCCGTCTGGACCAGGTAGGAGCTAAACTCTAGCTCTTTCTTTTCATGGTTTCCTTTTTCCATTCTATGTCTGTTTTCCTGTTCCCATGAGCCCCTGGGGTTTTGCTAGGGCGCTCTTCCATCAGCGCAGGCAGTCCATTCGAAACCTGCATTGATTGTCAAGCCGCCTTAAGGCAGTTTGACCTTCAACTTAGGTAGGACACTTGCCAATTGCGTTGATCATAGAAAATCAGTTCTATTGCACAGTTTTTGATGAAATTTTGCCAGTTTCTCATCAAATCCAGGAGCTTACTCTTTCTCTTGTTTGTTTTGCAGGGACTTTTAAGCAAAATGACCCTCACATGGCGAGAACGAGAACATGAAGAGGAGGACATGATTGCCCTCCATGACCCTGTCACGGTGAACACGCTGCGGAACTGTGGCCTGCTGAAGTTCTTCCGTATCTCTAGTATGAGAGCACAGATCTCTTTACTGCAGTATATGCTTGATGCTTGGGATCCTATTAACCAAGTATTTCAGATCAGGAGCAAATCCATCCCTTTGACCGTGGTAGACATTTACTTCTTGACTGGTTTGTCGAGGCAGGGTGCCCCCATTTCTTTGTCAGGTTCGGCCAGAGGGAATGATTCCGTGAGAGATTATGTACGCCAGTATTGCAGGGAGGGGTCCCAGCCGAGCAGAGACCGCAAGGTTGTTATCCGTGAGATTACTGACAGGTCTCTCAGGTCCATTCTGTATACTATTGGTAGGATGGCCGGTAGCGCATCTCTACATGTTGGCAACAGATCTTATGTGCAGCATGCCTTGGAGTGTCTCCAACCGAAAGTATTCAACTGGTGTGATGCAGTACTTCTTCAGATGAAAAGTTAGTTGAACAAGGTAAAGGATGGGAAGCTGAAGAACTTTGGATTTGGTTCTATTCTGGCTGCCTTTGCCTTGGAGAAAATACCATTGATGCAGCCTCAGTATATTGCACTCGACTTGCCTTCTCCTACCGAGCCACGCATGCAGAGATGGGTTGATCACATGTCTAGGCATGCTGGTCAATCTCAGATTTCTTTCACTGATACCTTATTCAGGTGGTTCGAGCGTCAAGAGATGGTCTATTCTGAGTATCCATATGTTGGTATGGATTTCCGAGGTGATCCGGACTTGGTATTGCCGGATGGCGAACAGTGGGGCGCTATTAGTAAAATCTTCGACCATATTATTGTTTACTGTTCTTATTTATAATGTCCTTGTGCTTTATTCTATCAAGACTTTAATCAAACTCATGTGTGCATGCAGATGTTGGTCCTGTTCGCCCAGCAGTTCGCCCGAGAGCGCCAGTTGCTGCCCCAGCAGGGGAGACTGTTGGGAGAGTTATTCTCCGCGACCTTGACGTAGCCGAGACCCTTACAGCTGTGCAGGAGCAGGTTGAGAGCCTTACTCTCGGCATTCCCGATGTGAGGATTGATGAGTTACCTTTACAGTTGCAGCGACATACTACTGGTGTGCCTAGACGATGGACTCGTCTCTTGCGCATGATTGCACAGGCTGTGACGTGCTATCATGAGCATCACTAGGCTAGGGTGCCCCCTAGCATTTTTGAGTTTTTGGGTCATATGACCGATTTTGTCTTGGTTACAGAACATTATGTATGAACGATAAACAGCTTATATATATATTTTGATTTTCGAGTTTTATTCTGGTTGAGTTATATGATCCATATGTACAACATTGATGATGTGTCTCTTTTTATAAATGTCGCAAATGTCTATCTAACACATAGTTTGCTAATGAGTCGGTTAATGTGTTTAATTTTCTGGAAATATGCTGGTATTGAATTGAATCAAATTGTCTTTCCAAAATCTTAACCCTTAGGAACATGCAATAAATAGCTGGATTGCGAACGGAATATATACCATTGAGTTGTAGTATTACGAGTTGTGAGTCTCGCCTGACAATTAGTCGGCGTATACCATGGGTGATGGCATCACAGAGTAGTTCTATCAACGCGCTATACTCAGCGATGTTATTCGTTGATTGCCCAATACACACACCTCTGAAACTTACTAACTCACCGCTTTGATCAAAAATGGCCCAAGCTGCGGAGGATAGGTTCCGCGAACTACGACTCGCTCCGTCGGCATATCCAACACATGTCTCCAGAAGGTTTGACATTTGCAATAAATGAAAAAGGGTGGATCACTTGACCAAAACAAACACTTTAGCGAAAACAAAATACAACAAAATCATACAGGTTACTATTTAAGCATAGTAACGCTTGAGGTACAACCCATTACGGGGTTGCGCCAGTGGAATTCCGTCATAATCCATTAACTCGTAGGCTCCTTTTGCTAACACTCGTTTAACAATATAGGGGCCCATCCATAAAGAATTAAATTTACCTGCTCCCAATTTATCGGATTCTTGGTCATAAAGTAAGACCAAATCACCTTCTGAGAAGACACGGGGTTTGACATTTTTGTCGAACTGTGTCTTGACTCGTTTCTTATGGGCTTCGTTAGCCAAAGCGGCGTCACGACGGGTTTCATCCAATTGGATTAATTCCAAGAAACGAGCCTCTTCTTCTGAAGTTCCGGGGAGGAGATCAATTGCGAGTTTAAGAGACGAGATTTCACACTGGATTGGCATGACTGCTTCCAGGCCATACACCAGTTGGAAATGTGTGAACCCGGTTGCATTCTTTACCGATGTTCGGTAAGCCCACAAGGCTGAGTACAGGATTAGGTGCCACCTTCTTTTGTGAACCCTGATCATCCTTTGCAACATACGCTTCAGGACCTTGTTGATTGCTTCAACTTGTCCGTTGGCTTGCGGATAATACGGGGTAGAGCTGTCGTGAGATAGCCCTAGCTTGGCAGCTAATTCAACCATCATGTGGTTGCGAAAATGCGACCCATGATCTGTAACTATGGCCTGTGGTACGCCGAACCTGGCGACTACATGATTGAAAAAGAAAAGGGCAGCTGTTTGACCAGTGTTATCTAATGTAGGCATCGCCTCGGCCCATTTGGTAAAATAGTCAACAGCGACTATAATATACCCATGCCCCCCGGTCGAGGTGGGGTTACATTGCATGAAATCGATGCCCCATTTGGCGAAAGGCCCAACAGCAACTGTTGGCTGTAAAGGTGCGGGTGGTCTTCTGGTTTTGTTATCGAAAATTTGACAAGCATGGCAACTTCTGACTGCGGTTATGCAATCTTTGAACATGGTTGGCCAAAAGTATCTTGCTCGTAAGATTTTCTGTGCTGTAGCATATCCAGATTGATTCCCCCCACACACGCCTGAGTGACACTCATTCAGGGCTTTTTCGGCCTCTTCATGGGTGAGACACCTCCTCAGAACTGTATCGATACCACGACGGTAAAGCGTATCACCGACGATCATGTAGTCTTTCGCTTGGTATCGTATACATTTCTATTTTTAGTGAGAGGTGTCAGGCCTGAATTTTTGGGTTTGGAGATAAATTATTATATCCCCATACCACTCATTGCTTGTAGATATCAAAAACAAACTTTCGTCCACGATTGACTCTTCCGATGTTTCGTCGTTGGACGACGATGGGAGATCGCACAATAATTCTGCGAAAACTAAAGCTTTCTTTGATTTGGACTTTACAAATTCCAGATCGAACTCTTGAAGGATCGCTATCCATTTTGAATATTTTCCCCCTAGCAACTGTCGCGACAATATATAAGTCATGGGGTTGCAATCTGATAGAATGGTAGTTTTCCGAAAGAGGACATAATGTCGAAATCTTTGTATCGCTTGAACAGCAGCGAGTGTTAGCTTTTCAACATAAGAATATTTTCTTTCTGTATCATTCAAGTTTTTACTTAAATAATATATAGGATGTTCAATTCCATCGACTTCTTTAACTAAAACCATCGCAATGGTCATATCTGTTGCAGCCAGATACAGGTTAAAATCTCTTTGATAGTCCGGGGCATACATTAATGATGCTTTTACTAGAGAATCTTTCAGAGCATCAAAAGAAGCTTGCGCCACCTGATCCCAGACAAAAGGTACATCCTTTTTCAAAAGACGAGTATAACCTTTAGCAAGTTCTGCGTAATTTGGAATGAACCTCCTCAGAAAGTTTGCTTTCCCTTGGAGTTTCTGAATCTGAAGCAAATTTGAAGGTGGAGGAAAATTAATGATTGCCTGAACCTTGCAAGGGTCGAGACGAATCCCATCCTTAGAGACTACAAAGCCAAGTAAACGACAGAACCGATGCAAAACACACATTTGTGTGGATTCAGTCTTCTGTTGTAGTGTCGGCAACGTAGAAATATCGCTCTTAAATGCTGCGGATGATCAGTCCGCTTTCGCGAATGAGCCGGAAGGTCGTCGAGATAAGGTTGAACAATGTTCTTGACATGGTGGAAGGCATAATTCATTGCCCTCTGAAACGTCGCCCCTGCGTTCTTTAAACCAAAGGGTAATTTTCGATAAGCGAATGTGCCCCACGGACAGATGAATGCAGTCTTTGACTGGTCTTGTGGGAGGATATTTATTTGATTATACCTGGAAAATCCATCCATGAATGAAAAGATTTCACATCCGGCGCATTCATCAATTATCTGGTCGATGAAGGGTGTAGGGTAGTTGTCCTTCGGACAAGCTTGGTTTACATCCCTATAATCGACACACACTCTAATTGTCCCTTGTTTCTTCCTAACAGGGACAATATTCGATACCCAATCGGTTAGAAGAACCGGGTAGATGAAACCAGCATGGAGGAGCTTTTCAACTTCTGCTTTAATGGCAGCAGCTTTCTTGGGGTGTACCTGCCGAAGCCGTTGTCTTACTGGTTTGACATCAGGATACATCTTAATTTCATGTTCAACGATACTCGAGTCAATGCCTGGCATTTCACCATATGACTAAGCAAAGACATCTCTGAATTCGCGAAAAAGAGCGTTATATATTTCCAGTTCTGAAGGAGAACAACCTTTTCCGACATAAATATTCTCTACAACGTTTGTTTTAGTCGAGATATTTATGGCTATAGTCTCTTCAATATTGGATAAGTTTTGCTTGGAATCCACCGTATTTACAGTATTTGATAGGAATTCAAAAACCGAAGGGTGGTAAAGGTCATGCTGAGTATCTTCTTCATATTCTGGAAGAAGGGAACGATGGTGGCAATCATTCCATGGTGCCCCCTCAATCAACATGGATTGTAGGATTCCTTCGTCAGTCTCATGTACTTTCGACCAAGGATCTAACGGGGTACCATATTCTCTACACCTATCTACCCAAACGCTTGATGAGCGTTGATTTGGGTTCGCCTCCCATGCTCGAAACATTGATTGCTACAATATTTCTATAGGGCTTGGGGGCAAAACCATTGCATGATCCATTTCGACATCGTCTTTTGAGATCTTCGTGGAAGATATCATGTTGCAGGCTCTTACGAATGCTACTTCTCCTATATAGAATGGAGCTGGAAGTGCGAAAGTTCCCATTAATGTCGGGTCTTTCAGTAGGCCTACTCCGATGTCTTGAAGCGAATGGTTGCTTCCATGGATCATGGGAATGCTTCCTATAACTTGTGAACCATTAGGGAGGAAGTCTTGCTGGTCGACGATCTTAATCCCTCCTTCAAATGGGAATGTGATCTTCCTAAAATAAGTCGACACAACAGCTGCCATGGCATAGATCCATGGTCTTCCCAGTAGGATGTTGTAGTCCAGATTCCCATCGATGACTTCAACATCTATTTCTACTGTTTTTCCTCCCAGTTCAATTTTAAAGTTATTAAGGATACCGCACGGGGTATATGTCCTTCTGTCGAACGCTTTCAATGTCGTCGAAGATCGCAACAAGGTTGGAGATCCTAAAGTCTTCCAACAACTCATCGACATAATACATGTAGATGCCCCCTCATCAATAATTGTTCGGTGAACAATTTTGTTGAGGGCTTTCACTTGAATAAGGAAAGCTAGTTGAGCTGGTAACCGAGGATCGTATCCTTTGTGATTAAAGGATACAAGATTGGAATCCTTAGGATCAACCCCACCAATAGCCGATAAAAAAGCCTGCCTTTGGGATGGGCAATTCTGTAGTACTTCAAGAGTCGACATAGCGGATGGCGATTGGGCCAAATCTTCCACTATGTTATAATGCTGCGCCGCTCTGGCGCGAGGATTAAATGTCGACTTGTGTACTACTCCCTTTGGCGGTTTTATTGTTAATTCAGGAATGATGGGCGGTACAACTTCTGTCGATGTTGTTGTCGAACTACTTGGTTGATCTTTACCTTTGTCGTTCGACAGCTGCGGATTCCCGTAATCTTTGTTCCTTTTCAAAATCAAAGCATCATTCTGCTGTTTTGAAACCGACAACATAAGTACTTGCGACGGGGAAGCATTTCCACTATCAACCAGATTTTGACCTGGATTGGGAAATGGATCAGTTAACACAGCTGAGGTTTGTGAACTTTTAAAGAACCTCTTCAACTCGGCTTTGTATGGACAATCCTTTGTCCAGTGATCCTCCTCATCACATATTTGAAATGGATATTTCCTATTTCCAGGAGGGTTTGAAGAATTTTTTCCAGGAGATGACTCACCCTGTTTCTTCTTCTTCCCTTTGTTTTGCTTCTTCTTGCTCCCTGGTTGTTTGGTTTCTTTGCCCTTATCTGCTGATACGGCATTTACTTCCGAAGCAAGAATTTCTTCTCTTGCATTTTGATCCGAATTCTTACGGGCTTTCTTAGACGAAGCCTTTGTCGATTTCGCGTTTGCCGTGCCAATCATGCCATCGCTGGCATGGGAGTCACTATTTGATTTAGGAGGAGGAGGAATTGAGAATTCCGGTCTAGGGGCGTCAAGTATTTTGTCGTAGAGTGTGCCAGACTGAGTATAAACTAAGTCTAGATACTGTGCACGAGCAATAACTTGCTCCTCTGTTACGACTCCCCCCTTTGCCACATCTTCTGTTATAGCAGGAAGTAACGAATTTATAAACCATTCAGCTAACAACTGATCGGGAACGTATGTTTTCACCATCCTACGACGACGATGCCACTCATGTATATGATTGGATATATGAGTGGCAGTTGTATACTTGAAGTTGGTTAATATTTCTGTTCCCGTCTCATACCTTATCAGTAATTGAAAATGGGTTAAGAAAGTCGTGGCTAGGGAGCTAAAATTGTCGAACGAGGCTCTAGGTAATTCAATATACCATTTTGCCGTTGGACCCGTTAACGTCCTCTGGAAAAGGCGAAGCCTTATTGAATCATCATTTAGGGTGTTTGATGAACACCACAGATGAAAAGTCATCACGTGATTCGATGGGTCTTCACCTGGATTTCCATTGAATTTAGGAATTTCATATGGAAGTTTGTGAGGAATCGCTGGCCACCAAGGGGCGTAAGCAATCGGATCATTGGTTAACCGGTGTAAATTGGGTAACTCTAAAGTTGCCACGAATGGTAACTGTTGATTCAGGTTAGGTGAAGCATACCCAGGGTACGACGGACTTGCCTGAGCAGTGGGCCTTTGCATACCAGCATAATGTAATTGATGTTGGTATGACTGATACGGTTGGTGGACTTGACCACTGTAAAGTGGTTGGTTTTGACCGTTTTGAATATACGGTTGTCCACTGTTCGCAAAGATCTGCTGCTCAGAACCTTGGTACACTTATTGGAATTGTGGTTGTTGGTATTGCACTAGCCACGATTGAGAAGCCATGTTCTGTTGCGCTATACTAATTGTTGGACCAAGGTGTGGGGTGATTGTACCCGTTTGGACCTGTGTCGCCCCACCAGTTGGCGATTGTGGTTGTGTCCCAGGGTCAAGGGGCTGTTGCATTACAACCCGAGAAATCTGAGGTTGACATACAACAGGCAACGTTTGAACTTGCGACACTGTCACAATAGCCGGTGTGGTCGGGATGTTCGATATAGGTACACACTGTTGCATAGAATACACAACCCTTGGTTGTTGAGGTAACATAGGTACCCAACCACTTGATGTAATTCCAGTATAACCTGAATACTGTTGTGAACTCCCGTATGGATACCCTCTCGGAGGGGGTAATGAAAGGGCATACTGCCCCCCATACGGTAGCAATCCGGAACTCAAGGGGATTGTTTGTCCTTGGGGACTGGATTGCCCAAATTGACCTCCAAATGGATCAATCTGGCAAGTCTCAACATAAGAGTTGCCGGATATTATTCCGGATGAACAAACTGGAACAGACCACACTGTCGAAATAGTCCCTTGGTGGACTCCTTCTAGCTGTTGTGAGCTAGTCGGGACAGATGGTATGCCGGCAAACATTGTCGGAGTGATGGCAGGGGCTTCTGTTGTCGCTATGTCGTTCGACACAGTCCTAGATGTTGACGGTTGTTCAAACATTTTGAGTCTATCCAATAGATTGCCTAGCGATTTTACAGGAACTTCCACTTGTGGTGGATTAACTTCTGATGAAGGAAATAGAGTGACCCCGACTCCAAAATGGGTTGGAGTACTTGCTTGCGGATCCTCTACAATTTCCTCTATCGCAATCAAACCCGGTGAAAGAGGAAGACCGTCAGGTCCGTAAAATATTTCTGGTGCCAAAGAAGGGGTTGAATCGACAGCGATAGTTGTTTGGGGAGCAAGACTCTCTAAACCGGTTACAGATGGAACTGGTTCAGTAACGCAAGTATTTGCCCCCAGACTAGGATCAGTATTACTGTCCCTCCGTGGCTGTTGAACTTCTTCTATAGAGGCAGGGTTTCCAGAAATGTTTGGAGTAACCGGAATCTCAGATGTGGTTGGAACACTTGTTCTAAATTTGATAGGAGATTTTGAACCGGTTAAACGAGTTCGCTTTGTTCGTACTGTTTTCGATTCCGGAGACAAAGACGGTTGACTCGTAAGCCTCCGCAAACGACGGGGTTTCAATTGACTTTCTTCCACGATTGCGGATTACTCGATCAACCAAAATACAAAAGGGGAAAGTGTGTTTCCGAATTAAATGAAATTTTTAGACGCTTTTAGACACAACTTGCTTTTTCAGTTTTAAAGAGTCGAGAAAAAGCTAAAGATGACTCTAGTCTCCTTCGATGTTTTAACGAACCCGAAGTGACAAATTCTCGAATGGACTTTTTCCGTTATAGAGTCTGAAAAAGGCCAAAAGGAAGTGCTTTGGAGTTCTAGGCAGAGGGTGTGCCAAACTTTTCGCAAAACCGTAGAATACTTTTTAGGGTACGGGCGGTCAATCTTCCTGAATGCTGTGTTCAGTGCATTGCGATCAGTAGGGCGGCCGACACGGCTTCCTAAGGATAAAGGTTTTATGCCTATAGGGGTCTCCCAATATATACGCGACGGTATGTGGGAGCACAATCCGTACTGGCGCTATCGTCCCTCAGGAGGAATCACCCACCTTCCACGAGATCGACAGTCACCAGGCTTAACGATGCCGGAACACGTCTCTAGCCTAGACCTCTATGTTGTGCGTTATGTTACAAAGCATTTTTAAGTTCATTCAATTTATTTTAGGTTGATCTTTTTAAAGTTTGCCTTTCAAGGTTCACCACGAGATGTATGATACAAATTCCTAAATGCAGTCTAAAGATGATAAGCAAGCTTTATATCTTTTCAACTTTGAAAATCCTAGCTACTAAGGGAAAAGAAAGACACCATCTTTTCTCAAAGAGAAATCAGCACACTCTAGTGCACTTTTCCTAAATCCAACATGCAAACTATCAAATGCCAAATGCACAATGCAGGTGTTTGTTTTCCGCTTTCTTAGTATTGATGCCTACAAAGAAAGCTTTTTGTACAACTTTGAATTTGCTTTTAAATGATCAATACAAACAAGTTCACTCTTTCGAAATCAGAGAGGGTAGAAGAGATTACAACACTTAACGATTTTCGAAATAAAGACTTGTTTCGACACTCAAAAGAGACAAATTCAAACCAATAAGCAAAAGTAAATGTATAATCAATCTGCAAACAGCCAATGAACTCTCTTCTAAGATCACAATCAATCAGATCTGAATCAAGGGCTACAGGATGACTATTTCACTCATGCAAAGGAAAACTGTAAATGATGCCACAAACACATAAAAACACTCACAGTCTTTTTGTACAAAAGGAGGCGGAATGTAAGCAGAGAAAAGGAGTTATCAGACTGGTACCTATGCTGGTTACAGGCTGCAAAAATCAGAGATCAAAACAAGGCAAAACAGAGCAGAGAACCCCAGCTGCACAAGGACAAACTGGTTCAGCGCAACCTCAACACAGGGGTTTTGACATTCAGCGTAGGTAACCTTCACGGGACCTGCGTTGAAATGCAGAATCCCTTCACTGGGTCTGCGCTGAAGGAGAAACTCTCGTTTCCCTCAGGTTCTGGGTCACAGTTTGCTACTTAATCAACTGTTTCAGGCCAAATAAAAGCAACAAGCAAGGTGTAATCAAAGGGATGCTTTGAGAGGCTACTAAGATCTATCACAAGGATCATCAAATCATTTGTGAATCCATTGTTAAGATCATAGACAAGTCCAGCAATTGGATCAAAGCAGAAACTTTCTACTTTGCATCCAGGAAAGATGCAGTTCGATTGTTGCTGTCAAGTCTATGATGCAAACAATGATAGAAACACAAATAAAATGACTAAACAAATCTCCCCAGCGGAGTCGCCAATTTGTTGTGGGGAAAAATGCCTATGCAGGACAATCCTATCCACCTAAGGTGTGACAGTGCCTTAGCAACAAACGAGTACAGCTATACTGGTTTCTTCCTTTATGAAATGTGAAAGAAGAGAGATCAATAGACTTACCGGTGTCCTCCGTTTGTCCCTCGATCCAATCTCCCTTCTCTTTGGGTGTTCACAGCTACTTGCCTTCTTGCTTATCCAGCTACAACTTCCTGCAAGATCACAAGAGAACAGCTACTTGCGACAAGAGAACAGCTACTTGAGACAAGAGAAGAACACTACACAAAGACATATGTTCACATTCATAACTAGTTTAGGATTAGAAATAAACCAAATACACTAATACATTCATACATCAAAATACATCAGCATATAGGAGAAACCAAGATAGCTTTATTGATGAATAACAAGGTTCAGGAAGAGATACAACCCAGAGGGCTCCAATCCAGCATCTCCTTCCCAGCAAATAGAATTCCTCTCTTTTCCCCCTTCAAAGCATTAAGCACCCAATGATTCCAGTCTCAAACCAACAACAATTGTTTGTAATCACAAAATTCCAGCCTCTAGATCTCATGGAGGAGAGATCCATATATAGATGTTTGGAGAGAGGATGAGTCAGCTTGAGATCTGACTAGTGTCCTCTCCCTCTATCAGTTCTTGAGTCCACTTGGAGGTTCTTGCTTCCACTTGGAGATTTGGAACCTCTTACTCATCACCAGTCGAATTCCCTGAGGCAAGTGTCATTTTGGAAGCTTCTTGGGTCTTGACACCTTGAGAAATGAACCTGCCACTTGTCCACTCTCGTTCAGCGCAGGTAGCCTTTGTTCCAGTTGACATTCAACGCAGGTAGCCAGTGTTGGCTTTGACATTCAGCGCAGACAACTAGTGTAGCCACTGAAATGATCCTGAATTGACTTGTTTCTGAGTAGTTTCAGGTGGAGAACTTTTGTGAATTGCTGTGGTTTGTTAGCCTTGTTCCTCTAGGGGCAGGAACAACATGTTTAGGGACTTTGGATCCCTTATATTATGGACATTTCATGCTCAATGCTGTAAGGCACAAAAATGTCTATAACAGTTAGCCCACAAGGGGAAAAAACAATGTTGTCCTGTAGGTTAGAATTTGAATGCACAAATAACACAACAGAGTATGAAGCCTTAGTCCAAGGACTATATAAAGCTATTGGCCTCAAGGTCCAATATTTGAAAGTGTTTGGAGATTCTGAAATTATTATCAAACAGGTAAGGAATACAATTCATTGTCTTTACACCCATCTCAAACATTATCAATCGCTGATAGAGGAACTCACTTCCCACTTTTTGGCATTCAATATTTCTTCTATTCCCAAGTCTCAAAATTCGACAGCTGACCTGCTAGCCAATGTTTCTTCCAGACTCCTACCCTCCGAAGACTACAACCTAGATAGATTTTCAGTAGAATTACGTTTTAGGCCATCAATCCCTGACAATGTCACTAATTGGAGAGTATTTAACCATGATGAAGACATTTTACAGTTCTTAACTTCCGAAAAGTCCTATGATGATCAAATCATCGAGGAAAATGAGCATGACCTTCAAATGAGAGGTAAACCCGAGGAAAATTCAATCCCTAAGCCTGTGGTGAAGCTTGAGGATCTTTATGATATTAAAGACAGGTTTAAACCTGTGACTAATGCAAAGCTCCAAAGTTCTACCCTAAGGTTTGAGTTGATAAACCTTGGCACTGAGCAAACTCCTCAAAACATTGATTTAGGATTAGGACTTTCCTTGGAAGAAAAGGAAGCATTCATTAGAATGTTAAGGAAAAATAAACAAGTTTTTGCTTGGAAATATAATGATTTAAAGACATACGATACATCCATCATCCAACATACCATTCCAATGCTTCCTGAACAGAAACCAATTCAGCAGAAGTTGAGAAAAATACATCCAAACTTAGAGAGTCAAATAAAATCTGAACTTAATAAACTCTTGAAAGCTAAGATTATTTTTCCCGTTCAGCACTCAAATTGGGTCTCCAATATGGTGCCAGTCAGAAAGAAAAATGGCGACATTAGGATTTGTATAGATTTCAGAAATTTGAACAAGGCGAGCTTAAAAGATAATTTCCCATTACCTACTATGGAGTAGATACTCCAATCAGTAGGAGGCTCTGAGTTAATGTCCTTTCTAGACGGTTTCTCAGGATATAACCAAGTTTTGGTCCATCCTGATGACCAGCTGAAAACCACATTCAGAACAAAATGGGGAACATATGCGTATCAGAAAATGCCTTTCAAACTTATTAATGCAGGAGCAACGTTCCAAAGAGCGATGGATATAGCTTTTAAAGGGTTGATTAACAAAACAGTAGTCATCTACCTAGACGATATTACTGTTTTTTCTAAGGAGAAGTACAATCATTTGCATGATTTAAATCAAATCTTTCAACGCTGCAAAAGATATGGTATTTCTCTTAACCCTAAAAAATCTTTCTTCGCTCTTGACCAAGGAAAACTCTTAGGATTTATTGTGTCTAAAGATGGCATTTATATTGATCCTGACAGGATCAAAGAAATATCTGAAATCCCTTTCCCTCATAATAAAAAATCCATGCAGTCATTTTTAGGCCAAATCAATTTTGTCAAAAGATTTGTTCCAGACTTTTCTCAAATCATTTTTCCACTTCAAACTATGATTAAGAAAAATTCAGTCTTTAAGTGGGGATCAGCAGAAAAGGAAGCGTTTGATTTAATCAAACAATCAATAATCAGTGCCCCAGCCTTAAATACTCCTAATTTTTCTAATCATTTCACACTGTATACTATCGCATCCAACTTGTCTTATGCAGCAGTACTCACACAGCTTAATGATCACAATTTGGAAGCACCCATTTCATTCTATAGTTCAAATCTTCATGGTGCTGAATTGAATTACTCCGAAGTAGAAAAGCAAGCCTTTGTTGTATATAAAGCTGTCAAACATTACAGACCCTTCCTTTTAAAAGCCCATACAAAAGTTATAGTTCCTTTCCCTACAGTAAGGCAACTATTAACCCAAAGGGAACTAGGTAAAAAAAGGGCAAATTGGGTTAACGCACTTCAAGAATATGACTTAGAAATTAAACCAGCAAAGATTGTTAGAGGCCAAGGTTTTTGCAGGTTGTTGGCAGGAGCATCCAATATTCCAGAATCAGGAGATACAAATCAAACCGAAGAAATCAACCAGATAAGTATTACTGATTCTAAGTCATAATATGCTGACTTAATCTTTTATTTGAAAAATGGATATGCACCTCCTAACCTGTCTTACAAAAACAAAAGGGCCATTAGATTAAAAGCAAATAATTTCACAATTATTGATGATGTGCTTTTTAGGCAAAATTATGATTCAATCTTATTAAGATGCCTAGAAAAACCTGAAGCACAAAAGGTTTTGCAGGAATTACATGATGGACCAGCAAGAGGACATTTTGGAGCTGACACAACAGCCCACAAAATCATTCATGCTGGATATTATTGGCCCACTCTGTTTAGAGATGCTCATGAATATGTAAGGAAATGCCGAAATTGTCAAACTTCTAGTGGAAGGCAAATAAAACCAGCTTTCCCTTTGCAACCGGTCAACATTGAACAGCCATTTGAGCAATGGGGATTGGATATCATTGGGGAAATTACTCCTCATTCTTCCAAACAACATAAGTATATCCTTACTGCCACTGATTATTTTACTAAGTGGGTTGAAGCAATTCCTTTGAAGACAACGAATTCTGAGGCAATCATTGAATTCATAGATCAATTCATTATTACCAGGTTTGGTGTCCCAAATGCTCTTGTTTTTGATAATGCATCTTATTTCTCAGGCAATGCTATGTTTGATTTCGCTATTAAAAGAGGATTTAAATTAAAATATTCTGCTAATTACTATCCCCAGGGTAATGGTTTAGCAGAATCTACAAATAAAAATCTGGTTAAAATTATTAAGCGAACTATCGAATAGAACCATAAAACATGGCACAAATCCTTAATATTCGCACTATGGGCTGATAGGATAACACAGAAGGCCTCCACATGATATTCTCCGTTCAACCTTGTATATGGGAAAGAAGCAGTATTACCAACAAACCTTGTTCTTCCTTCCCTAGCCCTAGTTCAGTTTATTGAGGAAAGCCCTTCTTCTTCTATTCAACTTAGACATGACCAAATTCTAAAATTAGAAGAGGAAAGGGAAAAAGCCAAGGTTATTCATGCAAAAAATCAGCAAGTCATCAAGTCATCCTTTGATTTAGTCTCATCCGGTTCAAAACAATTTCAAGTTGGTGGTTTAGTTCTGAAATGGGACAAAGCCCATGAGGACAAGGGAAAACACACCAAGTTCTAGAAGATGTGGCTTGGGCCATTTCAGATCTGTGAGAAGATAGGCCATTTGACCTTCATATTACAAGATTTATCAGGTTTGAGAGATTCTCTCCCTGTTAATGGCCTTATCTTAAAGAAATTCTTTAATTGAGGAGGTAACCCCTTCTCCTTTCTAGTTTAATAGAATTTTGTAGTTTGTAGGACCATTAGAAAATAAAGTTGTAAGGTATCTTCCATTGACCTTTACTGTACTTAAAAGTTGCTCAATAGAAGTAGTGATGATATTTACTTTTAAAATAATAGAAGTCTTAGACAAAAGGGATAATTTCTAGGAAACTAGGTATAATTGCATTCCAAAACCACATTTCAATTTTTGTGAACCCTTCTCAAAAGTTTAGAACTATTGTAAATCATTTTATGTTTTCAGATTGGTCACAAAAAAGGTTATCAATATCAAAACAGAAACTAATCCAACTTCAGCATCTTTAAATCTTACCTTGTCATCCATTTACACTTAAGGAGAAAATTGTCCATCCCATTCACCAAATTTTATGGTTACTCAGAGTGTAATTCTAAAATATTTGATAGAATAGATAATAGGTCTTATTACAAGACTGCTTACCATGATCATCGGGAAATAGTTTAACCGACATTACCAATGCTGCATACCAAAACAGGGTAATGTCTTAGAATAATAAGACAAGGGGTCTCATCACGAGCCAACTTGTTCGGTTAGATTACTACCAGTGAATGGCATTGTCAACAGCTGGCCACCAAACCAGGACAATGGCTTTTTATCTTAGCAATAACAGAAAAAAGAAAGGAAATACAAAATATGAAAACATGTTTTGAATTCATTCTGTTAATCACACTCTTAAATGGATGGAATAATGGACAATAATATGTTTTAAAGGTATCCCTGTCGAAACTATGAACGTTTGCTCGCAGCAGAGGCTCTACCTGTGACAGATGAGTTAACTATAAAAGCTGATTTGGAAAGGTTTTCTGTTTTATCATTATAAACCAATGGAGACCTATTTAAAACTTAGAATGTATCTAATTTTAAATAAAAGAGGATATTAGCAAAGATAGTTTCATTTTACTCGGAATGCATATATACCTAGTTATATTAGAATTTTCCCCTTTGATTAGAACTCTATTTTGAAAAAGATTAAGTATTTCCATACTTTTCAGAGATAACTGTTTCTTCCAGCGAATCGCCAATTGTTGTGCTCTAGAACAACCCGCCATTTCATATCATTTTTTATTCACAAAACTATCATATGAAATGGGTCCCTTTTACTTTTGATTGGTATCAACTTTGTATTATTCAAATAGGTTCGAAAACAAAATGAAAAATTACAAAAAACCTCTTTGAGAAACCAATTTTGGTCTTTAATTAATCTTTTATCATTATGATAAAGCGATCACAAGATCGCATACCGCAATGGAAAAGGAGGCATAACTTTAAAAAACATTGGTTTTCTCCGACGCGATAATGTGCAATAGCCTATCAGACATCAGCAATCATAAGTTCCCATAATTAAAGTGCATTTTGATCCCCTGCGATGCGATATCACTATCGGCGATCGGCAATATACCATGTATGCTTTTAAAGTGCCTTTCGAGCCGATGTGATGCGATAAACTCCCGTTCGATCCGATGCGATGCGATATCGCTATCGGCGATCAGTGATATACCGTGCATGCTTTTTAAAATGTCCATACTCCCAATGCGATGCGATGCGATATCGCTATCGGCGACCGAGGATTTCAAAAGGTGTCAATATAATGATTTAAGTTTTTCCTCAACGCCCGATTGCGATAAAGCCAAAAGCGCAAACTTCAAAAAATCCGTTAAAGCAGAGGGATATTACGATTAATTCATATTAAAGGCCTTATCTTCCGAACAGTGATTTACCTGCGCTCAACCACCAAAACATCCAAGGCACGCTTAAACAAATCATTCGGCCGATTAATGATCTGATGGGCATTTAAAGGATTGGCAGGTTTTAACGGCCATTTAATGTAATAGTAAGTCTTAAAATCTTCTCATAGATTGTATCCGCGACCACTTTAAAGTTAATCCCTCATCACGCATTGATCAATATATCTCACTCGTATTTGGTTTTCACTACCAATTCTCTGTGTTACGCTTATTTCCACTTCTGTGTAGAATTCTTCCGAAGTAATAGATTCAAGCAGAATGGGGAAGAAGTCTAAGAAAACCACAGTCGCTTCCACTGCACCAGCCACAGGACAAGCCGTCGCTGATCCAGCAAATAGAAAGAAAGGATTAATATCTGATACTACATGCTTAGGACTCGCCAAGACCACTTGGAAAACTACCTATAATATGATCGAAGCCGAAGAACCAAAGGTGACGGGAGTACAAGCTACAGCGGGTTCCAGTAGAAAATCTGATGGTACTTTGAGAGACTTGGCTGACTCTTTCCTTCATCGGATAGCGGCTCGGGAGCAAATTCTCCCATATACGGATGTAGTAAAGTGGGCAATTGAGGAAATCCCAATTACAGATAGAACTTTCTGCACCAAAGATGGGAGAATCTTCGGTTCATTCAAGGCTGATGATTTAAGGCAAATGTATCATTTGCCTAAGCCAGAGAAGAAATACAACAAGGCATTTCTGGAGAAATTCCGAAATGAGAATGAAACTGAATCCGAACCCATTCTGGAATGGAGGCAAAATCCGGCGTAACACAAGCATGAAACTTCCGGTAAGTACTCTGTGGATTCTCTTTGTTCTCCGTATTGTTATGCTGGGATAATGATGTGTAGATTGTGGGGGTTGCATGATTCTGCTAATTTCACTATAGAAATGGTTCCCTTGATGGAAGCAGCATGTAATAGCGAGATAATGGATTGGGCAACCATACTGTCAGATAAGCTAGCGAAATCAGTTCTTAGTTTTATAACTAAAACTTCCATCTCAAAAAGGATTATTCCCCCATTCTACTACAATGCCTATATTCTAGATACCTTGTGTTTTAATTCTGAGTTTCCTGTACTCGGCTGGAGGTGGACTCCACAAGACCCCACGCCTATTCACATATACCACCAGAAATTGTGGAAGACTTCCTACAAGCACCATCTGTACCAAGTCTGTAATGGCTTCATGTAACCCATTCATTATTCTATTTTTAATAAACCTTCTCCCAAAATTTCTTACCAAGCAGGGATTGATTTAACATCAATAGGAAGATGGTTCGGAGAGGAGAAATTTACTTATGTAAGAATTTTCGGCAGCCAAGCCGAACCTCATGTCCTTCCTTTGTACATACCTGACAAACTGCTGGCAAGGGAGATAGCCTATCAGATCATTGCCGAAGGAGTTACACAGACTCTCAAGAAAAATAAGAAGCAGGTCTGGCCCTCCTTTCCTCTGAGATGTGGTGTCTACACTTTGCATGATTTCAAACATGTAGAAAAAGGAGCTACAAAAATCAAATCATTAACTCTGGCAACTCTCCCAAGTAGGCGATTTGATCCCAACAAAGTCGCCTATAATGCACTTGAACAGGCCAAATTAACAAAGTTTGATCATGTAGAAGACGAGTTTGACGACCTGTTCTCTTCAGCTGAATCAATGTATCAGGTTAGATCGCTGGCCATAATGCAATACAAAGATGAAGGGTTAACTGAATTCAACAGACTTAGAGAACAAAGGTTGCAAACTCTGCCTCTAGATCTGTTAGCAACAACCCCAGCAACAAAACCAAGCGAGCCTGAACAACAACATTCAAAGGAACCTCCGGTTACAACAAAAGAACAAGAGAAAGCACAGGAGGAAACCCAGACTAAAGAGCAGGAGAAAGTGCGGGAGGAGACCCAGACTAAAGAGCAGAAACAGAGCAACATAGAAGTAAATATGAATACTCATATTGGTCCAAAATTGCTCCAGGAATGGCAGCAATTTGATTCTATTATCAGTAGTCTGGAATTTTCAAAGGACACCGAAACTTCGAAAGCAGCAGATACACAGGAAACCACTTCACAACAGGTTCCAAGTGGAACCAACGGCCTACCCAGTTCAAAGGAAGTAGAAATAATACCAAAGGACCCCTCCGATAAAATTATTTTGCAGATAGAAGAAATTCCTCCCTTGGATGTCTTCTATAGCCCAAGGCACAAAGCTGTGGTAAAATGACAGAGGAAGAGAAGAAGGACTGATCAACCTTCCCTTTTCCCAGAACAGACGGTCACAGGCAATGTGGTTTGGAAGGAGGAATTTGACCCCTCTGATGACCTAACAAAACTATCACAATATTCTGGAGCCTATTCTGCAGCAACAATAGATAAAGCATCAGAGGTGAGTCTTTTATTGAAAACAAAAGACCAGGAAATCTTTTTATTGCAGGCACAGCTAACAGAAGCATAGCAGAAAGCGGAGCAGGCAGAACAGCAATTGTTAACACAACAACAAATAAATAATCAATTAACTCAACAATTGCAGGCAGAGAAACAAAGGATTGATCACAGCGCAATCCAGAAGCAGAAAGAGTTGTCTGAAGCCTTGGCACAACTTAGGGCAGCAAATTAACAAATGCTGAAGACAAAAGATGAGCAGATTGCTCAACTATCAACACAGCTTGAGAAGACAAAGGGCATCCCACAAATAACCGAATTCAAATTAGAAGCATTACAAGTAAATAAGGCATTAATAGCCCAAATCAAGCTTCTATGTCAACAAATCGCCCAGGCAGAACCACTATGCGAATTGACGGCATCAATAAGTGAAAAAACAGAAAAGGCTAGAACAGAATTGGATCAAGCTGAAGAAACATTAACTGAATTTCTTGACTGGAAAGATACCGATCAGGGACGAGCGGAAAATTTACCAAGAATTTTAGAGTCGCATAAAGATATATTGTTTACAGATTGGCAGTCCCAGTTAATGAAAGCAGAGAGGGCAATTTCAAGGTGCAAATCAACTACAAGTAATTTGGTTGAATTGGTTAATAATACTCTCTACTTATCAAACATGATTTCCCAATGCACTCCAGGTAAATTGTCAGCGGTCAAAATGTTGGAGCAGTCATGTTACCCAGATCTAGAGGAAAAGCGGAGATTAATTGCTGGAATTAACAGCTTAACATGGGATACCTATTGGTTCTTCTTGGTAAAACCACACAGTCAAAGAGCTACCCTCAAATGCCTTACAGATGCAATCGGGTATATTATCCTCGATATTCAGGATGCCACCTATGCTGCCCAGCTTAACTCTCGCCTCAACAGACCGCCCGAAGTGGAGCCGATGCTTGCGATAAGTCAGCTCAGGTTTAAAGGCAAACAACCTACTTGATGATTCATGCCGCCGACTGCCAGGTTGCTGAGAAGAATATGTTCAAGATCATTTGATACCAGTTAATTAGGATTTCAGTTTCATAGATAGTTAGTTTAATTTAGTATTTATAGACCCTTTCATTGTTTTGGAAAGGGTCGTAAAGTTTTGTACTTGACTTAAAGACTGAAGTTGCACTAGTGTACTTCAGCCATATTCTTTTATAAAACTGGACCAGTTATTCTAATTTTGACAAGGAAGCTTTTATGCAAATGTGCACTACTGTCTTTGTTTGAAAGTATTTCTGCGTTGGAAGAAGAATCTCAAATAGCGATTGATATTGGGAGTGACTAGCAGCTCATATGGTATTATTATCTATATCTGAATTCATTCTTTTCATATGAATTGTTATTTGATCGCCTTTGCTATTATCGAATATATGTATGTGTTTTAACAACATTTATTTATTTCCTCCACTATTGGATGTTTATGGGATGCTTTTCTTTTGATCATATATGTATCGATGATATATAAGTGTAGCAATATTGCGCTAATCACTTTGTTTAACTATTTAAGCAAAGTAATCCTTGAATGAATAAAAGTCCATGTTTATTAAATAGAGTCATCTATATGCATGTTAATAAGCATAGATCATCAAGCGCTACACTTCAAAGTACAAATAGTTCCCGGGATTAGTAGTAGTTCTTTTATTTCGCCGATAGATTAAGTTATTCGCCTATCATTAGATTAGACAATCAATCATTTATTCACCCCTTTTATTCATTACTGGGAAACTGGTCCCATTATCCCCAGTCGGAGCCACCATTCCAAACGGAAAAGGAGCTGTATTAAGGTCCAGACCGGGTGGTTATCCCCCAATGTTGATACAATGATTTTCGGGGCATCAATAGAGTCTCATGTGTGCAGACTTAGGTGAGCATTGTAAGGTCTCAAACAAACACCCTAAGCTTGGTAAACTTGGATTAATAGTTATCTCATTGGATGGCTTCACCAAAATTGAAGCAAATGTGAACCTCTATCCTATTTTGGTAGAAGGTGAATTTCTTACCATTGTTTTATATGTTGATGATTTAATATTAACAGGTAATGAGAAAATGATCAACTCTTGCAAGGAGGACCTTGTAAGGGAATTTGGATGAAATACATGGGCTTCATGCACTACTTACTTGCGCTAGAAGTATGGCAAGGTGATGGGGAATTTTTTGTGTCTCAAGGAAAGTATGTCATTGAGATATTGTAGATATTTCACGTGGATAGTTGTAAGCCCATGGAGACACCTATAGGGACCAACTGGAGGAAGGAAAATGCCAGTTCAAGTGAAGAGGTTGATGCTACCATTTACCAGAAACTAGTGGGTTCACTGATGTATCTTGTGAACACATCACCATATATGTTCTATGTCGTCACCCAACTAAGCCAAGTTATGGTTAGGCCAAAAAAATTGTATTTGAAGGAAACTAAGCATTTTTTACGATACCTGAAAGGCACTACCTAGTATGGATTATGGTACAGAGAAACAAAGGGAGTGAAGTAGTGTAGCTTCATAGATGAAGATTGGGAAGGGATTCCATCCAACCAAAAGAGTACATCAGGTGGAAATTTCAGTGTTGGGCCCACAGTAATTTCCTAGTACAGTAGGAAGCAGAGTTTTGTGGCACTTAGCTCAGCAGAAGATAAATACCCAGCTCAGCAAAAAGATACTTGTGCCATTTTTTGGTCAGGAGATGGATTCAACTATGATCTATTGTGATAATCAAATTTGCATGAATCTCTTTGAGAATCCAGCATTTCACGATCGATCCATGCATATAGATATCTGGTGTCATCATTTACAGGATTGTGTGTAGAGGAGGATAATGTTGCTACAATACATTCTGATAGAGGAATAAGATGTTGACATCTTGAGAAAGGCTTTTTCAAGAGGGAAATTCAAATTCCATAGGAGCAAGATAGGGATGGATGAAAATCCCTTTCTTGCTAAGAGGGAGTGTTCAGAAGTGTAGCAAGAAAGGCTCAATTTGACTTAGCCTTGGTCAAATTGAGTAAATTTAAAATTTCCACATCATCCAACAACTTGGAGACAATTAACTGAGGTGACATGGCTATTTTCACTCAGTTAGCTTAGTAAATTCGATTTAGTGGGCTTGGAGTTCAATTGGCATGTGTTGATAGCTAATTTTTAGTAATCTTGTTTAGTTATTCATACTTGTACTCAATTGAACTAGTTTTAACAATTAATAGAACTAGTTGGAGGTTAGTTGTGCAGTGGGACAATAGTCTAACTCATGGATCATTCAGTTAACTGATCAATCAACCAAAAATATCTCATGCATCCAAGGAATTCGAATTTCTCAACTATGGTGGAGATTCCAAGGCAGTGTAACATCAGTTGTAGACTATTTTTAAGTGTACAAGTGTTGCATGCAATTAGTGATCAATCCTTGGGGATTGCATAATCAATTGAAGGAAAGCTCATAAAGAATAGGGGCCAATTTCCTCAGGATTTATACAAGGAAATATGAGCTCATGTAGAGGTAGAAATTGACTAAATCTGGGTCATAGCTTTTCATTGAGAAAAGAAAAGAGTCATTCACTTGCAAGTTGAGCTCAGAGCGAGAAAGAGATTGTAATACATTCTCTATTCATCTGATTAATGCAAGTAGGCTTAAGTGGTTTTTACCAGTTGGTTTCCCCTACATAAATATGTGTGCTTGTGTATGTGATTGATGCATGTTTTTGAATGTTGTTCTAAATTGTGAATTAATTTTTCTGAGCAATAGAGTAGAACTGTGTCTCTTGATTTAGAATAAATTTATTAACAAGTTGCAATTTTGTCACTAGATTTCTATAACGTACCATTGGTAGGGGTCATAGGTGGTGCCATTGTTATTGTGTGTGAATTACGGATTCTTTTAACACCATCAACAAGAAATTTTCCAACCCTAACTCCTTTCATAGTACCAGTGAGTAATTACATCTAGTGACATAAAATGACAACCCTTTTTCCAAACCCACACAACTATGATGTCTCCTTGTGCAACCAAAATTCCCATATCTTCAATTGTGCAAGTTAAAATTCACCCAAAGTGAAAAAATGTCTTCTTATACGATATGTATGAAGAGAATAGAGAAGCACTACATATGAAACTAATAAGAAGGATGCAAGTATTAACACTCCAAATCCTTAGGGTTTGAGACAAAAATTCCCATGACATAACCCAACAATTTCATGCATGATTGAAGAGAGTTTTGAACACCTCCTACAACCACAATCTGGTTCAAGGACAAAATCATGCATTTCTTGCACCAAAACAACATCAAAGATCCATAATCCTAAGAAATATGTAGCCACTCCTCCCATCAACATCCAAGATAGCAATTATTGGTTTTGAACCCAAATTTGAAGCCACACATGGCAATAAAATTCACCACTTAAAGCCTTTTCAGATTTGTTTCTTAGAGTTATTTTCTTGTGTCCTTTTATGAGATTTATTCTTTCTTGCACACTAATGCCACATATTTTACTTGAATATATACTTTCTAACCCCACACAATTCACACATTCTTATTTGAATATGAGGATTGAATAACTTTATGCTCATCATTGGTTTCCATAAAACATGATACCTGAATCCAAATGGACCAAAAGTCCTATGTGAACTGAATTAATATGAGCATGAACTGTGGGGTACAAGATTTTTACACATATACCAATGATCACACTTATTACATGAGAAATTCCCAACACATAGGTTGGGATACCTCTCCATTCTAACGTTGTTGTGATCAAGATACCAAAACATGCTTTGTGGAGTTTTTCAACCCATAATAGGAAAAGTCGATCTTCCACTGGATTTTAAAATCAATACCATTGGTGTCTTCATATTTTCCTTCTCACTGGTTATGGATATTGCTCCATATATCAGAGAAATGACACCAGGTATCCTATTCATATTGACTTCATGCAACCCATTCCCAAGTTTAATGTCCACATCCATTTCCATGAGAGGTCACATAGTACCATTTTAGTGTACGTATCCCTTCTCGAATGTATCGTTGAAGCACAAAATTATGATTTTGTGACCTGGAGAGAGGTCACAGATGAGAAATGTGACTTGAGGAGGGGTCACATAGTCACATTTTAGGCTAGGTCAAATTCTCTGGTTGCATGGATATGACTCTAAAACGTAATTTTGCAACTTTGGGAGAGGTCGCAAATTAAAATTCAGATTTACGGGAGGTCGCAGGTGAAGTATGTGAACTGAGGATAGGTTATCAATGGAAGATGTGACTTGTGGAGATCAAATTTAAATCTTCCTCTTGTGGAGGGTGAAATTATTAGATGCAGGTCACATTTCAATATTGCAACCTATAAACTAGTCGCATCTCTAAGATCCATAATGAAGGCTACACTGCCATTTTCAAGTGTGACCTACAATTTGATCAAAGTGTAAGGTTGGTCACAATTTCTTATTCTTCGTGCCACTCAAGCCTAGGCCTATGATTATCTACTCAAGGAGATGATGAGATTTGTTCAAGGTTCAATGCAACCTATAGATTCACTTGTGTTTCCAAGGTAAACGTTCCCATACCAGTTGCAAGCCTAACATGAATTTCCTCTACACACTTTTGGATTCCTAGCCATTAATGGCCCTTGATCCATCCTGGTGTGGAACTTCTATGTTAATTTTCAGCAAGATTGGATTGTTTCCTACACCAAACTTGTGTTGGAATCTTTCTCTACTATTAAAATTGTATTGCATTGCCTGCATCCCTATACATTCCTTGCAGCACCTAGAACACTCTAACAAAATTTGTGTATCTAGTTCCAAACACAACCAATTTTCCAATGTGATAGCCCATGATATTTATTGTTCATCAGTGAATTTTTTCTTTAAATATGCTCTTCATGTGTTTCTAGATGAGGTGATGGCAGTGTTGACCGAGTCCTTCATTTTCATCACTCATACACAACATTTCTAGTTTGGCTAAGTCATTCACATGTGCTGACATAGATACATATCTTTCATGAGTGTGTTAAATCCTTAAATGTGTTTTCTTTCATGGTTCACATTTCCTTGTCTTGTGTTCACTTACTACAATTACCCACATCCAAACTACATGCATCCCTTGCACTTGGCGCTTGTTTGTGTAGCAATATTGCAATTTTGCATTGTGCTTCGTGTCATGGAGGTCGACTGTTTCGACATGGAATATTTCTTCGGTGCGCACCATTACATTTCCTATTCATACATTGGCCACATCGTCCTCCACATTAGGTGCATATTCCTGCACTAAGACCCTCTCTTAGTCATAGGAAGAGCAAGTTCCAACCTTGTTACCTCCTTACCTGAATTTAGACTCAAACATACATTGTCAAGAAAGTAATAGGGAAAGAGTCATTAATTACATATATAATGACGAATATAAGTCATTTTTTAATATGATATTATAATGTATTGACAACTAGTATTTACTAGTCGATGATGCTTTTCTTCCTTCTTTAACAACTTCTACGCTTATGTCACTTTCTTAATACAATTATTGTTGTTCTTTAAGGTTTTCATTATATGAAAATTTTATATATACATCCATGTTGTTAAACATAATTCATCGCACTGCTAACTTATGTGTGTTTACATATTCCCTTTGGCATGATAATCTATGCAACATTACATTGTTGGTTATAAGCACTCCAAAACCTACATGTTAACATATATTACCAATTAGTCAATTTGCACCACATAGGGAATATTTTATCATTCAAGAATTAAAGAAAACTAAAGCTCTAAGAAATATATAGATTTTCCTAATGCCCTTTTAGGATAGCAATGTGTCATGGACTTAATAAGCTTTGAAGACCTAATCTTTCATGCATGAATAATGTGCTTCGCGACATGATATGATTATAGTACAAGTGTCTTGCAATGTTTGTGAGACCACATCCTTGGGGTTGGAATTAGGTTAAACATGGCTAGGACTTCCATCGTGAAAATTTAGGGTTTCAAGTGTACTTGATCCAACAAATAGTTTTATAAACGCTAATGAATTTGGGAGAGTATGAGGACCAAGGTGGGGTGAGCTTATCATCATACGATGCTCCCGTGGACCCTAATGAAAAAGTATAACATGAATAATTTAAATGTGAGCATTGATAGGGTTTGATTAAAATGGGTCTTAAGGAGACTGAACATTTCAAAACATGATCATAACCCCTATGGCCTTAAGAAAGCAGAGGGGGACCCGAAATTTTTGGATATGCCCAAAATTTTGGGTGTTGTTGTAGCAGCTACAACAAGTTCATTATATAGTTTCATTTATTTTTTGTATTTTATTAAAGGTTTTAGAAACACGATTCAACACTAATGTAACACATGATTTTGTGTTGGCACTTAGAATCAAACCTTACAATAGACTCTTTCAACATTTTAATATTTTGAATAATCAATCATGTCAATTTTTAAGGTGTCTTTGAACATTATAAAACTTTCAATACAATATACTATCTGTTTTTTTAGTTTTCAATAGATATGTAATTTATTAAAAATAGGATTTTTTTTTTCTAAGGAAAAATAAGGGTGCATATATAAATTGTTGTATGTGTTCTCAACATTTCCCAATGAAAAAATTCAAAGGTTTCATTGCTTGCAAACCTGTTACAAAAAATATAGAAGACAAATGTCGTCGTGTTGTGCTTATATACAAATGTCAATAAAAAGGATTCCTAAAAAATAATAGAGTGACAAAAATTAGGTATGGGATTCCATAGAGTCTATTTCCTTCCCATCACAATACTCATTTATACCCGAGTGATTAGGGGGGAGCTACAATGTTGCCTTCAATAATGCATTTCTTCCTCATTGAGTTCTCACCAAATTTGGTTGTAGGAGATACATTCGAAGTAAGAAGAAATCTCACAAATTTTTTGAAGAAGAGAATCCAATCTAATGTTTTGTATCTAATTTCTACCATTTTCCATGTCTATAACCAACTTTGAGTTCCTGAGGACTTGTATTCAAGAGATATCCTTCATTTTGGCAATCTTTGTTCAACATTATTGTTTATTCCTCTACATAATGAGAGTTTGTTGAATAGGTGTGATTGGTAAAAATATGTTACCACACCAACCCCACCATGGGGCAGGTGTCCTTGAATTACACCATCAAAAAATCCCCATGGGATATCATAGCCAATTTCAAGAAGTTGGGGCACTTTCTAAGGGGAGGAATTATTCTCGGATCAAATAATTTTGTGAAATTTATGATAGAGGAAGCACATGAGTCAAGGGTCATCATCTTATTTAGAAAAACATTGGAATTGCAAGCTTTCCAGATATTTTCAATGAGAATGCAAGAGAGGCTTGACAATGAACAAACTAATTTGTCAATCTAGCGAGTTTGAGCACCAACAAGCCTTGGGTGAGAGAGATGATTGTATATGTTTGAAAACCTATGAGACAAAAGGGCATTGTACAAATATGTGTATAGGAGATTATTTATGTTGATGGGAAAGAATATTTGTTGGGATCATGTCACCCATGGGCAAAGAGAACCTCCCATGAGAGAATCTTGTTACTAAGAGCAAGCCAAGAAGCGATTTTCACCTTGAGGGGGGCGTTCATTTTCCATAGGCCTCACCACCACCATAGCTTTTTCCTTTTGAAGTGATCCTCAACCTAGGATTTATAGGCAATTTTAGCAATAAACTCAGCAGTGGTAGGGTTCTAATTCCAACAAAATGTATCAAGGGAATCTATCTTGAATATGACAAAGTTGACTATAAGAAGAGTCATATAATTGTCCCTTTCCCTAGATAAGTCTCCATTCCGTCCAAAGGACTGGGAATATATCCAGGCTTTCTTACCATGAGCCTATGGGATCCTAGAAGTTGTGTCGAATAGAAGTAAGATCGTAGTAGCCTTTAATATATGTAACAAAGGGGGAGGTATCACATAATTGTTTCTTTCCCTAGCCATGGGTCTCTTCCAATATGAACTTGAGAACCGTGCCCCCCCCTTTGAAGAAATCCACTTCCCCAAAAATGGGAAGGAAGTCGTTATTTCTTTCCAAACGATGGATCCCTTGGATGATTTATTGATAGTGGAAATTTTGATCCGATTGGGGAAGGATGGGCCATTTAAATACTTACATTTTGTGACTTAGTCCAAATCAAGTCATCAATGATAAATCTGTAGATGTTCCTGCTTGTGAGGGCTTGTCCATATAGATGTATATTTTTCAGACCCCATCCCCCAAATTAATTTGGGGCTACAAGATTGGCCCAAGTGATAAGAGAAATTCCCATATATGGTCTGGCACCAATCCATTAGAACTTATAAATGAGCCCATGTATGTTGTTGATGATAACTTTTCTCACTATTGCAATGGAAAGCCAATATACCATAATACTTTGCAAAACTGACTTCATAAGAATGAGGTGGCCTCCCCAATAGAGAAGGGGATGTGTCCAAACATTTATGTGGGCTTCAATATTATTTATGAGCCAAGCCCAGTCTACCTTCCTATATTGTTTGGCTTCAAATGGAACCTCAAATATTTGAGGTCATCCTCAAGGGATTTGGTAGGATATATAAAAGTGTCATGGTCCAGTGAATTAGCCAAAGATAATATTTCATTACACATCAAAATAGACTTTTGGTCATTTGTGATCATACCTATGGATTTATATAAAAATTTGAGTCCAAAATGGATTGCATGGCCCTGATGTTCTTGTGTGTTCCTTGTATGCACAACTAAACATCATCCACAAATATGAGATGTGAAATTTTTACATGATTTGAAAAGGATATGCCCTTGATGGTCCTAGAGGATATGTATGAATCTAGAAGTTTGTTGAACACTTCAGTGGCCAAAATAAAAAGTAATGGGGAGAGAGGGAATTCTTGGAAGAGCCCTCTTGAGGTAATGAAGAATCTAGTAGGAGCTCCACTTATGAGAGTAGCAAAATAGATTGATTGTAGGCATCTTATGATTCAGTTGACCACCCAGAGGGCCATGCCCATTTTTATAAGGATAATTTCTATAAAATTATGGTCCACCATTTCGAAAGCTTTGGAGAGGTCTAGTTTGAGGAGAGTATACCTATTTTTTGATATCTTGATGTGATGCATGACTTCCTAAGCGACAATGAATGCATCCAAAATGTTACGATTTTGCATAAATCCAAATTGATTACATGATATGTATGTGCTTGAGATGGGATTAATCATGTGAGCTATAATCTTTGAAATCAATTTGTAGATGACATTGCAACAAGAAATGGGTGTGTTGTAGCAGCTACAACCACCCTCCAAAATTTTAGCTCGCATGCAAATTTTGGAGCCTACCATGGTGTTGAGCGATAAAAAGGTGTCTTTTTAACTCCTAATTATCTTCACATTAATTGTCAAACCAGGGACAACTTTTTATTTCAAGAGTGTACTTAGTCTGAGGCGGCTATTTACTCAAGAGTAATGTTTTGCAGTATAGTGCTTAAAAATGCAAAGGTAAATGAATGCTGGAAACAAAATCTAATTGTAATGGCAAGAAACTCAAATGCTATGCAACTAAATCATTCACTCAAACAACCATCAATCGAGGATACAATAGCAATAACTCATTCCTCTAGAGATTGATGCAATTGAAATCAAACTAGAACAAGAAAATGAATCTGGGAATGAGGAAGCAATAACCAACGTTTTCTATAATTGACAGTCCTGCTTTAAAGCAATTAAAAGGAAATAGAAATTGAACTAAAACTACCATTGAAAGTAAACTAGGAAAACTCTTTAAAAGCAAACTCTTTGCAATTAAGCAGAAATGAACAGCAAAGTAAATGGGCAACAAACTGTAATTAAAGGAATTAAACAACGAATCCTATTTTGATAAATCTGAACAGCAAACTATAATTAATGGAATCGAATAGCCAATAATCTGTAATGAATATCAAAGTTTGAAATGAACAGCGAAGCTTTACATTTGAAATGAACAACATAACAATATACGTTGGAGAGGATAATAATCTCTGTTATTATGGAAAAGAACAGCCGCGCGATTCAATCTCAACTTGTGCAATAAAACAATTTCATAAAATACTATAACAGCTTGATGTAAAAACATGAAACTGTAAGGCATTACGATTCAAAGAAATAAGAATTAAATCGAACCATCACAGGGCAGCAATTGTAGAGATATAATATACAGCAGCAGCATAATCCACCAGAGGCTGGGCCCTTAGCCACCAGCGGATGCTGCTGGGCTACTTCAGACGAGAAGAATGAACAACAACCCCCAAATGATATATTAATCATCAAATTTGGTTGGAATTACAATTGCTGAAGCTTTGAGAATTACAATGGTAATGCAACAATCTCCTTTTCCTCCTATTCTATCCTATCATGAATAATCCATCATCATTCTTGAATCTCCAATTCTGAATCCTCAATTCTCCATCCTCATCTCTGATCTCTGTTTTCATTTAAATAGAGAGAGATCAGAGAGCAGTTACAACAGAGATAATTACAACATGATTTCTATTACAAAATTGGATTGTTTCTAACCAATTGATCAACAAGAAAATATATTTCCATCTATCTTTCAACAAGAGCAAGGCGAATTTGGCTTTGCAGCTGAGATTTGGAAAACGGCCACACAGCAAATCTGAGAAAATCGTGCTCAAAGAACCCTGCGTTTCTCTCAATACAAGCCAAATTTGGGCAAACCATTCTTAGTTGAAGTTAATTTGGTTCGTTCTGGACAAAACCCATGTTCCGGATTTTCCAGATTCTTCTTCATTTGCCCAGAATCTCAACCACAAAACTGTCACTTCTTATTCCAGTGAATTTCTGAGTTGGAATATTTAATGATCAAATCTTCAATCTGGAAATTGTATTGGAGGCTAAAAATGGTGAATAATGTTACAACCAATTTATTAAAACTATCATTGATAAAATAATGCATAATCATCAATTTATTAGAAATAAAAGAGAATAAATAATTTCCACCCATAAGAGCATAAATCATTATAAAATGGATTTATATAATAAATTATAATAAATGACATGATAAAGAAGAGTAAAAATGGATGAAATAAGTGATAAAAAGTGGTCGTATTCACGGCCCAACACGTGGATCTTGTGATCAATTGTTCCTTGGTCACTTATTGGTAAGTTTATGATTAGCCCCCTTCCTTGGTCTTGAGAGTTGTTCATGTTCTCATCTTTATGCAGTGTGTGTCATCTTTGGGCATCAGGATTATTGTTTGCCATGCAAAGGGAATGTTGTTTTGCTTCAAGGGGAACTCTTGTGCATATGGGTTGTTCTCATTACATAGATATGTTTCACACTCACTTCACGCACTCTTGTCACAAAGTTTGTTGCATCAAGAAAAGTGTGTTTTATATGATCTGGATGGCGTATGCTGTATCACTAAGTGTTTGTGTGTGATCATAGTCAATATCTGTCACTATTTACATCAATTTCACTGATCTCACACTTAGCTAGTTTCTCGAGCAGCCTAACCTCATCCATCTTTCCGAAACTGCACACTTTACTTCTGCAACCCTCAATATTTTTCCCTTGCCTATTGGAACTGCGCAATGCACAGGGACCCCAACCTCCCTTCGCATCCAAAACTGCCTTGTGGTTTCCTCCAGTGTCCTTCCCCAACTAGAACCCACTATCTCTAGAAACTGTGCAGTGTTGTACCTCAGCTACCTAGTCTATCTTGCAACCTGAAAATGCACAGATGTGTCCTCCCAGGACCCATCCTGCAATAGTGCCTTGCATTCAGAAACTGCGCAATATTTCCCCTCATCTTCCCACGCTGAACTGCACTCAGAAACTATGTAGAGGTGTCCTCCTAGGACACCATCCCGCAGAAGTATCTTGCATCGCAAAAGTATGCAGTGTTGTCTAAGATGTCCAAGTTGTCTTGCATTCAGAAACTACGTGGATGGGCCTCCCAAGACCTCATCGTGCCAACAATCACTGCCAACTGAAACTATGCAAATCTATTTCTTAGTGAATACAAGAAAATATGACATGCTAGATCACTCTCAAGGAGTTGAGGAGAAGGAACAAGAAACCGAGTTATGATAAATGTCAAGACCTCATGCACATTGAAAACTCCATCAGATGCATAATCATCTCGAGGGTAAGTATGGTAAGTAAATTTTATATTTGAAGTACATCTCTTAGTGTAGCTTGAAGGACTTATTTTCATTGTCATATCATCATTTCTTCAATCATAGGAATGTTTGCAAGCTAAAAGTCATTCCATGTGTTTTTGCTACATGTCTTGCTTCCTTTTAATGAACCAACTATCATCTTTGGCATGTCAATTGTTATGTCATGCTTGTGATCCAATTTTGGTGATTTCGAAGGTTTGTGTTTGTGTGTTTGGGTTGTATTATCTATGTGAACACTCACCGCACTCACACACAAAGTTGTAAGCGTTGTCGTGCAAGTGTTGTCATAGTCGTCCCAAGGTCCATCCCAAGTTTCGCACTTGTAGCTCTCACCTATAGACAATCCCATAGAGGGTCATGCTTTGCTATGTTGTCATGGCCGTTAGTTTCATCATGTTGTCAAAATATGCTAAGTGTGTGATCACAATGTCATGTATGCACAAGTTCACTTTCTCCTTCACTTAGCCATTTTTCCTGAAAATTTGTCAACCAGACAACCCTCCTTCAACCGGACCCCAACGGAGATGCATTGCATAGTATCATCTCTTAGTGACCCTGCTCTGCTACCCACAACTGCGCATAGCTTGAGGTTGTCCTCCAGGGCAGCATGCACTACACAATCTTGGAAGTAAGCAACCTAACTGTCTCCCAGAACTGTGCATAAGTTATCCCCAAGACCAATCTAGTGTGCGCTTCTTGTAACATCACTCATCAAGCCTCCCTGTGGTCAACTGGAAAACTTGAAATGCATTGTGACCTGACGCTGCACTACTCCAAAAAATTGCAGAAAAGTTTCCCAACTGCCTACAAAAACTACATAGACATGTGAAACAAGCCTCTACTTCTTGTCACTGCATTATCCTGAGAAATTTTGCAGATCTGACTGGTAGGCCCCTTGCTGGCTTGCCCTGATCTCCCTCTAAAAATTGTGTAGTTTTGACTAGCACTCTCCCTATTACCCCACTCTGGACTCATCCTGGAAATTGCGTATTCATGTCAGGAAGACCCCTATTGCCTGTCACGGACTGCGCCTCAGAATTGCGTAGTTGTGACTAGCAAATCCCCCCAGCCTGATCCAACCTTGCTCTAGAAAACTGTGCAGAAATGTTTTCCAGTGCTTCCTATTGCCCGCTCTGTCTTCCCTAGAGAAGTTATGCAAATTCCCAGCTGGACCCCGGATGACCTGCCCACCCCTCATCCTGAAAATTGTGCAAAATTTTTTGGTAGTTCCCCTGGACACCCTCCGTTGTCTTCTTCCAGGAACTACGTAGTCCTATCGAGCTGGTTTCCACCTTGCAGTTGTCACTACTATCCTGGATTGCACAAATCTGTCTCCCAGTGACATCTGCGTAGTTTTTCTCGACAGTGCTACAGAGCCCCTCATCCTGGCCTGAGTTGTGCTTTGTGCAGTTTCCGTGTCTTGTCCTCCCTCCCAGTCACCTCGACCCGAAACATGAGAACAATGATAGACTAGAAGGTTTTGGATTTGATGTCTTCCCATCATGATTGAATTGCAAGAACAGGTACATGGATGTATCATCGTGTGATGAGAAATGGGATGAAGAAGGAGTGCATGCTAGAAGGCTTGCTCGTAGTGGAATGTACACACGAAGCTCATCAAACAACAAGCTAAAGAAACACATGGATGGAACCATCTTGCAAAGACAAAGACCATTGAAGACCCTGCAGAACCAAGCTATGTGGAGATGAAGACAAAGTACATCCAAAGACACGTCCATCACTTAACAACACAACAGCTTGACACAGACACCACAGTCAGCTAGTACATGTCAATAATGTCATGTTGAGTTGTGTTATGAGTTGTCTCGGCAACCTCACTACTGTGAGTTGTAACTTTTGTAGTCAAATGTAATGTAAAGTGAAATTCCAAGTGTCATTAGTGGAACGAAAATAGTCATATGTAATGTAAATAGTTATATGTAACAAAGTTGAAGAGTCATGAGGTTAGTCAAAGAGTCACAAAGGGGAATGTTAAGGGTCACCACACCCTTTTCTATATTTAGAACTTCATAACTCATATAAGAGGATTTTCGGAGCCAAGATTTTGCTAGGCATTGCTTAGAGAGGGCTTAGAGAGTATTGTGACAAGCCTTGGCTTCTCCGCAATGGAGAGCGAGTACATTTCTTTGGAGGAGCAAGCGGTGTTGACTGTAACATTCCACTATTGGGGCTAGTGGTTTTCATGGTTGTATGTATGGATGGAACTTTCACTTTATATAATATAACAAAGCCATCATGTCTTCATTCATATGTTGTTATTGTAGTTCGACTATCCTGGTTACTCTAGCAATGTATGTTGTTTAACTTATGCATTTTTGTACAAACTATTTTGTATACGATTGTATGAATCTTTTTGAAGTTGTTTTGTTGGTTTAACCCATCACTTTGGATTGTTGACTATTCTGCTTTCCAGCTTGTGATGTCACTCATCTCATGTGTTCCTTTCAGGTTGTGTACTATTGCAGGCTTTTAAGGGATACACTTATTTTCCCCCTCTATGTGTTACAACCTCCCCATTCATATCTCTTGACTCACTGCAAGGTCACACACTTGCTTTTAACAAGGATATTTTTCTTACCTCTGTTCGTTGTTATAGTCAAGGCATAACTTAACTACCCACTACTGGGACTCCTACTCCAAATGGTATGAGGTCTAGTTGGGACTTCTTACCAAGGAGATCCCCTGACATGTTGGTGGGTCCAACACCGTCACCATTTTTGGTGCTAGAAGGAGGTCTTGATGAAAATCTGAGTCCTCAAAATATGTTTTGAATCCCTGCACATATATCATGACTTATGTTACAGTTCACCCTCCGAGATGTATGTCTTATGGAAATGTGTTTGAAATCTCGAGGGAGTTCTGGGATCTCTTGTCACAATACATATATGAAGGTGAAGGCAGAACAACTTGGCCTAGGCATAGAGCTACTTTCAAATATCTCTATGATACCTTGGACGACCCTAAGGATTATGTGGCATTATCGATGTTTGCATTCACGCTTCTAGGGAACCCATTGCAATGGTGTGTCACAATGCCTGATAAATCTATTTACTCTTTCTACCAGTTCATTGAAGAGATAGACTGTGCTTTCCATCATTTTGACTGTAAAGCACTTAATAAAAAAATTCTAGAATTATAGAAAGCTCTTGATGAATCCTTGTTGCAATTTTGGGAATGCTTTGGTAATCTCAGATTTCAATTCCCAAAGGATGAAACTGATTGGAAATTTCTTCGTGAAAGATTTCACTATCTTCTTCACATATCCGAAAATCCACAAGTGTTAGAAGAATTTAAACTCATCCCATCATACCTCGGTGTTAGAGCTTCTAAATCCAAGGCGGAAAAGGTTGTTGTCCCAAGTGATTGTTCGTCCTCATCTTATCAAACAAATCTAGCCCCGCAGTACGAGGTGGGAGAAAGTGCACATCCATCTAGTGAACTGTCTCATCCTCCCATCTCACCTGCTCTTCATTTCTGTGAAGATTTGGCTTGCAAGACTGTTGGTTGTCACGTGGAATTGTTTCCTCAACTTTCGTCCCCACGTCCTATTCATCCTCCGGATTGTACTATGCTATGTTCTCTCGTTCTAGACTCCACACATGTTGTTCACGAGGATCAAGTTGTCGACAGAGTTTGTTTTGAGCAGCTAACTTGTGCTGTCATTTATGATGAGTATGTGTGGGAATATGAAGAAGAACCTGCGGTGAAGGATGACCTCCTTCTATCTGCACCTCATCTACTATTTCATGAAATCTTTGGTGATTCTACTATTGTTAATTTTTAGTGTGAGAATTCATTCCCGAATGCATCTACTTTCGATCATTCACAAAATACACCAGATGTTAGTCTGTCATTTTGTAGCAGAGAGGACACATCTTTCATTGCAAATCCATTCAATATTTCATCTGTCATTTTCAGAAACACAGAGGGTGAACATTCTTTCTTTTCATCAACCCCTTTGTATGATTCATCATATCATGAGGATGGCGATCAATTTTTTGAATTTTCTGATTGTGGTTGTCGTGATCTCTTTACTCCTTCATTTGATCATGATGATGATTCAATCATTGTTGACCTTTCTAATCCACATATATTTTATTATCTACCTATTGATGAAGTCAAAACCCTCAAGTTGTCGAGGGACTTCAGCTCAAGCTGATGGTTATGTCAAGTCCTCACTGTCTTGAGGTCATTTCTTCTTCTGATCAGAAATCTATTGAAACACCCAAGGCTCCTCATCACTCCCATGTTTACATTGAAGATCAATATAGTTCACAGAATTCACATCCTCCACCTGAATCACATGATCCCATCACTCTTGCATTGGAGGAATCTTACAAAACAAGCACTCTTGCGAAGTGAAATTTTTCTTCTTTCCTCATGTTTGTTCGTCATTCAAGGTTAAAAGAGAGTACGTTCTTATCATCTACGAACAGTGTATCAAAACACCATGATAGGTCGGCAAAATGTTTACCTTGTGCTGTTATTCTTTTCTTTTATGTGGACACTTTAAACTTGGAGCGTGTTGGTCTTCATTGTTATATCTTTCTTGTTTGCTAGTTTACATGTTTATCTTTCTTGTTAACCATGCCTTCACCAACATGGGCCAACCAATGCACCTGTGGATGCATTGGAAATATCACTTTACATGAGCAGGCCCATGCACATTTAGCATAGGAGTAGGAGTAGTGTTTTCTTTCTTGTTTTTCTTTGTTTTCATGATTGCTTTGTTTACTTTGTTTGCATTGCTTATTTTCTTGATTTTATTTCTTGTTTTCTTATCACTTTACTTCTGCTCTTTTCTTTCTTGTTTGTTTGCACCCGTAGTTTAGCCTCACATGAAACTGTATTTGGCTCTCAGGGCAAGCCAGGTAAATATAAGAGGACTTGTACAACTATCAACATTTGGTTATCTATTGTCCTATCTCTTTATGAAGAGCTTGTTGTCTTTAGTAGGATGATACCTTGATGGAAAATATCTTTTGCTCAGAGTGAGTTTTGGTGAAAATACAACGCTTGCACTGTTAACTAGTACCACCTATTCTAATCCGTTTTTTTTTGGGTTAACCATTGTTAGCACAGTAAAGTAGAGTTAGGCGAGGGGGAAAACCTTAACAGGTATGTCAAAGGTATATATAACATACTTCTATGAAGAGACAACCTATTCTAATCTCAATAAGTCGAGATCCCTCTTCTGCCTCTGAAATAGAAAAGTGCCTATGCACAGGTCTTTGAAAAATGAAAAAAAGAAAAGAATAAATGAATAAAGAAAAATATGAGAAAGGCTTCTTGCGAAAAGAGGTGATGCAAGTAACTCCACCGGGGTATTGACTAGGCTCACTGGCAGCAGAAAGATGCTTGTATTCCTGTGTGACTCCGTCGGGGTACTGTCCAAGCCTGCTAGTAGCGGAGCAACACCAGAGATGAAACTAAAACTCTGACAGTTATATTACATGTGCGTCAATATACCCCTCATCCCCAATCAAAAAAACTTAGTTGACTTGGCTTGGTATGTGTGATGATCGATCAAGAGAATGGTAGGGACTACATTTTTCGCTCAAGCTAGTGAGGATACCATGACAATCAAAGAATCGATCAATACTTTCGGAAAAGTTAGACACACTTTTCATGAAACAAGGTCCATACAGAGAGTTGGAGTTAAACCAGTGTGTCGTTGATGTTGTAGAAGCTACAACCACCCTCCAAAATTTGGGCTCGCATGCAAATTTCATAGCCTACCATGGATCAGGGAAAATATTAGCATGCTTTTTCCAAAAAAACGATTCGTTAATTTCCATTTTTTCTAAAAATTATTCGCCCAAGTTTTATATTATAATTTTTGTTTACCTTTAAAATCACCAAAATTTTATACAGAGACTATATAAAATTATTAGAAATTTGAATACTTTTACAAAATATTGACAAACATTTTACAAATTTCATATTATGTACTAGTGAGATTCGCCAAGGTTTCTAAACTTTAAAATAAAATTCCATCCTTAAAATTTTCCCTGTTGTGGATCCTGTGATCGATTGTTCCTTAGTCACTTATTGGTAAGTTGATGATCTCAATCCCCCCTCCTTGATATTAAGATTTTTTCATGTTCACATCTTGATGAAGCATGTGTCACCTTTGGGCATCGGGATTATTGTTTGTCATGCAAAGGGAATGTTGTTTAGCTTCAAGGGGAAATCTTGTGCATATGGGTTGTTCTCATTACATAGACATGTTTCATGCTCACTTCACACACTCTTGTCACAAAGGTTTATGCATCAAGAAGAGTGTGTTTTATGTTTCTGATGGTCTATGTTGTATCATTAATTGTTCATGTGTGATCATAGTCAAGTTATATCACTATTTACATCAATTTCACTGATCTCACACTTAGTTGGTTTCCCGAGAAACCTAGCCTCACCTGGCTTTCCAGAACTGCACACTTTTCTTCTACAACCCTCAATCTTTTTCCCTTGCCTATTGGAACTGCGCAATGCGTAGGGACCCTAACTTCCCTTCTCATCCAAAACTACGCAGTGGTTTCCTCCAGTGTCCTTCCCTATCCAGAACCCACTATCTTCAGAAACTGCATAATGTTGTCCCTTAGCTACCCAATCTGTCTTGCAACCTGAAACTGTGTAGATGTGTCCTCCCAGGACCCATCCCACAACAATGCCTTGCATTAAAAAACTATGCAGTATTGCCCCTCAGCTGCCTAGGATGCACTGCACTCAGAATCTACGCAGAGGTGCCCTCCTAGGACCCCATCCCATAACAGTGTCTTGCATCTCAAAACTGCACAATGTTTTCCAAGTTTTCCAACCTATCTTGCACTCAGAAACTGCACATATGGACCTCCCAGGGCCTCATCCTGCCAACAGTCACTGCCAGCTGAAACTGTGCAGATCTATTTCTCAGTGACTACAGGAAAGGATTACATGCTAGATCACTCTCAAGGAGTTTAGGAGAAGGACCAAGAAACTGAGTTATGATAAAAGATCGAGACCTCATGCAAACTCCATCGGATGCATAATCATCTCAAGGGTAAGTATGGTAAGTAAAGTATATCTTTTGAAGTACATCTCTTAGTGTATCTTGAAGTAATTCTTGTCATTTCCATATCATTATGCCTTCAATAACATGCATGTTTGCAAGTACTAAAAGTCATTCCATGTGTTTCCACTACGTGTATTTCTTCCTTTTCGCTTGTTCAACCAAATGTCATCTTTGGCATGTTGATTTATATGTCTTGTTTGCGATCTAGTTATGGTGATTTCGAAGGTTTGGCTTTGTGTGTTTGGGTTGTCTTAGATATGTGAACACTCATCTCACTCACACACAAATTTTTAAGCGTTTTCATGCAAGTGTCATCATAGTCATCTCAAGGTCTATCCCAAGTGTCGCACTTGTCACTCTCACCTATAGATAGTCCCATAGAGGGTTGTGCTTTTCTATGTTGACCCGGTGGTTAATGTCATCATGTTTTCTAAATATTCTAAGTGTGTGGTCATAATGTCATGTATGCACAAGTTCACTTGCTCCCTCCCTTATCCATTTTTCCTGAAAATCTTTCGATCGGAAAACCCTCCTTCAACCAGACCCCGACTGAGATACATTGCACAGTCTTAGCTCTCAGTGACCCTGCTCTACTGCCCAGAACTGCATAGAGCTTGAGGTTGTCCTTTGAGGCAGCCTGCAATACGCAATCCTGGAAGTGAGCAAGCTGACTATCTCCCAAAACTGCGCAAAAGTTATCCCCAAGACCAATCTAGTCTATGCTTCCCGCATGACCACTCATCAAGCCTCCCTCTGGTCAACTGGAAAACTTGAACTGCACTGCGACCCCGGGCTGCACTACTCCCCAAAATTACATATAAGTTTCCCCGTTGCCTGCCCTGCACTACCTATAGAAACTGCACAGACATGTGAGACATGCCTCTGCTTCCTGTCACTGCACTGTCCCAAGAAATTGTGTAGATCTAACTAGTAGAACCCCTACTGGCATGCTCTAATCTCCCTCTAAAAATTGCACAGTTTTGAATGGAATTCTCCCTGCTGCCCTGCTCTGTACTCATCCTGAAAATTGCGCAGTCATGTTGGGAAGGCCCCTACTACCTATCCTCGACTATCCCTCATAATTGCGCAGTTGTGACCAATAACTCTCAACAGCCTAATCCAGCCTTGCTCTGGAAAACTGTGCAGAAATATTTGCCAGTGCTTCCTGCTGCGCGCTCTATCTTTCCCACATAAACTATGGAGATTTGCAGTTGGACCCTGGATGACCTACCCAACCCTCATCTCGAAAATTGCGCAGAACTGTCTAGCAATTCCCCCAGACACCTTGCCTTGTCTCTGTCCCAGGAACTCTGCAGTCCTACCCATCTTGGTTCCACCTTGTAGTTGTCATTGTTGTCCTTGATTGCATAAATCTATCTCCCAGTGACATCTGCATAGGTTTTGCTGATAGTGCTCTGGAGCCCCTCATCCGGGCATGCATTTTTCTCTACCTAGTTTCAGTGTCTTTTCCTCCCTCCCGATCACCTCGACCTAAAACACCAGAAAAATGCATCATGCTAGACTAGGAGGTTTTGGATTTGATGTTATCCCGTCATGAGTGAATTGCAGGAATAGGTACACTGATGGATCATGGCGCAATGGAAAATGGGATGACGAAGGAGTGCAATGCTAGAAGGCTTGCTCGCAGTTGAACGTACACACGAAGCTCATCAAACAACAATCTAAAGAAACACATTCATGGAACCATCTTGTGAAGACCAAGACCATTGAAGACCCCACAGAACCAAGCTATTCGGAGATTAAGGCAAACTACATCTAAAGACACATCCATCACTTAACAACACAATAGCTTGACAAGGACACCACAGTCAATGAGTACATGTCAATAGTGTCATGTCAAGTTGTGTTATAAGTTGTCTCGACCAACTTACTACTGTCAGTCATAACTATTGTAATCAAATGTAATGTAAAGTAAAATTACAAGTGTCATTAGTGGAATGAAAACGATCATATGTAATGTAAAGAGTTATATGACGAAGTTGAAGAGTCGTGAGGTTAGTCCAAGAGTCACAAAGGGGAATGTAAAGGGCCACCCCACCCTTTGCTATATATAGAACCTCATAACTCATAGAAGAGGCTTTTGGGAGCCAAGCTTTTTCTAGGAATTGCTTAGAGAGGGCTTGGAGAGTATTGTGACGAGCCTTGGCTTTTCCACAGTGTAGAGTGAGTAAATATCTTTGGAGGAGCAAGCAGTGTTGATTGTAACATTCCACTATATGGGCTAGTGGTTGTCATCGTTGTACGTATGAATGGAACTTTCACTTTATATAATATAACAGAGCAAGCACATCTTCATGCATATGGTGTTATTGTAGTTCAACTATTCTTGTTACTTTAACAATGTATGTTGTTTAACTTACACATTTGGGTATGAACTATTTTGTATACGATTGTATGAATATTGTTGAAGTCTAGTTGTTGGTTTAACCCATCACTTTGGATTGTTGACTATTCTTCTTTCCAGCTTGTGATGTCATTCATCTCATGTGTTCCTTTCAGGTTGCATACTATTATAGGCTTCTAAGGGATACACTTATTTCCCCCCTCCGTGTGTTAGAACCTCCCCATGCATCTCTCTTGACTCGATGCAAGGTCACACACTTGATTCCGACAATGATATCTTGCTTAACTCTACGTGCTATCGCAGTCAAGGCATAGATTTACTATGTGTTATTGGGACTCCTACTCCAAATAGTTTGAGGTCTAGTTGGGACTTATTATTGGGGAGATCCCTGATATGTTGGCGGGTATAGCACCATCCAAAGGGTGATAATCAGAGAATGAGTTATCGTCTTGTGTTTTATGAATTAGGAAAAGGAAGGTGGCTTCATTAATCCTAGCAAATTTCCTTGCTCTTTGGATTCCTTAACCACTTTTAGTGTGGAAAATGCAACAAGAAAATCCTAATTTAATTTTTTCCTTGAATTAAATTAGGAATAAAATTGTAATTCCACATCACATGACAACTTGTATTAGTTAACTAAGTTAGTTTGACTTAGTTGGCTCATTTAATTCAAGTTGAGCATCTAACTTGAGTCATGTAAAATGTCTCCTACTTTATAAGAGCCCTGTTTGAGTTTATTTTGAGTTGTAATTAATTAAGTCAGTTAAACTAGTTCCAACTATTGGAGGAAATAGTGGGAGGTTTAGTAGTATGGTGCTACCTAGGGTGATCAACCAGTTAACTAATGATTCACTCATAAATAACTCATGCATGTCAGATATGAGAGTTACCTAGTTTAGATTGGAGTTCAAGGACAATGTACTATCAATTGTATAATCATATGAATTGTACAAGTGGTGCATGCAGTCAAAGGAAGGCCTATGAGGATTGCACAATTCCAATTGTGGAATTTATGTAATTAATAGGGGCTAGTTCCCAAGGAAACAACGCAAGGAAATAGGGACTTGGGAAAGCATAAAATTGGTTAAGTATTATCGTGGGCTTGTCTAGGAAGCAGTGAGACAAATAAAGATAATGGAGAGGTTGCTTGGTCTTGAGAAAAGCATTGGAATCTTCTCATATTTTCTGACTAATGCAATATACAGATAGCAGTGATTTTTAGCTATGGATTTCCCCATGAAATAATTTTGTAATTTGTTTATTGAATTATTTCTCTTTTGTGCTTCGTGATTTCATGATCGTTTAATTGTTTCTACTTATGAGTAGAGTAGATTAGAGTCTATTGTTTTAGTAAATTAAAATTAGTAGTTTAAATCTACAAGGAATTTCTACATTGTATCAAAGTATAAATCACTCTAGAAGAGGAGAATATGAGTTTGTCCTTTGCAGGAGAAATCGAATTTGTAGTATCATACTTTAGGGTTGGAAGGATGTCTTTCTACAGATTTAGACTCGAATATGCCCTTGAGGGTAGCTCGAACTATATTTCTTGGAAAGACATGATGGAGGCAATGTTGGAAGACAATGGGATTAAGGAATTCATAGACAAAGATATTCCTAAGCCTCTAGCAACTGATGCTCAAGATCTAGCAAATTAGAGAAACTCAATCAGTATTAGCAAATCAATAAATTTTCATTTTCATACTCTGATTCATATATGCTACTTCAGTTAAGGTAACTCGTGTGTACACGCAACTGTATTTAATGCAAGTAGTGTATATCAAACAAAATTATGATTCAGTTAATTCATCATATGTTGATCATTAATCAGTGCATCAGTACTTCATTAACCATATAAACAGTAACCAAGTGTAGTAAAAATAGAACAAACAATCACACATAAGAAACACACATGAACACCAAGGTTTAAGGTGGAAACCCAATGCGGGACAAAAAAGACCTGCTGCTATCTTCTTTTAATATAAGAAAAACCTATTTACAATCTTGTGCTGGCGCAGAATCATACCAGTACGTAGGCACCCACCTATAGAAGGCTACAACCTTCTCTCATCATCCAGCTACTACTAGAAGGGAGCTACAACCCCTAGCTCTTGTACTAGCCGATTTGTTTACTAGTATGTAGGCGCTGACCTACTGAAGGCTACAACCTTCACTCCTTTTCTAGCTGTTACTGGAAGGGAGCTACAACCCCCTGGCTCTTGTACTATCTAATATGTTTACCAGTACATAGGTGCCTGCCTACAGAAGGCTACAACCTTCTCTCTTCCTCTAGGGACCATGTTTCATAAATTTTCAGACTGGATACTCCTAGAACACAACACCACAATCTGAAGGCCGCATTTCATCCAATTTTCATACTGGACCCATCAACAACATTGAAGCTCAAAATAAATCACCACTGCAATACAACCATTGCATTAACCAATCATTGAATACTCAATCATCAATCTCTGAATCACCCACAACTGAATCACTAAAGGTCTATCATCAAAACACAGTCACCAGAACACAAAGCGGAACCCAAAACTCTGCAACAACCACTAGAACCAACTGAAAATTTAGATATCATATTTCATCATGTATACGCTACTCTAATGAGATAAACCAGCATGCATACGTGCTTTTACAAAAGCTAACCCATGTACATATTTGCAAATACCAACTTCACAACTATTTCAGAATTCAGTCATACCCAGATCATAACATTTGCAGAATAAAACATGTGTCAGTATTCAGATCTAGTCTATCCATGATCAAACCACATAATGATAATAAATTCCAAGCCTTAAGATCCTAATCCATCATCCATCATCATCCACATAGGTACATCCTTAGTTCAGATCAAGCAAAGCATCAAAAACCCATAACCTGCATACTGGATCTAACACTTCATCAGATATTCAATACTTGCACGCATGGCCTAATGATCTTCTCCTCCTTTTATAGTTTTAGGCATTTCTCAATACCATGGACCAAAACCACTTAGGACCAATACCTTAGACCAAATACCTAGGGTCAATGCCTTGGACTAAATACCTTGGACCAATACCATGGATCAAAATACCATGAACCAAATAACTCGGACCAAAACTTAGTTTTCCAAGATATAAGCGACTTTCCTTCTATGAAAGTGCGTGTGTACGTTATACGCTCCTTTTGGTTTATTAACCCGTGTGTATATGCTCCTTTGTCAAGATGAACCTGCGTATACCTCTCTCTGATCATTAATTCTTTGCTTTGACCTGCTGCACTATGATCTAACATCTGAGTGAGTTGCCATCAAGGACAACACCTATATCATAATGCCAAAAAAAAATTGTTGAAAAGGCGAGAAGGATTATCCTATGAGGATTTCGAGATCATATTGTCTCGAACCTCCATGGTAAGGAGACTCCATATGCAATGTGGAAGCCCTTGACAAACTTTTTTCTAAACATCAATGACCATAGGAAGCTGGCACTAAAGGACAAGCTCAAAAAAATCAAGATGGAGAAGGGAAACATGATACCAAAGTACTTGACCAAGTTTGCCCAATGTCGAGATGAGCTTGGAAGTGTTGGTGTTACAGTTGTTGAAGATGATCTGGTTAGCCTAGCACTTCTAGGCCTTCCCAAGAGCTCACATAGCTACGAGGATTCGGTAAATGGGAGGGAGAAACTACCAGAGTGGGAGTGTTTTCTATCTAACTTGGTGCAAGAAGAGATTTGGCGGAACCCCAGAGATGCATCCTCATCCAAGCTTAAAGATGAGGATAATTGTGCCTTAGCTAGAAAGGAAAATAAAGGGAAAGGGAATCATCCCATTCCAAATCATTTTCGAGTCAGGGCAGCAAGAAGAGGGATTTGTCAAAGATTAAATGTTGTCACTATCATGATTTGGGACACTATGCCACAAAATTTCCACACAAGAGGGTCGGCAAGAAGCCTTCAAGAGGAGTGGCAGGTGAAGCTCTTGCTTCACAATTTGAGTTGGATTTCACCCTCATCACTTGCATGGTGACATCTGTGATAGGTAGTGTGTGGTATCTAGATAGTGGAGCCTCATTCCATATAACCGGAAACAAATAATTCTTCAGTGACTTGGAGGAGAAGGACTTCCAGATTCACATCGAAATGGGAGATGATGGATGGTATAGTGCGACCAACATTGGTATTGTTAATTTTCAGAGGGATTTTGGTTCTCCTCTCAGATTAAAATATTCCATGTATGTTCTGGGTCTAAAGAAGAATTTGGTTTTAGTTGCTATGTTGGAGGATTGTGGCTACGATTTGATATTTATCAAAGGAAAGGCTTTACTTCATCACATAGCCTCAGGACAAGTGAAGCAGATCAGGGTTCAGGTGAAGAACCTCTTCAAATTGGATGTAGAATATTATGTTGCTTTGAGCACAAAAGCATAGAAGGTTCAGAGTCGAGACATCAGTGAGTTGTGGCATAGAATATTTGTTCACTTACACCACGAAGCTTTGAAGATCATGCAACAGATTTCTCCAGGACTTCCCAAGGGTACACTAGAGTAGAGAGATACATGTAAAGGGTGTAGATTGCGGAAGTACACCAAAGCCATCTTTCATTATAAGGACAGTTGAGTGCAAGAGATCCTTGAAATAGTTCACTCATATGTGTGTGGACCATTCTCAATAGCCTCCATGGCCATGCACATGTATTATGTAATATTTGTCAATGCTTTCTCATGTAAGTACTAGATTTTATTCATGCAGAAGAAATATCATGCGTTCTCTAAATTTTGTGAATTTAAAGAACTTATTGAGAAAGACACTGGCAGGAAAGTGAAGGCTCTCAAAAGCAATAATGGTGAAGAATTGGTGTCGAATGAATTCAAGAATTTTTTTTCATAATAAGGCATTTAATGGGAGTTAATAGCACCCCATAACCCACAACAAAATGGGGTGGTTGAAAGGGAGAAAAGAAGTATTGTGAGAGATGCACGGGAAATGTTACATGATCAGGGCCTACTATTTCACTTGTGGGTTGAAGCATGCAACACAACTGTATATGTGCACAACAAGAGTCCTCATTGGATTCTCAGAATGAGTACATCAGAAGAATATTTTTCAGGTAAGAAACCAGATGTGGCACACTTCAAGATATTTGGTTCATCAGCTTATTGTCATGTTACCAAGGATGTAAGGAAAAAGCTAGAGATAACAATGAAGTTGGGCATATTTATGGGGTGCACTAATAAACCTCACAACTATTGGGTGTACCTTCTATCTCATAGAATGACAACAGTTCATAGAGATGTGAAGTTCGATGAAGTGAAGGCCATGAAATTTTCCCTTCAGAGGGAGATTTTGTTGGATGGAGATGAGGAGCTTTTAGCTCCAAAGGAAGAACCTCAGGATGATGTGGAGCATCCACATGCAAAGAAGTAGAGAGTGGAATCACCCACGCATGCATGGACTTCCAAATATGGAAGGAAGCGCACCATAGAGGTTGACATATTGATACATGATGCTAGAGAGAATGTGGGAGCACCCACATCACAGCACAGGCAAAGGAGGTCACCAGATCAGTACACTGGCTACATGGATTTGATGAGTGAGAGTCTAGAGATTCAACCATCCTCATTCAAGGAAGCAAAGTACGAAAAATTATGGGTTGATGCCATGGTAGAGGAGTATGACTCCATTATCAGAATCTGTTTTTGGGAAGTGGTCCCAAGACCAACAAATAAGTCAGTGGTGAGTTCTATATGGCTTTACAAGGTAAAGCATGTAAAATGAGAGTGTGGATAAACACAAGGCCATATTTGTGGCCAGAGGGTTCTCTCAGGTGGAGGGAATTGATTACAAAGAGACCTTTGATCCAGTAGCAAGGTACTCTTCAAACAGATCTATTATAGCACTTGCAGTGCAAATTGGATGGAAGATACATCATATGGATGTGAATACAATCAACCTCAATGGAGTGATTAAGGAAGAGGTGTACATTGATCAGCCAAAAGGATTTGATACCTTCAATAGAGAGTCGTATGTATGCAGACTCAAGCGAGCGTTGTATGGATTGAAACAAGATTGACAGCTATTTCACCAAGTTGGGCTTTACTAAAATTGAAGCAGATGTGAACCTTTACCATATTGTGGTTGAAAGTAAATTGTTCATCATAGTATTATATGTCAATGATTTAATTCTAACAGGTGATGAGAAGCAAGTAAAATCTTATAAAGAGGATCTTGCAAGAGAATTTGAGATGAAGGACTTGGGGCTCATGCATTATTTCCTTGGTATGGGAGTATGGCAAGGAGATGAGGAACTGTTCGTATCTCAGGGAAAGTATGCCAACAAGATACTGAAGAAGTTCCACATTGACAACAACAAACCCATGGAGACTCCTCTAGCAGGGAATTGGAGGAAGGAAGATACTACTTCAGGTGAAGTAATGGAGGCTACTATTTATAGGCAGCTTGTGGGTTCACTTATTTATTTGGTGAACACACGACTAGACATATGTTTTGTAGTTAACCAACTTAGTCAAGAAATGGTTGAACCAACCACACTCTATTGGAAGGTAGCTAAACATGAGTTGAGATACCTCAAAGGAACCACATAGTTTGGTTTTTGGTACAGATGGACAAAGGGAGTGAAGCTTCCAAGCTTCACAAATGCAAATTAGGTAGGGGCCCATCCGACAGGAGGATCACATTAAGGGGAATCTTCAGCATTGGTTCAGTAGCACTTTCTTGGTACAACAAGGAGCAAAGATCAGTTGCACTCAGTTTGGCAAAAGCAGAGTACCTGGCTGCTAGTTAAGCAACTTATGAAGCTATCTGGAAGAGGATGATACTTCTTGGGTTATTTGGTCAGCAGATGGATCCTACAGTGATTTACCGTGGCAATCAGAGTTGTATCAAACTCTCTAAGAATACAGTTTTTCATGATCGGTCCAATAATATTGACATCCGGTATCACCATCTACGAGATTGTGTGAAAAAGAGAATCATGTTTCTAGAGTACATTCCTACGGAGGAATAGGATGCAGATATCTTGACTAAGGCACTGTCAAGAGGCAAATTCAAGTTTCATAGAGGAAGGATTGGGATAGCAGATAATCTCTTTCGTGTTGAGAGTGAGTGTTGAAAATGCAACAAGGAAATCCTAATTTAATTTTGTCCTTGAACTAAATTAGGAATAAAATTGTAATCCCACATCACCTGACAACTTGTATTAGTTAACTAAGTTAATTTTCCTTAGTTGGCTCATTTAATTCGAATTGAGGGTCTAAATTGAGTCATGTAGAGTGTATCCTACTTTATAAGAGCCTTGATTAAGTTTATTTTGAGTTGTAATTAATTAATTCAGTTTAACTATGTTAAAGTTAGTTAAACTAGTTCCAACTTTTGGAGGAACTAGTGGGATGTCTATTAGTGTGGTGTTTCTTGTAGTGATCAACCAGTTAACTAATGATTCACTCATAAATAACTCATGCATGTCATATCTGAGAGTTACCCAGTTGATATTAGAGTTCAGGGACAATGTACTAACGTTTTTATAATCATCTTAATTATACAGGTGGTGCATGCAATCATAGGAAGGCCTATGAGGATTGCACAATTCCAATTGAGGAATTTCCCTAATTAATAGGGGCTAATTACCAAGGAAATAGTGCAAGGAAATATGGACTTGAGAAAGCAGAAAATTAGTTAAGTATTGGCCTGAGCTTATCTACGAAGTAGTGAGACAGATAGAGATAGTGCATAGGTTGCTCAAGCTTGAGCAAAGCATTGTAATCTTCTCATATTTCCTGACTAATGCAATATACAAATAGTGGGGGTTTTTAGTTGTGTCTTTCCCCATGAAATCATTGTGTAATGTGTTGATTGAATTATTTCTCTTGTATGCTTTGTGATTTCGCGATCGTTTAATTGTTTCCACTAATGAGTTGAGTGGATTCAAGTCCATTGTTTTAGTAAATTACAATTAGCAGTTTGAATCTACAAGGAATTTCTACATTTAGTAGGTCTACTTTGAGAAGGTCATAGAAACACAAGTAAAATTCCATAGGGAATCCATTAGGTCTAAGGCTTTTAGATATTTGTGTGGATTTGGGAGCAGCCAAAATTTCAGCTCTCATTACATGTTATGTGAGAAGGAATTTCATATCTTCTATGATAGATGTGGGGAAGAGAGATATCACACATAGAATGTCTTATATGGGACATCTAGGGGGATCTTGTTAAAAGGAGTGAAAAGAGCACACCCCAGCCTCTACTTTATCCCCAAAATACTGTAGGGGGGTATTGTCCTTAGAGATGGTCTCCCAAATCATATTCCTCTTTTTCCTAGAATTGTGTATTGAAGAAAAATTTTGTGTTGTTGTCTCCTGATTCAAACCATACCGCCCTGCTTTTGAGATGCCACCTTTCTTTTTCCAGCGGTGGTATAGATTGCCTTATTTATGTCAAGGCTTTCAATTCCTGTAATGACAATGATGTGATAGTTCCCATGGAGGAGGATTGCAGCTCATAGAGCTTCTGTACGATCTCCAATACCTCATTATTAATATTTTTTTGGGAGGCTTTCACCCATGCACAAGAGGTCCATTGTATGTGTGATAATTTGTCGTGTAACTATTCCATATATGTGTAGTCCTCCTATTGTGTTAGGGGTCTCCATGAAGATTGAATGAGATTACAATATATTTCCTCATATATATAAGTGGTGCATAATCAAAAGGAATGAGTATTTGCGTTGCCCCTCGAGATAATGTGGAAGAGAATCAGATTATGATCTAAGATTCCCCCTAATTCAACTATAGATTTTATGGTGCATCCATAATTCCATAATTTTTTTGATATGAGGAATCAATCAAGTCATTTTGATACTTCATTTCCATTAGACTGTTCATTGCTCCAATTCAGGAGTAATTTATGAGGTCTAATATTAGTTAGGCCATGATTGGAGGTCAATTCCTGAAAAAAGGCACTCTAAGGATATGGGGATGGGCTTGGCCCACAATTTTCTCATAGCAAGGTGAAAAAATTCAAATATGATCTTGTTGACGGTGCTGGACCCACCAACATGTCAGGGGATCTCCCCGGTAAGAAGTCGCAATTAGACCTCAAGCCGTTCGGTGTAGGAGTCCCAACAGTGGGTTGTATGGTATTTCCTTGACCGCAGTTTCACACAGAGGCAAGTAAGATGTCCATGTTGGTAGAAAGGGTGCGATATATGCGACAAGTCAAGGAAGGTGCATGAGCAGTTCTAACACATGGAGGGTGAGGTGAGTGCACCCATTGGAAACTAGTGATAGAATGGAGTTAAGAAGGGAACACACGAGCAAAGATGCACCACAACATGGAAGGAAAGTTAGCTAGCAATCCTAAGTGATGGTTAAACCAATGACACATTTCAGTAAGATTCACACATACATATACAAAATATAGCTACACATGCATGCATAAGAAAACAGATACATATATCATTAAGAGTAAACAAATAGTTGAAATACAATAGAACATAAGCATGAAACGTGTTGGCTCTATTATATTAAGAAGTGTAAGTTCCAGTCATACAATACGATCATCACCAACCACTAGTTCTAACAGTGGAATGTTATAGTCACTGTCGCCTACTCCTCCAAATAGATATACTAGCTCTGTGTAGTGGAGAAGCCAAGGCTCGTTACAATATTGTCCAAGCTTTCTCTAAGATACTCCTATTGGAAGCTTGGCTAAGAAAAAGCCTTTACAATGAGTTATGAGGGATTATTTATAGCAAAGGGTGGGGTGGACCTTGAAATTCCCCTTTGTGACAGTTCATCTACTCTCATGACTCTTCATCTACTCTATGACTACTACATCCAACTATCGACACTTGAACTTACACTTGAAAAAAAATTACATACAATCTACACATGTACCCATGTGAGACAAAATAGGCTTGAGCAAGCCATGCAAGACATCACTATGACTCAGACAACTATGAGTAGACTAGCTCTTCGACATCCTCATTGTGGTCAACAGTAGCGTACTGATGCCAAGCTTGGTAGTCCACATTGGTGTATGTGTACTTTAAGGTGACATCTTTTTGGAAATGAACTCTTGCCTCCATAGCATCTAGGTACACTACTCGGGCTCCTCTGTGGAACTCATCTGATAACATGCACATCACTCTCTTGAGTGTGGCCAAACCAACAACATACTAGTGCATGGTGTCTACACTGATCACCAAGTCAGGGCTAGTGGCTATGCACATCAACTCGTCAAAGTATGAGTCGAGGTCCAGTCAGACCTGTGCCTTTGTCTTTTCTTAGGTGAGTGTCCCAATTGATGGGATCACATGTGCGTGCACAAAAACATCCATACTCCTAAATACATGTGCATGGGAAGCTTGTAGACTAGTGATGAGCTGTGAGATGTCTTCATAGTTCCGGATCTGATTCTGAATGCGTGCCTTAAGCTCGACCACTCTGGACTTCATCATCCAGGGAAAGTGTAACGAGGATCCCTTGTATCTCATTGTCCATGTTTTCATGTAATCAACATTAGCATGCACATTTGACAAGATAAGTTTTGTCCTCGCACACCATTGCTGCCAATCGTTGAGATGGACAACTGCCTTATGCATGGTACCAAACTTGGAATACAACGCCCACATGAATGTGTCAAGGGACAATAGTTCATCCAGTATTTCCTTCTTCAACTCTGCTCAGGTGGATGTTCTAATAATTCTTCTCCCTTCTTTGTCGTCTGTAACTCCTTATCCATTTTCTCATTCTCAGCTATCAAGAAGCGAACACTCGAGCTAGTGGATTTGTCATATGCTCTGGTAGCATCATCCAGCGTGTTGGATGCTTGCACATGTCAGACACGATCACTCATTCCTAAAAATACATAGGAGATGTCTGATCATCTAGAGTTGACACTCTGCAAGATTGCACAACTCTATGTTGGGACTCATCGAATGAGATGTTGTGCATCTCCCCCTCCAGATTGTCTCCATTGATCTTCGTGTCTCCTTGGTCACTTGGGACTTGCTCTGCTTCTGGATCTGGTGAAGCTAGTGGGTCAACCTCTTGGTGGTGAGGCATGAGGTCAATGTCTTTCTCTGACTCCTGCTGATCCATATCCATATCCATCTGCTCAAGTGCTTTTTCAATCTCTTGAGCAAAGTCCTGCTCCTACAATTTCTCACCCTGTCTTCTTGGTACCAGCTGTTCAAATGAGTCGACTACCTGTACGGGCATAGTTTCATCTATTTTTACATGTTGCGCCCCCTGTTGTACATGTTCCTACTATGCTTCCTTCTCTTCCTAGCACAGATCCTGTTCCTTCCGGAGTTCCTCCTTCAACTCATGCAACTCCTTCTCTGTTTCCTCCATTCTCCATTTTTCTCTCTGCCTTTGCACATTCCTCTTTTCGCACTAATGCGTCTTCTCCTCTATTTCCAAAGTTTCTTTCCACACAAGTGGGTCTGCTCGTAACTTGCAACTTTGTTCCTCCTCCATGTTGTCGACAATCTTCCTCTTGACTTTGTCGTGCACTGGCATGTTCACCTCTATTGTTGATGTTGTTGGTGCTCTTTGGGATGCTAGATCACGTTGCTTCTCTAACCATTCCACAATGATGTTGACTGATTCACTGGTCCTGGAGAAGCTGTAATAATATCTCCATGGGTCTTCCTCCGCCCTATGAAACGCCCCGTGGATCCACTGAAACTATACTCTCATGTAGTGATCTTTGACAAAACAATGCAGGTCATACGGATTAAGCTTCGAGCATCAAATGGATATTTATTGATTTCCTCTACCTCGACATCTGCATGCTTGAAATTATGTATCTCGTATAACCGGATCCGCAATGGAAGAGTAGGCCAAGGTGCCTTCTTCTTCCCATGCAGCCTAGCTGATAGCAATGTCGATATGTGGTATGATACTTCTTGCATTACAAGCTTGTCCAAGTCAAAATTCGGTAGAACATGTGGAGGCTTCTCCGCGTTGTACATCCATATGAAGGTGTCAGATGTTGAGGCATACCAATTTGATATATTGATCAGTGCCTCCATTGTTGCCTTCGACACACAGGGTGGATCCTATTAAAATGTCATCTTGTACACCGAGGTGAAAAAATGATCGGACAATTGTGTGATAACTCCTCTGAAGCTGCATTAAGACAATATTTTACAATAAGAGTTCACAGAGGTATCCGCTGATGTCCATGCCCACTTCAAGCCCAGGAACTCTTGATGGGCACAGGTTGCATCCAAGATGTAAGTGGACATGTAGATTTCCTCTTGTTGACCTTTGGGCAGATGTCAAGCTCTTGTTACCTATTCCTTCAGCCGGTGAGCTAACATGTCAGACAAGTTTCATGCTCATCCTTCACTAGCCAGTTGCTATAACGTGATCACCCAACTTTGTGTGAAGGTTTCCATGCTCTCTTATCCATACAAGCAACATGCAAAGATGACCAAGTATTGATACGCATTCCACAATATCTTTGTCTTGTAAACCTGGTTGGGTCTCATCCTGAATTTGGCCAGCTCCTTTACCCAATTCTTTAAGATATCTCTGGAGTTGGCATTGCTGCGAGTTATGCTGAAGGGTGTCCCCATGGTGATCATGGGCTTCGACATATGGTACATATGTTCATAATCCTGTGCCCTGAAGGTAGAAATAGTCGTCCCATTGACACTACTCAATGTCACTGTCTCAGGATCAGTGCACAAAATGATCCAAAGTATCATGTCCGCACATGGGAACATGGGATACCTACATGCAATCTGGTATAAGCCAGACTTGTGAATGTTCACATACACTTGGTGGTCTTCGAGGTCTTCCCCAAATGTGCCTGCAAATGCATCATTAACCTCTTGTGATTTCAACTTGATTTCCTTGTCTACAATCAAGTTGGTGTCTTAATAGATCGGTAGAATTGTAGACACTCGCTCAACTACTGCTGCAGTTGCACTTCCGTCAGTGTCCTTTGATCCTGCTCTCTTGGACTCCATTGATCCTGAACTGCTGAGAGGTGGACGAACACCTATTAGATCTGGAGACATAGCGACATTAATGGCAAGAAATATGTCATCTAAAACCAAAGCAAACTTGAGGAACGACATGCAACATACCTAGTGATTGACTGGTAAGGATTGCGTAGTTTTTTCTGGGAGGCCGGGAGACTAGATTCCAGAACTGCGCAAAAGGCATTCTGGGCTAGTGGGACGCTGGCTCGCTGCTGGAATTGTGCAATGCGCAATCTATACTAGCCTGTTGGCTGCTGGGATTGGACAATTCGCAATTCCAGCTAGCAATGGTTGCAAGCCCAGTGACTGCATTGTGCAATTTTCCCAGCCAGCAGTCACTACCTCTCAGAATTGCACAATGCAAGACTGGAGGATAGTCACTGGGAAGAAATGTGCATTTTCTAAGAGGAAGGCAAAGCCTTCCATCTTAGGATTGCACAATGTTGTCTTGGTGAGGAAGAGCCTGGGCCAAGGTTGCCCAAATCTACTAACGGGAAACTGAAAGAAGATGTGAAAGTGAATGCATGCCAATACTGAGTGTAAACAAAAGTGAATGATCATGCATGCAAATAGTGAATGAATGATTCAGAAAATAGAACAACATGCGTGTGGGTGAAGCGAGTTGCCTAATAAGCGACCATTCGTGCAAAACAGTGTCATGCATGCGACAACAACGAGATGCTAAGGAAAAAATGAAACAGTGCTAGTACAAGCTAATATGCATGCAGAAAACAACAAGCGTTCAGAGAAATCACGCAGACAACACTCACAAAACCAAAACACAAAAAGCGATAGAAATGCTACAAAAGATAAATTGAGTGGAATTACTCGGAAATAACTGAGCTGGATGTGTCGAAGACCCCTAGATGTGTTGTGGGATGTCAGAGCTCCAAGATCAATGTGAAGAAGTGAGCTCTAAAGTGTTGAATAAATAATTTTGAGGCTTATGACACGCATGCCACAAATCTAGGAAAAAGCGACACTTGGAGGAAAGATTCTAAAAATATCTTTGCATGTAACCTCTAGTTGCTAAAAATAGCTCCCTGAAATATAGGGATGCTTTTTTACATGTTACTTTTTTCTATTTCGAGAAAACGAAGCCCATGCATGCAAGTCAAATTTTCTCGGTCTTGGGTGGAACTGGTCAGCCCGATGGCACATGCAACAACCTGCCTAACTGAGGGAATATATTGAGCAGTTTCTGGGAGGAAGCTGGGATGGATGCCAAGAAGGATTGCCCAATTTCTAGGTTGAGCAGCTGATTGTTTCCCAGGATTGCGCAATTTATGCGTTGAGCAATCTTATTGGGCTAGATTGCGCAGTTTTTCCAAGGAAGGTTGACAGGCACAACTGTGCAATTCCTGAGGCCAACAGGCTGCCAGTCAATATTGCACAATTTCTAGAGGGAGGTTGGTTCCCCTCCATAATTGCACAATTTCTTGAGGGAGTTGTTTAGCCTGTAGCGGGACAAAGTCTGGGGAAGCAACCTGTGAGGGGAATGCAACAAGATATCATGCACAGGCTATCATGTTGCTAGAAAACCATTGAAGCTTCTATACTTGGTAGGGAAAGACATGGTGATGAGGATGGTTGGTAGGGAGGCTCCAAAATGAAGAAAAGGAAAAATTTTGGAGGGTGTTTGTAGCTGCTACAACACTTAGCAACACACTGGTGGAACTCCAACTCTCTGAATGGACCTTGTTTGTGAAAAGCAAGTCTAACACCTCCAAAAGTATTGGTCAGTGCTTTGTTTATCTTGGTTTTCAAACTTTCTTGATTGTAAGATGTAGCATCTTCCAAGCCCTTGGTCGGTTGACACACATTCCAAGCAAAGCCAACACAATTTTTTCAATTAGAGTTGAGGGGTATATTGGTGCACAAGCAGTATAGTCATCAGAGTTTTAGTTTCATCTTTGGTGTTGCTCCACTGCCAACAGGCCTGAACAGTACCTCAGCAGAGTCATGTAGAAACACAAGCATCACTCTGCTGCCAACAAGCCTAGTCAATACCCCAGTGGAGTTACTTGCATCACCTCTCTACACAGGAAGCCTTTCTCTTCTTTCGCCTTATTCTTTTTTTCATTTTTCAAAATTTTTCACTTTTCATTTTTTTCATTTCTTCATTTTTCATAACTGTGCATAACACCTATTCATTTCAGGGGGGGGGGAGTTGGATCCCGACTTATTGAGAGCAGAAGAGGTTGTTCCTTCAGAGAAGTAGTTTTATATGTACCTCTGACGTACTTGTTAAGGTTTTCCCCCTCACCTTACTCTACTTGACTAAGCTGACAAGGGTTAACCCAAAAACAACCGACTAGAGTAGGTGACACTAGTTAGCGCTGTTGGCTTAGTGGGGCTTGACCCAGGTTTGGAAGTGATTTGGCTAAGAAAATCTCGGTACTATTGGCCCTTTCGGCAACAGTCCGTGGAGCGCAAACTGAGGTCTCACCTGAAGTAGTATGGGAGGGTGCTAGAACCAAGTTTTCGCACCCTGGGGATGTCTGATATGAGGTGATTGATATGCGGTCCAACCTTCGCACTTACTGCGCTACGCGCACTTGCGGGTATCTTGCACCCTGTGATATTTTCTTCGCACGGTTCCATTCACAGCATGACCCGTGTTATTTACCCAAGTCTTCCTTAATTAGTCTCTATTAGCTAATTACTTAGATTAAATTCACATATAAGCATTCATACAAGTATTCATCAAGTGCGCGTAGTAAATAAACAGAGTACAAGTAATGAATAACATCAACATAAAGATTCCAAAACAGATGCACAGAATAAACTTCGCTTTATTATCTTTTAATTCCAAGTACAAACCCAACTCCGCCCTACACACTCAGCTGCGGACTCTACTAGGCCTTTGCACAATTAGTTGCAGAGCCTCTTACTACTACTACGACCCACTACACTTTAGATTCCACTCTAGGCTCTAACCATGCCTTTGCTATTCTATCTATTCTCTACTTCTCCGCTCTCTTTACACTTAGAGCCTCGCTCTATTTATACAATCCCATGATCCATGGACCATGGGTAGGCTGACACAACTTTACATTAAATAACAATATTTTAGGGCGGACAACCCTATGACTCATCCTAGACTTCACTCTCCGTGCCCGCACTTCGCGGAGTTCTACACCATCTTTGACCAAACTTGGGCTTTGAGCCCCAAAACCTACTGCGGGGGATCCCATGCCTAACAAGCCCCCAACACAATCATCGTGACTCGTCGCGAGTCACTCTACTGGTATGTTGATCTTGGCATAGAGCCCCTCCAACTGTGCCTGGGTTGTACGAAGGTGTGCAGTGCACTGTTCTTTCATCTGCTAGATCTGCTCCATTTCTGCTTTTGAATCATCTATGTCTGACTCAAGTCTCTTCTTTGGTACCGGCTTCTAGTGCTTTTGTTTATAGTCGTACACTCCTGTCTGGCTCCTCAAGTCGCGAAGACTGTGCTTTGATTGGTTAGCCAGATAGCCATCCCACCTGTGTAAGGCTTCAGGCGACTGCCATTTAATTTTCCTGGGAAGGGTTCTCCATTAAGTTTGACTAGCTAGACTGCGCCTCCGTCTGTGACCTCTTTTACCACATATGGTCCCAACCAGTTCATTCTGAATTTTCCGAGAAATTTTTCAAACTTGCTGTCATACAACATCACTAAATCGTTTACCTTGAAGGTGCATAGCTTTATATGGCAGTCGTGCCAGGCTTTCTCCCACTGCTTTTGTACCTGCTGGTGATATCCGGCCAGAAATCGTTCTTCCTCGAGTTCTTCTAATTGCGCGAGCCTTTCTTCCAGAGCTTCACAGTTCATCATGCTTGTGAGTGTTCCTATTCGCGGACTAGGTACAATGTATTCCATTGGCATGATTGCTTCCGTACCATAGACCATCCGGAATGGTGTCTGTCTCGTCAATTTCTTGCATGTTGTCCTGTACGCCCATAAAACAACGGGTACACACAGGTCCCAGTTGTTCTGCTGTGCGTTACATATTTTGGTCAACACAATCTCCTGTATTTTATTGAATGCTTCTACTGTTCCATTAGCCTGTGGGTAGTATGGTGTACTTTTTTTGTGATAAACCTAGAACTCTTCTGTGAGCATGCTGATGGTTTCATTCAAGAAATGTGTTCCGTAATTGCTCATTAAGATTTTCAGGCAGCCAAATCATGTCAACACGTTTTCGAACAAAAAACTTGCAGTCATGGCAGCCGTGCAGTCCTTGACTGGTTGTGCTTCTGCCCATTGTGTCAGGTACTCATCGCGGTGATCATGTAGCGTGCACCCGTCTTTCCCTGAGGTTTGATTGGGCCCACAAAATCGATTTCCCATTTCTCAAATGGCTGCAATGTCATTTGGGTATTTAACAGCATCTCGTCCCTTCGTGATGGTTTTCCCGTCCTTTGACATATATCGCAGGTATTATAATGAGATTTCGAATCTTGGTGCAAGGTCAGCCACCATAACCCTACACGCAGAATCTTTTGTGCAGTCGCACATCCTGCATAGTGTCCTCTTGCAGCACCCCATGTGCTTCTGCGAGGATCTGACCTCATTCAAATTCGGGTACGTATCTTCGAAATATCTCATCTTTGCCCATCTTGTAGAGGTGCCCTATGATGATAGAAAAGTCCGACGTGCGCACCATCAATTTCTTCTTCTAATGGATTGAGTACTCCTTTGGCACAGTCCCTATTGTTAAAAAATGGATTATATCTTCGAAGTGTCCATCCGCGACGTATACTGTAAAGAGCTGTGCATCAGGTAGTCCCTCCTCCAAATTTGTTGGTTCCTCGCCTGTCTCAATTCGTGACAAGTGGTTTGGTCCTGCGTTTAAGCGTCCCGGCTTGACTATGACCTCAAAATCATATTCTTGAAATAGTAGCAGCCATCTGCATATGCGCCCCCCCAACACAGGCTTGTTCACCAAGTATTTCAATGCGGAATGGTCGGTATACATCTTAAAATGTCCTCCAAGTAAATAGTGTTGGTATTTCTGGAGTGCGTACACCATTTCCAACCCCTCGCGTTCAGCGATAGAGTAGTTCTTTTCTTCTTTGGACAATCTTGGACTCGCAAACGCGATCGGGTGATCCACATCCTCTGTGCCCTCCTGTGTGAGTACGGCTCCCAACACAATACATGATGCATCAACATGTACATGAAATTCCACGTCCCATTTCGGGAAGACCAAATTGGCGTGGAGGCCAGTTTCCCCTTTAGGACATCCAAACTATTCATGCAATCATAATTCCAACAATATGTCACATCTTTTTTCAATAGCTTCTCCATCAGCGCAGTTATTTAGGCATAACTCTTAATAAACTTCCTATAGTAGCCAGTGTGCCCCAAAGTAGTGCGTAACTGTTTGACACTGCGCGGTGCTTTCAGATTCAGAATAACAACAATCTTCATAGGGTCCACCATCAGGCCTTGTTTGCAAACCACATGGCCTAGCAGGTTGCCAAATGGAACGAGGAAGGTGCACTTTTTAAGGTTCAGTGCAATCTGGTGTCAGGGGAAAGTATCTAGCATCAACCATAAGCTCGCTACATGGTGCTTAACTAATCCAAAGAGAATTCAATCATCCAGATAGACCTCCAAGAACTTGTGGATGTATTCTTTGAACGCCGCCACCACTATGCGCGAAAATACCGCTGGTGCGTTCTTTGGTCCAAAGGGCATAACCGTGTACTAGAAGTAGCCCCATTCTGTTGCAAAGGTTATTTTGCTCCTATCTTCCGAAAAGATCTTGATCTAATGGTACCCTGAGAAGCCATCCGTGAATGAGTAAGCCTCATGACCACCAACATTATCCAATACTTCATCTGTGAATGGTGTCGAGAATGGATCGTGAACACAGGCATCATTAAGATTCTTGAGGTCCACACATATTCTTATTTCGCCTTTCTGTTTTTTCTCCTGTACTACCATAGGACTCACCCAATCAGATTCTTCCACTGGTTCAATAATTCTGGCTACGAGCATTTTGTCTAATTCGTTGCGGACCTTTTCTTTATACTTTGGGTTCAAGCAGTAAGGTCGCTGCTTAACGGGCTTCGCGTCTGGTTTCAGAGTGATCTTCATCGTCCCTAAGTCGCCAATGATCCCTTTTAAGTCCGTGATTTTGGTCGAGAAAAAGTCTTGGTATTCGCGGAGTAACTCAGCGACCTTATCTACCATAGCATCTCCCCAATAATCCCCAAGCGTCGCATACTTCGGCTCTGCTTCTATGCCAATGTTTACCTACTTTGTTTTTAGCAGCACGGTGATGTTTGGATCCTCAATTTATGGTCCTTGAACCTCGTGACAGCCTTCGGTTTCTGGAATATCAATATTTCAAGGTTCGTCATCATCGTCCTCCACGTGCACGTTATAACATTCTAGAGCACTGCTTAACTGGGTTGCCCATACTGGTTGCAGCATTTCCAATGGCTCCTATGGTATTTTGAAGATGGCAGATTTTACTACTTGCAGCGCATCGTCAACAGTATCCTACCACCGGTATTCAAATGTGAATGTTAACAAAAATCCCTCATGCAAGACATCCCATTCGCTCGTACCATGTCGAAGTTCTGTCTCAATATGCTAGTTCATGGGTATGACATCCAAGGTATGGTAGAATAAGTGTACCCATTCGGGTTGTGGTTCTTTCCCGTAGACCTTGATCCATTTTGCAAGGTGCATACGCAGGTCATCTCATCCATCGTATTTGTCTTCTAACCATAGCTATGGCTTCCCAAACCGTAGGTGGATCATCCTTCTACATCTGCGCCAATCCTTGAAAATTTCCTTGATGTGTACCCCACCATCATGCGGGTGTTGCGCGCAATGCCTACTTCAATGCATTGAACCACTACTGTTCCGGTACTGTGCTTTCGAATTTGCTCAGGAATTCATCCACCGCTGTCAATCGATCATATGTTGGCAGCTCTCTTGCTTCCGTTGTCATGCAGCGCAGTGATCTAACCATCATGTTGCAATTCAGTGTTGTCACTTCATGTGACCGATTCTGCCAGCATTCTAATTCTTCATCTGAGTCCAAAGTGCAAGAGCTTTCGTGCTCCCACGAGATCCTCCCATCTGTAGTCAAATTCACCCAATCCTGGTCTCGCGTCGTTATCTTGTAAATACAATCAAGATCATTGTCACTGTCATCGTCGCGCACTGGTTCAGTGTAGTGCGCTCCTTCGACTGGGTCTAGTGGGACTACTACACCTAGTGACATTTTCTCGAAGATCATTTTACGCTTCTTCAGATTGATGACTCCATTCATATCGATGGCCTAGTCTATTCCTAACAACGTGGGATAGGGATTTCTGTCATCGACAATCTCTATTACTTCAAAATCCGCCTGTGGACTCGCGCCTTCAATATCAACTGTTACCTCTTGCAACCTCCCCTTGGGGAAAATCTTCTATTGGTTCGCCATTCGTAATTGAATAAGGGACCATTGTAACGCGAGCCTTCCCATGCGTTCCCATGTTTTCTTTGGTAATACATTCGCATCCGAACCTAGATCTAGGATCACCTGATCCATTTCATATTCCCCAATCTATGCAGTCAACCTCATTTCCCTTCCAGTGTGCAATGCATGCTTCCCCAATTTCTAGGCTACACGTGGTTCTCCTGACCCCACCACCTGGTGATCAGCTCTTGTAGTCCCTTAACTGCCTTGTTGTCGCACATCAATTTCATGCATGGCTCCATAAAGGTAGTGATCATTGAAGGATCCATTCCTGGCTCTGGTTGATCCTTACTATCTGAAGTGGAGGCCTCCACGAAGTTCTTCTTAGCTTCCATGAATGTATCCTTTGCGCATTCTAAGTTAAACTTGGGTTCCTTCGCAGGAGCCTTGCGAACCCACGTATTTTCCTCAGGCTACTTTCCCTTATCTTCTCCTGTGGCCATACCATTTCTAAGCATCATGTTTACATTTGGGTCCTCTTCGCATAGCTCAGACCTCATCATTTGTATATTCTGAGGTGGGGGAGGCTGGAATACCCCCTTTTTGTGCATCTTTGTGATCAATGTAGGACAGTCTATTATTTCATGGTCAAACTGAGCATAATACGAATAGGATATCCTCGTCGGGTTCATACAATCGCGGGCCTAGTGCCCTGGTCCTCCGCTATTGTAACAAATTAACTGTATGTGGCCCCTTCCTGGTCCCATTCCACCTTGTCCCTGACCTTGCCCTTGAAATCCAGTGCGCGCCATCCCCGCATCTGGGCTGAGGGCTCACATTTCAGTTGCATCCTATAGGTTGGGGTCCGATCCATCATTAGCTCATAACTGCGACAAGTGCACTCATCGTGGCCTATCGACCTGCAGAAATTATAAAAAAATTGTTGGGGTGTATGTGTATATTTCTGCAGCAAATGACAATTGTCTGTTGTGTGTTTCCCTCCTATCTGATAGATCGCACACCATAAAGCGGGTGCCGCACTCGGCCCTACCTGCGCCTCCAGTCTCAGTGGCATTGGCCCTCCTCCTGCCAAGTAGTTCGCGAATACTAGGCAATGATCCTTGTCATGGCCCTAGCCTTTGCACTTTATGCACCATACTTCCTCACGCGCCTCTGGCCACGGTGCCCTATCCTGCTTCAAGCTTTGCATTTCCAAACACAAATTTTGTAGTTGCGCGTGGATTTGTTGAACTCCCAACCTAGGGTCTTGTATCGAGGTCTCATGTAATCTCATCGCCATTTCCAATGCTTCGGCCTGAGTGGAAAGTTTATGTTGTGACAACGCCATCCTTAAGTGTGGTGTCAGAGATGCTACAAACCATTCGCCATGTTGTGCATCTATCAACATCATATTAGCTTCGCGGGTCGTACTCTTCAGCTGTTGATCCAGATCCCAGGAGTCTCACCTGGGAGCATCGCAATCTCTTTAAACCCGATGATTGATTGTGTTTCTAACATTGGTCTGCTAAATTCCATGTTCAGCGGGTTTTGGATCTCTGTTATCCCTGTGTTTGGGTGGTCGTTAGAATGCTTGATATACCATGTTAATGCACGATCCTGCAATGCGCTCACCATGTAGCCTTCTTAATATTGTCATCCATGACACCTTGTTTTTCCCATACTGCTCTTACCACAAACCAGAATTGGTCTGGATCCTCATTCCCTACCCCTCTAAATATTGGTAATTTGATCGCGCTCGCCATACTAAACCATGGAGGTGGTGGAGGTGGAGTGGGTGGAGATTGAGGTGAGGTAGGTGAAGCGCATGCCGGTGTGGGTGGAGGTGGTAACCGCGAAATCCGCTGCCTTATCAAACTGACCACGCTTCTTGGAGAAACCTTCGCAAGCTTGTCCTCGCTCTCCCGCGAGGGTGAAATTAAGGGACTGTTTTCTAATTCTTCATTACTTCTGCTTCTATATCTCTTTCCACTCCACGTAGTCCCAAACATTAATTTATTCACATAACCCGCTTTTCACATAACAACATCTTAATCCAGGTATTCAAATATTTAATATACTTACCTCGTGGTCCCTTGAGAAAGCGTCTCTCTCCCTTGCTGCAACCGATGGTCGTGTCCACCATGAACTCAGTGATAAATCCTCCTATTATTCGGTCGAGCCAATGGTCTACAACTCGTGCTATATTATCCTCTGAGGCTTCTAGTCTGCGCACTAGTTCCAGAGTCCACACTAGTGGTTTGTCAAGCCTACACCTTCCTTGGCTATCTGCTAACTTCACGATCCACTCATACAGCTCTGATGGAAAGGATCCAAAGAAAATCTTGTGGATTTTTGTATACAAGTAGTGATCCAACCACTTTTTCCCATATGCTTGCGAAGTTTTGTTTTCCTGTGTCGCGAACTCATGAATCTTCATATCTAACTGCTCTTCAATTTCTTTCTTTGTAGGATTCCAGTGGCATGACATCAGACATCCCTTATGCAGATCCCAGTCCCAGCAACGAAACCATTTGTTGGCTTAGTGGGGCCTAACCCAGGTTCAGAAGTGATTTAGCCAAGCAAATCCTGGTACTACTGGTCCTTTTGGCAATAGTCTGTGTAGCGCGGACTGAGGTCTCACTCGAAGTAGTATGGGAGGGTGCTAGAACTAGGTTTCCGCACCCTAGGGATGTCTAATATGAGGTGATTGGTACGCATTCCAACCTTCACACTTACTACGCTACGCGCACCTGCGGGTACCCCGCGCCCTGTGATACTGTCTTCGCGCAGTTCTAGCCGCAGTGCGACCTATGTTATTCATCCAGGTGGATGTTGGTGGCCACCCACCTATCCCATTTGGACCCCCACAACTGTTTCTTTCAGTTTTTCAGTTTCCTTAATTATAACACAGTTTACTATTTTTAGTAGTTTTTCGGGTCCTAAACTTCTGGAGCCGTTTTGAGGCCCTAAACGACGTTTTCTGGGAAATCTACGGCCAACAATTTTTTATCAAAAAAATTTCTTTTCCGTCGTAGTCCTCAGAGAGATCTTTCCAACGGGCTATCATGCACGTCAAACGGAGATAATATGACCAATTCGTGACCCCGGGAAGTTGGCTGTCCAACTCACCCCAAAACGGGGCCCACAATTTGGCGTTTCATCTTCTAGGGTTAGGTTTTGGGATGTGAAGGGTTTTCCATTGTTTCTAAATAATAAATAGGCCTTCAAGCCTCATTATAACACAGTTGAGAACAGTTCAGAGGCAGGTAGCCACCACATCTCTTCTCAGAGATAAGCTACCATCGCCTTAGCTGGTTTATTTCCATTACTGTTTGTAAGCATATTTCAGTATTTTACATTAATGAAATGAAGTATTATTTCCACTGCATATCTATGTTTATGGTTATCTCTGTAATTTGTTGTGTCCCTGGTTAAATCCGAATCAGTTATTTACCCAAGTCTTCCTTAATTAGTCTCTGTTAGCTGATTACTTAGATTAAATTCACATATAAGCATTCATACGAGTATTCATCAAGTGCGCGCAGTAAATAAACAGAGTAAAAGTAATGAATAACATCAACATAAAGATTCCAAAACAGATGCATAGAATAAACTTCTCTTTATTATCTTTCAATTCCAAGTACAGACCCGACTCTGCCTTGCGCACTCAGCTGCAGGGGTCCGTGCACTCAGTTGCAGACTCTACTAGGCCTCTGCGCACTCAGCTGCAGAGCCTCTTCCTACTACTATGACCCAGTACACTTCAGATTCCACTCTAGGCTCTAACCATGCCTTCGCTATTCTATCTATTCTCTACTTCTCTATTCTCTTTACACTAAGAGCCTTTCTCTATTTATACAATCCCATGGTCCGCGGACCAAGGGTAGGCCAACACAACTTTACATTAAATTACAATCTTTTAGGGCAGACAGCCCTATGACTCATCCTAGACTTCGCGCTCTGTGCCCGCACTTAGTGGAGTTCTGCACTGTCTTTGACAAAAACTTGGGCTTTGAGCCCCAAAACCTGCTGAAGGGGATCCCATGCCCAACAAGTGCTCAAAAATTTTGTTTTCAACAAGGTTCACTTTGAACAATACGTATTTTCCATCGGAGCATCATGCACTGAAGATAACAAGTTCTTCATACAGAGGCAGGATGATAGATAACCAAGTAGTGACAGTTTCGTAAGGCCTCTTGTACTTCACCCAATGTGTTTCAAGAGTCACACATGGTTGCATGTGAAACTAACATATGAGCACAAAAAAAGCAAACAAATAATAAAACAAAGCAGAAGCAGAAGTGCATGTGAAAGCCAAGAAAGTAAGCAAACAAACAAACATGCGAGGTAAGTAAGCAAACAAGCATGCAAACAAACAACCAAAAGAAAAAAATACTCCTACTCCTAAGCTAAAGGTGCATGGACCTAATCATGTGAAGTGATACTTCCAATGAAACCACCGGCGCATTGGTTGACCAATGTTGGTGAAGGCATGGTCTACAAGCAACCCGATTGTGCAAACCAAAAAACAAGAAAGATATAACAATGAAGACAAACACACTCCATGTTTAAATGTGTCCACATAACATGAGTGAGTGCAACTGCATGACATGTAGTCCGTGGGCTTGGCATGGTTCTGTGCGACACTACGTGCACCTATGAAGCATACGCATTCTCTTGATTGTGACATGCAAGAAAAAAAAAGAAAAAAAGACAACTTGTGTCGTGCACGTTTTCTTGCAATGTAAGATTCATCCAATGCATGAGTGATGGGATCGTGTGGTTCGAGTGGAGGAAGTATGATCTATGTGTGATTTTGATCTTCAATGCATATAGATGAGTGATGAGGAGCCTTGGGTGTTTCAAAAATTTCCCGATCGGAAGTGAAACCGACCAGGTGCATGGACCTAATCATGTGAAGTGATACTTCCAATGAAACCACCGGCGCATTGGTTGACCAATGTTGGTGAAGGCATGGTCTACAAGCAACCCGATTGTGCAAACCAAAAAACAAGAAAGATATAACAATGAAGACAAACACACTCCATGTTTAAATGTGTCCACATAACATGAGTGAGTGCAACTGCATGACATGTAGTCCGTGGGCTTGGCATGGTTCTGTGCGACACTACGTGCACCTATGAAGCATACGCATTCTCTTGATTGTGACATGCAAGAAAAAAAAAGAAAAAAAGACAACTTGTGTCGTGCACGTTTTCTTGCAATGTAAGATTCATCCAATGCATGAGCGATGGGATCGTGTGGTTCGAGTGGAGGAAGTATGATCTATGTGTGATTTTGATCTTCAATGCATATAGATGAGTGATGAGGAGCCTTGGGTGTTTCAAAAATTTCCTGATCGGAAGTGAAACCGACCTCAAGACAGTGAGGGCCTGAAATAACCATCAGCTCAGGCTGAAGTGCCTCGACAGTCTGGGGGGTTTCAACTTCATCGATAGATAGATCATCATAAACAAGTGGCTTCGATAAATCAACTACGATAGAATCATCATCGTGATCGGATATGGGAGTAAATATATCACAATAGCTACAATCAGTAAAATCAATGATTTCATCGACATCCTCATGATCTGATGAATCAAACACAGGAGCAGATGAGAAACGGACAAATTCACCCTCTGTGTTGTCGGAAAAGGCAGATGAAAATTCAAGTGGATTTTCAATGAATAGTTTATCCTCTCCATTGTCAGATGATGGACTGGAATCCAGTGTGTCCTATGAATGATCAACAATGGCTGCATCTGTAGACAGAGATACACATGCGAAATCATGGATGGCAGGTTCACCGAAGATGTTAGGAAAGAAGAGAGGAGGATCAGACAGAAGGGAGTCATCCTTTGCCAAGTGTTGGTGCTCAAGCTCCCAGTCATACTCCTCATGAATGACAATGCATGTTGGTTGTGCAACACCAACTCCATCGATGGCTTGATCCTCGTTCACAATAAGTGTAGAGTCCGAAATGGAAGAACAGAAGATAACATCATCCGGAGGATCATCCGAGCACGAAGACGGAGGTTGTGGTACAAAATGCATGTGACGACTCAAAGGAATCACAACCAAATCTGTTCAAAAATTAAGCGAAGTGATTTTGGGAGGATGTGATAGTTGAACAAATGTGTGTGCATGTTCTCCCACATCACTCTGCAGTGGTGGAGCTATTTGATGAGGGACAACAAACAGTCACTGGTGATAGTGACCGTATATGTCTGTGATTGCGTATCTCAATCACTGAAGTATGCTGAGTGAGGTTTGCGCTCAAACTTCTTCTTGGGATGGACTGATTTGTTAAGATAGAACTTGAATCTATCCCAAAGATAAGGAAATTTCATCTGGCTCTTTAGAGCTTCAAACTGCAAAACACGGAAGTGCTGCCAGAAATCCATAGGCAATTCATACAAGGCCTTCTATTGTTGTAACAGTTTTCAGTCAAGATGTTCTGGATCAAAATGATGGAAAGTATCTTCAATGAGATCACAGAAATGCTCAAGTGAGTGCACACTATTAGCGAGTAGGCTGTAGCACCACCGTCATAGGGATTCACAAAGTGTGTGTGCAAGCAGTAGATTGGCCTATTCATCAGAGCTTCCATCTTCCTCGTCAAGCATGGCAAGGAAGTCATGTAAGAGTACAGGCCAGGCCACTTCGCCTTCACCATCATACGTGAATTCGAACAAGAGATTAAAAAACTCCCTCGTGATGTTGAGATGTTCGGCATGCGAAAAACAACGTGGAGGGGTGAGAGTAACATAATCCATGATAGATGTGAAAAGGTTCAAAACAGGATGAGAAGACATAAATTTTCATCTGGCCCTCCTTCTAACACCAGAAATGTTGACGGTGATGGACCCTGTTGGAATTATGATATAGGTGTTGTCCTTGATGGAAACTCACATATATGATGAATGATAGCAGTTCATAGTGAAATAGGTTAATAACAACGGATTACAGATCAAAATCCAGATATTGAAGAAAGAGAATTGTTTCAGAAGTATACGCTGGTTCAATTTTTTCCAAGCAGCATACACAAGTGGGTTAATAGAACAAAAGGAGCATTATAATATGCATGCACTTTCACAGAAGGAAAAGCATGTATGGGATGGAAAATCAAGGTTTTGGTCTGAGGTATTGGTCCGAGGTTTTGGTCCGAGGTTTTGGTCTGAGGTATTGGTCCGAGGTTTTGGTTCGAGGTATTGGTTCAAGGTTTTGGTCCAAGGTATTAACAAAGGATCTAAGTATATAAGAAGGAGAAGATCAAAAGGCTAAGTGTGCAAGTAATGAATATCCTATGAAGAGAAAATATGCATGTTATGGGTTTCTGGTGCTTTGCTTGATCTGAACTAAGGATGAACCTAAGCGGTTCATGATGGATGAGATCTAATGATGGATCAAGATCATGAGACCTAAAATGTATTATCATTATGTGGTATGATCATGGATAATCTAGATCTGGATGCTAACACATGTTTTATTCTGTAAATGTTATGATCTAGGTATGACTGAAGTCTAGAATAGTTGTGAAGCTTTTAGTTAGTATTTGCAGATATACGCTGGTTCACCTTTTTCAAGGCACGTATACATGCTGATTTGGTACTTAAAACTAGCATATACATTATGAGATGTGATGTTTGAAGTTGTAGTTGGTTCTGGTTGTTGATGCAGAGTTTTGGGTTCTGCAATGTGTTTTGGTGACCATGTTCTGGTGATAGTGTTCTGAATGTTCAGATTGAATGATTGTCATTTGCGTCATTGTTGATGGATTTTCATTGATTGGTTGTAATGAAGTGGTGATTGATTTTGAGCTTCAATGTTGCTGATGGGTCTAATATGAAAATTGGATGAAACACGGCCTTCATATTGTGTTATTGTGTACCAGGAGTTTCCAGTCTGAAAATTTATGAAACGTGGTACCTGGAGGAAGAGAGAAGGTCGTAGCCTTCTATAGTTCAATGCCTACATAATGGTAAACATATTGGCTAGTACAAGAGCTAGGGGGTTGTAGCTCCCTTCCAGTAGCAGCTACAGAACAAGTGAAGGTTGGAGCCTTCTGTGGGCTGACGCCTTCGTACTAGTAAACATATCATCTAGTACAAGGTCTAGGGGGTTGTAGCCCCCTTCCAATAGAAGCTAGAGAATGAAAGAAGGTTGTAGCCTTCTACAGGTGGGTGCCTATGTAATTGTATGAGTCTGTGCCAGTACAAGATTGTAAACACGTTTTTCTTATATTAGAAGAAGATAGTGATAACAGCAGCAGGTGGTTTTTCTCCCGCATTGGGTTTCCACCTTAAATCTTGGTGTTCATGTGTGTTGCTTATGTGTGATGGTTTATTATGTTATTACTACACATGGTTGTTGTTTAAATGGTTAAAAAAGTACATATTAAAGATAAACATCTGATGAATTAAATATATCATAAGTTCACTGGATATACACTAGTTTCCTTAAATACAGTTGTGTGCACATACGAGTTCCCTTCATTGAAGTAGCGTATATAAATCTGAGTATGAAATGAAAAATTTAATGATTTGATAAACACTGATTCACCCCCCCGGTATTATTCCCAACACTTGGTATCGGAGCAGTTCCTTTGACAAAAGCTTGATCGCTTGAAGGAGATCTGTAGAAACAATGGGAAAGAAGCTAAAGAAGAAAGTGCCTCAGAAGTTCTAAGAAGATTCTCAAATTAAGTCAACAAGTGGAAGAAGGAAGAAAGGCTGAAGAAATCATGTAGAAGCAATATCTTGAAAAGGAAAAGCAATATCAGGTTGAGGTAAATATCCTAAAAGGTAAATTAGAAGAAAAGGATAAACTTTTATGATTTCAAGATAGTACTAAGATTTTTGATGACATTCTTAGTAGTCAAAGGTCTCCTTCCATCAAATTTGGTCTTGGTTTTCATGAAACTGTTAAAGGTGAATCTAGCTCACAAACTAAAGGAAGGAACTCTGATGCAAAATCTGAAATGCTCAACAAGGAGATAAGAGGTCAACCCCATCAACAACCAAGGAAAGAAAGTCTTCAAAGAAAACCATTTACTCCTAATCATGGAAGTGATAATCGATTCTTTCTTATGATGAATAATGTTGAATGTTTTGTATGTCATAATTTTGGGCATGTTGGAGAAATATGCAGAAGTAGAATGGTTCAAGCTAATAACCATCACACAGAAAGATCATCAACTTCCAAGTACTTTAAGGGATATTGTTTTTCTTGCAATATGTTTGGTCACAAAGCCATTAACTACTATAAAAGGAACATGAAACATATAAGATGTTATGCTTGTAACAAGTTTGGGAATATAGCAAAAGAGTGCAGGAGAAATTTTTGGCCAACATATCAAAAGGAGAAAACATCATCATAATCCAAGGTATGGAAGAAGAAGGAAGTACAGTTAGAAGGATGTGGCATAGCTCAGTATACAGACATAACAGACTCAGGGGGAGCTGAAAGTGTGAAACTTAAGTATTCCAATTCTCATACGCAGTTATCATGAATACAAGTCACGTATATTCACAATTTAAAAGTTGCACAGTCACGTATATGGTGTTTTGAGGAAGAAGTAGTGGGACAGACTCAGGAAAAGGGGTCTGATATGGTTCAGTCAATTATCAATTATCATTTATGTTCTGATTGATGATGTCTATAGTCTGCTGATGATATGTAGAAGTGCTTTTGGCCCTCATAGGTTGTTAATAACTTGATGAATAACTAGTTAATGATGATGCCTTGATGATTCTTATTGACAAATGCAATGATCACATCTAACAGTCAACAAATGGCACGGGTTCAGGGGGAGCATATTCTTCTAATAAATCATTGTTGGCATTATACATGATGATACTTATACTACTTGATTCACATAGTTGCGGTGATTTAGATGACTCTTTTGATGATGGACATATACAACTTGTTGATCTTGATGTTGCTGAAAGATGCTTATGGTACAAATCATATATGGTGTATGATAGTTGCTGATGACTATAATGGTCTTGTTTAGATCATTGGTCCTTGTTATAAATGTCATGTATATCATTTGATGTAAAGGTCATGTAAAGACCTAATTTTCAGCCCCACTATGCATGGGAAGGATGATGTAATAATTGTTATTTCAGTCATGTATAAACATTTGGTATATCCCCACTTGGTTGGGTGGATGAGCCAAATTTGGTGTATCCCCACTTGGTTGGATGATTGATGTATGTATGAGTCATTGGTCTTAGGGAGGTCATACTCACTTAGTTGAGTTATAGATTCAAGTTATTCATTTGAAACATATCTTTGTAGACTCTGCATGTACGTAGGGGGAGCATGGACAACATAGTGTATCTCAAAGGGGGAGAATATCTTGGTCTGCCCTTTTCCCTTGATGTCAAAGGGGGAGAGTATCTTGGTGTTGTTTGATATATCTATCAGGTTCTACGGCTTGATGTAATAAACACCAATATGGTTTCCATCAACTCCAAAGGGGGAGATTGTTGGCATTATGATACAGGTGTTGTCCTTGACAGCAACTCACATATATGATGAATGATAGCAGTTCACAGTGCAACAGGTTAACAATAAAGGATTACAGAGTAGACACTAGAGATTGAAGAAAGGGAATGGTTTAAGAAGTATATGCTGGTTCACTTTTGTCCAAGCAGTGTACACAAGTGGGTTAACAGAACAAAAGGAGTGTATACATATGCATGCACTTTCACAGAAGGAAAAGTGCGTATGGGAAGGAAAATCAAGGTTTTGGTCTGAGGTATTGGTCTGAGGTTTTGGTCCGAGGTATTGTCCTAAGTTTTGGTCCGAGGTTTTAGTCTGAGGTTTTGGCCCGAAATATTGACAAAGGATCTAAGTATATAGGAAGGAGAAGATCAAAAGGCTAAGTGTGCAAGTAATGAATATCTTAGGAAGAGAAAATATGCATGTTATGGGTTCTAGTTCCTTGCTTGATCTGAACTAAGGATGAACCTAAGCGGTTGATGATGGATGAGATTTGATGATGGATCAAGATCATAAGACCTAAAATGTATTATCATTATGTGGTCTGATCATGGATAATTTAGATCTAGATGCTAACACATGTTTTATTCTGTAAATGTTATGATCTGGGTATGACTAAAGTCTGGAATAATTGTGAAGTTTTTAGTTAGTATTTGCAGATGTATACATTGGTTCGCCTTGGTCAAGGCACGTATACACGCCAGTTTGATACTTAAAATTAGCGTATAAATTATGAGATATGATGTTTGATGTTGCAGTTGTTTCTGGTTGTTGATGTAGAGTTCTGGGTTTTGCTCTATGTTTTGGTGACTGTGTTCTAGTGACAGTGTTCTAAATGTTCAAATTGATTGATTGTGATTTGCGTCAGTGTTGATGGGTTTTCAGTGATTGGTTGTATTGTAGTGGTGATTTTTTTTTAGCTTCAATGTTGCTGATGGGTCCAATATGAAAATTGGATGAAACGTGGCCTTCATATTGTATTGTTGTGTACCAGGAGTTTCCAGTCTGAAAATTTATGAAACGTGGTCCCTGGAGGAAGAGAAAAGGTCGTAGACTTCTGTAAGCTAGCGCCTACGTACTGGTAAACATATTGACTAGTACAAGAGCTAGGGAGTTGTAGCTCCCTTCCAGTAGCAGCAGGAGAACAAGTGAAGTTTGGAGCCTTCTGTAGGCTGGCACCTACGTACTAGTAAACATATCGGCTAGTACAAGTGCTAGGGAGTTGTAGCTCCCTTCCAATAGAAGCTAGAGAACAAGAGAAGGTTGTATCCTTCAGCAGGTGGGTGCCTACGTATTGGTATGAGTCTGCGCCAGTACAATATTGTAAACATGTTTTTCTTATATTAAAATAAGACAGAGATGACAACAGCAGGTGGTTTTTCTCCCGCATTGGGTTTCCACCTTAAATCTTGGTGTTCATGTGTGTTGCTTATGTGTGATGGTTTATTCTGTTATTACTACACATGGTTTTTGTTTAAATGGTTAATAAATTACTGATTAAAGATCAACATATGATGAATTAACTGAATCATAAGTTCAGTGGATATAAGCTGGTTGCCTTAAAAATAGTTGCGTGCACATGAAAGTTCCCTTCAGTGAAGTAGCGTATATAAATCTAAGTATGAAATGAAAAATTTAATGATTTGATAAATACTAATTCACCCCCCCTCTCAATAGTATTCCCAATAGACCCGCCAACATGTGAGGAGATCTCCTTGGTAAGAAGTCCCAATTAGACCTCAGACTGTTTGGTGTAGGAGTCCCAACAGTGGGTCGTACGGTATCACCTTGACCGCAATTTCGCACAAAGGCAAGTAAGATGTTCCTATTGGTAGCAATGGTGTGACATATGAGGCAAGTCAAGGAAGGTGAATGAGAGGTTCTAACACGCGGAGGGTGAAGTGAGTGCGCCCCTGGGAAACCTGAGATAGCACGGAGTTAAGAAGGGAACACAGGAGAAAAAATGCACCAAAACATGGAAGGCAAGTTAACTAGAAATCCAAAGTGATGGTTAAACTAACTACACATTTTAGTAAGATTCATATATACATATACAGAAAATAACTACACATGCATGCGTAAGAAAACATATACATATATCATTTAGAGTAAATAGATAGCTGAAATACAATATAACATATGCATGAAATGTGTTGGCTCTATTATATTAAGAAGTGTAAGTTCCAGTCATACAATACAACCATGAAAAACCACTAGTTCCAACAGCGGAACATTACAATCACTGCCTCCTACTACTCCAAATATATACTAGCTCTACGCAGTGGAGAAGTTAAGGCTCATTACAATAATATCCAAGGTTTCTCTAAGATACTCCTAGCAAAAGCTTGGTTGACCAAAAGCCTTTATAATGAGTTATGAGGGGCTATTTATATCAAAGGGTGGGTTGGCCCTTGACATTCCCCTTTGTGACAGTTCATCTACCCTCATGACTCTTCATCTACTCTATGACTGCTACATCCAATTATCAACACTTGAACTTACACTTGAGAAGACATTACATACAATCTGCACATGTACACATGTGAGACAAAATAGGCGTGGGCAAGACATCACTATGACTTGGAAAACTGTGAGAAGACTAGCTCTTCAACATCCTCATGGTGGTCGACAGTAGCGAACTGATGCCATGATCAGTAGTCTGCAATGGTTTCCGTGTACTCTAAGGTGACATCTTTCTTGAAACGAACTCTTGCATCCATAGCATCTAGGTAAATTTCTCGGGGTCCTCTATACAACTCGTCTAATAACATGTGCATCATTGTTTTGAGTGCGGCCGAACCAACAACATACTGGTGCATGGTATCTGCAATGATCACCAAGTCTGGGCTGGTGGCTATGCACATCAAATCGTTAAAGTACGACTCAAGCTCCAGTCAGACCTATGCCTTTTTCTTTGCCTATGTGAGTGTCCCAATATATGGGATCACATATGCACGAACAACAACATACATACCCTTGAATACCCATGCATGGGAAGCCTATAGACTAGTGATGAGTTGCAGGAGGTCTTCATAGTTCTGGATCTGACTCCGGATGCGTGCCTTCATCTCAACCGCTCTGGGCTTCATCATCTTGGGCAAGTGTAATGGGGCTCCCTTATATCTCATTGTCCATGTTTGCATGTAATCAACAACAACATGCACGTTCGACAAGATACACACTCTCCTCACACACCGCTGCTGTCAACCATTGAGATGCACAAATGCCTTAAGCATGGTACCAATCTTGGAATAAAACAACCATATGACTGTGTCAAGGGAAAATTCTTCATCCAGTATTGCCTTATTCAACTTTGCTTGGGCAGATGTTGTAACCAATTCTCCTCCCTACTTTGCCATCTGTAACTCCTTAGTCATTCACTCATTCTCAACTATCAAGAAGCGAACACTCAAGCTAGTGGCTTCGACATATGCTCTAGTAGCATCAACCAATGCTGTTGGATGCTTGGACACGTCAGACATGATCACTCGTTCCTCAAACTGCATAGGAGATGTGTGATCATACGGAGTCAACACTCTACGAGATTGCACAACTCTATGTTGGGACTCATCGAATGAGATGTTGTGCATCTCTCCCTCCGAATTGTCTCCAAGGATCTACGTGTCTCTTTGGTCGCTTGGGACTTGCTCCGCTTCTAGATCTGGTGAAGCGGTGGGTCGAACTCTTAGTCGTGAGGCATGAGGTCAATGTCTTTCTCTGAATCCTACTGCTCCATATCCGTATCCAGCTGCTAAAGTGCTTGTTCAATCTCTTGTGCAAAGTCCTGCTCCTGCGATTGCTCACCCTGTCTTCTTGGTGTCAGATGATCGAATGAGTCGACTACCTGTACAAACGCAGTTTCATATGTTTATACATGTTGTGCCCCCTATTGTACCTATTCCTACTACACTTCCTTCTCTTGTCTACGCAGCTCCTATTCCTTCCAGAGTTGCTCCTTCAACTCATCCAAATCCTTCTCTATTTCCTCCATTCTCTGTTTTTCTCTCTGCCTTTGTGCGTTCCTCTTGTCACGTTGTTGCCTCTTCACCTCTATTACCAAAGATGCTTTCTACACAAGTGGATCTGCTCAGAACTTGCAACTTTGTTCCTCCTCCATGTTGTCGACAATCTTCCTCTTGCCTTTGTCGCGCACTTGTATGTTCACCTCTGCTGCTGGTGCTCTCCAGGATGCTGGATCACGTTACTTCGCTAACCATTCCACAATGATGCCAACTGGTTCACTGGGCCTGGAGAAGCTATAACAATATCTCCATGGGTCTTCCTCCACCCATTGAAACGGCCCGTGGATCCACTGAAACTGTACTCTCGTGTAGTGATATTTGAAAAAATAATGTGGGTCATACGGATTGAAGCTTCGGGTGTCGAATGGATATTTCTTGATTTCCTCTGCCTCGACATCCACATGCTTGAAATTCTATATCTCGTATAACTCGAACTACAATGAAAGAGCGGGCCAAGGTGCCTTCTTCTTTTGGTGCAGCCTAGCTAATAGCCCTACCGAGTTGTGGTATGATACTTCCTGCATGACAAGCTTGTCCAAGGCAAACTTCGGTAGAACATGTGGAGGCTTCTCTGTGTTGTACATCCGTATGAAGGTGTCAGACAGTGAGGCATACCAATCTGCTATATCGATCAGTGCCTCCATTGTTGCCTTTGACATGCAGGGTGGATCCTATTCAAATATCATCTTGTACACCAGGGTGACAAAATGATCGGACAGTTGTGTGATAACTCCTCTGAAGCTGCATTCGGACAACATTTTACAATAAGTGTTCACAGAGGTCTTCACCGATGTCCATGCCCACTTCAATCTCGGGAACTCCTGATAGGCATAGATGGCATCTGAGATGTAAGCGGACATGTAGATTTCTGCTTCCTGACCTTTGGGTGGTTTTGGAGCTCTTGTTACCTATTCCTTTAGCCGGTGATCCAACATGTCAGACCAATTTCATGCTCCGCCTTCACAGGCCAGTTGGTCTAACGCGATCACCCAACTATGTGGGAAGGTTTCTGTGTTGTCTTGGCGATACAAGCGACATGAAAAGATGTCCAAGTATTGATATGCCTTCCATAGTGTCTTCATCTTGTAAACCTTGTTGGGTGTCATCCTGAATTTGGCTGGCTCCTTTACCCAGTTCTTCAAGATATCTCTGGAGTTGGCATTGTTGTTGGGTATGCTGAAGGGTGTCTCCATGGTGATCACGGGCTTCGACATATGGTACATCTGTTCATAATCCTGTTCCTTGAAGGTAGAAATATACGTCCCACTGACACTGCTTAATGTCATCATCTCGAGATCAGTGCGCGAGATGATCCGATGTATCATGTTTGCGCATGGGAACACAGGATACCTGCATGCAATCCAGTACAAGCTGGACTTGTGAATTTTCACATAAACTTGGTGGTCTTCGAGGTATTCTCAAAATGTTCCTGCAAATGCATCATTGACCTCTTGCCATTTCAACTTGATGTCCTTTTCTACAATCAGCTTGGTGTCTTCATAGATCGGGAGACTTGTAGACACAAGCTCAACTGCTGCTCTAGTTGCACTTTTGTTAGTGTCCTTTGGTCTTGCTCCCTTGGAGGCCATTGATCCTGAACTGCTGAGAGTTGGAGGAGCACCCGCTAGATCTGGAGACATAGCGACATGCATGGAAATAAATTTGCTAGCTAAAACCAAAATAAACTTGAGGAATGACATGCAACATACCTGGGGATTGGCTGGCAAGGATTGTGCAATTTTTCGTGGGAGGTCGGGAGACTGGATGTCAGAACTGCGCAAAAGGTAGTCTGAGCTACTGGGAGGTTGGTTGGCTGCTAGAATTGCACAATGCGCAATTTATACTGGCCTGTTGGCTGTTGGGATTGTGCAATTCAAAATTCCAGCTAGCAAGTGTTGCAGGTCCAGTGATTGCATTACGCAATTTTCTAGGCCAGCAGTCACTACCTCTTAGAATTGTGCAATGCAAGACTGGAGGGCATTCACTGGGAAGAAATGTGCATTTTCTAAGAGGAAGCCAAAGCCTTCCATCTTAGGATTTTGCAATGTTGTCTTGGTGAGGCAGAGCCTAGGCCAAGGCTGCCCAGACCTGCCGACGGGAAACTGAAAGCATATGTGAATGTGAATGCATGGCGATACTGAGTGTAAACAAAAGTGAATGATCGTGCATGAAAACAGTGAATGAAAGATTTAGAAAACAAAACAAGATGCATGTGGGTGAAGCGAGTCATCGAATCAACGACCATTCGTGCAAAACAGTGTCATGCATGTGATAGTCGTGAGATGCTAATGAAAACTTAAATGGTTCTAGTAAAAGCTAATATGCATGCAAAATATAGGAAGCATTCACAAAAATCAAGCAGGCAACACTCACACAAGCGAAAACACAAAAAGCGACAGAAATGTTGCAAAAGACAACTTGAGAGGACTTAGCCGGAAATAGTTGAGTTGGATGTATCGAAGACTCCTAGATGGGTTGTGGGATGTCAGAGCTCCAAGATCGATGTGAAGAAGTGAGCTCTGAAGCATCGAATAAATAAGTTTGAGGCTCAAGATGCGCATGCCACAAATCTAGGAAAAATCGGTACTTGGAGGAAAGATTCTAAAACGATCTTTGCATGTAACCTCCAACTACTAAAAATAGCTCCCTAAAATCTAGGGATGCTTTTTGCATGTTGGATTTTTCTATTTTGGGGAAAAGAAACCCATGCATCATAGGTTGATCATTATATGACCCATAGAAATTCATTACAAAGAAATCAAAATCAATATCTTATGACCCATAGACATTCATTACAAAGAAATCAAAATCAATATCTTTTTCTTTAAACTTGAGAAGAATGGAAGAGGGAAAACTAGAATATGTGATGGCCTAACAATTAGGGATCCACCTCGAGATGAGGTTGTCGGAGTGTCCATCGATGTCTAGGTAGCATAAATACTAGTCCTTTAATATGTTTTTTAGGATATGTTTGGCATTATCTGGAATAGTATCATTTTTATAGGTAGTAAGCAACCTTTTGAGTGCTAGAGCTTTGTCGGTACCCCCCAACCCATGAGCATTAAAGGAGAGTATAATCATTTTTACAGGCTTGTCAAGGCTCTACTTAATTTAAGGTCCCGAGAAATGGGTAACTATTTCCCTTTCATAATATCTTGTAAATCGTTTTCTTAGGATTTATGTAGATTATATTTTCAACCCATAGGGTTAAGGAATAAAAAATCATGGGCAAGGCCTCTCGACAAGGGAGGAAAATGAAAACATTTGGCACATGAGCACAAAGCATAGGAATTTTTTGTCTCTAGAGAGGGAGGAAGGGAAGGGGCAGATGAAAGACAGGTAAGGGGTGGCTAGATATGGGAGAGGGAAGGGAAAATGAAATAGTGAGGGAGAGAAAGAGGAGAGAGTCTTCATTCTCTAGGGAGGAAAGGGAGGGGAGAGGGAAGAAGGTTAGAAGCAAGAAGAGAATAGAAAGAGGGAGAGAAAGGGGGAAAAAGGATGGTAGGGGAGGTGGGAGGGGGGGAAGATGAGGAGTGGAGAGGAGTAACCAAGGAGGGGAAATAAGTTGGAGGGTAGGGAGGCAAAGAAAAGGGGGAAGGGGGACCAGAGGAAAAGAGGGAAAATTGAGAGGAAAGGGGGAGAGACATACCTGAAGTGACCAAGGGACCATGATTTGTAGAGTCTAAACCCTCTTAATTGTTTGATTGTTGATGATTAGAAGAGGTTCCTGGAGAACCCTATATAGTGGGAGCAAAACCTGAGAATGAACTAGAGCCTTTTTATGTGGCCTAGAAATTTCATAAAGGGACTGCTACCATCATACCCTTGCATTGAAAATATGTTGCAAAATGTCCAACATCATGGAATGAGTAACATCTAAAGGAAAAATTCCAATAATCTATCATCTATAACCATTTTTGATCCAAGAATTCTATCTCTAGATCTACCAATAACCAGGCTTCCTTTAAGTTGACTTCTACTTGGATCCAAGGCTACCGATGATCGATGTTGGTGTTCCATCAAAGCTAGAGACCAATGAAAGAACCAATTTTGTTCTCTCTAGCCTTGAGGATGTCTTATGACCATAGTTGGAGGGGCGGGCCTATTAAAATGGCCCATACTTTTATACAATCTATAGATTAGCTAGATCTAATGGTCAAAATTTATGGACCTTGGTTTAAGGGAGAACCCTACTTTTCCCCAAGCCCAGGGGAGCTCAAAAATTTTGTTGTGATAACCCTCCATTCGAAAGATGAAGACTAACCAGTCACGAGAAAGGAAATGAAAGGAGAGATGTATCTAATGAGGGGGAGTCAATTTTTAGAGAATTACTACCCTAGTCTCAAGAGCTTAATATGGCTTTCGCCAATGTGCCTGACTATAGTTTTTCCATTTAGGTCCTAAGTCTAGGAGAGGGGGATTTTTTCCCCATCACAAAATGAGATTATGCTTGTCTATGTTGAATTTTGCATCTACGTCGCTTGGCCAAATTCCCAACATAAGATTGAGTAAGAGGGAGATTAGGGAAGGTGATAGAGGGAGAAGGGTATGAAAGTTACAATGTGACAGAGAGGTTGAAGTGGGGGATGGAAAGGGAGTAGAGGAGGGGTAAAGTGAAAAAGCGACAGAGGAAGAAGAAAAGTTTGGAGGCAAAAAATGGAGACAACACGAGAGGGGAGCAAGTGGCGAAGAGTGAGTCCAATGGTAGTCGATTGGTGATGGAAAAGGAGGGGCAGATGGCAAATGTAATAAAAATATCTTATGTGGAGAAAGAAAGGCAGAATAGGAGGATGGATTGGATGAGTAGCCCACCACGTCCACGTCCGCCTAATCCATCGATTCGACGAAAAGAAAGGAAGTTATTGGTTGTCAATCCGAGTTGAAAAAGCAAGAGGACAAGGCATAGTTGGGAGAGTGATGACATAAACCCTAGTCGAAACGCTTTAAAAGTCATAGGAAAGAGACGAGATTGTCAAGTCGTAAAGCCATCCTAATTCCCCTAAAATATAATAATCCAAAGATGTCCCCCATAAGATTTGAAACCGAATAAAAAGAATAACATCACATTATACCAATCCCACAAGAAAGAATTTGTTTTTTAATTTAAAATTAAATGTCTAATATTTATATTTATTTGAAAATATTTATAAAAAAAAAATAAACATTTTATTTACCATTAGAAAAATAATATTTTAGAATAAATATATTGTTTACTTAAAATATTGGAAAATATAACACTTATATAATTCATTAAAAAAAATTAGCATCAAAATCATTAAAAAAAAATAATATAACAATAATAATCAATTAGATAAACTTACACAATAACCATAAAAATAAAAATAAGAATATTTTATTTTTTAATCTTATCTTAATATAATCTTTAATAATATAAAAATAAGTATTAACATTCCCATGGAAAACATGATCTCTAATAATATAAAAATAAGTATTAACATTCCCATGGAAAACATGATCTCTAATAATATAAAAATAAGTATTAACATTCCCATGGAAAACATGTGTTTATGACTTCTTGAAGATTTATGACACGTCCGACTAAAATGATTTACCTTTATTCAAGGTTTCAGCAAGTTGAACAGGGAGATACTTTCTGGGTTTTATATTTATTTCGTTAGTCATAATGCTATGATTTGTCATCTTACAAGCCCTCATCAACTTTGGTAGAATGAAAGACTTCTATTAAGCTTTGTATTAATTTGCGTAATGGAATATTTACTAGCAATTGCACCAAATGTTGCAAAGGAAACGTCGTAAGGAATCAAGTGTAGAAGAATTGTGACATATAGAAGATCATTGAATATAAAAGTTAGTAAAGAAAATGCCATTCAAAGCTAGAAGATAAAGATAAATCACTTACATTATGTTAAATTTAAAAATTCTATAACCTTTCCAACATAAATTGCCTCTCAATCTTTAAAGATGCTCTTTGAAGTTCCAATAGTAAATAGTTGATGAAGAAGATGCTCTTTTTCAATATTGAACCATCTCAATTGATCAAAAGCTTACATTCCTTTACCACTTGCGCTTAAGGTGATTAGATTTTCCTTTGTTAACTTATTTTGGGCATTTTTACTGGTTTGTGACACGAGGTTTATATTCAATAGCACTAGATGAACTAGTTTAAAGAAAATCTATGAAATAGATATATCAATAAAGCGAGTCACTTGCATAACAGCTTTACATTATTCGATAGGAAAGAAATGGATATTTTATTGAGAATTGATTAAATAAGTATTTTATCTGACATAGCAAATTTAATTCACTATTTAGAGGTACCATGGTGAACTCTTATGGTAGCATCCATTAGCGTTCCTTTATATTTATTCAGCATGATATTCTGGGAGACTTGGCTATGTATTTGACCACAAAGGGGCCTATAAATAAACGTGAAAATATTTTTATGACTCAAAACGAAAACTATATTCCCAAAAAGTGAAAAAAGTTTGAAAAGTGTACATTTGACGTTGATATTATTTACTTCCGCACAGGTTTGGTGCATATCTCTTTCACCTCTCATAGTCATTTCTCACCATTTTTCAATATTGAACTAACTCACTTCCAAAAGATTGCAGTCTTTTACATTCTACCTACACAATTTGATTTTGAATGTGTTGATTTCTGCATTATTGTATGTCAAGGTACAATGGAGGAGAATGATTGGTGTCATATATAAATTTCATAATTATCATTAAGTTAATCGAACAAAATGTCTGATGCATGGAAAAATATAAAAATAAAAACATAACTGTACATGTGCATTTTCGTATCTTCTAAGAAAATATTTTTCAATTTTTGCTTCACATTGTTCAATCCACATTCTTTGGAAAAGTTATGAGCTTGCACCATGCTACATGGGGATCCATCTAAGCTAAGACAAGGGAGTCAATCTCATGAATCTGCTTTGCAATTTTTTTTATTTGTAGGTTCTAATGCTCTGAAATGCCCACTCTAGGGTGGGTATATCTACTAAGAACAAACAATTGTCAAACAAATAAATATAGATTGATTAGTGCTTCTGTAATAAGATAAGACACCTCTACCTCATAAGAGGAATGTCTTGACATCCTAAATCTTGGCATGCATTAAACTGCATCGGGGTAGTCATGGCAGAAATCACCCCCGTAGCCTAGTTGTCTTGCTAAGCATCCCCATGAATAATAGATTGATTAGTGCTTCTACAAGAAGACAAGACACCTCTGCCTCATAAGAGGAATGTCTTGACATCCTCAATGTTGGCATGCATTAAACTGCATGGGAGTAGTCATGCCGATAATTAATGCATTCATTGTTATGGGGTGGAAAAAATCACCCCCTAGCCTACTTGTCTTGATAAGCATCCCCATGAGGGAATTTTTTATTAATATTATTTATTTGGGTTTTCTTTATTTCTTTTAATTTATTGGTTTATTGATTTATTTATAATTTTTATGATCATGTCTATGTGTAAGTTATAGTTTTTAAGATGTTATGATTTTTAGTTTAAGAAAGGAGTATTAGTGATAGTATTTTTGTTTGATTCTATTATTGTTTTTAATATTTTGGTTTAAAATGTGTTATTTAATTTTTTTAATTTAAAAGGTGTTATCCATAGAATATTATGGATTTACTATTCGCCAATCACTTTCAAAACTGAGAGTCAATTTTAAGGCTAGTTTCAGTACTTAGTTGTAATAGTAGTGATTGTTAAAAAATTGTACTAATATTACTAACACTTTTTTATTTGTGAGTTTATTTTAAAGTTTTTGTCAACAACATTATGAAATTATTAATTCCATTAACAATTAAATTAAATTTATTACACCAATTAAATTTAATTAACTTACATAATTGAAGTTTAATAAATAAAATCTATGAAATAGATATATCAATAAAGCTAGTTGATGTTTTTAACAACACTATTGTTTAGATATTCATTTATAAGGAAGTGATAAAATGGAGGAAATAGACATGAATGGGAGGTAATTATCAAAGGCACCAAACATGTGTTCACATTTCTTGTTGGTGGTTGTGTGGGGATCTTGAGTCGATCTAAACAACTTTACATTGTTTGATAGGAGAGAAGTAGATTCTTTTGTTGAGAATTGATTAACTATGTATTTTAGCTAATATAGCAACTTTAATTCACTATTTAGAGGTACCATGGTGAACTCTTATGGTAGCATCCATGCGCATTCCTTTATTCTGGGAGACTTGGCTATGTATTTGACCACGAAGGGGCCTATAAATAAATGCAAAAGACTTTTTATGACTAAAAAAGAAAAATTTATTTGCAAAAAGTGAAAAAGGTTGCAAAGTGTACATTTGATATTAATATGCTAAGATAATTTCCTTCCAGGCAGGTTTAGTGCATATCTATTTCTGCTCTCATAGTCGTTTTTGACCATTTTTCAATATTGAACTATCTCACTTGACCAAAAGCTTATGGACTTTTACATTCTACCTTCACATAATTTGATTCTAAATGTGTTGATTTCTGCATTATTGTATGTCAAGATACAATGGGGGAAGGATTGGTGTCATACATCTATTTCATAATTACAGTTAAGTTAATCAAACAAAATAAAATATCTTATAGATGAAAAAATAAAATAAAATTGTACATGTGAATTTTTGTACCTTCTAAGAAAATAATTTTCAATTTTTGCTTTACATTGTTCAATCCACATTATTTGGAAAAGTTATGAGTTTGCACCATTCTACATGAGGATCCATCTACAAGGGATTCAATCTCACTTATGAGCTTGCACCATTCTACATGGGGATCCATCGACAAGGGATTCAATCTCACGAATCTTCTTTGCAATTTTATTATATGTAGGTTCTAATGCTTGAAAATGCTCACATCATAGTGGATATATCTATTAAGAACAAAAAAATTTCAAACAAAGAAATATAGGTTGATTGGTGCTTCTGCAAAAAAAACACCTATGTGTTGTTGGGAAAAGTATCCAATACGGAATGACCCTATCCCACTCTAAGGGTGATAGTACCTCAGCAACAATCAAAGAAAAGCTATTCGAGATTACTTCTTTACGAGATGTAAGAGAGGGGAGAAAGAAATCCACTAACCGTTGTCTTCCGCTAATGATTGATCCAATCTTCTCTCTTTGCTGCTTGCTCCCAGCTCCTTGCTCTTTCACTGGCCCAGCTACGCCAAGATCCTGCAAAATGGCAAGAGAGGGAAACTACAAGAAGCATACATTCATAACTGATTCAAGGATTAGAATAAATCAAATACACAAGTATAGCAATACACCATTGAGACACATGCATATAGAAGAACCTCAAATGCTTTATTAATGGAAGAAGTAAAGTTCTGAGAGTGTTACAACCATAAAAGGTCCAATCCAGCAACACCTCCCAGCAGAAAGAAATCTCATCTTCACCTCCTTCAAGAAAATCACCCAATAGTTCTATACTCAAACCAACAGCACTTCCTTACATTCACAAGATTCCCGCCCATTTAGACCTCATGAGAGAGCTCTATATATAGGAGTTTTGGAGAAAGGATGAGTCAGCTTGAGCTTGGCATGGAGCTGACTAGTGTCCTCTCCCACTTTAGTTATTCTTCAGTTCTTGAGTCCACTTGGAGGTTCTTGCTTCCACTTGGAGATCTAGATCCTCTTACTCATCACAAGGCGAATTCCCTTATCCAAGTGTCATTTTGGAAGCTTCCTGGGCATTGACACCTTGAAGAATGACTGTGCCACTTGGCCAATCTCACCCAGCACAGGTAGTCTTCATTAAAGTTGACATTCAGCGTAGGTACAGAGTGGAGCAGTTGACATTCAGCGCAGATGCTCAGCGGAGCAGTTGACATGATCCAGAATTAGCTTTTTTTTAGTGTTTTCAGGTGGAGAACTGATATTTAGTGCTGTGGTTTGCTGACCTTGTTCCTCTAGGGGCAGGAACAACATGTTTAGGGACTTTGGATCCCTTAGATTATTGACATTTCATGCTTCATGTTGTAAGGCAAAAAAATGTCTATAACAGTTGCCCCCTAAAGTATGAGGTCGTTTATCGGGTGAAATGCTTTATCAGGAGGATCCGAAGTTCATTCAATCGCTGAGAGGTGACCTGTAATAAAATACAATACAATACATTATTTTTCATTCTGCTTTCATGATCTAGCTGAGGCGGGCATTCCCATGCTCAGCTTTATAAATTCATTTTGGTACATAGAACAGACGATCGTCTGTGGTAGACTGATAATTCTCTGCTGAAATTATCATCCTTTGAGTAGGATGATCATCTGCTACAATGATGTACATATCAATTGTCTTTATATTTCCTGAATATATATCGCAGCCCGGATGGATGAAACTAGATCCGGGGTCTTCAAACTCGTTCGATCTTCACTCTAAGTACAAGTCAATCCATGTGAGAATTGCGCTGAAGTCGAACATGGAAAGACATCGCTTGATTACCAGTCAATAATGTAAACCGTTAACAAGCGCGAGAGGAATCACCGATAATGATAATGACCCTCAAGGTACTGCAGTACAATTCACGTGGTGTGAATAAAGGACTTGGCGTCGAACACCACGCAAAATCTTCTGGTCGAAGGTCATTAATGTATACCTGTCGCCGGAAGTGAGAAACTTGCCATTGAGGCATGCAAGCTTCAAAGTACTGAAGGGGGTGTTCCTAGATCAACTTCTTGGATAATGAGCTGAAGTCGACAAGAAGCGATCCGTCAAAGGAGGGCCTTAATGAATCCCACATCAGTGACACGGAACGGAGCTAATGATTTTAGTGGAGGTGAAAACAATCTGTGAAATATGATTCAGGGTGGCGATCATGGGTGGATGAAGGATAATCTATGGCAGTGGATGGGACACGGTTGACTCTTTCTGAACAACATCTCTTGAACATATAATGACACTGATGTGATGGATCGGTAGCATTACCCCAAATGTGGATGGTTTGGCGAAGACCATGGTGATGAGACCGGTGAATGAAACAACCCAACCCGATGTGATACAGAGGACAAAGTGTCATGTTCAAGAGCGACTTGCTACCATTAAAGCTTTGAGGTTCTCCCAATTTTTCCCCAGTCATTTCTGACCAGTACCTCTTTATTTTTGTCAAGCTTGAGGAGGATAACATATGCTTGTTCTATAACCTGCCCTTCGGGCAAGCCCATCGCTATGTTTTAACGAGCCTAGCGATAGGGAAACTCATTCTCGTCTAAAGACAAGTTTGTCGCTATTTAATCATTTTAACGAGTCTAACGACATGGAAAACTCGGTCCTTTTCTTTTTTTAGAGAGTCTGAAAAGGTACAGAAAGTTAACTCTAAAATTCCTTTTTCGTCATCTAATCCCTTAAGTCCGAAAAAGTATAAAACAATACAGAAGGGATGAATTTTCGATAACTTTAACGAGCCGAATAAAACAAGCGCTCGACCTTTTTGTGCAATAATCCCTCGGGTCCAAAAAAATTAAAATCTACGGAGGGATAGCTCTTCCGGTCCTTTTAACGAGCTGGAAGGCCAAAACTCGGCAAACTTTTCATATTTTACGAGTCAGATGAAAAGAGCTCAAAGAAGACTCGTCTTTTGAGGAACGAGTGATAAACAGGGATAGCAGCAGATTCCAGGTACATGTTGGAATTTTCCAATCACGGTAGTGTCACAAGGATGGCTAGGTGAAATCACTCTTCGCAGCTGTTCCTCAAAATAGGTAAACAATCATATGGAGGTGAACGATTGGCCAAATGGAATGGAGGTGGCGGGTGCAAACACGACCAAGGCTTTTTATGGCTAATAAATTTACGATCACAATGGTTATTTACCGGGGTATGTTCATTTTTTAATGAGCTTGACTGCTCAATCTTATGTTTATTTTTTAACGAGCATGAACTATGTACTAAAACTGCTCGGATCTCGCTTTTCTATTTTTTAACGAGCATAAATTCCGCGGTAAAACTGCTCGATAATACCAGTCATAAGATAAGAAATGTCTCCTGCAAGATTCCATTTTTTATAGAGCTCGCACCTCACATAAGCTATGCTCCCACTCCTCCTTTCTTTATGCAAGTTCGGAAACGGCTAATCCCAAAAACAGATAAATAACCGCTCTTAGCTTGCACTCCAAAAGGTTTGCATGCCCCCAGGTATAAAGTACAATTTCAAGGCTGCCCCTACTTATCTGATAAAACATTTGTTTCAAAGGGTGAGGCTTGCCTCTTTCTGGTTACCCAAAGATTGTTTTGTTAACACCATCAAACGAAAACATTTCCTCGGCACCGTCTACCGAAGTAGACAATGGTGAATGACCTTTGTCAAACAAGTAACCTTGACAAAAGAATCCTGTTCTAGAACAACCCCTCTTCCTTCCACGGACGGGGTACGGACTAGTCATATTCTTTCGTGGAAATTCTACCTTATACCCAAGGTTTCTTCTGCCCAAAGCAGACCAGGATGCATGCCCCCTGGGTTCTAGTCCCATCTTTCCGAATCACTCGCATTCATCGGGAAGGAGGACTGGGGGTGGAGACATTTCTTTGGTGAATAGACCATTCAGGGTTGGTATTTGACTATTTGCGATGCGTGATCCCGGAAATGAAAGTTGGTCTACGAGCTTGACCATTCTTCCTTCGTGTGGAAAACACATTACTCTAAAGAGTGAGGAGACTATAGCTCCCATGCAATATATATAGTCTCGTCCAAGGAGTAGGTTATAATCCAAGGGTCCTTGAACGACCATCATGTTCATTTGAACGGTCTTCCCTTTCAATGTAACAGGCACATTGGGGAGGATCCCTAACAGTCGACTGGTTCCTTTATCAAAACCCGAGAGATTTCTTATCTTAGGCAAAAGCTCCGGGGAACCCAATGCTTTCCAAGCAATAGAGGAAAGGATACTCACAGATGCCCCTTCATCAATGATAGTTCCAGCCATTACCATTCTGTAAATTTGGACTATGATTCTGAATGGTACACTGGCCGGCAACCGGGGTCTGCCTAGTTGGTTCCAATCAAAGGACACAACCAAGTTGCTTGGTGGTGGGACCAAATACACGGTCGGATATGACCCTGATGATGTTCCTTCCTGCGATAAAGGAATGGGCGCATTGCCCTGATGCTCATCAGAGTCGGTGTTGATGAAAAGAATCTGGATGGTGTCATCCTTATTCTCTTCAGTGAGGGTGTCATTTGAAGATGAATCTTCCTTGACGGTGTCATTTGAAGATGAAACCTCTGAAGGCGGAACCGGGTCAACTGTCGTTTCGACCTTTGGACTTTCGTCCGGTCTGGATTCAGTAGGTTCATTTTCAATGACTGACACTTCAGCTGACCACTTGAGCGGACCAGCTATATTTTCAACCAATGAAGGACTTGGCACGAGTTTTTTGTATCCAGGAGGAAGTCTTAACGGTGAAACCGATTGATCTTCCAAAACTCTCTTCGCTTCGTCTAAGAAGGGACAACGGTGGATGGCGTCATTGCCTTCACACAGTCTGCAGGGGGATCTTGATCCCCCTCTTTGTCTTGAACCTTCACTTTCGCTGGTTGATGGTAAGCATTCAACATGGCTATCAGAGGTTGATGCTCCCGAATTGTGCAAACGAGGGGACAAGTCCCTTAGTATCCGGGGAATACAGAGACAATCTCTATGGAAGTGGTCTCCTCTACATATGACACATGGCGATTTAGGCCCGGTCTGTGCTGTGTGTGGATTTTTGTCAAATGTCTTTTGCTTGACCCCAGTCGCCTTAGGCTCCTTCTTCTTCTTCTCTCTCTCCTTCTTCTTCATGGGAGCTTGGCTTTTTCCAACTCTACCTTGCGAAGATGAAGGATTAGAGGAAGAGTTATAGGAAGTAGAAGGCTGGTGGACAACTCTAGACTCATCTAACTGTTGACTCGACTGTTCAGGAACCATGGTGTTCTGAACTACATTGGTTGAGAATAGCCAAATAGGCAGGCCAATTGTCAGTCCTGGAAGCGACAATGTGGCCATGTGGGGCGCACCAACTTCTCCCCAAGAGGAGAAAGGACTAGGATTTCCATCTTGTGGAATTCCTTGGTTGGGGCGTTCCATGTTCTCAACCTACAGATCAACGCAGGAATAGGAGGTGATTATGTTCCGTTTAAAATAAATTTTATAACGACGCTTTAGACACAACTTGCTTTTTCACTTTTTAAGAGTCGAGAAAAAGCTAAAGATGACTCTAGTCTCCTTCGATGTTTTAACGAGCCCGAAGTGGCAAATGCTCAGATGGACTTTTTCAGTTATAGAGTTTGAAAAAGGCCAAAAGAAACTGCTCTGGAGATCTAGGCAGAGGGCGTGCCAAACTTTTCACAAACCACAGAATACGTTTTACGGTACGAGTGGTCGATCTTCGTGAATGCTGTGTTCACTGCATTGCGATCAGTAGGGTGGCCGACACGGTTTCCTATGGATAAAGGCTTTATTCCTATAGGGGTCTCCCAATATATACGCGACGGTACGTGGGAGCACAAGTCCGTATTGATACTTATCGCTTCACCGTGGAGGAATCACCCAACCACTCGACGCTAAGATATCACGTTTAACGACGCCGGAACACGTCTCTAGCTTAGACCTCTATGTGTTTGCGTTATGTTTCAATGCGTTGTTATGTAAATTCAATTTATTTTAAGGTTGATCTTGTTTAGCAGTTTGCCTTTATAGATCACCACGAGATGTACGATAACACTCCTAAATGCAGTCTAAGATGATAAGCAAGCTTTTCAATCTTTCAACTTTGAAAATCTTAACTACTAAGGGAAAAGAAAGACAACATCTTTTCACACAGATCATAGAGCACACACTAATGCACTTTTTCCTAAATCAACATGCAAGCTATCAAAATGTACATGCACAATGCAGGTATTTCTTTTCTCTTTCTTAATGTTTGTGCAATACAAAAAGAAAGCTGTTGTATAATTTTGAATTCAATTTCAAGTGAAAACAAACAAGCTTGTCCAAAATCAAAAGACACCTTAAGATTTACTTGTTTCGACACTAGAAATATATAAATTCAAACCATGTGACGAAAGCAAAAGCTCAATCAGCTATGAACAACAAACAAACTAACTCTTAAGATCAAAACGACACTTTATCACAGGTCTAGATCCAAGAGGCCACAGCAAGACTAGTTCACTTTCGTTATGGGAAACTGCAAATGATATAAGAAATACACAAAGAACAAATACAGTTTCTTTATACAACCGAGGCGGAATAGTGGCAAGGAAAGTTGGTTTCAGATAGGTACATTGACTGGTAACAGGCTGCAAAAACAAGGGTGAAAACAGGGCAAGAAACAGCAGGAAACCCCAGTAGCACAAGGCAAGACTGGTTCAGCGCAGGTAGTACACTGTCAGTTTGACATTCAGCGCAGGTAGCCCCTTCGGGAACTGCGCTGAAATGCAGACAGCCTTCACACAGCCTGCACTGAAGAACGAAACTTTCGTTTCTCTTGGTTTCCGGGTCACAGATTGCTCAAAAATTCACAGTTTTTGGCCAAATCAGAAGCTATCAGTCAAATACACACTAAGGGATGAAAAGGAGGATGAAAAGCTATCACTAAGAGCTGTTCAGAGTCCTTGTGGATTAGCTCTTCAAATCATAAACATGCCCAGAAACTGAGCTAGAGTAGCTGCCCTCTACTTTGCATTTGAAAGATCCAAATGCAGTTCGATTCGGTACTCCCTGTGTTTATGAAATGAATAGCAAAAACACAAACAACCAACAAGATACGTTCCCCAGTGGAGTCGCCAATTTGTTGTTGGGAAAAGTATCCAATACGGAATGACCCTATCCCACTCTAAGGGTGATAGTACCTCAGCAACAATCAAAGCAAAGCTATTCGAGATTACTTCTTTACGAGATGTAAGAGAGGGGAGAAAGAGATCCACTAACCATTGTCTTCCGCTAATGATTGATCCAATCTTCTCTCTTTGCTGCTTGCTCCCAGCTCCTTGCTCTTTCACTGGCCCAGCTACGCCAAGATCCTGCAAAATGGCAAGAGAGGGAAACTACAAGAAGCATACATTCATAATTGATTCAAGGATTAGAATAAATCAAATACACAAGTATAGCAATACACCATTGAGACACATGCATATAGAAGAACCTCAAATGCTTTATTAATGGAAGAAGTAAAGTTCTGAGAGTGTTACAACCATAAAAGGTCCAATCCAGCAACACCTCCCAGCAGAAAGAAATCTCCTCTTCACCTCCTTCAAGCAAATCACCCAATAGTTCTATACTCAAACCAACAGCACTTCCTTACATTCACAAGATTCCCGCCCATTTAGACCTCATGAGAGAGCTCTATATATAGGAGTTTTGGAGAAAGGATGAGTCAGCTTGAGCTTGGCATGGAGTTGACTAGTGTCCTCTCCCACTTTAGTTATTCTTCAGTTCTTGAGTCCACTTGGAGGTTCTTGCTTCCACTTGGAGATCTAGATCCTCTTACTCATCACAAGGCGAATTCCCTGATCCAAGTGTCATTTTGGAAGCTTCCTGGGCATTGACACCTTGAAGAATGACTGTGCCACTTGGCCAAACTCACCCAGCGCAGGTAGTCTTCATTAAAGTTGACATTCAGCGCAGGTACAGAGTGGAGCAGTTGAAATTCAGCGCAGATGCTCAGTGGAGCAGTTGACATGATCCAGAATTAGCTTGTTTTTTAGTGTTTTCAGGTGGAGAACTGATATTTAGTGCTGTGGTTTGCTGACCTTGTTCCTCTAGGGGAAGGAACAACATGTTTAGGGACTTTGGATCCCTTAGATTATTGACATTTCATGCTTCATGCTGTAAGGCACAAAAATGTCTATAACACTATGCCTCATAATAAGAATGTCCTAACATCCTCAATCTTGGCATGCATTAAACTGCATGGGGGCAATCATCCCACATCGATAATTAATGCATTCATTGTTATGGGGTGGTAAGAATCACATCGATAATGAAATTTTATTATATGTAGGCTCTAATGCTTGACAATGCCCACACCATAGTGGATATATCTACTAAGAACAAAAAATTGTCAAACAAAGAAATGTAGATTGATTGATGCTTATGCAAAAAGACATCTTTGCCTCATAAGAAGAATGTCCTAACATCCTCAATCTTGGCATGCATTAAACTGCATGGGGGTAGTCATGCCACATTGATAATTAATGCATTCATTGTTATGGGGTGGCAAGAATCACCCCCTAAACTGCATTCAATCTTGGCATGCATTAAACTGCATGGGGGTAGTCATGCTACGTTGATAATTAATGCATTCATTCTTATGGGGTGGCAATAATCTACCTGATATCTTTCAATCAAGTACTTTGTATAATAACAAAACATTTTTTAGTTAAAGGTCTCTCTATTGATAAGAAAATTTAAGTCATCTAAACACATTATAAGTTCACATTAACATATTTTCTTATTACAAATGGAGTCTTTTTGTTGGCCTTCACATTTAATTGAGGAAATTAGTTTTGGTATCACTTATATTTATTGCATGATATTGATTTTGGCACATATTAACAATTAGATGAGGTGATTAAAGTTGAGAATTATTCAGCCACTCACTTGAAGTTTTAGTCCACAAATCCTTTAGGAGTTTGGGATCCTCCATGAGGAAATTCTTTGAACCTCACTTCACTCTATCATTAGTATAAAAATGAATTTTATTTCTTTCATAGAAAATATTGTTTTAGTATAAGTGGGATGTAAAAATGAATCTCATTCATTTCAGGAAAACAAATATCCGATGTCAACGATGGTGATTCTTTACTTAATTTACAAGCATAAAGTGTCATTGTTTTCTAGTTATGATATTTGTTTTCTTGATGTGTTGATTCCATGTTGGGCCTACTATGGAATTTGGAGCTTAAACTGTAATGAAGTTTGATATTTTATTAGGTGTTTACTTAATTTACAAGCATAAAGTGTCATTGTTTTCTAGTTATGATATTTGTTTTCTTGATGTGTTGATTCCATGTTGGGCCTACTATGGAATTTGGAGCTTAAACTGTAATGAAGTTTGATATTTTATTAGGTGTTTATGTAAATTTCACAGTCAAGGAAAAGTATATCTAAATTTGACGGTAAGAAGTATGAAGTTTGTTATTTGTAGACTATGGCTAGTTTAGTTAACTAATCGAGAAGCTTTAAAAAATCTCTTAAGAACTTCCTGTCATATTGACAAAGATTAAGATTTTACCAATTCCTTAACTAATCTATGAGTTTTTAAAAATCTCTTAATGTCAAGATCTTCCTATCATATTGAAAATATACACGAGATCGATGTCAATATGCCAAGAAGATCAAGCCATTAACATATTTTTAAAAGATCCCAAACTGAACAATGAAGTATTTTATCAAAATATCAAAATGCAGGTTGGAGATATCCGATATTTCATGATTGGATTCTAAATTGAAAAATATCACACAAACAATCTCTATTTTTATAATGAAATGTTTTTCAGAGAAATAAATCTCCTTATACCTTCAGTATATTTTAAATAAAAATTTATACAAAAATATATTGATTCATAGTTAGAATTTGATGTTTGTTGTGAACATGGAATGAATTTTATTATCAAAAAGGTAATTATTATGTGAATTGGTTAATTGTTAAGTATTTTATCAAAATCTCTATTTTTATAATGAAATATTTGTATAAAAATTTATATAAAAATATTTTGATTCATAATTAGAATTTGATGTTTGTTGTGAACATGGAATGAATTTTATTATCATGACGGTAATTATTATGTGAATTGGTTAATTGTTAAGTATTTTATCAAAATCTCTATTTTTATAATGAAATATTTGTCACATAACTATCTCTCTGCGTAAAATTTAAACTGAAAAGAAAAAATAAATTAAATTAAATTAAATTAATAAAAAATAAAAATAAAATATAAATAAATAAATAAATCACACAAACAATCTCTATTTTTATAATGAAATATTTTTCAGAGAAATAAATCTCCTTATACATTCAGTATATTTTAAATAAAAATTTATACAAAAATATTTTGATTCATAGTTAGAATTTGATGTTTGTTGTGAACATGGAATGAATTTTATTATCATAAAGGTAATTATTATGTGAATTGGTTAATTGTTAATTAGTCAGATTTGAGAGATTTAGGTCAATTAAAATAACTTTTACTTTAGTGTTTGGTTGAGATATTTTCTCGACGAATTGATTGTATAATTAAGATAAAACCTATATGGTTGTATTTATAATATTTATATGTGATGTTCAATAAAATACAATATAAATTTTGAACATTATTTAAAAAAAAATCACACAAACAATCTCTATTTTTATAATGAAATATTTTTCAAATAAGTAAATTTCTTTATACATAAAGTGTATTTTAAATAATAATTTATACAAAAATATTTTGATTCATAGTTAGACTTTGATGTTTGTTTTGAACATGGAATGAATTTTATTATCATAAATGTAATTATTATGTGAATTGGTAGATAACCCAACATTGAAAGTGAGCATAGGTGAAAGGGTAAAATCTTCTTGGAATTAAGAGGTTATGTGAAAATTTGTGAAAACATTTCATGGTTAAATCAACTCTACAATGTTAACTAAAATTTAAATATTTTTTTCCAAACTAAAATTGAAATACATTTATCTATAAATTTATTATAATTTTGAAATAAATAATAATTTATAAGCTTTGAATTAGTAGAATAATTTTCTTATAATCTTTACCCAGCTAGATAACCCAACATTGAGATTGAGCATAGGTGAAAGGCTTAAATCTTCTTGGAATTAAAAGATTATGTGAAAATTTGTGAAAAAATTTCATGGTTAAATCAACTCAATGTTTCTTTTCAACCAAGATATGAAAATAAAATGCTAGAGACAAATAACTTGTAAAATTTCATAAATATCAAGGTAAATTTAAGATCGTGTAAATTTAGTCAGTTTTTTATTAAAATATTATAATTGCAATTCTTCAGCGTAAAACTTAAACTGAAAACACACTCACACAAACAAACTCTTTTAAAATTATAGGATAAACAGATATCCACGCTGTAAAGTTAAAACAGTGGGTAACAAAACCTAGAGGTGAATTATGTACATCCACAGTTTTTGCCGATAGAACACATGACTAAACAGAGCATGAGCCCAGCGGTTTAAAAAAAAAGGGTGGGGCGGCTAATAAGTTTCCAAAAAAGCTAACCATCGATACAAGGCATAAATATCTCTTTTCCAAATAGATAAATATGAGAAGTAGAGTAAAAAACCGGTTTACCTCTGCTCTCTTTTAATATCTCTTTTCCAAACAGATAAATATGAAAAGTAGAATAAACAATCGGTTTACCTCCTTCCTGTTGATATATCCCCTACCCTTCTTTCATCGATTTCAATTCTTTCGTGCCTGTTCTCTTTATTTCCAAAACTGCGAATACATTAGCTGAAATCTGCAGTTTGTTTTTGTGAAGCCCTGCCATGGGAGCAGTTCACCCCTGCCATGGGAGCAGTTCACCTGATTCATGCTTCCAGAGCGTTAATGTTGTATGTGTTGTATTTCCGTTGAAAGAACTCAGTCTTGTGACACTCTTGTCCTCCATTACTATACAAGCAGGAAATTAAGTCCCCAAAATTGAAGTAATGGGACACTCTTCGCGGCAGTGTCTGCAGACAGTGTACAATTTTCATCTCATAACAGTTGTTGCGATGAAAATAAAACCAGTGACGCAGAGAACTCTTGCCAGGTGTCATACTGTGCAGATGCTCAATGTGAAAAATCAGAGATATACTACAACAAAAACCAAACAGAATAAAAGAGAAATTAGTACTTGCCAGAACACAGGACTCAAAAAAATTCAATTTCGAACGGTATATAAATACCCTCACCATGCTTTGCGCAGTACAAAAATGGAGTTGAGACTAAAACTAGCCAGTGCAAAGCTTGCATAACTGTAACATGCGATGAATATGAAGACAAAGATAGCAATGTCACACTAGCATGTCTTTGCCATTCTATTAAATTGCCCTACATATTGTGCTGTCCTGGACTCTTTCCGTCTTCCTGCAGCGCGTTGAATATCTTTGTACCAGATTATAACTGAATGCCAGATTTTAATTTGATCATTGTACCAAATTATAATGGAAAATACCCAATTTTAATCTGATGGTAGACGTTATTCAACGTCCCACAATTGTACATGTGGCATCATAGGTAATTCATTTCACAACGGAACGCCTTACGGCGTAATTAAAATGGTAACAATAAATTATTGTAAAAATATGTAATTTATGTAAGTGAATTTTAGGCTATTAATTTAATATAATTATTAAAATAAACAAAATTGCTTTAAAATTATTCTTTACGGTAAAAAAAAAAAATTTTAAGAGAAATATTTATTTTTTAATTATAATTAATATATTATTTTAAATTAGAGGTAACAAGAGGGGGGAGGTTCTCTACAGCTTCGAGGAGGACAAAGTGTTCATAGGGCTTGGTCATATCACAAATAATCAAATAGAAATATATAATTTCTATGAGGGACTTTTGTTAGCCAAAGAACATCAGGTGGACACACTTATGGTTATGGGAGATTCTCTCTTAATTTTGCATCATCTAGTCAAAGTCTCCCTCCTAAATGATAAATCTATGGAAAACATCATGAAAAAAATCAGGGAAATTGTGGAAGATATCTCATCCAAAAAGTATTTCCATGTCCTAAGAGACTTCAACAGAGAAGTAGACAAGTATGCTAACGACAGGTGTAAATTGAAGATAGGTGAATTAAAGATTAATGGCCAAATCAAACCGACTATAATTCCCTAATAGCTGGTGAAATCAACTAAAAAATGATTAGTTAAATCGATTGATACAAGAAAATAGAAAAATAAGGGGCCCAAATGACTTCATGGCATTCCCAAGGAAACACATGCATGCATACAAGTCGTCATGAAATATTCCATAATCAATTAGTAGCATTATGTGTTTTAAATTGTGTTTTTTTGGGGTAGTTTGTAAGGTATCCACCTACAATTCCGTTTTTTTCTTATTCAAATATATTTTTCTCGGGAAAATCATGTATTCCTATTGAAAAGAAGAAAACAATTAGAATTCTTTTATGAATTATCTTAGTAATGACTAAAGTATTTGCTACGAACCAAAATGCATAATTATCCCATACAAATATATATGAAATCACTAAATTTTATTTATAAATAATAATGTTATATATATATATATATATATATATATATTTATTTTATATATATATATATATATATATATATATATATATAATAATTGTTGGCACTAATAAATTAAGAGATTTTTAAAAATATTATTTATTAGAAGTAATTTAATGTTAATAATTTCATTGTAAAAAATATTAATCTTGTTTAAATTCAATACAACTTCATAGGTTTTAAAATCTCTAATTTTAATTAATGTAAAATTATCACTTAAAGAATAAATATTAATAGCTAGGATATTATTTTTTTATTTAAAGGAAATAAAGTGTGAGGTGTGGGGAAATTTTTTTCCCTTAGAGTGGAAATTGGGGATTTTAACAAAAAAAATTTAAAGATTATTTCTATTTAGTTGTTTTTTTCTAGTTCTTTAATAGTCATTGGAGACTTTCTAATTATAATAAGGCACATGACCAAAGAATGAAATGCCAAATATCTTTGATTAGAAGAAATCTTGGGAAGGATATGATCTAATATAAGCATCAATTATCAAGTGGAATGGTACCATCTAAGAAGGAAAAATAATATTGTGGTATACCTGCAAGCCAATCAAGAAATAAGTTTAAAAAAAAATATGTTTTTCATTTAACAACTTAAATTATGATCAAACTATCCCCTAATCAGGAGCTTAAGCCAAGAATCATGTCACAAAAGACCCACAAATACCCATTTCCATTAGGTTACAACATGTAGTATCATTGGAAGACATAAATCCACCACCTCTTCCCATGATGGCTATATCTTTCCCCACTCATGTTAACCAACTCACCCATCATCTCCCATGCTACTTCCATGCCATATTACTACAAGCAACCATGGAGGAAGATGATTCATAATTGTTCTTAGAAAATACCCTTTGTCACTTAGAAAATTTAATTGACCTCTAGAAATAACACAGGTTGGAATCCTCCTTTCAGTTTTCCTCTCTAGTTTCTTTTCTCAAGGGAGACCCCCCTAATCTCTACAAGCAACGTACAAGTATTCATTGATTATGGGGAGCTGCAAGCCACCTATAGTTCCATTAGTGATCATGAGTCGAAGATAAAGGAATTAAAGCAAACTTTTTTTAGGTAAAAGTTTGCCTACTCAAGCTTGAAGGAAACTCGAGTTTGGATGTAGTTATGTGTATTCTTCTACAACACAATTACAAGCTAGACTCCTTGGAGTGTGTGGTGCAGGAGCAAGTGAAAAATACACATCCCTCTTCAGATTTGTTACCCACCTCTCTGCCTCTGGGTATGGATAATTAAGTTATTAGTCCATTGCATTCAATTACTATTTTAATGGGAACAAAGAATGAGAATGTTTCAAAGGTTCATAGTGGTGCAGAGGCGCCTTTTAAATAAATTTTCAGCTATATGTAGTCCTCTTTTAGATATTTTTTTGTAACGTTGCTTCAATTATCAATTAAATTTGTATGATAAATAATATGGACTCTACAAATTAAAATGAGAATAAAGATATTTGGAATTACTTAGCTTTAGATATTGATGTCCGACATTGTAAGAAGATTTTGATCTATATTACCTCCGGAAGTTTTGGCCACAAGCTTTTTTATTAATTATGGCAATAGGTGTTACCTTTTGAAATTGTTCATTGTGTACCTTCGTCTACCCTTTTTCCTTGGTCCACCATATCATTTGTTACACTTTCAACTGTTGATCCAAAATGTGTGGTTTCTACTGCCGATTTTACAGCTCCTTGTTACACATAGCAAGGTTTTATTAAATGCGCAATTTTAGTTGGTAGTGCCTTCTTCTGCATAGCAAGGTTTCGGCCATCGAGAACAGTTCACCATATGTCGCGTATGGATTGGAGTGAAGAAAAGATGAAGCATATAATGTTGTTGATATGATTTGAAGCCCTAACTAATGTATCTATTTGTCTTCTTGCTATCTTGCTTCCCGTAGCTTAACAAATGCGCTGCCTTCAGGAATTGATGCTTATAAATTGGTGATCCCAATTGGAACAAGTGAAATTTTATTTTAAGCACAATATTAGGCATCATACTCATTCAACAAGTCCTTTGTTAATAATTCTTCGAAGTGTCAAAATTATATTTTAACCTTGGTAGGTTAATCATATCGCATTTGTGGTTGGAGTGAATCAAAGGTGAACTCTGCAATCCTGTTTTATTTATGATTTTCTAGTCCTTGGTTGAAGTGAAGCAAAGGCGAACCCTGTAATGTTGTTCGATACTATTTGAAACCCTAACCAACTTATCTATATGACTTCTTGCTATCTTATTTCCAGCATCTTAGTAGTGCACTACCTTATGATATCGATGGGGAATTGATGATTATCAGTTGGTGATTGACATTGGAACAAGTGCGTACTTCTAGCTAATTGGAAAAAAAAATTGTTTGTGCTATTAGTATAGACATTATATCAACTATTAAACTATCTCTCGTATATTTTCCACTTGTGGGCATGGTTCATTGGAGGAACCAATAATTCTTTAACATTCTTTTGTGTTTTAGATGCAAAGCTAGAGACAGAGGTGGTTAACAATGTTGAGGGGGAAGAGAGAAGGGCGATAGCACCTCAAGAAGCTTGCAATTGTATTACAAATGTGGTGTAGGATGTTGTAAGGAAGATGGAAGTTATTGCATAGGAGAAAGCTCGTGTTTTCAAAAAGGCATGCCCTAAATTAGATATGTTTGATAGGGAACTTGAAGATAAAAGATGAGAGCTTGCAGAGTTGCAATTTGAGAGGAAATGTAAAAATCAACAAATGGAGGAAATGGATTCTATTGTTCGATTAAAATAGGTCGAGGAAGATATGTCCCAACTCAAGGTTAATGAAGCTAGACTAGAGGCAGACAAGTTGCAATGCATTGCACTCACAAAATAAAAAAGTAGAGGAATATGTTAGAAGATACTCAAAATTATGACTAAATGAGGTTGAAGTAGAGAGAAGATATCTATTTGAAAAAATTCAACTTCGGGAACATTCACAATGACAGTTAGACCCCTCCCAAATGCTCATGTTGTGCAAAATACAAGATTTGCTCAAAACTGTATATGATGTTCCCAAGACAGAACCACAAAGTCAAACAAATCATTCTGGATCCATTCCTTATAATAAGGAGTGAAATTTGGTGAAATGTTTATTTGAAAGGACATTTTAGTGGGATATTGATAAGTAGGACCTCTATAGAGTCCCTTTTCAGAGTTGTCAAGTTTTTTGAATGGAAGTTGAAATAGTATGTATCTTACACATGTTAAAAAAACATTTATTAATGATATTATGATGTAAACCGAAATCTATAATTAGATACCTATGTGGGATCTATAACCCTACTTGTGAGATGCCTATCCTATTCTTTTTTTTGTTATTCTTGTGCATTAGGGAACCATGAGAATATAAAAATGATTCATTTTCCAAACCATATATTCATTCTTTTGCACTAGATTGGTGCATCTTACCAGTATTCATGTCTTACGTTGGGTGACCATTCCCTTTCAATTTCATTTTTTACTAGTTCAACCATCCACAACATTTTATTGTAGCTACCTCACCCAAACATTAAGTGTCTCAAACATTGAGGCTAGTGGGAAAATGACACCCTGTGCTCAGATAAAAAACCAATTCATTGTTATTATTCTTATCTTGTTTCCATTTTGAGCATGGGATATGGAATAGTTTTTCTAAGTTATGGTGTCGAGTTTCAATCCATAAGTGTTTGTCAAAAAGTATTAAGTTATTTTTGAACCTTAAGTTTAGTTCTCTGAAAATAAAAAATAAATGATAAAATTGAAATTTTTTCTGCTAATGTTTTGAATCATCAAGTGTGGTTCATCATTCATTTATTTTTTAAGATGAATCATACTTGATAAATGTCATCTATGAAAAAAAAATCAATGTGATATATTTAGAAGAAGAAACTCAGATCATTTCAAATCATTAAAGCTTCAATTTTAGAATGTGTGTGTGAAAAGTTTTACTAATTCCAAAAGATTTTATGATGAATTTCCTTCGCACGCCCTAAGAAGGATATTGAGTATTCTAACCAATGGTTATTGCAAATGAATTTGTATATACTGAAAATGAATTTCCTTCGCACACTCTAGGAAGGATATATAGCATTCTAACTGGTGGTAATTGCAAATGACTGTATATAGTTAAAAGAAGAAAGTGAGGAAAAGGGGTCGTTTTTCAATTTGAATGATCCTCAACTAGGGGTTCCAAAAAAATATGCCCTTTTGTAATTTTTGATATAGCCAAGCTGAGATGCAACGTCTAAATTGTAAAATTATTCACCAATTTAAGCAAATATTTAATTACTAAATGTCTCATCTTGAATTTGAATTTAGAAATGTAAAAACCTAATGTTAAGTAGCAAAACAATTTGAATGGGCTGAAATACATTGTGAAAGTTAATGCAGGGAGTGATCATATTATATGCTATATCTCTTATCGGTGCCTGATATTTAAAATGACACAAATTAAAGTCTGATATTGGTCACTATTGTACTTGAGCCTAGACACCGAAGTAAAAAACCTTGACAACTGTAGGATTTTTATTCTTCTCAAAATATTAGTTTTGGATAAAAATTTCTTATGAATTTACTTGTTTCCTATATTTTCAGAGTATGCATATACAATACAAGTGACTACTATTGGAAATGTCTATAGCTTTGGAGTGATCTTACTTGAAACTCTCACTATCTGGTTCCCAGTAGAGGAAGCCTTTGGTGAGGGAATGGATTTGGTCAAATGGGTTCACAATGCATCTTCCAAGAAAGAGACTCCTGAACAGATTCTTGATGCCAAGTTGAGCACAGTGTCCTTTGCTTGGAGACAACAAATGCTTGCAACACTCAAAGTGGCCTTGCTTTGTACTGACAACACGACAGCCAAAAGACCCGAAATGAAAAAGGTGGTTGAGATGCTTCAAGAAGTAAATCAAGGTGCATGATGAAATACTTTGCTGCAATTTTTCCCTATCCAATATCACTGTCTTTTCTTGACATTTTGGTCACTTTTTCCTGCTTCCTTTCTTGATGATCAACTACTACTTTCAGTAGCACATGAAGAGAGAGGTCTGTAATGTTGTACATCTCTGATATGGAAGCATATAAGTAGATTAAAATCAATGCCATGAGGAATGGCTACATGATGTTGCAGATTGGAATAATGTCTAATATTTATGGTTTATATTTCACAAAATATGGAGTGTAGTTGAAAAGTGCATCTTCAATATTATAATTGTAATTTTTCTTTCTTAGCTTTGTTTGGGATATCTTCAACTACCATGGTAAAGACACCCAAAACTTTTGGACAGACCATTGGGGAATACTCTGGAAGGTGAATATGTGAGACCTTGGAAAACTCCTTGCCTTTTGTGTAAAGGAAAATTAGTGGAGGAGATCATTTATCCTTGGGGCATTTTCTCTATGCATTATGAAAGCAACCACTCGTCTTGCAAGCATTCTCACTTGACAAGCAATAAAAATCCTAAAATCCAAGGTTTCCAAAATATACTCAGTAAAAAATACATTTGCTTCTTATTAATTGAATGTATTGGAAATTTTTAGTGTTTTGATACCATGCACAAGAGTCCTTTGTCTCAGTCATGAATATATGTTTGATCTTATTATTCAATTAAACAAGCTCATGTTGCAACAGTTATGTTGTATAAGACAACACCTATTATGCATGAAGAGAGATTGTTTTTCTCTTATAGCTCATATCAATCAGATTTTGCAAAACATATATATTTTGTAGTGTATTGCTCAAGTATGCCACACAAAATCGTGGAAGTGAAATGTATTATAGATTTTATTACAAGATGGATAGAAGCATTTAAAGTTTCTATTTAGAACATAGAGCAAGACAATCCAAACAACATATAGTTTGTGCATCAACCAAAAAGGATAAGAGAAAAACAAATATCAATGGCTAATTTTGTGCTCATTTTTAATCCTTAATACTTGAGCTCAACCGAGAACCTTTGGATAATGGAAATCTATTCCTTCAAATCACCCATGGACCTATCCATTTATATAAGAATCTGCTTTATTTCTTAACTATTCAATATAGATCATATTCAAAGCATCAAAATAAACATTGTTTATCATCGTTGACATGTTTATATCATGTTTTTGTTAATTTATGTTCATGCTTTGCAAACAATAAATAGGTGAATCTATATGTAACATAGTTTCACGATGTTCTATGGATATGTTTACTCCAAAGGAAGCGAGTTTTTTTCATTAAGAGGATAGGTAGCAAGGCATACCATTTTTTTGAAAAATATTCACCTAGTTGGGGTTGGTTGTCTTCTTCTTTTTTCCCCATAGATTGGGGTGTGGGTAATTGTTATTTTTAATTAAAGTTTTGAAACTTGTTATAATTTAGTTTTTTTTTTTTTAATATTTACTAGCAATTTTTTTAATATTTGCTAGAATTTGTCTTTAAATGTGCAAAGGTATACCGAAGGAATAAAATATTTGGTAAGAAATTCTCTCCATAAACAAATTGCACTTCTAAATGCATCCACATATGGTATATCAAACTCTCTAATGCAAGTGCTACGAGTCGAGCCCATTGTTCACATCGTATGCATGAGCACAAAGTGTTGATAGATCTTTCCCCAATTGTGTCATGCCCTTTTATCTGTCTTTTCTCTGCCACATGGTGCTGTCAGTCCTAGATTGAAAACCCAAGTACAATTTTTTCAATTTAACATTCTTATCGGTGTCACTTTGCACCTTTTGGGGAAATTGCTAGTATATATATGTTTCAACTTTTGCAAAAAAGGAGGATTATTTTTTATTTAAATTAATAATGATCTTAATTTTATATTTAAATATGTTTTAATTAAACTATGCGTATAATACTTTTATAATTATTTTTAAAATACATTCTATGATGGGAGTGGTGGGCCAGGATGAAAATGGGTTCAGAGGGGGCACCCGCTGCCCCACCAACTTTCCATGTCATTAATAGGGGGGTGGTGTGGCCTTACCCCCCGACATGAGGTGTGTGAGGAGTAATTGTGTCATTTTGTGGAGTGCTCTATCCTGGATCTTCATTAATTGTCTACATTGATGGGAGGGAGTATGATCCCTATCAATGTAATTTCTTTGGTGCAAGTGGGATTTTGAGTTCCTCTCTAGAGCAAGGAAGGGGGCTATGGTGGTGTTTATCAAACCAGATGCTAGAGCTAGAGATGGGGAGACCTTATATTATATTGGAATGTCTAGGACAACATGGCGTTATGAGATTACAATGCTTGTAATTCCCTAGTTTTTTGTGCTATTTGAGGAGAGGTGTGTCATGTTGGCACTAGAAATGCTAGTGAATTGGTAGATTCAAGCCTCATGGTGGTTGTCTGACTTGATGTTGTTGATGTTCATTGGAGTTGTTGGGGGTGCAACCCGGGTTCTCTATCACTGAATTACTATCTTTTGGTGTGTACTTGCGGGTTTCTGTGGGTAATTTTTCTTTATCGGGCCAATATTTCTATTTCATTACTTTTCTCTACCTTTTGAATTGAGTAGCCTTCTTCAAAAAATTTGTGAATGGGTTTGGATTTTCTTTGTTGTTTCTAAGTCGAGGGACACTTTTATCTAGGGAGAAGGTTTTTATCTTTGGTTTCTTTTCTCCTCCTCTAAGGGGACTATGGAAATTTTCTCTTGACAAAAAGTTTAGGAGGTGGGGTTGGTCTCGAACCTTTAATTATCGTCTATTGTTTGGTCAATCTATTGGTATTTTTGGCAGATTAGTTTATAGAGTGAGGGGATAGGTTTTCCTAAGCCTTTCATTGTTTCTTTCGACTCGGAGGGTTGGTCACTGAAGTCAAAATTCTGGTACTGGTGGGGTTTATTTCTTTGTCATTATATTGAGTTTATTCTTGTGGTGGTTACTATGCCTTTCCAAAGTGTAAAGGGGCATTATGGGGTTGATGGGCGTGGCCAGTCCAAACAACCACATTCCCAGTCACAGGAATAGGAGGCACCAATTTCTTATTGGTTAGCTACCTCTTCTAGTACTCGGGTGGAGAACAAGAGACTCGAGACCTGACAACACAAGAATGACAAGTTTATTCTAATTCAAAACTCCTTTAGGAGGTATCCCATTAGCTTCTTGACCCTGGTCACACTAGGGGAAGAAGGATTCAGTACATGCATTTTCTTACTCTTCATTGCAAAGTGAAGACCCTATTAGGGCATGTAATCAAATAAAAGCATGAAGAAAAAATGACATTATCACCTTTCTCAATGATATTCAATGCAAATAGTGGAAGCAGGGAGAGTTTTTGGATTTCTTAGAAGTTCATATATCCCACATGGAGAGACATATCAAATATTATTTTAATCCTGTAATTTCACCTGGGGTAAGTGTGATGAATCTTACTCCATTTTTATCATTAGACACCTGATTTAGATTTGGTTGTTATGTTTTTGGATTTGTTCCTGAAGGCTTTCTTATATCATCTAGTCTTTTCTATTGTCTTTTTTCCTTGCTCACTTTGTAGATATTTTGTAAGCTTAATATCAGCCAAAAACTCTGTTATCATATATGGTAGAGGGCAATTGGTAATTTTGGAAAATAGTTCAACAATGATGTAATCTGAGTTTCAGAGGAAGTAAAATTCAATTTACATTATCTATATATATATATATATATATATATATATATATATATATAGATATAGATATCTTATTAAGGGTTCCTCAGATGGGGTGATGAGAATAGAGGAGGAAGGGGAGGGCTTCCACCACACCACCTAACCAATAGTCAAAGGGGTGGGCTAGCAAAGCATAATGACGGTAGCGATAGTGGGGCTATACTAGTTATTATGGGGAGCAAGCCACAAAGTAATGGTTCTTGGAAATTAGCAATTAGGCTCAGACATCCACTAGGATTTAAAATAGTTAAACTCAGGCAAGGGATAAATTTGGAAGATAAGAATGGGAGGATCCAAACTATAGAAGTCTCATACCTACAGAGAGATTCCTCAAAGATTGCAACATATCATTGGGAAGGTCAATTTTCTTATAGAAAGAGGATACATTTTAGAGTAGATATTCCACTTACAGAACGAGTCGCTTCTGGGTAGCAACATGATCGAACGTTGGATTTTTTGTAGCTCACGAATAAGAAAGGATAATACTATGTGTTTCACCTAGGTAAAGTCCCTCCTAAGGCTTGACACTCCTATATTTTTTGTGATTACAACCAACTATCTAGAATTCTTAAATAGAAATTCCACTCCCTTACCAATGTGGTTCTGGGGGAACTGAACCCCCACATTGTTGTTTCCCTATTTTCTACATAGGTGTGCCACAAAGAGGGGAAAGGAAAAGGAAATTAGAGAGAGTTTTATTCGTTGGATGCAGTGTTGGTAAGAATAAAATTTTGGAAGGTGGGGGTGTAACCTTTGTAGATTCCATAGACATGGTGTATAAGGGAGTCCCGAATACCAAATACAATGCCAATGTTCTAACGTGGCTCTATCTCTGGCTTAGATTTCATACATCTGGAAATCCAGGGGTGAAACTCAAGGCCTACTTTCTTGACAAGTGTAGCAAGAAAGTCTCAATTTGACTTTGCCTTGGTGAAATTGACAAAATTCGAAATTCAACATTATCAAACAACTTGGATGTATTTAAATTAGGTGACATGGCTCTTGTCACTCAGTTTTCTCAGTAAATTTGACTTAGAGGCATTGGAGTTTAGTTATGCATGTGTGATTGCTAATTTGTAGCAATCTAGTTCAGGTACTTCCAGTTGTATTCAATTAAACTAGTTGGATGTCAGTTGTGTAGTGGGACAATAGTCTAACTCAGTGATCATCCAGTTAACTAATCAATCAACCAAAAGTAGCTAGTGCATGAAGAGAATTCAATTTCCCCTGCTATGTGTATATTCCAAGACAATGTAACATTAATTTTAGACTAGTCTTGTTTGTATATGTGTTGCATGCAGTCAGAGGATCAGACTTGGGAATTGCACAATAAATTGGATGAAAATTCCTAAAACATAAGGGCCTAATTCCTCAGGATTTGCACAAGGGAATTGAGGCTCAAGCAGAGCTAGAAATTGACTAAGTCTGGGTTAGAGCTTCTCATTGAGTAGAGAGATAGGTTATTCACCTGTAGTTTGTGCTCAGAGCGATCAATCAATTGTAATACATTCTCTATTCATTCGATTAATGCAAGAAGCCTTAAGGGGTTTTTACCAGTTGGTTTCCCCCTAAAAAATTTATGTTCTTGTGTATATGATTGATGCATGTTTGTGATTGTTTCTCTAAATTGTGAATTAAATTCCATAGAGCAGTAGAGTATAATTGTGTCTCTTGATTTATATTAAATTTCTTGAGCAGTTTCAATTCTATCACCATATTTCTACATGGTATCAAAGATGGATTCACATTAGAACAAGAATTTAAAAGTTGTTCCTCAGGAAGTTCGAATTTGTCGCTTCAATGTAGCAACATTTCTTTAGAGTTAGGAGAATGACTTTCAACGGACTGAGATTAGAGTATTCCTTGGAACCTAGCTCAAATTTCATTGCATGGAAGGATCGCTTGGAGGCAGTGCTTGATGACAATGAATTGCTGGAATATTTTAAGATATACATTCCAAAACCAGGATCAGTTGATTCCCAAAACCTAGCCCAATAGAAGAAAGATGTAGCCAAGGAAAGGAGAATAATATTAGAGGGAATGCGAGACCACATTGTCTCAAATATCCATGGGAAAGAAACTCCTTTCATAATGTGGAAGGCACTGACAAAGCTATTTGATAATATAAATGACCATAGAAAACTAGCCCTCAAAGACAATCTTCGAAACATCAGGATGTAGAAGAATGATAATATTTCTCAGTATCTCACCAGATTTACACAAGTTCAGGTAGAGCTTAGAGGGTTTGGTGTGAATGTTGCAGAAGATGACCTGGTCAACCTATCTCTTCTAGGCCTTCCTAAAAGTTGGCATAACTACTAGGACTTGGTGAACAGGAGGGAGAAATTACCGAATTGGGAATGCTTGTGGTCTGATTTGGTACAAGAAGAGATCAAGCATAATACTAGAGGTTGAAATTCATCCAAGGGAGAGGATGAAGAAAATTTAGAATTGGGTGGAAAGGGAAAGAATGGAAAAGGGAAGCAGTCTCAAACCAAACCAGAATCCAGCTAAGGGGGCAAGAATAAGGACTTGTCCAAAATAAAATGCTTCAATTGTCATGAATTCAAGAACTATGCTACAAAGTGTCCACACAAAAAGTCTAGAAAGAACTCAGGAGGAGCAATAAGTGAAGCAGTGGCTTCACAAATTGAGCTAGACTTCACCATGATCATATACATTTCCAACGCGGTTATGGGGAGTGTTTGGTACTTGGATTCAAGTGCCTCGTTCCACATGAAAGGGTGTAGAGAGTTTTTTAGTGACCTGGAGGAGAAATATATCTAGATGCATATTGAGCTTGGGGACGACGAAAGGTACAATGCTACCCGAATTGGTACAGTAACCTTTAAGAGGGAGTTGGGATCCCCTCTTTTCCTCAAGTATGTCATGTTTTTTTCAGGCCTAAAGAGTAACATCATCTCTATTGTAGTTTTGGATTACTGTGGTTATGATGTAATCTTCAGTAAAGGGAAACCCTTTTTGAGACACATAACTATTGGACAAGTGAAGCATATTGGGGTCTGTGTGAAGAACCTATATAAACTTGACGTGGAAGATTGTGATGCGTGAAGAAGTAAGGAAGAGAAATTACAGAGTCACGATGTGGGTGAACTCTGGCACAAGAGATTGGGTCATTTGCATCACAACAACTTAAAAATTATGCAGTAAATAACCATTGGCATCCCTAAAGGATCACCTGAGAAACATGATGTCTGCAATGGTTTTACCTTGGGCAAGTATGTAAAATCCACATTCCATGATCAAGACAGAAAAGCACATGCAGACATAGAGAGAGTCTACTCGATGTCTATGGACCCTTCTCGATAGCCTACACTACCCTACATAAATATTATTTTATTTTTATTGACGATTTCTCAAGGAAATGTTGGATCTTCTTCATGCAAAACAAGGATGAGACATTCTCAAAGTTTGTAGAATTCAAGGCACTAGTTAAGAAAGAGACTGGAAAGAAGGTGAAGGCTCTCAGGAGTGACACTGGAGGTAATTTTGTTTCTAATGAATTCAAGTATTTCTATGTGAAAGAAGGAATTCTAAGAGAGATCACAACACCCCACAACCCATAGCAAAATGGAGTAGTTGAGAGAAAGAACCAGAACATTGTGGGAGTTGTGAGAGCTATGTCACATGACCAAGGCTTGCCACTGCATTTGTGGGTAGAGGCATGTAAGACAACATTATGTTTGTAGAAATAGAGTCCTCATCAGATTCTTGGTATGATTACATTGGAGGAGGCTTTCTTGGGGAGAAAGTCAGATGTGTCTCGTATCATAATTTTTAGAGCCTCTGTTTACTGCCATGTCTCCAAAGATTCAAGGAAGAAAATTGAGCTGACAGTAGAGTTGGGAGTCTTTGTGGGTTACTCCAAAACTCCACAAAATTACTGTGTGTACTTACATTCCCTCATAATGAAAATTGTGTGAAGGGATATAAAATTTTATGAGGAGAAAGAAATGAGATGCTCCCTTGAGAGGGATCTTTAGATCCCATCAGAAGAGGAGATTTTAGATCCAAAGGAGGAGCCTCAAGAAGTTGTGGAGCAGCCAAAAATGGAGGATTAGAGAGGAGGAAGAGTGGAGACATCCATTCAAGAAAATCATCCACAAAAGGTAGAAAACTAACTAGGGAAACTGATAGATTAGCACAAGGTGCAAGGGAGAATAAGGGAGCTCCTTAAAATTTGCGCGGGCAAAGGAGGTCACCTAAGAGGTACACTAACTACATGCTCCAATGATTGAGCTTGTTGAGACTAAGGCATCCTATTTTGAGGAAGCACTTGAACGACCAATTTGGATTGATGTAATTGTGGAAGCATACAAATCCATCATGAAGAAAAATGTCTAGGAACTGGTCCCAAGACCAAAAAATAAATCAATTTTGGGTTCGATATGGATCTTCAAGGTTAAGCATGTAGCAGATGAAAACATAGAGAATTGTAAGTCTAGATTTGTGGCCAAAGGATTCTCTCAAGTTGAGGGAATTGACTATGAGGGAAAATTTCTCCTGTAGCAAGGTATTCATCCATTAGAACAATTGTTTCACTGGTTGTGCAGATGGGGTGGAAGATCCACTAGATGGATGTAAAGAAACATTTATCAATGGTGTTATTGAGGAAGAAGTGTACATCGAGAAACCATAAGGTTTTGATACATTTGATTGGGAGTCTCATGTTTGCCAATTCAGGCGATCATTGTACAATCTCAAACAAGCACCTCGAGCTTGGTACACTCAGATTGATAGTTATCTCATTGGATTGGGCTTCACCAAAAGTGAATTGGATGTGAACCTCTATCATATTTTGGAATAAGGTAAATTGATTATCATTGTTTTATGTGTTGTTGATTTAATATTGTTAGGTGATGAGAAGTTGATCAGCTCTTACAAGGAAGCCCTGCAAGGGAATTTGAGATGAAATACATTGGTCTCATGCACTACTTCCTAAGGCTAGAAGTATGGGAAGGCGATGGGGAATTTTTTGTGTCTCAAGGCAAGTATGCTATCAAGAAATTACAGAGATTTCATATGGAGAGTTGTAAGACCATGGGAGCACCTCTAGCAACCAACCGAATGAAGAAGAATGCCAGTTCAAGTGAGGAGGTTTATGATACCATTTACCAAAAGCTAGTGGGTTCACTAATTTGTCTTATGAACAGACGACCAGATATGTGCTATGTAGTCAACCAGCTAAGCCAAGATATGGTTAGACTGAAAAAATTGTATTGGAAGGAAAAAAAACATGAATTATGGTACCTCAGAGGCACTACCCAATATGGATTATGGTATAGATAGTTAAATGGAGTGAAGTTGTGTGGATTCACATATGCATATTAGGGAGGGAGTCCATCCAACCGAAAGAGTACGTTAGGTGGAATTTTCAGTGTTGGGTTCGTAGCAATTTCCTAGTACAGCAGGAAGAAAAGTTCAGTGGCACTCTACTTGGTAGAAGTTGAATACATAGATGCAAGTCAAGCAACATGTGAGGGGATCTGGATGAGAATGATACACGTGGGATTATTTGGTCAGGAGATGGATCCAATTGTTTTCTATTGTGACAATCATAGTTACATTAATCTCTCTAATAATCTGGTATTGCATGATCGATCCAATCATATAGATATACGGTATCATCATTTACGAGACTATGTGCTGAGGAGGATAATGTTGTTACAATACATTCCAACATAGGAACAAGATGTTGAAAGCTTGACAAAGGCGTTGTCAAGAGGTAAGTGAAAATTCCATAGGTGCAAGACACGGGTTGTTGATAATCACTTTTTTTCTAAGAGGGAGTGTTGAGAAGTGTAGCAAGAAAGTCTCAATTTGACTTTTCCTTCGTCAAATTGAGAAAATTCGAATTTCCACATCAACGGACAACTTGGAGGTAGTTAACTGAGGTGACATGGATCTTGTCACTCATTTATCTCAGTAAATTTGGGTTAGAGGGCATTATGCATGTGTGATTGCTAATTTGTAGCAATCCAGTTTAGTTATTTCCAGTTGTATTCAATTAAACTAGTTCTAACTATTGATAGAACTAGTTAGAGGTTAGTTATGGAGTGGGACAGTAGTATAACTCAGTGATCATCCAGATAAATGATCAATCAACCAAAAATAGCTAGTGCATGCATATAATTCTAGTTCCCCAATGATGGTGGAGATTCCAAGGTAGTGTAACATCAGTTGTAGACTAGTTTTGGGTGTAGAGGTGTTGCATGTAGTCAAACGACCAACCTTGCGAATTGTGATCTAGAATTATGTAGGAATGAAATAGAACATAGATATAAACATAAAGAAATAGATGCAGAAAAAATAAAAATTCATTTAATTAATATCAGAGAACTAAAACATGCTTACATACAGAAAGGAAATAAACTAGCTCAGGCGATGGTAGCTTATCTCTGAAAAGAGATGTGGTGGCTACATGCCACTGAAATTTGTTACAATGAAGCTTAAGGGCATTTTTATTATTGAACAATAAAGGGAAACCCTAAAAAACCAAAACCTAACCCTAGGAGATGGAACAACAAGATTTTATGGGCTTCGTTGGGGTTAGTTTGCAAGCCAGCTTCCCAGGGTCATAACTTGGCCATATGATCTTTGTTTGGCAGGTGCGATACCTTGTTAGAAATATATATTCGAGTACTACAATATTTGCGGCATAACCATATCTATGGGCCTCTGGAAGACCTTAAAAAAATACCCTTTAGGGGGTCAAAATAGCTCCGGAAGTTCAGGATCTGAAAATATGGATAAAAATAGTAAATGTTATTATAATCAAGGAAAATTATGAAACCGATTGGGGGTGTAAGTGGAATAGGTGGGTGGCCACCAATACCAACCTGGATTAGTACTTCCCCCTAGGAAGTAATGGTCCCCATTGTGTGCACAACCTCCATGAGGTGAGTAATTTTTTGTTGAACCTGGTTCCTGGTGAGCCACTTGTTATCGTGAAGGAGTTGACTTGCTTTGAAAACCCAATGTAGCTAGATCCTCTGCTAGTAAGTGTTCTTAACATGTGTGTCCATTATCCTATCAGTTGTGGCATGTTTGATACAACTTGGTTTGAGCTTTGTTGGTGTCAACTAGTCATCAACATTGGATATGTCCAACAATGGGGGAAAGTATGGCCGCAACCAGTTCGAATTGAATATTGGGTGGAGGCCAAGAAATGGTGGAATGATGAGCTCAAAATCATTGTTCCCTATAGACTTAGTGATGGTGTAAAGCCCATACCAGAGTGGGTGAAGCGTGCAGTGGGGCCCAGTGAGACGCTCCTTCTGCAAATGTAACCAAACTTTGTTGCCCACTTGGAGATTATGTAGCACCCGATGTTGATCATGACGCTACTTGTAATTTAAATTTTCTTTGTCCAATATGTCATGGACCTACTGGCGGATGTGTTGAAATCGCTCAATGAAGTTTTTAGCCCTGTCAGCTTCGAAATGGGCATGATCCAAATCTACCTCAGTTATTGCAAATGGTATGACAACATCAATGGGACATAGTGGTTGGAATCCCAATACCACCTGAAAGGGGTTGTGGCCAGCTGAGCTGTGGAGAGCCTTGTTGTAGTTGCTTTGGACATAAGGGAGGCTCTCATCCCATGTGAATGGGTGTGTTAAGATTTACATGCACAGGATGTGCACGATCATCCTCGTAATGACCTTTGTTTGGCCATCAATTTGGGGGCGAAAGGTCGTGGACTTTGTGAGCTTCACATCCATCTTCTATTTAAATTATTGTTCCATATTGATAGCATATCGATAAGCGAAACCAAGTGAGGAGATGTCTAGGAACTCCATATCATCCTGGATGTAATTTTGTAGACAATCGTGGTACTTGAGTACCAAACACCGCACAGAATCCTTGATAACCAACTCCGTGTGAAGGGTATGAAAAATACTTGTGAACTCTGACACATATTGGTCCCTTCCCTACCGCAACATGGTCCACTTTATGTATTTATCTTCATAGCTCACAATTGGGTAATATTGTTCCTTGATGCCATCTCAGAAACAATTCCAAGTGGGTGCGGGTGAAAATAGTGAGGGTTCTCTCTCATCTTTCTGTTCACAATAGGTTTCCCACCAATCCTTAACATGGGGGACATATTTGAGGAGTACAAAAGTAATATTTTCTTGATTGGAAAAATCATGAACTGAAAAATATCCTTCCAACAGATTTAACCATATATCTATTGCATCTTCATCTCTGGCCTTCAAATATGGGAATGTCAAATTTGACTTATAGCTTAAAGGGAGTGGCGTCTCAAAAGTAGCTGTTGGATGAAGATGCGTAACCTATGGGTAGCCATAAAAGGATTTGGGAAAATTTGTCCACCATCATGTTCCTTTTTTGCTTGAGGGCTTCATAGAGAAATATTTTGAAAGGATCTCTTGCTCCCTTGTCTTTCGTTTCTTCTACCATGGGAGGTCATCATGGTTTGTGAAACTGGTCTTGTAAAGGTTCAACCAGTTCGAGCTCTAACTCCTTATACCTGATCCAGAATTATGCTAGAACTCAACAAAACACAGATATAAACATAAATATAGAGAAGTAGTAGAAAAAAAACCTAATTGTATTAACATCAAAGAACTGAAATATGCTTACATGCAGAATGGAAATAATCTAGCTCAAGAGTTGGTAGCTTATCTCCGAGAAGAGATGTGGTGGCTACATGTCTCTAAACTATGTTACAATGAGGCTAAAGGGACTATTTTTTATTGAAAAATAAAGGGAAACCCTAAACAACGAAAACTTAACCCTAGTAGATGGAACACCAAGAGTTTGTGGGACCCAAACTCTTAGCTTAGGAAGACATAAACATAACTATGAAAACCAGATAAACAGAGCTTGAGAACAAGAATTTTGTATATTTCACTGTAAGGCATCAATAGAAAGAAGAGATATCATGTAGATAAATATTTTTTACCATTAGAAAACAAATAAAATGAAGAACAAACACCATGAACTCACTGGGCTAGAGTTCCTTAAAAATAGTTGCAACTATCTCTGTATTAGCTGAAAAGATGATTACATGCAAGCCCCCTCCCCAAAAAGTCGAACCTTTCTCTTTGAAAGATAAATTATACATATAGACTCTCTTAGACCACTTTCCCACCTTTATGAGTTGAATTCCTTGGTGGAGGAAGTGACTCCAGGATTCTCTCAACCAACAGGTGAGAGTGAGAAGGTGAAACTCAAACACTTCTTGGAGAGTTTGTTTAGGAGTTTGCTTCCTTTATGAGGCCTAATAAACATCAAAAACAAGTGAAATTACATAAAGAGTCTTGACTTTGACTAAGTCAAACTAGAAACTAGAAATTTTACACAGTGAAATTTACAATTTAAAACATAGGAAAATGCAAAAGTGCAATGACAACTTTGAGCTAATTTTTAGGTGCCTTCCTGAGGTCCAAATATAGATATGAGAGAACAGTAAACTAGCCCTTCAAGTCTAGTTTCTAGAATAGTTTGAATTTTTGAAATTGACCCATGGGAAGGCCTTCAAAAATCCATTCTTCTAAGGTCACTCAAGGAGCACAACGCCTGTCAAAAAAGGGTCCAGAAAGCTAGTTTTTTGCCACTTTTTTCCATTTTTCTCAAAAACTAAGCCACCTCTGGAAAATATGAGCAAATGGGTTTTTAGAGGATGGCAAGAGATTTCCAAAAATGTATACTTTTCTTGAAATGGATGCATGAGGAAGAAGCACAACACCAAGGCGTTGTGCTCCTAGCACTGCTAAATTTCTGAATTTGGCTTCAAAATTCACAAAAAACCAAAATTTCTCAAAATTTTCTCAAAATTGGCCAAGAGCTATAAAATTATGTATTTTAGGCCCTCATAGATTCTTCAGCAAGCATCTCCAAGTTTCCTTCATCCTTTTGGTCCTTTTTGGCTTCTTTGAGCTTGTTTTCAAGCTGCTTGACCTTGACATTGTAGATCATGTTTTGAGCCTGGTGGTGGTGCGCCATGTGCCTTAGCAGTTGATTGTATTTGTTTGCCTTCTCTAGAAGCTTCTCTAAGTGATGATTCACCCTGTTGAGCCAATACTCCTTGTCTTGATTGACCTCAAGAGCAATTCTTTCCTCTAGGTCTAGCTCTTCATTCAGCAAAATATGTTTTTCTTCCTCTTGCAATGCCTTCTTTAGGCCCTTTGTTCTTAGCCTTTTCCTCTTACCCTTCCCTTGTTTTCCTTCAAGCTAATTTGACTCAATGATTGATTTTCCCTTGCCAACCTACTACAATAATTTGGTTTGCTCTTTTTCCATGATCAATTGCTTCGTTTTGAGCTGATTATTCTCTTGTTCAAGGAATGAAATGATATACCTTGCTCTATCCATGTTTACTATGAGATATTTGATCTAATAGTCTTTATCTCTGATCATCTACTGCATGCTTGAAGTCTGATCCTCTACCTCTAAATCAACCAGCTCAAATTCATACTCAACTATGTCTTTATCTCGTGTTGTCGATCCCTGTTTTGTTGATGTAGAAGGCTTGGCCCCTTTCTCACCATGAGAAGGAAACACAAGCCTCTTTCCTCTCTTGCACATACTGGTCACCTCAGCCTTAGGTGCTTTGGTTTTCTCAACTGATTTTCTAGAGGACGCCACTTCCATTTGTTGTGTTGGTAGGCTAGATGGTTGAGCATTATTTTCACACCATTTGAGAGCTATTTCCAAAAAGGTTTCCCAAGTCATACCTTTCTCTGCAAGATGGTGAAGGACTATAGTCTTGATTAGACTATGATGAAATAGAATAGGGTAGTGCTCCTTGTTCTTCATCTGAATCCTCTCTGACATTTTGGCAATGCTCCTACATAGGTAGTTGCACATATTTAGTGGCTTCTAAGAGGTAAAATGCATTAGGAGGCGAATATGATAAGCATACAATCTGGAGAATCTTCCTTCACATGTAAAGAACTTCATGACAATATTCATCAAGGGGGCATACTTCTCCAATAAGTACCTGAAAGGCATAACATGAGCATGTTTTTCCCTGTATGGTGTTTTCATAAGGGTCTATAATACTCAAGATATAGGCTTATCCCCGTGAACCAATATTCACCATTGTCTAGTAGCCTTGTAGAAAGTGAAATGGAGGCCACTGAAAAAGTGAATTCAACACCAGCAACAATAGAACTTTCACCTTTCAACTGAGTTTCAACCCAATCTGTCAATTGTTCATTGAAACCCACTTCACTCACCCTTTTGCAGAAATCCAGGCAATTCACATCTTCAAAGCATGTTTGATAAAGGGAGATGAGTTGATTTCACTGCATTTTGATGGCTCATATCTAAGGATTTCCCCTCCCTTGGGATGTCTCTTCCTCTCTGGTGAAGAATCTGCTTCCATGATGACAGGAAACCTAGCAGCAGGAAAATGAGAAAAACTGTGAGGTATGAGTGGAAAGTGGAATGATGGGTAGGTGAAGTTTGATTAAATGGTAAAGGAGGTTTGAAAGAGGTGGAAATTAACTATGGAGAGTTGGTGAAAATGAGTGGGAAAGAAATGGAGGAATGATATGCTTGTGAGAAGGAAAAAACAGAGTTTTTAGTGAAAGTGTCCAAAACCCTTATGAATGAACTAGGGTTTCACTTTTAGAGAGGTAAATTTCTATTTTGAGGTTGATTGAGTGGTTTAAATAGCTTATAAAACATGTATATAGGTGTAGGGAAACATTTTACATGTTTAAAAACCAAGAAATGAAAATGGCCATCATCAACCTATCATTTTTCATGAAAAATTCACTACAAAACCCTAATTGGAAAAATCATTGGCATGAGATGATTTTGAAAAACAAAGAAGGAAGTGCAATGATGTACTTACTTGTTGCTTGGCTTAGGAAGCAATGAAATCAAGTTAACAAGCTTAAAAATCGATTTTGGGAGAGATTTGGGCATTTTCTGGACACTCCGGCCTGAGTGCAACGCAATTAGCCTGAGCACAGTGCCTAAGTGCAGCGTAGTGTCCCTAAGTGTAGTGCCATGCCTCCAAGCGTAGCGTAGTCTTCCTGAGCGCAGCGCCTTGAGATTTTTGCCAGTTTTGCCTATGGAAATGAGTTTTTCTCTCTTTTGGGTAGGAGAGCTCGATAAACAAGAGTGAAGGAGAGGTAAACAAGACAAGTTTGGGGCTTTTGAATTTATATAGGCAAATTTATTTCTCCTTTTAAAAATAAATGGGACCCACAAACCTTTGAAAAAATTATTTTTTTCACTTTTGAAAACAGAGTCACCTTTAATGCTAAAACCTGAGCTGTCTTTTCACTTTTCTAAGCACTGGAATTTCTTCTTCTGGAGATTTTGAAATTGAGAACATGGTAAATGTGTGATAACTCAACAAATCAATGTCAAAGAGTAGCTTGTCATGCTCTATTCACTGATGGATTTATACATGGTAATGGTGGCCCTTGGAAACCCTAATGACCTAATGGAGGACATGAAACTGAATGGAATGATGATGATGATTGTCTTGCCTTTATTATGACACCTTCATAGAAATGTGATAGGTGACTAGCATGAGTGAATTCTGAAAATACTAAACTTACTCCTAGCCCGACCAAACAATGATCAAATTTAACTGTGTAAACCTAGTGACATGACAAAATTTGATTTTGAAAGCCCTGACAAGCTTAGTAAAATCACATTTGATCTAGGTGATAGGAAAACAAGACTGTCACTAACATTGGCTCCAAGTGGGGTTGGCAGCTCCTTGGAGGTGTCAAGAACACCATAGACCAAGTAGCCTTATCCATTGGGCAATGGAGTCAACATGCAGGAAAAGAGAGTTTTGACTTTAAATTGACTAATTTTTTGACATGAAAATGACTGAAAAGTAAAATAAAAACCAAAACAGTAGCTGACCAAAGAAGCCTTAGGGCCTTATCTTCGGGCTTCAAATTCCTATGACAACCACTTAGATTGCTGGAAACAAAATACACACCGGTATATACAGTGATGCTGAATTTTCAGAACTCTTTTAGACATAGTAGTGCTTGAGAATCCTACCATTGATCACTCCTCCTGAATAATCTCCCCCATCCATTTCTTCCAATAAGAAAACATTCTTTCCTATGAAAGCAGAAATTCTGTAAGGTCCCTTTCATAAATTTTCGAATTTTCCATGTTTACCCTTTTCTTAATTTATAGCATCCCACCGAAGAACCACATCTCCTATATTGAAGTTGCCTTCCTTGGTCTTGCGATCATAAATATTTTTAATCTTCTCCTGAAATTTAGATGTGTTTTGAAGAACCTCTTCTCTTATCTACTGTAAAAATAATATGATTTATCCTTCTTTTCATATCATTGTTCTCACTATCCAATTCCTGCAGAATTCTCATGACCGGGACAACAAGAGATGAAGGAAGAATTGTATCAATCCCATACACCAACTGAAAAGGGGACATACCTATTGATTTCTTTGTGCTAAACTTGTCCGCCCATAAGGCATTGATAAGATTTTTATGCCAGTTCTTCTTGTTCACTTCTAGAACCTTCTTGATGATGTTGACCAAAGATTTATTGGAGGATTCAACAAGACCAATCCCTTGTGGATGATAAGCAGTAGAATGTCCTAACACAATATGGTATTTGGCACAAAAGTCCACCATTCTCTTTGACTTGAAGGCAACAACATTATTAGTGATATTTTTTTGTGGGCAATCAAATCTAGACAAGATATTAGATTCAATGAATTAAATGATAATAGAATCACTAGCTTTCTTGGTTGGGATTGCTTCAATCCACTTTGTGAAGTAGTCGGTGGCTGTCAATATCCATTTATGTTGTGCTGAAGATGAAGGATGGATTTTGCCAATGAAATCAAGACCCCACTGCTGAAAAGGAGCTGAAATTGAGATAGGCTGCAAGGGAAATGGCAAAAGCTTTCTCTTTCCTTGAAAAATTTGACATTCATGGCAGCTCATCACTATTTTGTATACATCAAAAAAGAGGGTGGGCCAATAGAATCCAGCTCTTAAGATCTTATTTGTTGTAGTTTTCCAAAAGTGATGACCACCATAGTCTCCTTTATGGAAATCTTTCATGACATCCTTAGCTTCATTTTCTACCAAACAATTCAGCAGCACACTACTGGGATCTTTCCAATATAAAAAGCCATCTAGAATAAAATATTTTGAAGCCTTCAATTTTAGAGATCTAGCTTTACCTTTGGGGACTTCTGGTGGAGTATTCAAGTGCTGCAAGACATAGACAATATCGTAATACCAAGGAGAGGAAATAAACATATCTGACACCTGTAGGAAAGGATCGTCTTCTTCTTGTTCTTCAGAAATTGCAGCAATCAAATTGATGTCTAGTGCATGTAGATTTGATTCAACCATGAGTTTGTCTAAACCTTGTCCTTTGATGAGCCTTGTAGGCTTTATCTCCAAGTCATACTCTGGCATAGCTGCAATCCACATTCCCCTTCTGCCTTCAGGATATGTCTGCATAATAATTTCTTTCACTGCTGCATTAGGAACATAAGAAATGGTGTGAGAATGCAGAATATAAACTTGAAAATCCTTGAGAGCCCTCACCAAATCCAAGGCCTGCTTCTCAATGATATTGTATCCTAGTGTTGCGTCTCTTATAGTGCAACTATAAAATGCTATAGGCTGCTCATTTTTCTGATCTTTATTTTGCATTAGGACTGTTGCTAATGTATGCTCAGAGGAAAAAGAAAAGATGATGAAATCTAAAGCGTAATCTGGACTAATAAAAATAGGAGCAGTATATAATGCAAACTTAACTACATGAAATGATTTATTAGCCTCTAAAGACCACTTTGCTTCACTTTCCTTCTTCACCATGTTGGTCATTTCCTTGAAATGCTCAGCTATATTAGGAATGAATCTTCTCAGAAAATTGATTTTCCCATTGAAAGACTGAATCTCTTTCTTGTTCCTTGGGAAATCTAGTTGTTGAATGGCCTCCACTCTTGCAGGATCAATGTGAATTCCATCTTTAGAGATGATGTGTCCCAATAGCTTACCTTCTTCCATGGCGAATAAGCTCTTCTTTGGGTTGAGTGAGATGCCAAATTTTCTGCATTTCTGAAAAACAATTCTTAAATGATGTAAATGATCTTCATCAGATTTTGAAAACACTGTAAGATCATCTAAATAGATAACCAGAAATACATCTTTTTCATTTGCAAAAGCTATGTCCATAGCCCGCTGAAAAGTAGCTCCTGCATTCTTCAATCCAAAATGCATCTTGGCATACATGAATGTACCCCATGGCGTTGTAAAGGTTGTATTGAGCTGATCATCCTTGCGTACTAGAATTTTATTGTACCCAGAGTATCCATCTAGCAATGACATCCTAGAGGAGCCAACCACCCTCTGAAGTATATGATCCATCTTGGGCAGGTGATAATTGTCTTTAAGGGATACCTTGTTCAGATTTCTGAAATCAATACATAGACGAATCTCCCCGATGTTCTTTCTTACAGGCACTAGATTAGACATCCATTTAGAAAATTGAATAGGGACTATGATACCAGACTTATAAAGTCTATTTGCCTCTTTCTCAATCGATGGGAGCATCTTGGGATTGATCCTCCCTAGTTTCTTGCAAAATGGCTTTTGATCGGGCTTGATATGAATGGTATGCTAAATGATACTCTTGTCATAAACCTTCATATTTGAATAGTCCCAAGCAAATACATCAACAAATTATTTCATGAAAGATATGTACTTACTTTGTGTTTTAGGAGATAAGGACTTTGATAGCTTAACCATCTTAGGATTATCAGTTGCGCCAATGTTTACATCTTCAACTCTTTTTTTCTGTAGGAACCATGGTGGGCTTTTTGGAAACATCGTCACGATCAAACAACTCTTCCAAAGGCACCAAGCCTCTTGGAATGTTGTTGTCCTTGAGTTGTAATATTTCAATCTCATCTGAGTGGATATTTGGGTCATTCATATTGGATGCATCATCAATGTGAGAATTCTAAAATTCTCCTTCCAATTGCAGAAAATTGTCTATCTGTTTATCATCCCAAAACACTTGCCAAAATCTCATATTATCTGGGACAGCTAGGCGATGTTTGACATGGATGGAATACTTCTAATTAGGATGAATAGAAATATTCACCATACTTGCTGCAGTGGCAAGTGAGTCAGCTATGACATTTTGAGTTCTAGGAATAAGAGACAAAGTATATTCTAAAAAATTCTTAAGGATGTCAAGTACAGCATTGCAATAAGCTCTCATTCTTGGATGCTTGGCCTGGTATTCCCCTTTAACTTGTTTGATTACTAATTTGGAGTCGCCATAAACAAAAATCTTCTTTGCTCCCAACTTCTTCAGAATTTTGAGGCCAACAATCAATGCTTCATATTCTGCCTCATTGTTTGAACACTCAAAAGCCAACTTGTAAGAACTCATTCTCACATTTCGAGGAATTTTATTTGACTGATGTAATGGACCATGTATCTAGATACCAATCCCAGCTCCTTCTCTTCCCAATGCACCATCGAACTCCATGGTCCAAAGACCATTTTCTTCATCCGGAAAAAAGGATCTCTGAAGGCTGAAGTACTCACTCTTTAGGAAGCTAATCAACTGTCTCAAAACTCTCTGTTTTCTACACTATCCTTTCTATCTCCTCAATAGGATTCATTGGCTGAAAACACTCTTTATTCACCTCTTTCCCTTCAGTTGTAATGACTTCATGCATGCTTCTCATGACCTTAGGAACTTCTGAAATTTCCATTAGCTGACTTTCATCATCAACAGAATTCATATCGCTATATAAAATGAAAGAATCAAGATCAGTATGGACAACATGTATAGGATGATTGACTAGCTTCTCTTTACTACTAATCATGAATTTCATCTTTTTCTCCCTATAAAGTTTCTGGAGCTGATAAAAAACAGGGATAGTGGCATATGAAAAATCAAGTTGTAGAACCATGAAAGCAACATGCCAAACCTAGGAGGAATATCAACAACCACTACATCCATAAGCACATTCTTGGCTGAGATTTGGTCCAAGGATACTACCAAGTATTTAATTAGGCCAAGGCATTTGACTCTCCCGGAATCAAAGGAATAAAGATCATGGTAGGGTTGGGTGATACTCAATCCTAGTTTGTCCATGATGACTTTAGGCATAAGATTATGTGAGGCACCAGAATCTAGCATGGCATTATGTAGGATAAAATCATGAAGTTAAGGACTTAGATAAAAAGGAGGGATTTCACTATCTTCATGAGTTCCTTCTAAGGTTGGACCAAAAAGGATTATTGGTTCATCATCAGCCACATTAACTGTATTTGACATCTGGTCAACCTTAAGAATTTTTGCAATCTGAAATTTATATTTGTCATTCTTCACTAATTCAGTGAGGGGAATAGAAACCTTCAATTTAGAAATTTCATTTTCCAAACTAAAAAGATTAGATTGCTTTTCTACCTCCTTTGCAGTGATGTCCTTCTTTTTTGTCTGTCCTTTAGCTTGAGATTCTTTCTTGTGACTTTCAATTTGAAACTCTTTGTCCTTCCTCACATTGTTGGTAGAGGCTTCATTTGTTTTGTCCTGGTTCAGTATGACAATTTCCTTTTCTTTATTCTAACCTACAGGAGCTAGTTCCTTGCTTGGTGTGTCTTTTTGTACATTTTGTCTTTTCTGAGTCAAAGTAACAGGTACATTTCTATTCCTCAAGTTGTACTGCTTTTGGAGATGACTAAGGGCATTTAGATATCCTATTTGGTATTCTTCAATTTGAATAGCCCATAGATCATCACTTGCAAGCACAAGTTGTTGATCACTTGGTATGAAAGAATGTTCAGAAAACTGATCTTCTTCTGTTAGGAAAGTAGGTAGCTCATCTTCTTTAAAGAAGTGATTCGCTTCTACATTCTCTTCTTCATCTTCATCCTAGCCTTCAATATAATTTTCCTAAAATGGAGCTCTTACTTGGCCTTGAGGATCTTGGTTTCACTTGTCTTTCTGTCAATTTCTGAACTATTGTTGTTTCTTTCCATGAAAGTTAGGATTCCTCACTAAAGGTTCTGCTTGTCGATCAGTTATGGACATTCTAAGCATCATTCTCTCCATGGTTTTGATCAGAGTGTCAAGCTTTACATCTGAAGATGATGAAGGTTCTTCTTTAAACACAACTTTATTCTCAGTCCTCTCAGGCTTTGATTTAGACTTCTTAATAAGCAGATTCACTTCAACACTCACTGCATTTTGCTGCATTTCTTTAAGAGTAGCAGGGTCTCTCTCTTTGAGTTGATATGCCATGTCTGGGTCAAAGGCATCGAGATAATGGAGAAGCGCTAGGCCAGGTGGAGGCTTCATATCATCAGGAATAGAATTATATACCAAATTAAATCTTGTTGTAAATTCTTGAACTATCTCATTTGCATTTCTTTTCATTGAGTTATAGTCAACCAATATCTGTAGTGGATTCTTCTTCTCTTGCCAATGAGCTAAGAATAATTCAATCAACCTTTGAGAGTTGTTGATAGAATTAGCAGCCATACTTCGAAACCATTTCTTAACATCTCGTGAAAAACTTTGAGCTATAATCCTCATCTTGGCATTATCTTCATCAATTTCTTCTAAATCGATTAAATCCACTAATTTATCAACATGTTGTTGAGTTGTAATTTTTGCACTTCCATCAAACAAGGGGAGCCTTTGACCATAATTTTGAGGCAAAGAAGCAAGTTGACCAGGGAGTAAAAGAGGTGAAAATCACGCCATGACTACTGGAGATGGTGGAGGTACTACAATTGGTTGTACATGCAAAGATGGAACAAATGGAGGTGGTATGAAAGATGATAAAACTGAAGTATTGGGAGATGTAACAGATGTGCTTGGAGGTGAAATAGAAGATGAAGCAGTGGCTAGGTATTCAAGTTGATACTGGATGAAGGCCTTTTCAGTAGTGATCTGGAGTTGGTCAGCAAGGGATTGAAGTTTGTCAAAATTCAACCACAATTCATGATCAGTTTTAGCAGACAAAGATTCTGAAGAAATAGAGTGAGTTTCAACTGTTAAAGCCTCTAATGTCACTTTAGAGATGCAAGACTCAGACTTTTACCTCAAAAGAGACAATTCTATCTGAACATCAAAAGGAAGTTGCTCAAAGGCAAACAAATTTTCAGGAAGAGAGGTTGTTCTTTTAATTTTTCGAGCTGCACTTTTAGTGATGGGTAATCTAAGTTTTCTAAGTAGTCTTTCTAGATCTTCAACAATGAAGGGTGGATTTGGGTCAGGGTTTGACCTGGTATGTCTTTCAGGAGCGAGGATTTCACACCCTAAACTGATGAAATTTATGAATTCAACATATCTTTGGATACTGGAAGTTGTGAACTACAGAACTAGTTCTTTGAAAGATCTTAGATATTTCCTAGGAATGATTTATCAGTTGTTCCCCAGCAACGGCGCCAAAAATGTTAATCCCTTACAATTTCCTAGGATGAAAAGGAGACCGAGAAGGGTAACCTCAAACCACTTCAGCTCAGTAGCTAGCCCTACTGAGCATGAGAGGGATCTCTCAAAGTCTCTTATCAGTGGAATGAATTTAAAGCAAATAATTTTTAGGCCAGATATGTATAATTGTTTGTGTATTGGTGAAAGTTTAGATTTTAGGGTTTACTGGACTAGGGTTTGGAGCCACAAATAGGTCTAGGTTGTAGGAGTGCAGAAGCAAATATGGAAAGGAGCTAGATGTCAGAAGACCATGGTGTATTTAGAATATTGTCAATGTAGTATAGAAGAGAGATTGAAGAATAAACTAATGAGCATAAGTAAACATGATTTCATTAGCTTAGGAAGACATAAACATAACTATGAAAACCAGATAAACAGATCTTGAGAACAAGAATTCAGTATATTTCACTATAAGGCATCCATAGAAAGAAGAGATATCATGTAGATAAATATGTTTTAACCATTAGAAAACAAATAAAATGAAGAAAAAACACCATGAACTCACTGGACTAGAGTTCCTTAAAAATAGTTGCAACTGTCTATGTGTTCGCTGAAAAGATGATTACATGCAAGCCTCCTCCACAAAAAGTCCAACCTTTATCTCTGAAAGAGAAATGATACATATAGACTCTCTTAGACCACTTTCCCACCTTCAGGAGTCAAATTCCTTGGTGGAGGAACTCACTCCAAGATTCTCTCAACCAACAGGTGAGAGTGAGAACGTGAAACTCAAACAGTTCTTGGAGAGTTTGTTTAGGAGTCTGTTTCCTTTATGAGGCCTAATAAACATCAAAAACAACCTATCATGTACATTTATTCATGCCTACATCACCTAGCCTAGAAACAAGTTCCATTACGTAAAGAGTCTTGACTTTGACTAAGTCAAACTGGAAACTAGAAATTTTGCACAATGAAATTTACAATTTAAAAAATAGAAAAATGCAGAAGTGTAGCGCTGACTTTGAGCTGAGTTTTAGGTGCCTACCTAAGGTCCCAATGCCGATATGAGAGAATGATAAAATAGCCCTTCAAGTATAGTTTCCAGAATAGTTTTAATTTTTGAAATTGACCCATGGGAAGGCCTTCAAAAATCCATTCTTCTAAGGTCGCTCCAAGAGTGCAGCGCCTGTCAAAAAAGGGTACAGAAAGCTAGTTTTTTGCCACTTTTTTCCATTTTTCTCAAAAACTAAGCCACCTCCGAAAAATCTGAGCAAATTGGTTTTACACGATCGCAAGATATTTCCAAAAATGTATACTTTTCCTGAAATGGATGCCTGAGGAAGAAGTGCATCACCCAAGAATTGCTAAATTTTTTAATTTGGCTTCAAAATTCACAAAAAACCAAAATTGCTCAGAATTTGCTCAAAATTGGCCAAGAGCTATAAAATGATGTATTTTAGGCCCTAATAGATGCTTCATCAAGCATCTCTAAGTTTCCCTCATCCTTTTGGTCCTTTTTGGCTTCTTTGAGCTTGTTTTCAAGTTGCTTGACTTGACATTGCAAATCATGTTTTGAGCCTGGTAGTGGTGTGCCATGTGCCTTAGCAGTTGATTGTCTTTGTTTTCCTTCTATAGAATCTTCTCTAAGTGATCATTCACCCTGTTGATCCAATACTCCTTGTCTTTATTAACCTTAAGAGCAATTCTTTCCTCTAGCTCTAGCTCTTCATTCAACAAAATATGTTTTTCTTTCTCTTGCAATGCCTTCTTTAGGTCCTTTGTTCTTGGAATTTTCCTCTTACCCTTCCCTTGTTTTCCTTCACACTCATTTGACCCAATGGCTTCTTTTCCCTTGCCAACCTGCTGTAATAATTTGGTTTTCTCTTTTTCCATGATCAATGTCTTCATTTTGAGTTGATTATTCTCTTGTTCAATGAATGAAATGATATACCTTGCTCTCTCCATGTTTACTATGAGCTCTTTGATCTGATAGTTTTTATCTCTAATCATATGCTGCATGCTTGAAGTCTGATCCTCTACCTCTAAATCAACCATCTCAAATTCATGCTCAAATATGTCTTTATCCTGCGTTGTTGATCCCTATTTTTTTGATGTAGAAGGCTTGGCCCCTTTCTCACCATGAGAAGAAAACACAAGCCTCTTTCCTCTCTTGTAAATCCTAGTCACCTCAAGCTTAGGTGCTTTGGTTTTCTCAACTGATTTGATAGAGGATCCCACTTCCATTTGTTGTGTTGGTAGGCTAGATGGTTGAGCTGCCACATTATTTTGACGCCATTTGAGAGCTGTTTCCAAAAAGGTTTCCCAAGTCATACCTTTCTCTGCAAGCTGGTGAAGGACTATAGTCTTGATTAGACTATGATGAAACAGACTAGGGTAGTTCTCCTTGTTCTTCATCTGAATCCTCTCTCACATTTTGGCAATGCTCCTACATAGGGAGTTGCACGTATTCAATGGCTTCTAAGAGGTAAAATGCATTAGGAGGCGAATATGATAAGCATACAATCTGGAGAATCTTCCTTCACATGTAAAGAACTTCATGACAATCTTCATCAAGGGAGCATACTTCTCCAATAAGTACCTGAAAGGCATAACATGAGCATGTTTTTCCCTGTATGGTGTTTTCAAGAAGGGTCTATAATACTCAAGATCTAGGCTCATCCCCTTGAACCAATATTCACCATTGTCTGGTAGCCTTGTAGCAAGTGAAATGGAGGCCACTGAAAAAGTGAATTCAACACCAGCAACAACAGCACTTTCACCTTTCAACTGAGTTGCAACCCAATCTGTCAATTGTTCATTGAAACCCACTTCACTCACCCTTTTGCAGAAATCCAAGCAATTCACATCTTCAAAGCACTGTTTGATAAAGGGAGATGAGTTGATTTCACTGCAATTTGATGGCTCATATCTAAGGATTTTCCCTCCCTTGTGATGTCTCTTCCTCTCTGGTGAAGATTCTGCTTCCATGATGACAGAAACCCTAGCAACAAGAAAATGAGAAAAACTGTGAGGTATGAGTGGAAAGTGGAATGATGGGTAGGTGAAGTTTGATGAAATGGTAAAGGAGGTTTGAAAGAGGTGGAAACTAACTATGGAGAGTTGGTGAAAATGAGTGGAAAATAAATGGAGGAATGATATGCTTGTGAGAAGGAAAAAACAGAGTTTTAGTGAAAGTGTCCAAAACCCCTAGGAATGAACTAGGGTTTCACTTTTAGAGAGGTAAATTTCTATTTTGAGTTTGATTGAGTGGTTTAAATAGCTTATAAAACATGTATATAGGTGTAGGGAAACATTTTACATGTTTAAAAACCAAGAAATGAAAATGGCCATCATCAACCTATCATTTTTCATGAAAAAATCACTACAAAAACCTCTTTGGAAAAATCATTGGCATGAGATGATTTTGAAAAACAAAGAAGGAAGCGCAATGATGTACTTACTTGTTGCTTGGCTTAGGAAGCAATGAAATAAGGTTAACAAGCATAAAAATCGATTTTGGGAGAGATTTGGGCATTTTCTGGACACTCTGACTCGAGTGCAACGCCTAAGTGCAGCGTAGTGTCCTTGAGTGTAGCACCAGGCCTCCAAGCATAGTGTAGTATTCCTAAGTGCAATGCCTTGAGATTTTTCTTGTTTTGCCTATGGAAACAGGTTTTTATCCCTTTTGGGTAGGAGAGCTTGATAAACAAGAGTGAAGGAGAGGTAAACAAGACAAGTTTGGGGCTTTTGAATTTATATAGGCAAATTTATTTCTCCTTTTAAAAATAAATGGGACCCATAAACCTTTGAAAACTTATTTTTTTTCACTTTTGAAAATAGAGTCACCTTTATTGCTGAAACTTGAGCTGTCTTTTCACTTTTCTAAGCACTCAAATTTCTTCTTCTGGAGATTTTCAAACTGAGAACATGATGAGTGTGTGATAACTCAACAAATTAATGTCAAAGAGCAGCTTGTCATGCTCTATTCACTACTGGATTTATACATGGTAATGGTGGACCTTGGAAACCCTAATGACCTAATGGAGGATCTGAAACTAAATGGAATGATGATGATGATTGTCTTGCCTTTATTATGACACCTTCATAGAAATGTGATAGGTGACCAGCATGAGTGAATTCTGGAAAGACTGAACTTACTCCTAGACCGACCAAACATTGATCAAATTTAACTGTGTAAACCTAGTGACATGAAAAAATTTGATTTTGAAAGCCCTGACAAGCTTAGTAAAAGCACATTTGATCCAGGTGACAAGTAAACAAGACTAACACTAACTGGTTGAACTATGTTGGTTTCAACTACTCAACAACATTGGATGTGTCCAACAATGGGGGAAAGTATGGACACAAGTGATCCACATTGAATGTTGGGTATAGGCCAAGGAACGATGGAATGGTGAGCTTGAAATCATTGTCCCATATAGGCTTAGTGATACTGTAAGGCCCATATTGGAGCGGACGAAGCTTGCGGTGGGTCCAGTGAGGTTCTCCTTCTGCAAATGTAACCAAACTTTGTTGCCCACCTGGAACTTGTGTGGCACCAAATGTTGATCATGACATTGCTAGTAGATGTGCTGAATTCACTCAATGAAGTTGTTAGCCCTGTCATCTTCGGATTGGACATGAGTTGAATCCTTATGAGTAGCTATAAATGGTATGGAAACATCAATGGGGCATATTGGCTAAAATCCCAATCCCACCTAAAAGAGGTTGTAGCCAGTTGAGTTGTGGAGAGCCCTATTGTGCTATTTTGGAGATAAGGGAGGCTCTCATCCCATGTGCGTGGGTGCTTCAAGTATTACATGTGAAGGATGTGCATGATCATCCTCTTGACGACCTCTATTTGGCATCAGTTTGGGTATGAACGGTCGTTGAGTTAGTGAGCCTGGTATCCAACAACGACTAGAGGCTTAACCATAATGCACTTAGGAACTGGGTATCCCGATCCAAGATAATGAACTGTGGGATCCCAAAGTGTACCCATACTCATTCAAAGAAGACTTTGGCATTGGATTCTATTGAGATACTCTTCTTACAGTCCTCAAGAATAACGATTTTAGAGAATCTATCAATGGCGACAAAAACACAGTTGTTTCCATGCTTCATAAAAGGAAGGCTCGACATGTAATCCATGGAGATGGATTCCCAAGGCCAACTAGGATTAGCTGGAGAAGTATACAGGCCATGCTTCTTGATTATAGGTTTGTAAATGGCATAGGTAATGCAAGATCTAATGTACTTCCCAACATCCTGTCGAAGTTTGGCCAATAAAAATATTTCTGTAGTACTTCCCCTGTCTTTTCTACTCCAAAATGTCTAGCGACTAGACTGTAATGTGCCTCCCAAATCATCTTGGCATGCTCACTTGAAGGTACAAAAATGTGTCCTAGGTGGCATAATAGTGCATCCAAGAGGTGAAATTCTAGGACTTGCTTACCTTCTAGGAGCATATAGTATGTGGTGCCGAATTATAGATCACTCTTGTAAAGATGTGGCTCTTTTGAAGTCTCGTGTCCATAAGCGTCAACCATAGTGGTTAGTGCCACAACCAGTTTTTGATTGAGGTAGTCTGCAACATTGTTGGAACTGCCCCTCTTATACTTAATGTTTAAATGGAATTTTTGTAGCTATGTGGACTATTTCTGATGATGACTGTTCTGCAACTTTCCTTGTGTTTGTATGAACTACAAGGGCCAGTGGTCTGTGTGAATGGTCGTTTCCTTCCCCATAATGTAATGCTTCCATTATTGGCATGCATGCACAATGGAATACATCTATTTTTCATAGGTGGGATACTTTCAGACGGTGTCTAAAAGTGTCTCATTGTGATATGCCATTGGATGCCCCTGTTTAGTAAGAAATTCACTAATAATATAGTCGAAGGCATATGTCTCAATCTCAAATGGTTGTTAAAGGTCTGGTAATGTGAGCACTAGTGTAGAGTAGAGGTGATACTTCAGCTTGGAAAACACCTTCTGTTGGGATTCAAGCCAAAATAAATTTTCTTTCACTCCGCCCTTGGTGACTTCACTCAAAGGCCAAGTGATATGAGAGAAACCCAACACGAACCTGCCGTAGAAATTGGCAAGACCCCTCTATTAGAGTGGTTGGGGCTAACCAATACCGAATAACTTGTATCTTGGTTGTATCCACATGCACACCCCGCTCATTAATGATGTACCAAATATAATATTGAACCTAGGTCATACCAAAAGTGCATTTCTCCAAATTGGCACACAATTTGTGTTGACGTGGGGTTTGGAGGACCTGTCAAATTTGGTGAAGGTGCTCTTCCCAACTATGGTTGAAGAACAGGATTTCGTCCAAATACACAACATGAATGATTTGGTCAAGGGACGTAAGATGTCATCCATCAACTTCATGAAGGTTGTAGTGGCATTCGTCAGCCCGAAAGGCATGACCAACTATTCGAAAAGGCCCTCCTTGGATTTGAAGAAAATCTTCCACACATAAGAGGGTTTGATTGGTACCTGGTGATATTCAGACTTAAATTCAATATTGCTAAAATATTTGGCCTTGTTGAGCTGGTCCAAAGGGTCATTAATCTGTGGGATTGGATACCTATTCCAGACAGTGATTTTATTCAGTGCCTGATACTCGATACAGAGTCTCCAGGTCCCATCCTTTTTTTGTATCAACATGATTGGGCTCCCACAGGATGATGAACTTGGCTTGATGTGCCCTTTCTACAATAGCTCCTAAACCTGCCTCTTGATTTCATCAATCTCAAGAACAAATAGTTGATATATCGGTCTCTTGGGTAGCGACATTCCCAGGGTCAAATCAATGGAGTGCTTAACCTGAAAATGTAGGGGTACCCCTGTGGGTGAGGTGAAGATGTCCCTGTACTCCTCCACGACCTTGTCCATCTATTGCTACCATGAGGAGGAACCCTATCTAGAGGCTGTTGATGTGGCCACAATCTTCTTCTTTCCCTAACATCGAATCATAAGGAAGACAAATTTCCCATTATGGGAAATGATCTTACTACATTTTTCGCAGAGATCAAAGAGATGGCGGTAGGTGATGCTACCTCCGTTATCTTGTATAAATTATTTACGAAAGTAATAATAATAGTGTGAGACCTAGACTCATACACAACATGATGCTTCCACAAGTGTGGTTAGCCTAATAATACATCACAAACTTCAAGAGGAGAAAAATCACATAGTACCTCATTTGTGAAGGGCTTGATTTTGTAGGGAAGGCACGGGGGCTTCATTAGGTGAACAACACCATACCATGTGGTCTCATAATGGAGGATATTTACTGAGGAAAGAATTACATAATATATTTGGGGATACATAGGGTGTAAAGGGTTTTTATATTGGCAGGTATAAAAAATGGAGCCCAAAGTTAATAAAAAAATATAAAGCGGTATAACAAATGTTAACGAAAAAATGGATACCTACAATATCTAGTGAAAGTAGTGGTTTTTAAATTGGGAAGATGTATTGGATTCGTATTGGTAGTGGGTTAAATAATGTTATTTTTAGAGGTATTTTCCAATATGTAGCCAAATTAAGGGTATTGTTTAATATGCCACAAACGCATGTGATATGTCAGAGGTTCATTGAGTGAAGCCCCTATGAGGGAAGGCAACACTGCTAGCTGACACAGAGATATACTCCTTGGTGAAGCCACCTGATAGTGTATGGATGCAAGTGTGATGTGGTCGATATGCCCAACTGCTTCAAGGCCCCTGCTGAAATGAGGTCCTTTTGGCTCCCGTTGTTGAAAATGAACTCTAGCAGAGAACCCTTCACCCACATATGTGAGTGGAAGAGACGCTCCCCCTCCTATGGATCTTTGGGCTCAATCTTTTGGATCTTGGTGGTGGCAATAGTGGCACTAGGCTTCGCATCAATAATCTACTTCCCTTTGTCATTCACCTTATCAGGTTTTGACTTAGAGTTGAAACATGCATCTAATTTGGAAGCCTTTAGCTCGACCACTAGTGATTTCTTGGCTCGACACTCACTTGTGTCATGGGTGGGGCTCTTATGGAACTCGCACCATTTTCATGTGTCCTTCTTTTTCTTCGTAGTGTTTTTCTTTGCTTGCATCTTTGGTGGGTTGTCTTGGGTCTCCCTGCCTTGGATTTTTCCTTTTTTTAGTGGTTTGGGGGTGCCTTTCCCTTGCTTCGAATTCACAGATCCAAAGTCTCTCTTCTTCTGTTTAAATTTTTGCTCGATCTTGACAACATATCGATAGGAAGTGCCAAGCGAGGACATGTCTAGGAACTCCATCTCGTCCTAGATTTACTTGTGTAGATAGTCGTAGTACTTGAGTACCAAATGCTTCTCAGAATCCTTGCTACCCAACTTCGTGCGAAGGGTATGAAAAATATTTGTGAACTCTGGCACATCCTTTTCCCTTCCCCATCGTAGCATGGTCCACTTTATGTATTTTTCTTCACAGCTCCCAATAAGGTAATATTGTTTCTTGATGACGTCTTGAAAAGAATCCCAAGTGGGTGCAAGCTAAAATAGTGAGATTTCTCCCTAGTTCTTCTATTCAGAGTAGCTTTCTCACCAGTCCTTGACATGCGGGGTGGATTTGAGGAGTGAAAAAGTAATCTTTTTCTGATTGGAAAAATCTTGAACTAGAAAATATCCTTCCAACATATTTAACCATTTATCTAAATCATCTGCATATATCTGGCCTTCAAATATGGGAATGTCAAATTTTAATTGTACCTTAAAGGGAGTGGCACCTCTAGAGTGGCTACCAGATAAAGATGTGTCACTTGTGGGTAGACTCCGAAGGATCTGAACAAAGTTGTCCATCATCGTGTTGCTTTGACGCTCGAGGGCTTCTTCGAGCAATATTTTGAAAGGATCGCATGCTCCCTTGTCTTTATTTTCTTCCTCCATGGGAGGTCATCAGGGCTTGCAAGGTTGGTCTTGCAAAGGTTCAACCAATTCGATCCCTAACTCCTTATACCCTAATCTTATTCGGTACATGCAAATAAAAAAGAGAAAGAGAAGACTTCTTTGATACCATTGATCCATACTTATGCAAGAGTGCAACAAAACATAGATATAAACATAAACACAAAGATGAAACAAAAATAAAACTTCATTTCGTTAACATCTGTTATCACAAAACCAGTACTAGGGGCTGCAACCAAGCCAAGTTTCATGTAACTGTTTCAGACCATACTTTAGATTAGGAATTAGCCTTCCTAATCAGAGAGGGCTCTCTCACAACTCTTGATAAAATCCTTCAAACACTAGATGGCTAACTCTTTATTCACTTATGAAAGCATAACTGGTTGGAAACACATCAAACTGGCTCTCATTGGGCTATGGAGTCTATAATATCAAGTAAACAAGGAAAACACAGTGACCTCATAGAAATCAAGGCTCTTAGCATTACATGTCAAACATATTTCACCAAAACATAGCTTGCTGTATACACAGGAAGTCAGAGCATATATTTATGAATTCTGAGTGATTGCATACAACAAAACCATAAAATAACATAAAGTACAACGCATCATCACTACATTTGATCATGACAATCCTTCGAGAATCTTGAGAAGAGAATAACTCTGTTTTACTATTACTGTCAAAAAGGTCTTACAATGGCCCAAAACAACACTGTTTTTCTATAAAGTATCCAACCCTTTTTACATCCTACCTTGGCCCATATATAGGCAAGCAAACTAAAACACCTCGAGCTTCCTCCTCCAGCATGAGGGGAGCCTCGAAGGTGGCTATTAACTCTTCCTACATGCTATTTAATTAATGCATTTATTACAAAATGCTGAAATGTAATTGCACACAATCCTAATCAAACTAAAACATTAATTCCTTTCTCCTCGTATGCTTGATGCTTTTCTGGCTCTTGACACATGTCCTTTTGCTAGTTGGATTGAGATGGCTGAGCTGCAGATACAATGAATACTGGCTTGGGATGCTTGAAAGCGCTGATGGCTCATTTAATGACCAGAAGGTGTGCTCCTATTTATCGGTTTCTGTCTCCCAACATTCTCCTAAAATATAGCAGCCTGCTCCCAAATCTTTTAATAACCCCAAGTATGGAATGATGCCAGGTTTCTGATGTGCTGTAGGTGGTATTTGATAGACAGCTGTTCCTCTTCCTCAACTCCCGCTCACCGTGTCAAACTAGCTGCCCTGCGCTTTAAATCATCACCTACAGCAGTTTCGTAGCGCGCTACGAAACTGCTGTGTGATTAAAAGAAAACACAATCTCCATCAATAAATTTAGCTGTCTTTGATCAACCAGGAAGAAAAGATGTATACCAATTATTGGTAATGAAGACAAAATCTTTCCCAAAAGATTCACTAAAGTGTTTACTGTTTGAAAGATTCAGAATCCTTGAAGCTTCAATGGCTGTCTCCATTCAATGCCATCATTCTTCTGTTCACATTTCTGGTCTTCACTCTGCCCCAACTAGATGTGCTTGTCACTGCAGCATTATAACTAGAGCTATCTGTTTTCCTGAAAGTACTTGTGACCCAAGAAAAACAAAAACTTGCTAATTAAATGGCTCAAACAACCTTGATGAATGCCTCCAAACTTAATTTCTGAAATCTTTTCACAATATCAATAATACGCATTCCTCAAATATAAAACCTTGGAAAAGTCTGTATAGCAGCTCCACATGATCATTCCTAATTCTCACCATGCTTCTCTCACAATGAGGTTTCTTGTAATTATTTTGCTCTTCTCTCACAGCTTGGTTTTTCTTATAGAAATCCAAATCTTTTCCAGCACCTTCACAAAAACTATCCTTCTGAGCGGATGGTTTTTTCAATTGAACTTCCATATTATCAAATTTAGAAGTGTCCTCCTGAGAAAGACTCTTTCTCTTCAAAGGACTAACCCGTTGACTATTGATGCTTGTTTGCATTCCATCCCCGGATCATAAGGCTTTATTGCCTCTTTATGCAATAGTCGAGCTTTCCTATTTCCTCATGAGATACCCTCAGAACCTGCTCCAATGTAAAATTTAGATCCTGGACAATCTTGACACAGTCCTTAAATCGCCTATACTTCTTGGAGATCATCATTTGCAACACATTTGAGTAACTCTGAATATTTGCCTCACCAGTAAATGTTAGTTGAGACATACAAGGAAATCCTTTGAGTTTTTTGAAAAGCTATAAACCAAAACTGAACAGAGCATTTGAATTATGCTAGTATTCTAAATGAGGCTGCGCGCATTTCTTTCAGAAGTAATAGGAATAAAGATCGATCCCTAAGAACCGAGCAAAAGAACATAATTCTCCCACAGGATTTTGAAGAGAAGTGCCACTGAGAGTACACCATGCTCTTTCTTAACTTGATGTGTTCCTTGAGACCATGTGGACTGCCTTGCAGACATCTTTCTGCTTCGAACCCTTCTATCCTTCAAAACGCTGTCTCATTCAGCAAAATTTTCATCTTCCATACAAAACAAGTCTTCTAGCTCTGCCATGGTATAACGATACAGAGAATATTGCTAATCTGGATTGCATTCACAAAGTCATTTTTGCATGTTGTAGACAGTCAGAAGCACAACACCCTTTCTCCAAAATTGTTCTCCATGATTGCGCTCAGTATTGATTACACGAACCACAGCATATAACAACTCGTTATGCAACCAAAACTGCATACTTGTGATACAAAACATAAAACAGAGGGTTATTAGTTCACAAAATCACTAATTAGTTAACCCTCTGTGTAGCTCTACCTTTCAAATCTCGGTAACTCTCTTTGAAAGTTCCATACAGTGAAATAATCAATACGGCTCCTGTGAACTAATAACTAATAATCAAAGTTGGCAGCTAAAGGTGGTTATTAGTTACGGTTATTAGCAGACGCTGCGAAAATTCATGAACATGTTTTATGAACTAATAATCCTCCCGGCAGACGCACCACAACCATTACAATTCCACTGCAAACTCACTAAATCTGAAACTCCCTTTGGAACCTGATAGAAGCGCATTTAAAATTGGCCTGTATGATAACAATTTAAATGTAAACGAAGAAGATGTTTAATAATGAATATCTGCCACACACGCATCAATATAAGGCGGTTCGCGTTTGAGAACATCTCCCTGAATGACCTGTAGCCGAAAAGCATTATTTTATAATCTCCCTTTCCAGTTGTCATGATCTTAGCCTTAATTCCTATTCAGAAACCACCTCAGCTCTCTTGCTCAACGATAACATCGGCTTCATCATCCACAGAAATCAGCACCTTGAATAATGCAAAGTATATGTCAACTATATATCTTGCCAGCTGCGGTCTATCACCATGATTACTAGGCAGAATTTAATTTAAAAACAATGACAACACAATATTTTGCCCGCAATCCAACATGGGGGCGAAACACAAAAATCTTTACTTCATCAACCACGCCTGCCTTCATATTTGAGACATATGTCATGGTGACAGCGTCCAAAGGTGTAGCATTGTCACAGCTCATTTGAGTTTATTTGGTGATATGTTCTCCACGCAGTTTGAGAAACCAAGCAATGTATTCTGGCTGATAAAATTACGTGCAGCCTCTTGTGGATGCCCACAAACTGCTGGGGTTGGATGAAGTAACGACAAAAGAGAAAATTCACCAGCTTCATCTTTCAGTTCACCTATCAAACGGGCATATAGATGCTGCACCCTTGCCTGCTTGATAAGGCTTTTCTCAGACTCCACACTAACATATTTGCAAATTGTCTCCATCTTCTCCTTGATATTCTCTTTAACTATTTCAAATTCACGGTGATCTTTAAAGCTGTAGAGCAAATCTAGTCCAATCTGTAAATCCTCCATGCTATTATGTCCTCGAGCGCGGGTTCCAGCAACTGCTTCACTTGAAACAAGGTTGTCATTCCTATAAAATAGTTTCTCTGGCGTGCTTCCAATAAAAGCTGATAGTTTGGGAAGCTAAAAACAGAATTGATACTCATTTTGATCATTTTCCTGGAGAGAAGATATCAACTCAAAAGGATCAATGTTTCCATCTATTTCAAGCTTTGACCTCCTAGCTAAAACAACCTTAGAAAGGCTGCTCAAATCAAGAAAAGGAATGCTACGAATAAGCTTTGGAGAATTTTTCCAGCCTTCAGCACTGTTCAAACTTATTAGTTCTAAGACCTTATGCACAGTGGCATCCCAGGAATGCTCATCTGGAACATTAGTCTTATTTACAATTGCATACTTGGAGTGAGAATGCCAAAATTTTGAAGGCGCTCATATACCTTTCGACTATCATGGAGAGGATGTTAAGATCTAAGCTCATTCAGAAGGAAAAGCTTTCAAAGAGTAGCATAAGCTTCAACTTCTTCAACTTTTTCAAAAGGGTAGCTGGTTTAATCAAAAACAATCACAAATTGACCACTTCATCGTTGTTTCTTCAAGAATGATGATGTCTCCAAATATTATGATTTCAAATTCACCAAATTCCCTCAGCCAATCCAGGATGTACTTCTTGGCAGCAGAAAGAACCTTATTTTCCCTTACGCATACTCCAACTATGATTATGGAGGAGAAATCACCGACATCAATCCCCATATTTCTCAATTCCAAAGATTTGAAACAACAACTTGACTGCTATGTTGTTTATGTAGCTGGTATGAAGGAATGTTATTATGCAATGCTCTTTGGCCACCGTGAGGAACTACACCATCAAATGCCTTGAGAGAATCGACAATCAACCCTAATAGCTCTTCAGATTGCTCTAGCCATTTTACAAAGTCCATAGATCAGAGCATCGTATGCAACAACACCAGAGTTATATCCTTTAGTCAACATTAGACCTTTAAGCACATCAACCTCATCCACAGCAGTTGCAGTCAGTGTACAATAGACATCCTATGATTCGAGCCTCCACTGAAAGCTCGAACAAATCCCCAGTTTCGTAGCACGCTACGAAACCACTCAAACAAGTAGCGCTGCGAAACTGCTAAAAAGAATCCTGGCGCTGCGAAACTGCTAAAAAGAATCCTGGCGCTGCGAAACTGCTCTGACTTTAAGCTAGACTAAAAAATTTTGACAACATCATTTTCAGTGATAACAGTGGCTCCACTTGGGATAGTGTGCCCCTGTGGTGCACTAAGAACATGCAGCTCCAGTGCCTTATCTAAATTTGCTTTGACAAGCATGACTGCAGGAGAAAGAAAATTACATCTACTGAAAAGAAATGCTCAGTTAACCTTGAGCTTATTTGCAATTACCTACCTACCTACCCTAACCATTTCAACTTCTTCAGCTCAATCAATATGAAACTTCCAATGCAGCCAATCATTTACTTTATCTGACATTTGATTTCTTTGCCTGTCCCGGAGTTCAGAACCAATATGACAGTGTAATGACCGCTGCCACTGAAATTTTCTCTGACTGTATCGGATTTCAGAACTAATGTGATAGTGTAAAGACCGCTGCCACTGAAGTACTCTCCGATCTTCATAGGTAAACTGAAACACTGGAGAGTAAAACTCTTCCATATAATCAGCTACAGGATCCCAGAACACATGATCAGCTTGTCCTTCCACGACACTTTCCAGCTGTGCAAACTGATCTTCAACCACAGTGTTCAGTTCCTCAATCGTGAAAGAGAGGGGAACCAGCATAGTCTCCTTGCGTTCAGTCATAAAAAATTTCTGGGAATAATGATCATGATCATGAAAATTGTATGCCTGAATTTGTCCTTCTAAACCTTCAATTTCTTTCTCAATGTCTTTGGCAAATTCATCAAAAAATTTCATCTTATCCTCTGACTTGCAGTCAAAAGATTTCAAATATGATGACAGGGACAAAGAAAAAGATTCATTTGTTTCTTCTTTATTATGATCATCATTCCACTGTTTAAAACCTTCAACTGAAGGAGAATTTACTTCCACCTCTGACCTATCTATCCATTCCTCCAAGAACATAAGCCAAAAGTCTGGCAATGACTTAATGGACTTGGCAGGCAAGCATTCAACCCACTGTTTGCATTTCCCTTGGAGTGAATCATAAAATAACCTTATGCAAACATCCTCATGTTTAACTCTAAGAAGCTCAGCAAAATGACAGAAATCTGAAATATGATCCAAGGTTAAACTCATATCTTCTCCGTTGTATTTGGGAGCATTCCTTAGAAAATATTCATCCTTGGGAAAATGGTTTGGAAAACCATGAATTCCTGAGAAATCTATGCATGCATACCTTGAACAAAGAATGTCAGCTTCTGGGTCTTTCATAACTCCAGTGGAATCACCATGAATGTATAAACCTTGAATTCTTCAACAATGGAGTCGCCAAGGTAGTTTTGCAGCCTTGAAAATCATTTGAACTCCTGCTACCTTCAGAAATCCAATCTTAAGCTCCCGGCAGACGCACCAAAATGTTATCACAAAACCAGTACTAGGGGCTGCAACCAAGCCAAGTTTCATGTAACTGTTTCAGACCATACTTTAGATTAGGAATTAGCCTTCCTAATCAGAGAGGGCTCTCTCACAACTCTTGATAAAATCCTTCAAACACTAGATGGCTAACTCTTTATTCACTTATGAAAGCATAACTGGTTGGAAACACATCAAACTGGCTCTCATTGGGCTATGGAGTCTATAATATCAAGTAAACAAGGAAAACACAGTGACCTCATAGAAATCAAGGCTCTTAGCATTACATGTCAAACATATTTCACCAAAACATAGCTTGCTGTATACACAGGAAGTCAGAGCATATATTTATGAATTCTGAGTGATTGCATACAACAAAACCATAAAATAACATAAAGTACAACACATCATCACTACATTTGATCATGACAATCCTTCGAGAATCTTGAGAAGAGAATAACTCTGTTTTACTATTACTGTCAAAAAGGTCTTACAATGGCCCAAAACAACACTGTTTTTCTATAAAGTATCCAACCCTTTTTACATCCTACCTTGGCCCATATATAGGCAAGCAAACTAAAACACCTCGAGCTTCCTCCTCCAGCATGAGGGGAGCCTCGAAGGTGGCTATTAACTCTTCCTACATGCTATTTAATTAATGCATTTATTATAAAATGCTGAAATGTAATTGCACACAATCCTAATCAAACTAAAACATTAATTCCTTTCTCCTCGTATGCTTGATGCTTTTCTGGCTCTTAACACATGTCCTTTTGCTAGTTGGATTGAGATGGCTGAGCTGCAGATACAATGAATACTGGCTTGGGATGCTTGAAAGTGCTGATGGCTCATTTAATGACCAGAAGGTGTGCTCCTATTTATCGGTTTCTGTCTCCCAACATTCTCCTAAAATATAGCAGCCTGCTCCCAAATCTTTTAATAACCCCAAGTATGGAATGATGCCAGGTTTCTGATGTGCTGTAGGTGGTATTTGATAGACAGCTGTTCCTCTTCCTCAACTCCCGCTCACCGTGTCAAACTAGCTGCCCTACGCTTTAAATCATCACCTACAGCAGTTTCGTAGCGCGCTACGAAACTGCTGTGTGATTAAAAGAAAACACAATCTCCATCAATAAATTTAGCTGTCTTTGATCAACCAGGAAGAAAAGATGTATACCAATTATTGGTAATGAAGACAAAATCTTTCCCAAAAGATTCACTAAAGTGTTTACTGTTTGAAAGATTCAGAATCCTTGAAGCTTCAATGGCTGTCTCCATTCAATGCCATCATTCTTCTGTTCACATTTCTGGTCTTCACTCTGCCCCAACTAGATGTGCTTGTCACTGCAGCATTATAACTAGAGCTATCTGTTTTCCTGAAAGTACTTGTGACCCAAGAAAAACAAAAACTTGCTAATTAAATGGCTCAAACAACCTTGATGAATGCCTCCAAACTTAATTTCTGAAATCTTTTCACAATATCAATAATACGCATTCCTCAAATATAAAACCTTGGAAAAGTCTGTATAGCAGCTCCACATGATCATTCCTAATTCTCACCATGCTTCTCTCACAATGAGGTTTCTTGTAATTATTTTGCTCTTCTCTCACAGCTTGGTTTTTCTTATAGAAATCCAAATCTTTTCCAGCACCTTCACAAAAACTATCCTTCTGAGCGGATGGTTTTTTCAATTGAACTTCCATATTATCAAATTTAGAAGTGTCCTCCTGAGAAAGACTCTTTCTCTTCAAAGGACTAACCCGTTGACTATTGATGCTTGTTTGCATTCCATCCCCAGGATCATAAGGCTTTATTGCCTCTTTATGCAATAGTCGAGCTTTCCTATTTCCTCATGAGATACCCTCAGAACCTGCTCCAATGTAAAATTTAGATCCTGGACAATCTTGACACAGTCCTTAAATCGCCTATACTTCTTGGAGATCATCATTTGCAACACATTTGAGTAACTCTGAATATTTGCCTCACCAGTAAATGTTAGTTGAGACATACAAGGAAATCCTTTGAGTTTTTTGAAAAGCTATAAACCAAAACTGAACAGAGCATTTGAATTATGCTAGTATTCTAAATGAGGCCGCGCGCATTTCTTTCAGAAGTAATAGGAATAAAGATCGATCCCTAAGAACCGAGCAAAAGAACATAATTCTCCCACAGGATTTTGAAGAGAAGTGCCACTGAGAGTACACCATGCTCTTTCTTAACTTGATGTGTTCCTTGAGACCATGTGGACTGCCTTGCAGACATCTTTCTGCTTCGAACCCTTCTATCCTTCAAAACGCTGTCTCATTCAGCAAAATTTTCATCTTCCATACAAAACAAGTCTTCTAGCTCTGCCATGGTATAACGATACAGAGAATATTGCTAATCTGGATTGCATTCACAAAGTCATTTTTGCATGTTGTAGACAGTCAGAAGCACAACACCCTTTCTCCAAAATTGTTCTCCATGATTGCGCTCAGTATTGATTACACGAACCACAGCATATAACAACTCGTTATGCAACCAAAACTGCAGACTTGTGATACAAAACATAAAACAGAGGGTTATTAGTTCACAAAATCACTAATTAGTTAACCCTCTGTGTAGCTCTACCTTTCAAATCTCGGTAACTCTCTTTGAAAGTTCCATACAGTGAAATAATCAATACGGCTCCTGTGAACTAATAACTAATAATCAAAGTTGGCAGCTAAAGGTGGTTATTAGTTACGGTTATTAGCAGACGCTGCGAAAATTCATGAACATGTTTTATGAACTAATAATCCTCCCGGCAGACGCACCACAACCATTACAATTCCACTGCAAACTCACTAAATCTGAAACTCCCTTTGGAACCTAATAGAAGCGCATTTAAAATCGGCCTGTATGATAACAATTTAAATGTAAACGAAGAAGATGTTTAATAATGAATATCTGCCACACACGCATCAATATAAGGCGGTTCGCGTTTGAGAACATCTCCCTGAATGACCTGTAGCCGAAAAGCATTATTTTATAATCTCCCTTTCCAGTTGTCATGATCTTAGCCTTAATTCCTATTCAGAAACCACCTCAGCTCTCTTGCTCAACGATAACATCGGCTTCATCATCCACAGAAATCAGCACCTTGAATAATGCAAAGTATATGTCAACTATATATCTTGCCAGCTGCGGTCTATCACCATGATTACTAGGCAGAATTTAATTTAAAAACAATGACAACACAATATTTTGCCCGCAATCCAACATGGGGGCGAAACACAAAAATCTTTACTTCATCAACCACGCCTGCCTTCATATTTGAGACATATGTCATGGTGACAGCGTCCAAAGGTGTAGCATTGTCACAGCTCATTTGAGTTTATTTGGTGATATGTTCTCCACGCAGTTTGAGAAACCAAGCAATGTATTCTGGCTGATAAAATTACGTGCAGCCTCTTGTGGATGCCCACAAACTGCTGGGGTTGGATGAAGTAACGACAAAAGAGAAAATTCACCAGCTTCATCTTTCAGTTCACCTATCAAACGGGCATATAGATGCTGCACCCTTGCCTGCTTGATAAGGCTTTTCTCAGACTCCACACTAACATATTTGCAAATTGTCTCCATCTTCTCCTTGATATTCTCTTTAACTATTTCAAATTCACGGTGATCTTTAAAGCTGTAGAGCAAATCTAGTCCAATCTGTAAATCCTCCATGCTATTATGTCCTCGAGCGCGGGTTCCAGCAACTGCTTCACTTGAAACAAGGTTGTCATTCCTATAAAATAGTTTCTCTGGCGTGCTTCCAATAAAAGCCGATAGTTTGGGAAGCTAAAAACAGAATTGATACTCATTTTGATCATTTTCCTGGAGAGAAGATATCAACTCAAAAGGATCAATGTTTCCATCTATTTCAAGCTTTGACCTCCTAGCTAAAACAACCTTAGAAAGGCTGCTCAAATCAAGAAAAGGAATGCTACGAATAAGCTTTGGAGAATTTTTCCAGCCTTCAGCACTGTTCAAACTTATTAGTTCTAAGACCTTATGCACAGTGGCATCCCAGGAATGCTCATCTGGAACATTAGTCTTATTTACAATTGCATACTTGGAGTGAGAATGCCAAAATTTTGAAGGCGCTCATATACCTTTCGACTATCATGGAGAGGATGTTAAGATCTAAGCTCATTCAGAAGGAAAAGCTTTCAAAGAGTAGCATAAGCTTCAACTTCTTCAACTTTTTCAAAAGGGTAGCTGGTTTAATAAAAAACAATCACAAATTGACCACTTCATCGTTGTTTCTTCAAGAATGATGATGTCTCCAAATATTATGATTTCAAATTCACCAAATTCCCTCAGCCAATCCAGGATGTACTTCTTGGCAGCAGAAAGAACCTTATTTCCCTTACGCATACTCCAACTATGATTATGGAGGAGAAATCACCGACATCAATCCCCATATTTCTCAATTCCAAAGATTTGAAACAACAACTTGACTGCTATGTTGTTTATGTAGCTGGTATGAAGGAATGTTATTATGCAATGCTCTTTGGCCACCGTGAGGAACTACACCATCAAATGCCTTGAGAGAATCGACAATCAACCCTAATAGCTCTTCAGATTGCTCTAGCCATTTTACAAAGTCCATAGATCAGAGCATCGTATGCAACAACACCAGAGTTATATCCTTTAGTCAACATTAGACCTTTAAGCACATCAACCTCATCCACAGCAGTTGCAGTCAGTGTACAATAGACATCCTATGATTCGAGCCTCCACTGAAAGCTCGAACAAATCCCCAGTTTCGTAGCACGCTACGAAACCACTCAAACAAGTAGCGCTGCGAAACTGCTAAAAAGAATCCTGGCGCTGCGAAACTGCTAAAAAGAATCCTGGCGCTGCGAAACTGCTCTGACTTTAAGCTAGACTAAAAAATTTTGACAACATCATTTTCAGTGATAACAACATCATAGAACTGAAATATGCTTACATACATAATGCAAATGAACTAGCTCGACTGATGGTAGATTATTTCTGAGAAGAGACGTGGTAGCTACATGCATCTGAACTATGTTACAATGAGACTCAAGGGCCTTTTTATTATTGAACAACAAAGGGAAACCATAAAAAACCAAAATCCTAACCCTAGGAGATGGAATGCCAAGCTTTTGTGGGCTCTGTTGGGGTTAGTTGACCAGTCAACTTCCCGAGGTTGTAACTTGGCCATATGATCTTCATTTGGCACGTATGATACCTCGTTAGAAATATCTCTCTGATTACTATAGGATTAGGCATAGGCCTATGGAGGACCTCGAAAAAATGTTGTTTAGGGGGTCAAAACAACTCTGGAAGTTCAGGACCCCAAAAACTGCTAAAAATAGTAAATGTTGCTATAATCAAGGAAACTGATGAATCTGACAAGGGGTCTAGGTGGAATAGGAGCGTGACCACCAATATCCACCTGAATCCGTACTCCCTTTAGGAATAAATGGTCCCCATTGAATGCAGAGCCTCAATGACGTGAAGAAACTTCTATTGAACCTCGTCCCTCGTGAGCTGCTTGCACTACTGAAGTAGTTGACCTACTTTAATAACTTGATATAGTTGGATCCTCTGCTAGTGAATGTTCTTAATCTATGTGTCCATGATCTTATTATTTTTGGCTTTTTAAATACAACTTAGGTTGAGTTGTGTTGGTGTTAACTTCTCATAAATGTTGGATGTGTCCACTAATGGGGGAAAGTATGGCCACAACCGGTCCGTATTGAATACTAGGTGCAGGCCAAGGAAGGGTGCAATGTTGAGCTCAAATGAATTTTCCCCTATATCCTTACTAATGGTGTAAGGCCAATATCAAAGTAGGAAAATCTTACGTTGGGGCCCAACAAGATGTTCCTTATGAAAATGTAACCAAACTTTGTCGCCCACCTGGAACTTGTGTGGCACCCGATGTTGATCATGATGTTGCTTGTACTTGGAATTTGCTCTGTCCAATATGTCATGGACCTACTTTTAACCTTGTAAGCTTTGGACTGGACATGAACTGAATCTACTTTAGTATCTACAAATGGTATGGCAACATTAATGGGACAGAGTGACTGAAATCCTAGTCCCACCTGAAAGGGGTTGTGGCCAATTAAGCTGTGGAGAGCCCTGTTGTAGTTTTATTGGACATTGGGGAGGCTCTCATCCCATGTGCATGGGTGATTCAAGTTGTACATGCACAATATGTGCATGATGATGTTGGTAATGATCTCTGTTTGGCCATCAATTTGGGGGTGAAAGGTCATGGACTTAGTGAGCTTGGTATCCAGCAAAGGTCAGAGGCTTGACCATAATTCACTTAAGAACCAGCTATCCCAATCCGAGATAACAGACTATGGGATATGAAAGTGTACTCATACTCACTCAAAGAAGAGTTTGACAGTGGCTTTTGCTAAGATATTCTTCTTGGAGGCTACTAAAATAGCCATGTTACAAAATCTATCGACGACCATGAAAACACAATCGTTGCCATGCTTGGTAGAAGGAGGGCCCGACATCTAATCCATGGAGATGGATTCCTAGGTCTGGCTAGGAGTAGGAAGAGGAGTATACAAGCCTTCCTTCTTGATTGTAGGTTTGGAAATGATGCATGAATTATAGGATCTGATGTACTTCCCAACATCTTGTCGAAGGATTGGCTAGTAAAAATACTTCTTCAATACTGCCACTATCGTTTCTACCCCAAAATGTCCAATGACTCGAATGTAGTGAGCCTACCAAATAATCTTGGAACGCTTGCTTGAAGGGACACCGAGGTGTCCCCAGTGGCATAATAGTGCATCTAGAGGTGAAATTTTAGGACCTTCTTACCTTCTAAGAGAATCCGGTATGCGGTGTCGAATTATGGATCACTATTGTAAATATGTGGCCATTCCGAAGTATCGTGTCCACAAGAGTCAATGAAAGTGGTCAGCGCCATGACAGGCAATCGATTGAGGTAGTCTACAAAAATATTGGTGTTACCCTTCTTGTACTTAATGCTTAAATGTAGTTGTTTCAGGTATGTGGACGATTTATAATGGTGATCGTTCTACAGCTTTCCTTGTGTCTGTATGAACTTCAGGGGTTAGTGGTCTATGTGGATGATTGTTTCCTTCCCCAGAATGTAATACTTCCATTTTTCCCATGCCTACACAATGCAATACATCTCTTTTTCATAGGTGGGATACTTTTAGACTATGTTTAAAAGTGTCTCACTTTGATATGCCACCAGATGCCCTTGTTGAATAAGAACTGCACCAATAGCATAGTTGGAGGCATCTGTCTCAATCTCAAATGGTTATGTTATGAAACCATCTCAAGAAAATATAGAAAAGAAAGATCAACGCCTTATAATTCAGCCTCTTCGAGGGGGAAACCTTCTTTACATTACATAAATGAACAATTCTTGGATGATACAAATGACAAAACCTCCTTTCTATATATAGGAGTCTAAGGAGTCACAATATAATCCAGCCGACCTAACAATAATAATATAAAGCCACAAAAATAACAATAGAGGGATTCTAAGGGGCACAGAAATAACAATATGGGGGTAATAGGGGCACAACAATATAAATAAGGGGTATAACTACAATAGTAATCGGGTAATCACTAGTATTATAGGGACCCAACATGCCCCTCTCCTTCAAAAAAGTGTTGTCCTCAACGCTTGAGCAGTTATGGATACTTCTGCATAAAATTCTCATCCTCCCATGTGGAATCTTCAGCGGATAAGTTCTTCCACTTGATAAGATACTCTGAAATTGATCGATTTCGTAGCTGTCAAGTTCTTGTTTCTGTGACTGCTTCCGGTTCCAATATAATTTTTCCTTCCTCGTCAAGTTCTAGCAATATTGTTTGAACTGGGAGCTTGTCACCTATAACCTTCTTTAAACATGAAACATGGAAAACTGGGTGCAATCGAGAAGCTGCAGGAAGCTCCAATTTGTATGCCATAGTACCAATCTTTTCCAACACCTTGTATGGACCATAATACTTTGGTGATAATTTATTATCCTTCTTAGCTTGCTTTAGGGACATTTGCTTATATGGTTGTAGCCGTAGGAATACCCAATCACCTACATCAAAACTTCTTTCACTACGATGTTGATCTGCCTGTTGTTTCATTCTATTTTGTGCCAACACGAGGTTATCCTTTAAGAGTTGGAGGACTTGTTGTTGATGTTCGATGTGATGTTCCACTGCCTGAACCTTAGAATTTTCTCTTAAATATGAAGTGATTGATGGTGGTTCGTACCCATAAAGTGCCATAAATGGGGTCATTTTTGTTGTTGTATGGAAGGAAGTGTTATACCACCATTCAGCTAGAGGCAACCATTTGACCCATTGTGTCTGTTTATCAGATACAAAGCAACGAAGATATCCTTCCAAACATTTGTTTACTATCTCAGTTTGCCCATCAGATTGAGGATGATAAGATGAGCTATGAGCTAACTGAGTACCAAGACAAGAAAATAATTTTGTCCAAAAATTTCCAGTGAAAATGGGATCTCTGTCACTTACAATAATCTTTGGATTTCCATGTAGCTTTTGAACTGTTTCCATAAATGCAGTAGAAACTGTACTGGCTTTAAATGGATGTGATAATGCACAAAAATGTGCATACTTGGTAATTCTGTCAATTACCACCATGATGACACTCTTTCCCTCAGACTTGGGTAAACCTGTGATAAAATCCATTGAAACCTCCTCCCAACGTTGGCTTGGAATGGATAAAGGTTGTAATAGACTCGATGTCTTAATTGTTTCAACTTTATTTTGTTGGCAAACCAAACATTCCGCCACAAACTTTTGAATATCTAATTTAAGGCCATCCCAAAAAAATTCCTTCTTAACCCTGTGGTAAGTTTTTAAAAATCCTGAGTGCCCTACTAAGGGAGAAGTGTGCAATTCCATAAGAATGTTTTGTTTTAGCTGGGAATTCTTACAGAGGTATAAGCGATCTTTGTACCATAGTGAATCATTTTTCCAGCTAAATGTATCAGAAGTACTGGAATCTTGTTGTAGCTTCCGAATAAGTGCCCACACTTCTTCGTCATTCTTCCATTCCTCCTTTGCTTCATTTATCCAATCTGGTTGGATAATAGAAATGGCACACAACAATGCTTCCATATCCTCATCCTTTCTTGAGAGTGCATCTGCCACCACATTTTGCTTCCCTTTTTTGTAAATGATTTCAAAGTCATAACCCAACATCTTTGTGACCCACTTTTGTTGCTCTTCAGAGGATAATATTTGTTCTAAAAAGTATTTAAGGCTATCATGATCTATTTTTACCTTGAAGTGTCTTCCCATTAGGTAGGGTCGCCATTTCTTAAGTGCATGGAGTATTGCCAACATTTCCTTCTCATAAATAGCTTTGCTTAAAAACTTTCCCTTGATTGGACGACTTTCAAAAGCAATGGGTCTTTCATCTTGCATTAGAACAGCACCCATTCCATTTCCTGAAGCTTCACATTCCACAATAAAGGTTTTTGTGAAGTCTGGTGTAGCTAACATTGGTGCTTGGCACATTGCCTCTTTAAGATGTTTAAAGGCCTTTGTTGCTTCCGGAGTCCATGAAATGAATCTTTCTTCAATAATGTTGTTAGAGGTGCTGCTATTCTCCCATAATTATTAACGAACTTGCGATAATACCCTGTCAACCCAAGAAATCCTCGCAGATGCTTTATGGATGTGGGGATTTTCCATTCCTTAATTGCTTTAATTTTGCTAGGGTCTACCTTAACTCCTTCATGAGATACAATATGACCCAAATATTCCACCTCCTGGACTCCAAAGAAACATTTGGATCTTTTTGCATATAATTGTTTCTCCTCCAATAGTTGTAGCACCTTGTCAACATGTTCAACATGATCCTTCCAAGACTTGCTGTAGATTAGTATATCATCAAAAAATACCAACACAAATTTTCTAAGGAATGGTTTGAAAATTGAATTCATCAAACCTTGAAATGTTGAAGGTGCATTGGTAAGGCCAAAAGGCATGACCAAAAATTCATAATGACCCTCATGAGTTCTAAATGCTGTTTTCAGAATGTCTTCAATCTTCATTCTGATTTGATGATATCCCGAATGAAGATCCAACTTGGTGAAGTAAATTGATCCATGCAATTCATCCAGTAATTCATCAATGACAGGAATGGGGAACTTATCTTTAATAGTGAGCTTTTTGAGCTCCCTATATTCTGGACACATGCGCCATGATCCATCCTTCTTGTGCACCAATACTACTGGAGCTGAGAAAGAACTTTGGCTCAGTTGAATTATACCAGCTTCTAGCATTTCTGCAACCATACGTTCAATTTCACTTTTTTGGACATATGGATATCTGTACGGCCTGATGTTTGGAGGAACACTTCCTGGAATCAGATGAATAGCATGATCATGATCACGCATAGGTGGGAGACCTTTGGGAGTCTCAAATACCTTGGAATGATTGTCCAGGACTTTTTGGAGATCTGGAGAAATAGATGATTCCAATGTGGAAACATCTAGCGAACATAATTTTGCAATTACACCTCTTTGCTCCTTTTTTAGAAGCTTTGTCATGCCATTAGAGCTGATTATCTTTCCTGGTTTCCCTGCAATACCCCTTAATTCAACTTCCTTTCCTTCCACAAAAAATTTCATGAAAAGTTCTTGAAAATTAAAAGCTATTGTACCCAAGGATTGTATCCATTGGACTCCTAGTACAACATCAGCACCTCCCATTGGAATGGAAAGCATTGGGCTAGTCAATACATATTCTCCCATGGATAGCTTGATATTATGGCACTTTCCAGAACAATTTATTGTTCCTCCATTTGCAATCATCACTTGACACTCTGGTGCTGGATATAGGAAGCAATTCAATTCTTTTGCTACCCTACAATGAATAAAATTGTGGGTGCTTCCTGAATCAATCAACACTATTACCTTTTTCTTCTTGATTTGTCCTTCTATCTTGATTGTTTGAGGAGTGGTAATTCCCGCCAATGCATTACATGATATGATCGGGTTTATTTGTTCTTCATCTAGGCTTTGTTCCTGGAATATATCCTCTTCTTTTGAACTTTCTTGCTCCTTTTCTTCTTCCTCTTCACAATCTATGTAGAATAATTTCTTCTCAGCACACTTATGACCTTTTGTGTATTTGCTATCACAATTATAACAAAGCCCTTTTGCTCTTTTTTCTTCCAATTGTTGTGCTGTCAACCTTGTAGGTTGTGGAAGATTATGGGCAACAACACTTCCGTCTTTATAGTTGTGAATGGTATGCTTCCTAGTTGCCATAATTTTGCTTTCCATTTTTCTTGCTAACCTGAATGTCTTCTCTAATGAATCAGGTTCCCAAAGGCACACATCATGTTGGATATTATCCTTTAAAGACCTTATGAACACATCAATCCTATGCTCCTCTGGAATATCTTTTACCCTTATGTTCAATTTTTGGAACTCCTCAATGTGCTCCATTATTGAACCCTTTTGTTTGAGACTTATCAATTGGCTAAAAAAAGTGTTGCTTTTTGTATCCTCATAATGTGCTATCAATTCTTCCGTAAAAATTGCCCAAGTGATAAATTGTTTACGAGAGCAAAGCCATTGATACCATACAAACTAATTTGGTTCCAAATATAAAGTTGCCATACGTACCTTTTGTGTGTTTTGCACATTATTGAGATCGAAGAACTGCTCCATCTGTAATATCCATGTGGCGGGATCCTTGCCATCAAACTTCCTCATATCGATTTTTGGAATATGGTGGGTCTTCGATCCAACATTAGAGTCTATGGAATCATGATTAACATTTCTTTTGTTCACATCATGAGTTTCCTTTACAACCTTTTCACCATTAGTAAGTATTTCTTGTAGAAAATTTGTCAAATTTGTCTTCAAATCTACCATGTCTGTCATCAAATCTGTCCTCAAATCTATCTTCAGGTCATCCATCTTAGTTTCCATGCCCTTTATCTTAGATTCGACGCCATTTATCTTAGCATCTGTTAGCTTTTGTGAGCGTGACATTTGTTGCACTTGTTCTTGTAATTTTGATATATCATGTAGCATTTCTTCCTCTTCTTCATGAGTCATGCTAGAGCTTTCAGGTTCCTTACTAGGTGTTTGCATTTTCTTTCCTCGGGGCATCAGTTACCGATAATAATGCTTTACTATGCCCTTTGAATTCCTTCAAACCAAGCTTATGCAAAAATTAAAAAAAATTAAAACTACACACCTTTTTTTACTTTGTAGAAGCCTGATATTGAATCTGATGTATCTTTGTAATTTCGAATCATCCAGTTCTAAAATTGTGACTTGTAGTAGCCTTCTATGTCCTCTTTCCAATGCCACTAGTCTGATCCAAATTGGATTCTCCAAGAAATAGTTATGCACAATCTCCCGCAGTGACCTGATTATAGACTAGTTCAGTAGAGCGAAATTGCATGACGTGCCACGTGTCACTGTTCCAACCTTTGACTCTAAAAAATATATACAAGAAAACTTTAGTCCGTCCTCTTTCTGTACCTTCTTACGAAATTTCAATCCGATACTCAGAAAGAAAGTTATGACGATTTTCCCCAGGTCACCTGTTTTGAATGTAATTCAGGGATCTGCAAAAAAGACCAATTTCCTCAGATCATATCTCCGAAAATATTGCGCGAAATGCTTTGAAATTCGGACCCAAGGTGCAGTGCGATGTATTCTCAAATGGGTTTTTTTGCGACTTCTGAAATGTCACAGAAAAAAAGTTATAGCGAAAATGCCACGATGACCTGTTTGGAGCAGCGAAACCCTAGAATCCAAAGCTCTGATACCAAATGTTATGAAACCATCTCAAGAAAAGATAGAAAAGAAAGATCAACGCCTTATAATTCAGCCTCTTCAAGGGGGCAACCTCCTTTACATTACATAAATGAACAATTCTTGGATGATACAAATGACAAAACATCCTTTCTCTATATAGGAGTCTAAGGAGTCACAATATAATCCAGCCGACCTAACAATAATAATATAAAGCCACAAAAATAACAATAGAGGGATTCTAAGGGGCACAGAAATAACAATATGGGGGTAATAGGGGAACAACAATATAAATAAGGGGTATAACTACAATAGTAATGGGGTAATCACTAGTATTATAGGGACCCAACAGGTTATTGCAAGTCTGGTAATGTGATCATTGATGTAGAGTGGAGGCAATGCTTCAACTCAATAAATACCTTCTGTTGGGATTCAGACCAAAATAAATTTTCTTTTACTCCACCCTTGGTGACCTGACTCAAATTCCAAGTGATATGAGAGAAACCCAACACAAAGTTGCTCTAGAAATTGGAAAGACCTAGAAAGTTGCAGAGATCTATTAGAGTGGTTAGGGTTGACCAATCCTGAATAAATTGTATCATGGCTAGGTCCACATGCACATCCAACTCATCATTGATGTACCCCAGATATTAAACCTAGGTCATACCAAAAGTGCATTTCTCCAAATTGGCACAAATTTTTTGCTATCGCAGGGTTTGGAGGACCTATCGAATATGGTGAAGGTGTTCTTCCCAACTCTGGTTGAGATCAGGATTTCATCCAAATATACTACCACAAATGAGTTGGTGAAGGGTTACAAGATGTCTTCTATCAACCTCATGAAGTTTTCGGGGACATTCGTCAGCTCGAAAGGCATGACCAACCATTCAAAAAGGCTCTCCTTAGATTTGAAGGTTGTCTTCCACACATAAGAGGGATCAATTGGTACCTAGTGATAATCGGACTTCAATTCAATATTTCTAAAATATTTGGCTCCCTTAAGCTAGTCTTTAAGGTCATCAATCCATGGGATTGGATACCTATTCTGAACAGTGATCTTATTCAGTGCCCGAAAGTCAATACAAAGTCTCCAAGTACCATCCTTCTTCTGTAGAAACAAGATTGGGCTCCCATAAGATGATGAACTTGGATTGATGTTCCCTTTCTGCAACATCTCCTGAATCTACCTCTTGATTTCATCGTTCTCCATAATGTAGTGTCGATAGATCGGTCCATTGGGTAGTGGCGCGCTAGGGGTCAAATTGATGGAGTGCTTGACCTGATAGTGTAGGGCTACCCCTGTAGGTGAGGTGAAGATGTCCATGTACTCCTTGACAATCTTGTCCATTTTTTGCTTCCATGTAGAGGAGCCTTGTTTATAGGTCGTGGATGTGGCCACAACGTTCTTCTTTCCATGAGGGTGAATCATAAGGAAGACAAATTTCTCGGTTTGGGAAATGATCTTACGACATTTCTTCGCAGAGATCAAGGAGGTGGTAGTGCTACCTCTGGTATCCTGTATAAATTATTTCCCAAAGTAATAATAACAGTGTGAGGCCTAGAATCATGCATAGCATGACACTTCCACAAGTATGGTTGTCCTAATAATAAATCACAAACTTCAAGAGGAGAATCAAAATACAGTACCTCATCTATGAAGGGCTTGATGTTGTAGGTAAGACGACTGTTATAGATATTTTTGTGCCTTACAGCATGAAGCATGAAATGTCAATAATCTAAGGGATCCAAAGTCCCTAAACATGTTGTTCCTACCCCTAGAGGAACAAGGTCAGCAAACCACAGCACTAAATATCAGTTCTCCACCTGAAAACACTCAAAAACAAGCTAATTCTGGATCATGTCAACTGCTCCACTGAGCATCTGCGCTGAATGTCAACTGCTCCACTGTGTACCTGCGCTGAATGTCAACTGCAGAGAAGGCTACCTGCGCTGGGCGAGTTTGGCCAAGTGGCACAGTCATTCCTCAAGGTGTCAATGCCCAGGAAGCTTCCAAAATGACACTTGGATCAGGGAATTCGCCTTGTGATGAGTAAGAGGATCTAGATCTCCAAGTGGAAGCAAGAACCTCCAAGTGGACTCAAGAACTGAAGAATAACTGAAGTGGGAGAGGACACTAGTCAGCTTCATGCCAGCCTCAAGCTGACTCATCCTTTCTCCAAAACTCCTATATATAGAGCTCTCTCATGAGGTCTAGGGAGGCTGGAATCTTGTGAATGTAAGGAAGTGTTGTTGGTTTGAGTATAGAACTATTGGGTGATTTGCTTGAAGGAGGTGAAGAGGAGATTTCTTTCTGCTGGGAGGTGATGCTGGATTGGGCCTTTTATGGTTGTATCACTTCCTGAACTTTACTTCTTCCATTAATAAAGCATTTGAGGTTCTTCTATATGCATGTGTCTCAATGGCTTATTGATACTTGTATATTTGATTTATTCTAATCCTTGAATCAATTATGAATGTATGCTTCTTGTAGTTTCCCTCTCTTGCCATTTTGCAGGATCTTGGTGTAGCTGGGCCAGTGAAAGAGCAAGGAGCTGGGAGCAAGCAGCAAAGAGGGAAGATTGGATCAATCATTAGTGGAAGACAACGGTTAGTGGATCTCTTTTTCCCCTCTCTTACATCTCATAAAGAAGTAATCTCGAATAGCTTTGCTTTGATTGTTGCTGAGGTACTATCACCCTTAGAGTGGGATAGGGTCATTCCGTATTGGATACTTTTCCCAACAACAAATTGACGACTCCGCTGGGGATCGTATCTTGTTGGTTGTTTGTGTTTTTTGCTATTCATTTCATAAACACAGGGAGTACCGAATCGAACTGCATTCGGATCTTTCAAATGCAAAGTAGAGGGCAGCTACTCTAGCTCAGTTTCTGGGCATGTTTATGATTTGAAGAGTTGATCCACAAGGACTCTGAACAGCTCTTAGTGATAGCTTTTCATCCTCCTTTTCATCCCTTAGTGTGTACTTGACTGATAGCTTCTGATTAGGCCAAAAACTTTGATTTTTTGAGCAATCTGTGACCCGGAAACTGAGAAAAACGAAAGTTTGTCTCTTCAGTGCAGGCACTGTGAAGGCAGTCTGGATTTTAGCGCAGTTCCCTAAGGGGCTACCTGCGCTGAAGGTCAAACTGCCAGTGTACTACCTGCGCTGAACTAGTTTTGCCTAGTGCTACTGGGGTTCCCTCCTGTTTATTGCCCTGTTTTCACCCTTGTTTTTGCAGCCTGTTACCAGTCAATGTACCTATCTGAAACGAACTTTCCTTGCCACTATTCTGCCTCGGTTATATAAAGAAACTGTATTTGTTCTTTGTGTATTTATTATATCATTTGCAGTTTCCCATAACGAAAGTGAACTAGTCTTGTTGTGGCCTCTTAGATCTAGACCTGTGATAAAGTGTCGTTTTGATCTGAAGAGTTAGTTTGTTTGCTGTTCATAGCTGATTGAGCTTTTGCTTTCGTCATATGCTTTGAATTTATATATTTCTAGTGTCGAAACAAGTAAATCTTAAGGTGTCTTTTGATTTTGGACAAGCTTGTTTGCTTTCGCTTGAAATTGAGTTCGAATTTATACAACAGCTTTCTTTTTGTATTGCACCAACATTAAGAAAGAGAAAAGAAATACCTGCATTGTGCATGTGCATTTTGACAGCTTGCATGTTGATTTAGGAAAAAGTGCATTAGTGTGTGCTCTATGATCTGTGTGAAAGGATGTTGTCTTTCTTTTCCCTCAGTAGTTAAGATTTTCAAAGTTGAAAGATTGAAAAGCTTGCTTATCATCTTAGACTGCATTTAGGAGTGTTATCATACATCTCGTGGTGATCCATAAAGGCAAACTGCTAAACAAGATCAACCTTAAAATAAATTAAATTTACATAACAACGCATTGAAACATAGCGCAAACACATAGAGGTCTAAGCTAGAGACGTGTTCCGGCGTCGTTAAACGTGATATCTTAGCGTTGAGTGGTTGGGTGATTCCTCCACGGTAAAGCGATAAGTATCAATACGGACTTGTGCTCCCACGTACCGTCGCGTATATATTGGGAGACCCCTATAGGAATAAAGCCTTTATCCATAGGAAACCGTGTCGGCTGCCCTACTGATCGCAATGCAGTGAACACAGCATTCACAAAGATCGACCACTCGTACCGTAAAACGTATTCTGTTGTTTTGCGAAAAGTTTGGCACACCCTCTACCTAGAACTCCAGAGCAATTTCTTTTGGCCTTTTTCAAACTCTATAACTGAAAAAGTCCATCCGAGCATTTGTCACTTCGGGCTCGTTAAAACATCGAAGGAGACTAGAGTCATCTTTAGCTTTTTCTCGACTCTTAAAAAGTGAAAAAGCAAGTTGTGTCTAAAGCGTCGTTATAAAATTTATTTTAAACGGAACATAATCACCTCCTATTCCTGCGTTGATCTTTAGGTTGAGAACATGGAACGCCCCAACCAAGGAATTCCACATGATGGAAATCCTAGTCCTTTCTCCTCTTGGGGAGAAGTTGGTGCACCCCACATGGCCACATGTTGGCTTCCAGGACTGACAATTGGCCTGCCAATTTGGCTATTCTCAACCAATGTAGTTCAGAACACCATGGTTCCTGAACAGTCGAGTCAACAGTTAGATCAGTCTAGAGCTACCCACCAGCCTTCTACTTCCTATAACTCTTCCTCCAATCCTTCATCTTCGCAAGGTAGAGCCGACAAAAGCCAAGCTCCCATGGAGAAGAAGGAGAAGAAGAAGAAAGAGAAGAAGAAGAAGGAGCCTAAGGCGACTGGGGGCAAGCAAAAGACATCTAACAAAAATCCACACACAGCACAGACCGGGCCTAAATCGCCATGTGTCATATGTAAAGGAGACCACTTCCATAGAGATTGTCCCTGTATTCCTCGGATACTAAGGGACTGGTCCCCTCGTTTGCACAAGTCGGAAGCATCAACCTCTGATAGCCATGTTGAATGCTTACCGTCAACCAGCGAAAGTGAAGGTTCAAGACAAAGAGGGGGATCAAGATTCCCCTGCAGACTGTGTAAAGGCGATCACGCCATCCACCGTTGTCCCTTCTTAGACGAAGCGAAGAGAGTTTTGGAAGATCGACCGGTTTCACCGTTAAGACTTCCTCCTGGATACAAAAAACTCGTGCCAAGTCCTTCGTTGGTTGAAAATACAGCTGGCCCGCTCAAGTGGTCAGCTGAAGTGTCAGTCATTGAAAATGAACCTACTGAATCCAGACCGGACGAAAGTCCAAAGGTCGAAACGGGAGTTGACCCGGTTCTGCCTTCAGAGGTTTCATCTTCAAATGACACCGTCAATGAAGATTCATCTTCAAATGACACCCTCACTGAAGAGAATAAGGATGACACCATCCAGATTCTTTTCATCAACACCGACTCTGATGAGCATCAGGGCAATGCGCCCATTCCTTTATCGCAGGAAGGAACATCGTCAGGGTCATCTCCGGCCGTGTATTCGGTCCCACCACCAAGCAACCTGGTTGTGTCCTTTGATTGGAACCAACTAGGCAGACCCCGGTTGCCAGCCAGTGTATCATTTAGAATCATAGTCCAAATTTATAGAATGGTAATGGCTGGCACTATCATTGATGAAGGGGCATCTGTGAGTATCCTTTCCTCTATTGCTTGGAAAGCACTGGGTTCCCCGAAGCTTTTGCCTGAGATAAGAAATCTCTCAGGTTTTGATAAAGGATCCAGTCGACCATTAGGGATCCTCCCCAATGTGCCTGTTACATTGAAAGGGAAGACCGTTCAAATGAACGTGATGGTCGTTCAAGGACCCTTGGATTATAACCTTCTCCTTGGACGAGACTATATATATTGCATGGGAGCTATAGTCTCCTCACTCTTTAGAGTAATGTGTTTTCCACACGAAGGAAGAATGGTCAAGCTCGTAGACCAACTTTCATTTCCGGGATCACGCATCGCAAATAGTCAAATACCAACCCTGAATGGTCTATTCACCCAAGAAATGTCTGCACCCCCAGTCCTCCTTCCCGATGAGTGCGAGTGATTCGGAAAGATGGGACTGGAACCCAGGGGGCATGCATTCTGGTCTGCTTTGGGCAGAGGAAACCTTGGGTATAAGGTAGAATTTCCGCGAAAGAATATGACTAGTCTGTACCCCGTCCGTGGAAGGAAGAGGGGTTGTTCTAGAACAGGATTCTTTTGTCAAGGTTACTTGTTTGACAAAGGTCATTCACCATTTCCTACTTCGGTAGACAGTGCCGAGGAAATGTCTTCGTTTGAAGAATTTAACAAGACAATCTTTGGGTAACCAGAAAGAGGCAAGCCTCCCTCAATAACACCAATGTTTTATCCTTGAGTAGTGTTCTTCTCTTGTCACAAGTAGCTGCTCTCTTGTCGCAAGTAGCTGTTCTCTTGCGATCTTGCAAAAGAGCTGTCAAAAGTTGGGCTGACGGGAAGACAAGTACCGCATAAGACCCGCTAAAAATAACGAGAAGACAAGTATCGTTAACATTAGAACTGGCAAGACGACAAGCAGCTGTGAACACCCAAAGAAAAGCAAAGGTGGGGGAGAGGAGGGGCAGCCTTGAAATTGTACTTTATACCTGGGGGCATGCAAAACTTTTGGAGTGCAAGCTAAGAACGGTTATTTATCTGTTTTTAGGATTAGCCATTTCCGAACTTGCATAAAGAAAGGATGAGGGGGAGCATAGCTTATGTGAGGTGCAAGCTCTATAAAAAATGGAATCTTGCAGGAGACATTTCTTATCTTTTGACTGGGATATCGAGCAGTTTTACCGCGGAATTTATGCTCGTTAAAAAATAGAAAAGCGAGATCCGAGCAGTTTTAGTACATAGTTCATGCTCGTTAAAAAATAAACATAAGGTTGAGCATTCAAGCTCATTAAAAAATGAACATACCCCGGTAAATAACCATTGTGATCGTAAATTTATTAGCCATAAAAGCCTTGGTCGTGTTTTGCACCTGCCACCTCCATTCCATTTGGCCGATCGTTCACCTCCATATGATTGTTTACCCATTTTGAGGAACAGCTGCGAAGAGTGATTTCACCTAGCCATCCTTGTGACACTGCCGTGATTGGAAAATTCCAACCTGTACCTGGAATCAGTTGCTATCCCTGTTTATCACTCATTCCTCAAAAGACGAGTCTTCTTTGAGCTCTTTTCATCTGACTCGTAAAATATGAAAAGTTTGCCGAGTTTTGGCCTTCCAGCTCGTTAAAAGGACCGGAAGAGCTATCCCTCCCGTAGATTTTAATCTTTTTGGACCTAAGGGATTATTGCACAAAAAGGTCGAGCGCTTGTTTTATTCGGCTCGTTAAAATTATCGAAAACTAATCCCTTCTGTATTGTTTTATACTTTTTCGGACTTAAGGGATTAGATGACGAAAAAGCAATTTTGGAGTTAACTTTATGTACCTTTTCAGACTCTCTAAAAATGAAAAGGACCGAGTTTTCCTTGTCGTTAGACTCGTTAAAATGATTAAATAGCGACAAACTTGTCTTTAGACGAGAACGAGTTTCCCTATCGCTAGGCTCGTTAAAACATAGCGATGGGCTTGCCCGAAGGGCAGGTTATAGAACAAGCATATGTTATCCTCCTCAAGCTTGACAAAAATAAAGAGGTACTGGTCAGAAATGACTGGGGAAAAATTGGGAGAACCTCAAAGCTTTAATGGTAGCAAGTCGCTCTTGAACATGACACTTTTCCTCCGTATCACAACGGGTTGGGTTGTTTCATTCACTGGTCTCATCACCATGGTCTTCGCCAAACCATCCACATTTGGGGTAATGCTACCGATCCATCGCATCAGTGTCGTTATATGTTCAAGAGATGTTGTTCAGAAAGAGTCAATCGTGTCCCATCCAATGCCATACATTATCCTTCATCCACCCATGATCGCCACCCTGAATCATATTTCACAGATTGTTTTCACCTCCACTAAAATCATTAGCTCTGTTCCATGTCACTGATGTGGGATTCATTAAGGCCCTCCTTTGACGGATCGCTTCTTGTCGACTTCAGCTCATTATCCAAGAAGTTGATCTAGGAACACCCCCCTCAGTACTTTGAAGCTTGCATGCCTCAATGGCAAGTTTCTCACTTCCGGCGACAGGTATACATCAATGACCTTCAACCAGAAGATTTTGCGTGGTGTTCGACGCCAAGTCCTTTATTCACACCACGTGAATTGTACTGCAGTACCTTGAGGGTCATTATCATTATCGGTGATTCCTCTCGCGCTTGTTAACGGTTTACATTATTGACCGGTAATCAAGCGATGTCTTTCCATGTTCGACTTCAGCGCAATTCTCACATGGATCGACTTGTACTTAGAGTGAAGATCGAACGAGTTTGAAGACCCCAGATCTAGTTTCATCCATCCGGGCTGTGATATATATTCAGGAAAAATAAAGACATTTGATATGTACATCATTGCAGCAGATGATCATCCTACTCAAAGGATGATAATTTCAGCAGAGAATTATCAGTCTATCATCAGACGATCGTCTGTTATATGTACCAAAATGAATTTATAAAGCTGAGCATGGGAATGCCCGCCTCAGCTAGATCATGAAAGCAGAATGAAAAATAAAGTATTGTATTGTATTTTATTACAGGTCACCTCTCAGCGATTGAATGAACTTCGGATCCTCCTGATAAAGCATTTCACCCGATAAACGACCTCATACTTTAGGGGGCAACTGTTATAGACATTTTTGTGCCTTACAGCATGAAGCATGAAATGTCAATAATCTAAGGGATCCAAAGTCCCTAAACATGTTGTTCCTACCCCTAGAGGAACAAGGTCAGCAAACCACAGCACTAAATATCAGTTCTCCACCTGAAAACACTTAAAAACAAGCTAATTCTGGATCATGTCAACTGCTACACTGAGCATCTGCGCTGAATGTCAACTGCTCCACTGTGTACCTGCGCTGAATGTCAACTGCAAAGAAGGCTACCTGCGCTGGGTGAGTTTCGCCAAGTGGCACAATCATTCCTCAAGGTGTCAATGCCCAGGAAGCTTCCAAAATGACACTTGGATCAGGGAATTCGCCTTGTGATGAGTAAGAGGGTCTAGATCTCCAAGTGGAAGCAAGAACCTCCAAGTGGACTCAAGAACTGAAGAATAACTGAAGTGGGAGAGGACACTAGTCAGCTCCATGCCAAACTCAAGCTGACTCATCCTTTCTCCAAAACTCCTATATATAGAGCTCTCTCATGAGGTCTAGGGAGGGTGGAATCTTGTGAATGTAAGGAAGTGCTGTTGGTTTGAGTATAGAACTATTGGGTGATTTTCTTGAAGGAGGTGAAGAGGAGATTTCTTTCTACTGGGAGGTGATGCTGGATTGGGCCTTTTATGGTTGCATCACTTCCTGAACTTTACTTCTTCCATTAATAAAGCATTTGAGGTTCTTCTATATACATGTGTTTCAATGATGTGTTGCTATACTTGCGTATTTGATTTATTCTAATCCTTGAATCAGTTATGAATGTATGCTTCTTGTAGTTTCCCTCTCTTGCCATTTTGCAGGATCTTGTTGTAGCTGGGCCAGTGAAAGAGCAAGGAGCTGGGAGCAAGCAGCAAAGAGAGAAGATTGGATCAATCATTAGCGGAAGACATCGGTTAGTGGATCTCTTTCTCCCCTCTCTTACATCTCATAAAGAAGTAATCTCAAATAGCTTTGCTTTGATTGTTGCTGAGGTACTATCACCCTTAGAGTGGGATAGGGTCATTCTCACATGGATCGACTTGTACTTAGAGTGAAGATCGAATGAGTTTGAAGACCCCGGATCTAGTTTCATCCATCCGGGCTGTGATATATATTCAGGAAAAATAAAGACATTTGATATGTACATCATTGCAGCAGATGATCATCCTACTCAAAGGATGATAATTTCAGCAGAGAATTATCAGTCTATCATCAGACGATCGTCTGTTATATGTACCAAAATGAATTTATAAAGCTGAGCATGGGAATGCCCGCCTCAGCTAGATCATGAAAGCAGAATGAAAAATAATGTATTGTATTGTATTTTATTACAGGTCACCTCTCAGCGATTGAATGGACTTCGGATCCTCCTGATAAAGCATTTCACCCGATAAACGACCTCATACTTTAGGGGGCAACTGTTATAGACATTTTTGTGCCTTACAGCATGAAGCATGAAATGTCAATAATCTAAGGGATCCAAAGTCCCTAAACATGTTGTTCCTACCCCTATAGGAACAAGATTCGCAAACCACAGCACTAAATATCAGTTCTCCACCTGAAAACACTCAAAAACAAGCTAATTCTGGATCATGTCAACTGCTCCATTGAGCATCTGCGCTGAATGTCAACTGCTCCACTGTGTACCTGCACTGAATGTCAACTGCAGAGAAGGCTACCTGCGCTGGGCGAGTTTGGCCAAGTGGCACAGTCATTCCTCAAGGTGTCAATGCCCAGGAAGCTTCCAAAATGACACTTGGATCAGGGAATTCACCTTGTGATGAGTAAGATGATCTAGATCTCCAAGTGGAAGCAAGAACCTCCAAGTGGACTCAAGAACTGAAGTGGGAGAGGACACTAGTCACCTTCATGCCAGCCTCAAGCTGACTCATCCTTTCTCCAAAAATCCTATATATAGAGCTCTCTCATGAGGTCTAGGGAGGCTAGAATCTTGTGAATGTAAGGAAGTGCTGTTGGTTTGAGTATAGAACTATTGGATGATTTGCTTGAAGGAGGTGAAGAGGAGATTTCTTTCTGTTGGGAGGTGATGCTGGATTGGGCATTTTATGGTTGTATCACTTCCTGAACTTTACTTCTTCCATTAATAAAGCATTTGAGGTTCTTCTATATGCATGTGTCTCAATGGCGTATTGATACTTGTATATTTGATTTATTCTAATCCTTGAATCAATTATGAATGTATGCTTCTTGTAGTTTCCCTCTCTTTCCATTTTGCAGGATCTTGGTGTAGTTGGGCCAGTGAAAGAGCAAGGAGCTGGGAGCAAGCAGCAAAGAGGGAAGATTGGATCAATCATTAGCGGAAGACAACGGTTAGTGGATCTCTTTTTCCCCTCTCTTACATCTCATAAAGAAGTAATCTCGAATAGCTTTGCTTTGATTGTTGTTGAGGTATTATCACCCTTAGAGTGGGATAGGGTCATTCCATATTGGATACTTTTCCCAAGAACAACGACACTACTGGTTGATGCAGAGATCTCATCCTTGGTGAAGCCACATGATGGTGTATGGCTGTGGGTGTGGTCTAGCTGTTAGGCCCAACCTCTTCATGACCTTTTTTGAAATGAGGTTCTTTTGGCTCCCTCTTTCGATAATAAGTTGCAACGGAGAAACCTTCACCCACATTTGTGAGTGCAAGAGACGCTCCCCCTCCTCTGGATCTTCAAGCTCAATCTTTTGGATCTTGGTGGTATCAACAGTGGCACTGGGCTTCGCATCAATAATCTACTTCCATTTGTGGTTCCCCTTGTCAGTTTCTAACTCAGAGTCGAAACATGCATCTAATTTGGAAGCCTTCAACTCGATACACTAGTGACTGCTTGGCTCAACACTCACTTGTGTTATGAGTGGGGCTCTTATGGAACTCACACCAATTTCCTGTGTCCTTTGTCTTTGTGGTGTTGTTCTTTTCTTTCTGCTTCGGAAGGTTGTACTGGGTTGCCCCACCTTGGATTTTTCGTTTCTTTAGATGTTTGGGGGTGCCTTTCCCTTACTTCGAATTCGCAGATCCAAAGTCTCGCTTCTTCTGTTTAAATTTTTTCTTGATCTTGACAACATATTGATAGGTGGCACCAGGCGAGGATATGTCTAGTAATTTCATCTCGTCTTGGATGTACTTGTGTAGACAGCCATAGTACTTGAGTAAAAAATGCCACTCAAAATCCTTGATACCTAACTTCGTGCGAAGTGTATGAAAAATATTTGTGAACTCTGGCACTTCTTGGTCCCTTCCCTCCCACAGTGTGGTCCACTTTATGTATTTATCTTCATAGCTCCCAAGAGGGTAATATCATTCCTTGATGGCATCTCAAAAAGAATTCTAAGTGGGTGTATGTTAGAATAATGAGGATTCTCTCTCTTCCTTTTGTTCACAGTAGGTTTCACACCATTCCTTTACATGGGGGGCAGATTTGAGGACTACAAAAGTAATATTTTCCTGATTGGAAAAATCGTGAACCAAAAACTATCCTTCCAACATATTTAACCATCTATCTATGGCATCTACATCTATCTTCCCTTCACATATGGGAATGTCAAAGTTGACTTGTACCTTAAAGGGAGTGGTGCCTCTAGAGTAGCTGCTAGAAGAAGATGCGTCACCTATGGGTACCCGCTGAAGGATCTGCAAAAATTTGTTGATGGGTGTTGAAAATGTCTTATTTTTTTCCTTACCTACCTCTATTGTACTCAATTTTGGCCTAAAATTATGATGCTTATCCTTCATTTTAAATGATTGCAGGGGTTCTGGATTTATTTGTTTGAGGGTTTTGATTTTGAATTGAAACTGTTTGATATAGTTCAATCTCAATTACTTATCCACTGATATGGAAGGTTTTTCTTATGCATTTGTTTTTAGTTAATGTTTACGGCTTGAGTTTCCTCCTGGGTCGATTTTCAAACATTTCAAAGACTATGGTTTGGGGTAAACACTAATTATTTTTACATGTGATCACCTTATTTTTTTTAGTTGGAATGACCTGTTACCTATTACTTGGATTACCTCAGGTTGAAGTCGAGTGGTTGAGTTAGGATTAACCCTGTTGTGTTAACTAATGTGGATACACAACCGCTATAAATCTTAGCAATTGGGTCAGATTATCGATCCCCATTCTACACTATGTTTTTCATATCTTATCATATGTTTCCTATGCTTTATCATGACCTAACCTGACACAGTCCAGAGTGGTTATGATCCTTATGGAAAATCAAAGAATCAATTGTCTCATCTGAGCAATTAAAGGAAATTTCTTTTGGGTTCTATTCTTATCATTTCCGATTAGGTCAAACTAGGTTAAGTTCAGGACTAGGGTTGTTCATTTCAGTACAGGTACTATATGGGGTACAGGTATCATAATGCATGAAAGTATCCAAGAATAACAGAGTACTCTTTTCAATTAAGTTTTTTAAAATATGAGATTGTGGTTTACCTTTGATACCGTGTGTTGCATTCCATTTGTTGAGCGTTGCAAGAGAATTGTTGTAAGTATGAATTATTTCACAAATAGTGTGGTGACAGTATTAATTGGTGTTTAATCAAGATTTGAAACAACAATGTTAATTTCTATTTTGTTGGGATTTTGACACAGACATTTGCAGACATAGGGTATGCATAGTGTTATCACTCCTCCGGATCTCCAAGGCTGAGGAAGATTCTAGCTGAGGTAACCACAGACCAACCTTTTGACTTAGTATCTAGCCCTACCAAGCCAGAGAGGGCTCTCTCCACAAAATCACAGCCAAGAGGGCTGCATGAATTAGGGTTTTAGGCTAGTTATGATGTGCAAAAGGGTTTGATTGTTTGGAATTGGGTTGTTGGATGAGGATTAGGTCAAAGAGAATAGGTCAGGGAAAATAAGGATATGATTGCAGACATCTGATGTGTTAAACACACATGGACAGCACAAGAGATATGAAAGATAAATCATGCAATACCATTTTATTAACAAGAGATTTACATTTATAGTACATTATGTGACTCTTGGGTTTTAGATCCCAAGGTCTCTTGGACTGCTTAATCTTTTCGGCTTCCACACTAACCCATTTAGGATTAGGTGTCCAACATTCCCCCCCTTAATCCGAAGGGTTATGTATGAGTCCAAGAAGAGAGCTGTAATACAAAATGTGCAAAAAATGCATGGCAGCACTAGGCTGAATGTGCTCTATGAAATGTTGGTATAAAGGGTAGTGGTTTAAGGATGACCACCAACACTGGAACGCTTAGTGCAGTTCCCGGAACTCTTCCAAAACTGGCAAGAAACTGAAGTTTTCTGCTAGAGGAAGCGATCCTATTGTTTTAAAGAGGGAAACCTTCAACCATAAAAGGGAGGTCTCGACCCGCATAAAAGGTAAAACTTCAACCTGAAAAGGGAAGTCTCAACCTGTGATGGTTTAAGGATAACCAACAACTCTGGAATGCTTAATGCAATTCTTGGAACTCTTCCAAAACTGGCAAGAAGCTGGTTTCTTTTGCTAGAGGAAGTGTTCTCAATTTTGTTCCCGGAACTCTTCCAAGACTGGCAAGAAGCTGAAGTCTTCTACTAGAGGAAGTGTCCCAGATTGCCAACTGAAGGCATGTTCACGGGCATCTTTGTCTCTGGCTACAACTCTGAAACTGGTGTGGCAGGTTGTGGCTCAGGCTTGCTTGATGTGGCTTTGAAGCTTGTAGATGACCATCATTTCCCCCCCTGTCAGATACAAGGTGAGATGATGGAGAAAACTCAACTGCAAGACTGTTCAATATTTTGGAACAAGTTCTGACATGTGTTTGGAATATCTTCTTGGCTGCTGATGCCCATTGCCAAGAAGCGATCCATCCAAGATGAATCTTTGTTCTTGCAGGATGTTTATTTTTGAAGCATCTGTGTGAATAATGGCTGGTTTTATGACAGTGCTTACATGGATGAAGATCAAAAAAGTGATCTTTCAAATGGCCAACTCGGTCACAGTGTTGGCATTTCACTATCTGTTGTTGTTGTTGCTGCTGTGGAAGAGGGGCAAAATCTGGAACAGCTGAAGCTGAACTGTTATGAGGAGCAGGTGAACTGTCATGAATGAATCCAGCACTCTGAAACTGAATGGGCTTGGCATAGTCTGGAATATGAAAGGACAAGTCCTTGTCATATCCAAGACCAGTTCTGTGCTTTTTGTGGACAAGTTGTTCCCAAGGTCTGATGATGGGCTTGGGAAGTGCAGACTGAGTTTCTGCATCTGCATGTACAACTGCTGCTTTATTGGATTCTGATTCAACCTCAATCTTACTAATTTCACCACTTGCTGGTTTAACTTTGAACAACATATTGTTTTGAGCAGAAAACAATTTGGAATGACAAATCTGTTGAAGCTCATCTTGCTGGAACTGAGATTCTAGTTGCAAAAAAATCAATCTTTTCTTGTGCATTATGCAGGCAGGTCTGAATGTCACAAAGAGTGTCTTTGCTAACATTTACCTTCCCACCAATAGTGGAGTGTATTAGTGTATTCAGTAACTCTAATACATCATCAAATCTAGCCATTGTCTCAACAAAGAAATGAACACTCAACAATCCTTATGGAGACTATAGCAAGTCAAGACAAACCCCAGCTATTGAAGATTTCAAAAATTAAGAATATCAGTTTGAAAAATACATTGTCCAATACCAGACTTTCAGAGATTCTATTCTTTAAATTCTATAGAAATTTCGCATCTGACTAGACTTTTTAAATTAAGTTACGTAGCTGATTCCTTCAAAATTTATAGAACTTGCCTCTATATCCCTTCTGGAAGCTCAGGAATGCAAAAAGAATACCAGCAATGGAGACACGACTCAAACTCCACGAATATACACAAGGGTAGCTCGACCTCTTCCTTCAATAATAAACCCAAGAATCTCAACCCCTTTTTTATTGGAAATGACCCCAATGATGTAAAAAACTTCACCGAAGGTATTCAAAAGGCACTCAACTAATACAATATGCAATGTGTTAAAAACTTCAGCAGGGCTTTATTATGTATTCTGCCCTCAAAATACAGAGATTCCAGCTAGGATTTTAGCTAATCACTAACAGATTTGTGTCCAGCAAGAATGAGAGGCTCAAAGTCCTTCCAACACAGATACAGTAGATATGTTTCACCCTTAAAATGCTCAGGTATACCAAGATACGCTTTGTATGGATGCACAACTAGATGACTTCTTCCTTCTTTGAAATTCGAACTTCAACTACAGGAATGGATTACATATACCTCTGATATATCAACTCTAATAATAACAGAGATCTGAAGTAGAATATACCAGCAAATGTTAGGAAGAACAGTGGTTGTAGATAAGTGTTATAACATCAAAGAAGCTCCATCATTACAGAGAAAACACCACAGTGATAATATATGCAACGTATTCAGCTCCAAGACAGAGAAATAAATATGGAGTGTCTTCAATATTGATCCAATCCCAAACTACTATGCATCTGTTAAAAATCAACAGTTTTTCTTTTGGGTTGACGAAGCTGAAGTCCAATCTTCATTCATTCTTTGGTGCCATAAGCAGAGCAAGCAATGGATGGCTTATAAACTCATTCTCTTTCTACCATTCTAATCTCCATTCTCCTTTTCCTTTTGGCGCTATTAAACTTATCTCTCCGAGTCAATCTAAATCCATCTCACAGAGTAGTCATCGTAAGCCCAACGCTCTATCCAAGGAGAGCCTATTGAAGCAGGCAGTGGCCTCTATGAAATTGGACTCTGAAGCCTATGTTTCTATTTTGCAGGCCTGTATGGACACCAAATCTATTTCCCAGGGCAATCAACTACATGCCCACATGGTTGTAAACGGGGTCGAGCAAGAAACTAGCTCGAAAACGAAACTTCTGAGCTTCTATGTTGCCTGTGGGAGAATGGATGATGCACGCTTGATATTTAACAGAATTTCCCACCGAAATGTCTTTTTATGGAATGAAATGATCAGAGGATATGCCTGGAACGAGCCCTTTGAGGATTCACTGGCGCTCTACTACCAGATGGAATAGGGTATGCCCAGAATGGATATGCCGGCGAGGCTTTGGCACTTTACAATCAAATGCAGTTGGCAGATGTGAAGCCCACTTCAGTCACCATGGTGAGTGTTCTTCCGGCATGTGCGCAGCTAGCAAGAACGGAGGTCGAAATAGGAAGAACGGAGCAACGATGTTGATTGTAATTGCACCGAACCAAATAAGCAATACAAACTGATCAAATGGCTCGTTCCCCACACTGATCAGATCCCTATCAAGGACATGACAATAATGGAGCGGAATGGATCTCACTTTGTGGTGGATGGCAACGAATTGTATGTTAATGGGTGGAATTCGTACTGGTTAATGGACCAAAGCGTGGACGATTTCAACAGGCACAGAGTGAAGAAAATACTCAGGAGAGGTGCGGAAATGGGTCTCACCGTGGTTCGAACATGGGCCTTTAATGATGGAGGATGATACCAAGTAGTGTTATGGTGACAACACTCTGAATGTGTGCGTAAATACCACAGCGTTCACAACATTCAACATAAATATCACAACGTAAATACACAACATTTCAATATATATAACACAGCAGTCAATGTCATACCATCATCCATTTTCAGTGCATAGCACCTCTGATACACACAATTCAACACACCACAACACCTCTAGTCGACGCAGCAACTCACAGTTGGAAATTCATCGTTCAACCAAATGCACGTACTTGATCCTCCAACAACAGGAAGAATGGCAGAAAAATCAAGGAGTCGGGTCTGAGCTAACGCTATTTCGAGACTGTAGACTTTCTTTGGTCGCCTCGTCTTGCGTACATCAGATGATGGAGGAGGATCCGGCAATTGAACAGGCGCACGAGGATCTGAGGTTCCCTCCCGTGTTGTTGATAATAGACTTCGCCCGGGAATTAGATTTCCCAGGTTCCAAACCTCTTACGACTTTATGATGCTCAGCGGTGGGGTAGAGCAGACGGTGGACCGTGCCTCTCCCGATCTCTCTGCAGGTGCTCCGTTCTGCTATCCCTGATATTATAACACTGCAACATGATGAGCTGGGTCAGGAAACATTGCTGAATCTCCTGCTTCGAAATTACTTGCACTACAACCTTTATGACCAGGCAGAGAAATTACGATCCAAAGCTCTTCGGTTTGTATCTCATTCAAATCAACAATTTTGTCGATATTTGTAGAATACGAACAATACAGCTAGAGTACACAGATGCAAAAGAGAGTCTATTACAAGCAGCTCGTAAAGCTCCAGCATCTGCTCGGGGCTTCCGTATTCAGTGCAATAAATAGGCTGAAATTGTTCGCCTGCTCTTTGGTGAAATTCCAGAGAGCAGATTATGTCAGGACAGAGGCAGCGCTGGTGCTCCAGAGAGCGTTATAGCGCAGAGACAGAACGACAGAGGCAGAGAGCGTTACATATTCCAAATCGATTGGGTTGTGTAGCAGGCAATGAATTTAATACAATAGAGGGGTTAAGTGCGCAATTCCAGCGGAGAGTTCTGGTGATGCAACTGAGAAATAATCGTCGCTCTACTCACTAACAGGTTATAATGAGGTGCAGTGATTCGATGAACTGATACAAAGAATAATGGCAGAAGCGTTTTTGCATTTTTGCATGGGAGAATATATAAAATGCATAGCTGACAAGCGCAGAGATACCGTGTCAGGCCCAGAGCGCAGGTACAAGGATAGTCCAAACGTTTCAAATCAGGTCAGAATGACAGCGCAAAAGAAGAGCAAGGTGCAGGCCCGACTGTATTAGAGCAGATGTAGCCGTTTGAGGACAGAGCGCTGGCAGAGGCAGAGAGAGGAACGTTTCATAAGTTCAAGTGAATATGGCAGACAATGCACAGGTCTGTATAAAGGAATATGGCAGAAATACACTGCACAGAAAGACCATAAACAAATGGCTCAAATTACTTATGCAGGGCAGGAATACGCCTGCTCTGATACCATGTTAAACACACATGGACAGCATAAGAGATATGAAAGATAAATCATGCAATACCATTTTATTAACAAGAGATTTACATTTATAGTACATTATGTGACTCTTGGGTTTCAGATCCCAAGGTCTCTTGGACTGCTAAGTCTTTTCGGCTTCCACACTAACCCATTTAGGATTAGGTGTCCAACACTCTAAGGACATAGTGCCTTTGGTATATGCATAATGCCATCCTCCAGCTGAGTTTTGAAGGGGTTCCCGATGTCAAAATTGAGCTCAAGATGGCGCATTGGAAAGCCTATCCTGTCTAGTTTCCAAAAATGTACTTGGTTCTAAAAAATGATAAGATCTGACCCTCCAAAAATTCAATCACCCAAGACTTCTCTTGTGCGTAGCACCTAGCTGAAGAAGAGGGAAGAAATGTGATTTTTGAGGTGTTTTTAGCCATTTCTCCCTGTCCGATTGCCCAATTTTGGTGTGTCAATAGTCAACATTGCATGCTTACTACCTTTGCAATCCAATGGTAGTCTTAGTTTTTCATTTGGAGGCCTCTAGAAGGTGCGCAACTCCTAGGGTGCTACACATAGGACAGTCAAACTATGCAAAAACTGTCAAAGTTTGCACAAAACCCAAAAATTTCAAAAAATGCCCAGAAACTTATCAAAATTGATACATGAACTACTGATGAAGTATGTCAAGCATGGAAAGAGGCCTCAGCAAGCATATTAAGTTTTCTCTTCTCCTCTTGCATGTTTAGGGTTTCAAGCTTTGACTTCACTTTCTTGAGTTTTGACCTTGCTATTTGGTTTCTTCGGCAATAATACTTTGCCATACTCATCTGTATTTCATTGTCTTTCTTTGATTTATTCAGGAGCTTCTGAAGATCTTTGTTAACTCTCTCAAACCATTGCTCGCTGTTTTCATTGATCATTATGACAAATTTCTCATCTAACTATTTACAAATTATCCTCAGATAGTGAAGAGATGTTATTTGATCACTATGAGACTTGCTGACATTATGCAATGGAAATGGTGTTTTATTGGACCTTGAAAACCATAGGACCTAATGGTAACATTGACTGACTATAATTGATGGTGTCATGATTGATATGATGACATGATGACTTTGACCTCATGACTGATGTACATTCAGCAAGTTATGACAATGTGCTAGCAAGTAATGAAATTTAAGGGAGAGTGATGTTTTTTTACTAGGGCTACCGTCGGTGAGTAAATTTTTGAATGATGACCTAGTGAAATGACAAAAATTTATAAGTGGGTCCCTAATATGATATGTGATGCAGGAGAATTTGGACTTAGCTAGCAATGTGAAAGTCTGTTCACATATTGTGGCTAAACAAGTTGAATTTCATTGACCTGAGTAGTCAAAAGTCATTTTTTACTGAGAGGGTTGGATCTCTCAAGAAATGAGTTGTATTTCATTATTGTAATAAGTAGAAATTGTCTTATTTTAGATTCAAAGATAAGTTGTTAGCATAGGTGTGTGATATAGCTGGAAAATAGTGATTTGACTGTTAGATTGTTTAAGAATAGGGATTAACTTGTTAGATAGGATGGGATTGATAAAATGAAGAAAATGTAATGTAGAAAGGATGGTCAGAGAGGAGAGAGGATTGAGTGAAGCGAGAGTCGAGAGAAGAGTGAGGACTTCCATATTGAACAGAGGTCTTTTAAAATCGTTGTAATCGAGCCAGAGGGCCGAGACTCTGTAAGTGTTGTTGTATTGATAAATTGATGTCGTGTGGGATTATATATATCTATATATATATATATATATATATATATATATATATATATATATCGATTCTGTGTGGACTTTCGTTTTACTTCTGTTTATTTGTATTCGGGACGGAGTTGAATATTTCTCTGTTTTCATGTTCTACGATATAAAACACAGAGTTAATAGAAATCACAACGTTTTTTATTATTAACAGTGTTGAGCACTTAAGATCTCAACCGTTGATCCAAGTTCGAACCAACAGTGCGAAACCTCACCAACAGTTGGATCACTTATATCACATCGCAAAGATTTGTTAACAAGTGGCGGACCTCAAGCCTCGAAGAATTGCGATATTCGATCAACGCAATATCGAAACTCAAATAGACCGTGGGTTGTGGTCGAATCATGATCTCAAGGAGTTGTGAAGTGCAATAGAGAAATCTCGCATCGCAAGAAGGCTTGTGTATTATCGGAACCCCAGTGGTCGTAACACTGCAATATGCGATTGCGATCCATCGCATCGCAACACTTCACTGCCAAAGGAAAAGGGCCTGAAACTATAGCGATTGCGATTATGCAATTTAATCTGAACGTTGATTATTTATGTTGTGATCTAAGGAGAATCGTGAGCGGTTCTATTAAAAATGGGAAATACTAGTATTCAGGCTTTTACAAAGAAAATCTAGTAAGAGTAAGCGCAGCGAGAGGAACTGTGAAGGAAGTAATAAATGTGGGGCCGATTGTTGAGATTTTCTCAAAACAATTGATTCTTGCTTCATTTGTGGTATCAGAGCACAGAGATATTAAGGTTGATTATAGTAAACATGCCGCTAAGGAGAAGAGTTGGCATTGGTCGAGGAAGGCCAGAAGAAAATGTAGTTCTATTGGAGGAGTTCCGAAGTCTGCATACGAGGATGGAAACAATTGAGACTGCTCAGAGAATAACACCTGATGAAGGGGACGACAGTGCTAAAGAAGAATCTTCTAAGCAAGAAGAAGAGGAGGAAAATGAAACTATCAGAGTTGTTAAGATGTTGGCGAAAGTAGGAGGAAAACCAAAGGTGGAAATTCCTACGTATGAAGGGAGTCTCAATGCAGAAGAGCTAATGGATTAGATTTGGTCATTAGACAAATATTTTGACTGTGAAGAGGAAGTTGATGACAAGAAGAAGGTGAGATTTGCAGTCACCAGATAGAAGGGTCATGCAACTATTTGGTGGGACGATCTATAGACATCTAGAACGAGGAAAGGAAATTCCAAGATCAAGAAATGGGACAAAATGGTAAGTAAGATGAAAGCCAAATTTATGCCTAAAGATTATCAATTAAATCTTTTTAAATAGTTGTAGAATTTAAGGCAAAAAGAAATGTCTGTTAAAGAATACATAGAAGAGTTTTATAGATTGAGAATTAGAGCAGGACATCCAGAAGATGACATGGAGAAGGTAGCTAGGTACATTAATGGCTTACGATATGACATACAATATGAGATTAGCTTGTTAAGTCTGAAGAATATTGAGGGTATCTATCAAGCGAGTTTGAAGGCAGAGGAGAAGATGTTAAGAAAACAGAATCAGTGGAATAGAGGAAGAAACTCAGTAAGAGGTAGAGGAACTACTAGACCAAGGGGACAAAAACATTAGCATGAAGCAGGCAGTTCAAGTAGCAGACCACCATAGAGAGGGGATTTTAATAGAGGAATATTTGCGCCCAGAGGAAGAGGCCGAGGAAGAGATGTTCGATGCTACACATGTGGAGAATGGGGACATGTGTCGTGGGATTGTCCTCATAATAAACCAGCAAGTCATAGGAATGAGAATGTGGCTGAGGTGAAGCCAAAAACACCTTGAATTATGGAGAAGGAAGAACCCCCTGAAGTAGGAGAATCCCTGATGTTGAGAAGGACATTGCTTAAGATTGAGAAAGATATTGAAGAACGAGTGCAGAGGAAGAATTTATTCAGAACTACCTATAAATCAAAAGGTAAGTTTTGTAAAGTAATAATTGATAGTGGAATCGCTAATAACTTTGTTTCTACAGAGATGTTGGACAAGCTCGGATTAGCGAAGACAGTGTGCCCCACTCCTTACAAAGTGTCATGGTTGCAGAAAGGACATCAGATCATTGTGACAGAACAATTCAAGGTTGAAATACAAATTGGTGCATATAAGGATGTAATATTATGTGATGTAATGCCAATGGATGTATGCCATGTATTGTTGGGAAGACTGTGGAAATTTGATCGGAAAGCTATTCATGATGGGAGAAGAAACACTTATACTCTGAAGAAGGATGGAAATAAACATACATTGTTGCCATTAAAGGATGACGCTAACAAAGGAGCGCTTGGAAGTAGTGTTATGCTGATGAGCAGAAAGGAGCTGTTACAAGAGATTGGGAAAGGTGAAGAAATGCATTTTTCTTTCATAGGGAGACCGAAGGTAACTTTAACTTCCATGAACTTGGACGATTTGCCTGAAGAAGTTAAAATTTTGTTATATGATTTTGTTGAAATTGTTGTGGATGAGTTGCCGAACGCGTTACCACATATTCGAAGTATCAGTCGTCACATTGACTTAATATTGGGAGCGAGTTTGCCAAATAAAGCAGCGTCCAGATTAACTCCTCAAGAGAATGCAGAAGTTGGAAGACAAGTGCAACAACTAATGGATAAGGGACTAATCAGAGAGAGTCGTAGTCCATGTTCTGTACCAACAGTACTTAGTCCAAATAAAGGAGGCGAATGGCGTATGTGCATAGATTCCAGAGCCATAAACAAGATCACAATCAGGTATAGATTTCCTTTGCCACGCATGGATCATTTAATGTATTATTTGAGTGGATCAAAGTATTTTACTAAAATAGATCTAAAGAGTGGATATCATCAAATAAGAATTCGAGAAGGAGATGAGTGGAAGACTGCATTTAAAACAAACAGTGGGTTGTATGAATGGTTAGTGATGCCTTTTGGACTCACTAATGCACCTAGTACGTTCATGAGATTGATGAACGAAGTCTTGAAGGAATATGCAGGAAAGTTTGTGATTGTTTATCTTGATGATATTTTATTTTTTAGTAAAAGTAAGGAAGAACATATAGAGCATCTTAAATTGGTTTTAAGAACTCTGCAGAAAGAGAAACTATTGATAAATCTGAAGAAATGTAGTTTCATGAAGGAAGAATTAATTTACTTGGGATTTGTAGTTTCTAAAGAGGGATTGAAAATGGATCCAGAGAAAGTCCAAGCAATTTGGAACTTGCCTATTCCTAGAAATATATTTGAGGTAAGAAGCTTTCATGGTCTTGCAAGTTTTTACAGAAAGTTTATTAGAGGTTTTAGTCAGATTTGTGCACCAATTCTTGAAACAATTAAGGAGACTAATCAACTGTTCAAGTGGACAGAAGCAACAAACAGGAATTTTAAATTGTTGAAGAGGAAAATCACAGAGGAACCGATTTTAGCTTTGCCTGATTTTGAAAAAGTATTTCAAATTGAAATAGATGCCAGCGGAGTTGCAGTGGGCATAGTTCTGAGTCAGGAAAAAAGACCGATAGCGTACTTCAGTGAGAAATTGAATGAAGCAAAGAATAATTATTCTTATTATGATAAAGAGTTTTATGCTATTGTGTAAACCTTGAAAAAATGGAGACATTATTTGGTGCCAAAGGAATTCATATTGTATTCGGACAATCATGCATTACAGTTCATAAATAACCAGCCAAAATTGAACCAGAAACATGCCAAGTGGGTAGAATTTTTGTAGAGCTTTACTTTTGTGATAAAGCACACAAGTGGACATTTCATGTGGAGCGAGCAGAGAGGGTTCAGAGAGTTGCAGTGATTGTTTCTAATGGAAGGAGGCAGAGGAGGGAGCTCAACTCCCTCCTACAAGGACGTGGTATCCAACAAAGGTAAATCACCGGTGATAAACAGCAAAGGCTTGGCTGAAGGAAAAAAAAAAAAAACAGAGATAATGAAAAGGAAATAGAGGGGACCAAGAGTAAGGTAAACAATAGCACAAAGGACAAGGAGGAAGAAGACAAATATTAGGGTTCACGAGACCAAAAGCAAAAGGAACCTTGCAAGCATAAAGTAGAAATCACTCCCAGAGTAATATCAAATGATCTGCTCTGCAAGCGCACAGAGAACACATGGGGAACTATGCCATTATTTGTAAATTCATGGGACTATGGCCCATTGAAAAATATTTACAAATGTGGATCAAGTATCACTGGAAACCCAAAGGAAGCATTGAACTACATCTTGGGTCAAAGGGTTTCTTTACAGTAGTGTTCTCAAACATTGAAGACAAAGATAGAATATTCGAAGGAGGACCCTACTTTTATGCAGCAGCCAGTCTCTATATGAGGCCTTGGATGATGAACTTCATCCTAGAGCAGGAGACCTTCACCTCGGTTCCAGTATGGGTAAGGCTCTATTCTCTACCTCTTGACTATTAGAAAACTGAATCGCTAGCAACTATTGGTAATAAACTAGGGCGTTTTGTCAATGTTTCTGAAGCCACAAGAAGAGGGAAATATACCTCCTTTGCAAGAATATGTGTGGAAATGGATCTATCAGAAGCTCTTCCGGATGAAGTTATTTTTGAAGTTTTTGATGAGGAGTGGGTGCAGACAGTGGACTACGAGCATATCCCATTCAGATGACGTGGATGCCATGAGCATGGACATCTGTTCAGAGATTTCCCTCTCAGCAAATAAGACCACAAAATGAACCTCAATACTATGAAGAATACAGATAGCTTTCAGAAAGTGGCAAATAGAGGAAAAGGGGGAAAAAGGGGAATAAAGCAACAACAGAGTGAAAGGCAAAAGGTCAGTCAGAACAAGTTTCAAGTGCTGGAGGAGAATGAAGAAAACACGAAGGAAAAGCAATCTCAGGAGGAATATCCTATTGAAAAAGAAAAGGAAGAAAACAATAAACAATCTCACGATATGGGTTATCAGAATGAGACTGTTATGAATGAAACAGAAATGTAGATGGACCAAGAAATGACCCAAAGTAAAATAGATCTAGAAGATCATGAATTACAGGAAATTCTAGATAAGGAAAACCTGGACCTAGAAGGATTCTTAAGGCAGGGAACCAAGGGAGGAATAGAATCAATACCTCAAGAAGAATGCTCCAGAATACAGCAGTTTTTTTTATGGAAAACCCAGGAAAGAGGGTTGGATAAAGGCAAAAGTATTCACAAGCAGGAGAACAGAGGTGTGAAAACTATGAAATCAACTCTAGGATTAGCAACTAGAAATCTAGGAAAGAAAAGGGGAAGGAAAAAGCAAAATGAACTCTTGATGGAGTGTGGGAAGCTAATGATAGATTTGGGTAAGATGAAAGACCTAACCAGTTACCCATTCACAAATATTTAATTATGAAGTCATATCTTGGAATATCATAGGTCTAGGTAGTAAAAGAAAACAAAGAATGTTAAGCAACAGGATGAAACTAGCAACACCGAATATAATCTTTATTCAGGAAACAAAATGCTACATTCAAAAATTAAAGAAATTCCATAGAAAATGGATGGATAGATTTGAGTTTCTAGAAGTGAAAGCAGAGAACACAGTGGGCAGCATCCTCAATCTATGGAACCCCCAAAAAGTCAGCATATTAGATGCGGAGGCATCAAGAAACTATTTATCTGTAATTATTCAACCAGTGGGAGTCGAGGATACTTTTCTGGTCACAAATGTTTATGGTCCTCAAAGATAGATGAGAAACTCAGACTCTTAAACTCCTTGGAAGAGCTCAGAAGCAGAAATGAAGAAATACCTTGGGTCTTGGGAGGATATTTTACCATGATTAAATCACTTTCGAAAAAAAAAAGGAGGTACCAGATTGCTTAATAAAGACTCCGAATTGTTCCAAACCTTCACAGATGATATGAATCTGGTTGACTCAGCAACACATAATGGCGTTTTTACTTGGAACAACAAAAGAGGAGGTGAGGCTCAGGTTGCGTCCAAGTTAGATAGATTTTTTTATCTTAGAGGAGCTTATGCTAGCAAATAGAGAAATAACAGCTAAGGTTCTCCCCTTTGGAGGCTCTGATCACTGGCTGATTCAATTAGAACTCAAGGGGTTTGATTCTCCCAGGAATAGACCCTTCAGGTTTGAAAATATCTGGCTCTCACACCCAGATTTCATCAGCAACATTGAGAAATGGTGGGTAGAAGATCTACAAATTCAGGGCACTAATATGTTCATCCTTCACAAAAGACTTCAACATATGAAATTCAGACTCAAAGAATGGAATAAGAAGGTTTTTGGTAACATTTTTGTGGATAAAAAGGCAGTGGAAATCAAACTACAGGAACTCAATCAAGCATTGATCACTGATGGTTTTGATAAAGTCAAGAGTCAGCAAGTGGATAAACACCATCAACAATGGGAGAAATTATGCAAACAAGAGGAAATATTTTGGAGACAAAAGTCTTTAATTCAATGGCTAAAAGAAGGTGAACGTAATACCAAATTTTTTCATAGATCCACCATGGCCAATAGAGCTCACAACATAATCGCTTCAATATTGAACGGAAATGGGGAGCTCCAGACCTCTCACAAGAATATCGAAGAGGTGTTGGTACAACATTTCAAAAGTAACACTAAGGAAAATAATCTAGACAGAGAGAAATGTATCAAAGAAATTACAAAAAATATCCCTAAGCTAGTGTCAAGAGAGGATAATTTTAACCTGAATAAACCAATAATTGAATAGGAAGTCAATGAGGTTATTAAAGACATGCAGAATGGCAAAGCTCCAGGTCTAGATGGTTTCAATGTAGACTTTTTTAAGGCCTACTAGAACATTGTCAAGTAGGACATCCTGAATGTTGTGGAGGATTCCAGAAGAAGCAGGACTATTCTGAAAGCCCTCAACACCTCCTTCATCTCTCCGATCCCCAAACGTGATTCATCCCTAACAGCTGATAAGTTTAGACCCATTATTTTATGCAATGTGGTATATAAGATTATATCCAAGGTTTTGGCTAGCGGACTCAAACCTCTTCTTCCTTCTTTAATCTTAGGGGAACAATCTGGTTATGTGGAAAGCAGAAAAATCCTTAGTAATATTATTCTAGCTCACGAGGTAGTTCACACGCTAACCAGCAAAAGACAGGCCGGTATGATCATGCAATTAGATATCGCCAAAGCCTATGACAAGGTAAACTGGATCTATTTTAAGAAGGTCCTTTATGCTTTTGGGTTCGATCACAACTGGGTCAGATGGGTTATGGCTTTGGTAACCTCTTCCAGCTTCTCTATTTTGGTGAATGGCTCACCCTCTGAAATCTTCACTCCTTCTAGAGGCCTTAGGCAGGGTGATCCACTCTCTCCCTTTCCCTTTATACTCATGATGGAAGGATTGGGCAGAGCCATTAATCAAGCTAAAACCTTGGGAAAAATTAAGGGCCTTTAATTAACGAAGAATGGTCAGACAATGAGTCACCAACAATTTGTGGATGACACAATGCTGCATTGTATTCCTACAGTCAAAGAGGCTTTAGCATACAAACAAAACCTGAGCAACTTTGCCTTGGCTACAGGTATGGAAGTCAATCTCTCCAAGTCAAAAAATTTTGTCTTAAATACTAACATTGCAATTCAAAGAAACATCTCCATAATTTTAGGCTTTCAAAGGGACTCCCTCCCTTCAAAGTATTTGGTAATTCCCCTTACAGCCAGGTCCCTACACAAAAGTATTTGGGAACCGGTGCTCAAGAAGATGCAAGACAAAGTTAAAAAATGGACTGTCAGATCATTGAACCTGACTGGTAGGTTGATACTGACAAAATCCATTCTTTAGTCAATCCTGGTTTTCTTGTTATCAGCCCTCCCAGCCCCCAAAGGTGTCTTACAGAAATTCAGAAATATCCAGAGAGACTTCCTTTGGGGCAAGGAAGAAACAAGGAAGAAATGGGCCCTTGTTTCTTGGGATAAAATCTATAAACCCAAAAGTCATGGGGGTCTAGGCTTAGATGATCAGGAAATTCTAAGTAAAGTAATAGGAGCCAAACTCTGGTGGAGATGGGTCAAAGAACCAGAAGCTAAATGGGCTAAAACCTGGAAAGAAAAATATGCAAGTTCGTGGAAAACAAATGATCTTATTAGAATGTCTAGAAACATAAAGGGCTCTTACATCTGGAATAAATCCTGTGAACATAGAAACCTAGTACAAGACAACAGTTTTTGGGAAATCAGAGCAGGAGATCTTGCTCTCTTTTGGGAGGACAAATGGCAACAAGAACCAATGCTATTAAAAGAGGACTATTTGACCCTCAAGAAAGAAACAAATTCCCAGGTATTAACAAAAGTTAAAGTTTTCTGGAATCTTCCTCACAACTCCGGAAAGTGGAGAAATTGGAGAAGCATAGAATGTAGAGATGACAGCCCCCTAAAAAGAAAATTCGGGGAAATTGTGAACGTGTTAAGACAAAGGAAAATATTGGTAATAGAGAGGAAGGATCAGTTAAGATGGGGCCTTAATAAAGAAGGCTCCTTTAATCTCAAGGAAGCTAAGAGAACCATCCTGAACCTAGACTCCAGTGATTCAACGAATTCTTGGCATCAACTATGGAGCCACCAAGACAAATTCATGTGGTTAGTTCACCACAAAAAAATCTTAACTTGGGAAAAAATTAGAAAAAGAGGGGTTATTGGGCCTTCTAGATGTCAGCTATGTGAAGCTCAAGAGGAAATAATGGAGCATATCCTTAACAGTTGCACCTATACCACCTGGTTGTGGGATTCTTTTGCCACCATTTTCCAACAGACAAACAGAGATAAAGGAAGCATCACTAATACCCTGAACAAGTGGAGAAAGAACTTTTCGGATAATGAGATCCTCAATTTGGCCTGGGAATTTACGTCAATCTTCATTAATGTTTGGAAAGAACGGAATAAAATAATTTTCAAGGATGCAAAAACTATTCCTCTTCACCTGTTGGATCTGATCTTGAAGCAAATCAAGGAGACAGTTAGTACCACTGTTCGCAATTATCCCAAAAACCCTCCCTCAGAAAATGAGATGAGAACTCTCAGACAACTGAGAATGCAAGAGATCAATACCAATGGACTCAGTAGAAAAGAATGAAATTTGGGAAAGGAAAAGGATTTCTGGCTGCCTCCACCGAAAGGTACATGAAATGCAATAATGATGATGCCTCAAAAGGCAACCCTGGATTAGCCGGATATGGAGGGGTGTTAAGAGATGAAGAAGGATTCATAATCTTTATTTTCCACTTCCACTTAGGTAAAGCCACAAACAATATGGTTGAATTAATGGTTTTAGAACAATGCCTAGAGCTGCTGAGTCTAAATCATTGCTCAAATGTCATAATAGAAGCAGACTCAGAGATCTCCATAAAAGCTGTTAAAAGAATCAGTTGCAGAGCAGCGCCGGAGAAGGTCTCCAAACACTGGAGACTAATACAAGTGTATCAAAGAATTCAAAAACATCTCCTGAGTCTTCGAACTGTTAGTTTTAGACATGTTAGACGAGAAGCCAACAAACTAGCGGACACTCTAGCCAACCAAAGGGTGATTAATTCAAAGTGCAGATTTGAAATGAAGTGGAAGGAGATGTCTCAGGGCAAAGTAAAAGCTATATGCGAAGAGCAAGCAGCAGAGGATAGAGAAATTTTCAATTATTGGGCCAGAGGGAAAGGCACGAAATGAAGATTTCTATACAGGTTCGATCTTAGTTCTTGAGTTGGTACCTAGAGGAAGGGCATGCTCATAGTAGGCATATAACACCCTGGTGGAAAGGACCCATCTCCCTTTCCTTTCGAATTGCACTACAGGGTTCTATCCACAGACAGCGGCGATCTCTGTTACTTGTACTAAGGCGAGCTTTTATGGAAAAGGATGGTTCTAATTTTCAGGCGACGGCAGTTCCTCTTCATTCCTCTCACGGGTCAGAAAACCAGGCTAAATCAGTTTACGGGTGATCGCTCGGCTTTAGTATGGCAAGTGGTTTAGTTTTTTTGGGAGTGATTCCATTAGGCTCCCGCCACGTGGCTAGGGAGGGGTAACAAAACCACTCTCCATCGCGCGTTATGTTTCACACATCTTATCCATGCGATATTTCGCTGCATCGTCTAATTTCGAAGGTTGTTTTAACTGTCAAATTTGAAAGTGCTTTTTTGTGGGGCCACCGATCTTATCAGACTTGTCATGATATTGACGTGCGGGGCCAGTGGAGCTTTTGATTAGGTTTATGTTTTTTTTGGTTAAACCTAAATTTTGATTTGAGAGATTAACATTGTAAGTTGTTTAGGGGTGAGGCTTTACTATGGCAGCATGCCCTTGGCTTTGTTGAGTCCATGTGGAGGTCATGGTTCTTGTATATTCTGTAAATTTATTTTTGGTTCAAAGAAATAGAAGGAAAAACTCTTTCTTAAGCAAAAAAAGATAAAGCACACAAGTGGTAAGTTGAATAAAGTCGCTGATGCATTGAGCAGGGTAAGTTTTATTGTGCAATAATTCAAAGTTGGTGTTGTAGGATTTGAAGAAATTATTGAAATGTACAAAGATGATGTTGATTTGAAAGATATCTATACAGCAGTTCAAAATCCAATAGTTCATAACAAAATTCAATGGTTAGATTATCTCATCCAAGGAGTCTTATTGTTTAAAGGCAACAAGTTGTGTATTCCCAAATGTTCTATGAGGGAAAACATAATAAAGGAGAAACATAGTGGAGGATTATCTAGTCACTTTGGACAAGATAAAACCTTTGCTCAGGTGAATGCTTTTTATTATTGGCCAAAAATTCAAACTGATGTTAAGATATTTGTTGAGAAGTGTAGGATATGTCAGCATGCTAAGGGGAGAAGTCAGAATACAGGATTGTATCAGTCATTGCCAATACCAAATCGACCATGGGATTCAGTTAGCATGGATTTTGTTTTGGGATTACCTAAAACTCAAAGAGGGAATCATTCCATTTATGTTGTGGTAGATATATTTTCCAAGATGGCACATTTCATTGCTTGTAATAAGACAAGTGATGCAACACATATAGCTAATCTATTTTTTTTCAGAAACCGTAAGATTACATGGATTGCCTATAAGTATTGTATCTGATAGAGATACAAAGTTTGTAGGACATTTTTGGAGAACTCTTTGGAAGAAACTAGGAGCTAACCTCAGTTTCAGTTCAGCATACCACCCTCAAACAGATGGATAGACCAAAGTAGTAAACAGGAGCTTGGGAAACATATTGAGAAGTTTAGTGTATCAAAATCCTAAGCATGGGATTTAGCACTCGCTCAGGCTGAATTGGCTTATAATGACACTCCAAACCAAAGTACTGGAATGAGTCCATTTTATATTATTTTTGGAATGAATCAAAGAGGTGTGTATGAGCTCAGAAATTTTGGTAAACAAGAGACGAGAAGTGCAAAAGCTGAAGAGTTTGCAGAACAGATGCAAAGACTTCAAGAAGATGTCAAAGGCAGATTGCAGGAAAGCAGTGGTAAATACAAACAGAGAGTGGATATGAAAAGAAGAGAGAAATAATTCCAAGTGGGAGCTTTAGTGATGGTATATTTGAGAAAAGAAAGATTTCCTGCTAAGACTTACAATAAACTGAAAATGAAAAAGATAGTACCATGTAGAATTGTAAGAAAGTTTTCAGCTAATACATATGAAATTGAGTTGCCATAAGGGATTGGAATATCACCTATTTTCAATATTGCAGATTTGTATCCATACAAAGGGACAGAGATAGAGCTACATGAGGAAAATACAGAAGATGAAGTTCAAACCTTGAACTAGGAAGAACAAATGCCAAAGACTGTTAAGAAAGAAGTTGAAGCTGTTTTGGAGAAAAGAGTATCCAAAAGAACTAGACATAATTATTTTCAATATCTAGTCAAATGGAAAGGAAAGCCAGTGGAGGGTGCTAGCTGGTTAACTACAGCAGAGTTGCAGAAGTATGGAGTAAGCCCTGAAAGTCTGAAGGATGATTCTTTTCTTCCCCGGGAGTCTGATGCAGGAGCATCTGGACTTAGCCAACAATGTGAAAGTCTGTTCACATGTTGTGGCTAAACAAGTTGAATTTCATTGACCTAAGTGGTCAAAAGTCAGTTTTAACTGAGAGGGTTGGATCTCTCAAGAAATGAGTTATATTTCATTATTGTAATAAGTAGAAATTTTCTTATTTTAGATTCCAAGATAAGTTGTTAGCATAGGTGTGTGATATAGCTGGAAAATAGTGATTTTACTGTTAGAATTTTTAAGAATAGGGATTGAGTTGTTAGACAATATGGGAATGATAAAATGAAGAAAATGTAATGTAGAAAGGATGGTTAGAGAGGAGAGAGGATTGAGTGAAGCGAGAGTTGAGAGAAGAGAAAGGACTTCCATATTGAACAGAGGTCTTTTAAAATCATTGTAATCGAGCCAGAGGGCCAAGACTCTATAAGTGTTGTTTTATTGATAAATTGATGTCGTGTGGGATTATATATATATATAGATATATATATATATATATATATATATATATATATATATATATATATATATATATATATCTATATATATATATATATATATATATATATATATATATATATATATATATATATCGATTTTGTGTGGACTTTCATTTTACTTCTATTTATTTGTATTCGGGGCGGAATTGAATATTTCTCTGTTTTCATGTTCTACAATATAAAACGCAGAGTTAATACAAATTGCAGCCTTCTGTATTATTAACAGTGTTGAGCGCTTAAGATCTCAACCGTTGATCCAAGTTCGAACCAATGGTGCAAAATCTCACCAACCGTTGGATCACGTATATCGCATCGCAAAGATTTGTTCACAAGTGGCAGACCTCAAGCCTTGAAGAATTGTGATATGCAATCAATTTAATATCGCATCGAAAATAGACCGTGGATTATGGTAGAATCGTAATCTCAAGGAGTTGCGAAGTGCGATCGCGAAATCCCGCATCGCAAGAAGGCTTGTGTATTATCGGAACCCCAGTTGCGGTAGCACTGCGATATGTGATTGCGATCCATCACATCGCAACACTTCACTGCCAAAGGAAAAGGGTCTAAAACTATAGCGATTGCAATTATCCAATTTAATTTGAACCATTGATCATTTATGTTGTGATCTAAGGAGAATCGCGAGCGGTTCTATTAAAAAGGGGAAATACTAGTATTCAGGCTTTTACAAAGAAAACTCGATCAGAGTAAGCACAGCGAGAGGAACTGTAAAGGAAGTAATAAATGTGAGGCCGATTGTTGAGATTTTCTCAAAACAATTGATTCCTTCGTCAATATGAAAAGAGGATTTTTGATCACTAATGGCAGGATGCAAATACTAACCCTAACATTGGCCTTATTGGGGATGGCAGCTCTGGAAGAGGTGTCAAGAACACCGTAGACCAGCATGCCTATCCATTAGGCTATACAGTCAAAAACTCAATAACTAATGACCATGACTAAATGCTTCAAACTTAAATGACATAAACTGACTTGTGACAAACTAAAAATTGACTCAAATTAAACTAAAAACTGAACTGTACCATCAACTACAAACCCTACTAGAAATTGACAATGAAAGATATGCTCGGAATGTTGAGCTTATTCATCACACCTTACCTACTCTAATTAATCCATAAACGAGCTGATCAAGTGAAGTCGAAGATCCAGCGTAACCAATCAAGTACATGAGTACTTGATTGATGCTTGTATTCAACTCCACCAGGCATAAAGAAAGATTGAGTAAATGTCAACTAAAAGTGAAACCTGAGTTCAAAACCTATGTTGGTAGAAAAAAACAATCTCCACCTTTTATGATGCTTGCAAGAGACTGCCCAAGGGTTCTTGGAAATCATGAAGCATTACCTCTTGTGGATCAAAAAAAGGAAGGAAGATGCTTTCAAATATAATGGTTGATTGTTCTTCTTGATTTGGGTTATCCTTCTTAAATGGAAATGCAATAATGTCATCTTCCGTACCATCCATATCATAGAAAACATTTTTATGTTTTTGCAGATTTTCAATTAGGGTAGCCAAATTAGCATCAACACAAATATCTACAAGTGGCTTTTCATGTATATCAGAAAAAGAATCGTCTAGGCTTTGAAAAAATTCTATATCTTGATCATTTGAAGGCTACTGAACATGTTCATCAAACTCAAGACAAAAAACCCATTGTACACTGTTTTTTACCTCAACAGATAAATCATGACTCTCTAGAGTTTCTATACAAGCAAAATCAAAATTTTGATCTGCACATATTTGTTTCAGGGAAAACTAGTGTCGATTCGAACTGCTAGTCCCACTAAGATGGGTAGCTATCTTAGAAACAAACAATCAAAGAAATTCGAGATTTCATTTAGGTGTAATAGATAAGAGGGAAGAAAAGAGGACCAACCTAGATCTTCGCTTTGATCCTTGCTTGATTTCTCTTTCCCTTGATAGAATTTGCCACTCTTTTCCTACTTGTCTCGCTTCAAAGAGTACTTGTAGAGTCAAAATAACAGAAAACCATCAAAGCATCTCTATCTAAAACACCATAAACAATGGAGAATCAGAAACACATTGACCATACAATTGCATTCATAAACAATAAGATTCACAAATACACGATTATATGGAGGAAAACTCAAAGAACTTATTAATAGTAGAAGAGAGGATTACAACCCAGCTATTTGATCCAGCATCATCCTCCAGCATAGAAGCCCTCTTCACCTCATGAAAATCAAGATCACCCAACAATAAAATGTCTCTTCTCACAGATAAACCAACAACACTTCCTTACAAATTACAAAATTCTAGCCTCTAGATCTCTCAGATGAGGGATCCATTTATAGATGCCTTGCAAGGGTGTGACTCAGCTCTGGGTTTTTGATTAATTTCATTCCACTGATAGTTCTTGGTTCCACTTGGAGATTTCATTGATCTCTTACTCATCCCTGTGCAAATTCAGAGATGCAAGTGTCACAGGAGAGGTTTCTGGAAGATTCCATGATCATCCACTTAGCAAACTGTCTCTGCCATTTCTCTATTCTCACTCATCGCACCCCACAGAAGGCTGTTTCAGTATGCATCGCACCTGGCTAGTGTGACAACTAGTATGCACACACCTTGACCATGGAGCAGTCAGTATGGTGCAGTTTTGGCCAGTTCTGAGTAGTTTTTCATGTGGAACTTCTGGGAAATGATGTAATCAGTTGACCATGATCCTTTAGGGTATGAAACAACACTTTTAGGGGCTAAAGAGCCCTTGATTTATGGACATATGAGTTTGGGGTTGCAGTGCCCAAATATATCTATAACAGCTGCCCCCTAAAGCATGAGGTCGTAAATCTTCTGATGTCAGGTGAAATGATTTATCATGAGGATCCGAGGTATTCGAACTGGAAGGTGACCTGTATAAGATACAATACAATACATCATCATCATATTACTTTCATGATCTAGCTGAGGCGGGCATTCCCATGCTCAGCTTCATAAATTCATTTTCATGTACATAGGACAGAGTGATTCTTCATATGAAGAGTCATCTTCTTTTGCTTAGATGACTATCTATGTAGATTCTGTGTACATTTGATGTCTTTATGTTCCTGAATATATTGCAGCCCGGATGGATGAAACTAGATCCGGGGTCTTCAAAATCGTTCAATCTTCGACCGATTGCACAAGTCGATCCATGTGAAAAGATGTTCTGAAGTCGAACATGGAAATGCATCACCTGATTACCAGCCAATAATGTAATTTGTTAACAGGCGTGAGAGGAATCACCGATAATGATAATGACCCTCAAGGTACTACAGTACAATTCACGTGGTGGGAATATATGAGCCGATGTCAAACACCACGAAAAATCTTTCAGTCAAAGGTCATTGATTTAAACCTATCACCGGAAGTGAGAAACTTGCCATTGAGGCATGCAAGCTTTAAACTACTGAAAGGGTTGTTTCTAAGTCAACTTCTTCGATAATGAGCTGATGTCAACAAGAAGTGACCTATCGTAGGAGGGCCTTCATGTATCCCACATCTACAACGTGAAACAAAGTAAATGATTGGAGGTGAAAACGATCTGATAATATAAGGTTTAGGAATGGTGGTCATGAAAAATGAAGGGTGGAAGTATTGCAGTGGATGAGGCGTTTGCTGGATGGTGAATTCTCTTAATGACTTCTCTTGAACATGTCGGCGACACTGATATGGACTGGTAGCGTTAACCCCATGGATGGTATGGAGGACCAATGGTGATATGGTGAATGGAAAAACCCAACCTAACTCAATCATGGTGATGGAGTGAAAGTGTCATGTTCAAGAGCGACCTGCTACCAATAAAATTCTTCAAGTTTTATTCCCTTTTTCCCCAGTCATTACTGACCAGTACCTCTTTATTTTTGTCAAGCTTGAGGAGGATAATATATGATTGGTCTATAATTTGCCCTTCGAGAAAACCTGTCACTCTATTTTTATCGAGCCTAACGTCAGTGAGACTCGTTCTTGTCTGGGTGGACAAGTTTGTCACTATTATTTTAACGAGTTTAACGACAAAGATAACTCGGTCCTTTTCATGTTTAGAGAGTTTGAAAATGGATGAAAAGGAAACTCCAACAGTCCTTTTTCGTGGCATAATCCCTTAAGTCTGAAAAAGTATAAAATAATACGGAAGGGATGACTTTTTGATTGCTTTAACGAGCCAAAAAAGACAAGCGCTCGATCTTTTTGTTTAGTAATACCTCAGGTCCAAAAAGATTAAAATATATGGGAGGAATGGTGTTCCCCTTACTTTAACGAGCTGGAAAGGCCAATGGCTCGACAATATTTTTATATTTAACGAGTCTAAAAAGAGTTTAAAAGGGACTCGTTTTGAGGAACGAGTGGTATTTTCAGGTAGCAACTGGTTCCAGGTAAGTTTGGAACTTCTCAAAACATGGCAGTGTGAAGAGAGTGGCAATCAGAATCACTCGTCGCAGCTATTCCTCAAAAGGGTAAACAATCAAGTGGAAGCATATGGTCAGCCAAATGAATGGAGGTGACGGTAGGAACACAACCAAGGTTCAAAAAAGGTTGATAGCAAGGCGATCACAAAGGTTATTTACCAAAGGTGGTTTCATTTTTTAATGAGCTTGAACCAGGAGAAACTATGCTCAGTGGCAGGTTTATTTTTTAACGAGCTTGAACCTTGCGGGAACATTTCTCTTACCAGTCTTTTGAAGATGTCTCTTGGTAGATTTATTTTTTAATGAGCTTGAACACTACTATAACATGTGCTCATTGCCTTTTTATGTAGGTTAGAAATGACCAAGCTATGAGGTTAAAGGGTTGAGAACCTACAAACTAAAAAAAATCAAAGGTCATTTTTCGCTTACATATAAAGATTTGCATGCCCCCAGGTGTTTCAGAAAAGGAGAGTTTCCAGGTTACCAAATGGAAGTCCCTACGGTTAGGTAGGATTGTTTCTGTCAGCAGACAAAAAATCTTCCTTGGCTTTGTCCATCGAAATAGACAAAGGTGAATGGTGTGAGCTTCCAATCACATAACATACAAGGAAATATTTGTTTCAGACTGATCACATAACCTACATGGGAATGTTTCTTCAATCCAATCATTATGACCTTCAAGAAAATCTCTCTTTTCCTTTGGGCTCGCCTACCAAAGCAAACCAGGGTGCATGCCCCCTAAACTTCGTTACATTCAACGAACTACTCGCGGTAATTAGGTGGATGGAATGAAGGTTGAAGAGACATTGTTCACGTGAAGAGACCATTTAGGGATGATGGTTGATTCATAATTGTGTTTGAACCAGGAAATGAAAGTTGGTCAACAAGCTGTACCAGTTGGCCTTCATGTGGAAAACACATCACTCGAAATAATGTGGAAACAATAGCTTCCATGCTGTATATATAGTCACGTCCAAGGAGTAGATTGTAATCTAGTGGCCCTTAGACTACCATCACGTTCAAATGGACGGTTTTCTTTCTCAATGTTATCGGTAACTTTGGAAGGATCCCTAACGATCGACTCGTTCCTTTGTTTAAGCCTGACAAATTTTGTTTTTCAGGCAAAAGCGATGGTGAACCAAGCGCTTTCCATGTAGTTGAGGAAAGGATACTCACTGAAGCCCCTTCATCTATGATAGTGCCAGACACGATCATTTTGTAAACTTGTACTATGATTTGGAATGGTACATTAGATGGAAGGCGGGGTTTTGCTAGTTGATTCCAATCAAAGAAAACGACTAGACTGCTCGGAGGAGGTACCAGATAGATGGCCGGATAAATCTCATGAACTGGGGGGGTCTCTTCCTGTTGTAAAGGAATGGGTGGATTGCCCCCAAGTTCATTAGACTCTGTATTGACAAAAAGAATTTGAATGGTGTCGTTCTCATTCTCTTTGGAAATTGTATCATCCGAAGGTGGGCTTTCTGAAGGCAAGACTGGGTCGACTGCCATCTCGACCAGCTAACTTTGGTTCGGTATGGACTCAGAAGGTTCACTTTCAATGATAGGCGATTCGATCGACAGTTCAGTTATGTCAATCGGGTTTTCAACTAGTGAAGGACATGGCAAGAGTTTCTTGTATCTAGGTGGAAGTCACTGCGGTGAAGCAGGATGGTTATCCAAAATGCTTTTGGCTTTGTCCAGAAAAGGACAACGGGGAAGATTATGATTACCTTCACATAACCCACAGGGAAATTTGACATGTCCATTAACTTTGTTTTCACTAGTTGATGGTATGCTGTCAACCTGACTGCTAGAGGTTAATGACACCAAATTGTGCAAATGAGGAGACCATTCTCTCAAGATCCGCGGAATGCAAGGGCAATCTCGATGGTAATGGTTTCCCTTGCAAATTATGCATGGATATTTTGGTTTGGAAAGTTTAGTGTGCGGATTTTCACCGGATGATGCATGGTTGCCTCCTTGTTTAGCTAGCTTCTTCTTCTTCTCTTTCCCTTTCTTTTTCTTCTCAGTTACTTGGTTTTTAGTGTCACTAGTATCACCAAGTGAAGAGGAAGAAGGGGAAGGAGAAACAAATGAAGTAGAAGGTGAAGGGGTAACTTTAGTATAATCTGGTTGTTGATTAGATTGTTGAGGAATTACGGTGTTTTGAATGACAGAGGTCGAGAAAAGACATACCTGCAAGCCGATTGTGATTCCTGGAAGGGACAATGTAGCCATATATGGAGAACCAATATCTCCCCAAGAGGAGAAAGGACTAGTATTCCCTCCAAGAGGGATTCCTTGATTGGTGGACTCCATTATCTCAACCTTAGATCAACGAAGGAACATGGATGTTATTCTGATTTAAATAAATTTTAAGACACTTTGACGCAAGTTTGCTTTTTCAATTTTTAAAATTCGAGAAAAAGCTAAAGGTGACTGTAGTCGCCTTCGATTTTTAATGAGCCTGAAGTGACAAGTCCTCAGATGGACCTTTTATTTTAAGGAGTCAAAAAGGAATGAAAGAGACTACTTTGAAAATCTAGATAGAGGGATTACCAAACCGATCGCAAAACTGCAAAATACACCTTGGTGATAAATGATAGAGAAATTACCAAGGACTTATGTACGACAGTCAATCTTCCCAAATGTTATGTTCAATGCATTGCGATCGACAGGGTGGCAAACACGGCTTCCTAAGGATTAAGGATATCAACCTATTGTGGTCTCCCAATATATACTCGACAGTACGGGGAGCACAAGTCCGTACTAGAACTTGTCATATCAAAGAGGAGGAATCACCCAAACTTCAATGAAAATGATAGTTACCAGGTTTTACGACATCAGAACATGTCTCTAGCCTAGACTTCTAGATGTGTTGCGTTAGGTTCCAAAGCGTTTTTATGTTCATTGAGATTTATTTTAGAGTTGATCTTGCTTAGAAGTTTGTCTTTCAAGGTTCACCGCGTGGTGTAGATGTAAGATTCCTAAATATGCAATCTAAAATGATAAACAATCATTTATTTTCTTTTAGCAATGAAAATCCTAGCTACAAAGGAAAGAAGATTATAATTTTTCTTTCAGCAGAGAGCATAGAGAACACACTAAATGCACTTTCCTAAATCATATTCCGCATGCCGTCAAAATGCAAATGCACATGCATGTATTTGTTTTCCGTTTCCTTAATGTGTGAATGCCAAAAAGGAAAGATAAGTATAGATATGAACTATTTCCTTTTAAAGTGACATTTTTAACAATTTCTTTTCAAAACAAAAGGAAGACTAAGACGACACTTTTCGATTTCGAATTGAAAACTGCTTTCGACACTTCAAATACTAATAACTCAAATCAAGTACAATGACAAAAGTACAATCAACTATCTAGAATAGGAATACTTTACGACACTCTTATTTTGATTCAAAATAACAATTACGACACTTGCATCAAAAAACGACAGTTCGATTAATCTACTCTTGACAAAGGAAGACTGTAAATGATTCACAAATACACAAAAAAATTTACAATTCCTAACTAATGGAGGCTGAAAAATGTGAAGGAAGAAGGTTTCAGCAAGAAGGTAATGATCATGAACAGAAAAACTACTAAATAGAGCTGAAAACAAGGAGGAAAAAACTAACTTTCAAAGAGGAAAATAGTATCACTCAATCATCGCACCTGCAACACAGGGAAACAGGGATGCATCTCACCTACAACACACGGGAGGTGCGATGCATACAGGATGTCCAGTTACAGACAGTGTGATGGACCAGGGAGCGAAACTGAGCTTGGTTTTTGCTCAAAATTTGCAGCTAATTTCAGTGATTTAGGTTGAGTTGTGATGGAAAGTAAAAACAAAGTATAGGGGTAAGATCTTATGAGGTTATAAGCTACCACAAGGGAACTTAGAATGCTTGTAAGTCAGATGTTCAGTTCATAAACCAAGCTAGAGATTGACTGAAGCAACATTCATCTACTTCGCAATTGCATAGCAAAGGCATTTAGAAGGCTAGCTGGCTAACTTCAGGCTCCATCTGTAGTTTATAAAGCAAACAATGAACAAACAAAACAAACTATCCATTCCCCAGTGGAGTCGCCATTTTTTTCAAGGAAAACTAGTGCCGATTCAAACTGCTAGTCCCACTAAGATGGGTAGCTATCTTAGAAACAAACAATCAAAGCAATTCGAGATTTCCTTTAGGTGTAATAGATAAGAGGGAAGAAAAGAGGACTTGGATCTTTTGCTTTGATCCTTGCTTGATTTCTCTTTCCCTTGATAGAATTTTCCACTCTTTTCCTACTTGTGCCGCTTCAAAGAGTACCTGAGTCAAAGTAACAGAAAAACATCAAAGCATCTATATCTAAAACACCATAAATAATGCAGAATCAGAAACACGTTGACCATACAATTGCATTCATAAACAATAAGATTCACAAATACACGATTATATGGAGGAAAAATCAAAGAACTTTATTAATAGTAGAAGAGAGGATTACAAACCAGTTGTCTGATCTAGCATCATCCTCCTAGCATAGAAGCCCTCTTCACCTCATGAAAAGCGAGATCACCTAACAATACAATGTCCCTTCTCACAAATAAACCAACAACACTTCCTTACAGATTACAAAGTTCTAGCATCTAGATCTCTCAGATGAGGGATCCATTTATAGATGTCTTGCAAGGGTGTGATTCAGCTCTAGGTTTTTTATTAGTATCATTCCACTGATAGTTCTTGGTTCCACTTGGAGATTTCATTGATCTCTTACTCATCCCTCGGCGAATTCAGAGAGGCAAGTGTCACAGGAGAAGTTTCTAGAAGATTCCATGATCATCCACTTAGCAAACTATCTCTGCCATTTGTCTATTCTCACTCATCGCACCCCACAGAAGGCCATTTCAGTATGCATCACACCTTGACCATGGAGCAGTCAGTATGGTCGAGTTTTGGCCAGTTTTGAGTAGTTTTTTCAGGTGGAACTTCTGGGAAATGATGTAATCAGTTGTTCATGATCCTTTAGGGTATGAAACAACACTTTTAGGGACTAAAGAGCCCTTGGTTTATGGACATATGAGTTTGGGGTTGCAGTGCCCAAATATGTCTATAACAATATTTCTTCTTCAATCGAAAACTCAGAAGAGGAAAGGAATGAACGACAGTTAGAAATATCATCTTTATATATATCTTGATCGCTTGAATATTGGCAAGACTGCTGCAAATTATTATCAACTTCGTATGATGGAAGATTATTGTCATCTTTTGAAGAATTCTGCTCAAGTTCACTGTGTTTGGTCAATTCAGTGTGTCCTAAATTGTTACATCAATTATCAATCCGAGAGTCGAAAACTAATGAAGTGCGGTGCACTATATGTGCAAGATAGCTTCCTTCTTGTATTTTTGTCATTTTTCAATTTTTATTTTGTTTTTGGGGGGATTTTATCTTCGTTTATCTCCTAATGTGAATGGTTATTCCTGAGTCTCTAGAAGGAAAGCATGGATATGGATTTTAGGCAATTATGTCCTCTATAATGGTTTCCAGCACTTAACACTTCAAAATATCTTAGAATATACTAGTTATGACAGTAATGCTTGAACAAGAATGGAAAATGTGCTGCTATTTAAAACAAGTAAATAATGAACTACTGATCATGAAACTATTATCTTTGCTGCTGTCTAAATATAGAAAAGTGATTTAAGCTACTGCACTCAAAGAAATCAAAAATTGCAAATAAAGTAAAACTAAAATCAAATTACATCATTCATAGTTCGACCTCTCGCTAGTTAGTCTAGCTATGGCTTTCGGAGATAATCGTCAATAACATGAGCAATCTGATATCTAATTACAGAAAAGTAAAACTAAAATCAAATCACAACATTCATAATCTGATTCCTAGCCAGTTAGTCTAGCTATGGCTTTCAGAGATAATCATCAATGACATGAGCAATTTGATATCTAATTGCAGAAAAGTAAAACTAAAATCAAATCACACTTTCATAATTCGATCCCTCACTAGTTAGTCTAGCTATGGCTTTCGGAGCTAACTATCAATGATATGAGCAATTTAATATTTAATTGCAGAAAAATAAAACTAAAATCAAATCACACATTCATAATTCGATCCCTCGCCAGTTAGTCTAGCTATGGCTTTCGGAGGTAACCGTCAATGATATGAGCAATTTAATATCTAAACTAACTATCAAAGCAAGTAAACAAACTGAAATCAACAAAAGAGAACTGGAATTAAAATACTAAGAAAAGAAAATTCAACAGAGAATTAATCCCATGTCATTAGTCATTGTGAAAATTATATGCATATGCCCGCGTTGCCTACTCTATCCTGAAACATACATGCACTGATCAGCGTCCTACAAAGCTTGTAAATTCATGAACAGAAGTGAAATGTTAATACCATAGCAATTGAAATATACACAGGTGGATAACTATGGAATATATGCAATGGAAATAAGGAAACAATGCATAAAACTTTACAGCAACAAGGGAAACGAAACCTCAGCGTACAATGGCCCTCTGCATAGCTTCGGTCAACGGGCTATCAATCCAAAATTATGTTCACACAATCATGTAGAAATAGAGTCTTCTCATATCTTTCAAAACACAGTTACAGCAATAAAACTAGTGTCACGGCACAGTGAACTTTGAACAACAAAATTACATTCAAAAAGACTAACTACATGCGTTATGAAAACATATTATTTATAACAAAGGTTACATAACTGTTTTCTTGTAAAACTATGTGAACAGGAGACACGTAAAAGACAACATCCATGGATTTAGCGTAATGGTTGCCGAGACTATTAAATCTATCAACTTCGGCTATTGGATTTGTGTCATGGGTAAGTCTACAGGTGGCAACAGACCCCAGAGATTTAGGAACGACCACGCATCCTTCAGAATCCTTCATGTGTTGGAAAACAAAGTCTGGCTGCCGTAGGACTCTTATGTTGGACCATCATTTGACCATTGTTGACCACAACTTCCCTTGATGAATCCGACTGAACCAATAGGACCTGATCCATGTCCAAGTCATTTCTAACTTGCCCATGTGTCTTGGTTTGCCTGATGACACCTACAACATAGAGTTTAACAAAAACAGCTGCGGAAAGTGACTAGATTCCGTAGCTAATGAGCAAAATCTAGTTCAAACAACAAACACAAAAACATAGTCAGAAAACCACCTAAATTCTCTTTTAGAATCAATATGCAATGATTTCTGATAGCTTATAAAGTGCTGGTGAGGGGAAAAAGTCTGGGAAAATGTGTAATTTCAAAGCTCTACATACCCCCACTGTGAAGGTGTTACATGTCCCCATGCAATCAAAACTTTGATCATCCTCCTTTCAATTCATGTGTTCTGAGACCTCTGCCAATACATCCAGCTTTCTTTTCTTCTTTCTTGGGACCACTACCATCCTCGGATTCCTCATTAGACACCTGAACTTGAGGTTGATGAGAGCCCTGTTCAACCTTCTGTTCTTTTTCTTTAATTTTCTATTTTTCTTCTGCCATAGCCCAAGATGCAACATGGTGTTGTCATGAAATAATCTTATCTAATCTGTTGTATTCCTTCAATGTTTCATTTTCTCTTTTTATGTGTCTATTTAAGACCTCCATCTCAAAAACTTCATGTTTTAGTGATTGTATTTGAGCTTCTTGAGTTGTATTAGGCTGGGCAGATGAAGTGCCTGGATCTGTGGCTGTTTTCTCCAAGGACTCTATATAATCATACATTTCTTGCTGGTTCAGGTCTATCTCAGGCGTGGTCTTTCTTGGGCTGACCCCAAAATCCTGTTGAGAAGGACTGATCTCAAAATCTGGCCGAGAAGGACTCATATCAAAATCTGGCTGAGAAATAGGAGTATGGTGGGGACCACAGCCAGGAGGGATTGCTGAAGGTTGTTCCGTGTTTCCCCTCCTAAATCAATAAAGTGGGGCCCCTTAATTTGTATTTTCCTCAATTTCCCTTTAAGTCTGGAACTTCTCCTCAAATTTTGTGGGCTAGAACTCTTTTTTTCTTTACCTTTCTTCTTTGTTGCAGCTGATTTCTCCTGAAGGTAAACTAGTCTTTCAGACAGTACTTGGTGGTCCTCCTCTAAGGAAGGTTCTGGGGTTTGATAGACAACCTCTATATTTATTTTCCCTTTTGATTTTCTTGGCTTCTTACCCTCAGTCTTTTCCTTCCTATTTTCAGGAAGTTTTTCTTCCCTACTAGTTTCTTCAACTATGTTAGTAGGAGTGTCTTGAATTCTATCACTTGTTTTCTTTCTCTGCTTCTCCTTGATGTGCTGCTTTCAGGGGTTTCTTGTGGATCTTCAAAGAAATTTCTAACTAAAAATTTCTCCGAGGTATCCTTCTTTTCCTTTAATTGTCTCTCAATCGAGATTTTCACAAGGTCATGGTGATACAAGTGGGGTTCTACGTCTCCTAGATTCTTTTGGACTGTAGTGGACATTTTCTTCAGGATATTTAGCAAGAAATAGGGCAAATTAAGAGTTTGGTTTTCTAGAAAATTCATCAGCAACTGGGTGTGGTACATGTACATTGACCCGAATCATCCCTCACAGGTAATGAATTTCTGGATTATTAATAGTAAAGTAGCCCATTTTTCTTGTAAAGCAGAGACAGGGATTCCTCCATTAAAGATGGTTACATCCATACCTAGATTTCATAGGATAACCCTCCATGATCTCTCATCAAAGCTCTTATTTTTGAACCACCGTTCTCCCTCCTGTGGGAGTTCGGTTGCAGCTGCTATGGATGCCTCTGTAACTGTGAATTTAAGGTCTCCAACCTCCGCTTTTGTGCCGTCAAAGGACCTCGCAAAAGTCTTCGTAACTTCCTTGTTGTAGCCTCTAAATTTCTAAATAAATTGTAACCACTGGGCCTTCCTTAGCATGCTTTTCACTTGCGGATACCCTTCCATAAATTTGGGCCCTTCCAGTTCTGCTCTCAACAGAGGACCCATTCTTTCCTCCTGCCTTAAACACGTCTGCATGGGTATTGGATAAACGGAAGTGAGACGGCTAGGTTAGCGTGAAATGGATAGGATTTATGGAGAAAAACTAGTGACTATAAATGGAAAACAAAGAACAGGTAGTGGGAGTGAGTTTATGCAGCAGAGTAGAGGTTTATGTGAACAGGGTAGGAATGCAAATGCGACTTCAATAGAATAGTAGGGGAGTGAAGTGAGCACAACAGAGTTTTAAACTAGATGTCTACGAAATAGACGTAAACATGCTCAAGAAATGGCTGCGGAATTTTTGCGGCAGAGAAGAGCCATGATCAAATCAACCACGTCCCCATAATTACAAGTGGAGTGTCAAAGTACAGCCAAACACGATTTAAATCTAGAGGCTTGATCATGAAGCTGTTTGAAAAATAAATACAAGGTTCTTGGAGGAATCATAGGTCGTGGAACGGTTATGCACTATCAATGCCAATCATTGCATATAATGGAGCCATGGTTTCAAAACTATATAAAATGTGCTCTAAATGCTATTTGAAATAAACCTTACTCATACCTTGGAATTTTTGTCACTTTTCGTCCATTAACCTTTCATCAGCTGCTCCTTGTTGATGCTTTTAAGTGCCTCATGTCTTCAAAATATGTGCTTGGTCATACCTGCATTTGATTTTCATGATCTTTTAACTAACATCTGACTGTCAGTGTTGAAAAATAGAGTGATGGCTGCGAAAACTGCTTCTGGCTGCAGAAACTGACACAGTAATCATACGACTGAATGGAGATGGATAAATGATGACTAAATGAATGAAAATGGTCATGAAAAAAAAAATTTTATTGGCAGAATGAAATGAAATGAATGAAATGGAGTGGAATGAAACGAAGTGGAGTGGAATGAAATGAAGTGGAGTGGAATGAAATGAAGTGGAGTGTCACAAAACTGTGAAATGAGAGAGAGGATTTTTTTTTTTAGGGAAAATATAGGGCGTCAGGAGTTCCTGATTTTTGCCCTGTATTTTCTATATAATACTGCCAATCAGTGTTTGGTTTTCAGGCTTATACATTTTTTTTTTTTGGGTAGAAACAGAAAGGAACAGAGGCTAGGCTGGTGGAGAAGAATGATTCTTCTTCACCAACCTTATTGCAGAACTATCTTGAAAGATTTTGACAAATTCCTCTTTTGAGAGTAGCTTATGATAGATCTTTAATCTGTGGCCATTCACAATAAGAAGAGTTTGATGTTCATCAATGGTTTTGATTCTTACCGCTCCATTGCTAATGATTTTGTCAATCTCATATGGCCCAAGCCAATGAGTCTGAAATTTTCCTTTAAAATATTTAAACTTGGAACCAAATAGCAGTGCCCAATCTCCTTCTTGAAACTTTTTCTCCTTGATATATTTGTCATGCCACTTATCTCTTTGATATTGAACTAGATCAGTTCTTAGGATCGCCTCTTGTCTGATATCATCTGGCTCATTCAACTACTCCATTCTATTCTTTTGGGTTTCTGATAGATCCATCCCCAACTGAACTGCCATCTTGAAAGTTTTGACTTGGAACTCAATGGGGAGCAGGACTTCTTTCCCATAAACAAGTTCATAGGGAGAATGTCCTGTTATATTTCTCCATGTAGTTCTGTAGGCCCACAAGGCTTCAGGAAGCTTTTCTGCCCAATCTCTTTTGTGTACATGAACAGTTTTGGTGATGATGCCTTCAATAATTTTGTTTGTAGACTCCACTTGACCATTTGCTTGCAGATGGTAAGGAGTAGATTTTCTGTGCTTGATTTTGTATTCCTCCATTAGCTTTTCCACCAGGTTGGATGTGAATTGACTTCCCTGATCTGTCACAATTTCTCTTGGAACACCAAAGCGAGTAAAAATATCCTCATAAAGAAAACTAACAACTGAATTCTCAGTAGCAGAAAATAATGCTTTGGCTTCTACCCATTTAGTAACATAATCAGTACATACCAATATATACTTTTTTTGTTTAGATGGTGGGTTAATAGGTCCAATGAAATCTAAAGCCCATTTTTCAAAGGGTTCAATGAGTACCTGTGGCTACAATGGCATTTCATTTGAAAGGGTAGGTTTCCCTACTCTTTGGCAGTTGTCACACATTTTGACATATTGTTTTGCATCTTTGAAGAGGGATGGCCAATGATATCCTAAGGAGAGGATTTTATAGGCTGTCCTTTTGTCAGCAAAGTGTCCGCTGCATGGTTCATCATGACATGCTTTGAGGATATCAGGCATTTCATCTTCCCTAACACATCTTATGATCACAAGATCTGGCCCTGTTTTAAACAATTCGTTAGAAATCCATGAATATTTTGAACTCTCCTGAATAATATTTCTTCTTTCACCAGGAAATAAATGTGGAGGTAGTTTCCCTGTAACCAAATAGTTAGCTATATCTACATACCAAGGGGTCTTAGTAGTTACTGCAAATAAATATTCATCAGGAAACTTATCCTCTACAGGAGAATCTTCTTTAGTATTCTGGATTCTAGACAAGAAATCAGCTACTGTATTTTGTTTCCCTAGTCTATCCAACATAGTAATATTGAATTCATGGCTTAATGAAACGTTTGTCTCTTTACATCTTATAAGGACTTTTTCCAAATTTTCTAATTCCCCTTCAAACGAATTACCATAAACTGTAAAATCATCCATATAAACCTCTACACAATCATGGATTAGATCAGAAAAAATTCCTAGTACTGCTCTTTGGAATGTCGCGGGTGCATTACATAATCCAAAAGGAAGCACTCGATAAGCAAAAGTTCCCCATGGACAGGTAAATGTGGTCTTATCCTGATCCTCAGGTGCTACCTGAATTTGATTATAACCACTAAAACCATCCAGAAATGAAAAGTACTTTTTGCCTGCTAATGTATCTAATACTTGATCGATAAAGGGCAAAGGAAAGTGATCCTTCAAAGTTGCTTTATTAAATTCCCTGTAATCAATTCATACCCTCCATTTACCATTCTTTTTAGGTACTATAACCAAAGGAGAAACTCATCGGCTACCTGAAATTAGATAAATGAAGTTTACATTGAGTAGTTTTTTGAGCTCTTCTTTCACTATCTCCCTAAGATTTGGATTCATCCTTCTCTGAGGTTATCTGATTGGTCTACTGTTTTCCTCGATATAGATATGATGGATGCAAGTATTAGGGTCAATACCTTTCATATCAGTATACTCCCATGCAAATGCAGTAGAATGTTTTTGCAAGATTTTGGTTAGCTCTTCCTGTTGTGATTTTTCCAAATTTTTGTTGATATTCAATGTCTTACCTGGAAAAATCTCAATGGTAGAACTACCGAACTCTTCCATAGAGTAAAGAGACATTTATCTTGATGATAAATACTCAATGTCAGAGTCTAACTGAAATTGTGTGTGGTCATATTCTGAAGATGTTTCAAAATTTTCTAATGTGTTCAGAATTTGACTATCTTCACTAATTTCATAAATGGTAAAGACAGGTTTTATACTGTCCTCATCATCGACCCATTCATTGTCTCCTACTTCTGTAACTGCTTTTGTTGGAGGATACAAATTTAATTTCTTTGTCGAACTACCATCAGAAATGTACATATCCCCAGATCTACAACTAATGAAAGCATCAGCTGTGGCTAGCCAAGGTCTTCCTAAAATGAGTGGATGTCCTCCTAAATTACTCTTGGGAGTCAAAATCATGAAATCTACTGGATATTCCCAAAAATCTAAGGAGACTGAAATATCTTCTAATACACCATCTGGTTTAATTATTGATCTATCTGCAAGTTGCAGTAAGGTGGGTGTAAAAAGAAGATTAGGAAGTTTAAGTTGTTCCATAGTTTGTCTACTCATAATGTTGATAGCAGCCCCTAAGTCAATCAAAGTATTTGGAATTTCTATCCCATTTATATGTGTCTTGACAATTGGACTACCTGGATCTACATATTTTTTCATGGTAATTTTTCCCATCATGATATCTACAATTTTTCCTACCAGGTGGATTCTTCTTGTATCTCTTGGTTTCTTTCCTGGTCTTTTGAGACTCAACTCCTTTATTGTTTTTGCTAGAGTAGGAATCTCTCTAATGGCTTGTAGCAAGGGAATCTTGATACAGACATTTTTTAATTCATCTAGGAAATCATAGTCAGGCAACAAGATTTGTTTTTCCACCCCTTTGTCGATTTGTAATCTTTCAAGGAAAGGAGGTGTGGATGATGATGTAGGTTGCTCAACTACAAGAGTTGTGGGGGTTGACTCTTTTTCTTTTTCTTTGTAAATATTTTGGGTTTTGAAGAGATGCTTCCTCAGAACCTTTATTGGCTTTAATAGAATCCTCCTCAGAGGTATCTTGCTTTTGAACATCTATAGAAGGTTTTTCTAAAACTCTACCAGACCTGAGTTGTACATCGTTTAGAGGAACAATCATATAGGTAGGAAATTGTTGTCCTTCTACCATGTAAGCATTCTGAGGATTTTTGTTATTGGGATTTGGCAATGGCTGGGCTGGGAGTTGATTTGTCTTTTGTTGAAATGGAAGCAAGAGTTGAGAATTTGGATTTTGTTGAGAAGGTTGTTGTTGCGGAAATGGTAATGAAAGCTGTGGGTTTTGATTTGGAATTTGTGGTTTTTTTTTATTTTGAAAAGATGGAGGATATTGATAAAATTGAGCAAACTCCCATAAGGATTTTGCATCCCTTGTGCCCATGATTGGTATGGATTTTGAAATTGGGGCCAAGGTTGTTGCCAAGAATTCCAATTTGGTGGGAGCTAAAAGTTCATAGGATTGTTAAATCCTTGATTTTGTGGCCACTGCCATGGTCTTCTTGAAACAAAACAAAGGGATTCTACTGAATTTGGATCTTCCTGAAAGACAGCTTTGAGCCCAGGAATTGAAGGACAATCCTTGGTCTCATGGCTTTCTTGAGAAAATCACACATGTCTCTACAACTTTTACATCCAAGGGACATTCTCTTAAAGCATGTTTCTTTCTACATTTTGGACAAAAGATGGCTAAGGCTTCAGCTTTTGCTTTCTGTTTGTTTTGTATTTTAAGGGTGTCTAGTTGTTCACTAAGGCTCCCTAGAATATCCGTTTTGAACTCATCAAGAATATTGCCAATCTCTGCCCTACTTATTGATCCAGTTGTAGATTTTCTTGCTCTAATAAGAGAAGGATCTCTAGGCCCTCTTCCAGTTTTAGATTTCCCCTTGAGAGATGGACACATAGTTCTACTATGTCGTGGAGTGGAAGTTGAGAAATATCTCCCTTCCCCATCATGTTTAAAATATTTATCCATTCATCTCTAATGGCTTTCAATAGAAGGGCTTTCAAGGTTTCCTCATCTAAATTACTCATTTTTGCTCCCTTTAAGTTGTATTGAAATCTTTCAAGTAAATCCTCCAAGTTTTCATCTTCTTTTTGCATCATCTTGAATACCTCATCCTTATGATTGGTGGGCATGCAATAATCCAGGTATCTATCCAAAAATGTTTGTTCCATATCATTCCAAGTCCTAATAGATTGAGTGACTAATCCCATGAACCATTTCAAAGCAGCTCCTTTAAATGTTGAAGGAAACAATTTGAGTTTTTGAGAGTCTTCCATATAGTCATAGGTTCGACACAAGACTTCAAACTCAAATAGAAATGTTTCAAGATCCTCACTTCGCAACCCATAAAAGTTTGGCAGGACAGATGGTGAAATGTTTTTCATTGTTGTATGGGTCTCCTCATCGGCTATAGGGAACCCAAATGAGTTATCTCCATCCCTATTTCCCCCATTGTTACCTCTACCTCCTCCATTGTTTCCTCCTCCTCTACCTCTACCTCTACCCCCTCCTCTGAATCCATATACTACTTCTTTTGTCATGATAGTTTCCTCAGAGTTCTCAAAGTCCTCTGGTTCTTCTTTTAATGGCGAATGAGGAAGAATTTCTCCCTCCTCTTCTTCAGGGGATTCTACTTCTGTGATTACAATATGTTTCCCTGTAGAAGTGAAGAAATGTTCTTCTCCTAGATCATATTTAGTGGATAGTGTGGGAGAGTCTCCTAATTTAGCTGCTGCCCCTTGAATTCCAGGAATCCTAAGGCTGGGAGTGTGAGTCAGATATGATGGAGGTGTATCTTTTCTATGCCTTGAAGTAGCTGGAGTTGTGAAAATCGAACTTTTGGCCCTAGCTATAAGCATTCCCCTATAATCTCTTGCTCTATGCATGTCATTTTTTTTTTCAAGTCGGGCTAATAATTCTCTTTCTGATCTTCCAAGTCACACTAGTTGCAAGAAGAGAGCATAATCAAGAAATTATTGAACTAACAACTCTCTTTTCTGATCCTCCAGATCACACTAGGTGCAAGAGGAGAGCATACTTCAAGAAGTTATCAATTTTTCCCTTTTTTTTAAAGAGATTGTCTACCTAGTTACACTTCCCCAGCAACGGCACCAAAATGTTTGGTCAATTTAGTGTGTCCTAAATTGATACATTAATTATCAATCCGGGAGTTGTAAACTGATGAAGTGTGGCACAATATATGTGCAAGATAGCTTCTTTCTTGTATTTTTATCGTTTTTCAATTTTTATTTTGTTTTTGGGGGGTTTCTATCTTCGTTTATCTCCTAATGTGAATGGCTATTCCTGAGTCTCTAGAAGGAAATCATGGATATCAATTTTAGGCAATTATGTCCTCTATAATGGTTTCCAGCACTTAACACTTCAAAAGATCTTAGAATATACTAGTTATGACAGTAATGCTTGAACAAGAATGGAAAATGTGGTGCTATTTAAAACAAGTAAATAATGAACTACTGATCATGAAACTATTATCCCTACTGCTGTCTAAATACAGAAAAGTGATTTAAGCTACTGCACTCAAAGAAATCAAAAATTGCAAAGAAAGTAAAACTAAAATCAAATTACATCATTCATAGTTCGACCTCTTACCAGTTAGTCTAGCTATGGCTTTCGAAGATAATCGTCAATAACATGAGCAATCTGATATCTAATTACAGAAAAGTAAAACTAAAATCAAATCACAACATTCATAATCTGATTCCTCGCCAGTTAGTCTAGCTATGTCTTTCGGAGATAATCATCAATGACATGAGCAATCTGATATCTAATTGTAGAAAAGTAAAACTAAAATCAAATCGCACATTCATAATTCGATCCCTCGCTAGTTAGTCTAGCTATGGCTTTCGGAGCTAACCGTAAATTATATGAGCAATTTAATATCTAATTGCAGAAAAGTAAAACTAAAATCAAATCACACATTCATAATTCGATCCCTCGCCAGTTAGTCTAGCTATGGCTTTCGGAGGTAACCGTCAATGATATAAGCAATTCAATATCTAAGCTAACTATCAAAGCAAGTAAACAAACCGAAATCAACAAAAGAGAACTGGAATTAAAATACTAAGAAAAGCAAAGTCAGCAGAGAATTAATCCCATGTCATTAGTCATTGCGAAAATTATATGCAGATGCCTGGGCTGCCTACTCTATCCTGAAACATACATGCACTGATCAGCATCCTACAAAGCTTGTAAAATCATGAAAAGAAGTGAAATGTTAATACCATAGTAATTGAAATATACACAGGTGGATAAATATGGAATATATGCAATGGAAATAAGGAAACAATGCGTAAAACTTTACAGCAACAAGGGAAACAAAACCTCAGCGTACAGGGGCCCTCTGCACAGCCTCGGTCAATAGGCTATCAATCCAAAATTATGTTCATGAAATCATGTAGAAACAGAGTGTTCTCATATCTTTCAAAACACAGTTACAACAATAAAACTAGTGTCACGGCACAGTGAACTTTGAACAACAAAATTACATTCAAAAAGACTAACTAGATGCGTTATGGAAACACGTTATTTATAACAAAGGTTACATAATTGTTTTCTTGTAAAACTGTGTGAACAGGAGACACGTAAAAGACAGCGCCCATGGATTTAGCGTAATGGTTGCTGAGACTATTAAATCTATCAACTGCGGCTATTGGATTTGCGTCATGGGTCAGTCTACAGGTGGCAACAGACCCCAGAGATTTAGGAACGGCCACGCATCCTTCAGAATCCTTCATGTGTTGGAAAATAGAGTCTGGCTGCCGTAGGACTCTTACGTTGGACCATCGTTTGACCACCGTTAACCACAGCTTCCCTTGATGAATTCAGCTGAACCAATAGGACCTGATCCATGTCCAGGTCATTTCTAACTTTCCCATCTGGCTTGTTTTGCCTGATGACACCTGCAACATAGAGTTTAACAAAAATAGCTGCGGAAAGTGACTCGATTCCGTAGCTAATGAGAAAAATCTGGTTCAAATAGCAAACACAAAAACATAGTCAGAAAACCACTTAAATGCTCTTTTAGAATCAATATGCAATGATTTCTGATAGCTTATGGAGTGCTGGTGAGGGGAAAAAGTCTGGGAAAATGTGTAGGAGAGGTGTAATTTCAAAGCTCTACACACTGTCATCCAGGGTAGAATCCATGATCTTCTCATGGTGGTGAAAAGGGTTTTCATTCAAATCATCTAAGAGTTCATCATCCATAAACTCTTCATTTCCATAAGCACTTTCCAGCTCTTGAATAAAATTCTCAAAGTGATCACAACAATCCTCAATCAAAAGCTAAGAAGGATAGGCTTCTCTATACTTCTCAAAAAATACTAAGTGAAAATGTTTGAGAGAATAAATACAAGCAGGAGGCAAGCTTTCATACCAAAACCATGCTCTTTCTTCTAATGTGGCCATGAACTTCTTCATTAAACAATCTTCATGAAAATTAATCCTTCGCTTATGCACATGCATATGAAATCTTATTAAATGAAGTGTAGCATCATCACCTTTTTTATCTCTAAATTTTGGCAAGTATGTTTGCCAATCTACCTGAGGCATATGATTTGGAAATCCTAGAACATGATCTCGATGCATAGGATCATACCTTCTGGACTGAGAACTCATTTCGATTTCTGGATCCTGCTACCAGTGGAGTCTTCAGATCAAGTGGGAGTCGTTAGGTGAATGGTTCAGCCTTCATATGTGTCTGATCATTGCTCACTATCAACAACCATATCTTATCTTAGTTGTTCTTTCCTAGGGAAGATATGATCTCTCGATTCCCCAGCAATGGCACCAGTATGTTATCACTCCTTCGGATCTCCAAGGCTGAGGAAGAGTCGAGTTGAGGTAATCACAATCTAGCCTTTTGACTTGGTATCTAGCCCTACCAAGCCAGAGGGCTCTCTCCACAAAATCACAACTAAGAGGGCTGGATGAATTAGGGTTTTAGGCTAGTTATGATGTGCAGAAGGGTTTGATTGTTTGAAATTTGGTTGTTGGATGAGGATTAGGTCAAAGAGACTAGGTCAGGGCCAATAAGGGTATGATTGCAAACATATGATGAAGCAAGGTAGGTAGATACTCAAACACTTTAAGGTTCTTGAGTGACATGGATCGGACTGGTGAGGTGCTAGAAATAGCAAGACAAGCATGTATTCTTTCTAAACTGAAGAAAATGGACAAATTATGAATATTTCCCCAAAACAGAGCATGTACAATGTATTTTGCTCATCAACTTGAAAATCAACATATCCTAGAAGTGAAATAAAACATGAGAGTACAAAACATTTAAACATATGTGACATAAGAATAAACTATGTCAAAATGCCATACCACAGGTATTCCATCAAAATAGCTGCAACTCATTCATTAAATTTCTGCCAAATACTGATTACACTAGTGTCTATGATCAATACAACAACATCCAACCTATTCCAACCTCTCCCAAGAGTGAATAAGGGAATGATATAGACATCAAAACAACCTTCTCCCATCCTAAGGGGTCGAATCCCTAAGTTGAGGAGGAGATCCATAAAAATCTGAACTGATACCTAGAGTGTAGGGAGGTCCAAGTGACTCCTCCCTAATTACAATGAAACTAATTCATTTGACTTCATGATGACATTTATCCAATGTATTTACCCTAGGTAACTTTAAAATAAATAATTACATTTGTTTTGACCAATTACATCAGTAAAACTTCATAAAATTCCTTGAGTACTCTGAGAAAGTGTGAAAAATTAGCAAAATATCAGTTTTTGGTCCGATGCGTAGCACCAATGGTCTATGCGTAATGCATTTGGTATGTGCGTAGCGCCATCTTCCAGTTGACTTTTGAAGGGGTTTCCGATGTCCAATTGAGCTCAGGATAGATCTTTGGAAAGCCTATCCTGTCTAGCTTCCATATATGTACTTGGTTCCAAAAAATGATAATATTTGACCCTCAAAAAATTCAATCTCCCAAGAATTCTCCTGCGCACAGTGCCTAGCTGAAAAAGAGGGTAGAAATGTGATTTTTGAGGTGTTTTTAGCCATTTCTCCCTATCAAATTGCCCAATTTTGGTGTGCCAATAGTAAAAATTACATGTTTACTGCCTTCTAAATCCAATGGTGGTCTTGATTTTTCATTTTGAGGCCTCTATAAGGTGCGCAACGCCTAGGGTGTTGCGCATAGGACAATCAAACTATGCAAAAACTGTCAAAGTTTGCACAAAAACCCAAAAATTTCAAAAAATGCCCAGAAACTTGTCAAAATTGATACATTAATTGTTGATGAAGTATTTCAAGCATGGAAAGAGGCCTCAACAAGGATATCAAGTTTTCTCTTCTCCTCTTGCATATTTAGGGTTTCAAGCTTTGACTTCACTTTCTTGAGTTTTGACCTTGCTATTTGGTTTCTTTGGCAATAATACTTTGCCATCCTCCTTTGTATGTCATTGTCTTTCTTTTATTTCTTCAGGAGCTTCTCAAGATGGTTGTTAACTCTCTCAAACAAATGATCCCTATTTTTATTGATCATTATGCTAAATTTCTCATCTAACTATTTACAAATGATCCTCAAATAGTGAAGAGATGATATTTGATCATTATGAGACTTGCTGACATTATCCAATGGAAATGGTGTTTTATTGGACCTTGAAAACCCTAGGACCTAATGGTAACCTTGACTAACCAGAATTTATGGTGTCATGACTGATATGATGACATGATGACTTTGACCTCATGACTGATGTACATTCAGCAAGGTATGACAACGTGCGAGCAAGTAATGAAATTTAAGGGAGAGTGATGTTTTTTGACTAGGGCTACCATTGGTGAGTAAATTTTTGAGTGATGATCTAGTGAAATGACAAAAATTTCTAAGTGGGACCCTAATATGATATGAAAAGAGGATTTTTTATCACTGATGGCAAGATGCAAATACTGACACTAACACATTGTTTGAAGAATGATGAGGTTTATTTGCAAGGAAAATTTTAATTAATGCATGTGATGAATTGAACCACAAAGTTAGATGTGAAAATGAATTGTAGTTAATTTATTTTGCTCAATTGGTGAGGTTTTTGCTTTGAAGATTTGCCCATGTTGAATGTTAATGGTACTTTATTTGTTTTCTTTAATGAGTTTCCCTCTATTTCTGTAGACAAATAGTGACGAAAGGAGTGAAATTTCAAAGTAGAGATCTTGCTCTAAGTTTGTAGGGTGAAAGAATTGTTTATTATTTGATATGATCTAGTTAAATTAGATAGGGTTTACAAAGTCTCTGTGGTACATATGGTTTAGTGGCTCAAAGTTAGCGATTCCAGATTGACAAAATAAATGTTGACTTAAATACAAACCAATGACGCAGCCAACATTTTTGCGATGTTGTCGAGGAGGTGCCTATGAGATTCTAGTAATATTTCTAGCATTTGTTTCTGACACTGGAGGTAAATTTGTGTGGTATTTTTTAGCATACATGCCTCTTCTTGTTATTGAATAAGAAGGGTAATTTTTTTATTGTTGTAGGTACAATTTTTGACATAGATACAACATTTTGGTTTAAATTGATTGGTTTCTAGTAAGTTCTTTTATAGTTTTTGATTATTTTCTAATTTGATTTTCTTTTTAAAATGCATGACTAGGAGAGGTTGGGGTCTAAAGCCCAAGAAGGGCAGAAGAAATATTGATACATTGGAAATATTTTCTCATGATGGGCCTTTTGTTGCAGGAAAAAACTCCAAGCAGACATAGACCAACCAAGCTAATTATTTAGACCTGGATTCTGGAGAGATCAATTCAAGGGTATCACAACCATTGGTAGGGAAAAATGGGACTATTGAGACTAAAAAAATAAATCTGAAACATAGTCAGCCTTCACAGTCCACAGGGGGGGATTTGTTTGGAGGAAGGAAGATGGAAGATCATGAAGAAGTTCATGGTTAAGAGTTTGGTGAGAATCAACCACTGGAAGAACAATCCACCTTTGGATTTTTAATTATGGATCATGATGCAATCATTCAAATGAAAAAAATCCCACCTTCAATTCTTACACATTTCCATGGTAAGGTGTACGAGGATCCCGATTCTTTTATTTTCAAATTTGACATACTTTTTTGGATCTATGAGTATTCTTTGGATGCCCAGAAGTTAAAAAGTTTCCCTGCAACCCTTCAAGACTCAGCTTTACACTGGTTTATGGAGTTGGGGGGAAATACTATCACTTAATGGGAGAAAATGAAGAGGACTTTTCCGAATAAATATTAAGAATATTGTACGATATGAGAAATATAGGATGAAATTTTCACTATCACACAACATGATGATGAAAATTTGGAGGATTATTTGGAAATATTTTTGTATATCCTTCAAAGGTCAAAGCACAAATTTGACATGAGCACTATTAGAACCCTATTTTTACGAGGAATTTTGGATGATTCCAAGAATAATTTGAATTTGTTAGGATGGGAGACATTGCTCAACTTTCTTTTGACCAAATTTGTGACTTGTGCAGGAAGTTTTCACATAACCAATCCAGATTTGGTAAGGGAATTAGAAGCAATTCTAGAAACAATAAATTTGGATCTACAAATGCTATGATCATTGGTTTGGAAAATAAAATGGATAATATGAAAACTGAAATTATGAATATTGTTAGTAAACAAATAGATTCTTTTAAATTTCAGAAAAAATTAGCAGAAGAGCAAGAGTCATTGTCCATTTATTGTCCAAAATGTAGAAAGAAGCATCTTTTACGTGAATGTCCTACAGATTTCAAGGTTGTTAATAACTGTGTGATATGTGCAGGTAAACATCCTACCGAGAAATAACCATATATACTGGTGTTGAAAGCATCATTTAAAGAGGGGCATTCAGAATTTGAGCCATTACATGCTATGGGAGCACGAAAATCATGGCCACAAGTAAGTAAATGTATTACTATTGAACCTGCACCATATTATCCTAATTTTCATAATGTATCACATTATTCTTTTCAAAATATAAATTATCCTCAACCTTGGTAGCATGGGTATCATTCTCATTTTTAGTTGTCTCCTCCTTGGAAATAGGAATGGAGAGGACCACCACATTCTCATTTTTCTAACCCTATGCCTACCTAGCCATATCCTACACAGTATGCACCTTATCCTATTGCACAACCTACACTACCGGTTGCTCTGCCCCAATAGACACAACTTGTGCCACCACCATTACCATTTCCACCACCATTCTGGAAATCTCAGTTGTCAGCACAACATATGCCCAACCCGAATAATTAAGTGGTAAAAATGATTCATTCTATTGGACCACTCCCTTTCCCGACTTATCTGACTATGCCAATTGTAGTCAATGACCTACAGCTAAGATCAGGAAAGGTAATAAATTCAAAAAAATAAAATCAACCTGCAGTAATCATTGAGGATAAAACTGAGGAAACTCAAAATATTTCAAACATTGATGCTACCTCACAGCATGTTCCCATGCACTGAAAGTCCTTACCTTCTTCTTCGAACCAACCTCCTCTTCTGAAGAGGCTAGTTGTGGAGAAAGTTGACCACATCCCTAAGTTTGACCCAGCTTCCGAGTTGAGAATTTTTTTTATAAAGGCTTCTCTACTGCATGATATAAAATAGATTCATATATGCACTAAAATCGTCAGGGAATTCTGTCTCAAAAAGCCAGGGAGGAAGAGAGTTGAACCCCATACTATATAGTTTGTTGGGAGAGTAGTTGATTTAATGACAGGATGTGCTTAAGTTGAGAAATATATTGATCCTAGAAACCCAGCTGCCTATATTCAAATAAGTGATATCCTTGTTCCCAATGTGATGATATACCTTGGAGTGGCTATTAATGTTATGACTAGGCATACTATACTTCAACTTGCTGAAAAATCTAAAATCAAGCTAGAGGGCGTGTTAGGTGATTTAATTGTCTCAATTGACTCCTAGGAGTACCCCACAAATTTTATTATTCTACATCCAAAGAATCCTATTAGGTAACACCCTTGATTTTGGGACGACCATGACTTGCTACAACTGATGCCTATATAGGTTTTCACTCTAGTGACATGTATATTTCCCATGGGGATGCTAGGAAGAATTTTACCTTGTACCCACCTACCAGATATATCTAGGAGCTTCATGATACATTGTGTTTGGATTATGATAATTGTGATGAGGAGACTCGGTCTCTTTCCATGATTCATTAGTATACTGAGTGTATTGAGGAGAGTGTGATTTGGGATTTCCTTGGTAACCTGGATACTATGCAGGACTTTGGACTTCTTCATCAAATTTATAGCCTAGGTTTCCAGGAGAATTGTGATCCACAATCCTCATCATCATTACAGAGTTTGGTAGCCACCACAAATAATCACGAGCTGGAAACTACTCTTGTTGAGGTAAGTCCAAGAAAATCTTTGTACATTAGTGCAGACTTGGACCCATCCCAACAAGAGAAGTGTTGGTAAGGTAAATCCCCTCTGCGGACAGAGGCGATCCCACTAGCCTATGACAGAACTAGCCACAAACAAACCACGCTGCTACGCAAGTTCCTAGTTATGCCTCAAAGGTGAATCAAGAAGACTAACCTGGAGTCCAATGCTATGATTGAAGCAGAGTTGATATCCTCGCTCCCTTGCTCCAACAGATCATAACGAATACCTGCACATACAAAGGAAGAGACAGATACCAACATAAAAACTACCAAGGCACAACTATATTTCAGTCAGAAAGGAAATAAATCAACATATCACCATGACAGATAATGAGATTGGAACTATAATAGCAGTCACTCATCAATTAATAAACAGGAAAAGTTACAACCATTGTTCTGACGTCGACCCTTCTCCTAGCTGGGTGAGTAACTATATGTGTCTTGACATGCATCTCCTCTCCGGCAGCATAACCTCTCTAGCACTCATTAGCATTCTCTCCATGACCAATAATCATCACTACTATAACTCAATTACCAAATCACTAGCATAACACTAACACCAACACTCTCTCTAGCACTAGCTTGTCCAATGCATAATGACAAGCTTATATAGATGGAGAAGGGAGGAGGATGCGATGAACCGGGACACCTTTTGTGGAATTAGCAAAAGCCATAAAGATGGATAAAGCTCGACAAAAACTGATTTTCTATCCTCAGAAAAGCTCCATGTAATGAAGGAAACAACAGTCGGACGTGCATTAAGGCAAAAAGCACGACTAAATTTGGTTGGCGCGACTGTTGCTCTAAGATAGAGCGCCAATGGTCGCGCCCCCTTTTGAGGATCTCCATCATTGGCGCGGGTAGGATACTGTGGACTTGCGCCAATGGAAAAAGAGAATTTTTTAGGGATGATCTGCAGAAGGTGTCTTTAGGGAACATGGAGTACATACTCAGGGGAACATAATGCAGGTGTTTTTAGACTTTGTCACTTCTTATAACTCCCGGGATGGGTCCTCCAAGGTACGACAAGAGGAGTAACAGGGATGGTGACAAATTACTGTGTAACAAGAAGCTTGTGTGTTTTCTGTGAGACCATCTTGATGCCTTTACATTGAGTTACAAGGACATGCGAGGCATCCTCCTGAAACTTGTACCCATCATATTTATATTCAGGAGGGTGTTTGACATGTTTGACAACCCCAAATATGAATGAACCTTGCACTGAGAGATGTTGTTAAAGAATAACTTCAAAAACTCTTAGATGTTGGTTTTATCGATTATGTATATGATAGCCAATGGGTCTCTTCATTGGTAGTAGTCTCGAAGAAAGATGGGAGATGGTGAATTTGCATTGATTATAGAGAATTAAATAAATCCACTCTCAAGGAGTACTTTCCCCTTCCATTCATCGATCAGGTACTAGATACCCTTGTGGGTAAAAATTAATTCTCATTCTTGTATGGCTTCAACGGTTACAACCATATAAAGATCGCACCCAATGATCAGGAAAAGACTACCTTTACTTATTCCTCGGGAACATTCACCTACCAAGTGCTTCACTTCAAACTTTTTAATTCTCCTGCTACTTTTCAAAGGGAAATCTTGGCTATTTTTTCCAACCTCGAGTGTGTAGAGGATTATATGGATGGCTTTTCATTATTTGGTGATTCATTTCAATAAGCCCTTCAAAATTTGAAGAAAGTGCTAGTTATATGCCAAGAGGTTTGACTTACTTTGAGTGACAAAAAATGAAGATTGATGTGAAAAGAAGAGGTGGTCCTTGGCCATCTTATCTATGATAATGGTATCCAAATAGATCTAGCTAAGATAGATGTCATCATACACCTTCCTATACCAAAAACACAAAACAAAGTGAGAGATTTCCTGGGTCATGCGGGCTACTACCTAAGATTCATTGAATTTTTTCTAGGATAGTTTCCCCTCTTTTTCAATTATTGGCTAAGGATAGTGATTTATCTTGGACTGAAGCTTGCCAATGAGCTTTTAAGAATCTAAAGGAGAGATTAGTATAGGCACCAGTCCTGAGGGGACCTAACTAGTCCCTTCCATTCCATATCTCCTCAAATGCCTCAGATATTGCTATTGGTGCAACATTGGGACAAGATGAAAATAAGCAATCCTATGCCATATACTTCGTTAGTAAAAACTTGTCAGCTTCATAGATTTATTATACAATTAGAGAGAAAGAGTTCCTAGTTGTGGATTTTCCTATCAATACTTTCAGACACTACATTACAGGATATGAGGTATTTATACACACAGATCACTCTGCCATAAAATATTTGATGAACAAACCTTTAACCAATGGTAGGATAACTAGGTGGTTACTTTTACTATAGGAATTCAATGTAACTATAATTGACAAGCCAGGAAAGTCAAATGTGGTAGCTAATTTTCTTTCTAGGTTAAATAACCTTGGTCAAGAAATTCCTGTAGATGACTCATTTCCCGATGAACCATTTTTTGTTGTTCCACCAAACTCCCCTTGGTTTGTTGATATAGTAAATTATCTTGTCACGGGGAAAACACCACCATACCTATCCACTACGGATAGGCGGAGGATCATTCAAAAGAGTGCTTCGTACTCCTGGATCTAAGGAGAGCTCTTTTACAAAAGACTTGATCTTATTATCCATAGATGTGTAAGAGAACAAGAGTGTTTGACATTTTAAAATTCGCCCATAATGAACCTTGTGGATACCATTTCACAGGAAAAATTGCAGCATATAAAATCCTTTTCACAAGCTACTTTTGGCCTTCCTTGTTTAAGGATGCCAAACAATATATTAGGCGTTGTGATAGTTGTCAGTGGATGAGCCAACCTAGTGAAGCCGATGAGATGCCCTTATGTTTGCAAGTCATGTTAGAGCCCTTTGAAAAATGTGAGCATTAACTTTGTGGGACATATAGCCCCAACATCTTTAAACAAAATGCATATCTTGGTTTGTACATATTTTGTAACAAAATGGGTAGAAACTAGGGTTGTTCCTTATGCCACTAAAAAGGTTGTTGTTGATTTCTTCTTTACTGAAATTTTTACTGGATTTAATGTACCATGAGAAATTGAACCTGGAAATGGACCACAATTTGTTTCTAATCTGGTGGAAGGAATTGTAGATCAATACATGATTTGGCACGGGAAATCTACACTGTACCACCCGCAATAAAATGGCTAGGTAGAGTCCACAAATAAAGTGATTGAGTCCATCCTTACAAAAACAATGAATATCCATAAAAATGATTGGGAAAGCAAGCTAAAGGAAGTACTGTGGGCATACATAACTACTTAGAGAAATAGTACAAGTCACACACCTTATGAACTGGTGTATGGGAAACAAGTGTTTCTTCCAATTGAATTCCATATTAAAATTTGCAGGATTGTAGTCCAATTAGGATTAGATCTCAGAGGCACAACAACATCGCCTTTTGTAGTTAAGAGAATTGGATGAGATGAGAAGGGATGATGTACAACAAACTAAGGTGATTCAAAAATAGCGTATTAAATGGCATGATAAGCTAATGAGGAAAAATAAGTTATAGTCGGGCAACTGGATGCTCCTCTATGACTCAAAGTTTAAGAATTTTAAATGGAAGCTCGACAGCCGCTAGTTGGGACCTTACTAGGTGGTTAGAGATTTTGAGAATGGAGCAGTTAAGATAAAAACCATTGATGAACATGGTACTATCTTCTTAGTGAATGGGCATAGACTCAAATTATACCTTCAGCCCAACACCAAGGAACATTGCATGCAACAAGCTCATCAACAGTTAGACTTGAGATTGGTAGGCAAAGGAAATCTCCAGCCTACTGTAAGTACTTTTTTAAGTTTCTCTTTTTCTGGAATAATAATAAGAATAAGAATGTATGACTGTGAAAACTGGATTGTTGGCATAGTCGTGTAGGAGTTTGACTGAAAACTAGGTTACTGATAGGTAGACTCCCCTTTTTGAATAATAAAATGGGAACGTTGACCGAATTGGTATACATGTTTTTTCTATCCCCATGAAGAAGCAAGACTCTACAGGTATTTCTAGTGGCAGTAGAAGTCAACTAGCAAAATGTTTCCCTTACCAAATTTTAGGGTAGACAACTTGCCAGATTTACATGCAAGTCAACATGGATAGTTCCCGTTGCAGTTAATTTTCCACAAGACTACAACATCAAAACAAGAAGAGGAATGATAATTGGAAATATAAGAACTCTGCTTGACTCTGTTCTCACTTTGTTATTCTCTATTCTACCGTGAAAATTAATCCTTGTCCCTTTTAGGTCTTCCACTCTATATTCCTTGCATTTACACTTCCCATTATTTATTCTCCCTATCCCTGTTCTATTCCTCCTCCCCTCTTTGGATAGATATTCCTATTTATTCCCATATTTATCTCCCTAAATTTATACCCTCCCATTCTAAAAATAAATCAAACTTGTTCCCTATTCTTTGTTTCCCCCTGATTTGAAAATTAGCAACATCTACTTCTTCTAAACAATCAGAATGCACAAGCAACATCTTGGGCAGCACCTGGCAGTAAACAGTCTTCACCAAAGCTAGATCGACAAGATCTAGTTTGAAAGAAATAGTTTTGAATGATTTGAATAACTTCAGCATCATCCTTTTCTTGACTTGTGATACAGTGCAGGCAAGTTACACAGTGTAGGGAGGATGAGGATATGCAATACAGACAATGGTTACATGCAACGATTTTTATCCTGCACTATGTCGGTTAATACTATTATTTTATTTTTTTGATTCGTGGCCCTACTTGGTCTATGTCATATTCATTGTTTATATTCTTGAATAGGAATGCGTTACTTAGTATATTATTATGGTTTTAGTGGTTATTTATATTCTAAAGTTGGATAACACACTAAATTAAAATTTAGACTGGCATATCTTTAACCTATCCTAGACTTTATATGTATAACTGCAATATTAGCAATTACTAATATAATAAGCCACATTCATGATAGGGAAGCATGGGATTGGTGTCCTTGATGCCATCATCATACATCTTAATTGAAAAAACTAAAAGATTTTCCCATGCCTCATATTAAACTCATAGCCTAGTGTACTGGTGATATTATCTCCTAGCATTAGTTATCATGTGAATACATATGACATGATTATCCTTGTTGGACCCATCATTTGGAAATCACTCTCGATTAAAAGAAATCAATTTGCATGATCCCATTCTCATTATGATTGGATGTATGCACACTTGTATTCTTTTCCAATTCGTTCGATAGGTGATGGGAATGGAATAATTTGAAAAATTGAATTACAATGTTAATAGGTATAGGAAATTATATATATCGTTGCATGCAAAATTGCAAGGGGTGATTGTGTTATCGATACTAAGACGAGTTGACAAGATTTAAGTGTAGGGATAAGGGAGAGGTAGAATAACATATTGCAAGTGGAAGCCTATGGTAGAAGGCATGGAACCAGTACGATTTGAACCAAGGTCGATTGGAGAAGTTAAGAAGTTGCCTGAGTACAAGAGCGACTTCAAAATATTAAAGGTGGCAGGATGATTACCATTCCTTAAGAAGTTTCATGGGCATGATTTGAAATTCGCGCATGTATTCCTTGAGAAATTTGATGGTAAGAGGGAAAAAATTGGGTCTTTAGTGTTTAATTTTTCTGATCATTTTCTGGCTAAAGTAACTTGTCTTCCTCGAGAGTGAGAGAATTGGTTTAAAAAGGGAGAGTTTGATACAAATCCATGTAAAAGGTTCATGACAAAACTTGATCATAGAATTGATTGGAGGCATGGGTTCCACGTGAAATGCTTGATCGAGAAGTGGAGAAGCTTGTTGTTGATCCTGCAGAATTTTTTGACGTGTGAAGATCGATTCTCTATGGCACTCTATCATATCTGGGTCTTGTTGCATTTCAAATCAAGTTGGACTTTAAATTTTGGTTATTTTCTTCTTCGAAGCTTGATAAGAATGTCGCATGGAATTAAAAGGAGTATTGCTAATAAGAAAGAGAAGTGATTATATCATGTCAGGCTAATTAAGATATTAATTTCTGAGGAATTGAGCCGACAAGGGTCTAAGTAGGACCAATTCTTAGTGCAATTCAAGACCAGCAGCTTGAGACAACATGTCAACTTAGAATAACAGTCTCTAGGAGAATTTTATATATAGGTGCATAAATGTGCTGACAAAAGGAAACAAAGTAAACCTGTGGAAGGGTCTGAGACCATGAAACAGAGTAAATTTGTGGAGGGGTCCAAGACTATGAAACAGAGGGAACCTGTGAAGAAGAAAAAGACCATGAAACATAGTAAATCTATGGATGGGTCTGAGACTATGAAATGGAGGGAACCTATGAAGAAGACAAAGACCGTGAAATAGATTAAATCCGTGGAGAGGTTTGAGACTGTGAAATAGAGGGAACTTGTGAAGAAGACAAAGACTGTGGAACAAAGTAAACCCATGAAAAGGACTGAGAATGTAAAGTAAAGAAAACCATTGGAGGGGTCCGAGAATGTAAGGATTGAGCCATCTTTAGCGTCCATATGGCATGTCTAGTACCAAGAAAATGACTAGAGCACAAGCTCAGGCAGAGCTTGGCCCTCCACTTTTATAAAATGAAGATGTTCTAGCTAGGAGCATTCCTATGACTGAAAGTATTCCCATGGAAAAATACATCCCTGTGGAAGAACCAGAATATGATCATAGCCCTGTGCATGAAACAGAGGTGGTAAGCTACAACCCTCAGGTTTCAAATCAAGAGGGTGAAATCCCTATGGAATCTATTGTTGAAGTAGACACTTGCATTAAGGTCCAAATGAGTATTAAGAAAAAAGGGAAGAAACTGAAAATTGATAATAAGAAGTTGTGAGTGGCTGATAAACTTGATGGGTTGTTGAACAAGCCATGGAAAAATCAGGTCATGATCAAGAGAATGTGCCAATGGAATATTCAGAAGATCTAGTTCCTCTCATAACCTTGCTTAAACAGAGGTAAGATGAAAAAAGAATTTCCTTTTTGTAGAGGAAGAGAGAGAGGTCTAGTTTTTGAATTAGTTCATTCAAGCTCAAAATTCAACCTTGAAAAACACCATGGCCTAACTAAATGCAAAGATAAAAGAATTGAAGAAAAAGAATAAACAACTTGAAGATGAGTTGAACACTCACAATGAGGAGAATAAACAATTGAAAGAAGAACTAAGCACCTCGAAGGATAAGGGAAAGAGATAAGGAAGAAGCAAAAGGAAAGCCCAAGTTTAGATATGGAAATCAATATCAAGGTTAACAAGTGATGGAAAGTGTCTCCAAAATTTTGTCTTTTGCAGAGGTTGGTGATTTTGTGTGAGGAAACACAAGGAGATAAGGTTGGGGGAGTGATGGCTATTGAAAATGTCTTATTTTGTTTCCTTAACCACCTCTATTATACTCAATTTTGGCCTAAACCTATGATTCACATCCTTCATTTTGATGTGGATTTTGAAGAAAAGTATTGAAAATACAATCTTTTACAAAGCTAGGTGGGAATTTTATGTTTAATGTCAAAATTATTTGATTTTTGTGATTTTCTAAACCTTTTTTTATCAATATAAACCAGTAACCCTAATCTATGAATTTCTCATACCTAGGTGGATTCATGTACCATGGTTTACTGTCAAATTTTTAGAGTATGATCTCGCAGTAAGACTGTTCAATGAGATCTAGAAAAACCTCTTATTTCTCTCCATCGATGGTAACAACCTAAGGAAGTAGGGATGAAAACTCAATGGTTGACTTCTATAGATAGATCGAGTTTCAATGGTCTAATTCTAGGTCATTTGGTCAATGTTGAACTAAAATTGGATCTCATATCCAATTGTTTCTAAAGAGGAGTTAGCCTTAGTGCCGCTTGATATTCAAAAGTATGTATAAATTGTATAACTAGGCCCCTGGCCAAACTAGTGAGAATAGGGAGATGTTGTTGGAAGTTCTCGCTCCTCAACTAGATAAACTTGTGATGTAAATATTGTTGAATTAATACAACCTCTGTGCCAGGATTTTATCTACATATGTGAGTTATATTATTATGCATGATTAATTTCTCTCTTTTATAAGTTATCTCTTTAATCTGGGTGTGAGAGTTGGTATAGTAAGGGCCCACCAGCCCAGCTCCACAACTTGTTGTATATCGTATGTAGAGTAAATGTGTGTATTCATTGTGGTTGAAGCATTGTTGTAGATTCAATCTTAAACACGGTGTCGATTTTTCTATTGATCCTTCGGTACTGCACTGATTTTATACTAAAGATTGTGATTTCATGCTTGCAATATTTATGATAATATATGAGTTGGACTTGAATCTTTATTTCGTTAATGAAACACACAATTTTTCTCTTTTAAACGATTGCAAGGGTTCTCGATCTATTTTTTTTAGGGTTTTGATTTTGACTTGAAATTGTTAGATTTGGTTCGATCTTACAATAGGGGAATTTTGAGGTATAAAATGGGCCTCCTAAGAAAAATGTACAACCAAAATATACTTTATGAGAAGCAATAGTATTCAAGATGATGATGTCAACCATGGGGGATGATTCACCATTTTTGGAGTAAAAAAGTAAAAAGATTAAAAAATAATAAAATAATAAAACTGCTTTTTCAACTCGTATTTTCAACTTATCTCCCTAAGGTTTTACTCAAATTTCAAGCGGGAGTACTTTTTGGATGCAAAATTTAATTTCACATCTAAGGAGTACCCATGTTGCATACTTTTGGTGGACCCTGCTACACGAAAAATGAGAAATACATGAAAAAATGTGATTGTAATCACATTTTTCATGTATTTATCATTTTTCTTCTAGTAGGGTCCATCAAAAGTATGAACATGGGTAATCCTTTGATGAGGAATCACATTCTACATCCAACGAGTGTTCCCACTCAAAATTTGAGTAAACCCATAGGTAGATAAGTTGAAAATACGAGTTCAAAAAATAGTTTTTTCTTTTTTCCCTCTAAAATTTGAGGATGTAATCTAATCTTATTTTATAATTTCCTTAGGAGGCCCATTTTAGACCTCAAAAATCCCTAATGATTAGTCATCCATTGGTCTCGAAGGTTGTTCTCACGTATTTGTTTTTTATTAATATTTATGGCTTGAGTTTCCTCCTAACTCGATTGTCGAACATTTCAAAGACTTTGGTTTGGGGTAAAGACTGATTATTTTTACATGTGGTCACTTTATTGTTGTCAGTCGAAACAACCCATTATCTGTGATTTGGATTTCCTTAGGCTGAAATCAAGTGGTTGAGTCAAGCTTAACCCTATTGTGTGAACTATTGTGGATACACAAACGCTATAAATCTTAGCAATTGGGTCATATTATAGATCTTTGTTCTACAGTGGGTTTTTAATCCCTTATTTGTTTCCAGTGCTTTATCATGACCTGACCTGACATGGTCCAGAGTGGTTATGATCCTTATGATGAATCGAAGCATTGATTGCCTCATTTGAGCAAGTAAAGGAAATTTCGTTTGAGTTCGGTTCTTGTCATTTCTGATTCTGTCAAACTGGGTTAAGTTCAAGATTAGGGTTGTTCATTTTAGTATAGGTATTATACGAGGTACGGGTATCATACTGAGTGTGGGTATCCAAGCATAACATAGTACTATTTTCAATTAAATTATTAAAACAACGAGATTGTGGTTTACATTTTATATTGTGTTGCATTCCATTTATTGAGAGTTGCGAGAGAATTGTTGTAAGTATGAATTATTTCATGAAAAGTGTGGTGAAAATATTGATTGGTGTTTAATAAATATTGAAACAAAAGTGTTAATTTCATGGAAAATTTTAGGGTCTAATATTCACATGTGGGGTAATTTTCCATGATTTTTCCAAAAAAAAAAGATTCGCCAATTTCCATTTTTATAAAAAAAATGATTCGCCCAAAATTATTTTACCTTTAAAATTGCCAACATTATATAGAAAGTATATATAAAATCATTATAAATTTGAATAATTTTACAAATACATCAATAAACATTTTATAGTTTTCATATTAGGGACTAGCAAGATTTGTCAATGTTTTTAAACTTCAAGATATTTTTCCATCCTTAATTTTCCCTTGTTAATTTCTATTTTGTTGGGATTTCCACACAGACATTTGCGGACATAGGATATGCATGGTTTGAAGATTGATGTTGCATGGAAACTTTTAATTAATGCAAATGATGAATTTAACCACAAAGTTAGATGTGCGAATGAATTGTAGTTAGTTTATTTTGCTCGACTAGTGAGGTTGTGGCTTTGAAGATTTGTTTAGGTTGAATGTTAATGGTAGTATAGTTGTTTATTTTAATAAGTTTCCCTCTCTTTCTATAGACAAATAGTGACCAAAGGAGTGAAAATTCAAATTATATATCTTGTTCTAAGCTTGTAGGGTGAAAGAATTTCTTATGATTTGATCTAATCTAGTGAAATTAAATAGGGTTTACAGTCTTTGTAGTACATATGGTATTGCACCTTGAAGTTGACAATTCCAGATTAACAAAATAAACATTGAGTTAAATACAAACCAATACTACAACCAACAATTATACATCATCGTGTTCCTTTGTTGCTTGAGGTATTCTTTGAGAAATATTTTGAAACGATCTCCTGCTCCCTCATCTTTCTTTTCTTCAATCATGGGAGGTTGTCGGGGTTTGCAAGGCTGGCCTTGAAAAGGTTCACCAGTTCAATCCCTAACTCCTTATACCTAGACCTCATTGGGGACAAGAAAAGAAACATAGAGAAACAAAAAACCCTCCGATAAAAATGATTCAAACTTATGAAAGAATGGAATAGAACACAAATATAAACATAAACATAGAGATGCAATAGAAATAAAACTTCATTTCATTAATATCAGAGAACTGAAATATGCTTACATACAGAATGGAAATAAATAAGCTCGGGAGATGGTAGCTTATCTTTGAGAAGATATGTGGCAGCTACATGCCTCTAAAGTTTGTTACAATGAGGCTCAAGGGCCTTTTTATTAGTGAACAAAAAAGGGAATCCCTAAACAACCAAAAACCTAAACATAGGAGATGGAACGCCAAGAGTTTGAGGGCCCCGTTGGGGTTAGTTGGGAAACCAAATTCCCAGGGTCATAAATTTGCCATATGATCTTTGTTTGATGGGTATGATCCTCATTATAAATATCTCTCCAAGTACTACAGGACCTCATAAAAACACTGTTTAGAAGGTTAAAATAACTATGGAAGTTTAGGACCTGAAAAATACTAAAAATAGTAAATGGTGCTATAATCAAGAAAAATGACAAAACCAACTAGAGGTCTAGGTGGAATAGGTGGATGCCCATGAAAATACAACTGGATTAGTCCTCCCCCCTGTTGTAGCGGCTACAACTACCCTCCAAAATTTTGTCTTAGCTTCATTTTGGAGCCTCCTTACCAACCATCCTTAGCAACATGTCTTGCACTGTCAACTACATAGGCTTCAGTTGAGTTTCAATGGCTTTCCGGCATGTGCATGTCAGCTCGTTTGTCTCCCACCCGCAAGCCGGCATTCTGGACTTAGGCAAATATTTGGCTGAGATGTTCCCTCTGAAAATTGCACAATTCTGAAGGGGAACCAGCCTTCCCTCCATAAATTGCGCAATCCTAATGGGCTGCCTGCTGGGCTTCAGAATTGCGCAATCCATCCAGGAAGCCCTCCCTCAGGAAATTGTGCAATCCAACCCAACACTAGGCTTCAACCCAGAAATTAGAAAAATTCTGGGAGGCAATGATCTGCTGAGCCCAAAAATTGTGTTATGCCTAAGGGACAACCAACCTTGCTCAACCCAGAAACTGCACAAATCCATTTCCCAGGCTTGTAGACTGCTGCATGTGCCTTCAGGTCAACTGGTCCCCTCCGAGACTGATCTATACTAATTTTCATGCATAGGATGCTTTTACCGAAATAGCGAAAGGAATACCTAGATTTTAGGGATCTATTTTCAACAACTGGAGGTTACATGCAAAGATCGTTTTAGAAAACTCCCGCCAAGTGTCACTTTCTCCTAGACTTGTGGCATGCGCGTCATAACCTCGACTTTATAAAAACTCATTTACTTGAAGCTGCAGATCTCATTCCTTATATCGATCTTGTAGCTCTGACATCCCATATCGCATCTAGGAGTCTTTGGCACATTCAGCTTAGTGTTTTCAAGGCAAGTCTGCTTCACATGTCTTGTGTTACGTTTCTGCTACTTTTTGTATTTTGATTTGTGTAAGTGTTGTCTGCTTGATTTCAATGAAAGCTTGTTGTCGTTTTGATGCATGTTATCTTGTAGAAACATTGTTTGAGTTTTTCTTTGCAATTCACTGTTGTCGCATGCATGACACTATTTCTGCACTAATGATTTTCATTGCAGCAACTCGCTTCGCACACATGCTCACTTTCCCATTTTCTCAATCTTGCACTCACTGTTTGCATGCATGATCATTCACCCTTTTTTACACTAAGTCTCTCCATGCATCCAAACCTTTTCATGTTTTCAGTTGCCCGTCAGCAGGTCTGGGCTTCCTTGACACGGACCTTGCTTTTCCTAGACAACAATGCGCATTTTTGGAAGTGAAGGCTTAACCTTTCCTCCAGAAACTGCGCAAAACTGGCCAGCAATGACCCCCAGGATTTCTCTGTGAAATTCTGAGAGGCAGTGCCCTGCTGACCTAGAACATTATGCAATGCAATCCCTGGGCTTACATGTCATTGCTAACTAAAATTGTGCATTGCATAGTTTTAGTCCTTAGCAGGCTATACTGGACAATGAATTACATAGCTCCAACAGTTAGCTAGCCTCCTGACAGCCCAAACTATGCCTTGCATAGTTTTGGAAGTCAATCTCCCAGCCTCCCTATGAAAATTATGCCATCTTCACAGTCAGTCACATAGGTATGTTGCATGACAACCCTCTAATTTGTTTTTGTTTTCAACTGATAGATTTCTTTCCATGAGTGTTGCTATGTCTCCAGGTATCACAGGTGTTTGTTTGCCTCCCAGAAATATAGGTACAATGGCCTCCAGTAGAGTAGAGTCAAAGGACACCATTGAGAGCACAACTAGATATATAGCTGAGCAAGTTCCTATGAGCTTGTCTATCTATGAAGACACCAAGCCGTTCATAGACAAGGATATCAACTTGAAATGGTAGTAACAGTGTAGTGAGTAGCATCATCAGTAGGAGCAGAGGGTAGCAGACCTGCGCACGATGAATGCAAGAGGAAGGTTTTTGACAGCGTAGAGGCGGATAAAAGATGCAAGTTCAATCAAATCCACTCGCGATGAAAGCATTTTTGGAGATTGAGGCTATGAGGAGACAGCACAATAAGAGGATCGCGCAAAGGTGGAGATAGAAATAGAGAAGGAGTTGCAGGGGTTGAATTGGCAACTCAGATAAGAACAAGAGCTGCACAGACGAGAGAAGGAAGTGCAGTAGGAACAAGTATAGAAGGAGGCAAAACATGCACAGACTGATGAAACTATGCCCATACAAGATATAGACCCATCCTAGTAGCTGGCACAGAGCAGACAGGGCAAGCAGTGTTTATCGATCACATGCACATGTTATCAGATGAGTTGGACAAAAAATCCAAATCAATGTACCCGGATGCAACGGAAGCAAGAGTTTTCTTTCAACATGATGTCACCATTGAGCACGTGGACACTGTCATGGACTACCTAACTTGGCATCGGTTCGCCACCGTCAATCATCACGAGGATGTCGAATATTTGGTCTTCCCACAGCTATCCAAGTCTTAGTGATGTCTTGCATGGCTTACTCAAGCCTATTTTGTCTCACATGTCTACATGTGCAGATTGTAATGTAATATCTTGTAAAAGTAAAAGACCAAGTGTCAATGGTCGAATGTAATAATCATGTAGTAGTTGAAGATTCATGAGGGTAGGTGAAGAGTCACGAAGGGGAATGTCAAGGGTCACCCCACCCTTTTCTATTTATCGAACCTCATAACTCATTGTAGAGGCTTTTAGGAGCCAAGCTTACTATAGGTGTATCTTAGAGAAAGCTTGGATTGCATTGTAACGAGTCTAGGCTTCTCCATAGTGCAGAGCTAGTATATCTCTTTGGAGGAGTACGCGGCAGTGACTGTAAAGTTCTATTATCGAGACTAGTAGTTGGACATGGCTGTATGTATGATTGGGACTTTCACTTTCTTAATATAATAGAGCCATCACCTTTCATGCATATGTTGTTATTATATTTCAGCTATCTTGGTTACATTAACGATATATGTATATGTTTGCTTACGCATGTATGTATGGACTCTTTCTATATATGTATGCATGAATCTGGTTGAGATGTGTTGTTGGTTTAACCATCAATTTGGATCGTTGGTTCACTTGCCTTTCAGCTCATGATGTATTTTTGCTCATATCTTCCCATCCAAGCTACGTGTTTCCACAGGTTTCCAAGGGGCGCACTTATTCCACTTTCCATGTGTTAGAATCCTTCATGCACCTTCCTTGGCTTGCTGCATTGGTCACAGCCTTGCTACCAGCAAGGACATCTTGCTTGCCTCTGCACACAACCGCGGTCAAGGCGATACTGTACGACCCACTGTTGGGACTCCTACACCAAATAGTATGAGGTCTAGTTGGGACTTCTTAACAGGGATATCCCCTAACATTTTGGCGAGTCTAGCACCGTAAAAATTTTGGCACTAGAAGGAGGGCCAGATGACAAGATGAGTCCTCACAATCTATTTTGAATCTTTGCATATATATCATGACTAACTACAAAGTTTCTCTTCTGGAGTGTATGTCTTACAGAAATGATTTTGAAGTCTCGGAAGAGCTCTAGGATAACTTGCCACATAAAACATACGACGATGGAGGCTACGTAGCCTTGGTTAGGCATGCAGTTGGTGTTGTAGGCTCATGCAAAATACATGAAATCTTTGAAGATTACATTACCTGCATGTTGTTCATCTACATACTTCGAGGGCACCCAGTGCATTGGTGTTCCACGTTGCCCAAAAAATCTATTCATTCTCTTTCTCATCTGGTCGCAAAGATAGACCATACTTTCAATCACTTTGATCGTAAAGCACTCAACAAAGAAATTATGTTAAATAATGAATCCATATAGGTGAAGATAGTTTTTAGTAGAGAAGGAATGACCTGTTATAGAGTTTTGTGAACCCAACATTTCGGACTACTAAGTGAGTCCATCATCAGGGGATGCGTCAATAGATATTTTCAGATCTTAATGATGTATCCAAGAGCTAGAATTTAGGTTATATATATAGGATCTTAAAGAAAATATGTAAGAAAATAGGTCAGCTACTATTTTACTGGTTTCTACTTTATTTATTTAATTTATTTATTTAATTATTATTATCATTATTAATTAAGTTATTATTATTATTATTATTATTATTATTATGTAAAGGATAAATTAATTGATTAATAGGTTAAAGGGATAACTTAATTAATTTTATTATTTATATAATTCCTAATTATGTTTATTAATTTGCTTTAATGTTTTAATTAATTTTTTTAATTGATTTATTACTTTTAGTTTAATTAATTAATTAATGAAAAGAATATTGATAAATTAATTAATTTTACTAATTATTCTTTATGGAAAGCACCTGATGAATCTGTTGAACATTTTTACATGTGCTTTCGTAATCTTTCATGCTGATTTCCCAAATATGAGATTGATTGGTAATTCCTCGATGGAAGATTTGAGTATCTTCATTACATATTCAAAAATCCACAATTCTTGAAATCCTCTGAACCCCACTCATCACACTTTGGTGATGGAGCTGCGCAATCACAAGTAGGCACAGTTGTTGTCACAAGTGACTGTCTACCTTCACCTCATCAAATAACTAGACCACCGCAGAGTGATGTGGGATAACATGCACACACATCTGTTGAACTGTCACATCCTCCCACCCCACCTGCTCTTGGCATCTGCACAGATTTGGCTTGCAAGCCTACTGGTTGTCATGTGGATCCGTTCCCTCAACCTCCATCCCCATGTTCTCTTGATCCTCCGTATTGTATTGTCTTGTGTTCTTCCATTCCGGAATCCACACTTGTTGTGAACGAGGATCAAGTTGTTGACAGAGTTGGTGTTGTGTAGCCAACCTGTGCAATCATTCATGATGAGTGTGTGCGAGAATCTAAAGAAGGACTCATGGTGAAGGATGACTCCCTTCCATCCACGCCTCATCTGCTTTATCCTAACATCCCTTGTGATTCTACCACTATTGATTTCCCCTGTGAAAACTCATTTCTGGATGTTTCTACTTGCGATTGTTCACAGGACACATCGGATGTCAATCTGTCATTACATTGCGGAGAGGACACATCTTCCGCTGAAAATCCATCCAATCTATCATCTATAATTTCTAAAAACACAGAGGGTGAACATCCTTTCTTTTCATCTACCCCTCTGCACGATTCATCAAATCATGAGGCTGTCAAAGAACATCCCAAATTTTCTGATCGTGGTTGTCGTGATCTCTGTACCTCTTCATTCAGTCATGATGTTGATTCACTCATTGTTTATATGTCTAAGCCACTGGTCTCTGATGATCTACCTGTCAACGAAGTCGAAACCCCGCAGGATATCGAGGCATTTCAGCATGAGCTGATGGTTATGTCAAGCCCTCACTGTCCTAAATGTTATAGACGTTTTTGTGCCTTACAGCTATAAGCATGAAATGTCCATAATTCAAGGGATCCAAAGTCCCTAAAGATGTTGTTACAGCTCCTAAAGGAACAAGGTCAACCAATGACAGCTTCTCCCAGAAGTTCTCCACCAAAAACCACTCAGAAACAGTCAATTCAGGATCAATTCAGAGGCTCCACTAGCTGCCTGCGTTGAAATGCAGGGACTACACTGGCTAGGTGCACTGCAACGTAGGTGGAAGCACTACCAGGGTGCGCTGAGCGGGAAATGACAAATGGCAAGCTCATTCAACGAGGTGGAAAGACCCTAGAAGCTTCCAGAATCTTCTCCAATGACACTTGCCTCAATGAATTCGACTAGTGATGAGTAAGAGGCTCTCAACCTCCAAGTGGAAGCAAGAACTGACAGAGAGAAGCCACAAGTCGAAACATAAGCTGACTCATCATCTCTGCTTACATCTATATATGGATCTCTCACCCAGAGGTTCAGGAGGATGGAATTTTGTACTTTGCAGAGAATTGCTATTGGTTTGAGATTGAGATTAGCACATTGGGTGATTTATGCTTTGTTGGAGGAGAGGAAGGGATTCCTTTGCTGGGAGGTAGATGCTGGATCGGAACTCACTTGGTTGTATCTCCTCTTGGACTTTCTTATTCTATCAATAAACTATTTGAGTTTCTCCTACATGTTGTGTACCAATGATGTTTTGTTATGCTTACATGTTTAGCTTAGTCTGATCTTGAGCTTTTTATGAATGTATATCTGTATCTTTGTGTAGTTTCTCTCTCTTGTGATCTTGCAGGAATTCGGTGAAGCTGGGCCAGTGAAGGAGCAAGAAGCTGGGAGCTACTGGAGAGAGGAGTGATTTGGATCGATAAACTAGCGGAAGACACAGGTTAGTTACATCCTTCTTCCTCATTTACATTTCATAAAGAAGAATACTCAATTAGTTTACCTCGTTTGTTGCTAAGGCACTGTCACACCTTAGAGTGGGATAGGGGCATTCCGAATTGGATACTTTTCCCAACAACACTAAAGTTGGTTTCAATTTCGATCAGGAAATTTTTGAAACACCCAAGGCTCCTCATCACTCTCTGCTTTGCATTGAAGATCATCCAAACAACCATATTTCACTTCCTCCACTCGAATTACACAATCCCATCGCTCTTGCATTGGAGGAATATTACACAACAAGCACACTTGTGCGACGTCAGTGGTCTACCTTTCTCACGTTTGCTTTCATGTCACAGTCAAGAGAATGTGTATTCTTAACATCTGCACAGTGTAGCACAACACCATGGAAAGTCAACAGAGTGCATGTCATGCACTTTCACTAATTTCTTTTCTGTGGACACACTTAAGCCCGGAGTGTGTTTATATTCATCGTTATATCTTTCATGTTTGCTGGTTTGCGTGACTGTGCTATTTGTGAACCACGCCTTCACCAACATGGGTCGACCAATGTGTCGGTGGCTGCATTGGAAGTATCACTTTTCATGAGCAGACCCATGCACCGTTAGCTTAGGAGTAGGAGTAGTGTTTTCTTCTTGTCTTGTTTGCTTGCATGCATGTTTGCTTCTTACTTTGTGTGTTTTTTTAATTCTTGCTTGCTTTGCTTACTTGCTCTGCTTGCGCATTTACTTCTCCTTTTCCTTTATTTTTTTGTTTGTTTTCTTGTTTACATTCATAGGTTAGTTTCACATGAAACCATGTGTGACTCTTGAAACAAGATGGTAAACTACAAGACAACTTGTGCAATTATAAATACTTGGTTATCTGTCATCCTATCTCTTTATGATGAAATTTTTGTCTTCATTCCGTGATACACCAATGGAAAATACATTATGTTCGAAGTGAAGCTTGATGAAAACACAACGCTTGCACGCTAACTAGTATCACCTACTCTAGTCAGTTGTTTTGGGTTAACCCTTGTTAGCTCAGTTGAGTAGAGTAAGGTGAGGGGGAAAACCTTAACAATCACATTAGAGGTATACACAAAATACTTCTCTGAAGGAACAACCTCTTATGCTCTCAATAAGTCGGGATCTCTCTTCCGCCTCTGAAACGAATAAGTTCTATGCACAGTTTTGAAAATGAAAATGAAGAATGAAAATATGAAAATTTTTGAAAAATGAAAAATGAATAAGGCGAAAGAAGTGAAAGGCTTCCTGCGTGGAGAGGTGATGCAAGGAACTCTATCGGGGTACTAACCAGGCTCACTGGTAGAGGAGCAATGTTTATGTTCTTGTGTGACTCCGTTGGGGTACTCTCCAGGCCTATTGGGAGTGGAGAAACACCAAAGATGAAACTTAAATCTCTGAATATCATATTGCTTGTACACCAATCTACCCCTCATCCCAATCGAAACAACTGCGTTGACTTGGCTTGGAATGTGTGTTGACCGACCAAGAGCATGGCAGATGCTACATATTTTAATCAAGCTAGTGTGGAAATCATGATGATCAAAGAATTGAACAATACTTCCAGACGAGTTAGACTTGCTTTCCATGAAACAAAGTCCATTCATAGAGTTGGAGTTCTACCAGTGTGTCACCAAGTGTTGTAGCAGATACAACCACCCTCCAAAATTTTGCCTTATCTTCATTTTGGAGCCTCCCTACCAACCATCCTTAGCAGCATGTCTTGCACTATCATGTACAGAGGCTTTAGCTGAGTTTCAGTGGTTTGACGACATATGCATGTCAGTTCGTTTGTCTCCCACCTGCAGGCCAACATTCTGGACTTAGGAAAACCTCTGGATGAGATGTTCCCTCTGAAAATTGCGCAGTTCTGGAGGGGAACCAGCCTTCCCTCCAGAAATTGCGCAATCCTGCTGGGCTCCAAAATTGTGCAATCCATCCAGGCAACCCTCCCTCAGGAAATTACGCAATCGAGCCCAACATTGGGCTTCAACCCTAAAATTGCACAATTCTGGGAGGTAGTGACCTGCTAACCCCAGAAATTACGCAATGCCTAAGGGACAACCATCCTTTCTCAGCCCAGAAACTGCGCAAATCCCTTTCCCAGGCTTGCAGACTGCCACATGTGCCTTCAGGTCGAATGGTCCCCTCCGGGACTGAGCTATCATGATTTGCATGCATGGGATGCTTTTCCCAAAATAGAAAAAGGCAACATGCAAAAGGCATCCCTAGATTTTAGGAATCTATTTTCAGCAGTTGGAGGTTACATGAAAAGATCATTTTAGAAACCTCCCGCCAAGTGTCACTTTCTCCTAGATTTGTGGCATGTGTGTCATAACCTAGATCTTATCAAAACTCATTTACTGGACGTTGCAGAGCTCATTCCTTACATTGATCTTGAAGCTTTGACATTCCACATCGCATCTAGGAATCTTCGACACATTCAGCTACGCTTTTTCAGGGTAAGTCTACTTCGCATGTCTTGTGTCGCATTTTTTTTTCGCTTTTTGTATTTTGCTTTGTGTAAGTGTTGTTTGCTTGATTTAAATGAACACTTGATGTTGTTTTGATGCATTTTAGCTTGTAGAAGCATTGTTTCAGTTTTTCTTTGCATCTCACTATTGTCACATGCATGACACTATTTCTGCACTATCGGTCGCCATTGCAGAGACTCGCTTCACACACATGCTCGATTTCCCGTTTTATCAATCTTGCACTCATTGTTTGCATGCATGATCATTCACCCTTTCTTACACTCAAACTCTCCATGCATCCAAACCTTTTCATGTTTTCAGTCGCCCGTCGACAGGTCTGGGCTGCCTTGACCCGGATCTTTCCTTGCCCGGACAACAATGCGCATTTCTGGAAGTGAAGGCTCAACCTTCCCTCTAGAAACTATGCAAACCTAGCTAGCACTAATCTCCAGGATTTCTCTGCACAATTCTGGGAGGCAGTGCCTTGCTGACCCAGAAAATTGCACAATGCAGTCCCCAAGCTTGCATGTCACTGCTGACTGAAATTGCACATTACATAGTTTCAGTCCTCAACTAGCCAGACTGGAAAGTGCATTGTGCAGTTCCAGCAGTCATACAGCCTTCTGATAGCCTGAACTATGCCTTGCGCATTTTTGGCAGTTAGTTTCCCAACCTCTCGGTGAAAATTGCGCAATCTTCACATTCAGTCACACAGGTATGTTGGATGATAGCCCTCCAATTTGTTTTGGTTTTCAACTGATAGATTTCTCGCCATGAATTTTTCTATGTCTCCGGGTATCACAAGTTTTCATCTTCCTCTCAACATTACAGGTATAATGGCCTCTCGAAGAGCAGAGTCAAAGGAAACCATTGAGAGCACAACTGGATATACAGTTGAGAAAGTGTTTATGAGATTTTCTATCTATGAAGACACAAAGTTGTTCATAAACAATGATATCAAGATGAAATGGCAGTAACATCACAGCGAGCAGCACCATCAGCAGCAGCAGAGGGTAGCAAACCTACACGTGACAAATGCAAGACGAAGGTTGTTGACATCGCAGAGGCAGAGCATAGCTGCAAGCTCAACCACATCCATTCGTGATGAAAGAAGCTTTGGATATTGAGGCCATGAGGTGGTAGCATGACAAGAGGTTCGCACAAAGGAGAAGAGAGAAACAGAGAAGGAGTTGCAGGAGCTGAAGCAGTAAATCAGAGAAGAACAAGAGCTGCACACACGAGAGAAGGAAGTGTAGCAAGAACAGGTACAGCAGGAGGTCCAACATGCACATACTGATGAAACTATGCCCATACAAGATATAGACCCATCCCAATGGCTGGCACAGAGTAGACAGGGTGAGAAGTGCTATCAATCACATGCACAGGTGTTCAGGAGCATGGATGTCATTGTGCGCATGCATGTGATCCCGTCCAATGTATCAATCAATGTGGTGAAGACAAAGGACCAAGTCTGACTAGAGCTTGACATGTAATTCAACGAGTTGATGCACATAGCCACTAATGCACACTTAGAGATTAGCGTAGACTCTATGCATCAATATGTTGTTGGTCCAGTTTTACTCAAGATTATGATGTGAATGTTATCAAACGAGTTGGACAGAGGAGCCAAATCAATGTACCTAGATGCAACATAAGCAAGAGTTTGCTTTCAGAAGGATATCACCATTGAGTACATGGACACCATCACGGACTACCAAAATTGGCATTGGTTCACCACCATCGAACATCGCAAGGATTTCGGAGAGTTGGTCTTCCCACAGCTGTCCAAGTCTTAGTGATGTCTCGCATGGCTTAATCAAGCCTATTTTGTCTCACATGGCTACATGTGCAAATTGTAATGTAACATCTTGTAAAAATGAAAGACCAAGTGTCAATGGTCAAATGTAACAGTCATTTAGTAGTTGAAGAGTCATGAGGGTAGGTGAAGAGTCACAAAGGGGAATGTCAAGGGTCATCCCACCCTTTGCTATTTATAGAACCTCATAACTCATTGTAGAGGATTTTGGGAGCCAATCTTACTATAGGTCTATCTTAGAGAAAGCTTGGATTGTATTGTAACGAGCCTTGGCTTCTCCATAGTGTAGAGCTAGTATATCTCTTTGGAGGAGCAGGCTGCAGTGATTATAACGTCCCGTTTTTGGGACTAGTAGTTGGACATGGTTGTATCTATGATTGGGACTTTCACTTTCTTAATATAACAGAGCCATCACGTTTCATGCATATGTTGTTATTGTATTTTAGTTGTCTTGGGTACACTAACGATATATGTATATGTTTGCTTACGCATGTATGTATGGACTCTTTTTATATATGTATGTATGAATCTAGTTGAGATGTTTTGTTGGTTTAACCATCACTTTGTATCATTCGTTCACCTACCTTTCAGCTTGTGATGTATCTTTGCTCGTGTATTCCGTTCCAAGCTACGTGTTTATACAGGTTTCCAAGGGGCGCACTTATTCCACTTTCCATGTGTTAGAACACTTCATGCACCTTCCTTGGCTTGTTGTGTTGGTCACATCCTTGCTAACAACAAGGATATCTTGCTTGCCTCTACTCACAACCGTGGTCAAGGTGATATCGTACGACCCACTACTAGGACTCCTACACCAAACAGTCTGAGGTCTAGTCGGGGCTTCTTACCGAGGAGATCCCCTGACATGTTGGCGGGTCCAACACCGTCAGAACCCCCTTAGGAAGAAATGGTTCCCATTTCATTCAAAGCCTCCATGAGGTGAGCAAATTTATGTTGAACGTGGTCCCTAGTGAGCCACTTTCCCTAGTGAAGGAGTTTCCCTACTTCAACAACTTGATAGAGTTGGATCCTCTACTAGAAAGTGTTCTTGATCTATGTGTTCATGATCATATCAGTTGTGGCATTTTGATACAACTTGGGTTCAGCTCTATTGGTGTCAACTTCTCAGCAACATCGAATGTGTCCAACAATGGGGGAAAGTATGGCCACAATCGATCCACATTGAATACTGGGTGCAGGCCAAGGAATAGTGGAATGCTGACCTCAAAATCATTGTCCCCTATAGCCTTAGTGATGGTGTAAGGCCCATATCGGAGTAGGAGAAAATTGTGGTGGGGCCCAGCAAGGCACTCCTTTTGCAAATGTAACCAAACTTTGTCACCCACCTGGAATTTATGTGGTCCCCAATGTTAATCATGACATTGCTTGTACTTTTCATTTTCTCTATCCAATATGTCATGGACCTACTGGAAGATATGTTGAATACGCTCAATGAATTTGTTAACCTTGTCAACTTTAGATTGGACATGAGCTAAATCTGCCTGAGTAGTTACAAATGGTATGGCAACATCAATGGGACATAGTGGCTGGAATCTCAGTCCCACCTGAAAGGGGTTGTGGCTAGTTGATCTTTGTACAGCCCTATTGTAGTTGTGTTGGACATAGGGGAGGTTCTCATCCCATGTTCATGAGTCCTTTGAGTTGTACATGTGCAGGATATGCATGATCATCCTATTGACATCTTATGATTTCCCATCAGTTCGGGGGTGAAAGGTTGTGGACTTAGTGACCTTGGTATCCGACAATGACCGGAGGCTTACCCATAATTCCCTTAGGAACTAGATATCACGATCTGAGATAATGGGTTTTGGGATCCCAAAGTGTACCCATACTCATTCAAAGAAGAGTTTGGAAATGGATTCTACTGAGATACTCTTCTTGCAGGCCGCTAGAATGGCCATCTTAGAGAATCTGTCGATGACCATGAAAACACAGTCGTTTCCATGCTTGGTAGAAGGGAGGTCTGACATGTAATCCACAAAGATGGATTCCCAGTGCCAGATCAGAGTAGGCATAGGAGTATACAAGCCTTGCTTCTTGATTGTAGGTTTGGAAATGGCACACACATTGCATGATCTGATGTACTTCCCAACATTATGTCGAAGGTTTGGCTAATAAAAATACTTTTGCAGTATTGCCATGGTCTTTTATACCCAAAAATTTCTAGAGACTTGATTGTAGTCTGACTCCCAAATCATCTTGGCATGCTCGCTTGAAGGTACAAAAAAGTGTCTCGAGTGGAATAATAACGCATCCTAGAGGTGAAGGTTTGTGACCTACTTACCTTCTAGGAAAATTTATTATGTGGTGCCGAATTCTGGACGACTCTTGTAAATATGTAGCCATTCTGGAGTCTCGTGTCCATAAGAGTCAGGTACAGTGATCAACACCATGAACTATGGTCAGTTGAGGCAGTCTGCAAGATTATTGGTGCTACCCCTCTTATACTTAATGATCAAATGGAACTACTACAGGTATGTGGACCATTTCTTATGGTGATCGTTCTGCAACTTTCCTTGTGTTTGTCATTAGGGGAATTTTAAGGTCTAAAATGGGCCTCCTAAGAAAAATGTACAACCAAAATAAACTTTATAAGAACCAATAGGATTCAATATGATGATGTCAACGATGGGGGATGATTCACCATTTTTTGAGTAAAAAAGTAAAAAGATTAAAAAATAATAAAATAATAAAACTACTTTTTCAACTCGTATTTTCAACTTATCTCCCTAAGGTTTTACTCAAATTTCGAGCAGGAGTACTCATTGGATGAAAATTTTAATTCCTCATCCAAATAGAATCCATGTTGCATACTTTCGATGGACCTTGTTACACGAAAAATGAGAAATACATGGAAAAACGTGATTACAATCACAATTTTAATGTATTTATCATTTTTAATGTATTTGGGCCCATCAAAAGTATGCAACATGGGTACTCCTTGTACGAGGAATCAAATTATGCATCCAATGAGTGTTTCCACTCGAAATTTGAGTAAACCCATAGGGAGATGAGTTGAAAAAAATATTTTTTTTCTTTTTTCCGTCTAAAATTTAATGATGTAATCTAATATTATTTTATTATTTCCACTATTATTTTATAATTTCCTTAGGAGGCCCATTTTAGACATCAAAACGCCCCTAATGATAAACTTCAAGGGTCGGAGGTCTGTGTGGATGACCGTTTCCTTCCCCATAATGTAATGTTTCCATTGTTGGAAGACCTGCACAATGGAATACATATCTTTTTCATAGATGGGATACTTTCATACTGTGTCTGAAAGTGTCTCATTGTGATATACCACCGGATGCCCCTACTAGGTAAAAATTGAACCAATAACATAGTCGAAGGCATTTGTGTCAATCTCAAATGGTTGTTGCAGGTCTGTTAATATGAGCACTGGTGTAGAGTAAAGACTATGCTTCAACTACAAAAATGTGTTTTGTTGGAATTTGGACCAAAAGAAATTTTCTTTCGCTTCACCATTGGTGACTTGACTCAAATGCCAAGTGATATGAGAGAAACCCAACACGAACCTGTAGAAGAAATTAGCAAGACCCAAAAAGATGCAGAGATCTGTTAGAGTGGTTAGGGCTAGTCAATCCCAAATAACTTGTATCATGGTTGGGTACACATGCACACCCCCTCTCATCAATGATGTACCCCAGATATTGAACCTGGGTCATACCAAAAGTGCATTTATCCAAATTGGCATACAATTTGTGTTGACGCAAGGTTTGGAGAACCTATTGAATATGGTGAAGGTGCTCTTCCCAACTCTAGCTAAATATCAAGATGTTGTCCAAATACACTACCAAGAATGAGTTGGTGAAGGGCCACAAGATGTCGTCCATCAACCTCGTGAATTTTTCAAGGGAATTCATCATCCCGAAAGGCATGACCAACCATTCAAAAAGGCCCTCTTTAGATTTGAAGGCAATCTTCCATACATTGGAGGTTCGATTGGTACCTAATGATAACTAGACTTCAAGTCAATCTTGCTAAAATACTTTTCCCCCTTGAGCTAGTCTAAAAGGTCATCAATCACTCGGATTGGATTCCTATTCCATGCAGTGATCTTATTCAATGCCTAATAGTCAATACAAAGTCTCCAGGTCTCATCCTTCTTCTATACCAACACAATTCGACTCCCACAGGGTGATGAACTGGGCTTCATGTGCCCTTTCTTCAACAGCTCTTGAATATGCCTCTTCATTGTCATCCATAACAGAGCTTTGATAGACCAGTCTGTTCGGTAGCATTGCACCCAAGGTGAGATCGATGGAGTGCTTGACCTAACAGTGTAGGGGTACCCCCGTGGGTAAGGTGAAGATGTCCCTATACTCCTCCATGACCTTGTCCATTTGAATTTACCATGCGGAGGAGCCTTGTCTAGAGGTCGTGGATGTGGCCAAAATATTCTTCTTTCCTTAAGGGTGTATCATATGGAATACAAATTTCCCAGTCTAGGAAATGATCTTACTGCATTACTTCACTGAGATTAAAGAGATGGAGGTAGGAGGTGCGACCTTCGGTATCCTGTATAACTTATTTCCCAAATTAATAATAACAATGCGAGGCCTAAAATCATACACACCATGATGCTTCCAGTGTAAAATAGGTATGCTCCAATGTAAAAGAGGTCTCCTTGGATCCAGGAATATGCAACACTTTTCTGAATGATATTTCTCTTTTCACAAGCGGATAAGTGAGTGGTAATTTCCCAGTGACTAAATAGTTAGCTGTGTCAGCAAACCATGGAGATTTTGTTGACACAACAAAAAGATTTTCGTCAGGAAAATGATCATCAACAGGAATTGCTTCACCAGGATTATTTAATCTTGAAAGATAATCTGCTACTACATTTGATTTTCCTGGTCTATCAACAATAGTAATATTAAATTCCTGTAACAATAGCAACCACCTAGTCACTCTACTGCTAGTTAATGGTTTATTCATCAAATATTTTATTGCAGAATGGTCAGTATGCACAAAGACTTCATATCCTATAATATAATGTCTGAATTTATTAATAGAAAAAATTACAGCTAAAAACTCTTTCTCAGTAACCGTATAATTGAGTTCAGCGGGTGACAAGTTTTTACTAATGAAATAAATAGCATAAGATTGTTTGTCTTCTTCTTGTCCTAAAGTTGTGCCAATAGCAGTATCTGAGGCATTAGAGGAAATATGAAATGGCAGGGACCAGTTTGGTCATCTCAAGACTAGTGCCTAGACTAATTTTTCCTTCAATGTCTCAAAGGACTGTTGGCAAGCTATGGACCAAGAAAACTCACTATCTTTAGCCAAAAGTCAAAAAAGGGGGGTAGCTATCCTTGAGAAATTCTCAATGAATCTCCTATAGTAGCCCACATGTCCTAGAAAACCTCTCACTTCCCTTTGAGTTTTGGGTATAGGAAGACTCAAAATGACTTCTCTTTTTGCAGGGAAAACATGGATACCTTTGTCAGAAATAAGATGGCCAAGAACCACTCCCGCCTTGCACATTAACCTACACTTCTTATCACTCAAGGTGAGATGAGCCTCTTGGCAGTGAATAATCACTTTTTCTAGATTCTTGAGAGTTTCCTAAACTGAATCACCAAACACAGAGAAGTCATCCATATAGATTTCTATGTACTCAAGGTCAGCAAAAATAGCCAAGACTGCCCTTTGAAAGGTAGCCAGGGTATTACATAGCCCAAAGGGAAGCACTCAATAAGAAAATGTACCCTATTGACATGTAAAAGTGGTTTTGTCTTGATCCTCGGGTGCAATCTGTATCTGGTTATATCCACTAAAGCCGTCTAGAAAACAAAAGTACTTTTTACCAGTAAGGGTATCGAGTACCTAATCAATGAAACGAAGGGGGAAGTAGTCTTTGAGAGTGGCTTTATTCAATTATCTGTAGTCAATACAATTGTGCCATCTCCCATATTTCTTTGGGACTAATACTAATGGAGAGACCCACTAGCTGTCAAAAATGGGATAGATAAAATCAACATCTAATAGCTTTTGCAATTCTTCTTTTACAACGTCTCTTAGAGCTGAGTTCATTCACCTTTGGGGTTTTCGGACAGGTCGAGCTCCATCCTGAATATAGATATGGTTTGTACAAGTTTCAGGAGGAATGCCTTTCATATCTTCATAACCCCATGCAAAGGCTCGAGATGGTTTCGCAACAAATTCACAAGCTGCTCTTTTTGAGAAGGATCCAAGTCTAAACTGATATACAAGTATTTACCTGGACTAATCTCAACAAGAGTAGCATCAGGCTCAAGAGTACACAAAGGTGTCGCTAGAGATGGTGATGATAGAGGTAGAGAGTAATATCTTTCCTGAAAATCTAGACTAAAAATCTGACTCAATGACTCAAAATTAGGCATGGTGTCTAGATTGTACAGGAAGCCTTGAATCTCACCCTCCTACGAGGACTCAGCATTCTGATGTATCAAAGAAACAAGCTGATTCTCCTCATCACTACTATAGTCTAACGATAAAGTGTATTGGATCTCCTGAATGGATCTAGTGGGTGGATATAAGGTGACCTTCTTTCTAGAATCTCCATGGGAAATATACATATCACCATAACGACACCCGATATAGGCATCGGTAGTAGCAAGCCATGGTCGTCCCAAGATCAAGGGATGCCCTCCCACAGGGTTCTTTGGTTGAAGCATAATGAAATTTGCGGGATATTCCGAAGAGTCTAGGGAGACAACCACATCATCCAACACCCCTTCCGACTTGATTGTAGATCTATCCGGCAGTTCAAGCATAGTGGGAGTAGGACGAATATGGACCAATCCATGTTGATCCATGGTTTTCTTGGTCATAACATTAATGGCTGCCCCTAGGTCAATAAGTACATTGGAGACAAGGACATCACCTATCTAAATAGAGACAACATGGTTTCCGGGGTCGGTATATTTTTCCATGTGCATACACCCCACCATTAACTTTGCTGCTCTACCAACAAATTGAATCATTTGAGGTTCCAATCTTCTCCTACCTGCTTTCTTGAGATAGTTCCCTAATGATTTTTGTACAGAATGGGATTTCTTTGATAGCTTGGTGTTGGGTCCCTATAATACTAGTGATTACACCATTACTATTGTAGTTATACCCCTTATTTATATTGTTGTGCCCCTATTACCCCCATGTTGTTATTTTTGTGCCCCATAGAATCCCTCTATTGTTATTTTTGTGGCTTTATATTATTATTGTTAGGTCGGCTGGATTATATTGTGACTCCTTAGACTCCTATATATAGAAAGGAGGTTTTGTCATTTGTATCATCCAAGAATTGTTCATTTATGTAATGTAAAGGAGGTTTCCCCCTCGAAGAGGCTGAATTCTAAGGCGTTGATCTATCTTTTCTATCTTTTCTTGAGCTGGTTTCATAACATTTGGTATCAGAGCTTTGGATTCTAGGGTTTCGCTGCTCCAAACAGGTCATCGTGGAATTTTCGCTATAACTTTTTTTCTGTGATGTTTCAGAAGTCAAAAAAAAACCCATTTGAGAAGAAATTGCGCTGAACCTTGGGTCCGAATTTCAGAGCTTTTTGTGCAATATTTGTGGAGATATGATTTGAGGAAGTTGGTCTTTTTGCAGACTCCTGAATTACATTCAAAACATGTGACCTGGGGAAAATCGTCATAGCTTTCTCTCTGGGGATTGGATTGAAATTTCATAAGAAGGAAAAGAAAGAGGATGGACTTTAGTTTCTTGTATGTGTGTTTCAGATCCAAAGGTTGAAACAGTGACTCGTGGAATGTCGTACAAGTTCGCTCTACTGAACTAGTCTAAAAGCAACTCACTGTGGGAGATTTCACATAAATCTTCCTTGGAGAATCCAATTTGGGTCAGAATTCTGGCATTGGAAAGAGGATGTAGAAGGCTACTATAGGTCGTAACTTCAGAACTGGATGATCCAAAATTACAGAGATGCATCAGATTCAATATCAGGCTTCTATAAAGTGAAAAAAAGGTGTGTAGTTTTTTAAATTTTTGTGTAAGCTTGGTTTAACGGAATTCAAAGGGCATAGTAAAGCATTATTATCGGTAACTGATGCCCCGAGGAAAGAAAATGCAAACACCTAGTAAGGAACCTGAAAGCTCTAGCATGACTCATGAAGAAGAGGAAGAAATGCTACATGATATATCAAAATTACAAGAACAAGTGCAACAAATGTCACGCTCACAAAAGCTAACAGAAGCTAAGATAAATGGCATGGAATCCAAGATAAATGGCGTGGAATCTAAGATAAAGGGCATGGAAGCTAAGATGGATGATTCGAAGACAAATTTGAAGAGAGACATGGCAGGTTTGAAGACAGATTTGAAGACAGACATGTCAGATTTGAAGATAGATTTGAAGATAGATTTGAAGACAGATTTGAAGACAGACATGGCAGATTTGAAGACAAATTTGACAAATTTTCTACAAGAAATACTTACTAATGGTGAAAAGGTTGTAAAGGAAACTCATGATGTGAACAAAAGTAATGTTAATCATGATTCCATAGACTCTAATGTTGGATCGAAGACCCACCATATTCCAAAAATCGATATGAGGAAGTTTGATGGCGAGGATCCCGACACATGGATATTACAGATGGAGCAGTTCTTCGATCTCAATAATGTGCAAAACACACAAAAGGTACGTATGGCAACTGTATATTTGGAACCAAATCAGTTTGTATGGTATCAATGGCTTTGCTCTCGTAAACAATTTATCACTTGGGCAATTTTTACGGAAGAATTGATAGCACATTATGAAGATACAAAAAGCAACACTTTTTTTAGCCAATTGATAAGTCTCAAACAAAAGGGTTCAGTAATGGAGCACATTGAGGAGTTCCAAAAATTGAACATAAGGGCAAAAGATATTCCAGAGGAGCATAGGATTGATGTGTTCATAGGGCCTTTAAAGGATAATATCCAACATGATGTTCACCTTTGTGAACCTGATTCATTAAAGAAGGCATTCAGGTTAGCAAGAAAAATGGAACGCAAAATTATGGCAACCAGGAAGCATACCACTCACAACTATAAAGACAGAAGTGTTGTTGCCCCTAGTCTTCCACAACCTATAAGGTTGACACCACAACAATTGGAAGAAAAAAGAGCAAAAGGGCTTTGTTACAGTTGTGATAGCAAATACACTAAAGGTCATAAGTGTGCTGAGAAGAAATTATTCTACATAGATTGTGAAGAGGAAGAAGAAAAGGAGCAAGAAAGGTCAAAAGAAGAAGATATACTCCAGGAACAAAGCCTAGATGAAGAACAAATAAATCCGACCATATCTTGTAATGCATTGGCGGGAATTACCACTCCTCAAACCATCAAGATAGAAGGAAAAATCAAGAAGAAAAAGGTAATAGTGTTGATTGATTCAGGAAGCACCCACAATTTTATTCATTGTAGGGTAGCAAAATAATCGAATTGCTTCCTATATCCAGCACCAGAGTGTCAAGTGATTATTGCAAATGGAGGAACAATAAATTGCTATGGAAGGTGCCATAATATCAAGCTATCCATGGGAGAATATGTATTGACTAGCCCAATGCTTTCCATTCCAATGGGAGGTGCTGATGTTCTACTAGGAGTCGAATGGCTACAATCCTTGGGTACAATAGATTTTAATTTTCAAGAACTTTTCATCAAATTTTCTACGGAAGGAAAGGAAGTTGAATTAAGGGGTATTTCAGGGAAACCAGGAAAGATAATCAGCTCTAATGGTATGACAAAGCTTCTAAAAAAGGAGAAAAGAGGTGTAATTGCACAATTATGTTCACTAGATGTTTCCACATCGGAATCATCTATTTCTCCAGATCTCCAAAAAGTCCTGGACAATCATTCCAAGGTATTTGAGACTCCCAAAGGTCTCCCACCTATGCGTGATCATGATCATGCTATTCATCTGATTCCAAGAAGTGTTCCTCCAAACATCAAGCCGTACAGATATCCCTATGTCAAAAAAAGTGAAATTGAACGTATGGTTGCAGAAATGCTAGAGGCTGGTATAATTCAACCAAGTCAAAAGTTCTTTCTCTGCTCCAGTAGTATTGGTGCACAAGAAGGATGGATCATGGCCCATGTGTCTGGATTATAGGGAGCTCAACAAGCTCACTATTAAAGATAAGTTCCCCATTCCTGTCATTGATGAATTACTAGATGAATTGCATGGATCAATTTACTTCACCAAGTTGGATCTTCGTTCAGGATATCATCAAATCAGAATGAAGATTGAAGGCATTCCGAAAACGGCATTTAGAACTCATGAGGGTCATTATGAATTTTTGGTCATGCCTTTTGGCCTTACTAATGCACCTTCAACATTTCAAGGTTTGATGAATTCAATTTTCAAACCATTCCTTAGCAAATTTGTGTTAGTATTTTTTGATGATATACTAATCTACAGCAAGTCTTGGAAGGATCATGTTGAACATGTTGACAAGGTGCTACAACTATTGGAGGAGAAACAATTATATGCAAAAAGATCCAAATGTTTCTTTGGAGTCCAGGAGGTGGAATATTTGGGTCATATTGTATCTCATGAAGTAGTTAAGGTAGACCCTAGCAAAATTAAAGCCATTAAGGAATGGAAAATCCCCACATCCATAAAGCATCTGCGAGGATTTCTTGGGTTGACAGGGTATTATCGCAAGTTTGTTAAGAACTATGGGAGAATAGCAGCACCTCTAACAAAATTATTGAAGAAAGATGCATTTTCATGGACTCCGGAAGCAACAAAGGCCTTTGAACATCTTAAAGAGGCAATGTGCCAAGCACCGGTCTTAGCTACACCGGACTTCACAAAAACCTTTATTGTGGAATTTGATGCTTCAGGAAATGGAATTGGTGTTTTTCTAATGCAATATGAAAGACCCATTGCTTTTGAAAGTCGTCCAATCAAGGGAAAGTTTTTAAGCAAAGCTATTTATGAGAAGGAAATGCTGGCAATACTCCATGCACTTAAGAAATGGCGACCCTACCTAATGGGAAGACACTTCAAGGTAAAAACGGATCATGATAGCCTTAAATACTTTTTAGAACAAAGATTATCCTCTGAAGAGCAACAAAAGTGGGTCATAAAGATGTTGGGTTATGACTTTGAAATCATCTACAAAAAAGGGAAGCAAAATGTGGTGGCAGATGCACTCTCAAGAAAGGATGAGTATGTGGAAGCATTGTTGTGCACCATTTCTATTATCCAACCAGATTGGATAAACGAAGCAAGGGAGGAATGGAAGAATGATGAAGAAGTGTGGGCACTTATTCGAAATCTACAACAAGATTCCAGTACGTCTAATACATTTAGCTGGCAAAATGATTCATTATGGTACAAAGATCGCTCATACCTCTGTAAGAATTCCTAGCTAAAACAAAAGATTCTTATGGAATTGCACACTTCTCCCTTAGGAGGGCACTCAGGTTTTTTAAAAACTTACCACAGGGTTAAGAAGGAATTTTTTTGGGATGGCCTTAAATCAGATATTCAAAAGTTTGTGGTGGAATGTTTGGTTTGCCAACAAAATAAAGTTGAAACAATTAAGACACCGGGTCTATTACAACCTTTATCCATTCCAAGCCAACGTTGGGAGGAGGTTTCAATGGATTTTATCACAGGTTTACCCAAGTCTGATGGAAAGAGTGTCATCATGGTGGTAGTTGACAGACTTACCAAGTATGCACACTTTTGTGCATTATCACATCCATTTAAAGCCAGTACAGTTTCTACTGCATTTATGGAAACAATTCAAAAGCTACATGGAAACCCAAAGATTATTGTAAGTGACAGAGATCCCATTTTCACTGGAAATTTTTGGACAGAATTATTTTCTTGTCTTGGTACTCAGTTAGCTCATAGCTCATCTTATCATCCTCAATCTGATGGGCAAACTGAAATAGTAAACAAATTTTTGGAAGGATATCTTCGTTGCTTTGTATCTGATAAACAGACACAATGGGTCAAATGGTTGCCTCTTGTTGAATGGTGGTATAACACTTCCTTCCATACAGCAACAAAAATGACCCCATTTATGGCACTTTATGGGTATCAACCACCATCCATCACATTATATTTAAGAGAAAATTCTAAGGTTCAGGCAGTGGAACATCACATCAAACATCAAAAACAAGTCCTCTAACTCTTGAAGGATAACCTCGTGTTGGCACAAAATAGAATGAAACAACAGGCAGATCAACATCGCAGTGAAAGAAGTTTTGATGTAGGTGATTGGGTATTCCTACGGCTACAACCATATAAGCAAATGTCCCTAAAGCAAGCTAAGAAGGATAATAAATTATCACCAAAGTATTATGGTCCGTACAAGGTGTTGCAAAAGATTGGTACTATGGCATACAAATTGGAGCTTCCTGCAGCTTCTCGATTGCACCCAGTTTTCCATGTTTCATGTTTAAAGAAGGTTATAGTCGACAAGCTCCCAGCTCAAACAATTTTGCTAGAACTTGACGAGGAAGGAAAAATTATATTGGAACCGGAAGCAGTCACAGAAACAAGAACTCGACAGCTACGAAATCGATCAATTTCATAGTATCTTATCAAGTGGAAGAACTTATCCGCTGAAGATTCCACATGGGAGGATGAGAATTTTAGGCAGAAGTATCTAGAACTACTCAAGCGTTGAGGACAAGACTTTTTTGAAGGAGAGGGGCATGTTGGGTCCCTATAATACTAGTGATTACCCCATTACTATTGTAGTTAAACCCCTTATTTATATTGTTGTGCCCCTATTACCCCCATGTTGTTATTTCTGTGCCCCATAGAATCCCTCTATTGTTATTTTTGTGGCTTTATATTATTATTGTTAGGTCGACTGGATTATATTGTGACTCCTTAGACTCCTATATATAGAAAGGAGGTTTTGTCATTTGTATCATCCAAGAATTGTTCATTTATGTAATGTAAAGGAGGTTGCCCCCTCGAAGAGGCTGAATTCTAAGGCGTTGATCTATCTTTCCTATCTTTTCTTGAGCTGGTTTCATAACACTTGGAGCAAAGGTACCCTTATGAAAAGGTTCCTAAACTTAGAAGCCAGGCTAGACTCAAGAATGGGGTCTTTCTTCTCCACAACTAACCTCTCTGGATAGGGAGGTCAGTTCAAAGAAGATGACAAGGGCTCAGAATGTATAGGTGTTATAGACATTTTTGTGCCCTGCAACCACAAGCATGAATTGTCTATAAACCAAGGGCTCCTAAGTCCCTAAAAGTGTTGTTCTAACTCCTAAAGGAACAAGGTCAACAGATTACAGCTTCTCACAGAAGTTCTCCATGAGAAAATGCTCAGAATTGGTCAAAATAGGATCATTTCAGCTGCTCCACTGGCTAGGTGCGTTGCATTGCACCTAAATACACTGTGAGGGTGTGTTTCATTTCAAAAGTCCCTTCTGTGGGGTGCGATGGGCAAGAAATGACAAATGGCAGTGTCATTCCGCGAGGTGGAGAGACAATGGAAGCTTCCAGAATCTTCTCCTGTGACACTTGCCTCACTGAATTCGACCAAGGATGAGTAAGAGGCCTTCAGTCTCCAAGTGGAAACAAGAACTATCATAGAGAAGACACTAATTAAATCACAAGCTGACTCATCCCCCTTACAGATATCTATATATGGATCCCTCATCCCAGAGATCTAGAGGCTGGAATTTTGCATATTGTAAGGAATTGTTGTTGGTTTTTTGAGACAAACATCAGATTGTTGGTGATCTATGCTTTGTTTGAGGTGAAGAGGGGCTTCTTTGCTGGGAGGTTGATGCTGGGTCGGAACAACTGGTTGTAACTCCTCCTGGATCTTTTCTTGTTTATCAATAAAAACTATTTGAGTTTTCCTCCATGCTTTTGTATCATTGATGCTTGTCACATTTGTATGGTCAATTTACATCTGATCCTAGATTGTTTATGAATATAGATCCATGTCATTGTATAGTGCTATGCTTCTGTGATCTTACAGGTACTTTGTGAAGCTGGGCGTGCAAGGGAGTAGGTAGCTGAGGACTAATAAAGAAGAGAGGGATCAAATCGAGGGATTAGCACAAGACAGAGGTTGGTCTTTCTGTTCCTCTCTATCTATAATTCATAAAGGAAAGACAAAAGTAGTTTTTCTCTGTTTGTTTCTAAGGCAGCTGTCACACCTTAGTGGGATAGAGCAGTTCAATATAGACACTTTTCCCTGTAACAAAATGGCGACTCCACTGGGGAGATAATTAGTTTGTTTGTTTATCATTCCTTGTTTGTTTGTTTCATAAACTTATAAGTAGCATTCGAACTGCATTTGCTATGGCAAATGCAAAGTAGACAACTGTTGCTTCAATCCATTCACTGGATCAGTTTATGATTTAAACAACTGATTCACAAACTATCTGATTGCCCTTGTGATAGCTCTTAGATCCTCCTTAGATCTACCCCTGATTGTTGAATTACTGATTGCTTTTTACTCGGCCAAAAACCAAGAACTGAACTGCAAACTGTGACCCGGAACCTGAACAGAGTCTCATTTCTGGCCCAGCGCAAGTACTGTTAAGAGATTCTTAATTTCAGCACACTTCCCGAGTGGACAACCTGCGCTGCATTTCAGATTCTCTGTGTTACAGGTGCGCTGATCAAACTAGCTTTGTGCAGTTGAGGCTTCTGTGGTTCATTCCTTCCAGTTCTATTCCTGAATTTTGCTGCCTGTGATCAGTATATGTCTATTTGAAACCCCTTTTCCTTGCTGTTATTCCACCTCCTTTGTACAAAAGAACTGTAGATGTTTTTGTGTGTTTGTTAAGTCATTTACAGTTTTCCTTTGCAAAAGTAGCGTAGTCGTATTGTCGTCCTTTGATTTGAATCTGTCACAAGTGTCGATTTCGATCGTAGGAGAAAGTTTGATTGCTGTTGATGGTCGATTATCCTGTTACTATTGCTTTTGGTCTGAATTTATAATTTTCTAGTGTCAAAAACAAGTATTCATTTCAAAATCGTAAGGTGTCGTAATCATCTCTATTTTTGATTTCGAAAAGAAGCTTGTTTATATTTGTCGCTTGAAAAGAAATTCAGATTTGTGCATAAACTTTCTTTTTAGCATCCATATACTAAGAAAGTCGAAAACAAACACATGCACGTGCATTTGCATATAGACAGTCTGTTTGGCTTGATTTAGGAAAGCGCATTTACAGTGTGCTCTTTGCTCTTTGTGAAAAGATTCTGTCTTTCTTTTCCCTAGTAGCTAGGATTTTCATTGCATAAAAGAGATAAAAAGTTTGTTTATCATCTTTAGATTGAATTTTAGGAATTACATCTACATCTCGTGGTGAACCCGAAAGGCAAACTTCATAAACAAGATCAACTTAAAATAAATCCAATGAATCTAACAACGCTTTGGAACTTAACGCACAACATTTAGAGGTCTAGGCTAGAGACGTATTCCGGCGTCGTAAAGCCTGGTAACTGTTGTCCTCACTGATGGTTGGGTGATTCCTCCACTTTGAGACGATAAGTGCCAGTACGGACTTGTGCTCCCACGTACCGTCGAGTATATTTTGGGAGACCCCTATAGGCTTAAATCCTTTATCCATAGGAAGCCGTGTCTGCCGCCCTATCGATCGCAATGCACTGAACACAGCATTCGGGAAGATTGACTGCCGTACCGTAAAAAGTATTCTGTAGTTTTGCGATTGGTTTGGTACTCCCTCTACCTAGACTTCCAGAGTAGTACCTTTCGTTCCTTTTCAGACTCCTTAACGAAAAAGGTCCATCTGAGCACTTGTCACTTCAGGCTCATTAAAAATCGAAGGAGACTAGAGTCATCTTTTGTTTTTTCTCGACTCTTAAAAACTGAAAAAACAAGTTGTGTCAAAGCATCTAAAATTTATTTAATTCGGAAACATACTTCCCCTTTATTTTAGTTGATTGAGTAATCCGCAATCATGGAAGAAAGTCAATTGAAACCCCGTCGTTCGCGGAGGCTTACGAGTCAACCGTCTTTGTCTCCGGAATCGAAGCCAGTACGGACAAAGCAAACTCGTTTAACCGGTTCCAAATCTCCTATTAAAGTTAGAACAAGTGTTCCAACGACATCAGAGACTCCGATTACTCCAAACATTTCCGGAATCCTTGCCTCTACAGAAGAAGTTCAGCAGCCACAGAAGGACAGTGATACTGATCCTAGTCTGAGAGTAAACACTTGTGTTACCGAACCAATTCCATCTACAACCGGTTCAGAAAGTCTTGCTCTTCAAACATCTGTCGCTGTCGATTTCGCACCTTCTTCGGCACCAGAAATATTCTATGGACCTAACGGTCTTCCCCTTCCACCTGGCCTGATTGCCATAAAAGAAATTGTAGAAGATCCTCCAACAAATACTCCAACGCAATTTGGAGCCAGGATCACTCTATATCCTTCTTCATCAGAAGTTAGTCTACCACCAGCGGAAGCTCCTGTAGAATCGGTAGGTAATCTTTTGGATAGACTACAAATGTCTGAACAACCGTCAACATCTAGGACTGTGTCGTCTGACACAACGACGACAGAACTCCCTGCTACCACTCCGACAATGTTCATCGGTATACCATCTGTCGCGACTAGCTCTCAACCGCTAGAAGGAGCCCACTCAGGGGCTACTTCGACAGTATGGTCTGTTCCTATTTGTTCATCCATTTGGAGGTCAATTTGGGCAGTCCGGCCCCAAAGGGCAGACAATTCCCTTGAGTTCTAGATTACCACCGTATGGGGGGCAGTGTACCCTTTCATTATCCCCTCCGAGGGGATATCCATACGGGAGTTCACAACAACGTTCAGGTTATACTAGAATTACCTTAAGCGGTTGGGTACCAATACTACCTCAACTACCAAGAGTTGTATATTCGATGCAATGCTTACCTATGTCAAACATACCGACTACGCCAGCTATTGTGACAGTGTCGCAAGTTCAAGCGCTGCCTATTGTATGCCAACCTTAGGTTTCTCAGGTTGTAATGCAACAGCCCCTTGACCCTGCGACTCAACCACAATCGCCGACTAGTGGAATGACACAGGTTCAGACGGGTACAATTACCCCTCATCTTGGTCAAACTATTAGTATCGGTCAACAGCACATGGCTTCACAACCATGGATAGTACAATACCAACAACCGAAATTCCAACAAGTATACCAAGGTTCTGAGCAACAAATCTTTGCTAATAGTGGGCAGCCGTACATTCAAAACGGTCAAAATCAACCATTTTACAATGGTCATGCCCACCAACCTTACCAAATTTACCAGCATCAAATACATTATGTCGGTATGCAAAGACCAACTGCTCAGGCAATCCCATCTTATCCTGGGTATGCTTCGCCTAACCTGAATCAACAGTTACCCTTTGTGGCAACTTTAGAGTTACCTAATTTAAATCGTTTAACAAATGATCCAATCGCTTACGCCCCTTGGTGGTCAGCGATTCCGCATAAACTTCCATCAGATATTCCTAAATTTAATGGAAATCCAGGTGAATATCCATCGAATCACATGATGACCTTTCATCTATGGTGTTCATCGAACACCTTAAATGATGATTCGATAAGACTTCGCCTCTTTCAGAGGACGTTAACGGGTCCGGCGGCAAAATGGTACATCGAATTGCCTAGAGCTTCGTTTGAAAACTTCAGTACCTTAGCCACAACCTTTTTAACCCATTTTCAGTTACCAATAAGGTACAAAACGGGAACAGAACTTCTTACCAACTTCAAACAGACAACGGCCACTCACATATCTGATCATATACATGAGCGGCGACGTTGTCGTAGAATGGTAAAAACGTACGTCCCCGATCAGATCTTAGCTGAATGATTTATCAAGTCATTACTGCCTTCCATCACGGAAGATGTGGAAAAGGGGGGAGTCATAACATAAGAGCAAGTTATCGCTCGTGCGCAATATCTGGACTTGATTTACACTCAGTCCGGCACGCTCTACAATAAGATACCCAACGCCCCTAGACTGGAATTCTCAATTCCTCCTCCTCCTAAATCAAACAATGACTCTCATGCCGACGATGGCGTGACTGGCACAACAGACACGAAATCGACAAAGGCTACATCCAAAAAGGCCCGTAAGATTTCAAGTCAAAATGCAAAAGATGAAATTCTTGCTTCGGAAGTAAATGTCGTATCGACAGATAAAGGCAAAGAAACCAAACAACCAGGGAGCAAGAAGAAAGGCAAACGGAAGAAGAAGAAACAGGAGGAATCATCACCTGAAAAATCTTCTTCAAACCCTCCTGGAGATAGGAAACCAAAAAATCCATGCTTCATATGCGATGAGGATCATAGGACCACAGACTGTCCACACAGAGCTGAGGTTAAAAAATTCTTCAAGAATTTGAAAACCTCTGCAGTGTTAACTGATCCGTTTCCAAATCCAGGAGCAAATCTGGTTGAAAGTGAAGATGCTTCCCGGTGTCAAGTGCTAATGTTATCGGTTTCAAAACAGCAAAATGATGCTTTGATATCGACAAGAAACAAAGATTATGGGAATCCACAGCTGTCGAACAACAAGGATAAAGATCAACCTAGTATTTCGACAACAACTTCGACAGAAGTTGCGCCGCCTACCATTCCGGAATTGACAATAAAACTGCCAAAGGGAGTAGTACACAAGTCGACGTTTAATCCCCACGCTAGAGCGACACAGCATTATAATATAGTGGAATATTTGGCCCAATCGCCATCCGCTATGTCGACTCTTGAAGTACTACAGAATTGCCCATCCCAAAGGCAGGCTTTATTATCGACTATTGGTGGGATAGACCCAAAGGATTCCAATCTTGTATCCTTCGATCATAAAGGATACGATCCTCAATTACCAGCTCAACTAGCTTTCCTTGTTCAAGTGAAAGCCCTCAACAAAACTGTTCATCGAACAATTATTGATGAGGGGGCATCTACATGCATTATGTTGATGAGTTGCTGGAAAACTTTAGGATCTCCAACCTTGTCGTGGTCTTCGACGACATTAAAAGCATTCGACGGAAGGACATATACCCCATATGGTATTCTAAGTAACTTGAAAGTTGAACTTGGAGGGAAAACGGTAGAAATAGATGTTGAAGTAATCAATGGAAATCTTGATTACAACATCCTACTAGGAAGGCCGTGGATTTATGTTATGGCGGCTGTTGTGTCGACTTATTTTAGGAAGATTGCATTTCCTTTTCAAGGAGGGATTACAATCGTCGATCAACAAAACTTCCTCCCCAATGGTTCTCAAGTTACAGGAAGCATTCCCATGATCCATGGAAACCCTCATTCGCTTCAATATTGGAGTAGGCCTATTAAAAGATCCTATACTAATGGGAACTTTCACCCTTCCACCTCCAATCAACTTGGCGCAAGTAGCGTCGATAGGAACCTGCAACATGATATCTTCTACAAAGATCTCAGAAAACGATATCGACATGGATCATGCAATGGTTTTGCCCCCAAGCCCAATCGAAATATTGTAGCAATCAATGTTCCTAGCATGGAAGGCAAACCCAAATCAACGCTCATCAAGCGTTTGGATAGATAGGTCTAGAGAATATGGTACCCCTTCAGATCCTTGGTCGCAAGTGCATATCACCAATGAAGGAATTGTCCAATCAATGGTAATTGAAGGGGCACCATGGAATGATTCCCACCATCGTTCCCTTCTCCCGGATTGTGGAGAAGATACTCAAGATGACCTTTATCATCCTTCAGTCTTTGATTTCCTATCAAATACTGTAAACACGGTGGATTCCGAGTGAAACTTGTCCAACATTGAAGAGACTATAGCCATAAATATCTCGACCAAAACAGATGTTGTAGAGAATATTTATGTTGGCAAATGTTGTTCTCCTTCAGAACTGGAAATATATAACGCTCTTTTTTGCGAATTCAGAGAGGTCTTTGCTTGGTCATATAGTGAAATGCCGGGCATTGACTCGAGTATCGTTGAACACGAAATTAATATGTATCCAGATGTCAAACTGGTACGACAACGGCTAAGGCAGGTACACCCCAAGAAAGTTGCTGCCATTAAGGCAGAAGTTGAAAAACTTCTCCATGCTGGTTTCATCTACCCGGTTCCTCTAACCGATTGGGTATCGAATATTGTCCCTGTTATGAAAAAACAAGGAACAATTAGAGTGTGCGTCGATTATAGGGATGTAAATCAAGCTTGTCCAAAAGACAACTACCCTACACCCTTCATTGACCAGATAATTGATGAATGCGCTGGATACGAAATCTTTTCATTCATGGATGGATTCTCCGGGTATAATCAAATAAATATCTGCCCACAGGACCAGTCAAAGACTGCATTTATTTGTCCGTGGGGCACATTCGCGTATCGAAAATTACCCTTTGGTTTAAAGAACGCAGGGGCGACGTTTCAGAGGGAAATGAATTATGCCTTCCATGACATCAAAAACATCGTTCAACCATACCTCGACGACCTTCCAGCTCATTCGCGAAAGTGGACTGATCATCCGCAGCATTTAAGAGCGATATTTCTACGTTGTCGACACTACAAGATATGACTCAATCCACACAAATGTGTATTTTGCGTCAGTTCTGGTCGTTTACTTGACTTTGTAGTCTCCAAGGACGGGATTCATCTCGACCCATGTAAGGTCCAGGGAATCATAAATTTGCCTCCACCTTTGAATTTGCTTCAGATTCAGAAACTCCAAGGGAAACCAAACTTTCTGAGGAGGTTCATTCCAAATTACGTCGAACTTGCTAAAGGTTATACACGTCTTTTGAAAAAGGAAGTACCCTTTGTCTGGGATCAGGTTGCGCAAGCTTCCTTTGATGCTTTAAAAGAATCCCTAATGAAAGCATCATTAATGTATGCTCCTGATTATCAAAAAGATTTTAACCTGTATCTGGTTGTAGCGGATACAACCATCGCAATGGTTTTAGTTCAAGAGGTCAATGGAATTGAACATCCTATATATTATTTAAGTAAAAACTTAAATGATACAGAAAGAAAATATTCTTATGTTGAAAAGCTAGCACTCGCAGCTGTTCAAGCGATACAGAGATTTCGACACTATGTCCTCTTTCGGAAAACTACCATTCTGTCAGATTGCAACCCCATGACTTATATATTGTCGCGACAGTTGCTGGGGGGCAAGTATTCAAAATGGATAGAAATCCTACAAGAGTTTGATCTGGAATTTGTAAAATCCAAATCGAAGAAAGCTCTAGTTTTCGCAGAATTATTATGCGATCTCCCATCGTCATCCAACGATGAAACGTCCAAAGAAACAATTGTGGACAAAAATTTGTTTCTGATATCAACAAGCAATGAGTGGTATGGAGATATAATCATTTATCTCCAAACCCCAAAATATAGGCCAGACACCTCCCGCTCCGAACAAAAATGTATTCGATACCAAGCAAAAGACTACATGATCGTCGGTGATACACTTTACCGTCGTGGTATCGATACGGTTCTGAGAAGGTGCCTCACCCATGAGGAGGCCGAAAAAGTCCTGAATGATTGTCATTTAGGCGCGTGTGGGGGGCATCAATCTGGATATGCTACAACACAAAAAATATTACAAGCAGGATACTTCTGGCCAACAATGTTCAAAGATTGCATAACCGCAGTCAGAAGTTGCCATGCTTGTCAAATTTTCGATAGCAAAACCAGAAGACCACCCGCACCTCTGCAACCAATAGTTGTTGTTGGGCCATTCACCAAATGGGGCATCGATTTCATGACATGTAACCCCACCTCGACCGAGGGGCATGGGTATATCATAGTCGCAGCTGACTATTTTACCAAATGGGCCGAGGCAATGCCTACATTAGATAATACTGGTGAAACAGCTGCCCTCTTCTTTTTCAATCATGTAGTCGCCAGATTCGGCGTACCACAGGCTATAGTCACAGATCATGGATCGCATTTTCACAATCACACGATGGTCGAATTAGCTGCCAAACTAGGGTTGTCTCATGATAGCTCTACTCCATATTATCCGCAAGCCAACGGACAAGTTGAAGCAATCAACAAGGTCCTGAAACGCATGCTGCAAAGGATGATTGGAGTTCACAAAAGAGGATGGCACCTAATCCTGTACTCAGCTTTGTGGGCTTAACGAACATCGATAAGGAATGCAACCGGGTTCACACCTTTCCAACTGGTGTATGGCCTAGAAGCAGTCTTACCAATACAGTGTGAAATCTCGTCTCTCAAACTCGCAATTGATCTCCTCCCCGGAACTTCCGAAGAAGAAGCTCGTTTCTTGGAATTAATCCAATTGGATGAAACCCGTCGTGATGCCACTTTGGCTAACGAAGCCCATAAGAAACGAGTCAAGGCGCAGTTCGACAAAAATGTCAAACCCCGTGTCTTCTCAGAAGGTGACTTGGTCTTGCTTTACGACCAAGAATCCGATAAATTGGGGCAGGTAAATTTAAGTATTTATGGATGGGCCCCTATATTGTTAAACGATTGTTAGCAAAAGGAGCCTACGAGTTAATGGATTATGACGGAATTCCACTGGTGCAACCTCGTAATGGGTTGTACCTCAAGCGTTACTATGCGTAATGGTAACCTGTATGCTTTTGTTATGTTTTTTGATTTCGCTAAAGTGTTTATTTTGGTCAAGTAATCCACTTTTTACATTTGTTGCAGATGTCAAACCTATTGGAGTCATGTGTTGGGTATGCCGACGGAGCAAGTCGTAGTTCGCGGAACCTATCTTCCGTAGCCTGGGCTATTTTTTATCCAAGCGGCAAGTTAGTAAGTTTCAGAGGGGTATGTATTGGTCGATCAACAAATAAAATCGCTGAATATAGCGTGTTGATAGAACTTCTCTCTGATGCCATCACACACGGTATACACCGACTAATTGTCAGGCTAGACTCACAACTCGTAATACTACAACTCACTGGTATCTACTCTGTCTGAAATCCAGCTATTTATCGCATGTTCCTAAGGGTTAAGATTTTGGAAAGACAATTTGATTTTATTCAATATCAACATATTTCCAGAAACTTAAACACATTAACTGACTCATTAGCAAATTATGTGTTAGATAGACATTTGCAACATTTATAAAAAGAAACATACCATCAATGTTTGCATTTGGATCATAGCCAAAATAAAACTCCGAAAATCAAAAATATATATAACTGTTTATGGTTTACATATAATGTTCTGTAACCAAGACAAAATCGGTCAAATGACCAAAAAACTCAAAATGCTAGGGGGCACCCTAGTCTAGTGATGCTCGTGATAGCAAGTCACAGCCTGTGCGATCATGCGTAAGAGACGAGTCCATCGTCTGGGCACACCAGTAGTATGCCGCTGTAACCTCAAAGGTAGCTCGTCAGTCCTCACATCTGGAATACCATGAGTGAGGCCCTCAACCTGCTCCTGTAATGCTGTGAGAGTCTCGGCCACGTCGAGGTCATGAAGGATAGCCCTTCCGATGGCCTCTCTTGCTGGGGCAGCAGCTGGTACTCTCAGGCGAACTGCTGGACGAACAGGACCGACATCTGCATGTACGCATGAGTTTGATTAAAGTCTTGATAGAATAAAGCACAAGGACATTATAAACAAAAAAACGATAAATAGGAATATGGTCAAAGATTTGACCAATGGCGCCCCACTGTTCACCATCCGGCAGTACCAAATCTGGATCACCCCGAAAGTCCATGCCAGTGTATGGATACTCGGAATAAACCATCTCCTGACGAACAAACCACCTGAAGAAGGTATCAGAAAATGAAATCTGAGATTGGCCAGCATGCCTAGACATATGGTCAACCCATCTCTGCATACGTGGTTCAGTAGGAGAAGGTAAGTCGAGTGCAATGTACTGGGGTTGCATCAGTGGTATCTTCTCCAAGGCAAAGGCGGTCAAAATAGAACCATACCCAAAGTTTTTCAACCTCCCGCTCTTTATCTTGGTCAACTGTTCTTTCATCACAAGAAGTACTGCGTCGCACCAGTTGAACACCTTCGGTTGGAGGCATTCCAAGGCATACTGCATATAAGATCGGTTGGCTACATGAAGAGACGCACCACCGGCCATCCTACCAAAATTAAATAGAATAGTCCTAAGGGACCTGTCAGTGACATCACGGATGATGATCTTGCCATCTTTACTCGGCTGAGATCCTTCTCTACAGTACCGGCGAACATAATCTCTCACCGAGTCACCTCCTCGGGCCGAACCTGATAAAGAGATGGGGGCACCCCGCCTCGACAAGCCATTCAAGAAATAGATGTCTACTACAGTCAAGGGAATAGATTTGCCCCTGATCTGGAAAACCTGGTTGGTAGGATCCCAAGTGTCGAGAAAATACTGCAGTAAGTTAATCTGTTGTCTCATGCAAGAAATGCGGAAAAACTTCAGCAAGCCACAGTTCCGCAGTGCATTTACTATAACTGGATCATGAAGGGCAAGCATCTCCTCCTCTTCATGCTCACATTCTCGCCATGTAATGGTCATCTTGCTCCAAAGATCTCTGAAAAACAAACAAGAGAAGAGTTATATCCTGATTTTGGTAAGAAACAGACAAAATTTCCATTAAAAATTGTGCACAGAATTCCTTCTCTGCGCCCATCGCACCTGCAGCAGTACTCTGGGTGCGTTGCATGTTAGATGGCCTTTATACTGGCCAACATTCAATGCACCTTTCGATACATAGAGGGTGCGCTGAAGGCAGAACGAGTTTTTCAAACCCCAGGGGCTCAGAAAAACTAGGAATCAAGCTCAGAATGCAAAATGGAAACCATGACATGAAAGAGCTCAGGTTTAGCTCCTACCTGGTCCAGACAGCGCCGAGAATTGTCCACAGAATCTCCTGAAATCAGCTGATGAAAATCAAGGGGGAAAAGCACCTCCAAAGCTCCAACAAAGCAAAGTTCGAATGAAATGGTAAAATGAGAGGTAAAAACACTTTTTCATTACTTTTTACGTAGTTCAAAGTAAAATATTAGTGTTCTAACTCGTTTTCAAGCATATATTGTTCATTTCTGACTAGTTTGTTGAAGCAGTTGAAAATACAGTACAATCTTTGAAAGAACTAAGCTATTTATGGTAAAATCAAAAAAGGACCATTCAATCGAGCAGTTTTAGCACATAGTTCAAGCTCGTTAAAAAATAAACATAAGACATGAGCAAATGTTTCCACCCACGTTTAAGCTCGTTAAAAAATGAACTATTCCCCGATAAATAACCATCGTGAATGTAGCACTTCAGCCATTAAAGCCTTGGTCATGTTTGCACCGTCACCTCCACTTTTTCATTGGCCAATCATTCACCTCCATTTGATTGTTTACCCATTTTGAGGAACAGCTGCGAAGAGTGATCTCACTAGCCATCCTTGTGACACTGCCGTGATTGGAAAATTCCAAACCTTACCTGGAATCAGTTGCTACCCATGTTATCACTCGTTCCTCAAAAGACGAGTCTCCTTTAAGCTCTTTTCAACTGACTCGTAAAATATGAAAATATTGTCGAGCCATTGGCCTTTCCAGCTCGTTAAAGGGACAGGAAGTGTTATCCCTCCTCTAGATTTTAATCTTTTTGGACCTGAGGGATTATTACACAAAAAGATCGAGCGCTTGTTTTGTTCGGCTCGTTAAAAGTATCGAAAATTCATCCCTTTTGTATTGTTTTATACTTTTTAGGACTTAAGGGATTAGATGACGAAAAAGGAATTTTGGAGTTACCTTTACGTTCCTTTTCAGACTCTCTAAAATTGAAAAGGACCGAGTTATCTTTGTCGTTAAACTCGTTAAAAAGATTAATAGCGACAAACTTGTCTATAGACGAGAACGAGTTTCACTATCGCTAGGCTCATTAAAACATAGTGATGGGTTTGCCCGAAGGGAAAATTATAGAACAAGCATATGTTATCCTCCTCAAGCTTGACAAAAATAAAGAGGTACTAGTCAGCAATGACTAGGGAAAATTGGGAAGAAAACTCAAAGAAACTTTATTGGTAGCAAGTCGCTCTTGAACATGACACTTCCACTCCGTGTCCGAGTTGGGTTGGGTTGTTTCATTCACCGGTCACATCACCATGGTCACTCCATACCATCCACATTTGGGGTTAATGCTACCAATCCATCACATCAGTGTCGCCGATATGTTCAAGAGACGTCATTCATAGAATTCACCTGTGTCTCACCCACTACCATACATTATACTCCATCCTTTCATGACCGCCACCCTGAACCTTATATCACCAGATCGTTTTCACCTCCATTAAAATCATTTGCTCCGTTCCGTGTCATTGATGTGGGATTCATTAAGGCCCTCCTGTGATGGATCACTTCTTGTTGACATCAGCTCATTATCCAAGAAGTTGGTCTAGGAACACCCCATTCAGTACTTTGAAGCTTGCATGCCTCAATGGCAAGTTTCTCACTTCCGGCGACAGGTTTACATCAATGGCCTTCGACCGAAATATTTTGCGTGGTGTTCGACGCCAAGTCCTTTATTCACACCACGTGAATTGTACTGCAGTACCTTGAGGGTCATTATCATTATCGGTGATTCCTCTCGCGCTTGTTAATAGTTTACATCATTGACTAGTAATCAAGCGATGTCTTTCCATGTTCGACTTCAGAACATTTCTCACATGCATCGACTTGTACTCCGAGTGAAGATCGGACGAGATTGAAGACCCCGGATCTAGTTTCATCCATCCGGGCTGCGATATATATTCAGGGAAATAAAAGCATTAAATGTACATCATTGTTGCACAGATAATCATCCACTCAAAAGGATGATGGCTCTATCAGAATCATCAGTCTACACTCAGACGGTTGTCTGTCCTATGTACATGAAAGTGAATTTATAAAGCTAAGCATGGGAATGCCCGCCTTAGCTAGATCATGAAAAATAGTATGAAGATAATGTATTGTATTGTATCGTATTACAGGTCTCCTCCCAGCATTGAAAGAACTTCGGATCCTCATAATAAAGCATTTCACCCGACACCAAAAGGTTAACGGCCTCATACTTTAGGGGGCAACTGTTATAGACATTTTTATGCCCTGCAACCACAAGCATGAAATGTCTATAATCCAAGGGCTCCTAAGTCCCTAAAAGTGTTGTTCTAACTCCTAAAGGAACAAGGTCAACAGATTACAGCTTCTCCCAGAAGTTCTCCATGAGAAAATGCTCAGAATTGGTCAAAACAGGATCATTTCAGCTGCTCCACTGGCTAGGTGCGTTGCATTGCACCTAAATACACTGTGAGGGTGTGTTGCATTTCAAAAGTCCCTTCTGTGGGGTGCGATGGGCAAGAAATGACAAATGGCAGTGTCATTCCGCGAGGTGGAGAGATAATGGAAGCTTCCAGAATCTTCTCCTGTGACACTTGCCTCACTGAATTAGACTAAGGATGAGTAAGAGGCCTTCAGTCTCCAAGTGGAAACAAGAACTATCAGAGAGAAGACACTAATTAAATCACAAGCTGACTCATCCCCCTTACAGATATCTATATATGGATCCCTCATCCCAGAGATCCAGAGGCTGGAATTTTGCATATTATAAGGAATTGTTGTTGGTTTTTTGAGACAAACATTAGATTGTTGGGTGATCTATGCTTTGTTTGAGGTGAAGAGGGGCTTCTTTGCTGGGAGGTTGATGCTGGGTCGGAACAACTGGTTGTAACTCCTCCTGGATCTTTTCTTGTTTATCAATAAAAACTATTTGAGTTTTCCTCCATGCTTTTGTATCATTGATGCTTGTCACATTTGTATGGTCAATTTACTTATGATCCTAGATTGTTTATGAATATAGATCCATGTCTTTCTATAGTGCTATGCTTCTGTGATCTTACAGGTACTTTTTGAAGCTGGGCGTGCAAGGGAGCAGGTAGCTGAGGACTATCAAAGAAGAGAGGGATCGAATCGAGGGATTAGCGCAAGACAGAGGTTGGTCTTTCTGTTCCTCTCTATCTATAATTCATAAAGGAAAGACAAAAGTAGTTTTCTCTGTTTGTTTCTAAGGCAACTGTCACACCTTAGTGGGATAGAGCAGTTCTATATAGACACTTTTCCCTGTAACAATAGGGATGGGTTGAATGGTATCATATTTTTCAGAATGGTCAAGAGTTTCCTCCTCCCCTTTCTCATTGATAATCACCATAGGCTACTTTTGATTTTCTGAGGTTACTATCTTTCCTTATCTCAATTGGAGATCATTGACTCCAGCTGGCATAGTCTGATGTCTGGATGAAGAAAGCAAGTTCATAGAATGGATCATTTGTACCACTTTATTATTGAGGTTGGGTAAAGGTTGAGCAGGCAGCTGAGAAGGTCAAAACAGTGGAGGTAAAGGTAATGGTGGCATAGGTTGACTCAGCTGAGGTAATGATGGTTGAGGCATTGGATAAGGTGCATATGTAGGAGGGTATGATTCCATAGGTGCAGGATAGGAATGATGTGAATGGTTTGGCCTTCTCCATCATTTTTTCCAAGATTAGGAGGGTTGTCCATACTAATTTTGGTTCCCATGCTGCCAATGTTGAGAGTGACCAGTGTTAGGATAGGAATATGAGTGTGTATTATAACCAAAGAAATGTGGTGGAGGTTCAAGAACCATACTTGCACTTACTTGAGGTCAATTTCTTCGTGCTCACATAGCATGCAGTGATTCAGCTTCAGGTTGTCCTCCTTCAAGTACAGCTTTCAGCCCAGGTATGGAGGGACATTTTTCTGTAGCATGGTTATCTGCACAAATTGTACATTTATTATTTTCTTTAATATCGAGAGGACATTCTCTTAAAGGATGCTTTCTTCTACATCTAGGACAGAAAATAGACAATGTTTCTTGCTCTTCTACAAGTTTTTTCTGAAACTTCAAAGAGTCTATTTGTTTACTAACAGTATTCATTATTTCAATTTTCATATTGTCCATTATGTTTTCTAATCCAATAATCATAACATCATTAGATTTAGTTTTCCTATTTCTATTCCGAATTCCTTTACCAGATCTATATTGGTTCCTTGAGATTTTCCTGCACAAGTCATAGATCTTATCAAAAGGTTATTGATCAATATCCCCTTGTCCTAAAAAATTTAAATTATTCCTAGCATCATCAGTAAGCCCACGTAAGAACAAGGTTCTAATGGTACTTATATCAAATTTGTGCTTTGACCTTTGGAGAATGTACAGGAATCTCTCCAAGTAGTCCTCTAGCATTTCGTCATCATTTTGCACAATAGTAAATATTTCATCTTGAATATATCTAGTTTTACAATATTCCTGATATTTCAATAAGAAGACTCTCTTCATTTGCTCCCAAGAATTTATAGTGTTCCCTCTTAGTCCCATGAACTAGCAAAGTGTTGCGTCCTCGAGAGTTGCAGGAAACAACTTTAACTTTTGGGCATGAGATGACTAATCATAACTTCTACACAAAATATCAAACTCAAATAAGAAAGATTCTGGGTCTTCATGTACCTTACCATAGAAATGAGGAAGAGCTAATGGTGGAATTTTTTTCATTTGTACTTGTATATTAAGATTGACAATCGGAAATCCGAAAGTGGACTGTTCCTCATTTACCTGATTTTCACCACTTCCTTCTGCATGGTATTCCATATCTTCCATTGTTGTTCTTCCACACAAAATTCTCTCAACAGGCTGAGAAGGCTGACTATGGATTCCAACAGTCCCATTCCTCCCCTTTATGGGTTGTGTCACAGTTGGACCACTGCTACCAGAGCCTAAGTGGATTGTTCCTGCATGATGAGTCTGATTTTGTTTGGACTTTCTGCCTGCAAAAGAAGGCCCAATATGATTTTTGGTTTCAAATTTATCAGTATTTCTTTGGTCCCTTGTGGGCTTTAGACCCCTACCTTTTTTAGGCATTCATTTCAAAAAATGACAAAATGAAATTCAAATAAAAACTGCAATTTTCAAAAACATAGATCAGCACCTATAAATTCCTTCAAACAATAGAAGCACATTGCAGGAAAAAATAATAGCAGACTTACCCCTATTGCAAAAAATGGGAAATATTACCAATTCAAATCGCCTCCCCGGAAACTGCGCTAAAATGTTGGCTACGCTTAAGCAAACTCCTCAACACTTAATTGTCAACCTAGGGGTTTCGTAAACTTAGAGATGAAGCACATGCTATGCCAGAAGTGGTATGAAATTTTCATATTCCTAATCCTACTTCTTAAAGTAAATGCTTGCAGAATCAGACATAAAATAATATTAAAGGCAATTGACACCAAGGCAACTCTAGTGCTGGAATGTAAAGAACAATTAGCAAGTAAATAAAGTAAAGGATTTTTCACACAAGTGAAACAATCTTAAATGCTGGAATGAAATGCTCTATTCATATTCAGATAGATAGCTAACAGTCTGGCAAGTGGGCCCTTGCAGAAAATCTGTTTTCCTCTTGATCTTCCTTCTACACAAACAACATGTTCTTGCACTGCTGCAATCTGCTTGCACTAGTGCAGGTATAGTGTTTCTATGTGAAAGTATATTTTACCTCTCTTACTGAAGATTTATGTCTTTGTGAAGATGCTCTAAGCTTCAGGGCTTAGAGCACTCTATTTCTATGACAAGAGACCAGCTCTTGAACTGAGGCAGATTTTCCTTCACCAAGTTTCTAATTACTTTCGAAAAGACTAAAAGACGTGTTGAAAAATGAATTGCAACTACAAATGAAATCCTGAAATAAATTGTCAATGGAAAGGGAATGCTTTAATTAATTAAATCTTGCAGAGGAAGTAAAATTCGTGAAATGAAATCAAATCAAAGTAATGAAAACAATAATCTAAGTGATCTACAAGAGCCAACTAACTTTGGCAGTGTTTATGTTCCTTGTTCATAAGACATAAAATGGAAGTATAGCATGTTTATGATAAATTCATGCAACTGTTCTTAGATCCTCCAGAGATATACTTTTAATGTTGAAGACAATTATTGAAGTTAAGAGTTCATTTGCTTGAAAAATAACTGGAAATAATATGCAGGAAAGAAATTCAATGTTGGTTGTAAAATAAATAACTGAACCAAAGTGCAGGTAACCGCATGCACTGTTGTAGGAAAAGGCTTCCTACATGATCCAAGCGAAAGTGAATTGAGACAAGGATTGCGAGTAAAGGAATGTGACAAAGGAATTCAAGAAAAGAATTAAATTCAATTAACTCCCAAGCCACGGATCCATTTCACACTTTAACTACCAAATATATTCAAATCATAATTTTAGAAATAAATATCAGAACTTCTCACACCACGCAACTGCAAAAAGAAATATTCACATTGTCTTTCTGAATACCATAAGTACAAGGGGTAAATGAGCTAGGTTGGCTGGTCCCTATCCAACCAGCTCATTTCCCGCCTAAGAAATGAAAAATGTTCAACACTCAAATACACATCAAAGATAAATTAAATACAATGTATGAAAATCATGGCGGATTCCTTGTATTACTTGATCAGCAAATGTACATAGCAGTGCAAGTCCAGCCCAGAGCCAAGGGCGATACCAATTACATAGAAAATGAAATTACAGTTGAAGCATTGCTAGCTAGTTCTACCTATGATCTATATTTTATACATCCTTTCGGCCTTAGCCGTATTCCACTAATTACAGACATTTTCTTATTCAGGCCTTTTGGCCAAACAAACTAACAACCGAAATTACAAAATCGGCCAACAGTTATAATGGAACGTGTATCTCGCTTGGCCATAGACCATCTTTGGAAAACATCCCTGATTGTGCGCCACCAATATCCTTCTTCAGTTCATCAACAACTAAACTCAGAGTCAAGGACCAAAGCCGTTCGCATGGAAAGATTTAGCTCACGGAAATCTCGGATAGTCATCAAGGCAGTGCAGGAATCTGCTTGCACTAATCATACTCAAACATAATTAATACTAAGTTCATCAATTACTTCTGGGAAATTAACATAAGTTACAAGAGGTGCTTAATAGGCATGAAATCCATATAAAAATGATTAATAAATCACTTTAATAAATCTTAATGTAAAATACGAAGCATGTGCAGGAATAGGTAGTTATCTTGGACTATTGTAGGAAAGAGAGGTTTATGTTGAGATAAAACAGAGGTTAATGTTTATAGAAATGGGGTAAAAATACGACAATTTGGGACACCAACATCCTCCCATCCCTAAGCTGTTGTGTGTCCTTACACAATATTTTACCTTCTGCAAAAAATCCTCAAAAATGAATGGCCAGCTCCTCAATCCTGAACTTCAATGTTTATTCTTGCTTTCACTCTCTTTGGATTTTTGTCTCGGGCTCTTCGCATCTACTTAGTCACCTTCTTGAGGCATTTGTATCATTTAGAGGCCCAATACTTCCATACCTTTAATTTTTGCTTCTACCTTTTTACCTCTGCAAGTAGCTCCACCTCGCTCTGCTTCTGCCAACTCTGCTCCTTCATGACCTGGTTCAAAGCCTCCAGGTCATGAACTTGCTGCTCCAAATCTAGTATTCGGCTATTGAGGTAGAGAGTGGAGAGTGACGTACTAAGATCTTCAGCTATGAATGTCTTCTCTACAACAGACTCGAAACAAGTCTCGTCCTCATCAAGGTCAAGGTCGTCAAATGTCTGCATTATAATGTCGTTGAGGGTTTCTGCACTCGGGGATTTCTTGTCATCTAGGGTTTTGATACCCTCCACAACCTTCGTGCCTTGTGCACTCAATTCCTCAAATTTTTCAATTCCCTGTGCATTTAGTTCCTCGGGGGATTCAGTACCCCATCCATTTAAATCACTAGGGGTCTCAATACCCTGTCCTTCCAAAGTAGTAGGGGCTTCAGTTCCCCATTCTTATACAACAACAAGGGCTTCAATACCCTATCCTTCTAAAACAGTAGGGGCGTCAGTACGCCATTCCTCGAAATCATTGAGGGTTTCCATGACTGGTTCACTGAAATTACCGAGGGTCACTACATGTTGTTCCTCTTCATCCTCATGATGCTCTGTTTGGACTTCACCAGTACTCGTGTCATCTTGCTCTTCCTTAATTTGTTGACAAAAGTAGACAACAAGATGTCGTCTTCCGCATTCTCTTCATCTTCCATGGTGTGTGCTGCTGCATCTGCAAGCACTGAGAGATTATGAACTGTAGGGGAAACTTGGGGTGATTCATCAATTATTATCGGAGAACTCGACTAGTTCGTCCCTTGGGAGACAGTCTTCCTCCTCAATGAGGTTCTGGTCTTTCTCTTCTTAGCTGTGGGTGGAGTATTTTCAACAGTCTTCTTCTCTGCTTACACTGGTGTACTTTCATCTCGCTACTTGGCAGGAGACAATGTCTCTACTTTCCTCTTCTTACTTTTACTCATGCTCATAAACTTCTCTGCACCCCTCGCTTGAAACTCTTTCAGGAATGTTTCCCAAGTTACTCCTTTTTCTTCCATCTTCTTCTTGACTAGAATCGTGATAAGCCGATGATGGTAGAGCTTGGCTATAACTTGGCTTGCGTTTCCACTCTGCATGCCCTTCAACATCTTCTTAAGACTTCTGAGCAGGTAGTAAGGAAAATTAATCAATTTTCCCGACTCGAAGTGGAGCAACAACCGAAGATGATATACGAACGCCAATGTATAGCGTGCCACCCCAGTTATGAATTTCTACAGTATAAATAATAGGTCTCACCATTTCCCGACCATGGAACTCTGTGGAAGTCCCTTTCTCCATTCAACCTTAATCTTCTATTCACCACGAAATGGTGCCATCGTTTCTTCGTGAGCTACTCATTTTTAAACCGGTGCTCTCTTGTAAATGGCAAGCCTGTGGCTTGTGCAATAGACTCCTCTGTAACATTGAATTTCAACGATCCGACTCTGACGCGGCCTCCTTTGAATGTCCTTGTGAACTCCAGTACCACAGCCATGTTGAACCTGTCAAACCTCTGTAGGAATGGTAGGAACCCAGCTTCTTGCAATAGTGCAAGACTACTCCTATACTCTGTGGTTTGCTCAATCTCCTGTAAAGACAATGGCTCATTCCTTACGGATGCCATTTCGAACTGCACTTCCCTTTTCTGATCAAACCCTCAAAAGAATTTTTTTGAGTTACTCCAACGTTTTCCGAGAGATTTATGTCGGAGGTTCATCACCCTCCATATTTTTGGACCCACTCAACCAGTCATGATGGAACAACCCTTCATATCAAGTGCAGATTTGTGTCAGCCCACTACAGGTGAACCATAAGGATTAGGTGCAGTGGAAGTGTAGGCGGCGGTGGCGCAATGGTTCCATTAATCGGTTTACGGGCAAGGTAATAATGGACAAGTAATGCGGAATTATTTCAAGGAGGGTGAATAAAGACTATCGGACAACATTACTATCCCTTAGTCAACATCATAATTTCACCAAGACATACTTCAGCACTTATTAAAAAGATTAGATTTCAAAACCCTATACATCTTGCACTTTAAAGATTTTCCCTTAGTAAATAATGAAACAGAGTATCAATTAAAACATGCAATACTATGATATATCAGTGTACATGTACAGGAAAGTAAAGATCCATAAATATCCTTGATAAAGCACTCCTGGACTGTGTGAATTTTACTTGCTTTCACAGTCAGTTGTGTTCCTGCACTAAACCTGCTTGCACTGCACATCTTGCACCAAGGACTTTTACCAAAATAGAGAATCTGATAAAACATAATTCTGTAGTTGGACTTAAAAAAAAATTGCCTCAATATACAAGAAAAATTTATTCGCCATCCTTTGGCGTTTCACGACTATGCCTTCTGGATTGATTGCATCAAATTCTGCAATCAATTTATGAGGGAATAAATAAGTGGGAAGGGGGTAAAAATTTTTAGAATGGGAAGGAATATTAAAACAAGGATTCTAGAAACAATATCACCAAGAGGGATAAACGAAACGGGATGTGGGAAAAAATTCAAGGGGAAAGAGGTATTTTACGAAATCAGGAAAGGGTAGTTTCTTAGAAGAAAGAGGAAGGTAATTCATTGGGGATTTTAGAAAAGAAACTAGTGGGAATTTTAGAAATGGGAAATAGAAGAAAGGCAAAAAAATTACCTTGAAATCTGCCTGCACTGGTGTAGGACACAATAACTGCAACAGGAAGTAAGCATTTACTTGGATAAAAATGTCCATGCTAGTTACCCCAAACTTGGGTAAGTGCTAGGTTTCGTGAACCTGCTTCTTCTTGGTGGCAGCCAACATATCTAAAAATCAAATAATATTCCCTTTTTATTAGAATTTTGATCTTCCTGCTTGCATGCTAGTTTTCAGGTCGATCCTTCTAAAATCACGTCAATGAACTGATTTTCATAATTACAGGATTTTTTTTTCTTTTTATACTTTTTGTTTTTGTCATTTTGTCATTTTTATTATTTTTCAATAAGGACAAGATGGAATCAAATCTTCGATAGGTTGGTGTTACCACCTACCAACTCCTTTTCAAATGGTTGTTGGACTTGCTGCATAAAATCTCCTGTAGTAGGGGGCTGAAAATATACCCTCAATCTATGCCCGTTTACCAAGAACATAGACTTCAATCCATCAATAGTTTTGATTTCCACCTCTCCATTTTTGAACACTTTGACCACCTCATAGGGTCCCATCCAGCGTGTATGTAATTTTCCTTTAAAATATTTGAATCTATAATCGTAAAGGAGTACCCAATCACCTAGTTGGAACTACTTCTTCTTAATGGACTTTTCATGCCACTTCTTGGGCTACTGTGGAACCAAGATGTTCTGCTAAACAACATCCCTTCGGAATTCATCTAACTCGTTTTACTGTAGAAGACTCTATTGTTGTGCTTTAGAGAGATATATCCCTAATTGGAATACAGTCCTGAAATTCTTGATTTGGAATTCTATCAGCAAGATGACTCGTTTTCTGTACACCAGCTCATATGGTGTGTGTCCTATGTTGTTTCTCCAAGTGGTTCGATAGGCCCACAATGCTTCCGGTAATTTGTCAGCCCAACCCTTTATGTTCATATTTACCGTCTTTGTGAGGATGGACTCAATCACCTTGTTCCTGGACTCCACTTAACAATTTGCTTGCAGGTGATACGATGTAGATTTCCTATGACGTATTTTGTACTACTCCATCACACCCTGTACCAGATTAGAAATAAACTGTGATCCATTGTCAGAAACAATTTCTCTAGGCACACCAAATCTAGTAAATATTTCAGTAAAAAGAAAATCAACAACAACTCTTTCAATAGCAAAAAAAACAGCTTTAGCTTCTACCCATTTCGTAACAAAATCTATACAAACCAAAATATGCTTTTTATTTGATGATGTTAGATTTATTGGTCCTATGAAATCAATGACCCATTTTTCAAAAGGCTCAATCATAACTTGAGGACATAAAGGCATTTCATTGGTTTGATTAGGTTGGCCAACTCGCTGACAGCTATCACATCGCTTGACATATTGTTTGGCCACCTTAAACAAGGAAGGCCAAAAATAGCCATCTTGTAACACTTTGTATGCAGTCTGCTTATCAGCGAAGTGACCCCCACAAGGTTCATCATGGGAAGATTTTAAAATATCAAACACTTCTTCCTCTCTTACACATCTAGGGATAATGAGATCTTCTCCAGTGTAAAATAGATCTCCTTGGATTCAGGAATATGCAGCACTTTTCTGAATGATATTCCGCTTTTCACGAGCGAATAAGTGAGTTGGTAATTTCCCAATGACTAAATAGTTAGCTGTGTCAGCAAACCATGGAGATTTTGTTGACACAGCAAAAAGATGTTCATCAGGAAAATCATCATCAATGGGAATTGCTTCACCGGGATTATTTAATCTTGAAATATAATCTTCTACTACATTTGATTTTCCTGGTCTATCAACAATAGTAATCTTAAATTCCTGTAACAATAGCAACCACCTAGTCACTCTACCACTAGTTAATGGTTTATTCATCAAATATTTTATTGTGGAATGGTTAGTATGCACAAATACTTCATATCCTATAATATAATGTTTGAATTTATTAATAGAAAAAATTACAGTGAAAAACTCTTTCTCAGTAACCGTATGATTGAGTTCAGCAGGTGACATGTTTTTACTAATGAAATAATAATATAGGATTGTTTGTCTTCTTCTTGTCCTAAATCTGCACCAATAGCAGTATCTGAGGAATCAGAGGAAATATGAAATCCTAGGGACCAATTTGGTCCTCTCAAGACTGGTGCTTGGACTAATTTTTCCTTCAATGTCTCAAAGGACTGTTGGCAAGCTGTGGACCAAGAAAACTCACTATCTTTAGCCAAAAGCCGAAAAGGGCGTATCTATCCTTGAGAAATTCTCAATGAATCTCCTGTAGTAGCCCACATGTCCTAGAAAACCTCTCACTTCCCTTTGAGTTTTGGGTATAGGAAGACTCAGAGTGACTTCTATTTTTGCAAGGTCAACCTGGATACCTTTGTCAGAAATAAGATGGCCAAAAACCACTCCCGCCTTGCACATTAACCTACACTTCTTATCACTCAAGGTGAGATGAGCCTCTTGGCAGCAAAGAATCACTTTTTCTAGATTCCTGAGGGCTTCCTAAAATGAATCACCAAAAAAAGAGAAGTCATCCATATATACTTCTACACACTCAAGGTCAGCAAAAATAGCTAAGACTTCCCTTTGAAAGGTAGCCAGGGCATTACATAGCCCAAAGGGAAGCAATCGGTATGAAAATGTACCCCATGGACATGTAAAAGTGGTTTTTTCTTGATCCTCCGGTGCTATCTGTATCTGGTTATATTCGCTAAATCCATCTAGAAAAGAAAAGTACTTCTTACCAGCAAGGGTATCGAGTACCTGATCGATGAAAGGGAGGGGGAAGTAATCTTTGAGAGTTGCTTTATTCAATTCTCTGTAGTCAATACAAATGCACCATCTCCCATATTTCTTTGGGACTAATACCAATGGAGAGACCCACTAGCTGTCAAAAATGGGATAGATAAAATCAGCATCTAAGAGTTTTTGCAATTCATCCTTTACAACGTCTCTTAGAGCTGGGTTCATTCACCTTTGGGGTTGTTGTATAGGTCAAGTTCCATCTTGAATATAGATATGGTGTGTATAAGTTTCAGGAGGGATTCCTTTCATATCTTCATAACCCAATGTAAAGGCATCGAGATGGTTTCGCAACAAATTCACAAGCTGCTCTTGCTGAGAAGGATCCAAGTCTGAACTGATATACAAGGATTTACCTGGACTAATCTCAACAAGAGTAGTATCAGGCTCAAGAGTACACAAAGGTGTCACTAGAGATGGTGGTGATGGAGGTAGAGAGTCATATCTTTCCTAAAAATCTAGACTAAAAATCTAACTCAATGACTCAAAATTAGGCATGGTGTCTAGATTGTTCAAGAAGTCTTGAATCTCACCCTCCTGCAAGGACTCAGCATTCTAATGTATCAAGGAAATATGCTGAGTCTCCTCATCACTACTATAGTCTAACCATAAAGTGTCTCGGAGCTCCTGAATGGATCTAGCGGATGGATATAAGGTGACCTTCTTTTTGGAATCTCCATGGTAAATATACATATCACCAGAACAACATCTGATATAAACATCGTCTGTAACAAGCCATGGTCATCCCAAGATCAAGGAATGCCCTCCCACATGGTTCTTTGGCTGAAGCACAATGAAGTTTGTGGGATATTACCAAGAGTCTAGGGAGATGACCACATCATCCAACACCCCTTCCGACTTGATTTTATATCTATCCACCAGTTCAAGCATAGTGGGAGTAGGATGAATATGGACCAATCCAAGTTGATCCATGGTTTGCTTGGTCATAACATTAATGGCTTCCCCTAGGTCAATAAGTACATTGGAGACAAGGACATCACCTATCTGAACAAAGACAACAGAGTTTCCAGGGTCAGTATATTTTTCCATGTGCATACACCCCATCATTAACTCTACTACTCTACCAACAAATTGAATCGTTTGAGGTTCCAATCTTCTCCTACCTGGCTTCTTGAGACAGAGTTCCCTAATGATTTTGTAAAGATGGGGATTTCTTTGATAGCTTGGAGCAAAGGTACCCTTATGACAAGCTTCCTAAGCTTAGAAGCAAGGCTAGACTCAGGAATGTTGTCTTTCTTCTCCACAACTAACCTCTCTAGATAGGGAGGTCAGTTGGAGGAAGATGACAAGGGCTCATAACGTACAGGGATATGTTGAATGGTGTCATCTTTTTCAGAATGGTCAAGATTTTCCTCCTCTCCTTTCTCGTTGATAATCACCATAGGCTGCTTTTGATTTTCTGAGGTTACTATCTTCCCTGATCTTAATTGGAGATCATTGACTCCAACTGCCATAGTCTGGTATCTGGATGAAGAAAGCGGGTTCATAGAATGGATCATTTGTACCTCTTTATTATTGGGGTTGGTTAAAGATTGAGCAAGCAGCTGAGAAGGTCGAAACGGTGGAGGTAAAGGTAATGGTGGCATAGGTTGACTCAGCTGAGGTAATGATGGTTGACGCATTGGGTAAAGTGCATATGTAGGAAGGTATGATTGCACAGGTGTAGGATAGGAATGATGTGAATGATGAAATGGTTTGGCCCTCTCCATCCTTATTGCCAAGATTGGGAAGGTTGTACATACTGATATTGGTTCCCATGCTGCCAATGTTGAGAGTGACCAGTGTTAGGATAGGAATATGAGTGTGCATTGTGACCAAAGAAATGTGGTGGAGGTTCAGGAACCATACCTGCACTTACCTGAGGCCAATTTCTTCGTGCTCCCATAGCATGCAGTGCTTCAACTTCATGTTGTCCTCCTTCAAGTACAACTTTCAGCCCAGGTATGGAGGGGCATTTTTCTGTAGCATGGTTATCTGCACAACTTTCACATTTATTAGTTTCTTTAATATCGAGAGGACATTCTCTTAAAGGATGCTTTCTTCTACATCTAGGACAGAAAATAGACAATGTCTCTTGCTCTTCTGCAAGTTTTTTCTGAAATTTAAAAGAGTATTTGTTTACTAACAATATTCATTATTTCAATTTTCATATTATCCATTTTGTTTTTAATCCAATAAGCATAGCATCAGTGGATTCGGTTATCCTGTTTCTATTCCAAATTCCTTTACCAAATCTATATTGGTTCCTCTAGAATTTCCTGCACAAGTCACACATCTGATCAAAAGGTTTTTGAGAAATATCCCCTTGTCCTAACAGATTTAAATTATTCCTAGAATCATCAGTGAGCCCACGTAAGAACAAGGTTCTAATGGTACTTATATCAAATTTGTGCTTTGACCTTTGGAGGATGTACAGGAATCTCTCCAAGTAGACCTCCAGCATTTCATCATCATTTTGCACAGTAGTAAATATTTCATCTTGAATATCTCTAGTTTTACAATATTCCTGATATTTCGATAAGACCACTCCCTTCATTTGCTCCCAAGAATTTATCGTGTTCCCTCCTAGTCCCATGAACCAACGGAGTGCTGCATCCTTGAGAGTTGCAGGAAACAACTTTAACTTCTGGGCATCAGATGAGTAATAATAACTTCTACACAAAATATCAAACTCAAATAAGAAAGAGTTTGGGTCTTCATGTACCTTACCATAGAAATGAGGAAGAGCTAATGGTGGAATGTTTTTCATTTGTACTTGTATATTAGGATTCACAATCGGGAATCTGAAAGTGGACTTTTCCTCATTTACCTTATTTTCACCACTTCCTTTTGCATGGTCTTCCATATCTGCCATTGTTCTTCTTCCACACAAACTACTCTCAATAGGCTGAGAAGGCTAACTATGGATTCCAACAGTCCCCTTTTTCCCCTTTATGGGTTGTGTCACACCTGGACCACTGCTACCAGAGCCTAAGTGGATTGTTCCTGTGTGATGAGTCTGAGATATTTGGACTTTATGCATGCAAAAGAAGGCCCAATAGAAGTTTTGGTTTCAGATTTATCAGTATTTCTTTGGCCCCTAGTGGGCTTCGCACACCTACGTCTTTAAGGCATTCATTTCAAAAAATGACAAAAGGAAATTCAAATAAAAACTGCAATTTTCAAAAAAATAGATCAGCACCTATAAATTCCTTCGAACAATAGAAGCACACTACAGGAAACAATAATATCGGACTTACCCCTATTGCAAAAAATGGAAAATTCCTACCAATTCAAATCACCTCCCAGGCAACAGCGCCAAAATGTTGGGTGCAGGAATTGCGCTTAGGAAAACTCCTCAACACTTAATTGTCAACCCAGGGGTTTCGTAAACTTAGAGATGAAGCACAAGCATTGCCAGAAGTGGTATGAACTTTTACTATTCTTAATCCTACTTCTTAAAGGAAATTCTTGGAGAATCAGACAGAAAACAATCTTAAAGGCAATTGACACCAAGGAAACTCTAGTGTTGGAATGTAAAAGAACAATTTGCAAGTAAATCAAGTAAAGGAGTTTTCACACAACTGAATCAATCTTAAATTCTAGAATGAAATGCTTTGTTCATATTCAGATAGATAGCTAACAGTCTAACAAGTGGGCCCTTGCAGAGATCTGCTTACCTCTTGATCTTCCTTCTACACAAACAACCTGTTCTTGCACTAGTGCAGGTATATTGTTTCTATGTAAAAGTATATTTTACCTCTCTTACTGAAGATTTATGTCTTTGTGAAGATGCTCTAAGCTTCAGGGCTTAGAGAACTCTTTTTTTGTGACAAGAGACCAGCTCTTGAACCGAGGCAGAGTTTCATTCACCAAGTTTCTAATTACTTTCTAAAATACTGAAAGACGTGCTGAAAAATAATTGCAACTGCAAATGAAACCCTGAAATAAATTGTCAAGGGAAAGGTAATGCTTTAATTAATTAAATCTTGCAGAGGAAGTAAACTTCGTGAAATGAAAGCAACTCAAAGTAATGAAAGCAGTAATCTAAGTGATCTGCACGAGTCAACTAACTTTGGCAATCCACTCAAAGTGTTTATGTTCCTTGTTCATAAGACATAAAATGCAAGTATAACATGTTTATGATAAATTCATGCAACCGTTCTCAGATCCTCTAGAGATATACTTTTAATGTTGAAGACAATTATTGAAGTTAACAGTTCATTTTCCTGCAAAATAACTGGAAATAATATGCAGGAAAGAAATTCAATGTTTGTTGTAAAATAAATAATTGAATCAAAGTGCTAGCTAGTTCTACCTATGATCTATATTTTATAGGTAGAACTAGCTAGCACTGATGTAAGAAAAGGCTTCCTGCACGATCCAAGCGAAAGTGAATTGAGACAAGGATTGTGAGTAAAGGAATGCAAGAAAGGAATTCCAGAAAAGAAATAAATTCAATTAACTCCCAAGCCATGGATCTGTTTCACACTTTAACTACCAAATAGATTCAAATCATAATTTCAGAAATAAATATCAGAACTACTCACACCACGCAACTGCAAAAATAAATATTCACACTTTCTTTATGAATATCGGAAGCACAAGGGGTAAATGAGCTGGGTTGGTTGGGCCCTAGCCAACCAACTCGTTTCCCGTTTAAGAAATGAAAAGGTTCAACACTCAAATACGCATTAAAGATAAATTAAACATAGTGTATGAAAATCATGGCGGATTCCCTGTATTACTTGATCAACAAATGTACATAGCAGTGCAAATTGAGCCCAGAGCCAAGGGCGATACCAATTACATAGAAAATAAAATTATTTTCGAAGCATCGCTAGCTAGTTCTACCTATGATCTATATTTTATACATCCTTTCAGCCTTAGCCGTATTCCAATAATTGCAAACATTTTCTTATTCGGGCCTTTTGGTCGAACAGACTAACAACTGAAATTACAAAATCAGCCAATAGTTGTAATGGAGCATGTATCTCACTTGGCTGTAGACCATCCTTGGAAAACATCCCTAATTGTGCGCCACCGGTATCCTTCTTCAGTTCATGGGCAACTAAACTCAGAGTCAAGGATCAAACCCGTCCGCGTGGAAATATTTAACTCATGGAAATCTCGGACGATCCTCGTGGCAGTGGAGGAATCTGCTTGCACTGATCATACTCAATCATAATTAATACTAATTTCATCAATTACTTCTAGGAAATTAACATAAGTTACAAGAGGTACTTAATAGGCATGAAATCCATATAAAATTGATTAATAAAGCACTTTAATAAATCTTAATGTAAAATACGAAGCATGTGCAGGAATAAGTAGTTATCTTGGACTATTGCAGGAAAGTGAGGTTTATGTTGAGATAAAACAGAGGTTAATGTTTATAGAAATGGGGTAAAAATAGGATAATTTGGGACACCAACATCCTCTCATCGCTAAGTTGTTATGTGTCCTAACACAACATTTTACTTTCTGTAAAAATGCCTCAAAAATGAATGGCCAGCTCCTCAATCCTAAACTTCAATGTTTATTCCTACTTTCACTATATTCAGCTTTTATCTCGGGATCTTCGCAGCTACTTAGTCACCTTCTTGAGGCATTTGTAGCATTTGGAGGCCCGATACTTCCATACCTTTACTTGTTGCTTCTGTCTTTTTACCTCTGCAAGTGGCTTCACCTTGCTCTGCTTCTGCCAACTCTGCTCCTTCATGACCTGGTTCAAAGACTCCAGGTCATGAACTTGCAGCTCCAAATCTACTATTCAGTTGTTGAGGTAGAGAGTGGAGGGTGTCGTACTAAGATCTTCAATTGTGAATGTCTTCTCTGCAACAGACTCGAAATAGGTCCTGTCATCATCAAGGTCAAGGCTGTCAAATGTCTGCATTATGATGTCACCGAGGGTTTATGCACTCCATATTTTCTTGTCATCAAGGGTTTTGATACCCTCCACAACCTTCGTTCCTTGTGCACCCAATTCCTTAGAGTTTCAATGCCTTGTGCATTCAATTCATCAGGGGATTCAATACCCCATCCATTTAAACCAACAGGGGTCTCAGTATCTTGTCTTTCCAAATCAGTAGGGGCTTCAGTTCCCCGTTCTTCTACAACATCAAAGGCTTCAGTACGTTTTCCTTCTAAAATAGTAGGGGCTTTAGTACCCCATTCATCGAAATCATTAAGGGTTTCCATGTTTGGTTCATTGAAATTATCGAGGGTCTCTACATGTTGTTCCTCTTCATCCTCATGATGCTCTATTTGGACTTCACTACTACTCGGTGTCATCTTCCTCTTCCTTAATTTTCTGACAAAAGTAGACAAGACGTCATCTTCTACGTTTTCTTCATCTTCCACGGTGTCTACTACTGCATCTGCAAGCACTGAGAGATTATGAACTGTAGGGGAAATTTGGGATGATTTGTCGATTATTATCAAAGAACTCGATTGGTTCGTCCCTTGGGAGACAGTCTTCCTCCTCACCAAGGTTCTGGTATTTCTCTTCTTTGCCACGGGTGGAGTATTTTCAACAGTCTTCTTCTCTGCTTGCACTAGTGTACTTTCATCTCGTTGCTTGGCAAGAGATGGTGTCTCTACTTTCCTCTTCTTACTTGTACTCGTTCTAGCAGACTTCTCTGCAACCCTCGCTCGAAACTCTTTCAGGAATGTTTCCCAAATTACTCCTTTTTCTTCCAACTTCTTCTTGACCAGAATCGTGATAAGCCAATGATGGTAGAGATTGGTTGCAACTTGGCTCACGTTTCCACTCTGCATTCCCTTCGCGATCTTCTCAAGACTTCTGAGCAGGTAGTAAGCAAAATTAATCAATTTTCCTGACGTGCAGCAACAACTAAAGATGATATACAAACGCCAATGTATAGCGTCTCTCCCCAGTTACGAATTTATGTAGTATAAACAATAGGTCTCACCATTTCCTGACCATGGCACTCTATGGAAGTCTCTTTCTCCAGTCAACCTTAATCCTCTTCTCAACCATGAACCGGTGACATCGTTTCTTTGCAAGCCACTCCTTTCTAAACCAGTGCTCTCCTATAAGTGGCAAGTCTGTGGCTTATGCAATAGACTTCTCTATAACTTTGAATTTCATGATCTAACCCTGACTCGGCCTCCTTTGAATGTCCTTGCAAACTCCAGTACCACAGCCATGTCAAGCCTGTCAAACTTATATAGGAATGGCAGGAACCCAGCTTGTTGCAATAGTGCAAGACTATTCCTGTACTATGCAGTTTGCTTAATCTCCTGCAAAGACGACGGATTACTCCTTACGAGTGCCATTTCGAACTGCACTTCCCTTTTCTGATCACACCATCGAAAGAATTTTTACGAGTGACTCAAACGTTTGCCAAGAGCTTTATGGCGGAGGTTCGTCACCCTCCGTCTTTTCAGACCCACTCACCCGGTCATGATGGAACAACCCTTCATATCAGGTGCAGATTCGTGTCAGCCCGCTACGGGTGAATCATAATGATTGGGTGTAGTGGAGGTGTAGGCGGCGGTGGCGCAATGGTTACAATGATCGGTTTACGGGTAAGATAATAATCGACAAGTAATGAGGAATTATTTCAAGAAGGGTGAATAAAGGCTATCGGACAATAGTACTATCCCTTAGTCAGCATCATAATTTAACCAAGACATACTTCAACACTTACTAAAAATATTAGATTTCAAAACTCTATACATCTTGCACTTTAAAGATTTTTCCTAGGTTAGTAAATAATGAAACAGAGTATCAATTAAAACATGCAATGATATGATATATCAGTACACATGTACAAGAAAGTAAAGATCCATAAATATCCTTGATAAAACACTCCTGCACTGTGTGAATTTTAGTTGCTTTCACAGTCAGTTGTGTTCCTGCACTAAACCTGCTTGCACTGCACTGTGCTTGCACTGCACTGTGCTTGCACTGCGCATCTTGCACCAGGGACTTTTACCAAAACGGAGAATCTGATAGAACATAATTTTGTAGCTAGACTTCAAAACAAAAATTGCCTCAGTATACAAGAAAATTTATTCACCATCCTTTGGTGTTTCACGAGCATGCCTTCTGGATTGACTACATCAAATTTTGCAATCAATTTAAGAGGGAATAAAGAAGTGGGAAGGGGGTAAAAATTTTTAGAATGGGAAGGAATATTACAACGCGGATTCCAGAAACAATATCACTAAGAGGGGTAAACGAAACAGGATGTGGGAAAAAATTCAAGGGAAAAGAGGGATTTTACAAAATCGGGCAAGGGTAGTTTCTTAGAAGAAAGAGGAAGGTAATTCATCGGGGATTTTAGAAAAGAAACTAGTGGGAATTTTCGAAATGCGAAATAGAATAAAGGCAAAAGTTTTTACCTTGAAATCTGCCTACACTGGTGCAGGAAACAATAACTTCATAGGGAAGTAAGCATTTACTTGGATAAAAATGTGCATGCTAGTTACCCCAAACTTGGGTAAGTGCTCGGTTTTGTGAACCTGCTTATTCTTGGTGGCAACCAGCATATCTAAAAATCAAGTAACATTCCCATTTTATTAAAATTTTGATCTTCCTTCTAGCATGCTAGTTTTCAGATCAATCCTTCTACAATCATGTCAGTCAACTGATTTTCATAATTACAGGAATTTTTTTATTTTTATACTTTTTGTTTTTTTCATTTTTTGTTTTTATTATTTTTCAATAAGGACAAGAAAGAATCAAATCTTCGATAGGTTGGTGTTACCACCTACCAACTCCTTTTCAAATGGTTGTTGGACTTTCTACATAAAATATCCTTTAGTAAGGGGCTGAAAAAATATACCTTCAATATATATCCGTTTACCAGGAACACAGAATTCCATCCATCAATATTTTTGATTTATACCTCTTCATTTTCGAACACTTTAACCACCTCATAGGGTCCCATCCAGCGTGTATGGAATTTTCCTTTAAAATGTTTGAATCTATAATCATAAAGGAGTACCCAATCCCCTGGTTGGAACTGCTTCTTCTGAATGTACTTTTCATGCCACTTCTTGCGTTATTGTTGAACCAAGATCTTCTGCTGAACAACATCCCTTCGGAATTCATCTAACTCATTTAACTGTAGAAGACGTTGCTACTGTGCTTCAGAGAGATATAGCCCTAATTGGATTGCAGTCTTGAAAGTCTTGATCTGGAATTCTATCGGCAAGAGGACTTGTTTTCCGTACACCAACTCATATGAGGTGTGCCCTTTGCTATTTCTACAAGTGGTTCGATAGGCCCACAATGATTCCGGTAATTTGTCAGCCCAATCCCTTTCGTGCATATTTACCATCTTTGTGAGGATGGACTCAATCACCTTGTTCCTGGACTCCACCTTACCTTTTGCTTGCGGGTGATATGGTGTAGATTTCCTATGCCGTATTTTGTACTACCCCATCACACCCTGTACTAGATTATAAATAAACAGTGGTCCAATGTTAGAAACAATTTCTCTAGGCACATCAAATCTAGTAAAGATTTCAGTAAAAGGAAAATCAACAACAACTCTTTCAGTAGCAAAAGAAACAGATTTAGCTTCTACCCATTTCATAACAAAATTTGTACAAACCAAAATATGCTTTTTATTTGATGATGCTAGATTTATTGGTCCTACGAAATCAATGGCCCATTTTTCAAAAGGCTCAATCATACTTGAGGACATAAATTCATTTCATTGGTTTGATTAGGTTGGCCAACTCGCTGACAGCTACCTCACCGCTTCACATATTTTTTGGCCTCCTTGAACAAGGAATTCCAAGAATAGCCAGCTCATAATGCTTTGTATGTAGTCTGCTTATCAGCAAAGTGACCCCCACAAGGTTCATCATGGGAATATTTTAAAATATCAAACACTTCTTCCTCTCTTACACATCAACGGATAATGAGATCTGCTCCAATGTAAAAGACATCTCCTTGGATCCAGGAATATGCAGCACTTTTCTGAATAATATTCTGCTTTTCACGAGCGGATAAGTGAGGTGGTAATTTCCCAGTGACTAAATAGTTAGTTGTGTCAACAAACAATGTAGATTTTGTTGACACAGCAAAAAGATGTTCGTCAGGAAAATCATCATCAACATGAATTGCTTCACCAAGATTATTTAATCGTGAAAGACAATCTGCTACTACATTTGATTTTCCTGGTAGCAGAATGGTTAGTATGCACAAAGACTTCATATCATGTAATATAATGTCTGAATTTATTAAGAGAAAAAATTACAACTAAAAACTCTTTCTCGGTAACCGTATAATTGAGTTCAATGGGTGACAGGTTTTTACTAATGAAATAAATAGCATAAGATTGTTTGTCTTCTTCTTGTCCTAAAGTTGCACCAATAGCAGTATCTAAGGCATCAGAGGAAATATGAAATGGTAGGGACCAGTTTGGTCCTCACAAGACTGGTGCCTGGACTAATTTTTCCTTCAATGTTTCACAAGACTGTTGGCAAGTTGTGGACCAAGAAAACTCACTATCTTTAGCCAAAAGTTGAAGAAGGGTGGTAGCTATCCTTGAGAAATTCTCAATGAATCTCCTATAGTAGCCCGCATGTCCTATAAAACCTCTCACTTCCCTTTGAGTTTTGGAAGACTCAGAATGAATTCTATTTTTGCAGGGTCAACCTGGATACCTTTGTCGGAAATAAGATGGCCAAGAACCACTCCCGCCTTGCACATTAGCCTACACTTCTTATAACTCAAGGCGAGATGAGCCTCTTGGTAGCGAAGAAGCACTTTTTCTATATTCCTAAGGGCTTCCTAAAATGAATCAACAAACACAAAGAAGTCATCCATATAGATTTCTACGCACTCAAGGTCAGCAAAAATAACCAAGACTGCCCTTTCAAAGGTAGTCGAGGCATTACATAGCCCAAAGGGAAGCACTCAGTAAGCAAATGTACCCCATGGACATGTAAAAGTGGTTTTGTCTTGATCCTCGGGTGCTATCTGTATCTAGTTATATCTGCTAAAGCCGTCTAGAAAAGAAAAGTACTTCTTACCAGCAAGGGTATTGAGTACCTGATCGATGAAAGGAAGGGGGAAGTAATCTTTGAGAGTGGATTTATTCAATTCTCTGTAGTCAATACAAATGCACCATCTCCCATATTTCTTTGGGACTAATACTAATGGAGAGACCCACTGGCTGTTAGAAATGGGATAGATAAAATCAACATCTAAGAGTTTTTGCAATTCTTCCTTTACAACGTCTCTTAGAGCTGGGTTCATTCGCCTTTGGGGTTGTCGGACAGGTCGGGCTCCATCCTGAATATAGATATGGTGTGTACAAGTTTCAGGAGGGATGCCTTTCATATCTTCATAACCCCATGCAAAGGCATTGAGATGGTTTCACAACAAATTCACAAGCTGCTCTTGCTGAGAAGGATCCAAGTCTGAACTGATATACAAGGATTTACCTGGACTAATCTTAACAAGAGTAGTATTAGGCTCAAGAGTACACAAAGGTGTCACTAGAGATGGTGGTGATGGAGGTAGAGAGTCATATCTTTCCTAAAAATCTAGACTAAAAATCTGACTCAATGTCTCAAAATTAGGCATGGTGTCTATTAGGGCCTAAATCTACCTCAGGCTGAGAAAGGTAGGATCTAGGGTAACATCAAACCATGCTTAACCTGGTAGCTAGCCCTACCAGGTCGGGAGAGGGATCTCTCCTTGTCAATCTCAGGAAAATATGATCAATGAGGTTTGATATGACTGATTTAAAGACTAATTTTAGGCTAGGTATATGCTCAGAGGAGTTTGATTGAATTTAATTTTGGTTTGCTGGCTCAAATGTGAAAGGCAGATTTGGGTCCGGGGAATGGACACAATCTTGCAAAGGTTTCTATGGGGCGAGGTAGGAAAATGGTTTAGTACTTTGAAATAAGTGAGATGGAGAGTCTTAAGACTGGTGAGGAGTTGGAGAGGGCATGAAAGTCTCAGGGATCCTCTTCAAATAGTTGAAAACATAAATAACTAAACAAACCCTAGGTAGAGCACTGCAACACCAAAGAATTCTACCTTTATCCTTGATTCATTTAGTTAAGCTTAATAGAGAGAGATGATGGCATACATAAACATATGTAAACTTGAATTACAGAAGCAAAACAATACCAAATCAAGTTGCCACAAGAATCCCACAAAATGCTGCAAACCCTGGTCTATTCCTTTGCCAAACTGTAGAGATGAATGTACAATAATGCTCAAAGCATTCACAAGTGTCCAACCTTGACAAATGACTGAAAAAGAACTAGATATAGGCAAAAAACAACTCATGCTAGGCTTTAGGGGTCGAATTCATGAGTTTAGGAGCTGTTTCAACAAGATATAAACTAAGAACTGAAAAGTAGGCAGTGGAACAGCATGCCTCTAAAACCTAGGAAACTGATTCATTCAGTTCAAAACTACATTTTCATGATGTATCTACCTCCATGAGTGAATTTTTTACATTTTTACATCAAAGTCCACAAAATTACATCAAATTACATCAATACTTTGACCATGAGAGAGAGAAAAGTCAAACTGAGAAAAAACTAGGTGAAAAACAGAGTTTTTTGGCAAAAATGACAATTTTCCATCCTATGCGTCGCGCCACTGTCCCTGTGCGTAGCGCCTTTTTGCAGCTAATTTTGGAGGCCTTCTCGTGCACCAAATTTTCTCCAAGTGGGCTTGTTGGAAATTTCTATCTGTCTACTTTCCAGAACATGTGGAATTTCTGAATTTGGTGTCCATTTTCCCTTCCAAAAGTGAGTTCTCCCAACACTGCTTCCTGTGTGGCCAAAAAGGGGCAGAAAGGGCATTTTTGAGGTGTTTTTTACCCTTTTGGAAGCTCAAAACTTGAAAAATATTCCAGCCATTTCTGGGCATTCATAATTTTGCATGAGGAATCTAAAAATGCTGAGTTTTCCTCCAGAGGAGGTCCCTAGCAAAAGCAAGCACCAGGTGGCGCTACGCACTAGGCAGAAAAATCTGTGTTTTGCTCCAAAAATTCAAAATTGATAAAAGGTGTGCCAAATTTCTTGAAATTTGGGCTGAGTGACCTGCATCAAGTGCTATGTTGGGCTAAGGAAGCCTCAGCAAAAATCTTGATCTTGTCTTTCTCTTTCCTCTTCCTCAAAGCTTTTCTCAATTTGGCCTTCAAAGTCCTTATTCTTGCTTTGTTGTTGAAGGAAACAAGACCCCTTCCACCCCGGGTGGAGATAGTACTCATTTTGTTGTTGCAAAGAACCTCCTTGTGCCCTTTTGGTAAGTGACAAACACTGGCATACTGGTGGTTTGAGTCTCATGCACCTCTTGCTGATGTGAAGGCTCTCCTGCCTCATGAAAAACTGATGGGGGCACTTGAGGGCTTGTGAAGACCTCATGTGAAATGAAATCATCCCATGAAACATTCAGTAAACTCAGCTGATGCAAAACCACAATCTTGATCAATGCAAAGTGATAGATATTGTTATACTGCTGATGAGGAGGTTTTCTTTGCACCAATGTGGTCATTTTCTCAATATTCTGGCATATGAAATAGGGGATTTTCATCATCCTCACTCTAGTAAAATGCATCAATAATCTGACATGATAGGTGTATAGGCCAGAAAATCTACCTTCACAGCTGAAATATTTGATTATGAGTTTCATAAGGGGAGCATATGTGTCTTGTAGGTATCTAAAAGGGAAGACCCTACTGATATGCCTTTGAAAGCCAGCCTTGATATAAGGCTCATAATGATCTCTGTCCACCAGCTATCCCTTGTTCCACTGTTCACCCACATTCAGAATACCTGTTGCTTCAGCTATAGTCTCAGGTGTCAAAGTGAATGTCACACCTGCCAAATTGACCTGGCCATTGTGAAGATGGAGCACAAATAATCTGGCAAGCTCATGGTGGTATTTGACTCTTTCCACCATCTCACAAAACTGGTAGCAAGATTGATGTTTGAAACATGCTACAGCAAGAGGACAAGCCAATAGCTCAGTAAGTGTAGTGGGCTCCTCCCAGATGTGTTTTCCTCCCTTGTGAGGCTTCCTTGGTGCATGAATTTCTTGGGAGGAATCACTTACTGTTTCCTCATTTCTGTCATAAGATGAATCTGTCTCCATGTTTGCCATTGTTTGATGTTCTTTGATGAGTATGAAGAGATTTTATATGAACAATAGGTGTTTGTTGTTCAATGAAAGGGATTGATGATGGGGATAGTGAATGAGGGATTGTGATGTTGGTTGTAGGGTTTTTTGGAGTGGCAGGGTTTGGGGAATAAGGATTAGGGTTTAGAGATGCTAATTAGGGTTTGGGAGTAGTGGGATTAGGTATTAGGGTTTTTAGTTTTAGGGATAGGGGGATAGGTGAATGTAAATAAAAGAGGGAAGGATAAATGAGGTGAGCAAAATGTACTGAGGGGGTGTGAAAATGGTAGAGGGGGAAAAGACAGCAAAAATTGCAACTTTGCAAACCCTAGGTAGCTTTTCAATTTGACTGTGCAAGGAACTAGGGTTTTATTTTTCACCTACTAAAACACCATGGAATAGGAGAAAATCCCTTGCAATGGCAATATGATATACTTAACTTACTTGGAATGAAGAAATTTGCAAGATCTGGAGGCTGATGAGGTGATTTGGATGAGTTTTGGCCTCAGAAGACTGGTGCGCCGCACCCACTAACAGGTGCGCCACGCTTCTCTGGTGCATCATGCCCGTTACAATTCCAGTGTTAAACGTGCGCTGCATGCACCGCACCGACCAGTTGTGCCGCGCCTCAACCCAGGTGCGCCGCGCCTCAAGAATTTTCACAGTTTGCTGCAAATTCACTCCTTTGGCTCAAAAACGACTTAGCTCTTGTTTTTTCTCTTCTTTGGCACACAAATCAATTTCTTCAACATGAAAAGGACTTTATATACAAAGGATTTTAATTTTTCACTTATAAAAACCCACTTTCTAATGTTTTCTTTTCACTTGTCTTTTAAAACTCTGTTTTGGCAGTTTGACTTGTTTTTTGCCTTTAATGGACTAAATGCTTTGAAATTTTGACTCTTTTGCAAGAGCTGGAATGTAGGAGCTTGGCAAGGTGACCAGGGCTGCATCTCAGAATTATTACATATAGGAAGAAATGAAATTACATGAAATTTTGTACATAAAACATAGAAAACTCAGTTTTTCCTGAAAACAGGGTTTTGAGGAAAAATCAATCACTGAGCATGTGATTATTGAAATTTTTGTTGCTGAGACTTTATTTGACCTCCTCATGTACCTGCTAACCATTATTGAGCTTTTTCAAGGCTTTGATAACAAAACCCTAGACCTAATGAGACCTAAAACCCTAAAAATAGCTTTTGCAAATGTAATGGCAGAAAATAACTGTAAATGACCTAAATGTATGAAAATGGGCCAGCAGGTAAAGACCATGAGGGAAAATTGATAATATGCCACTACCATCAGATGATCCATGATCCTAATGGAATGCAGCTGATCAGATGAGACACCTAAAATGCAATGCAACAAGAGAATTTTGATCACTAATGGAGGGATGAAGATACCGACACTAACAATGTCTAGATTGTTCAGGAAGTCTTGAATCTCACCCTCATGCGAGGACTCAGCATTCTAATGTATCAAGGTAACAGGCTGAGTCTCCCCATCACTACTATAGTCTAACCATAAAGTGCCTCGAAGCTCCTGAATGGATCTAGCGGGTGGATATAAGGTGACCTTCTTTCTGGAATCTCCATGGGAAATATACATATCACCATAATGACATCCGATATAAGCATCATCTGTAGCAAGCCATGGTTGTCCCAAGATCAAGGGATGCCCTCCCACAGGTTCTTTGGCTGAAGCACAATGAAATCTGCAGGATATTCCCAAGAGTCTAAGGAGACGACCACATCATCCAGCACCCCTTTCGACTTGATTTTAGATCTATCCACCAATTCAAGAACAGTGGGAGTAGGACAAATATGGACCAATCCAAGTTGATCCATGGTTTTCTTGGTCATAACATTAATGGCTTTCCCTAGGTTGATAAGTACATTGGAGACAAGGACATCACCTATCGGAACAGAGACAACAGTGTTTCTAGGGTCGGTATATTTTTCCATGTGTATACACCCCGTCATTAACTCTACTCCTCTACAAAAAAATTGAATCATTTGAGGTTCCAACCTTCTCCTACCTGGATTCTTGAGACAGAGTTCCCTAATGATTTTTGTACATATGGGGATTTATTTGATAGCTTGGAGCAAAGGTACCCTTATGAAAATGTTACTAAGCTTAGAATCTAGGCTAGACTCAGGAATGGGGCCTTTCTTCTCCACAATTGACCTCTCTGGATAGGGAGGTCAGTTAGAAGAAGATGACAAGGGCTCATAATGTACAGGGATAAGTTGAATGGTGTCACCTTTTTTAGAATGGTCAGGAGTTTCCTCCTCTCCTTTCTCATTGATAATAACCATAGGTTGCTTTTATTTTCTGAGGTTACTATCTTCCCTGATCCCAATTGGAGATCATTGACTCCAACTGGCATAGTCTGATATCTGGATGAAGAATGCAGGTTCATAGAATGGATCATCTGTACCGCTTTATTATTAGGGTTGGGTAAAGGTTGAGCAGGCAGCTGAGAAGGTCGAAACGGTGCAGGTAAAGGTAATGGTGGCATAGGTTGACTCAGCTGAGGTAATGATGGTTGAGGCATTGGGTAAGGTGCATATGTAGGAGGGTATGATTACATAGGTGCAGGATAGGAATGATGTGAATGATGTGAATGGTTTGTCCCTCTCCATCCTTTTCTCCAAGATTGGGAGGGTTGTCCATACTGATATTGGTTCCCATGCTGCCAATGTTGAGAGTGAACAGCGTTAGGATAGGAATATGAGTGTGAATTATAACCAAATAAATGTGGTGGAGGTTCAGGAATCATACTTGCACTTACCTGAGGCCAATTTCTTCATGCTCCCATAGCATGCAGTGATTCAGCTTCAGGATGTCCTCCTTTAAGTACAGCTTTCAAACCAGGTATGGAGGAACATTTTTCTGTAGCATGGTTATCTCCACAAATTGCACATTTATTAGTTTCTTTAATATCGAGAGGACATTCTCTTAAAGGATGCTTTTTTCTACATCTAGGACAAAAAATAAACAATGTCTCTTTCTCTTCTACAAGTTTTTGCTGAAACTTCAAAGAGTCTATTTGTTTACGAACAATATTAACTATTTCAATTTTCATATTGTCCATTTTGTCTTCTAATCTAATAATCATAGCATTAGTAGATTCAGTTTTCCTGTTTCTATTCTGAATTCCTTTACCGGATCTATATTGGTTCCTCGAGAATTTCCTGCACAAGTCACATATCTTATCAAAAGGTTTTTGAGCAATATCCCCTTGTCCTAACAGATTTAAATTATTCCTAGCATCATCAGTAAGCCCATGTAAGAACAAGGTTCTAATGGTACTTAGATCAAATTTGTGCTTTGACCTTTGGAGGATGTACATGAATCTCTCCAAGTAGTCCTCTAGCATTTCATCATCATTTTGCACAATAGTAAAGATTTCATCTTGAATATCTCTAGTTTTACAATATTCCTGATATTTCGATAAGAACACTCTCTTCATTTGCTCCCAAGAATTTATAGTGTTTCCTCCTAGTCCCATGAACCAGCGGAGTGCTGCGTCCTTGAGAGTTGTAGGAAACAATTTTAACTTCTGGGCATCAGATGAGTAATCATAACTTCTACACAAAATATCAAACTCAAATAAGAAAGAGTCTAGGTCTTCATGTACCTTACCATAGAAATGAGGAAGAGCTGATGGTGGAATGTTTTTCATTTGTAATTGTATATTAGGATTCACAATCGGGAATCTGAAAGTGGACTGTTCCTCAGTTACCTAATTTTCACCACTTCCTTCTGCATGGTCTTCCATATATGTCATTGTTTTTCTTCCACACGAACCACTCTCAACAGGCTGAGAAGGCTGACTACCCGAGCCTAAGTGGATTGTTCCTGCATGATGAGTCTAAGTTTGTTTAGACTTTATACCTGCAAAATAAGGCCCAATATGAGTTTTGGTTTAAGATTTATCAATATTTCTTTGGCCCCTAGTGGGCTTCAGACCCCTACCTCTTTTAGGCATTCATTTCAAAAACTGACAAAACGAAATTCAAATAAAAACTGCAATTTTCAAATAAATAGATCAGTACCTATAAATTCCTTCAAACAATAGAAGCACACTGCAGGAAAAAATAATAGCAGACTTACCCTTATTGCAAAAAATGGAAAATTATTACCAATTCAAATCACCTCCCCGGCAACGACGCCAAAATGTTGGGTGCAGGAATTGTGCTTAAGCAAACTCCTCAACACTTAATTGTCAACCCGAGGGTTTCGTAAACTTAGAGACGAAGCACAAGCAATGCCAGAAGTGGTATGAACTTTTCCTATTCCTAATCCTACTTCTTAAAGGAAATGCTTGCAGAATCAGACAGAAAACAATCTTAAAGGCAATTGACACCAAGGCAACTCTAGTGCTGGAATGTAAAAGAACAATTTGCAAGTAAATCAAGTAAAGGAGTTTTCACACAACTGAAACAATCTTAAATGTTGGAATGAAATGCTATGTTCATCTTAAAAGAGATAGCTAACAGTCTGACAAGTGGGCCCTTGCAGAGATTTGTTTTCCTCTTGATCTTCCTTCTACACAAACAACATGTTCTTGCATTGTTGCAATCTACTTGCACTAGTGCAGGTATAGTGTTTCTGTGTAAAAGTATATTTTACCTCTCTTACTGAAGATTTATGTCTTCGTGAAGATGCTCTAAGCTTCAGGGCTTAGAGCACTCTGTTTTTGTGACAAGAGACCAAATGTTGCACCGAGGTAGAATTTCCTTCACCAAGTTTCTAATTACTTTCGAAAAGACTGAAAGACATGATGAAAAAGAATTACAACTACAAATAAAATCCTGAAATAAATTTTCAATGGAAAGGGAATGCTTTAATTAATTAAATCTCGCAGAGGAAGTAAACTTCATGAAATGAAAGCAACTCAAAGTAATCAAAGAAGTAGTCTAAGTGATCTGCACGAGTCAACTAACTTTGGAAATCCACTCAAAATGTTTATGTTCCTTGTTCATAAGACATAAAATGCAAGTATAACATGTTTATGATAAATTCATACAATTGTTCTTAGATCCTCCAGAGATATACTTTTAATGTTGAAGATAATTACTGAAGTTAATAGTTCATTTGCTTGCAAAATAATTGAAATAATATGCAGGAAAGAAATTCAATGTTTGCTGTAAAATAAATAACTGAAGCAAAGTGCAGGTAACCACATGCACTAGTGCAGGAAAAGGCTTCCTGCATAATCCAAGCAAAAGTGAATTGAGACAAGGATTGCGAGTAAAGAAATGCGAGAAAGGAATTCCATAAAATAAATAAATTCAATTAACTACCAAGCCACGGATTTGTTTCACACTTTAACTACCAAATAGATTCAAATAAGAATTTCAAAAATAAATATCAGAACTGCTCACACCACGCAACTGCAAAAAGAAATATTCACACTGTCTTTCTGAATACTAGAAGCACAAGGGGTAAACGAGCTGGGTTGGTTGGGCCCTAGCCAACCAGCTCATTTCTCGTTTAAGAAACAAAAAGGTTCAGCACTCAAATACGCATCAAAGATAAATTAAACATAGTGTATGAAAATCATGGCGGATTCCTTGTATTACTTGATCAACAAATGTACATTGCAGTGCAAATCCAGCCCAGAGCCAAGGGCGATACCAATTTCATAGAAAATGAAATTACAGTTGAAGCATTGCTAGCTAGTTCTACCTACGATCTATATTTTATACATCCTTTCAGCCTTAGCCGTATTCCACTAATTACAAACATTTTCTTATTCAGGCCTTTCAGTCGAACAGACTAACAACCGAAATTACAAAATCGACCAACAGTTATAATGGAACGTGTATCTCGCTTGGCCGTAGACCATCTTTGGAAAACATCCTTGATTGTGCACCATCGATATCCTTCTTCAGTTCATTAGCAACTAAACTCAGAGTCAAGGATCAAACCCGTCCGCGTGGAAAGATTTAGCTCACGGAAATCTTGGACAGTCCTCGTGGTGGTGCAGGAATATGCCTGCGTTGATCATACTCAATCATAATTAATACTAAGTTCATCAATTACTTCTAGGAAATTAACATAAGTTACAGGAGGTACTTAATGGGCATGAAATCCATATAATAATGATTAATTAAGCACTTTAATAAATATTAATGTAAAATACGAAGCATGTGTAGGAATAGGTAGTTATCTTGGACTAGTGCAGGAAAGATAAGTTTATGTTGAGATAAAACAAAGGTTAATGTTTATAGAAATGGGGTAAAAATAGGACAATTTGGGACACCAACAGTGGTGCTTGAGTACCAAATGCTGCTCATAATCCTTGATACCCAACTTTGTGCAAAAGGTATGAAAAATATTTGTGAGCTTCAACATGTCTTTGTCCCTTCCCTGCTGCAACGTGGTCCACTTTATGTATTTCTCTTCATAGCTCCTTACAGGTTAATATTGTTCCTTGATGGCATCTCAGAAATAATTCCAAGTGAGTGGGACTTAAAACATTAGGGTTCTCTCTCGTCCTTCTGTTCACAGTAGGTTTCCCACAAATCCTTGACATGGGGGGCAGATTTGAGGAGTGAAAAAGTAATATTTTCCTGATTAGAAAAATCACGAACCAAAAAATATCCTTGCAAGAAATTTAACCATCTATCTACAGTGTCTGCATCTATCTGGTCTTCAAATATGGGAAATTGAAAGTTGACTTTTACCTTAAAGGGTGTGGTGCCTCCAGAGTGGTTGTTGGACGAAGGTGCATCGTCTGTGCGTATTCATTGAAGGATCTGAGAAAAGTTTTCCATCATCACATTTATTTGTCACTCGAGGGATTCTTCGAGAAATATTTTGAAAGGATCTCCTTCTCCCTCATCTTTCTTTTCTTCCACCATGGGAGACCATCGAGATTTGCGAAGCTGGTCTTACAAAGGTTCAACTAGTTATAGCACTAACTCCTTATACCCTGACCTCGTTCAAGACATGCAAAGAAAAATAGAGAACGAGCGGGCCACTCTGATACCACTGTTATGAACTTATGCAAGAATATAAACATAAAGTGAGAGATTCATTGGAAATAAAACTTCATTTCATTAACATCATAGAACTTAAATATGCTTACATACATAATGGAAATAAACTAGATCAAGCAATGGTATATAATCTCTAAGAAGAGTTGTGGTGGCTACATGCCTATGAACTGTGGTACAATGAGGCTGAAGAGCCTTTTATTATTGAACAACAAAGGGAAACCCTATAACCCTAGGAGATGGAATGCCATGAGTTTGTGGACCCCGTTGGGGTTAGTTGTGCAGACAACCTCCATGGGTGATAACTTGGCCATAGGATCTTTGTTTGGTGCATGCAATACCTCGTTAGAAATATCTCTGCAAGTTCTAGAGTATTTTCATCATGGCCCTATGACAGACCTCAAAAAAATGTCGTTTAGGGGGTAAAAAAAACTCCAAAAGTTCAGGACATGAAAAACTACTAAAAATAGTAAATGCTACTATAATCAAGGAAACTGATGAAACCGACTGAGGGTATAGCTGGAATATGCGGGGGGAAATCAATATCCAACTATATTTTTCCTTCACCCTTAGGAAGTAATGGTCCCCATTGTGTGTGGTGCCTCCATGAGGTGAGGAAATTTCTGTTGAACCTGGTCCCTAGTGAGCCACTTGCCCTAGTGAAGGAGTTGCCCTGCTTTGACAACTCAATATAGCTGGATCCTCTAGTACTAAGTTTTATTTATCTATGTGTTCATGATCCTATAAGTTGTGGCCTATTCAATATAACTTGGGTTGAGCTTTATTAGTATCAACTGCTCATCAACGTCGGATGTGTCCAACAATAGGGGAAAGTATGGCCACAATCTGTCCACAATGAATATTGGGTGCAAGCCAAGGAATGATGGAATGTTGTGCTTGAAATAATTTTCCCCTAAATCCTTAGTGATGGTGTAAGGCCCATATTGAAGCAGGTGAAGCTTGTGGTGGGGCCCAGCAAAGCGCTCCTTCTTCAAATATAACCAAAATTTTTCACCCACCTAGAACTTATGTGGCACCCGATATTGATCATGACGTTAATTGTACTTTTCATTTTCTCTATCCAATATGTCATGGACATTCTAGCGGATGTGATGAATGCGCCCAATGAATTTTTTAGCCCTGTTAGCTTCAGACTGGACATGAGCCAAATCTTCCTGAGTAACTGCAAATGGTATGGCAACATCAATGGGACATAGTGGCTCGAATCTAAGTCCCACCTCAAAAGGGTTGTGGATAGTTGAGTTGTAGAGAGCCCTGTTGTAGATGTGTTTGACATAGGGGAGGCTCTCATCCCATGTGTGTGGATTATTTGAGTTGTACATGTCAAGGATGTGCATGATCATCTTGTTCACGACCTCTATTTGGCCATCATTTTTGGGGTGAAAGGTTGTGGACTTAGTGAGCTTGGTATCCAACAACAACAAGAGGCTTGACCAGAATACACTTAGGAACCGACTATCCAGATTTGAGATAATGGATTGTGGGATCCCAAAGTGTACCTATACTCATTCAAAGAAGAGTTTGGGAGTGGCTTCTGTTGAGATAATCTTATTGTAGGCCGCCATCATGGCCATCTTAGAGAATCTGTCGACGACCATGAAAACAAAGTCGTTTCCATGCTCGGGAGAAGGAAGGTCTGACACGTAATCCATGGAGATGGATTTCTAGGGCCAGATAGGAGTAGGCAGAGGAGTATACAGGCCTTGCGTCTTGACTGTAGGTTTCGCAATGGTGCAGGCAGTGTAGGATCTGATGTACTTCCCAACATCATGTTGAAGGTTTGGCCAACAAAATTACTTTTGCAGTACTACCACTATCTTTTCTACCCCAAAATTTCCAACAACTTGACTATAGTGTGCCTCCCAAATCATCTTGGCAAGCTCACTTAAACATACACATAGGCATCTCAAGTGGCATAATAGCACATCTTAGAGGTGAAATTCTAGGAATTGCTTACCATCCAGGATAATTTGGAATGTGGTGCAAAATTCTATATCACTCTTGTAAAGATGTGGAAATTATGAAGTCTCGTGTCCACAAGAGTCGAGCACAATGTTCAACACCATGACCAGTGCTTGGCTAAGGAAGTCTACACATTATTGGTGTTTCCCCTCTTGTACTTATTGTTCAAATGGAATTGTTGCAGGTATGTGTACCATTTCTTATGGCAATCATTTTGCAACTTTCCTTGTGTATGTATGAACTACAGGGGTCAGTGTTCTGTGTGGATGATTGTTTCCTTCCCCATAATGTAATGCTTCCATTTTCAACAGACCTACACAATGGAATACATCTCTTTTTCATAGGTGGGATACTTTTAGACCGTGTCTGAAAGTGTCTCACTATGATATGCCACTGGATTCCCCTATTGGGTAAGAACTGCACCAATAACATAGTCAGAGGCATTTGTCTCAATCTCAAATGGTTGTTGCAGGTTTGGTAATGTGAGCACTGGTGCAGAGCATAGGCGATGCTTCAACTTGAAAAATACCTTTTGTTGGGATTTCGACCAAAAAAACTTTTCTTTCGCTCCACCCTTGGTGACTTGACTCAGAGTCCAAGTGATATGAGAGAAACCCAACACGAACCTGTGTTAGAAATTGGCAAGACCCAGAAATTTATGGAGTTTTGTTAGAGTGGTTGGGGTTGTCCAATCCTGAATAACTCGTATCTTGGTTGGGTCCACATGCACACCCCTCTCATCAATTATGTACCCTAGATATTGAACCTGGGTCATACCAAAATTGCATTTCTCCAAATTGGCACACAATTTGTGTTGATGCAGGGTTTTGAGGACCTGTCAAATATAGTGAAGGTGCTCTTCCTAATGCTGCCTGAAGATCAGGAAGTCATCCAAATACACTACCATGAATGAGTTGGTGAAGGGTCGCAAGATGTCTTCCATCAGCCTCATGAAGGTTGCGGGGGAATTTGTCAGCCCGAAAGGCATGACCAACCATTCGAAAATACCCTCCTTGGATTTGAAGGCAGTCTTCCACACATCGGAGGGTTTGAATCATACCTAGTGATAACTGGACTTGAATTCAATCTTTTTGAAATATTTAGCCCCCTTGAGTTGATCTATAAGGTCATCAATCTGTGGGATTCGATACCTATTCCTTATAGTGATCTTATTCAACACCCGATAGTCAATACAGAGTCTCCAAGTCCCATCCCTCTTTTGTACCAACATGATTGGGCTCCCAAAGGGTGATGAACTTGGCCTGATGTGCACTTTCTACAATAGCTCTTGAATCTACCTCTTGATTTCATTGTTCTCCAAAAAAAAGCATCAATAGATCGGTTCGTTGGGTAGTGTCGCGCCCAGGGTCAGACCGATGGGGTGCTTGACCTAACATTGTAGGGGTATCCCTGTGGGTGAGGTTAATATGTTCCTTTCACCAGGGGAATTTTTAGGTCTAAAATGGGTCTCCTAAGGAAATTATAAAATAATAGTGGAAATAATAAAATAAGATTAGATTACATCATCAAATTTTAGAGGGAAAAAAGAAAAAATCGTTTTTTCAACTCGTATTTTCAACTTATCTCCCTATGGGTTTACTCAACTTTCGAGCGGCAACACTCGTTGGATGTAGAATTTGATTCCTCATCCAAGGAGTACCCACGTTTCATAGTTTCGATGGACCCTGCTACACGAAAAATGAAAAATACATTAAAAATGTGATTGCAATCATGTTTTTTCATGCATTTCTCATTTTTAGTGTAGTAGGGTCCATCAAAAGTATGTAACATGGGTAATCCTTAGATGAGGAATTAAATTTTACATCCAAAAAGTACTCTCCCTCGAAATTTGAGTAAAACCTTAGGGAGATAAGTTGAAAATACAAGTTGAAAAAGTAGTTTTATTATTTTTACTTTTTTACTCCAAAAATGGTGAATCATACCCCATGGTTGACATCATCATCTTGAATCCTATTGGTTCTTATAAAGTTTATTTTGGTTGTACATTTTTCTTAGGAGGCCCATTTTAGACCTCAAAATTCCCCTAATGACTCCTCCATGACCTTGTCAATCTCCCACTGACATGCAGAGGAGCCTGGTCTAGGGCCATGGATGTGGCAACAATATTCTTCTTGCCTTAAGGGTGAGTTATAAGGAAGACAAATTTCCCAGTATGGGAAATGATCTTATTGCATTGCTTCGCAAATATCAAAGAGATGGAGGTAGGAGGTGCTACCTCTGGTATCCTGTATAACTTATTTCCCTAATAATAATAGTGCGAGGCCTAGACTCATACACAACATGACACTTCCACAAATATGGTTGACCTAATATTGCATCACAAACTTCAAGAGGAGCAACATCACGCAATATCATCTGTGAAGGGCTTGATGTTGTAGGTAAGGAGACATTGTTGGCTGACGTAGAGATATTGTCATTGGTGAAGCCACCCAATGGTGTATGGTTGCAGGTGTCGTGTGGTTAGTAGGCCCAACCACTTCACGAGGTTTGTTGAAATGAGGTTATTTTTGCCCCCATTGTCAACAATGAACTGCAAAGGAGAACCCTTAATCCACATCTATGAGTAGAAGAGACACTCCCCCTCCTATGGATCTTCAAGCTCAATCTTCTGGACCTTGGTGGTGGCAATGGTGGCACTAGGTTCCGCATCAATAATCTACTTCTCTTTTTCATTCCCCTTATCAGGTTCTGACTCAGAGTCAAAACATGCATCTAATTTGGAAGCCTTCAACTCGGGCGCCAGTGACTGATTGGCTTGACACTCACTTGTGTTGTGAGTGGGTCTCTTATGGAACTCACACCATTTTCCTGAGGCTTTCTTTGTCTTCGTGGTGTTGTTCTTTGCTTGCGGCTTCGGTGAATTGTCCTAGGTCACCCTGTCCTGGGTTTTTCCTTTGTTCTACAGTTAGGCAGAAACTTTCCCTTGCTTTGGATTCACAGATCCAATGTCTCTCTTCTTCTGTTTAATTTTTTTCTCGATCTTGACAGCGTATCGATAGGCGATGCCAAACGAGGAGATTTCCAGGAACTCCATCTCATCTGGATGTACTTGTGTAGACATCTACAATACTTGAGTACCAAATCCCGCTCAGAATACCTGATAGCCAACTTCATCAGAAGGGTATGAAAAAAATTTGTGAAATCTAGCATGTCTTTGTCTGTTCCCTGTCGCAACGTGGTCCACTTTATGTATTTATATTCATAGCTCTTGACAGGGTAATATTATTCCTTGATGGCGTCTTGAAAAGAATTTCAAGTGGATACGACTAAAAACAGTGAGGGTTTTCTCTCATCCTTTTATTCACAATAGGCTTCCCACGAGTCCTTGACATGGGGGGTAGATTTGAGGAGTGAAAAAGTCATATTTTCCCTATTTTAAAAATCATGAACTGAAAAATGTCCTTCCAATAGATTTAACCATCTATCTATGGTTTCTACATCTATCTACTCTTCAAATATGGGAATTGTCGTGGCGGAAAAAGTCGTTTGTGCGGACACAACTGACCTCCCTAGGAGTCTAAACTCTCTAGCGACAAACAAGACAAAATGGAGTGATCTTTCTCTAAATATACCTTTTAAAACATGAAAACTACAAGTGTTTAGGCTTACCTTATTCCAAAACGCTTTTGTTGTAGTCCGTCCTTGCCGATCCGGATGAGCTCCTCCTTCACATCAATTCCTGCAACCACAAACAATCAAACAATTACCAAGCACTTGCATTTCATATAATAAAACATATATTCAACATGCAGACCAAGGAACACATGAAATAACTCATTAACACAAGCTATTGAGAAAAATAAACCAGTTTGTATTAATAACGAAACAAAGAAACTCTTACAACCTGGCCTTGGTGTTGTGCAAGTTCCTCCCAGGGTCCATCAAGGGTTTTCCTCTACTTTGACAAAGCTCACCCACTTCCAAGTAGAATCAAGCAAAGACAATCTCTCCTCACAAGGTTCTAAATGGGAGTCCTAATTCCTGCAGCATTTACCCAAAGAAAATGTATAGCTTCAACCTCCCCTCCCTCTGGCTCAATGCCTTTATTTATAGTGCTGTAAAGAGGTTATTCAGGTCCACCATCAATGGGATAATCCCCCTCTTTGGGTGGGATAGCTCCCTTATTGATGGGATAAGTTCCTCCTTAATAGGGATACATGAACCAACTGGAGGCGCATCCATTTCATCAAACCGACCTCTAGAAAGTTCTAGAAGTAACCACAAGTAACTTTTTTAAGATGAAACTTGCGCATTTTGCCTTTTACAGAAGGACGCACCTGTCCCTTAACATACAGAGCGTCCAAGGACGCAGCTTTTGTGAACATTGTGAGCGTCCCCGCAGGTAAGGCTAGAGAGAACCTGCGACCCCAGAGATAAACACATTTTTTACAAGACTTTCTCTCTTTTTTGAGTTTGAGATGGATAGCAGAGGCATAAGACTTGCCTAAGAGGGTAGCATGACTGTTGATTGAGCCATACTAACTGTAAGTAGTCATGGTGACATTTTTTAGTGTAACAGATTGCCCCCTAAAGTGCGAAGCCTGGAATAGATTAGGGTTTGTAATTCTAGGAAGGGTGAAGCGCTTTATCATTTCAAGGATTGTCTTGTGGATGACCTGGTTGGAACCTGCAATTTTCAACACAAAATACATGTATAAGATTATATCATCACTGAGGTAGGCATTCCCATACTCAGATTCAAAACTTTAACTAATGGACTAACTACTCTGATACAGGAATGATCTTGCAGTACATCATTTTATAGACTTTTGTAGACACAGTATGGACGCAGCCATCTGTTTATGATTAGTCTACATAGATAATGAATACAAAACTCCTCGCAGCCTGGATGGTAGAAACTAGATCCAGGGTCTTCACTTCTACTTCCCGAATTGGTACGATTCTAGCCATGTGATTAAATGATTTGATGTCGAACATGTTAGAAACCACTTGATTACCAGTCGATGATGTAAACTGTTAACAAGCGTGAGAGAGACCACCAGTAATGTCAATGGTTCTCAAAGTACCAAGCACAACCCGTGAAATGTGAATAGATGTTTTGATGTCGAACACTTCACGGAATCCTTTGATCGAAAGTCAATGATGTAAACTGACGTCAAAGGCGAGAAACCTGCCATTGATGCATGCAGACTTCAAGGTACTGTCGATTCCTAAGTCATCTTTCTAGATAATGTGTCGATGTCGATAGAAAGCGACCCGTTGCAGGCAAGCCCGCAACACGAAATCATTGTTCAAGTTGAAGAAATGTTGCTGTAAGGACTGACTCAGGGATGGTCAAATGGATGACAAGTATTTTGCAGATGAAAGTTTTGCTTGCAGACCTCTTGAACACATAACGACACGACAGATGGCTTGGTGACGAATAACTCAAAGTTAATCCCCGGAACCCGGTTAAAGACTTTCAAAGTGGTTTGATCAACTGTGAGGTAAAAGATTTCCCAACCCAGGTGAATGAAAAAGTGTCGTGTTCAAGAGTGGTAATAAAGTTTCTTTTGAGACAAAAGGTAACAAACAGGTTCATTCTTCTCTCTTTTCCCCCACCATTTCTGGCAAGTACCTCTTTATTTTTAACAAGCTTGAGGAGGATAACATATGCTTGATTATAAGCTCATCCTTCGGACGAGTCCAACCTAGTTTAAATTCGAACCCTAGGAAGGAGTGGTTCGTTCCTGTTTGTAATTGAACAGGTCCTCTACTGTAAAAGTTTAACGAGCCCAGTATAGGAGAAACTCGGCGTTTTTCAATTTTAGAGAGTCTGAAAAACAAAAGGAGACTCCACGTTGAACTTTTTCGTATATTTGTGTCCCTCAAGCCCGAAAAAGTATAAAATAATACCTGGGGGAACCGCTTGATCTTGCGACCAAGGAGTACTTTCATAATAGTGTCGTTGACCTGAAAAGTAAAAAGCGATCAAGGACACGTCGTTTTATTTCCTTATCGAGTTTGAAACGACAAAAACCGGCAATCTTTTCCTGATTTTGCGGTCAGAAAAGAGCTAAAAGGGGACCGTCTTTTAATTCCGTTTTAACGAGTGTAAAAGAAACGCTCGGCGATCTTTTCATGTTTTAGGAGTCAGAAAAGGGCTTAAAAGATGACTGATATTTTTGTTTGTGAAAAATGACAATTTCCCTCGAAATCCCTTTGTCCTGCACAAAAGCAACACATTACTCATACCTGTTTAAAATAGGCAAAAATACATCGAAAAATATCTTTTCATGGTAAAAAATGAACTAATTCATCCAAAAAACCTATAAAAAGACCTTTTACCATGTCATTTTTACCGTTTGACTGTTGAGGTTGAAAAAGGAGCTTTTGACAAGAAACTTCCCGTGGTCGCTGCGGAAAATCCGACCGTCGGAATCGAACGCCGTCTTATCCAGGTATTTTACACATCCTACTCTGCATTTCTATCCGTTTAGAATTAATTTTTAGGTCTTAGTTTCATTTTTTGGGGGGGTTTTGGTTTTGGAATGCGCCTCTCGGCGGACGCGGGTGCCCTTCGGGTGACCCGCGTCCCCCGACTTTTTCCTATACAGGAAAACGTCGGAAGACGCAGCCCGCCTTCAGGGCAGCCGCGTCCGGGCGCCCTGTGCTGTAAAGTCGGGGTGCGTCTTCCGTGAAACGCGCATTTCAAAACCCCAACCCCTCAAAAAACTATCTAAAAATTCCCAAATCAATTTCTAATGACTATTTCTGATGTGCAGGGCATTAACCATGTTAGATTGGAGAGAAAGAGAGCATGTAGAGGATGATGAAGTTGCAATAAATCATCAACCTTCCCTGGATGCCCTAAGAGCATGCGGATTATACAAATATTGGACCATACCGGGCATGAGGGGCCAGGTAAGATTCTTGGAATGGCTGGTTGAGCGATGGAACGTTCAAGAACAATGCTTTTACATAGGAGGGCACCAGCTCGAGATAGAGCCCTCGGATGTATACTTTCTCACTGGCTTGCCGAACAGAGGCGAGCAACTCAGTCTTGCGGGGACTAGGCCGGGTGGCCAATCCCTTGATAGTCTCCGCGACGAGTGGTGCACACCTGGGGCTCACCATTCAAAAGGCATAGAGATAAAACACATCACTCTGCCTGAACTCAAAGTCATAGCGTTCACGGTTACCAGAATTTGCGGCGCGGCCGCTTTACACATTGCTTCCGGATCCCAAATGCGGATGGCAATTGACTGTTACCAAGGCACCATTTTCAACTGGTGTGAAGCTGTGTCGGCTCATATGAAGAGCCAACTGACCAAGGCAAAGAACGGACGACTAAAGACTTTTGGATATGGGCCTCTAGTCGTGAGCTTTGCCTTGGAGAGAGTTTCAATGCTGATCCCTCAGCAACTCACTGTTGATATCTTGGGTCCTCGGGAGCCAAAGCTGATACGATGGGTTGCGGTGATGGCCCGGCATCCTGACGAGGGTGCGACAGTGGTTCGATTCTCAGATAGTTACTTTCACTGGTTAGAGGACCAGGTTTTTTCGATACAGGACTTTCCGTATGCCGGAGTGGATTTTAGAGGTGATCCGGACATGGTTCTTCCACCGGGAGAACAATGGGATGACAGAGGTACTTTTATTTTCACAAGTTTTCTAATTATGTATTTTTTTTATTTTTCATATATATCGTCTCAAAACTAACAGTAAAATTTTCAAAATGCAGATGTTGGTCCACAGCGTCCAGCCAACCTCCGGCCTTTTGATAGACTACATCCAGCTGCACCGGTACCGGCCCCACAGGACGCGGCTGCAGAAGTACTAGCTGAGTTGGAGCATGATCTAGAGCGTCTCACGGCAGATATACCTGAGACTACTATGGACGACATTCCTATCAGGCTTCAGCGCTTCGTAGTCGCGGTCCCTGGACCGTTTAGGAGATTTTTGCGTAAGGTAGCCCGCGCAGTGGTGTCATACAGAGAGCACCACCAGTGATTGACTAGTCACTTTTGTAGTCACATGTGACATTTTGACTTTTTGTACTATCATTTTGCCGATCATAAGGTGTTTTCAACCTATGATCGAAGACGATGTATATATTTTTTGACACACTTCTATCTATATATATCACTATTACCGGCTTATCCTGTTTAACATATGTGATGAAATGTTTTTTAAATTTACTTGCATGATTATCGTAAATGTCTGTCCAACATTCGAGAAGCAATTGCATCTGCTAATGTATTCAAAGACCTTGGAATATGTTGATATTCAATGTAATCAAATTCACGTTCCAAGAGACGCACTCTCAAAAACAACCTTAATAACACAGGATTCTAATGGCATAAACTCTATTAAGCTGTAATACAACAAGTTCAGAATCTAACCTCACTATCAAACGTCGAATTCCAAATGAAATAGATTCGGATAATAATTCAATCACTGCACTGTATTCTGCAATGTTGTTCGTTGTTTGACCGAGGCTTACCCCATGCATAGAAACTAACTCGTCAGAGGGCGAATAGATAACCCAAGCTGCGGAAGAGATATTCCGTGTACTACGACAAGCACCATCAGCAAATCCAATGTATGTTTGGAGAGGCGTCGACATCTGCAATATCAAGAGTAAAACCAAGATAAGCCAGAATAACGACGAAAAACCACACTCTCTAAGCTAAGCACACTGACTAAACTAACACACTCGCTAGCTAGAAAGAAAATCTAACCTATCTAAAAATTTCTCCATACCCATCATTTAAGCATAATACCTCTTTAGGTAAAGTCCATTTCTGGGTTTACCCAAAGAGTCCCCATCAAAGTCAACTAGCTCATAAGCCCCTTTTGCTAGCTTTCGCTTTACAATGTAGGGCCCATGCCACATGGGAACGAATTTTCCAGCACCTAGCTTATCGTTAGCTTGATCATATAATAGTACTAGGTCTCCTTCCGAAAAACTTCGAGGGGTTACATTTCTATCATACTGAGCTTTCATTCGTTTCGCGTGAGTCTCGATTGCCAATGTAGCGTCACGTCGAGTCTCATCTAATTTAGCCAAGTACAATAAACGTTTCTCCTCTTCGGAAGTAGCTGGAAGTAATTCGACAGCCATTTGAAGTGATGGGATTTCGCATTCAATGGGTAACACAGCTTCTAAGCCATAAACTAGCTGGAAAGGAGTGAACCCTGTTGAATTTTTCACTGAGGTTCGGTATGCCCATAGCGCTGAAAATAACATGTTGTGCCAATTCGACCGATGAACACCAATGGTTCGTCGGATCATGATAACTAGAACTTTGTTGATAGACTCAACCAAACCGTTGGCTTGCGGATAATAAGGAGTAGAGCTATCGTGGCGCAAACCAAGCTGGCTTGTAAGCTCAGTCATCATGACGTTTCGAAAATGGCTCCCATGGTCAGTAATGATTGCTTGTGGGACACCAAACCTAGTTATGATATGATTGAATACGAAAACTGCAGCTGTTTTGCCGCTTGCGTCGAATGTAGGCATCGCCTCGGCCCACTTAGTAAAATAATCAACCGCAAGGATGATATACGCATGCCCCCGGCCGAGTGAGGGTTACAAGTAATAAAGTCGATACCCCATTTGGCGAATGGACCAACGGCAATTATAGGGTGGAGAGGAGCAGGTGGAGCGCGCATCTTGCGATCAAACACTTGACAGTTGTGGCACTTCCTGACTGCAATGATACAATCCTTAAACATAGACGGCCAGAAATAGCCAGCGCGCAACACCTTCTGAGCTGTGGCATACCCAGACATATGACCGCCACATGCTCCAGAGTGACAATCATTCAAAACCCTCTCAGCCTCTTCGTGAGTTAAACAACGTCGAAAAACTAAGTCTGCCCCCCGGCGATAAAGTGTATCTCCAATAATTTTGTATGGCTGGGATTGAAACCGAATTTTTCGACGTTCCGCTTTGGAAGCTTCAGGCCGAAAGGTTTGGGTTTGGAGATAGATGATTATATCCCCGTACCACGGATCTAGCGTACTGATAAGAAACAAAGATTCGTCCGCAATGGACTCCTCTGCCACAGTCTCTGTGTCAGCACTCGGGAAATCACACATCAATTCCGCAAAAACTAAGGATTTCTTAGACTTGGACTTCTCGAACTCCAAGTCGAACTCTTGCAGGATGACAATCCATTTAGAGTACTTGCCCCCTAGCAGTTGTTTTGTCAAAATGTAAATCATAGGGTTGCAATCCGAAATAACTGTAGTTTTACGGAGACGAAAACGCTGGACAGCTTGAACGGCTGCCAGGGCCAATTTCTCCACATGCGAATATTTTAGCTCAGTGGGATTCAAGGTCCTACTAAGATAATATATCACATGTTCCGCTCCGAACTCATCTTCTTGAACTAACAACATTCCAATGGTGGAATGCGAAGCTGCGACATATAAGAAGTAGTCCTGGTTGTAGTTGGGAGGATGCAATAACGGTGCATGGGTCAACGCGTGTTTAAGTGCATCAAAAGATTGTTGGGCAATCTCGTCCCAAAAGAATTGTGCGTTCTGTTTCAACAACCGTGTAAAACCTTTAGTGACCTCGGCGTAGTTTGGGATGAATCGGCGTAAAAAGTTCACTTTCCCTTGCAAACTTTGGAGTTGGCGCAAACTCGAAGGAGGAGGCAATTTGATGATAGCCTCGACTTTCGAGGGATCGACGCGAATGCCGGCTTTTGAAACAACAAATCCCAGCAATCGACCTGTTTCTATACAGAAAACACACTTGTGGGGATTCAACCGAATTCGATAATGCCTACACCTCATAAAGATTGCTCGTAGGTGGACAAGGTGATCAGCTCGATGTAAAGAATGAGCAGGCAAATCATCGAGATAGGGTTGCACAATGTGCTTGATGTCATGAAATGCATAAGACATCGCCCGTTGAAAAGTAGCGCCGGCATTCTGAAACCCAAAAGGTAATTTGCAATAAGCAAATGTCCCCCGTGGACAAATGAATGCCGTTTTTGGTTGGTCGGCAGGTAGAATATTGATTTGATTATAGCCCGAGAAACCATCCATGAAGGAAAACATTTCACTTCCGGCACAATCATCAATAATTTGATCGATATAAGGCGTAGGATAGTTGTCTTTTGGACAAGCTCGATTTATATCCCTATAGTCGATACAGATTCTTATTGTTCCTTGTTTCTTATTGACCGGAACAATATTCGATACCCAATCCGTTAACGGGATCGGATAAATGAAACCTGCTTTCAACAGCTTTTCGACTTCTGCTTTAATCGCAGCCGCTTTTCGAGGGTGAATTTGACGCAACCGTTGCCGGACGGGTTTAGCATCCGGGTAGGTCTTTATTTCATGAACAACAATGGCAGGATCAATTCCGGCATTTCCTCGTAAGACCAGGCAAACACGTCGCGGAATTCTTGGAATAGGGCCTTGTAAGTTTGGATTTCTTCTTCAGTACATGCGGCACCTATATGAATGTTTTCCTCGATTCCGGGCTTCACTGAAATATCAATGGGAATAGTACGAGAAATATTCCCTAAATTCAACTCTGAATCAGAATGTTTCGTTGGATCCTGAGCGTCTTTGACATATTCAGCGGTAAAGATAGATGAAAAATCATTTTCAAATGCATCATCCTTAGGTAAAAACGAAGATCTGTGATGGAGATCCTCCCATGGTAGATCGTCTACACTTAGGATTTCGCGAAGTTGTTCGTCAGATGACACGACTTCGGGAAACGTTATCCGTTCTAAGGGTGAGGTGAAAAGTGACTCTTCACTGACCACATTCATTTGGTCGACTTCGGTTGAATGAAAGTCGGTAAAAGACATGAGAGCTTCATAAGCAATTTCATACGGACTCAAAGGCATAGCATTACCGAGTGAGTCTATCTCAGAGTCAGATGGGACGAACCAAGGATCATCATAAATAATGTTTTCTGATGTAATCATATGAATTGTTGCAAACGAAGGATCTGCGCTGAGTGGAGGGAGAGGAAAAGTTCCCAGTAAACCGGAATCCTTAACTAAACCTACACCAACGTCCCTATAAGGGATTGTCGTCTTACCGACATGCTGGATACTCTCTGAAGAGGCTGGGTCGGATGAAAAGTATGTCAGCTGATCAATAGTCACGATCTTACCGTTATGTGGAAACTTAATTACTCTGAAGACCGATGAAACGACCGCTGTCATAGCATATGACCAACTTCGACCCAAAAGAAGGTTGTAGTCTAGAGGGGCATCAACCACTTCCACATCCAGACTAACGGTTTTACCTTCAACCCCTATAGGCAATTCTTGTAGAATACCAAACGGACGGAACCCACGGCCATCAAAGGCCTTAAGGATGGTGGGGGATTGGTTCAACGAAGGAGAACCAAGCGATCTCCAACATTGAATCGACATAATACACGTAGAAGCTCCCTCATCAATCACAGTCCGATGAATAGGCCTGTTTTTGACTATCACTGGAATTTGGAAAGCCATTTGATGGGGGAGACGTGGCGTACTATTTTCTAGATCAAAGATCATTAGGTTCGGGTCCTGAACATCGACAGCTCCGATAGCCGACAAAAGCAATTTCCGTTGTGCTGGGCATGATTGCAGCACTTCGAGTGCCGACATTGCTGAAGGTGAAACAGCTAAGTCCTCAACAATGTTGTAATTCTGGGCTGCTCTCGCATGTGGATTGAAAGCAGACCTTCGAAGTACACCCTTGGCGGGCGGCTTAATCACTAAGTCTGGGTTAGGTTTTTCGATCTGTAGTGGATCGGAACCAGGAGCTGAGGTTGATGGGTTAGAGTGAGAAGATTCTGCTTCCTTACCATCAACAGGAGCCTTACTACCATAATCTTGCGATCGAGTCGCAATCCTCACATGAGACATCATCAAAATGGGTTCTTCACTGGCATTCGAAGAAGAACCTATCATCTTATTCTCCTGCTCTGGAAATGGATTCTTTAACACAGCAGGAGTGGGAGAACCTTTGACTATTTTCACAACCTCGGCCCGATGAGGGCAATCTCTCGTAAAATGATCCTCTTCACAAATAAGACAAGGATATCGAGGTTTGCGTTTTTCGTCATTGGTTTCCGACTTTTCAGTTTTCTCCTTTGGAGCCTTGTCTGCTTTAGCCTTCTTCTTTCCTTTCTTCTTTCCACCGTTTTTTGATTTGGCCGTAGATGACTCTACAGCGTGAATGTCGGCGGTGAGTTCAGGAGAAGACTCTCCTGTCGGAGAATCAGGCAAAGTGATAATTGGAGTAGTTGAAGCCTTGGAAGACTTCTTCTTGCTCTTCGTAGTCACGATACCAATCATACCATCAGCGGCATGAGATCCCGAAGGAGCAGCAGCGATTTGATTCGACTTTGGAAGATCCGAAATCTTCTCGTGTAACGTACCCGACTGAGTGTAAACTAAGTCAAGGTATTGTGCCTGAGCAATGACTTGCTCCTCAGTAACTACTCCGGCCTTAGCTACATCTTCAGTAATCTTCGGTAATAATGATTTAACAAACCATTCAGCTAAGATTTGGTCCGGGATAAAAACTTTCACTAATCTCCTTCGACGTCTCCACTCATGAATGTGGTCAGAAATGTACGTGGACGTCGATTGTTTTAGCGAAGTTAATAACTCTGTGCCGTTATCGTATCTGACCGGCAACTGAAAGTGAGTTAAGAACGAGGTAGCTAACTGGCTAAAGTTGTAAAAAGAGGCCCGTGGTAACTCAATGTACCACTTGGCCGCGAGACCAATGAGTGTACGCTGAAAAAGACGTAAGCGGATGGAATCATCTGAGATAGAATTCGAAGCACACCAGAGGTGGTAAGTCATCACATGATTGGACGGATCCTCTCCAGACTTACCTTCGAACTTGGGTATATCGCTGGGCAACTTATTTGGCATTGGCGGCCAGAACTGAAGATATTGAATTGGATCGTTCGTTAGGCGCGTCAAGTCGGGTAAATCCAAAGTTGCAATAAACGGTAACTGCCGGTTAGGATCTCTAAAACTCTGGGTCACAATACCAGCCCCAGGAGGAGGATATCCAGGATAACTAGGAACAGGAGTCGCATTTGGGATATTATATCCTCCTGGAAAACCAGGATTAACCGGACCGTACTGGGGTTGTTGAGGTTGTTGATAAGTGTACCCAGGATACGGTTGATACTGGTAAACCGGTTGTTGGACAGCTTGCCCATGTTGGTACTGTCCCTGGTACGGAGGTTGAACAAATTGAGGTTGAGTAGTGACAACCGTACTTATACCAGGCTGACCTACAGGCATCTGGACCGTGGTTTGAATCGTAGATCCAGACAACGGTAAAGATGTCTGAGGTGTGGTAACAGGGACAGTAGAAACTGGAGCCGTCGATACTCCAGAAGTAAGTATGGTAGATGTAGCGGTAGTTGCAGCAGCCGTTTGAGATGGAGTACTAGGTGCAATTGACGGCTGAGTAACTACCGAAGCTACAGAAGTTTGAACATTTGGCTGGACAGGTTGCGGTTGCTGGGTTGGACCAAAAACTACGGGTTGTCCAGCTTGAGGAACCATCTGTACACTTGGCTGCAACACCTGTTGACCCTGTGATGGATCCCACACTAACATTCCAGGGTATTGACCCGTAACAGGTTGAGGATACTGAGATCCATAACCAGATTGAGGGTAGGATTGATAATTGTAAGGTGCAGTTCCCATACTTGGAACATATGACTGACCTTGAGGCGGTTGAAAACCTTGAGGTAAATACTAATACTGGGGTTGACCTTGACCTTGAGGTTGGTACCCTTGAGGTTGATAACCTTGGGGTTGATACCCTTGAGGTTGCCATCCTTGGGGTTGCCATCCTTGAGGTTGAGAAACGGGAACTGAACCTGACATCATGTAAATGTCTCCTACACCCAATGGTATATTACCACTGTTTCCAGCAAATAACCCATGATCAACGGGTTGAGGAGATGCCCCCGCAAAGGTACCAGAAAGTGACTGATACCCAGTGGGAACAGAAGGACCGCCGTGTAAAAAAGATTCAGGACTTTGAGTAAACACGGACGACTGACCAGACATATTTACAGGAGTATGAATACCTCCAGGTGGAAAAGGAGTACGAGGTGTAGAAAAACCTACTGAGTTGTCTAAAAAATTGGTTAACGCAAGGTACCAAGAAGTACTTCTAGGAGGACTGTAAAAGATGGATTCACGCTCCCTTAGATCAATAGTAAGTTGACCTTCAAGGTGAGAGACACCTATATCTTCTTCTGGAGCAAGTTCTTCTATAGCAATCAAACCAGAAGGTAGATTTTCGGTGATAATTCTTTCTATTCTCGGTGAATCAGGGACACTAGAAGTTGGAGTAACAGGTTCGGAAATTTCAGGTTCTTCGCCTGTTTCACTGGCAGATGAAAAACTACCAGCAAGCTCGGAAACTGTAACAGTTTCGGGATTGTAACCTGTTTCTAAACTTTGGTAATCTGGATGGACTACCAAGGAAGATTCTCCTTCTTCAGGTGAACCTACTCTACTGTCACTAGGAGGAGTTACAAGGACCTTTAACCCTTCGTACTGACCCGGAATGTCTTCAGGAGATTCACCCCGCGATTTACGGAGTTTTCTTAACAAATCTATTCCGGTAACAATCTCAGGAGACTTGCCCCGAAGTCGACGGGACTGTCTCGGTAATTCCGCCACAATTAAAGATTTTTAACTACAACACACGAAAACAAAGTAAAAATTTCAAATCAAACCACCTAAAGTCTTCTAAAGAAGCAAACAAATTTGAAGCACACGCCTAAAGAATCTAGAGCGTCAAACCAAACACAAACAGTAGTCTTCCGGACCAAAAGCGCTAGTTGGTGATTAGGCCCAACCTCGCAGGATTCAGTACAGAAATGGCGGGTGGAACAGTTACCCCGGCAACCTGCTTAATGAATAGACCGGCACAAGTTCCTCCACTTTAACCGTCTCGAAGTGAAGTGAACCCCCGGAAAATCCAAGTGAGTATAACCGACGTCTGCTCCAGGTACAGTGGGACCTTCCCTCCACCGTCACCTCGGTAGAACCCTAAAGATTATGGTCACTAAAGTTACCAATCACAACAATTACACCTGGGGGAACAGTCTAAACTCCGACAGCACGCAAGGGCAGAGTAACAAGCTCAATCCCCTTACCGGCTCCTTGACAATAATCCAAGGTTTACCGATAAGTGACCCCTGGCTCCTCGACAATGGTTAATCCGAGGTTTACCGTTTGTAATACGTACTGTCTGGCGTCGTTCCCAACGAGGGGGGAATGATCCCCTCACTGGTTCGGACACGAGCTCGTGCTTCTCCTTTAAGAGGAGCTTTCCCAGAGTGCAACTGAAACAATTGGATTTAATCTACTCAAGATAAACTATCTGTTTGGTTTTGTAGTCTTGGAGAGTTAAGTACTTACCTACTCCAAGACCCTAGCCTAAGCTATGTTGGTGTTTCAGAGCCCTAGAAAAACAAAAATTACTAGATTGATTTTAATTTAAGCGTTACTTTTAAGGTTGTTTCTTAAGTCAAAAGGTGATGGAAGTGAAACCAGTGGTGTGTTGACTCGACTCGAAACCACTACAAAATGCACCTAGGATGATTTACCCACTACTTTACTTTTTCGATGAATTGCTTAACTAAAAAGTTGAGAGAATGCAATCTTTATAAAAGCAACTTCTTAATTAAAGACAATCAAAGAAACAAATCGTTTGTCTTTTCCAAGCATAAAAACATGACTGCTCTTTACATGCACGAAAAAACTCTTTTTCTCTTTCAAAAACAAAAAGCTACTTGGAACAAGACTTTTAAAGAAGATGTTTTTGTATTTTTCTTTTAATAAAGCAAATAAATCTAATATAACCAAAAATCAATCTTAACAACTATTAAAATCTACGAAAATTCACTCATAAGCAAACTAAAAGGTAAATTTACTCTAAGCAATCTTAACGAGGTCAAAACCAACAATGATTATTCTAAGGTGTTTTACTTGATCACAATCAAATCAAGGACTAGCTTATTGCAGAACCAAAAACTAGCCAAAACAAAACTCTAATCTTTTTGTTCTTTTGTAAAATGGAAATCAACACTTTATAAACAAGTAATTCAAAATTTGACCCAAAACAACTTAAATGGCAAGCTGCTCACACAAGGAGACTTTACGACAGGTCCGACTTCTAAGAAGGCTGACTAACCAGAGAGATCTAAGGCTGGACAACTTTCTACCGTCAAAGTCACTACAGGACCTATCCAAAAATCAAACCCTAGGCCTAAACTTCGTTGAAATCCACTAAAACACTCAAAGCTCACAAAACAAGTTCAGGTGAAAATTTTTGACAGGGTACTAAAGGATCTGGGCAGAAAACACTAAGAAAAATCAAAATCTAAAAGCAATTAAAGCAAAAAATGGAATTTTCCTAAATTTTACAGGAAGACGCAGGCAACCCGTTATAACAGGCGCGGGCCCGCTCTGTGCAAACGGCAACAGCGCGTCCAAAGACGCACTGTGCAGTACTCAGAGGGTGCGTCCTTCTGGAAAAGTTAAGAAAAACCAAATCTAACTAAATCTAAAGCTAAGCCACCCAAATACTAATTCTCACAGTCAAAAACCAGAAAATAAAAATGATTTTCTCAGAGCAAAGTTCACACAAAGGAAAAGACTTTCTCATTAATGGATTCCCCAGCGGAGTCGCCAATTTGTCGTGGCGGAAAAAGTCGTTTGTGCGGACACAACTGACCTCCCTAGGAGTCTAAACTCTCTAGCGACAAACAAGACAAAATGGAGTGATCTTTCTCTAAATATACCTTTTAAAACATGAAAACTACAAGTGTTTAGGCTTACCTTATTCCAAAACGTTGTTGTTGTAGTCCGTCCTTGCCGATCCGGATGAGCTCCTCCTTCACATCAATTCCTGCAACCACAAACAATCAAACAATTACCAAGCACTTGCATTTCATATAATAAAACATATATTCAACATGCAGACCAAGGAACACATGAAATAACTCATTAACACAAGCTATTGAGAAAAATAAACCAGTTTGTATTAATAACGAAACAAAGAAACTCTTACAACCTGGCCTTGGTGTTGTGCAAGTTCCTCCCAGGGTCCATCAAGGGTTTTCCTCTACTTTGACAAAGCTCACCCACTTCCAAGTAGAATCAAGCAAAGACAATCTCTCCTCACAAGGTTCTAAATGGGAGTCCTAATTCCTGCAGCATTTACCCAAAGAAAATGTATAGCTTCAACCTCCCCTCCCTCTGGCTCAATGCCTTTATTTATAGTGCTGTAAAGAGGTTATTCAGGTCCACCATCAATGGGATAATCCCCCTCTTTGGGTGGGATAGCTCCCTTATTGATGGGATAAGTTCCTCCTTAATAGGGATACATGAACCAACTGGAGGCGCATCCATTTCATCAAACCGACCTCTAGAAAGTTCTAGAAGTAACCACAAGTAACTTTTTTAAGATGAAACTTGTGCATTTTGCCTTTTACAGAAGGACGCACCTGTCCCTTAACATACAGAGCGTCCAAGGACGCAGCTTTTGTGAACATTGTGAGCGTCCCCGCAGGTAAGGCTAGAGAGAACCTGCGACCCCAGAGATAAACACATTTTTTACAAGACTTTCTCTCTTTTTTGAGTTTGAGATGGATAGCAGAGGCATAAGACTTGCCTAAGAGGGTAGCATGACTGTTGATTGAGCCATACTAACTGTAAGTAGTCATGGAGACATTTTTTAGTGTAACAGGAATGTAAAAGTTTAATTGTACCTTAACGGGAGTGGTGCCTCTAGAGTGGCTACTGGATGAAGATGCATCACCTATGGGTAGCCACCGAAGGATCTGGGAAAAGTTGTCCATCATCGCGTTCCTTTGTCACTCGAGGGCTTCTTCGAGCAATATTTTGAAAGGATCTCTTGCTCCCTCATATTTCTTTTCTTCTTCCATGGGAGGTCGTCGAGGTTTGTGAGGTTGGTCTTTCAAAGTTTCAACTAGTTCGAGCCCTAACTCCTCACACCCTAACCTTGTTGGGGACATGCAAAGAAAAACAGAGAAAGAGAAAATTGCTCTAATACCACTAATCTGACTTATGAAGGAACACAATAGAACACATATATAAACACAAAAACTGAGATGCAACAGAAATAAAACTTCATTTCATTAACATCAGAGAACCAAAATATGCTTACATACAGAATGGAAATAAACTAGCTCGGGTGATGATAGCTTATCCCTAAGAAGCGATGTGGTGGTCACATACCTCTTAATTGCATTAAAATGAGGCTCAAGGGACTTTTTATTATTGAACAACAAAGTGAAATCCTAAACAACCAAAAACCTAACCCTAGGATATGGAACACCAAGAGTTTGTAGGCCACATTGGGGTTAGTTGGGCAACCAACTTCCTAGAGTCACAACTTGGCCATATGATTCTTGTTTGGTGTGTACGATACCTCATTAGAAAGGTTTCTTTGAGTACTACAAGATTTACAGCCTGCCCAACTATGGCGAACCTCAAAAAATATTGTTTATGGGGTGAAAATAACTCTGGAATTTTAGGACCTGAAAATTGATAAAACCGAATGGGGCTCTAGGTGGAATAGGTGGGTGGCCACCAATATCCACCTGGATCAATTGCGCAATCAATTGGAGAAAATTTCCTTAAAAATAAGGGCCTAATTCCTAAGGATTTGCACATGAAAATAAGGGCTCAAGTAGAGGCAACATTTGACTAAGTCTAGGTCATAGCTTCTCATCAAGTAGAGAGATAGGTTATTCACTTGCAGGTTGTGCTCAAAGCGAGAAAGAAATTGTAATACGTTCTCTATTCATCAAATTAATGCAAGTAAGCTTAAGGGTTTTTTACTATTTGGTTTCCCCTAGAAAAGCATGTGTTCTTGTTTATGTGATTGATGCATATTTGCAATTGTTGTTCTAAATTGTGAATTAATTTCTACGAAGCAGTAGAGTAGACTTGTCTCTCTTGAGTTAGATTAAATTTATTGAGAAATTTCAATTCTATCACCATATTTCTATATACTCCAGGGTGACATGACTCATTATCTATTTTTTTAGAGCTTGGTTCATGCTAGGATTAGTCATGGGTCATCCTTTTACTATGTATGAGGGATGGCAAACTCCCTTTTCTGTGGTGGTTTGCGGCTGCCTCTTGGGGGTGGACAAATAAGGTTAAGTCATATCGATATTCATTGGGGGAAAATTAGTCACCAATTGCCACAAGGAAACAACACCATCCAATGCAGGGTACACAATCCAAATTATTCTAACAGGTAGCAAAACTTAAAAGATACTGAAAACTCTTTTTCATCTAGTCCCAAATATTGATTTTCTTGCGATCATGCCAATGGAAAGGGGCAGTTCGAGAAGGGGTTTTCATATTATGAAGCTCATGCCTCATGCATCTAGAAGATGGAAATAGGATCTGCAACATGATATTGAGAGCAATTTCCTCTGTAGGTATATGAAGAACTAACTTATCAGTGAGAAAGGGTTGTATCTACTCAGTGAGCTACCCTCTATAACGTAGTAGTGAGGGAAAAATGGGAAGCTTGGATCCCATACATAGGTCAAACCTAGAGTAGAATAAGTCAATACATGTAGACTATTGACTTATATGGGAATATGAAATTCATTTTGGGCAAAGCACTAATGGATAGCCAGCAAGTGAGGAGAAAAATACAACAAAACCTAGACCATAGGCATGGCCATCTTAAGTACTATGATTATTGTCTGGAACTGATGGATTGCCAATTGGCCAGAATCAAGTAACACCTTGGAATTTCTTCGGTATTGCCTCATCCCCCAACTAACCTAGCAATTCCAATCCCAATAATAGGATCAAACTCTTATCCCCTCCCTTGATTGGATGAAGACACATGTTATTGATCTTTTTTCTGCAAATGTTTCTATTTGTAGTTGGAGAAACTAGTAGCATTATAAAGGCATGTTTCAATTTTATTATGCTATATTTCGTAAGTCTCTTATGACCTTCTGTAGAATCCATTTTTGGCTATGGTCTAGCCTCCCTACTGAGAGACCTAAATGGAATACGTAACTTTCAGATGTAATCCCATGTTTTTGAGACAATATAATTTCACTTTATGATAAAAAGTAAACCTATTAAAGGTGGATCTAGTGGTAGGATTATTTCTCTTAATGTCACCCATCGCAATTTAAGCCCATTAGGTAACCTTCTATGTGATTATGGGCTTTGAGTGTAAAATTTTGGGTTATAGTGGTAACCTAGAGGATTGACCCTATGTCTTGTAAGTGAGATTCTACCCATTACCAATTCCCCCATATATATATATATATATATATATATATATAGAGAGAGAGAGAGAGAGAGAGAGAGAGAGAGAGAGAGAGAGAGAGAACAACACACTATAAAAGCTATCTTGCATACTATTTATAATTATTATTCATAAGATCCCAATATATGATGTTAAGGGATGTGTCTCATCAAGAAGATGGTGAAGATGTTGTCACCTCATTCAATGAATGAGATCGACATGGCTACCAAACTCACCATAATGTAGCAATGTGTAGTGGAATTACCTTGGAAATTAATGATTTTAGGAGGTGGTTCTTATGTTTCAGATGGGCCATATCCTCAGTATGATCTCCATACATCATAACTGGTGTCCGATCAAGAGCTAGGTTATAATCATAATATTTTCAAGATATTTTCATTCAATTTCATTCATTGTAATTCTCCTTGCTCACTCCTGGTTATTAAGTGGGACTCTCTTCGATCAATCTTTTGTGGTCCTCCCCTTTCTGTGTTTATGGCTTCATAAGCTTTTCCTAGTTTCTCTAGCAATTCCATAGGGGATTTTTGAGGTCTAAAATGGGCCTCCTAAGGAAATTAGAAAATAATAGTGGAAAGAATAAAATAAGATTAGATGGCATCATCAATTTTTAGAGGGAAAAAAGAAAAAACTAATTTCCAACTCGTATTTTAAGGTTATCTCCCTATGGGTTTACTCAAATTTCAAGTGGAAACACTCGTTGGATGCATAATTTGATTCCTCATCCAAGGAGTACCCATGTTACATACTTTTGATGGATCCGGCTACACGAAAATTGAGAAATACATGAAAAACGTGATTGCAATCACTTTTTTTCATGTATTTCTCACATTTTGTGTAGAAGGGTCCATCAAAAGTATGCAAGTACTCTTTGGATGAGGAATTAAATTTTACATCCGAAGAGTACTACCGCTCAAAATTTTAGTAAAACCTTATGGAGATAAGTTGAAAATACGAGTTGAAAAAGTAGTTTTATTATTTTATTATTTTTTAATCTTTTTACTTTTTTACTCCAAAAATGGTGAATCATCCCCCATGGTTGACATCATCATCTTGAATCTTATTGGTTCTTATAAAGTTTATTTTGGTTGTACATTTTTCTTAGGAGGCCCATTTTAGACCTCAAAAGTCCCCTAATGCTAGTGAATGTGTTCCGATTGCATGTGAATTTTAGCTCCATATCGATTTTAGTGGGATATGGATCTCTCCCTTAAGGCAGTCCTATTCAAGTTTCCTCTAGCTACATAGATGGTGAGACAATGTGATGAAAGGTTACCCCCGCTTTCACCCACATTATGCATATAAATGCATAAGCACGTTAGTCCCAGGTATTTAACTCTTAAAGGAGTCAAATCTTCACCCATCAATGGTTAAGTTCCTATTAATTAACCCTCAAGCCTTCAATTATGACTTTATTAAAGCCTTCATCAAATCCCTCCTATCGAGACTTTAAAACCCTCATAACCTTCATTTAAACCTTCATCCTCCCTTAAGCCTGCATATATATAACTTTCCCCTCTTAACATTGGTTACATATATTTAACACATGAAACCCTTATATCCTTTGTTAATGTGGGACTTACATATAAGTTAATGCTTAAAACCTTCCATCGGCACTATATTCCTTTATAACCCTTTTACAAAGGAAATACCATAAAACATTCATAAACTTACTTTTTCCACCTTGGTACAACCTTCGCACATATACCGAGGTTTAGCTTTTTGCTGATCGCAATCGGATCTCCTCCACAGGTTTCGTTAACAAAATCGCTATCGCATCTGATATGCGATAACACGATATCGGATTTCAAACTTTATTAACTGTGCCATATAACTCTGTCAGCTCTGCTCATTGGCCTTCGCATTATCGCATGTCGCTTTCCATTCACTGATCCCCAATCTAATTACGACCATCGATCTAGACTCGATCCGACGGCAGGGCTTCCACCTGATCAATAGAATGGAACGATGGCTTTCCGCCATAGATCTTCCTCCTACAAGATCTAACGCTTTACATTAGTTTCGAGTTAACAACACGCATGGGGGTTAACTGCCCGATAAAGCGGTTTCCCCTCACTCCTCCATTGCTACATGCCACGTTATGAATGGAATCGGAGGACTAACCTTTGATACCATTTACCACTTCTTTGCCACCCAAAATACCACTTAAGGTTATAAACCCGCCTTTTCACTAGTTATCTTCCGCGCTCTCCTCTTATGTGATGACCATTGATCTATATAATCAATGGCTCTCATCCTTTTGTCGCCTACGTCGTTGATCTATAAGGTCCAAGGATACTTAAACTTCGACGACTCGCTTCCTCCTTTGTCCTTTCCTTCATGCCTTTCGCTGTTTCTTCGGCATTTCTTTATGGTTTTGGGTTATTTCTTCAGGGTTTTGGCTTATGTTCTTTTGCTACTCAATTCACTCCTGGGCTTGAGTCCTCTACGAATTCTTCACATCGTAGCCTCTACAGAGCTTACTTTGTTCCTTCAACTAGATTTGATAATCCATTATGATTCCTCTGAATCATTCTCCTCTCTATGTGTTCTTATGAACTCTGCCTGTAACCACTGTTACAAAACCTACGACTTCATATATCATTCATTCATTAAACACTCATTTTACATACTAACATAGTTATGGAATCATTCATTGTATATATAAATATGAACAAATGATACATATCGAGACTCTCTATCTCTCAGGCCTGATCTTCAGTATCAGTGGCCTCTCCCTTTCACTATTCCCGTAGGCTTACATTTATAACAGAAAGGCTCTTTTGAACTAATTATGGTTCCCCTCCTAAATCTACTGAACTAACTCCTAAATCCTCTATGTCCACTTCTAACTTCATTTAATTCCTAAGAACTCTCTCTAGTTCCTCGAATCATGAAACTACCTAGAGAGTTATAATTGACTTCCAACTCTCTCATAATTATTAACTACTCATGGTCTCCTTTATTCGAGAGCATTTACAAACAACCTCACACATCTAATTAATTCATTTTTTAATCGCTTAAAAGCCTAAATATTACATTAATTTGAGGCTTAGGAACCTAATTTCCTAAAAATACATGACCCCCCTATGTCTACTAAAATACACTGATTTTCCTTAGGTTGAAAGCTCCTGCATCAGACTCCCAAAGTAGAAAATATTCCTGATCTCCTGATCATGTGTCTTCTAAACTTTGTCTTCCTGGATCCCATACTTTGTTTTGTAACTGCCCAAATGTCTTGTTCTTTTGTTGTTGTTGCACTTCTGCTGTATTTTTCTCCATCTTCTTCTCCTTGTCAATCAGGTTCATACTCTGATTGATAATCGTTCCTATTGTCATCAAATTTCTCCCTATGGCCTGTTTCATCATCAACTACCACAATTCTTGAATTTTTTTGTCTAGCACATCTTTGGACTAGTCCATACTCTGCCTCTTACTTCTTCCTCTTTCTCTTTGCTTCAGGTTGTTGTTGTTGTCCACTAACTCTTCAAACTGTTGTTGGTTACTTTTACTTTGTAGTTGTTGGTTTACTTTTTCTTCTACTTTTGCTTTGTCTCCTATGCTTACTACCTCCCTTTCATCCTTACCCTCTTTCATAATTATTTCTGTCTGCACTAAATCATGACTTTCCAACATTCTCTCCAGCAATTGAACATCTCTGTTCCATGGGTTGAATTCTTCCACCAACATCATTTTCTTTATATTGTCATCTGTAACTCCTTGTGCTTCCCATACAGCTTTTATCACGAACCAAAACTGGTCCAGATCTTCATTTCTTACTCCCTTGAACACAGACAACTTTATTGCACTTTCCATATTACTTCGCGGTGGTGACGGAGGTGGTACAGGGGAAAATAGGGGTGAAGGCGGTGAAACTGGTGATGGTGTGGATGGGGGTGGTATGCGCGAAATCCTCTGCCTTATCAAATTGATCGCACTGCTTGCTGAGACCTTCACCCATCTTATTCTTCCATTTTTATTTGGCTGCTCATCTGTGCCAAATTTCCTCCAGCACCTGCAACTAAACCTACATTCACAAAACATTTGTTAAATAAAAAACATAAGGCTTCTGTGCCTTATCTTCCTTTGGCAACAATTCAGTTTGCTGCTCTGTTTCTTTCTCCTCTGTCAGCACATCAGTATGTTGTTTTGAATTCTCAAAAGAATTCATGAGACTGTCAACTAGTCTCTCCTCCACATCATCTGCTCTAATGATGTCTTCCTGCTCTTGTCCACTGTAGTGAACTCCTTCTTCTGTAATCACACTATCATACTCTGAATTTCCCAACAAATATTCCAGCAATGCAATTTCTCTGTGACACTTCGCAAGTACTTCATCATCACTTATGATTCCTGCATTAATTCGAAAATCACAAGGTTCAACAGTCTCAACTGTTGCTTCACATATCAGCTCTTCAGACTGAATTTCATCTCCTTCTTTCACAAGAAATTGTTCCTGTGTTGTCACAGTTTCAAATATCAATGCATTATCAAATTCTTTCTGCTGCAATAAATCACTGCTTCTCTCATTTAAGAGACATTCTCCATCCTTCTTTACTTCAGAGTTTTTATCTTCTGAAAGATACTTCTCCATAATTCTGACAGCTTCAAAAGATTGCTCATCCTCTGCAAAACACTCCTTTGTTAGTGTTCCTTCTCCCAAGGTTAAATCCTTTGCATAGGTTTCTTCCTTCTTAACATATTTCAGTAGATGTCCTTCTTTCTTACTAACTGTCTCAACAGTTTCCATGGCTATTTCCACTGTGCCTATCATCATAGTGAACTAATGATCCTTTATTATGTTTTCAGCTAACAAAGTCTCCTCTTCAAGTTTACCTTTATTCTCTTGTTTTTTACCTTCTCCAAGATCTATCCTTGTCTCACCATCTGCATTAATATTCTCCTTCATTTGTTCTGCATCCACAGACAAACTATCAGTCTTAAAAACATAAGACCTTGTGGTCCCACTTGATGTTTCAGCCATCATATCTCCTTGTTGTTCTAAATCCTTCAAATGATTCAGAAATTCTTCGATGGTATCCTCTTCAATCTCCTCAAGCCCTTCACTTGGTTGCTCGATATCTTTCCCTAACTATATATGAGACCTATTTATCTCATCTTCTTCCAGAATAGAATTTAGATTCTACTTGTCTTCTTCCTCCTTTATGACAATATCAGCAAATTGTCCTTCTTTACATGTTTCACCTGCAAACATACACAAATTGTCAGATTTAAAACCATGTGACCCTTTGGCCTCACTTGAAATTTCAGTCTTCAAGTCTTCATCTTCACTTTCTCCTAGAATTTCTACCTATTCTGGTTCATAAATGGACTCTTCCATTTCCATTTCCAACTCAGCTTCTTGAGTTTTTCCATTAGCCACCTCACTTGCCTCTATTGTAGCCTTCTCTGCAACTTATGCCACTTCACTAGCTTCTTCTTCAAGACCCAACCTAGTCTCTGGCTTTCCTGTAGCATCCTCCTTAATGCATAGAGTTGTTCTTTTAACTCTGCAATCTCTTTGTCAATTTCCTCTTGACTCATCTTCTTGCCATTTTCCTTGGCATTCTCTTTCTTCATCTTTCTTCTATTGTGGTCTTCCTTAGAACCTCTACTATGACTATTAGTATCCATCTTCTTCTTCTCTATCTTCATGAGCTCCTCACTCACTTACTATGAGCTGCATTAAACCTCTGCAACAACAAGTCCTCCTTGTTGCAACTTACCTTACCAAGCTTTCCTCTGTACTTGGTCTTTTGGCAAGCCCTTGGTTCTCTATCTTTGGAACCTCCTTTGAGCACTTCTCTCTGCTCCTTCTAGGCTTCAACTCATATGCACTTCTCAAGAACGCAACTATCCTCTTGTATTTCAATCACCATGAAATACTTGGTTCTGACCACCTCTTCTTTCACTTAGAAAGTCTTACCAGATTCCTTCATTACTTTGCAATTCTACCCACATCCTCTATGGAATCGCCTTTGTGATCTGTAACAATCCCTCTACAGTAACAAGTCTCCTTCTTGCTACATATGCCTCACTAAGCTTCTCTCCTTTGAGCTCAGTCTTTTAACATCTCTTTGTTCTTTCCTTTGGAACCAATTAAGCACTCCTTGCTCTAGATTGCTGCAACCTTCACACCTTCTTATGTTGTCACCTACATATCAATGTTACTCAAGCCAAAGATCATTCCCAAGCTTTCAAAAGCTTGCTTCTCAGTTTCCTTTTGAGAATACTCTTATCCTCTTTGTCCAACCTTCAATTGGATTCTTCATGTTCACATTTGAGTAAATCTCCACTTTCCTCAAGGAACAACATCACGGTGTTTTCCTTATGTTGCTACCTGTGCATTAGTATAAAAACACACTTTCTCAAATCAAAACAGAACATATCACCTCACCTTCAAGATCTCAGCATGATCTTGTTTCACCATTCCACCTGTACTTTGAATGGATTTTCCTTTATTTCTTGCATTTGCAAGTTTTGCTACACATCACCTCTGTGTGCTTATTGTCTGTCATATTAGAATCTGATCCGTCCTGGCTTGCATAAACATCTTAACACATAACTCTGTTCTCAATTCTTTCAAAGAAATATTCACACAGAATTCCTTTTTTCTGTTTTAACATCAATTGTTTCAATTACAATTGAGCTCTGATATCATTGATGATGCAGGGTTACCCCCGCTTTCACCCACAGTATGCATATAAATGCATAAGCACGTTAGTCCCAGATATTTAACTCTCAAAGGAGTCAAATCTTCACCCATCAATGGTTAAGGTCCTATTAATTAACCCTTAAGCCTTCAATTATGACTTTATTAAAGCCTTCATCAAATCCCTCCTATCGGGACTTTAAAACCCTCATAACCTTCATTTAAACCTTCGTCCTCCCTTAAGCCCGCATATATATATATATAACTTTCCCCTCTTAACATTTTACATATATTTAATGCATGAAACACTTATATCCTTTGTTAATGTGGGACTTACATATAAGTTAATGCTTAAAACCTTCCATCAGTGTTATATTCCTTTATAACCCTTTTGCAAAGGAAATACCATAAAACATTCATAAACTTACCTTTTCCACCTTGGTACGGCCTATGCACATATACCGAGGTTTACCTTTTCACTGATCACAATCGAGTCTCCTCCGCGGGTTTCGTTAAAAAAATCGCTATCGCATCCGATATGTGATAACACGATATCGGATTTCAAACTTTATTAACTGCGCCATATAAGTCCGTCGGGTCCGCTTATCATCCTTCGCATTATCGCATGTCACTTTCCATTCACTGATCCCCGATCTAATTATGACCGTCGATCTAGACTTGATCCAACGGCAGGGCTTCGACCCAATAAATAGAATGGAATGATGGCTTTCCACCGTAGATCTTCCTCATACAAGATCCAACGCTTTACATTAGTGTCGGGTTGAGAACACGCACGGGGGTTAACCGCCCGATAAAGTGGTTTCCCCTCACTCCTCTACTGTTATGTGTCACGTTATGAATGGAATCGGAGGACTAACCTTTGATACCATTTACCACTTCTTTGCCACCCGAAATACCACTTAAGGTTATAAACCCGCCTTTTCACCAGTTATCTTCTGCGTTGTCCTCTTATGCGACGACCGTTGATCTATACAATCGATGGCTCTCATCCTTTTGTCACCTGCACCGTTGATCTATAAGATCCAACGGTACTTAAACTTCGACGACTCACTTCCTCCTTCGTCCTTTCCTTCATGCCTTTCGCTGTTTCTTCGGCATTTCTTTATGGTTTTGGGTTATTTCTTCAGGGTTTTGACTTATGTTCTTCCGCTACTCAATTCACTCCTGGGCCTGAGTCCTCTACGAATTATTCACATCGCAGCCTCTACAGAGCTTACTTTGTTCCTTCAACTGGATTTGATAATCCATTATGATTCCTCTGAATCATTCTCCTCTCTGCGTGTTCTTCTGAACTCTGCCTGCAACCACTATTACAGAACCTACGAATTCATATATGATTCATTCATTAAACACTCATTTTACATACTAACACAGTTATGGAATCATCCATTGTATATATAAATATGAATGATACATATCGAGACTCTCTGTCTCTCAGGCCTGATCTTCAGTATCAGTGGCCTCTCCCTTTCACTCTTCCCATAGGCTTACATTTATACCAGAAAGGCTCTTTTGAACTAATTCTGGTTCCACTCCTAAATCTACTGAACTGACTCCTAAATCCTCTATGTCCACTTCTAACTTCATTTAATTCCTAAGACCTCTCTCTAGTTCCTCGAATCATGAAACTACCTAGAGAGTTATAATTGACTTCTAACTCGCTCATCATTATTAACTACTCATGTTCTCCTTTATTCGAGAGCATTTACAAACAACCTCACACATCTAATTAATTCCTATTCTAATCACTTAAAAGCCTAAATATTACATTAATTTGAGGCTTAGGAACCTAACTTCCTAAAAATACATGACCTCCCTATGTCTACTAAAATACACTGATTTTCCTTGGGTTGAATGCTCCTGCATCACAATGAGTTCATTATTTGAGGGGGGTTAGAGGTTGAGGTTCACATGGGGGTTCTCATGCATGGATGAGAGTGGAGGCTTTAGCTAGACTATTCCAAGAGTAGCTCCTACAATAAATCAAGGACAAAGTGAAGCAATTAGAGGAGGACATGGTGGGGAATGACAATATTTGTGATACCCAAAGGTGGTGGCTACTATGGAAGAATGGGCGCTAGACATGGGTAACACCTATTCCTTAAAGGACAATTACCTTCACACAAATTATCTTTATTGGTGCATTAAATCACTTCTAGGTCGAGTTCTACTAGATAGGAAAGATGCCAAGGATGAAATATTCTTGGTACTTGATGATACAGTGTTGAAGATGAAACAAATGAATGGTAGGTTAAATAATATTGAAGCCAATGTGGCTCCAAGTGTCAATTTGAGTTGCCATATTTCAGTGGATCTTGTCCTTATTGAGGTGGACGTCACCATCTTTTCTTAGCTTATTTCATGTTGATTTGCTATCAATTTATTTGGCTTTTAATATCTACCTGACCTGTTAAGGCTATATTTTCATATATAGTTAGTTTTATATAATAGCTTGGCACAATGAGCATACATTGTTTTATCTTGCCAATCCTTTAAATATTATGGTTAATATTGTCAATTTATTGGACACTACCATTTTTTTTTACGGATTGTCTTTTGCTTTGTCACTGATCGTTTCTCAAGGGGTAGCCCACCGACTAGTAGAGACCATAGATATATGTAGATTTCTACTAATAATCAAAAGTTTAGCCCCATACATATCATACTTAGACATGCAAGGCTTAATCTTTGAGACAAGCATATGACTACCCGCCGGATAAACCAGGTAACCATATACATATAGGTGCAATCTAACTTATAGACTAAATGACCTTTTTTCACTGAAATATCACAGTACAATTTCAAGGAAAATTATGACTTTTTGTTATTTGAAATACATTTTTTAATACATAAATGGATTCAATGCCCTGAAAAACCCATGGGGCACTAGAATTCTACATATTAAATAACTTAAACTCAAGTTTGAAAATCTTTGCCAGATTTTGGTTAAAATTATCGAGAAAAAATGTCCTGAAAAAAATCATTTCTTCTATTAGTTCAACTAATATAATATATATATATATATATATATATATATATATATATATATATATAATTGTATTTTTTTCCATTTTCTTTTTATTAAAATATTAATTTTTTATAATCTTTAAATTTTCATTATTGTAATTTATCTTATTAAAAATTAAATAATTAAATTATTATGTTATATATCATTTATATTATTTTTATAAAAATATTATTGTTTATATGCTTTAAACGATAAATTATGAATTTTTATGTAGAATTATAAATATTAATTAAGTGGATAGGGTTTTTGGTCATGTGTTATTTAATAACCCATAGCATTGTAACATAGTCTATTTATAGGTTAAAAATATGTATGATAAAGTGAGAGTGAATCTAGATGGTTAAGAATCTAGATACATTTTTTTAAAATGTATATATATTTAATTTATATATTAATTCTTTATATAATTAAGAATAATAATAATGATTTAAAATAAAGTTATAATTTAATTAATTTTTATGATTTTTATGATTTTTTTAATCTTGTTAATATGAGATGTATAATGAATTAATTGTTTTTATATTTATCATAGATTGATGTCAATATGTTTTGATGTTTATCATGAATTGATGTCTATCTCCACTTACCAAACATGTAATTTGAGCATTAGCCATAGGGCAACGAGTCGCAGGTATAATGAAAGTGGACATAGCACGCCCTAGAAGAGCTATAATGTTGATATACATGTTATTTTTTGGAACAAGGCTTCCATAATTCTAATATAATGATCAATAATTAATAAATGGATAATAAAGATTTAATGTCTAAAGAATATTCAAATAATATTTTTAGTAGTCATCAGAATAGAGGGTTGAGGGTTAAGATTTATCTCAAATAGAGTTATCCCTTTTTTTCTATTCAATTTATTTAATAAAAAGTGATAAAAATAAATTAAAAATAAAAATAAAAATAAAAAAAATCGACAATAAAATGAATTATGGTTGTTGGGATATGTGGTATTGATAAGTCATGGTATTGTAACAAATCTTATTTACAAATTAAGAATATTTATTGTAAATATTAGGTGAATCTCCATGATTAAGAATCTTGTTACATATTTTATATGCTTGTGAATAATAATAATAATAACTTTCTTCTTAATGATAAAACTAAATAATAATAATAATAAAATTTAAAATTTAATTAATTTTTATGATTTCTTTTTGCTAATATATATATATATATATATATATATATATATATATAACACTCGTGTGACACGAGGTCGATCTCCGAAGGCTGCCACTATAACCTCGAGTGCAAGTGCACCACCCCAAGCATGCCACTATAACCTCAAGTGCAACTACATCACCCCAAGCATGGCACATGGGTAAGACTATAACACTCGTGTGACACGAGGTCGATCTCCGAAGGCTGCCACTATAACCTCGAGTGCAAGTGCACCACCCCAAGCATGCCACTATAACCTCAAGTGCAACTACATCACCCCAAGCATGGTGCATGGGTAAGACTGAAGATTAAACCTGCACACTACCACTATAACCTCAAGTGCAAATGCACCACCCCAAGCATGCCACTATAACCTCAAGTGCAACTACACCACCCCAAGCATGGCGCATGGGTAAGAAGAAGATTAAACTTGCACAACAACACAAAAGCCTTAACAATGCATTAGCTAGCCAACAAACTACACCCTTATAGATTAATGTAAAATATATTATAAAATAAGAGTTTTAATATATATTAGTGTTACCAACAATAATATTCATTTAATTCATATAACTATATTAATATTATATATTTTCTTACCATATAATAAAAATAATACAAAACAATTTCATCTTTTGGAACATTACAATCTAAGATATTATATAATACAAAACAATTTCATCTTTTGGAACATTACAATCTAAGATATTATTGAATTTAGGCTTTTGTGATCCATATCAAATTTATTAAGATGATTTTCGGTCATTGAAATTGAAATAAGGTCGAGCAATCTCAATAGAGATGATGCCTAGAAGATTAGCAGTTGTTGAATCCCTGACCTTTGCCCCTAGCTTCCCTACCCTTTCCCCCTTTTCTGGTTCCGTTTTAAGTCTTTTTTCTATCTGTTTTTTCTCCCTCTCCTTGATTGTTTAATTCCCCCTTATCCACCTGTCTAGTGTTTTGGTTTTTTCCTTAGCTTCCTTTAACTTTTTATTTAATTAATATTATTATATATTATTCATATTAGTTCACTTAGATTTCAATTTCATTGATAATAAAATGTTTATAAAGCTTCCCTCTTTTTATTTTATTAGGTTAAATTTTCTTGGTGTTTGTTCGAAAATAGTTTTACTTTGACTTAGTTTTTTTATTTATTTATTAAATAATTAGTGGGTTAATTAATAAACCTTGGTGATTATTCCCTATTTATCCCATGATACCTTTGGTAAATGAACTTAAATAAATTTAATATAAATAATTATAAACAATTTATCCCAAAAATATTCATAGTACTAACCCTTAATTTATTACCTATTGAGTTACTTATACCGTGTAAATAAATAAACTTAGTATCATATTAACTAATTAACTAACTAATTATTAATAGTTCTATAGTAATTCATGTAATTTAAAGTATTTTTATGTTTTAGGTTTTAGTTCATTAAAACAAATTAGTTATATATAACTAAATATTAAATAAATAATCTTAGAATTATGTTAACTAATTAACTAACTAGTTTTATAATAGTCCTATAATAATACATATCTTTGGACAATTTATTTAGTTTTAAAGTATTAAAAAAGCATTAAATAAAAAAAAAATTAGTTTAATTATGTTAAAATAATAATAATAAACTTATTTAACAAACTAACTATTTAATTAATTAATTAAATTAATTTTATTCCTTATTCTTTTTAAACAAATTAATTATATATAACTAAATATTAAATAAATAATTTTAGAATTATGTTAACCAATTAACTAACTAGTTTTATAATAGTCTTATAATAATACATATCTTGCAACAATTTATTTAGTTTTAGAGTATTAAAAAAGATATTAAATGAAAAAAATTATTCCTTATTCCTTTTCCAGTCAATTGTAGTTGTTGCCCAGTCCCTTGTAGCTGTTTCCTTGGTCAAAAGTAGTTGTTTTTATAGTCGTTGAATGATCGATCTCTCTATTTAACTTGTTGCATAGCTGTTGAATGACCGATCTCTCTATTTAACTTGTTGCCTAGCCATTGAATGATGGATCTCTCTATTTAACTTGTTGCCTAGCCATTGAATGATCGATCTCTCTATTTAACTTGTTGTCTAGCATTGAATGATCGATCTCTCTATTTAACTTGTTGCCTAGCCGTTGAATGATAGATCTCTCTATTTAACTTGTTGCCTAGCCATTGAATGATAGATCTCTCTATTTAACTTGTTGCCTTCATCTGACTCTTCATCTTGTCTTGAGGATGAACCACACTTTGATTCAAAACAAATGAATTGTGATGTGATTATTGTTAAAAATCATCTTAATAATTTAAGATATATTCATATAAATCAAAAAATATTTTACAATCTCTCACCTATTGAAATTATAAAAATCAAAGAATGTATATGTATTTTAAGATGTTTTTTTGGTTGAAGGTACAATTTTTTTAGGTTATTGGAAAAATCAAAGAATGTATGTGCAGATGATGATATATGTATTTTAAGATGTCTTTTTTGGTTGAAGGTACATCTTTTTAGGTTATTAGATATGTTTGTCAAGGTTATTTTAAAAAGATACTTTTTATGGTTAATGGATTTTGATGTGTTTTTTCAGCTAAGTATTTTGTAGTTTTTATAGAGTGATTTGAAAATGTGATTTATATATTTTAAAAGCATTAAAATAATTTATTGATATTATTTTATTTTAAATAAATAATAAACAAGTTTTTATAGAGTGATTTAAATTAGAAATTGATATATTTTTATATATTCATAGTGAATATTTAGAAATGAATATTTATAGTTAGTATTTATAAATTAAAGATGTATGTTGACGTTTTTTTCTATCATAAAATTTTCAATCATATGTTAATATAAATATTTTTAATAATTAAAATTTAATATTTATCTTTATTTTAAATAAAAATTATATATTTAGTTATCAATTTACTAATAAAAATAATTATTTAAAAAAGATATCCTAAATAATTTTAATAAAATAAAAAATTAATAATAATTTTGTAAATAATATATATTTATAATTTATTAAAAAAATTATTGTAAACCAAATCTATAATGAATATATACCATACATATTCTTAATCTTATAATTTCAGAGACACATATTTTAGAAAAGTACTGATTCGTGAACTCTGTTGAAGCTCCGGGGGTTTTATTGGGAGCAATAACTCAGGGAGCTATAGCATACCACGTGCATTCATAGTAGGGAATATATATTGAGGAAAAAACGACATAATATATTGGGCATGTAATAGGGGTAAAGGGTTTTTATATCGAAAGGTATAAAAACTTGGAGCTCAAAGAAAATGAAAAAATGTAAAGGGGTATTAAAACCGTTAATGAAAAAATAGATACCTACAACATCTAGTCAAATTAGGGGTTTTTTAAATTGGCAAAGTGTATTGGGTTCTAATTGTTAGGGGGTTAAATAATGTGATTTTTAGAGGTGTTTTCTAATATATAGTCAAATTAATATATATACATGTCAAACTCTATCTAATAAAGTTTTGTATTGATTCATAAATGATTTTTTTAATTTATATTTAATTTTTTTTAATATTATTAAATGAATGTAAAATAATTTGAATTTAATGTATTAATTAAATTGATTTATTTATTTGATTATGATGTTTGTATATTTTTATTTATGTAATAAGTTTTTTAGGTTTAAACTAAATAAATTATTAAAATTTAATAATTTTTTAATAATATATTTAATATAATAATAATAAATTAAATTAAATTATTCTTTTAAATTAATAATATTTATTGTACGACAAGCACATATATTTAATTAACATATCTCTCTTTGAAAAAAGATAGGTGAACAAGTGGAAATATAAGAACCAAATTCCAATTTTGAAATATAAGTCTAGATCTGCATATACGTAAATGAAATTCTTATATATGAGAGAAAAATATATATTTAAATAAAATTATATATGATAAAAAGAAATTATGTGGTTGAAAATTAATTATATTTTTTAATTCACAAATTAATACTTACAAAATATTGTGAATTTATAATATTTTAAAATATTTTATATTTGTTGAATTGAGGTTTTTGTGATCCATATCAAGTTTAAGAGAAGATCTTCGGCGAAAATCATAAGATAAATTATTTGTCGACACTTTTGGAACCAACCAGTGTGATTCATCGTTTGACGAACCAACCAGTGTGGTTCATCATATTTTATATTTTTTAAAACATAAACTTTTACAATATTTAATGATATATTTTATTAATAACATTAAATGATACATTTTAATAAGAGTAAAGAGAATATGAATTTGCATTTTATTATCATAAAACTAAAAAGAATATGAATATTTATTTTTAATTTTTAATTATTTCAAAATTTTAAAATTTAATAATATATTTATTCTGTATAATTTGTTTCTTATTTAAATATAATTTATTATAACTTTTAAAATTATATTGTTATTTTCACTTTAAAATATATAATTAAAAATTTAATTCTTCACACCACAATAATCTTAAAACAATAATTTTCACAATATTTTCGTATATTCCACAACTTTGTTCTATAAACGATATTTAAGTAATGCCAACTTTTAGAGTTTTACACAACATTTCGTATATTCCACAACTTTGTTCTATAAACGATATTTAAGTAATGCCAACTTTTAGAGTTTTACACAACATTTAGAATACCGACCTAAGGTTTCTTACCATGTGCATGTTTCCAGTTTCACCCTTCAATACGGAGGTTGGCATCCTATCTTCTTTGAGAAAGAAGAGACAGAAATGTAGCAGTGAATTCAATTGGATTATTGTATTTCTATACACATAAGAATCAGTATGAAATTGGATTTGCTTTTTTCATGAAGCAGTGAATTCAATTGGATTATTGTATATCTTTACACATAAGAATCAGTATGAAATTGGATTTGCTTTTTTCATGAATATTGGTATATTTCCAAGTGTTTCAAGGTATTTTTAAATATTTCCAAAGTTGTTTATCATTTTCAATGAATTTTGAGGTGTTTGCGAAGGAAGTTTCAACTATCTAAATATACCTCATATTTCTAAATTCCTATATCTTAATTTGAGGATAATAAAAAGTCTTTTGCATCTGGTGATCAACCATGTCAATTATCCTATATCTTAATTTGAGGATACTTTTGCATTATAAGGTTCTGGTGATCAACCATGTCAATTATGGAGGCATTGAGGATCATTAAACACTATAAAACTTATAAGGATTTTCAATGGCTCATGTCAATTACTAAGAAAACTAAACATTTGGGTTTCTTCGATCAATTTTAAATGTCACTGCATGTATGTTGATTTAAAATATTTGGAGAGTGCTGTGAAAGAGAATTAAATACTTGAGTAACCATTTATTTGTTTTTAAAAAATCTCCTATTTTATATGGTTACAAAATATTTGGAGGTTGCTGTGAAAGAGAATTAAATACTTGAGTAATCATTTATTTGTTTTTAAAAAATCTCCTATTTTATATGGTTACAAAATATTTGGAGGTTGCTGTGAAAGAGAATTAAATACTTGAGTAACAATTTATTTGTTTTTAAAAAGTCTCCTATTTTATAGGGTTACAAAATATTTGGAGGTTGCTGTGAATGAGAATTAAATAATTAATACTTGACGAACCATTTATTTGTTTTGAAAAATTCTCCTATTTTATATGGATATGGTTACATTCTGAATGACATTCCAATGGAGAGCATATATTTATGACTTGGATATGAGTTTCTATAAATGGTTGCAAACAACACATACATGTCCTTCAGATTCTCACACAGTACAAATTCCTAAACTGTTGAAGCATGCATCCCGCTGAATTATTTTTGCAAGGACTCGTCCAGTTGACTAGGATTAATGGCACTCCCATGGATGACAGAGGACTAGCGGAGTGTAATGGTATTCCCATATATATATGACTTCCATGAAATAAATACTTGTAAAGTATGTCACCTCACGTTCTCGCAGGAGACAGATTCCTAAACCCCTTGGAGTATACATTAAGCTGAAATGATTTATCTTCGTCCAAGGACTCCAGAAGGCAAATGGGAGACTTTTGTTGAGTTGTTATTTCTATTTCGATAGTCATAATGGCAGGATTTGTCTAGTTGCAAGGACTGGAGTTTTTTATTTATTTCCGGAGTCACAGTGTCTGCAACAGTATTGTTTTTTGTGTCTGCAACAGTACTGCGACTAAGTCAGAATCCACTCCCCAACGGGAAAACTTATGATAATTTTATGGTCAAACTAGCAGTGGACATAGTTAGTGGATATAGTTATTACTAGCTACTATCTGTAAATGCAAGTTGATTTATTAATGTTACTTAAGGAAAATAGTCCATTGGAATTACCAGCTATTATGACAGCTATCATGACATTTGGAATTACTTACTTATAGTTAATAAAAAACAGTCTTTCCTCCTACTAAATATTTCTAAGCCTTAAAACATTAACCTATTTCCTCGCCTACCAAGAAAACTAATTCTGTGATAAACAACAACAATTTTAGTGCATTCTCCTGACCCAAATCCGCTGGTGTTTTGAATTAATGTCTGAGAAATTATTTTGGGTATTTAAGTTGATGCTCATGTATGAATTGCGAAAGTGGTCACCGCAAATAAGTTGGTAGAATGTTTCAATCTTTTTAGCCGTGCAATAATAATTCAAATTTTTAATTCCGGGAAGAACAGTAGAAAATAAGCAAGGTTAAACTGAAGAGTTCTAGAAGAAACAGCAATAAATTACCCATATATTAGAGTTCTAGAATCTACCTCATAGAGTTAAAAAGAAGAAAACAGCGTTACGCTGAAACGACTGTTTGTCATGAGTACAACTCAGTTGGTGAATGACAGGCGTTAGCAAACAAAAGGGACCAGGCTGGTCCCCAGACCCACAAATCTCCCTCAAAATCTGTCAGCAAGTGGGAATCTGAAATTATAGTTTCAGAGATGTTGAGATGCGGATGCAGGTTAGGGTTGGTCCGTTGATGCTGACATTAACAATGGCGAGGATCTAGAAGAAAGAACCTTTTGCTTTTTGACAATTTGGACACCATCTACAGATTCCCGAGTACTGTCAACTTTGACAATGCAGACTCCTCTATCAAATTGGACTCTAAAATCGGCACCTGACATTTTATTTTGTACACGCAAATTTGCAGTAAAAATACGTAGAGGTACATTAAAAAAACATGTCCGACTTCGGTTCACGTGTCACTGGTCAGTCGGTAGATTCCCCTACCCCAACTTTGACACACAAATTTCAATTTCAAGTTGTGCACCAAATAGTTGGTGTTTCCCCTACCCCAACTTTGACACACAAATTTCAATTTCAAGTTGTGCACCAAATAGTTGGTGTGGTCACAACGCATTGGCGCCTCACAGTAATAAGATTTTAGAAGAGATTTTGAGTATGATTAAAGTTAATGTTATTGGTGGCCTAATTTTTCAATCTATCCTATCCTCCTAAAACTTTGACTTTAGGTCACATGTTTAATAATAACGAAAAAGGAAAGTGTTATATCAAAGTTAATAATGATTAGGATTTGGTTTATTCTGTATCGAATCCCATCGTCCCAAAACTTTTTGACTTTTAGGAGTCATTAGGATTCACACAATAAAATAGATACTTATTAAGGATTAGTCATAGGATTCATATACTTGCTGAGAATTAAATTTAATAGGTAGAGTCATCTTCCAATTTGAAGTATAATATATATATATATGTTATTTAATACTTTTTAATGTTATTATAAATTATTTTTTTCCAATTAATTCTTTTAAGAAAAGAATGATCTTATTTTTTGAAAATAATGTGAAAATTGATGGTTGATTTTTTATATTTTATTTTTACATATATCAAAACTTAATATCTTTTAAAATAATTTATTTTTTAAAATTCAAAATAAAATATCTTGAAATTAATATATATATATATATATATATAATTTAATTTTAGTACATAATATTAAAATAAATTAAAACTATATATATATATTTTTTTTATCTAAATCATTATTATATAAATTTTAATTTTTTAACATAGGCTTAATAATAAAACTCTAGATGGAAAATTTTTAAAATGATTTTGAGGTTAAAAAATCTAGCAATATTAATTATAGTGTAGTATTAGGAATATATTTTAAAATATTTATTATTAAAATATCGATGATACGTTTATGTGTTTTTATAGGATATATTGAAGATAGGACAATTTTTTTTTAAAGATATCTGAATTTTTAATTTCAAAATTGGAAATTAATAGTGTTAATAATTAAATTATAACAATTAAATATATATATAAAAAAATATTTAAATTTTTTATTTATCATAAGAGTTATTTAAAAGAAGTTCTTTCTCATGAATATTTATTTCAAAGGAATTTTTTATACTAATATTTAGGGATAAATCTCTATCTTAATTTTAATTGGAATTATAAGATTAAGAAATTGATAAATTGAATATAAATTTAAAAATAATTGTAAGTTGATTAATATTTGGATATGGACAAAAACCGAAAACAAAGAAAAAAAACTCCTTGTTCACACTCTTCTCACTCTGGTTATTTTATTTTATATGGTTGTGTAGGAAGAAATTGAATGTGGCTAAGATAAGAACCAATTTTCATGGGTTTTATAATGAAACTAGAGGTTGGTTAATTCCAAAAACACCATTGGGATGAAAAAGTCTAATCGAATACCCACCTTCTTAATGTTCTAAGTCAACAAATCTATTGTCATTTGCAATTTGCCAATATCTCTAAAAAAAAATGTGAATAAATATCAACTAATCTCTTATCTTCTTATAAATCAAATAAAAATTATAAGTCTCAGTGAGCATTAATGATCACCACCACCATAAAAAGTTTAATTTATATAATTACAATATAAATTAGATTTATAATTTTTATAAATACAAAATTTAATCACACAAATTTAAATTATTAAAATTTTATCTTAAAAATATTTAAATTTTTAATAATATAAATATTTAAAAAAAAATAATTATTTCGAAAATATTTATTATAAATGTCTGCTTGTGGTAGCTCAAGTGGTGGTGGCTGTGGAATGAAGTCTCACCTAACCAGAGATCTTCGGTTCAAATCTTGTACTACCCTACCCCATTGTTGGGTGAATAATAGACATGTAAAAATCAAAAATAAAAAAATTCTGCTAAACTTAACAAAAAAAATATTCATTAATAATATTATTATAATTATACCAAATCAATCATTAAAAAAATTCTAACATTAAAAATTAGACAATTAACACTTATCATATCAATATATTATAATTACACTTTAAATTCATGAATAAATTTAATATAATCTCAAAAATTATAACATAAAATTTAACAAGTACATCCGTCGATACTTGATAACAATTATACAAACGTATACATCCTAATTCCTACTTTAAATTTAAATTTAAATTCATAAACACATTTAAATGATATGAAATGCATCGGGATAGATGAATGTACTTTATTTTAATGACATGAAATGATGATCACTTTTTATTCACAACCATTTTAAATTTGGTCCGTGAACATCAGAGTCACCACCCACTGTACGTAACGGCGTCTCAAAGCAAGAGAATGTAGCTGAAATCGCGGCCGGAATTTTTAATGGTTTTATACTCTTTTCTATGCCTCAGAGGTGTTTTCGATCCCCAGAGAATTATGGCAATCTTTAGCAGGTTCTGTTATACGTTCTCCATGCTTGTAGTTCTGGGGTATGTTCTACTCTCCATTGGGCCTCAATATCCCACAAGGACAATCGCCGCCCTTGACCAGGCCTGCGACGGGAACAAATTCTCCGCGGGCAGTGAATTCGAGAGAAATTTGAAGAGTGTTCTGAACTATCTGGCCAACAATGGATCTAAATTTGGGTTCTACACCTTTGAATATGGAAGGAGTCCCAACAGGGTATTTGGACTCCTACAGTGCAGGGGAGACACCACACCCTCAGAATGCCAAAACTGCTCACAGAACGCCGGGGTTGAAATCCGCGAAACATGCCCTGAAGCAACGGGGGCCATCGTCTGGTTCGACCAGTGCTTTCTCCGATACCAGAACAAGAACTTCATTCTTGGCCTCACTTCTGAGAGCTACGTGGGCTTTATCTGTGACAGCCTTGTTGCGCCAAATCCAGAGGCCTACAGGAGTGCCATTCAGGAACTTATGCGGAGCCTGGCAACTAAGGCTTCTGTTCCCAGCAGCAGGGGTTTCGCTTTTGGACAAATAACTTCCGATCCTTCCAATCAGACTATCTATGGGATTGTGCAGTGTTTAGAGTTGTCCTCTGTAAATTGTTCAAAATGTGTGTCCGATGCAATCTCCCGAACGCCTAAAAATTGTTTCACGAAGAGCGGAGGAGAAGTTTTAAGCAGCAGTTGCCGAATTCGTTTTGGTAGAGAAAAGTTTTATGATCCCCAGTTCTCTTCACAGCAAATAACTTCTGTTCAGAAGCCTTCATCTTATTCCAAAGGTAGTAGTGGTAATAATAATAATAATAATATATCTCTTCTTCTTCGTCTCTTTCAGATCGTCTGTTTCATCAAATTTATCATTCCGGTCGCTTGCAGATAAAACGCCCAGGAAAATGACATTAAAGCTTGTCATAATCTTGGCGGTTCTTGGAGTAGCGCTTATGGGATCGGTGATTTGGTTACTCAAGTTTACTACAGGCAGTAAAATGGGCGAAGCGCCATTTCTCAAGACTGTCACAGATGACGAAGAAGGTATAACAATAGGAATCTTTAGGCATGGCATTGTAAAAAGTTGCAGAAAAAGTACAAAATCGAAATCGAGCAGCTAGAGACTCTTCTCCCTTTAAAGTTCTCATGATTTCCATGTTTTCGGCGTAAATTTGAGATTTTCTTGGCAAATTTTCTTGAATTTGAGATTTTCTTGGCAAATTTTATTGTTCTTGATCATAATCTGTGGAGATGGATAGACAGTAATGTCGTTTCCTGTCGTTCAGAAGCACAAGACAATTCGGGTCATGCATTTTCACAGCAAGAGCGAATCTTCTTTAAGCTGAAGACGCTGAAACTCGCTACGCGGAATTTCGAGGATCAAAACAAGATTGGAGAGGGCGGATTCGGTCCTGTTTACAAGGTAAAGAATATATCAGTCAATACCAGCTGGCTGAGCTTGAATGCGATTTAAATACATTCCACAAAGTACATAATTTAAGTTCTGCAATGCGAGAAGCAGTATTTCACTTCCTAATTTGTTTCTGTGAAATTTATTATTGCTCATCCGGCGCAGGGGATCCTTGCCGATGGAAGAGAAATTGCAGTGAAGAAGCTGTCTGTAAAATCAAAGCAAGGAAAAACTGAATTCATGAATGAAGTGAAGATTGTGGCCAAAATTCAACACAGGAATCTTGTGAAATTATTAGGCTGTTGTGCTGCGGGAATGGAAAAGCTGCTTGTTTATGAGTACATGCCGAACAACAGCCTTGACAAGATACTCTTTGGTGAGTTCTTGATCTAGATGTGCTCCTTAAAGATTCTTCTGGTGATTCGATTATAACATTTGTTTGCTTGATCAGATCCAGAAAGATGCAGAATCCTTGATTGGCAGAAGCGTTATAACATCATTCTTGGAGTAGCTCGCGGGCTTCTTTACCTTCACGAGGATTCTCAGCCTCGCATCATCCATCGAGATATTAAGGCGGGAAACATTTTGCTGGATCAGGACCTAAATCCCAAAATTTCAGATTTCGGCATGGCTAGGCTTATCCGAGAAAATAACACTCAACTAAAGACGAGAATTGCTGGCACATAGTAAGTGTCTCTCAAACCCAAATCCACCGAGTACTAAACATTCCTTTGCTGAGAGCATGGTTTTTCTGTTATTTATGTCAAGCTTTATTTTCCAGGCATTGATTCTAAATCCGACTTTCACTTTTGTTCTGAAAAACAAATATCGATTGAGTGCAGCGGATATATGGCTCCAGAGTATGCAATGATGGGTCAATTATCAGTAAAGGTTGATGTGTTCAGCTTTGGGGTATTGGTTCTCGAGATCCTGAGCGGCAGAAAAAACACTGATCTCAATCTTCCGAGAGAGATGCAAATTCTGTTACAATGGGTATGCCATTTTTCTTCATACTAATCCATAAGTTGCTCAGTTGAAACCCTAGCTAATCAATCTGTTGTGTTGATGCAGGCATGGGGGTTGTATACCAAAGGACAAGCTCTGGATATAATGGATTCGACACTGGGTGACCTAATGTGTCCCGAGGAGCAAGTCCTGAGATGCATTCACATTGGTCTCTTGTGTGCCCAGGCTGATGCAACAGTAAGGCCACCCATGTCTTCCATATTTTTGATGCTTTCATCGAATTCTATCGCGTTGCCCACCCCCACCATACCTGGCTTTGTGCGCGTTACACAGACAGAGGAAAGTTTGGCTTTCAATCGGAAGGATGCAGCAGCACTGTCAAGGACGTCGGCAGCATCATCATCAACATCTTCCCACAGTCCTCTCGTTCCTTCTTCCAGAAATGACGTTTCCATTACTCAGGTGGAAGGCAGATAATTGTCTTCACCGAGGAAATGGAGCCCAATTCAAAAGATCACAATTCCTTTTTGAATTCCATGTGCAGAAATTACCAGCTCATGTTTCCTGTAATCTATTTGGCATTGCATTTGACTGTGAATCATAGCATCACGAAGATTTTCTCCTTTCTCCTTACTCATCCTTCATATGTAACTCTGCCCTGTAGCTCATAGTGTGCTATTGTGAGTAATATAAATCATTTTTCTATTGCCATCTATTGTGGTACTGTTTGCCTTACATGTTTATATTTCAGGCAGATTTGGATCGTTTGACAATAGGAATAGAGTCAAATAATTGATTCCTTTCTTGTCTCAATTCATTTCGTTTCTGTTTGTTTAATATTTCCAGAATCGGTTATCAAGTTATTACATTTTTGGCAAATTTTGATAGCCTATTACATTTTAGGCGAATTTTGATCGTTTGACCATAAAAATAAAGCCAAATAATTGTTTCCTTTCTTGTCTTAATTTATTTCTTTTCGCTTTGTTTAATATTTCTAGAATCTGCAACCAAATAAAATTCGGCAGATTGTTTAAAATTACTATAAACAGTACCAACATTATCCCGTTTACACCTAAGCAGGTTTATATTTTTGACCAATTTTGATTATTTGACATAAATAATTGATTCCTTTCTTGTCTCAATTTATTTCTGTGCTGCTTGTTTAATATTTCTAGAATCTGCAACCAATTTAAATTTGGCAGATTGTTTAAGGTTACTATAAACCGTACCAGCATTATCCCGTTTACACATAAGCAGGTTTATATTTTTGACAAATTTTGATTATTTGACATAAATGTTACGAGAAACTGTACTCATTGTCGGGATTATGATCAGCAGGATTGGAAATTGTATTGATTGTTTGGGATTATGATAAGCAGGATTGTAAATGGTAAGAAATTTTGACATAAAAAAATCAGTTTTAGATTTCTATCTTACTTCTCAGAATTCTTATAGGTGTATTAAGACATTCAAAAGTGGTTAGAATCTCAGCAAAAAAAATAGCAGTGTTTGAGTCATGTTTTTTTATAGTGAAAATAGACTCAGCACAATCAAAAACTTTTGAATCACCCAAAATCTTGAAATTTGACAACTATAACCTAGATTTTTGCTGTAATCTGAATTTACAAAAATCCCTACCCAATTTTATCAAAATATTTTCAAAACGAAAAAGCAATTTAGTTAGACTACTGCATTCTTGTACATTAGAACAATGGAAAATTTTTTGGTTTTCTTTCACAGGAATCTGACAATAAAACTTTTTGCTAAATCTAACTTTTCTATTTTTAAGTTTGCCTCCATAGATCCACCTTACACAATACTTTATACATAAAAAGGTGGGAAATGCAGCATCTTCAGATTTAGATTTTGGAGTTAGGGGGTAAGGTGGAAAAATTATCTGTTGGAATTAATGCTTCCATGTATTGTGAGTTGTCATTGTGAGTCCCTAAATATCATTCTAAAAGTAGTATTTCCCTATCTGTATGTGAGTTGTTTATGAATCATAGATTCATTTTCTTTGGATCTTATCATTTAGAAATCGGTTATCTAATTCTTATATATGTAACTATTTTATATAATCAATAAACAAAATGTATAATTTGTTGTGTGTAAATCTCTCTTAACGCTCTTTCAAATTTCTATAAAACCAGTGCTGACTCTCACGAGCAATGTTAATTTTTTGTAAATAGAATAATGTTAGGTGACATATTCCTGTGTGAGAGGGCAAATAGTTGAATTTATTTTGGGTGGGTGATTTTGAATATGTGCTTGTACGTGTGTGAGTCAAAAGAGTCGGCTGCTTGTACACAAATATGATCAGAGGCAAGTGAAAGGAAAAAAAGGCACAGAGCAAGTGAAAGGAAAAAAAAGGCACAGAGCATGTTTGGATTTATGGCTGCCATATTGAGTCAAAGAAAAAAGGTGGGGCGAGAAGGTTTTTCACAACTATTCGATGCAGGTCTCTCTGTTAATTGTTGGCCATATCGCATTTGTTGGAGATTTGAGTGTATGCTGCTTGTTGTGCTGAACGAGAATCACAGCACCCGAGATTATTTGACGCAATATAATCCCAGCAATCGCTGGATTTCAACGCTCAGCAAATGATAACTTTTTCTTTCATCTCCCTCAGTTTGTGCCCATTCACTATGGAGTACGAGCCTTTGACTGCACAACAGTTAAAATGGAAGATCGCCTGCAGAAATTCTGCACCGAGAGAACGCATTGTCGTTTTACAGCAAAAGCGTGGAGGTGAGGCTATTAACCATTAGCTACAAATATTGGAAAGTGTAAGAAAGGCCTACAATCATCCGCATTCTGCAGCAAACCATTGCCATATTAACGAAATCTCGGTCACTACGTATCTCGGTGTCTTCTTCGCATGTTTTCCAAGGCTGTCGGGTCAACCGGGACTCGGATTCGGCAGCGGCTAACCAGCCGGGCATTAAATGCCCCGGGAGATGCAGGCTCGATAGCCTGCTAGTACGCAAAATTCTATTTTTTATTTAGTGCTTAGTTTTGGATTTTGCGTGTTAGGGAGCTATCTAATCTGTATTTCCCCAAACATTTAATGCTCTATGACAGGCTGATTAGCAGCTGCCCATCCCACTACCAAAAATTTATTTTTTCCAAAGCTAATGGCAACAAGAATATTCCTTTTGCGTGGATCCTGGCAATGATATTGTATTCGCTTCATGGGAGTCATCGCCCGGTGATATAGAGGATTAAAATAAGATAATTATTTTTGTACGAGGAGTTAGTTAAAAATAGAGACTTAATTAATTGAGTGACCCCATGATTGAGTGTTTAAGTGTTCAGAAGTGAGTTAAATGATAAACTATTTTGAGTGTGAGATTACATGTCGCTTGTGAAGATATTTTAGTTAATTAAGTAATTCGAAATGGTTTAAATACCTTTTATCAAGTTTACAATTATTATATTTTGTGTGATCAGTGATCAATAATAAAGCAACAGTTCATATTTTATGTGTGAATTATGTTTTGTTTTCTCTGAGTTTCTAACACATTGGTATGAGAACAAGGAAAAACAAATTACCAACCATATGTGTGGGAAGAAAAATATATTGTTTTTCGTAATGGTTGAGCATTAACTTATTACAATTATTCGTAGAGCGTTATAACAGCGTTAGGAGCATTAACATATTACAATTATACGCAGAGCGTTATAACAGCGTTAGGCTTCGCAAGCATTCGGAGCTGGCGTGAGGAGCGTTAGCACGCATACAGCGTGAACCATTCGTTGACGTTTCAAAGGAGTTCTGGAAGTTTTCAAAGGCGTATTTTTTCACGTGGAGTACGTGGGTTGTTCCTCTTTGGAAACGAAAAGTTACAGGAGGTTTACGTTATTCATAAAAATTTTATGAGATTAACATGAATATTTACGGTGATTGTTTTATGAGGTTCACGTAATTCGTTTAAAGTTATATAAGGTGTGGTAAAATAAAAAAGGATTTTTCAAAAAAAATTACGAAAGGGTTTATTAAAAATATATATATATATATATTTAGGGTTTTATTGAAAAAAGTATTATTTTTTTGAAAAAGAGTTTTACAAAGGAGAAATTTAGGGTATTTTTCTAAAAAGAGAAATTTTTGGAGAAAGATGGCTTTTTCAAATTTCTAGCCCCAGTTCCCACTGTTTACAGGAAAAGGTTATGATGTGTGGGCAATTAAGATAGGCACATGATGTTTGGGATTATGTGAAGTTTGGGTTTTCAGAACCTATGAACAAAGAAGAAGAACAAACTCTCACTAATGTAGAGAGGAAACAATGGAAGAAAGACAAGAAGAAGAATGCACATGCGTTGCAGCTTATTCAATATGGCGTGGATCTATTCCAGAAGATTATGACCACAACTTTAGCAAAAGTAGCATGGGATACTTTGGCAACAAACTATAAGTCAATATTGTTAAGTTGCAAAATACTAGGAGAGGTTTTGAAAGTCTGCAGATGAAGGAAACAAAGGACATCTATTCTTTCTTGAATCGGGTCATAACTGTTGTAAATCAGTGAAAGATTTATGGTGCAGATATAAAAGATCAAAGAGTGGTTGAAAAGGTCCTCCGATCTTTGTCTACCAAATTTGATGTTGTGGTAGCAGCGATAGACGAAGCCAAGGATTTGGCATCATTGACAGTTGATGAGCTGATGGGATCACTTCTATCGCATGAGGCAAGGATAGACAGAAATAAGGATTCCACTTTAGAAACAGCTTTCAAAAGTCGGGTTTCTATTTCAAGAGACAAAGGTCGAGGCAAAAGTAGAACGAGAGGCAGAAGACGAAGCGGAAGATATGGTGGTCAGAGAGATGACCAAGAAGAGCATGAACATGTAAGTGGAAGCAACTACAAAAGCTTCAACAATAATCAAAGAGTTGATAAATCAAAGGTCAGATGTTATTACTGCAATAAATTTGGTCATTTTTCTCGTGATTGCAGAAAGAAAATAGCTGATCAGGGAACCAGAGAGCTAATGTCACTATAGAGAATACTAACTCTATGTTCCTAGCTTGCCATACCATGCATGAACCTTCTGCTAGTGTGTGGCTGTTAGATAGTGGTTGCATTAACCACATGATGGGCAACAAGGATTTGGTTGCAAATTTCGATCAATCTGTGAAAACAGAGGTAAAGTTGGGGACTAACAAGACTGTGAAAGTAGATGGCAAAGGAGTGGTCAACATTTTGACCAAGTAGGGGGAGCCGAAGACAATCTCAGAGGTATATTATGTTCCTAGTCTTAAACATTTGTTAAGTGTTGGTCAATTGACACAGAAAAGATACAAAGTTATCTTTCAAGATCAAGAAGTTGTTATATATGACAAGCCCCCAAGCAGGCAACTGATAGCAAATGTGCAGATGACGAGGAACAAACTCTTTCCTCTAATTTTGAATTACAGTGGTCAGGTGAGTTCTTTTACAGTCGCATGCTTTGATGATTATTGGTTAAGGCACTTTTGATTTGGACACTTGCACTTTTTTGGTTTAAGATTGTTGCAGCAGAAACAGATGGTCAGAGGATTACCTCTCATCAAAGAGCCTACTAGTACTTGTGAGTGTTGCATCTTGGGAAACCAACATTGTGAAAGTTTTCCAAAGGGAGTTGCATATAGAGCAAAGCAACCTCTTGAGCTAGTGCATACAAACTTGTGTGGACCTATGAGGACACAATCGATTGGTGGAAGTTGCTACTTCCTCACTTTCATTGATGACTATAGTAAAAAGACTTGGGTTTACTTTTTGAAGAAAAAATATGAAACTTTTGCAAAGTTCAAAGAATTTAAAGCCTTAGTAGAGAACCAAAGTGATCGACAGATCAAGGTATTGAGGTCGGATCGTGGTGGAGAATATGACTCAAAGGCATTCCATGATTACTGCAAACAACATGGGATCAGAAGACAGTTTACAACCAGGTAGACACCGCTGCAGAATGGTGTAGTAGAGAGCAAGAACAGGACAATTATGAACATGGTAAGAAGAATGTTGAAAGACAGAAACTTGTCTAATGAGTATTGGGCAGAAGCAGTTGCATGTGCTATTTATGTGATCAACAAATCTCCTACAAAGAGTGTGATGAAAAAAGTATCAAAACAAGCATGGTCAGGTATGTATTGCAGCGTATCTCATATCCGAGTATTTGGATGTGTAGCTTATGCACATGTGCCTAAGGAGCGAAGAGGTAGATTGGATGATAAAAGTGAAAAATGCATATTAATTGGTTATAGTGAGCAATCAAAAGCTTACAATTGTATAACCCTGTCACAAAGAAGACCATAATTAGCAGAGATGTTGTGTTCAAGGAACAAGAGTCATGGAATGGAACTGTAGACAAAACAGTTGATGCACAAGTGCCAATGATGGAAGAAGATGATGTAGCAGAAAAGGCACAGCAAGAATCACAGGTGAAGACACCAAACAGAGACACACCAACAAGGACTCCAAGATTTTCAGAGCAGCATGGATCCTCAAGCAGATCAACAGATCAAGATTCTCCCAGCAATCAATCAGGTGATGAATCAAGCAATGGTAAGAGAAAGATGAGAAGTTTGAAAGATATTTATGATGATTTGGATGTTAGTTCAAATTTTGTAGTGTTGTCATTCCAACCTTCTTCGTTTGAAGAAGCAATAAAAGATGAAAATTGAGTGCAAGCCATGGATGAAGAAATTGAAGCTATTGAAAAGAATGACACATGGGATTTGGTTGATTTACCAAAGGACAAAAATCTCATTGGTGTGAAGTGGGTGTACAAGACAAAGTTGAATGAGAAAGGTGAAATTGACAGATTTAAAGCAAGACTTGTAGCAAAAGGATTCTCGCAGCAACCGGGAATAGACTTTGGAGAAATGTTTGCTTCAGTAGCCAAATTGGATACTGTAAGAGCAGTTCTAGCCACAACAACTCAAAACAAGTGGAAAGTATATCAGATGGATGTGAAATCAGCCTTCTTGAATGGAATTCTAGAAGAAGAAATTTATGTGCAGCAACCTCCAAGATATGAAGTTGAGAGTAATGAAGACAAAGTTTACAGGTTGAAGAAAGCGCTCTATGCACTGAAGCAAGCGCATAGAGCTTGGTATAGCAGAATCGACACCCACATGATTAAGAATGGATTTTGCAAAAGCAACATTGAGCCTACCTTGTACACAAAGGTAAATGAGCATGGAAAGATTTTGATTGTTTGATTATATGTTGTTGGCATGATTTTTACAGGTGATTTTGACATAGATGAATTTAAAGAAGCCATGATGAAAGAATTTGAGGTGATAGATCTTGGTCTCATGAAATATTTTCTTGCATAAAAGTTGAGCAATATGAAAAAGGAATTTTTATTTTTCAAAATAAATATTCCAAAGATTTGTTGAAAAGATTTAGGATGGAAAATTGCAAACCTGTCCCTACACCAGTTGCAACAGGTACAAACTTAAGCAAGGATGATGAAGGATCAGATGTCAATCCAACTTTATTCAAAAGATTGGTTGGTAGCTTCATGTATCTCACAGCTACAAGACCAGATATCATGCAAAGAGTGAGTTTGATTTCCAAATTTATGGAGACTCCAAAAGACACACATTGGAGTGCAGGAAAATGAATTTTGAGATACATAGCAGGAACTAGAGATTGTGGCATAATGTATGCAAGCACAGAAAAGAAATAATTGATTGGATACACAGATAGTGATTTTGTAGGAAGTTTGGATGATAGGAAGAACACTTTTGGTTTGTGTTCCACCTTGGTTCAAGTGTGATTTCATGGGCATCTAAGAAGCAGCCCATTGTGATACTTTCGTCAGCAGAAGCAAAATATGTAGCAGCAACATCAGCAACATGTCAAGCAGTGTGGTTAAGAAGAGTACTTGATGGACTCAAGCAGAAACAACAAGGATCAACAACAATATATTGTGACAACACCTCAATGATTGCACTATCCAAGAATAGTGTGTTTCATCAGAAGAGCAAGCATATTGATACTAGATATCACTTTATTAGAGAAATTGTGAGCAATGGAGAAGTTCACTTGAAGCCTTGTAAATCTAGTGATCAATTGGTTGATATATTTACTAAGTCATTAGCACAAGATGTGTTTGAGTTTCATAGAATAAACTTGGGTGTTGTAAGCTTCGCTGAGACATAGACCAGTAGGCATGTTTGAGTTGTCATGAGTTATGTTTTAGTTTAGCAGTCGTAATTAAGGGGGAGTGTTAAAATAAGATAATTACTCCTGCATGAGGAGTTAGCTAAAAATAGAGAGTCAGTTAACTGAGTGATTACATGATTGAGTGTTTGAGTGTTGAGTCAAGTGAGTCAAGTGAATTAAGTGATAGACTACTTTGAGTGTGAGATTGCATGTAGTTGCATGTCAAGATATTTTAGGCAGTTAGCTAGTTGGAAAAGGTTTAAATACCATTCACCAGGTTCATTGTAATTATTATGTTTTGTGTGATCAATAGTAGAACAATAACTCATGTTTTATGTGTGAATTGTGTTTTGTCTTCTCTGTCTTTCTAACATAGACACATGCCAAGGCAGACGTAGAAGCAGATATGTGTGGTTTTTTGGTTCGAGAAGTGCTTGGTTGGTTTTGTTGTCAAGGATGGTGTAACCTTGTTGATTTTCTATTTTTAATGAGTTAAATTTGTTTGAGGTTTATATTTAGAGGTGTGTTATTGTGTAAGAATCAAATGATGTAGAACCATATAGAACAGGTTAACTATTTAAGAGACTAATGCGCATTAGTCACAGGTAGTTTTTAATAAGGTCAAGCGTCGTAGGTTATTTTATAAGGTCAAGTTGTAGAATTGTCTGTTGAAGACATTCTGTACCCAGAATGCTATCCTAGATCACTGATGAAGGCTGTGAAGGCTCGTGGATTCACGGATGGTGGCAATTCCATAAGATGGTTCAGTATTGAGACTGACCGGTTACGCTCCGAAAGGTTGAGAAGCGTCAATTCTGCAAAGCACATCAACAATGATTTGAAGCAGTTATGTCTTAAATGGATCAAATGGCAAGCTCGAAAGTGTGGTGAAAAAAAGAGCGAAAACCGTGAGATTTCAGAGTAGATATGAGTGATAATGATGACCATATTAAACAAATGTGACAAAGATTTATTTATTGTTGTATTGTGTGTTTTCTATATTTTTTACATATAAGCATTAAGAGAGGGTGTTGAAAGTAATGTTTCCATGTGTTGTAAGTTGTCATTATGAGTCCTTAGGTATCATTTTAGAAATAGTTATTTCCCTATGTATATGAGTTGTTTATGAATTATAGATTTATCTTTTTAGATCTTATCATCTAAAAATCAATGATCTAATTCATATATATATATAACTACTTTATGTAATCAATAAACAAAGAATGTAATTTACTGTGTGTAAATTTCTCTTAACTCTCTTTCAAATTTCTATCACAATCGTGGACTTTATTAAAATCAACGGCTTCCTTTCTATGAAAACAACATAAATTCATTTTGTATTTTTCTACACCTTCTAGAGCTATTGAATTTTCAATTTGTAGGGGAGAATAAATGAAGTTGTTGATTGACGTAGATAAGTTGTTGTCCGTAAAGCTGAACGTTACCAGACGTCCATTTCGAATCTAAGCCTTTTTAACTCTCCGTGCAGTCTCTTAATTCATCGTGTAAACTCTTACGCTGTAATTCTTAAAATTGAATGTTGCTATACATCTTTCTACAATTTAATCCTGTCTTATGCTCATAAATAATGTTCGTGTTCTTTCACTTTTTGAATTAGACTTTTTTCAATACTAAAAATTAGTTTGTACATCATTTTAATGAAACAAATAAGGATGTTGAAGCACTATTCATTAGCTTAACAAAAATTAAAATTGTGAGTGATTGGTGGGAAGGGTTTTTTGACTAATAATAATAATAAACTCATAGCTATAGTTTGAGGGTAAAATATTAGGTTACAAGTGCGAGGTTAGTCGTGATTATTTAAAAAGAGGACCTCAATAATAATGGGGGTATCAACATCGATAGGACGTTATATGGAGTATCAAAATCGGTTGGTTTGGTTTTAAGGGTTACGGTCTTTCAAAATGCTGAATTTGAGGGTCAAGTATTATAGAATGAGACTTCGAGTTATTTTCATTTATGATACATTTTATTCAAGTGTTTTTTTTGTTTTTCTCGGTGGTGAGGCTTTACTATTACTTTGGAACAAATATCTAGTGACTTCATAGTCATGGTATGGATAGACAATTTAGAAAGCCCATAAGTTATTGGATATGTTTTATCTTTATTCTTAATTTTCTCCCTAAGGATGTGATTGCAAAAATAAAGTCTTACAAGTTGTTTCTTCCGAGGGAAATTGTCACGCCCCCAAGTCTACGGTTAATTTTTTTCCGTGCCCGGCGGGGTGCAGCACCACCGAACGTTCACTTTTTAACAAGTTCACGCTTATGGACTACGCCTTAACCAATATAATCAGCTTTAAACCGATATAAACATGCCTTCACTTATAATCATAAGCATTAATCTTCATAAATCTTCATAAACCATTTTTAAACATTATCATATGCAATTTAACCGAATAACAATTGCAAAACAACCGAGAAGAATGGGAGGGGCAACTCCCGAAAGTCTGCCCGAATATATTATGATCTTTTTCAATAATACAAATGTACAAGTGTGTCGGGCCAATCCCACGACCAACACTTAGAAATATTACAACAAGGCATAAGAAGCCTTTACAAAGCATATGCTAACTTCTTCAAGGTAGGAGCGTGCTCAACCCGTGCACAAAATCTCCTCCTTTAAGTCCTGCATAAACCGAGTTCAAAACTCCCTCAACCGAATCCTTACTTCACATAACCAAGCCTCCAAAATATGCGAAGACCCTTTATTCCTCATGCGCATGAGGAATGCGCATTCTTTCAAGTCACCTCGCACTTCCTTGTCCTTATGCGAAGGAGAGATCTTGAGCGAAAGTTCGATGAGAATGAAACCTCATCCTCTCATAATATATACGCATACTTCATATGTTTTTAAGGGGGTTGCTTGTCTTATGACCGACCCCACTTATTAACATATAAGCCCACGTAGATATATTAAATTACATTATTAAATTCTTATTAATTCACACATGTGTACTTCTCCATATAATATGTTTTTCTTCTTATGTTTCTAAGGGGATGCTCCACTCACGGTTGCCCCCATTATTTTACCTAAAGCCCTCACATATTATATTTTGTTTTAATTAACCACATATGTGGGCAGACCTCTTATTAACATATGTTTTATGCGCTCATTGAAGAGGGGTGTTCAGCCTTAAGGCTGAACCCCCATATCCTTCGTTCACGCCTGTAGCCATATATTAACATGTCGGCCCTGCTCGTGTGTAAGCCCTCCACCGCGTGGTATAAGCCATCATGTGATTGTGTGCTTTAATATGCTTGTTCCACACTTAGCCGCATTTCGGCTCAAGCGCATTTCGCCATATTGCCGCACAGCTCGTTGCAAGTGACTCGTTGTTTCGTCGCATCATTTATGCATCTTGTCGCATTATCGGGAGGTCGCACCCATCCATCGGGTGATCGTGCCCGCGTCCACCCGCAGAACTGCGCCCACCAGCTCGTCCGTGCCCGCCTATGTTGTCGAACTATACCGCAACCTCACAACTGTGTTGCCCACTACGTTGCTTTGTCGCTCGGTTGTCCGCCTATCCGCAGCTTTGGTGACCGCACCTCCGCTTCGGTTCATCGTCCAAGTGTCGGAGGTTCGCCCATCGCTCGTCGTCGTGTCAAAATGCACCCGCTGTCGTGCACGAGGGCGCGCCCATCGTGCACGCCTGCACGAGACTCGAGGGCGTCACACTCTCCTCCACCTGAAGTCGTTGTCATCCTCGACAACATCTCATCTCAATAGCTCTCCACCAAGGCTGCATCGACCATGATGTAGACCCCTCCATATAAGGCAAACATCACTGCAACATACATAAGGCCTCGTCTCCATCAAGTCATCTTCATGTGCAAACTGCCATGTATAAGTGCTACACAACCCGGTCATGTGTCAACACCCATAATCCATGCTCAGGTCCATGAAAACTCCATCCATCACATCTGCAACATGCTGTCCACGAAGTGTTGGTGCCATAAGTGATCAGCCACACTTATCCCCAACATCATCGTGTGTGAAAAGTAGTTGAGTCTCGGCTCAACCCATGCCCAAGTACGCCCACCAAGGCATCATCATCATCATCGTGACCCCATCACCTCAAAGTGTCTCATCGATCCTCCTCATCAAGTCACTCTTCCAAGCCATGTCCCATGCATGTACCTTGGAAGTATGCATCCCATACTACATCAAAGTCATCTGACCTCAGTTCCTCAATGCATCAGACCTCTAAGTCCACCATGTATGATGTCCCAAAAGTCACAACGATCTCATATCATCATGAGCTCCTCCACCAAAGGTCCAGCAAGACTATCTCTTGGTCTCGGCCATGAGAAGTCCATCTAAGCATCATCACGAGTCCCTTCCATCACAGCTTCTCCACCAAGGTATCCATCAAGACTATCTCTTGGTCTCGGCCATGAGAAGTCCACCCAAGGGTGTGCCCTTCAACCTGTCCATGAGTCATGCCGGGCACTTAGCCATGTGGCTAAAGCATGACCCAAATCATCCACAACGATCATCAAGTTCCACCCTTGTCACGGGCCCTTGCACCTTCAACCATAAGGTCACAAGTAACCCCAACAAGTCCTGCAATAGTCGACAATCCTTGCTTCTCCATATAAGGCTCCATCATAGTCATCCATGGTAAGGTCCTCCACAGCATAGGCAAACTGATCTTGCCCTTCACTACACACGGTCCATCTACCAAATGATCAAATGAAACACAATCATCCATACTTACTTCATCAATATGAGGCTCCTCCACATGAGTGACCTCACCCTTCCATGTCGATAAGATACACGATCCTGGTTCAACCTGATCACCTTCAAGTTCTGCCTCCATCGGGTCCTCATCACCATGCTCCATTGTCCAACCAAGTTGAAGAAGTTCTTCTTCAACGTTTTTCTCCAAGGCTTCAAGTTCTTCTCGGATTCGGGGCCTCTCTTCCTTCAACCTTTTCAACTTGCATAAGGTAAGCAAGAGCTTTCTTCCACCTTCTCCCAAACTTGCCATGCCTCGTACCTTGTCATCATGTGGTCCATCCATGTGAGTGTCCGTCCATGCTGTCAACCTGTATGAGCCTAGTTCAACTTGATTAAACTCAAGTTCGGCCTCCATCATATCCTCATCATCACATGGTCCTTCCATATGAGTATCTTCATCGGTCCATGTCCACGAGCTACATGATTCGGGCTTAGCTTGATCATCATCAAGTCTAACCTCCATCATAGTTAAGCCTTCAACATCTTCGGTCACCATGACTTCCTCTTCCGGGCCTGCAACTCCATCTGGTTCCATTCCCTGACCAATTTGAAGAAGTCCATCTCGTCCAAGCATCACATCAATGCCATCTGTATTTATCACCACGAAGTCTAGCTGACCCCTACATCTTTCCAACTATACAGGTACATCTCGTATCATGCCTACTGCCAAGTTCCACGAGGTTATCTCCCAGTTCTCCATCGTAGATATCAGCCCCACTTCTTCTACTAACCGTGCCGATATAAGGTTATATGAACCACCCGTGTTTGCCAACGCTCGAACATCTTTGCCACAAATCTTCAAGGTTACAAGACCTCGGTTGTTCTCCATACCTTATCTTCACCTGTCAACTGTTACGAGCAACCTTTGCTCACCAGCTCCGACCGAGCTCTGATACCACCTGTCACGCCCCCAAGTCTACGGTTAATTTTTTTCCGTGCCCGGCGGGGTGCGGCACCACCGAACGTTCACTTTTTAACAAGTTCACGCTTATGGACTACGCCTTAACCAATATAATCAGCTTTAAACCGATATAAACATGCCTTCACTTATAATCATAAGCATTAATCTTCATAAATCTTCATAAACCATTCTTAACATTATCATATGCAATTTAACCGAATAACAATTGCAAAACAACCGAGAAGAATGGGAGGGGCAACTCCCGAAAGTCTGTCCGAATATATTATGATCTTTTTCAATAATACAAATGTACAAGTGTGTCGGGCCAATCCCACGACCAACACTTAGATACTTTCACAATATTACAATCAGGCATAAGAAGCCTTTACAAAGCATATGCTAACTTCTTCAAGGTAGGAGCGTGCTCAACCCGTGCACAAAATCTCCTCCTTTAAGTCCTGCATAAACCGAGTTCAAAACTCCCTCAACCGAATCCTTACTTCTCATAACCAAGCCTTCAAAATATGTGAGACCCTTTATTCCTCATGCGCATGAGGAATGCGCATTATTTCAAGTCACCTCGCACTTCCTTGTCCTTATGCGAAGGAGGGATCTTGAGCGAAAGTTCGATGAGAATGAAACCTCATCCTCTCGTAATATATACGCATACTTCATATGTTTTTAAGGGGGTTGCTTGTCTTATGACCGAGCCCACTTATTAACATATAAGCCCACGTAGATATATTAAATTACATTATTAAATTCTTATTAATCCACACATGTGTACTTCTCCATATAATATGTTTTTCTTCTTATGTTTTTAAGGGGATGCTCCACTCACGGTTGCCCCCATTATTTTACATAAAGCCCTCACATATTATATTTTGTTTTAATTAACCACATATGTGGGCAGGCCTCTTATTAACATATGTTTTATGCGCTCATTGAAGAGGGGTGTTCAGCCTTAAGGCTGAACCCCCATATCCTTCGTTCACGCCCGTAGCCATATATTAACATGTCGGCCCTGCTCGTGTGTAAGCCCTCCACCGCGTGGTATAAGCCATCATGTGATTGTGTGCTTTAATATGCTTGTTCCACACTTAGCCGCATTTCGGCTCAAGCGCATTTCGCCATATTGCCGCACAGCTCGTTGCAAGCGACTCGCTGTTTCGTCGCATCATTTCTGCAGCTTGTCGCATTATCGGGAGGTCGCACCCGTCCATCAGGTGATCGTGCCCGCGTCCGCCCGCAGAACTGCGCCCACCAGCTCGGCGTGCCTTGCCCGCCTATGTTGTCGAACTATATCGCAACCTCACAACTGTGCTGCCCACTACGTTGCTTTGTCGCTCGGTTGTCCGCCTATCCGCAGCTTTGGTGACCACACCTCCGCTTCGGTTCATCGTCCAAGTGTCGGAGGTTCGCCCATCGCTCGTCGTTGTGTCAAAATGCACCCGCTGTCGTGCACGAGGGCGTGCGCCCATCGTGCACGCCTGCCCGAGACTCGAGGGCGTCACAGAAATTCCATAATCAGACTTCAAAATTAAAAATAATATTAGTATGCTTTTTCCAAAATGTTAATTTTAACATAAATGCTTTTTCCAAATCCAATGCAAAATGCTAATTATAACAAGAATTTAGAGAAATTAAAACTTAATCATTCTAAGAAGTTAATCACATAATTTTTTTCAGAGAGAAAAAGCAGTATAGATTATATTAAGGATATATAAAGATCAAATATACATAGGAGTTCAAAATCCTCAGCCATATTAAGCAAAATCATTATGAATGGGGAGAAACAAATTCCCCAAATGAGTTCTGTAGAAACTATCCAGAAATGTAGCATAAGAGTTCTGTAGAAACCATCCAGATAGTAGCATATAGATATTACGTAATGGAGCACATTGCTGGATCATAAAGAGAAAGATAGATAAGGAGACAAAGAGATTTTAGAGGGCCCGCTTAGTCCAGAGAAGGCATGAACCCCGAAATTGTAATCAAAATGGAATCAAGTGGCAGACAGCAGCCCTGAAAAATACGACCATTCCTCCACTTCCAAATATGCCAGCAAGTGAGGATGAAAAGAGCATGCCAGGTGGGGCATTGGGCGCTCCACCATAAGAAGCCATCCTATACAGAAGAAAAAAACCGGTGAGGAAAACCATAAATCAGAGAAAGTTCATACCAGATTGATAAGGTGAGAAGGATTTGTGAGGCCACAATTCTCTAATCGGACTTCGAAATTAAAAATAGTATGATTTTTCCAAAATGTTAATTTTAACACGAATGCTTTTTCCAAATCCAATGCAAAATGCTAATTATAACAAGAATTTAGAGAAACTAAAACTTAATCACTCTAGAAAGTTAATCACATAATAAGTCAACGCCCCATGATTATAAGGTGAGAAGGATTTGCGAGGCCATACAATTTAGCAATAGGACATAACAAAAAAATAAGCTTGAGAGTTTATAGTCACCCACATTATAATTAGGATTTTTATAAGGTTTTACAACATTTTTTTAATCAAGGTATTTTTAAAGTATTTAAATATTATGATTACTAGCACATTTATATAAATTAAATAATGAGGAAACATATAGGCATCAATCCACATAATAAATATCAAAACACACATTCTATAATACATTTCAAATTTCTAAAATTTAAAAAAATCACAAATATTTATTAAATTATAACTTTATTTTCTATTATTATTATTATTATTTATAAAATAATTAATATATGAGCTAAACATATATACATTCAAAAAAACATAAAACAACATTCGTAATTGTGTAAATTTTTACTATGTAAATAGGTTTTGTTGTAACACCATGGTTTTATCAATACCATATATAAAAAACAGCAACTCATTTCACAAGACAATTTTCTTAATTAATCAATTTAATTAAAAAAGCAAAAAAATATAACTACTTTGAATATGAATCTCAATGTTTCATTTGTCAATACTACTAAAATTAATTTAGAATATTCCATGAAAGTTAAATCCCTAATATCCACCTACTAATTATTAATAACTAAATTAAAATTTCAATTTTTTTTTCCAAAATAAACATTCCTATAAACATAAATTGAAATTAAAATTAAAATTTTAAAAATCCTTTTTCAAAGTAAACATTCTTATAAACATAATATATAATATATATTTGTATAACCAAAAAAACAATTAATTTTCAACATTCAACTTTAATGAAACATTATAAAATAATAATAATAATAATAATAATTTCAATATCATTTTTACATTTTAACATTATATTTTAAATTTTATTAAATACATATTACATACACTAACTGCATTTTCATTTAAAAAAACCTAATTTAATCCATATTTATTTTATTTTTCCTTTAATCCTTCTTCCAAACCTTAGAAATAATATAATAACTCCTATGACCCCTCTAATATCCCCTTGCGACCCCTTTTCTTAAACTTTATAAACAACATAATAAACCCTATTATCTTTGTAATATCCGTAATTAAACTATGGGTGGTTTTTTTTCATATTTACCAACCCTTTTCTAAACTTTATAAACAATATAATAAACCCTATTGTCTTTCTAATATCCCTAATTAGACTATGGATAGGTCTTTTTCCACATTTTACCACATGCTAAATAATATATTTTGAACCTCTTGTTTGCCTTAATTCTAGTTTTGGACTTGACGTATAAGAATATTATAAATTTTCCTAGGATTATATTAATTTAAACTATTCTAATGGTTTGACTTGGTATTAATTATTTAGGTTAAAGTTTACATAAAATATTTAAGGGTGGATTGTTAAGGTGGTTCAAGTAAATTTGATTTGATTAAATTATTTGTGGTTTTTCAGCTTACTCATGGTATTAATTTATGATGTAATCTATTTAAAGGCCGAACAAATTCATATTAAATCATTTTGTTGGCTAGTAGAATTAAACAATCGTGTCCTTAGATACCACCACTTCTCTCAGTGCTCTATGATTCTAACAACGCTAATGCAATGTAGAGAGTTCCCATTCATTAATAAGATCGTACAATCCAGGAAAGAGACGTGATACTTGTTTTTATATATTCCTATGTTTTTTTGTTTTTTAAAAAGATATGCCCTACTTTATAAGTATAATCTTTGGGATATTTGTTACGGATTTGTTTATTTATTTTAAATTCAAAGGGTTTTTATTTATTTTTAAATCCAATTTAAATAAAAAAGAAAGAAAATAATAAAAATTATTGGTTCTCGAATTAAATCCTAATATATGATTTATTATACTTGGATGTGGATGTCGGGTGTGGATCCTGATTATCTTCTAACTTCATAAGTTTTTGTTTCAGCCATGTTTATATTGAAATTATGCAAGAAAATCTCAGTTTGACTTTGCCTTGGTCAAACTAGAGAAAATTTGAATTTATATTTCATCGAAAATCTTGGAAGTAGTTAACTGAGGTGACATGGCACTTGTCACTAAATTAAATTAGTTAATTCAAGTTGGGGAAGCTTGAGTTCAGTTTAGTATGATTGATTGCTAATTTTTAGCAATACATTCTAGTTAATTTGAGTTATTGTCAGTTAAACTAGTTCTAACTATCAAAAGAACTAGTGGAGGTCAAGTTTTGGAAGTGGAACTTCGACCACACTCAGTGAACAACTAGTTAATTGATCAATCAACCCAAAATAATTGTTGCATGCAGAGAATTCAAGTTACCTAGTTGAGATAGATATTCCAAGGCAGTGTACTATCAGTTGCAGCATATTCCAATGTGTACAGGTGGTGCATGCAGTCAGAGGAAGGACCTAAGGAATTGTGCAATTCAATAGTGGGAAATTCCTAAATAATAGGGGCCAATTTTATAGAGGAACAACACAAGGAAATAGGAGCTTGGAGTGCTTGAAAATTGGCTAACTGTTGGCCACAGTGAGTCACTTGGATAGAGGGATAGACTATACACTTGCAAGGTGTGCTCAAGCTTGAAAAAGCATATGTATTTCATCTCTATTCTCTCATTAATGCAATATAGATAATAAGGGTTTTGAGCAGTTTCTTTCCCCTAGATAAATATTTGTGCATGTGTGATGTTTCTTTTTGCATGTCTATGATTTGTGTTCTAGATGGTGAATTAACTTCCGCGTATCGATAGAGTAGCTTCAAGTCTTGTGATTTAGTAAATTTCATCAGTAGTTTTGAATCTACACATTAATTTCTACATGGTATTGGAGCTGGAATCATTGTAGAGAAGAGATTTCGAAGTTTTCATTGCAGGAGGTTCGAATTTGAAGATCAATGTTGCAGGTTTTCTTCGAGATTGAGAAGATGGCTTTCAATGGTCTCAGGCTAGAGTATGCCTTGGAAGGCACTTACTACTTTGCTGCATGGAAGGACTACATGGAGGTAGTATTCGATGATAATGGGCTATTAGAATACATGAAGACAGATTTAGCCAAACCCCAAGCATTTGATGCCCATAATCTTGCTCAGTGGAAGAAAGATGTGGTCATGGTGAGGAGAATCATATTGGAGGGAGTAAGAGATCATATTATCTCGAATCTCCACTAAAAAGAGACTTCATTCGCAATGCAGAAAATGCTGACAGAATTGTTCGAGAATAGTAGTGACCATAGGAAGTTGGCACTCAAGGACAAGCTTTGAAGTATCAAGTTATAGAAGAATGACACAATTTGATAGTATTTGAGCAAGTTTACATAGTGTCGTGATGAACTTGGTAGGGTTGGTGTTAATGTCCCTGAAGAAGACTTGGTAGCTCTAGCCCTTCTGGTCCTTCCCAAGAGCTGGCATATCTATCAAGATTCAGTAAATTGTAGAGAAAAACTACCAAGTTGGGATCACTTATGGTCTGACCTGGTACAAGAGGAAATAAGGTGGAATACTAGAGACGAGACTTCATCCAAGGGAGAGGATGAGGAGAACTGTGCCCTGGCTAGAAAAGCAAAGAAAGAGAAAGGGAAGAAATCCAAATCTAAATCAGAATATAGTCAAGGGGGAAAGAAGAAAGACTTGTCTAGAATCAAGTGCTTTCACTATCATGAATTCAGGCGCTATGCCATGAAGTGTCCACACAAGAAGACAAGCAAGAAGACATCAAGAGAAGCAGCAGGTGAAGCAACAAAACTTGTAGCTTGTTGACTTAATGTAAAAATACACAAATATATTTTAAAAAATAATTTATTTATATATATAATATATATATAATGTACAAGTGATAATGATTGTTACAATGAGGACTTGCATTTATACCTAGGCAGGTGTCCTTTCAAGACTAGACATGTCTTTTCATTTAACTTAATGACTATTTAACATAATCAATATTTGATTATTTAATATTTACATTTTTATATTCACTTTGTTTTATGTAATTTATATTCGTAACATAACTCCTTCCCTCAAAATATTTGTCCTCAAAGCTATATTACTAGAAATTGTCTTTGCGGTTATCGACTCGACATATGGAAACTTGCCATCACTCGTGGCTCAGGTTCTATAATTCGTTGGTAACTCTATTTTGAGTCCAGGGTTGTGTCTATTCTTTCCTTTTCTTTTCTTTTTCTCTCTTTTCTTTTCCTTTTCTTTTCTTGAGTCCAAGGTTGTGTCTGTATATATATATATATATATATATATATAATTTATATCTAAATAAATATAAATCAATTTTAGTCATGATTCAAAAAGGGATTAAGGAGGGTCACGCCGCTTGCAGCGTATTGATCCGAGTTGACTCAACTCCTGGATTTAACCAAGACCTTTTGCTTTCATGATGTCATTAGAATTGCATTTAAAAGAGCATAAGGAACATATATGCATGTTGTAAAGAAGAAGGAACATGAAAAGAATCAGCAACATAAAACACAAGATGTTGATAACGGAGTTCGTCCAGGAGGGACTACGTCTCCGGGCCCCGGTGTCAAGATAGTGTAGGTCGCTGCATTAAGTGCTAGAAAGAGTGATGGTGTACATGCATGTGTTTTCTCTATCATACAAGGAATATGCCCTCATGTAGGAGTGGCTCCAAGAGATGTTCTGCTGTGGGAACTCTAATTCAAAAAAGGACTCCTATCAACATGACATAATTTCACGTATGTTAATAATGAGCATCTCGCCAACATGACATCAAAGGGATCTCAATTCAAACATACATGGTGACACATGAGTATCCCATCAACATGATGGAAAAAGGATCTCAATCAAAACATGGCAATAAGTACATCTCACATCAAGAACAAAACAAGATCCCACATCAAACATCAAACAGGGATCTATATAGCACAATGCATCTAGAGCAAAAAGATAAAGAAGTACATGATCACACTGCATATACCTCACATCAAGGAGTTATCTGAAGAATAGGATGATAAACTGTTGGATCTGGTTGTACCATCAATCTCGCGATGTCGAACATCATGGAAATGGTCGCTCGCACATTGAATGCTGACACCTACACTCCACTTTGAAAAGTGGCCAAAAAACGAAATGATCAAATGGAAAATCTGATTACACCAACAGATTTGTGGCATCAAATAGTGTAAAATCGACTGTCAAATTTTTGAATTCTGACAAAGTGAAAATCTGAGGCTACAAGAATCTTTTAGATTCCCCCTAGATTCCTCAAAGATTCCCTCCTTCGGGTCATCTGAAGGTCTGCTGCTCAGATCAAAATTCTATCTGCGCCATCAAGATCCTTGCGAAATTCTAAGAAGGATGAGAATGAGGTTGGCTGCATTCTAACTCTGGGAAATTTCAGCCTCCAAGGAATCTAGAAGATTCCCTAAAGATTCTTGAAGATTCTCCTCCACTGGGAATTTGAAAATATGCTGCTCAAAAGGCTAATCTAACCTCACCATAGCATTCCCTATGAAAATCTGAGAAAATTAACTGTAAACTTGATTACATTCTAATAAAAAGAATTTTTACCTCCTAGGGAATCTTAAAGATTCCTCAAAGAATCTGCATGAGAATATTCCCTAGACTATTCTACGCATCTGCCACGTTTTTTTGTATTGAGTCTGTCCTCCCCCGTCTGCACTGTGTAAGAGAGTTTAAATAACATTTCATCGGCGAAGTATTCAAAGCGAGGGATGTTAACCTGTTGGTGAAAACACCAAATTTGGAGTGGTCTGGTCGGGGTTTCCAACCCCACCGACTCCCCTACTTGGCACATTAACACATAACTATTTATTTTTTAAATAGGACGCAGTTATGGTTTTATAACCGTTGCATTTAATACATGACCGATGAACCGTTTGATTTAAAATTTGGGCGGAGTTTTGTTTGGTGTGACCGTGGGTACTGTTGGTTTATTTTTGGCGTATGCCATATGGGCCGCCCCCACATGGGCTGAGCGGGTTCAATCCCCGCCAGCTCCACATTCTGTTATGTATATCATAGTGGGTAGGGGTGTGGGATGGATCCACCGGCAGTGGCCCGCCAACCCCAACGCAATACATTTTAATGTTTGGTGGTTGGTTGGAGGGTTTGACGAGGTCATGGCCACCGACCCATATTTAATTTAAAATTTGTTTTTATAAAAATGGTATTGGGTCTGATGGGGGTGGTGGGGGTCATGGCCTGCCACCTAATTAATATATATATTTTTTATTTTTATAAGAATAATCACCCTTTTTGAATTTGTCTAATATAAGGGATATTAGACAAATTAAAGAGGCAACAATTTCGCCCGCTCTCGGGAGCTAGGTTCCCTATCTGGGACTCGGTCAATTTGTAGGACCATTAAACCTGACCCACATCCCAACTTTGACCAAAACTTTGACTGGCTCTTTCTCCCTCATACGATCTTGAATTTTAGTGTCATTTGCACCGTTGGAATTAGGGCGATGAGCACTTCGATCTGGTGCTAGTTTGGAAGCAATCTGGAAACTTTGAATTTTGACCCTTTTTGAGTCCTATGTGACTTTTGCATGTTTCTGGAGCCACCTAGATCAATCCTCCCCATTGAGGAGCTTTTGGGCCTCCAAAAGCATGAGAAATAATCTGCAACTCCTTTGGACCATGTCTGTACTTACAAGTATATGATATGTTAGCCTTCCTTCTCCTTCACCTTTGTCCTTCGGAGCCATAAGGGATGAGCCGACACCTGCAACCTTTGCAAACCTGTAGTACAATTCTGCAAATTACATGCTTTATTTACAAGATGAACTAATGACCCAAACATCCCATACTTGCCACAAGTTTATAACACATACTCGATTGTCAAGTTTACATCAAAATGGAAACAATACCCCAGCGACGAAAACATGGCCAACATATCATTGTTGCTTCAACAAGTGATGGAAAACACATCATCACTGCAACACATGATTTACAAAAATAAGGCCAAACACTATTGTTGCTCCGACAAGTGATGGAAAACACACCATCACTTTCACAATTTAAAATGCATCACAAATAATGACCAGACATCATTGTTGCTTAACAAGTGATGGAAAACACATCATCACTTTTACATTTTAAAATGAAACACATGATTCAAAAAAAAAATAAGACCATGACATTCTATCACACCTAGAAGAACCATTTCTCACTTATCAATGTGAATGGGTCGTTTCCTTGTGGCGCATTCGTTGGTCGAACAACCGTTTCATCTGGTTCATGCACTGACACTTTGTCTTTAAGGCGTTGCTCTGGATGGAGCCTCCAACAAGTGGCTCTTCGATGGCCACCTCTGTTGAAATGACTGCAATACATCTTCTTCCTCCAGATTTGCTTAACATGTTTCTTTACTTACTGTTGAGAGGGTCTTTCATACCGCCTCCTTTTGTGTGCTGCTATTCTTTTCCAATACTTATCAAATGTATGGTTATGTAATCCACAAAAAGTACATGTTTTTCGATGTCATGATTTACGTTCATATATAACAACATGATTACAATTGAAATGAACATTAGAATATCGAGACTGGTTATACCTTTCCTTGCTACCTCTGGTGTCATTATGGCGATGAGAGCTTGCCTCGGCTTCTTCCTTGCAATGGGCACTGCCATGGGATGATGGTGATGTGTTCCCATCATTCTATTTCCTCGACAATTTCGACGATGTCTCAGAATAATCTGACACCTTCGAGAATTCTCCTTCGATGTATCCCAAGCCCGCAAATCGAGGTCTCTGCACAACCTCCAATGGTTGAGTTATGCCTTGGTTATTAACACCAAGTTCTTCTTCCTCCTTGTACCTCATCCTGGTAAGGAGCCTCATGTTTGTCCCTGTAATTGGTATCTCCACATCTCCAACAGAAATCATACTATGTGAAGATGAAACTAAAGGGAAATCAACATCTTTTACCTTCACTATCGAGTTAGAAATAACTGATGAGGGCTTCCCATCATCTGTTGTTGGTGGTTCATTGGTTGTCTCAGTGCATTCCCCAACTTCCTTTCTGACATACCCAAGTCCTGCCTAACGGGGTAATTCCTCTACTTTAATGGGGTTGACAATGCCTTGGCCATTAATGCCCAAGCCTTTTCCTTCATACCCCATTTTCCTCAACATTTTGGAGCCAATTCCTGTGGTATGATTTTCAAAAATAGCGAAATAATCATCATGACACATACATGAATTCGAAGAATTACTTTTTACCTCACATGGGTCACACTGCAGCTTCTTCAAGGCCTTGTCCTTAGCTTGCAGTTGTCGTAGCAAACTATGCTTCTCCTCTTTCTCTTCTTGTAGACGCATCTTCAATTCAACGTTCTTTACTTGAAGACTCTAGTTGTTGTGCTTTAGTTCTTCCAGGGCCTCTTTTGTGGTTGCAACTGAAGTTGCAATCGCTGCTTTTCCTCTTTCTCTTTTTGTAGAACTTCATACATTATTTCCACCTTCTAGGAAATTATGAGCATGGTCTCATACATCTCTTTGTCATCCTCCATCGTTGCACACTCCATTGTTCACGCTCACAATTCACATCCACGCAAAGACCGCTCTGATACCAAACTTGATCCGAGTTAACTCAACTCTCGGATTTAACCAAGACCTTTTGCTTTTGTGATGTGATTAGAATTGCATTTAAAAGAGAATAAAGGAACATATATTCATGCTATAAGGAAGAAGGAACATGGCCAGAATTAGCAACATAAAACACAAGACGTTGATAACGGAGTTTGTCTAGGAGGGACTACGTCTCCGGGCCCCGGTGTCAAGATGGTGTAGGCCGCTGCATTAAGTGTTGGAAAGAGTGATGGTGTACATGCATGTGTTTTCTCTATCATACAGGGAACATTCCCTCATGCAGGAGTGGCTCCAAGATATTTTCCGCTGCGGGAACTCTCATTCAAAAAAGGACTCCTATCAGCATGACATAATTTCACGTATATTAATAATGAGCATCCCGCCAACATGGCATCAAAGGGATGTCAATTCAAACATACATGGCGACACATGAGTATCCTGTCAACATGACGACACAGGGATATCAATCAAAACATGACAATAAGTACATCTTACATCAAGAACAAAACAAGCTCCCACATCAAACATCAAACAGGGATCTATACAGCACAATGCATCTCAAGCAAAGAGATAAAGAATTACATGATCACACTGCATATACCTCACATCAAGGAGTTATCTGAAGAAGAGGATGATAAACTGCTGGATCTGGTTGTACCATCAATCTCGCGACGTTGAATATAATGGAAATGACGGCTCGCACATTGAATGCTGACACCTGCACTCCACTTTGAAAAGTGGTTGAAAAATGAAATTATCAAATGGAAAATCTGATTACACCATCAGATTTGTGGCATCGAATAGTGTAAAATCGACTGTCAAATTTCTGAATTCTGACAAAGTGAAAATCTGGGGCTACAAGAATCTTTTAGATTCCCCCTAGATTCCTCAAAGATTCCCTCCTTTGGGTCATCTAAAGATCTGTTGCTCAGATAAAAATTCTGTTCACGCCATAAAGATCCTTGTGAAATTCTGAGGAAGATGAGTATGAAGTTGGCTGCATTCTGACTCTAGGAAATTTCAACCTCCAAGGAATCTAAAAGATTCCCTCAAGATTCTTGAAGATTCTCCTCCGATGGGAATCTGAAAATCTGCTGCTCAAAACGTGAATCCGACCTCGCCATAGCATTCCCTACGAAAATCTAAGAAAATTGACTGTAAACTTGATTACATTCTAATAAAAAGAATTTTTACCTCTTAGGGAATCTTAAAGATTCCTCAAAGAATTTGCATGAGAATATTCCCTAGAATATTCTGGGCATCTGCCTTGTTTTCCATGCTGGGTCCATCCTCCCCCATCGGCACTGTGCAAGAGAGTTTAAATATCATTTCGTCGGTGGAGTATTCAAAGCGAGGGCTGTTAGCCCGTTAGTGAAAACACCAAATTTGGTGCAGGCAAGTCAGGGGTTCCAACCCCATCGACCCCCCTACTTGGTGCATTAACACATAACTGTTTATTTTTTAAATAAGACGTGGTTATGGTTTTGTAACTGTTGCATTTAATACATGACCGATGAACCGTTTGATTTAAAATTTGGGCGGAGTTTTGTTTGGTGTGACCGTGGGCGTTGTTGGTTTTGTTTTGGTGTATGCCATATGGGGCCACCTAGTGGGGGTTGGCCCACATAGGCTAGGTGGGTTCAATCCCCGTCAGCTCCACATTCTGTTATGTATATCATAGTGGGTAGGGGTGTGGGCTGGGTCCACCGGCGGTGGCCCGCCCACCCTAACGCAATACATTTTAATGTTTGGTGGTTGGTTGGAGGGTTCGGCGGGGTCATGGCTCCGATCCATATTTAATTTTTAATTTGTTTTTATAAAAATGGTTTTGGGTCCGATGGTGGTGGCGGGGGTCATGGCCCGTCACCTAATTAAGATATATATATATATATATATATATATTATTTTTATTTTTATAACAATAATAACCCTTTTTGAATTTGTCTAATATAAGGGATATTAGACAAATTAAAGAGGCAACAATTTCGTCCGCTCTCAGGAGCTAGGTTCCCTGTCTAGGACTTGATCAATTTGTAGGACCATTAAACCTGGCCCACAACCCAACTTTGACCAAAAATTTGACTGGCTCTTTCTCCCTCATACGAGCTCGGACTTGAGTGTCATTCTTACCATTGGAATCAGGGCGATGAGCACTTCGATCTGGTGTTGGTTTGGGAACAATATGAACACTATGAATTTTGACCCTTTCTGAGTCCTATGGGACTTTTGCATGTGTCCAGAGCCACCTGGATCAGGTATTAAGTTATCAAATGTAAATGGTTGGTGCAGTGTTGGACGCCAACGATGTCAACTGGTGGTCAGTTTTACAATATGCGGCTTCGACAAGGAAGAGGTTAGCATTATGGCAGAGAAAAAGGGTGACGACTAAGAATGTTGTGCCTAGAAGCATGGTCAACGATAGCATGGAAAATGACAACTTATATATATATATATATATATATATATATATATATATATATATATATATATATATATATATATATATATATACCCAGTCATCATACGAATTTGTACCATCGCGACCAGTTGAGGGTTTGTTGACTGAGAGGAGCAATCGAAATATCAAAATTATATTTACTGCAGTGCCTTTAAGTTTTGGACCGTCCTCCAGGCTGAGAGCTCCAAAATGATGCAGTTCAATGGGATCAATATCTTTACTTTACCTTCTTGCCCTTCGGTGCCTTCTTCTGGCACTTGATGGTGTTTTAGTCAGAATCGAGATTCGTGCCCCTCGCTTCCTTTGTCGTGATTCCCTAACATGTGAATCCTCGACAATTCTTGCTTCTGCATCTGTTGGACTTTTTCTGAAATAAATAAGAGTATGAAACTAAACAAAATCACGACCAACAATTTGAGCATTTCGATGTCGATAGTTCAAATTGTTAGCAATACTCGTCAAACGTGCCTGATCTTGAAACACAGTAGGTAAATTATACAAATCCAAAGCAACAACAAGTAATATGTGATCTATAACATCTTCATATCACCGAATTGGTGATGTAAAATGTGTATACAAGGGAGATGCAAGACCATAATGATGGAATTCTGGAGGAGTGAGGTCTCCACTGCAGAAATAAAATTCCTGGGTCATGCATCGTGTTGTAAGAATTCAGACCATCTTGTTAAAATATGGATCATCATCCACAACACGATCAAGAGAATCAACTAATGCTTTTGAAGATGAAATATCCAGTTCAACTCCGACATATGCTGTTATGCACAACAAGGGTTCAAGCATTGCTGGCGTTGGACTTGGATGACGCCTTAGAAGTGAAACAAAGGGAAGTGTTTTAATATTTTCTCAGCGACTGAAACACTTGCAACTAGAATAAATTCCTCGACCATTTAATTTGCCTCACTAATTTGATAAATACCAATATCAAGTGGATCATGCGTTTCAATATCTATGTCAAACTTAACCTCTGCAGATGCAAGAGTCAGAGCTCCTCTTTCAATCTGTCTGGCCCTCATGATCTTTTCTAATGAATTCATATTGCGCAGATCGACTATTATAGGATCAGCCAACCGACTGTCATCCATCCGTGCTTGAGCCTCAATGTAAGACAATGTTGCACATGACTTGATAACACTTTTGGTAAATCTCACAGAAACAATATCTGTTGAAGGAGTCATTTCCCAAAGAATTGAAAAGGCCAATCTTTCAACATCTAAATGGAGGGAGCATATATCTTCAGTAAGTGGTTTTGGGAGCATATCTATTCTTCACTCAACCAAGTAAACAGACGTGCCTTGTTCCGAAGCTTCTTCATCAAGAGGTGTACCTGGGAGAACAAAATTTGTAACATCAGCAATGTGGACTCCAACTTCGAAATTTCCATTTGGGAGTCCTTGGCAGCATAGTGCATCATCAATATCCTTGCAACCAGGTGGATCCACACTGAATACTCTCAAGTGGCATAGATCCTCTCGGTGAGGATCACTCAAATCTTCTGGTTGTAATGTCCAGGGCAAGGGTGGCAGGCAAGCTAGAACCTGTTCAGAAAATGCTCTTGTGTTGATGTCGTTCTCAATTAGAAAAACCTCAGTTTCTGTAGCACGATCACCTATTTCTCCTATCGTCCGCACATAGTGACCAAATGGATACCGTGATAACCGATCCCATGAATCAACAGCTACAATGATCTGCTTGTCAATGAGATTTCCAAGTTGGCGGGTTTGAATTCGGATTTTAGGTAATCTGTGATCAATAGATACAAATAAAGCGTTGACAATTCCACCACCACCTGCAGGCATAGGCATTGGCTCCAGAGACCCACAATACGAATGCCAATTCTGCTTAATTATACCAATAACACACCCAGTTGGACGAGCTGTAATATGACCTTCAAACCCCTTGGAATTCTGCTCCAAAATGGCATCATGAGGAGCATCATGAGCACTATTTGGAACTAGGTGGACCTCCTCATCTTCATCTTCTTCATATTCTACAATTTTCATTGTTTTCCCTTCATCCCACTGATCCTTAGGCAAGAGCTCCACTGCAACTACATCTCCATCAAAAGCTCGATTCATATTATCACGTCCATAAATTATGATCTCGTCACCAATACTTTCACTACCAACATAGGCCTCAAGTGGGTTGTAACGATTGACACAAAGTTTCCTTTTTCCATGTTTTTGTTCTAGTCCTTGATTCCATTAACTTTGCATTCAACTGTAGTTTCTGTTTGTTCATCATCAAAATAGTAATCTTGATTTTCTCATCCTCTAAAAATGTATTTACATCCTCTTTTATAGATTCTACATGTTTAAGTGTTGTATTTTCAATAACTTCATCCTCTTTGACATTAAGATCAGCTTCATTGGAATCATTATCTTGATCATTTTCTGCAACATCTTCATTTTCATTGTCATCATTCTGGTCAAAATCTTCTTCTCCTTCTTCACCTTGTTTTGTTTCCTCACTATCGCTATCATCTTCCTTATTATTGATTTCCTTTAGACATGCTTTAACTTCTGCACATGATTTTTCTAATCACTGATATACTTCTTTAATTTTATTAACTGCTCAACGCAATAAAGACGTGAATGTAATGGCCCATATTGCGGCAAACAATGTTCAAAGACCCGCATGATTATACTGTGCACCATGGCTCTGATACCATTGAAGCAACAAAACCTGTAGCTTTTTGACTTAATATAAAAATACACAAAGGTATTTTAAATAATAATTTATTAATATATATAAATGTACAAGTGATAATGACTGTTACAATGAGGACCTGCATTTATACCTAGGCAGGCGTCCTTTCAAAACTAGAAATGTCTTTTCATTTAACTTAATGACTATTTAACATAATCAATATTTTATTATTAAATATTAACATTTTTTATATTCACTTTATTTTATGTGATTTATATTCGTAACAGAGAAACGACCAAGTTGGGATCACTTATGGTCTAACCTGGTACAGGAGGAAATAAGGCAGAATACTAGAGATGGTACTTCATCCAAGGGAGAGGATGAGGAGAACTGTGCCTTGGCTAGAAAGGAAAAGAAAAGGAAAGGGAAGAAATCCAAATCCAAAGCAGAATATAGTCAATGGGGCAAGAAGAAAGACTTGTCTAGAATCAAGTTCTTTCACTATCATGAATTCAAGCACTATGCCACGAAGTGTCCACACAAGAAGACAAGCAAGAAGACCTCAAGAGGAGTAGAAGGTGAAGCTTTGGCTTCATATTTTGAGCTTGATTTTACTCTCATTTCTTGCATGACCAGCACAGTGATGGGAATCATGTGGTACCTAGACAATGGTGCCTCATTCCATATGACGGGGAATAGAGATTTTTTCAGTGATTTGGAGGAGAAAGATCTCTAGATGCAAATCAAGATGGGAGATGATGGAAGGTATTATGAGACCAGGATTGGTATAGTCACCTTTCATATGGATTTGGTCTCCCCTCTCAAACTTAAGGATGTGATGTTTGTTTTGGGTCCAAAGAAGAATCTTGTCTCTGTTGCAGTTTTGGAAGACCGTGGCTATGCTGTGATCTTAAGAAAAGGAAAGGAATTCCTGAGACATAGGCACGAGACAGGTAAAGAAGATCTGGGTTCATGTGAAGAACCTCTACAAGCTAGATGTGGAGGATTGTGTTGCATTGAGCACAAAGGCGGAGAAGGTGTAGAGCCACAATGTTAGGGAACTTTGGCATAGAAGGTTTGGCCATTTGCATCATGGAATTTTGAAGATCATGTAGAACATTACCACAGGAATCCCAAAAGGAGCACTAGAGTAGTAGGATACATGCAAAGGGTGTACCTTGGGGAAGTACACAAAAGCCACTTTCCATGATCAGGACAACAAAGCACATGTAGTCCTTGAAAGGATCCACTCTGATGTTTTTGGACCTTTCTTGATAGCCTCCATTGTCAAGCACAAATATTTTGTCATCTTAATTGATGACTTCTCACAGAAGTGCTAGATCTTCTTCATGCGGAAGAAGGATGAGACTTTCTCCAAGTTTTTAGAGTTCAAGGCACTGGTGGAGAAAGAAATGGGAAAGAAGGTGAAGGCTCTTAGGAGTGTGGTAATGGAGGTGGGTACATGTTTAATGAGTTTAAAAATTTATGTGTAAAATAAGGCATTCGATGAGAGTAAACAACACCCCACAACCCATAACAGAATGGGGTGGTTGAAAGGAAGAACCATAGCATTGTGCGAGCAACAGGGCGATGTTGCATGACCAAATCCTACCTCTACACTTATGGTTTGAAGCATGCAACACAATGGTCTATTTGCAGAACATGAGTCCTCATCAGATTCTTAGCATGATCACACCAGAGGAGACTCTCATGAGGAGGAAGTCAGATGTGTCGCACTTTGGGATTTTTGGAGCCTCTATTTACTGCCATGTCTCCAAAGAATCAAGGAAGAAGCTAGAGCTGACAGCAAAGTTGGGGGTATTTGTGGGTTACACAAAAACTCCCCACAACTACTATGTGTACTTGACATCCCTCAGTATGACAGTTGTGCTAAGGGATGTAAAATTTGATGAAGATAAAGCCATGTGGTGCTCTCTTGAGAGGGAGATTCAAATCCCACCAGAGGAGGGGATTTTAGCTCGAAAAGGAGGAGCCTTAGGATGTTGTAGAGCAGCCACAAATGGAGGGGTAGAGATTGGAGACAACCACTCAAGTAGAACCATATAGAGATAGTGGGAAGAGAACCATGGAAGCCTAGAGACTTGTGCAAAATGCGAGAGAGAATGTGGGTGCTCCTTCAAGTCAGCGTAGGTAGAGAAGGTCACCATATCGGTACACTGGATACATTGCTCTAATGACCAAGCTAGTAGAGATTGAGCCATCCTATTTCGAGAAAGAAGTAGAGAAAATTGTATGGGTTGATCCAATGGTGGAGGAGTACAAATCCATTGTGAAGAACAGTGTTTGGGAAGTGGTCCCAAGACCAATAGACCAATCGGTTGTGTGTTCTAAATAGATCTTCAAGGTAAAGCATGTGGCAGACAAAAGCATAGGAAACTACAAGGTCATATTTGTGGCCAAGGGATACTCTTAGGGTGAGGGGATTGATTATGAAGAGACCTTTTCTCCTATAGTAAGGTACTCATCCATCAGATCAATCCCTTCTCCGACTGCATAGATGGGGTGGAAGATCCACCAAATGGATGTGAAAACAACATTCCTCAATGGAGTTAATGAGAAGGAGGTGTATATCGAGCAACCAAAGGCTTCGAGACTTTTGATCGAGATTCTCACGTGTCCATACTCAAGCGAGCATTGTATGGTCTCAAGAAAGCACCCCGTGCTTGGTACACTAGGATCAATATCTATCTCCACGGTTTGGGCTTCACCAAAAGTGAAGCGGATGAAAACCTCTATCATATTTTAGTAGAAGGTAAACTGTTGAATATTGTTTTATATGTGGATGATTTGATTTTGACTGGTGATGATCAGTTGGTCAAATCTTGCAAGGAGGACCTTGCAAGACAGTTTGAGATGAAGGACATGGGCCTCATGCACTACTTACTCAAATTGGAAGTATGGCAAAGTGATGGGGAATTTTTTGTCTCTCAAGAAAGTATGCCAACAAGATACTTAAAAGGTTCTATATGGACAAGTGCAAGCCCATGGAGACTCCTCTAGCGACCAACTAGAGGAAGGAGGATGCCACTTCAAGTGAGGAAGTGGATACAACTGTTTACTGGCAGTTGGTGGGTTCACTCATGTATCCTGAACACACAACCAGATATGTGCTTTGTAGTCAACCAACTAATCCAAGTTATGGTTAGGCCAACCAAAATGTTTTGGAGGGAAGCTAAGCATGTTTTGTGGTACCTTAGAGGCACTACCCAGTTTGGACTTTGGTGCAGACGGATAGAGGGAGTGAATATGTGTGGCTTCACAGATGTAGTTTGGGAAGAGAGTCCATCAGAACAGAAGACTACATCAAGTGGAATTTTTAGTGTTGTGTTTGCGACAATTTATTGGTAGAGTAGGAAGTAAATATATGTGGCACTCGGCTCAAAAAAAGCAGAATGCATGGTTGCAATTCAAGCAACATGTGAGGCGATATAGATGAGGAAGATACTTGTTGGCTTGTTTGATCAGATGATGGATCCAACTGTGATTTAATATGATAATCAGAGTTGCATCAAACTCTCTTAAAATCTTGTTTTTCATGATCAATCCAAGCATATTGATATCCGGTATCACCATCTACGGGATTGTGTGCAAAGGTGGATTATGTTATTGAAGTACATTCTAACAGAGGAACAAGATGCTGATATTTGACAAAATCCTTATCAAGAGGGAAGTTCGAGTTCCACAGGTGCAGGATAGGGGTGGTTGAGAATCCCTTTCTTGTTTGGAGGGAGTGTTGAAAATGCAACAAGAAAATCTCAATTTGACTTTGCCTTGGTCAAACTAGAGAAAATTTGAATTTCTATTTCAGCAGAAACCTTGGAGGTAGTTAACTAAGGTTGCATGGCACTTGTCACTCAGTTAACTTTGTTAATTCGAGTTGGGGAAGCTTGAGTTCATTTTAGTATGATTGATTGCTAATTTGTCACGCAATATATGTTAGTTAATTTGAGTTATTGTCATTTAAACTAGTTCTAACTGTCATAAGTGTTAGCTATGCTATGTGTTTAGGCATTTGGATGATCAAATTTCAATTCGGACATGTGTTATTGCAGGAAGGGGAGCTCGCAGCGTTTCCTTTAGGCTTCTTCCCCTTCATTTTTGCTTATCCTCACATCCTTTGCTATCTATGTTTTTTCCTCCGCTTGGTCTTTCCATCACCTGTTTAAACCTTCTGAAACCCATGACCCAACTGGCTTTGTTTTTTCTATATAAATTCTGCATAGCCCCTTTTATTTAAGCCCCGGGCGCTAAAATTATCAGCCCGCACACACGTGACCCACCCCTCCATAGCCCTTTGCCGCCTTGTCCTCATGCGTTAAATATCGTGCACCTCTCCACCATCGATCGCGTCCGTCGCATGATTGGACGGTTGACGCTCCCCCTAATCGCGTGATTAGCGCACTCGTTAACCCGCAGGGGTAGCGGTTTTAATCTGCCACGCGTTGCTTTATAACTGGATCGCGCCCTACATTACGGAAACTTCCGAGCCCCGATAGGCAGTGCGGGGAAAACGCCTGCCCGCGAAACCTCCATCCTTCCGTTCATTAACTATCGATCAACTCCGTTGCTCGATAGCCATCGAATCTACCCGATGGCGATCCAACGGCCCATGTGTCTCCTTTCGCGTTATCTTCCAATGGCCTCTGCAATCTAATCTCCACCATTGAATATTATCATCCGACGGCTCTCAACGTTCTTCCACCTCACCTCCCTGTACTCCTCGCCGAATGTTTTCCACCGTCGATCTGCGTGATCCTACGGCCTATTTCTTCCGCAATTTCACACATGGTCGTCTCCCATAGCCATTTCCAAACTCCTGAAGGACGGAGGTGCTCTGCAGATTATGTACATGTGCAAATTATTCTACAACTACCGCATTTAAATGACAGAACGACCCAAGAAGAAAAAGGACGACCTCGAGCAGTGAAGAGCATTTATCAGGCATGGAATTTCATCCATTGTTCACTCGACTTGTTCAGGAAGGACTGTATAGCACCAGAAAGATCAAATTCATCCATTAAAGCAGTCAAACTACAGCAGAGACCCATATCTGAGTATTAATGTGGTTGGTGATCCATTAAGACACCTCCACGCATAGCATAGCAGAGATTTTTTAAGCAAACTCCATATATACTCAGATGACAGAATGTAATAGGTTGATGAATGTTATTTAGGTGTAAACTTCAACTTCTAAAGACTGCAACTATTGTGACACATGTTGTTGGTAAGGTAAATCCCCTCTGCGGACAGAGGCGATCCCACTAGCCTATCACAGTACTAGCCACAAACAAACCACGCTGCTACGCAAGTTCCTAGTTATGCATCAAAGGTGAATCAAGAAGACTAACCTGGAGTCCAACGCTATGATTGAAGCAGAGTTGATATCCTCGCTCCCTTGCTCCAACAGATCATAAACGAACACCTGCACATGCAAAGGAAGAGACAGATACCAACATAGAAACTACCGAGGCACAACTATATTTCAGTCAGAAAGGAAATAAATCAACATATCACCATGACAGATAATGAGATTGGAACTATAATAGCAGTCGCTCATCAATTAATAAACAGGAAAAGTTACAACCATTGTTCTGATGTTGACCCTTCTCCTGGCTGGGCGAATAACTATATGTGTCTTGACATGCATTTCCTCTCCGGCAGCATAACCTCTCTAGCACTCACTAGCATTCCTCCGAGAACTCAACATCTAACACTCCATGACCAATAATCATCACTACTATAACTCAATCACCAAATCACTAGCATAACACTAACACCAACACTCTAGCTTGTCCAATGCATAATGACAAGCTTATATAGATGGAGAAGGGAGGAGGATGCAATGAACCTGGACACCTTTCGCGGATTAGCAAAAGCCATAAAGATGGATAAAGCTCGACAAAAGACTGATTTTCTATCCTCAGAAAAGCTCCATGTAATGAAGGAAACAACAGTCGGACGTGCATTAACGCAAAAAGCACGACTAAATTTGGTTGGCGCGACTATTGCTCTAAGACAGAGCGCCAATGGTCGCGCCCTCTTTTGAGGATCTCCATCATTGGCGCGGGTAGGATACTGTGGACTTGCGCCAATGGAAAAAGAGCACTTTTTAGGGATGATCTGCAGAAGGTGTCTTCAGGGAACATGGAGTACATACTCAGGGGAACATAATGCAAGTGTTTTTAGCCCTTGTCACTTCTTATAATTCCCGGAACGAGTCCTCTAAGGTACGACAAGAGGAGTAACAGGGATGGTGACAAATTACTGTGTAACAGATGCCCCCTAAAGCATGAAGTCTGAGAGGTGGAGAGGGGTGAAATGCTTTACAAGAACACACATAAGAGCACACAAGAGCACATATAGTTACTGCCGCCGAGGAGCTGTATTAAGAGACATGACTGATAGTTCAATTACATGATGTACATGGTATGGTCGCAGCCATCCATAAGAGAGTACATAAATAATCTAGATCCATAGCATGGACGCAGCCATCTATAAGAGAGTACATAAATAATCTAGATCCATAGCATGGACGCAGCCATCTGGTTAGGATCAATGAATTGACTCAGGTATGGTCGCAGCCATCCAGTGAATGAGTCAAGTATCAAGAATCACGCCTGGATTACAACAGACACAATCCAGGGTCTTGCGCTCTATCTCGACCCGAACAAGAGTACAAGTCCAAGCATGTGAATATATGAGCTGAAGTCGAACATGCATGAACATCGCCTGATTACCAGTCAATAATGGAAACTGTTAACAGACACGAGAGGTACCACTAATAATGACAATGGCCCTCAAGGTACTATAGGTACAATCTACGGCGTGTGAATCAATGATCTGAAGTCGAACACCCGTAGAATCATTCGATCGGAGGCCAATGATGAAAACCTCACGTCGAACACGAAGAACCTGCCATTGAGGCATGCAGGCTCCAAGGCACCGGAAAGGAGTCTCTAGATCAATTCCCTGGATAATGAGTTGAAGTCGACAGGGAGTGACCTTGATCGAAGGTGGGCCATAATGTTTCCCACATCATCGACACGAGACAGAGAGATAAATTTTGTGAATCAAGATTGTGCGAACTATCAGAAAGAGGTTGTTTTTTCAGAGGTCAACTTCTCTTGAACATATCGGCGGCACATTAACGGAATTGGCAGTATTTGACATCAATGTATCAAAGGTCATTATGACGAGGCAATGAGTGAATGAGAGGTCAAATAGGGTACCCAAATCCATGGAAGCAAGTGAAAGATATGAGATGAAATATCCCCACCCCGGACACGAAAACAAAAAGTGCCATGTTCAAGAGCGACATACTGCCTTTACGGTAATAATTATGGTTCAAAATTTTCTTTTCCCCCCACCATTTCTGGCGAGTACCCCAGTTATTTTTAACAAGCTTGATGGGGATAGCATATGCTTGTATTGTGATAAAATCCGATGTCATTAAGTTTTAACGAGTCTGACAAAGGAAGAACTCGGCGTCTTTTCATGTTTAGAGAGTTTGAAAAGACAGCAGAAAAGGAAACTCCAGGGATGTCCTTTTTCGTAAAGTTGTGTCTCTTGGGCCCGAAAAAGTATAAAATAATACCCGAAAGAACCGCCCGATCATTACGATCGAGGAGTACTTTTCATGATTAGTGACTTCGACCTGAAAAAGTAAAAAAGCGGTCAAAACCACGTCGTTTCGTAACCACTAACGAGCTTGAAACGACAAAAACCCGGTAATCTTTTTATTTTTTAACGGTCGACAAAAAGAACTTAAAACGACCGCCCCTTATCACCATTTAACGAGTCAAGAGGAGCGACTCAGCAATCTTTTCCTCTTTAAATGGTCAGAAAAGAGCTGAAAGCGGACCTCCATTTTTATTTTCTTTAACGAGTCAAAAAGGGAAAAATACTCGGCAATCTTTTCATATTTTACGAGTCAGAAAAGAGCGTAAAGGCGACTCGTCCTGAAGGAACGAGTGGTATAAGGGATAGCAACTGGTTCCGGTAATGGTGGAACTCACTTGAAACACGTAAAGGTTAAGAGGCTGGCTAATAAGACCACTCATCGCTGCGGTTCCTCAGGAAAGTAGAAACAACCAAGTGAAAGCATATGATCAGCCAAAAAGATGGTGGCGATGGAATGAAACAACCAAGGCTCATCTAGCAGAATTTTAGCGGATAAAAGGCAATCACGGGATGTAAATGGGTTCATTTTTACACAAGCTTGAACCATGGAGAACTTTGCTTGTTAAAATTTTTTTTTGTTGCATGCCTCCAGCATGATGCCCCCAGCATGATCATACAAATCGAGGTACATGCCCCCCAAGCTTCATAGCATTCACGGAGTGGATGGAATGAAGGTTTACTTGGAAAGACTCGATTGGAGGATGCATGCCCCCCGGGCTTCAGTCACGCGCCCGGGTGAGCTGTCGTCATCAGAATGACGGGGTGGGTGCTGGGGCATTTCCTGTGGAGATAAGACCATTTAGGAATGGTAGATGGCTATATGTGAAGTGTGAACCGGGGAATGAAAGTTGGTCTACGACTTTGATCGTTCTTCCTTCATGCGGAAAACACATCACTCTGAAGAGTGAGGACACAATAGCATGTATGCGATAAATATAGTCTCGCCCAAGGAGTAAATTGTAATCTAACGGACCTTGGACTACCATGAGACCCATTTGGATAGTCTTCCCTTCTAACGTGATAGGTACATTGGGAAGAATTCCTAAAGGTCGAGTGATTTCTTGATGGAAACCTATAAGGTTTCTCATCTCAGGCAGAAGCAGTGGGGAACCAAGTGCTTCCCAAGCTGTTGAAGAAAGGATACTTACAGGAGATCCTTCATCAATAATTGTACCAGCCATAACCATGTGATAGACTTTAACTATAATTCAAAATGGTATGGAGGCTGGTAACCGAGGATTGACTAGTTGATCCCAATTAAAGGAAACAACTAGGTTGCTTGGAGGTGGGACTAGATAGACAGCCGGATATGATTCTAATGGACTTTCTTCCTGGTGTGAAGAAATGAGAGGGACGCTCACTTGATCATTAACATCTATGTCAATGAATAGAATTTGGACGGTGGGTTCTTCATTCTTGGCAGTGATAACATCATCTGAGGAGGTAACTTCTGAAGGCGAAACCGGGTCACTTGTAATCCGGACCGTTTGACTGTTGTCTGGTTTGGATTCAGATGTAGGATCATCTAGGGGTGGAAGTTCTGAAAGCAAAACCGGGTCACTTGTAAGCCGGACCTTTTGACTTTTGTCTGGTTTGGATTCAGATGTGAGAGCAGCTAAAGATGGAACTTCTGTAGGCAAAACCGGGTCACTTGTAAGCTGGACCTTTTGAAAGACCGGGTCACTTGTAAGCTGGGATTGTGGACTTTCGTTTGGTTTGGACTCAGGTGGTTCATCTTTGATGATCAAGTGGTGTGTAGATGATGAATATAAATCACTTGTTCCGACCAGGGACTGGTCTGGAGCAGGATGAGCACAGGTAGGTTCAGGAAGAGAAAGCTTAACTAAAGAGGAATCATGTTTGATTACTTGGTTAATGGAGAGATGCTCTGCAGGTGTAAAAAGACGCTGATATCCAGCGGGTAGTTGGGGTATGGGATCCGACAGACTTGCCAAAAGACGGGAAGCTTCATCCATAAGTAGACAAAGGCGAAGGAGATGATTACCTTCACAAAGTCGACAAGGGAAACGAACCTTCCCTTTTCTGTTACCAGCTAGTAAGGTATCGTCGATTTGCGACAGTAAGGGGCGAGTCGGGTCACGGGACCATATATCTAGGATCTTGGGAATGCCAGGACAATCAGAAAGAAAATGGTCCCCTTTGCATAATCGACAAGGAGACCGAAGCTTCCGCGGAGGAGCAGAAGGTGATTCCATTTCTGATAGTTTCGTGGTAGATACGACCTTTCCCTTAGGAGACTTCTTCTTTTTGGTCTTCTTCTTCTTCTTCTTAGCCACCTAGTTAGTGAAATCCAAGGTTTCACCAGGTGAAGTAGAAGATGAGGACGCAGCAATAGGCGAAGAAGGGAAGGGGTCCACCTTAGAATCAACATGGTGTTGTTCGGGTGGAGGAGGTGGTGGTGGGACAGGAGTCATCACACTTGAGACCACCGAGTTTGAAAACAACCATACAGGTAAACCAATGGTCAACCCAGGCAAAGACAATGTTGCGATATACTGAACGCCAACATTTCCGACAGAAGGAAATGGGCGAGGGTTCCCATCAGGAGGAACACCTTGGCCGGTGGGCACCGGAAAGGCTGCCATTGAACGAGAAATAACCCTACTCAAGCTAACGCAAACAAAATCTAATTGGGTAATGTTATCGTGGCCAATAAATTTTAAGACACTGAACTTAACCTTTTCATTTTTTAAGAGTTGAGAAAAGGATTAAAGATGACTCTAGTCTCCTTCGAATATTTAATGAGCACGAAGTGACAAGACGCTCACAGGCACCTTTTCGTTTAGGGAGTCCGAAAAGGATCAAAAGTGACTGCTCTGGAATTCTAGGTAGAGGGTGTGCCAAACTTTTCGCAAAACCACAGAATACTTTTTAGGGTACGGGTGGTCGATCTTCGTGAATGCTGTGTTCACTGCATTGCGAATTGTAGGGTGGCTGACACGGCTTCCTATGGATAAAGGCTTTATTCCTATAGGGGTCTCCCAATATATACTCGACGGTACGTGGGAGCACAGTCCGTATTGGCACCTATCGTTTCATCGTGGAGGAATCACCCAACCACTCGACGATAAACTACCAGGTTTAAAGACGCCGGAACACGTCTCTAACCTAGATCTCTAGAGTGTTTGCGTGATGTTCCAATGCGTTGTTATGTTCATTGAGTTCATTTTAAAGTTTATCTTTGATTATGTTTCAGTTTTTTGGTCCTACCGTATGTGATATCTCAAAAACTTCTTACATGCAAACTATATGCCAAAATTAAATCATTTGATTCAATTAATTCTATCTACAGGAGGGTTGAGATCTTTTTCACAAACGAAATGATCACTTCAACAAAGAACAAAGATCCTAATGCAGCTAATAACAAGAAACAAAGTTTTGTCTTTTTCTTTTTAATAGCAACAAATAACAATAAATGCTAACTACTATGATGCAAGAGATTTTTTTTTCTTTCCTTTAAGATGGCATGATGCATGTAAACAAATTCTAAGAGATATGCACAATCCAAGTTCAGTCAATGAAATAGAACCAATCCTAAAACACAAAATGAACCATGCAAGCAAGGAAAAACACAAAGACTAGTGAAATCCAAAGAAGCTAGAAGTGAAGTATTCAGAGTATAGAAGATCAAGCTTTAACAAATCACTGAATAAGTGCAGAACACAATCAACAAGCTGACTGGATAATCAAGAGACCGAAACTTCCCACAGAAGGCTAGACATGCAAAGTCACTGGAAATAAGCAAATAGCTGAGGGATACTGGCTAAGACCAGTCAAGCAGAGGTTCAACACAGTTCCAGAGGCTGAAAGAGATATATAAAGAGACTGAATGAGCTTTCCACCCACACACAGGCAAAATTTACAGAGCTGGCGCGACTGTCAGCCTGCAACTTGCGCTACCACAGAATTGGCGCGAGTTGCTTTTGAGTAACATGCGCCAACTGGCGCGACTGTCAGAGAAATAACCGCGCCAATTAAGCTTGCCAACTAGAAAGATGAATGGTACGACCTCAGGTCGGGTTGACAGTGCTCAGATGGGTCAAACAGTAAAGAATCAACTCAAAACTGACTCAGGAAGCTCATGCACTCAAGCAAGCAGAAGAAACTTAACATGCATGACAGAAATCAAAGAATTATTCCCCAGTGGAGTCGCCAATTTGTTGGTAAGGTAAATCCCCTCTGCGGACAGAGGCGATCCCACTAGCCTATCACAGTACTAGCCACAAACAAACCACGCTGCTACGCAAGTTCCTAGTTATGCATCAAAGGTGAATCAAGAAGACTAACCTGGAGTCCAACGCTATGATTGAAGCAGAGTTGATATCCTCGCTCCCTTGCTCCAACAGATCATAAACGAACACCTGCACATGCAAAGGAAGAGACAGATACCAACATAGAAACTACCGAGGCACAACTATATTTCAGTCAGAAAGGAAATAAATCAACATATCACCATGACAGATAATGAGATTGGAACTATAATAGCAGTCGCTCATCAATTAATAAACAGGAAAAGTTACAACCATTGTTCTGACGTCGACCCTTCTCCTGGCTGGGCGAATAACTATATGTGTCTTGACATGCATTTCCTCTCCGGCAGCATAACCTCTCTAGCACTCACTAGCATTCCTCCGAGAACTCAACATCTAACACTCCATGACCAATAATCATCACTACTATAACTCAATCACCAAATCACTAGCATAACACTAACACCAACACTCTAGCTTGTCCAATGCATAATGACAAGCTTATATAGATGGAGAAGGGAGGAGGATGCAATGAACCTGGACACCTTTTGCGGATTAGCAAAAGCCATAAAGATGGATAAAGCTCGACAAAAGACTGATTTTCTATCCTCAGAAAAGCTCCATGTAATGAAGGAAACAACAGTCGGACGTGCATTAAGGCAAAAAGCACGACTAAATTTGGTTGGCGCGACTGTTGCTCTAAGACAGAGCGCCAATGGTCGCGCCCTCTTTTGAGGATCTCCATCATTGGCGCGGGTAGGATACTGTGGACTTGCGCCAATGGAAAAAGAGCACTTTTTAGGGATGATCTGCAGAAGGTGTCTTCAGGGAACATGGAGTACATACTCAGGGGAACATAATGCAAGTGTTTTTAGCCCTTGTCACTTCTTATAACTCCCAGAACGAGTCCTCTAAGGTACGACAAGAGGAGTAACAGGGATGGTGACAAATTACTGTGTAACACCTGCAGCTTCTGGTCTTCATTTCTAGCTAATACAAGTTTCTTTTGTTGTTGATTTCTCACTTTCCACTTCTTCTTCTTGTTCCAGGTTGTGCCTGTCATGTATTTATTCATGTGTTGTTGATATTTTAGCATTAGAGGGGCTGTCATCCCACCTCTGTGTTAGAGTCTAGTTAGTTTCATTGAATTTGTATGCAGGTTTTTGTTGTTTTAATGCTAGAGAGTTGTCATCCTACCTGTGCATTAGGAAATAGATTTACAGACTTTTAAAGTAGTTGCAGCTGGCCATCACAGGGTCCTGTGCATCTGCTGGTGTGATTAGTATTCTCCATCATCACTTTTTCTTTAAAAATGTGAGTAATTGGTGGTCTAAATCCTTGTAGTCTGGGGGTGTTCACCCATGTCTGGGGTTAAGAATAGTAGAAGTGGTTATCTGGCTTGAATATGCAGCATTTCTTTCATTCATCCACCATTTATCCAACATTTTGTTGAGTTTGTAATGTTCCCGAGCATCTCTGATATAAAACCTAGGAGAGTTTCTTGGGGTGATAACATTAATTAGCGCCTTTGCCGAGGAGAGGAGAATTGAAGCTCAGCTTCCCTGGGAGAATGACACAGCTTCAAGCTTTGATGATAGACAAGGTTTGAACACAGTTTTTTGGTTGTAATCATCTATCTGGCGACTCCATTGGAGGAAGACCATCCTTTGGTGACTCCACATTGAAGTTCTGGCTCAGCTTGTGAGACATACTCGAAGAAATCCTCAGAAATCTCCAGCTGAATCATTGCTTGACCCTGAGAGGACTGTCAAATCGAAGAAATCTTCACAAAAGGGGCATCAGGATCAGTTAAGCCTAAGAAATCTAATTCATCTCTGAAAGATAAAGTTGTAGCTGAAGATGTACAGTTTGAAGATTTATAACCCAGCATTGTTAATTAGGAAATTCTTTCAGAGATTAATTCAGCCCCTTATTCAGTTAGTTCCCCTTTGAATCTCAGTCCAAAGAAAGCTTCCCATTCAGTCCAAAACATCCCTTTATCTCTGCCATCCATCACATTACTCCCTACCATTCAATCTGCTAGTATTCTTCCAAATATTCCAATCATGGCAGGACAGCAAGCACCTACGAGGATAGAAAGAATTGTAGCTGCCAGATATGGACCATTGGTATTGCCTGTGCCTTTAAATCCTATGCCTGTGGGAGAATATCAAAAATATATGCCTAAATTCACTGGCACAGAGGGAGTAACAGCAGAAGAACACCTTGAAGCTTTTTACAGTTATGCTGATAATTTAGATATAAGTGAAAATGATGTGTGGATGAGAGTTTTTGTCCAGAGCCTTGATGGAGAGGCTAGGAAGTGGTTTAGAGAATTACCCCAGAGATCATTAACAGATATTGAGGCCCTAGATGATGTGTTCCTAAAGCACTGGGGGAATAATAAAGATATGCTCTTTTATCATGATGAATTTGGGAACTTGCAGAGAGAAGATGGTGAGCTGCTGTCTGATTTTAACATCAGATTTAATCTTATGTACTACAGAATGCCAGCTAAAGTAAGACCCACCCCTAATTTTGTTGAGATTGCAACAAGATGATGGAGCTTAGTGAAAAGAGTCGCCTTCACTAAGTGGGCCCGCAGGCTATTTTTGGCGCAAGTCTATTTTTAGACTATGTCTATTTTTAGACATATGGATCATGTCTATGGATTGCAGGTTGTTGTTTATGGATGATTGATCAAGTTGGGAAAAAAAGATGGACTTCTATTTTTGATGAAAGTGTGAGTGATCACAGTGTGAGTGATCAAAGTCTATTTTTAGACTGGCTGTCAAAAATAGAAAAGTCAAATATTATTATCTCACAATAATATTTGGACTATAAACTTAATCTTATTCTCTTGGAGCACTTCAGTTTGAGCTACAGAGGTGGCACATGCAGCTGTCAGAAGGAAATACGCTTTTCTTATGATTCAGTTGAGTTGTTGCATGCATGACTTTAGTTAGAACTCAATCAGTTGAGTTTGGTGGAGTTGATTGTGGAGTTGATGGAGTTGTGTTCAGTTTAGCTTTGTTAAACTGGTTGTATTTAGTCTAACTGGCAAATAGACTAGAGATGAGTTGGGTGAATTAGTTATTAATTAATTCACAAGTTATTAACTCATAATACAACTAATGAATACATCAGTTAACTCAATTGCATGTCAGTGCATGTTCAGTTCAACAGGGATAGGTGGTAGAGAATCAGATTGCTATCAGTTGTGACTATAGTTGTGCACTAGATCTTGCACAATCAAGGGATTGAGTATGCCAATGAGTTTGATCACGTATTTGCCCACATTATAGCTTGTGCTCACGTCCAACAAAGCGTGAATGACTATTTTGCAGGTGAAAAACGAGTTTGGTGAGCCATTCTTATTAGTTCTTGAGCAGGTATTGAGCAGTGGAGGCAGGCAAGCAGTGGAAGAGATTTGGAGATCAGATCTGAGCTGTATTGTGTGTAACAGGCGTGGAGATACTTGTGAGAAGTATTATGCTGTGTAATGTTACATGACTCAATCATTAATATGCAGATAGTTGGGGTTTTTAGCGAGATGCTTTCCCCGGGATACATACTGTGTTAATGTGTGAATGCTCTTGATGTTTTATTGTTATTGATGCTGCTATATTGATGATCAACGTAGAGGAGCTTATGTATTGTGTATGTTTTCCGCGATAGTACATGATCAGGATAATCTCCATTGAATATGTGTTAAATTATTCAAAATTTCTACATGGTATCAGAGCGGTTGATCATCAGATCTACTATTCAGGAAGTGTTTACATTCTATTTCTTCAGGCAGAGTCTGTAATCGGGCCAGATAGCCTCTAGATTCATCCTTCCTTTGGAAGGTGAGATATCCAGTCAATCTCTGTACGAGAAATATTGTGTTCTCACGAATTTTAGATCGGAGGCGGTTGAGTTTAGAGCTGGTGGAAAATCGAATTTGCAGCAGTGTTGTTGAAATGTCTTTCAACGGATTGCAAATGTTATTCCAAAGCAAGAGCGACCTGGCACTCAAGGGTAAACTCAGAAACAATAAAGGTGAGAATGGATCTTCATCAAAGGTATCTGATGAAGAGAATTGTGTTTTGGCTGCCAAAGCAAAGAAGGGGAAGAACAAGAAAGCTTCTCAGTCTGGTGCGAAAGGTAAGAAGCAGGATATGTCCAAGGTGAAGTGTTTTCACTGTCACCAGCATGGACACTATGCCACTAATTGTCCGCAGAAGAAGAAGAACAAGCAGGTTGCTGGTTCTTCAGCAGGAGAGGCTCTAGCCTCACAATTTGAGCTTGATTTTTCATTGATCGCATGCTTGGTTTCAAGTGTGATGGGATTAGTGTGGTTCTTGGACAATGGTGCGTCTTTTCACATGATGGGAGATAGAGATTTGTTCTCTGACCTGGAGGACAAAGATCTTGGAGTGCACATCAAGATGGGCGATGATGGTAGATACAGTGCGACCGGTATCGGTACCATTTCCTTTGAGAGGGAGTCTGGTAACCCCTTCGTATTGAAGGAAGTCATGCTTGTTCCAGGATTGACGAAGAATCTCATCTTAGTGGCGATGTTAGAAGACAAGGGGTATGATGTTGTTTTCAGCGAGGGAAAGGCTTTCCTGCGTAGCAAGACAACTGGTGAGACCTGGAAGATAGGGGTTCGAGTGAGGAACCTTTATCAGTTGCATGTAGATGGATGCGCAGCAATGGCAGGCAAGGCAGAAGGATTGGTGAGCCGGGATGATGGCGAGTTGTGGCATAGGAGATTGGGTCACCTTCACCATGGAGCCTTGAAGATACTGCAGTAGATCACTACAGGGCTTCCTAAAGGCACACTTGCGCAGTCAGATCAGTGCAAGGGGTGTACTTTGGGGAAGTTTGTGAAAGCCACCTTTCACGAGAAGGATAGTCGCGCCACGACGATCCTTGAGAGAATTCACACAGACGTGTGTGGACCTTTCTCAGTTGCTTCGACAGCAAAACACAGGTATTATGTGATTTCTGTTGATGATTTCTCTCGTAAGTGCTGGATATTCTTCATGCAGAAGAAGAGCGAGACATATTCAAAGTTCTGTGAATTCAAAGCATTGGTCGAGAAGGAGTCGGGGAAGAAGGTGAAGGCTCTTAGGAGCGATAATGGTGGTGAATACATCTTGGACGAGTTCAAGGATTTCTGCAAGACAGAAGGGATTCGTAGAGAGCTCATAGCTCCCCATAACCCACAGCAGAACGGGGTAGCTGAGCGGAAGAACAGAACGATTGTGGGTGCTGCACGGGCAATGTTGCATGATCAGAGCCTACCCCTTCACTTGTGGGCGGAAGCATGCAATACAACAGTTTATGTGCAGAATCGTTGTCCTCATAGGATACTTGGCATGAGTACACCTGAGGAGACTTATTCTGGTAAGAAACCTGATCTTTCTCATTTGAGGATTTTTGGTGCTAACGTTTACATGCATGTGACGAAGGATGCCATGAAGAAGTTGGAGCCGACCGCAGAGGTTGGGATATTTGTGGGGTACACTGATACGCCCCACAACTATCGTGTGTATTTTCCAGACAGTGGTAAAACTGTTGTGCGACAGGATATAAAATTTCAGGAGGAGAAAGCCATGAAGTGTTCGCTTGAGAGGGAGCTACACTTGCATGCAGATGAGGAGCTATTAGTTCCTAAGGATGAGCTTCAGGATGTGGATCAGCCACAAGACGAGGTTCATGGAGTGGAAGAGACCACTCATGCAGCGCCAACCATCAGAGGGCGAAAGCGCTTGACAGAAGCTGAGTGACTGGCTCAAGATGCAGAGAAAGTTGTAGGACCACCTACAGCCCAATGCAGGCAGAGACAGTCACCTGATCGGTACACTGGATACATGGCTCTTATGAGCAAGTGTGTTGTGACTGAGCCATCCTCTTTCGAGGAAGCTATGGAGGATCCCGCATGGGTAGACGCCATGGTGGAAGAGTATGATTCTATTGTCAGAAACAGTGCATGGGAGATTGTTCCTAGACCGGAAGGGAAATCAGTGGTGGGTTCGAGATGGATCTACAAAGTTAAGCAGGCAGCTGACGGGAGTGTGGAGAAGTATAAGGCAAGATTTGTTGCCCGAGGCTTTTCACAGATTGAGGGGATCGATTATGAGGAGACCTTTGCACCTGTCACAAGGTATTCTTCCATACAGACGATTCTTGCTCTCTCAGCGCAGATGGGATGGCACATTCATCAGATGGATGTGAAGACTGCATTCCTCAACAGAGTCATTGAGGAGGAGGTGTACATTGAGCAACCTGAATGCTTTGAAGTCTTCAGTAGCGAATCGCATGTGTGCAGGCTCAAGAGAGCGCTGTATGGGTTGAAGCAAGCACCACGTGCTTGGTACACACGGATAGACAGCTATTTCACAGGACTTGGATTCTCCAAGAGCGAGGCGGATCCAAACCTATACCAGATTGTGGTGGAGGGTAAGTTGCTTATCATTGTACTGTATGTTGATGATTTGATTCTAACAGGTGATGATCTGTTGATACTGTCATGCAAGAAGGATCTTGCTACAGAGTTTGAGATGAAGGATTTGGGCCTCCTTCACTATTTCCTGGGATTGGAAATATGGCAGCGCAGTGGTGGACTGTTTGTTTCTCAGGGCAAGTATGCTTGGGAGATACTGGAGAAGTTCAACATGCATGGCTGCAAGCCTGTTGATACTCCTCTTCCTAGAGGTTGGAGGAAGGAGGATGCCACTTCGGGAGAAGAAGTGATTGCCATTGTTTATCGACAGTTGGTGGGGTCGCTGATGTATTTGGTCAATACACGACCTGATATATGCTATGCAGTTAACCAGCTTTCACAAGCTATGGTTAAGCCTACCAAGCTCTTCTGGAAGGCGGGCAAGCATGTATTGCGCTACTTGAGAGGCACATCGGGATATGGTTTGTGGTACAGACAGGAGGATGAGGTGAAGCTATGTGGCTTCACGGATGCAGATTGGGCAGGGAGCCCAACAGACAGAAAGAGCACATCAGGAGGGGTCTTCAGTATTGGATCGACAACAGTTTCTTGGTACAGCAGGAAACAGAGATCCGTGGCACTCAGTTCAGCGGAGGCCGAGTATATGGCAGCAAGTTTGGCTGCATGCGAGGCTATATGGATGAGGAAGATCCTAGTTGGTTTGTTCGGTTCTCATTTGGATCCTACTGTGATTTACTGTGATAACCAGAGTTGCATTAAACTCTCAGCTAATCCTGTATTTCATGATAGATCTAAACATATTGACATCACGTACCATCATATCAGAGATTGTGTGCAGCGGAGGATCATGTTACTTTCGTACATTCCAACGGAGGATCAGGATGCTGATATTCTGACGAAGGCTCTCACCAGGAGCAAATTCGAGTACCACCGAGGCAGGATAGGGGTTGCTGATAATCCATATCTTGTCGAGAGGGAGTGTTGAGATTGTAACAAGATGATGGAGCTTAGTGAAAAGAGTCGCCTTCACTAAGTGGGCCCGCAGGCTATTTTTGGCGCAAGTCTATTTTTAGACATATGGATCATGTCTATGGATTGCAAGTTGCTGTTTATGGATGATTGATCAAGTTGGGAAAAAAATAGATGGACTTCTATTTTTGATGAAAGTGTGAGTGATCAAAGTCTATTTTTAGACTGGCTGTCAAAAATAGAAAAGTCAAATATTATTATCTCACAATAATATTTGGACTATAAACTTAATCTTATTCTCTTGGAGCACTTCAGTTTGAGCTACAGAGGTGGCACATGCAGTTGTCAGAAGGAAATACTCTTTTCTTATGAGTCAGTTGAGTTTTTGCATGCATGACTTCAGTTAGAACTCAATCAGTTGAGTTTGGTGGAGTTGATTGTGGAGTTGATGGAGTTGTGTTCAGTTTAGCTTTGTTAAACTGGTTGTATTTAGTCTAACTGGAAAATAGACTAGAGATGAGTTGGGTGAATTAGTTATTAATTAATTCACAAGTTATTAACTCATAATACAACTAATGAATACATCAGTTAACTCAGTTGCATGTCAGTGCATGTTCAGTTCAACAGGGACAGGTGGTAGAGAATCAGATTGCTATCAGTTGTGACTATAGTTGTGCACCAGATCTTGCACAATCAAGGGATTGAGTATGCCAATGAGTTTGCTCACATATTTGCCCACATTATAGCTTGTGCTCACATCCAACAAAGCGTGAGTGACTATTTTTCAGGTGAAAAACGAGTTTGGTGAGCCATTCTCATCAGTTCTTGAGCAGGTATTGAGCAGTGGAGGTAGGCAAGCAGTAGAAGAGATTTGGAGATCAGATCTAAGCTGTATTGTGTGTAACAGAGGTGGAGATACTTGTGAGAAGTATTATGCTGTGTAATGTTACATGACTCAATCATTAATATACAGATATTTGGGGTTTTTAGCGAGATGCTTTCCTCGGGATACATACTGTGTTAATGTGTGAATGATCTTGATGTTTTATTGTTATTGATGCTGCTATATTGATGATCAACGTAGAGGAGCTTATGTATTGTGTATGTTTTCCGCAATAGTACATGATCAGGATAATCTCCATTGAATATGTGTTAAATTATTCAAAATTTCTACAAATTTTTCTATGCTCACTTATGCCAATGCCTTTGATTCACAGTTCTGCCTGATGTTAAGGGAAAGAAGATGTACTTCTTTGGATGATATGCAAAATGCAGCCTTTGAAGTAGAAACAAACATCATTGCTGTAGATAGACTAAAAGGTGATTATTAAAGGAGAAGACAGGGAGGTGAATCCTCATCATCCTCAGAGCCTGAGATTGATGAATTAGCCAGGATGATTGAGTTTTTGGCCTCTGAAGTTTCCAAGTTAAACGCTGAGCAGTATTTTAAGGAAGCAGGAGCTCCTTGTTCCATTTCTCTTCCAGCTCCAAATCCATATAAAGGAGCACAAGAGCAATTGCAGATTTTGCAGAGAGTCAGAGTTGCAAACAAAGATAAAGGGGTCAAGACCCTTTTGCAGAATTCAGTCATGGAAGAAGAGCAGCCTGAAGAAGAGGAGGAGGTCCATGTTTTGGAAGGTGCTCCTTTCTTAACGAGGGCTGCCTATGAAGAAGCATCATCCAAAAGCACTGCTCGTGAGCTTGCTGTAGCTACAGAACAACAAGCTGATCAGCAGCAGCAGTCAGCAGCTGGTCCTACCAGCCTCCAAGAATTTGTGCCCAAAGCCAGCTCATCTTCACATGGCTATGCAGATTTTCCAATTTTCCATCCTGCTTTTGTCCCCAGTCAGTGATTAAAAGGGAAGAGGAAAGCCCTCCATCATCTGTTGTTTTTCTGTTTGCTCAAAAGAAGATCCCTCGCAGTTTCCCCTTGAACACTGAGGCAGAACAAAATTTAATGCTTAAGGCTGAAACTGATCATCTCGGTCTTGATATTCTGAAACCTGCTCAGATGGCTTCCACACAGATTGAAAAGGCAACTTATCAGATGACAAAGGAAGAAAATGTACAGTTTTGGTACTCCTCCTTGGATGAGGATTGTTCAAAGAAAAATTCAGGAGCAGATAATGTTTCTGTGTCCCCTACACAAGAAATTTATGGTTCATCATTGATATTAGTTATGCAGACTGCAGATGACACAAATAAATACACAACATTCATGGTTATCCAACAGGTGTACAAAGGCTTCCATGAAGAACATCCAAGGAGGAGAGCACACAAAAGGGGAATGAAATTTGATCCCTCTCTACCTATCAAGGCCAAATCTCCTAAACTCTTTGAGGTAGAGGATCAAATAAATCTTGTTGTGCAGCTCTATGATGAAGGGGCTGAGAGTAGGAGGAACAATTTTGGTAGCCCAAAAAATGGGCAGTTTTTGAAGTCTTGAGTGTTCAGGCTTTAATGATTGTAAACAGTTTCTTGTTCAGTTTTAGTATAGACTTGGTTTGACTCCATGCCCAATGGATACTAGGCAAATGTTTTTAAAGCTGGTTTTGTATGAAGGCATTGGTCTGCAGGTTCTTGAGACCTCACAGGGAGGATCTCATCCCCAGAAGGAGCCAGTGTTAGCTATGCTATGTGTTTAAGCGTTTGGATGATCAAATTTCAATTCAGCCATGTGTTATTGCAGGAAGGGGAGCTCACAACGTTTCTTTTAGGCTTCTTCCCCTTCATTTTCGCTTATCCTCACATCCTCTGCTATCTGCATTTTCTCCTCCGCTTGGTCTTTCCATCGCCTGTTTAAACCTTCTGAAACCCATGACCCCGCTGCCTTTGTTTTTTCTGTATAAATTTTGCATAGCCCCTTTTATTTAATCCCCGGGCGCTTAACTTATCAGCCCACGCCCACATGACCTGCCCCTCCGTAGCCCTTTGCCGCCTTTTCCTCACGCATTAAATATCGTGCACCTCTCCACCGTTGATCGTGTCCATCGCACAATCGGATGGTTGACGCTCCCCCAATCGCGCGATTAGCGCACTCGTTAACCCGCGGAGGCGTCGGTTTTAATCTGCCACGTGGCGCTTTATAACTGGATCACGCCCCGTGTTACGGAAACCACCGAGCCCTGATAGGCAGTGCAGGGAAACTGCCCGCCCACGAAACTGCCATCCTCCTGTTCATTAACTATCAATCAACTCCACCGCCTGATAGCCGTCAGATCTTCCCGACGACGATCCGACGGCCCATGTGTCTCATTTTGCGTTATCTTCCAATGGCCTCTGCTATCTAATCTCTACCATTGAATATTATCATCCGACAGCTCTCAACCTTCTTCCGCCTCGCCTCCTAGTACTCCTCGCCAAATGTTTTCTGCCATCGATCTGCATGATCCTACGGCCTATTTCTTCCACAATTTCACACATGGTCTTCTCCCACAGCCCTTTCCAAACTCCTGAAGGATGGAGGTGCTCTGCAGATTATGTACTTATGAAAATTATTCTACAACTACCACATTTTAATGACAGAACAACCCAAGAAGAAAAAGGACGACCTAGAGTAGTGAAGAGCATTTATCAGGCATGGAATTTCATCCATTGTTCACTCTACCTATTTAGGAAGGACTGCACAGCACCAGAAATATCAAATTCATCCATTAAAGCAGTCAAACTGCAGCAGAGACCCATATCTGAGTATTAATGTGGTTGGTGATCCATTAAGACACCTCCACGCATAGCATAGCAGAGATTTTTTTAAACAAACTCCATATATTCTCAGAAGATAGAATGTAATAGGTTGATGAATGTTATTTTGGTGTACACTTCAACTTTGGAGACTGTAACTATTGTGACACCTGCAGCTTCTGGTCTTCATTTCCAGCTAATACAAGCTTCTTTTGCTGTTGATTTCTCACTTTCCACTTCTTCTTCTTGTTCCAGGTTGTTCCTGTCATGTATTTATTCATGTGCTGTTGATATTTTAGCATTAGAGGGGCTGCCATCCCACCTCTGTGTTAGAGTCTAGTTAGTTTCATTGAATTTGTATGCAGGTTTCTGTTAGTTTAATGCCAGAGAGTTGTCATCCTATCTGTGCATTAGGAAATAGATTTATAGACTTTTAAACTAGTTGCAGCTGGCCATCACAGGGTCCTGTGCATCTGCTGGTGTGATTAGTATTCTCCATCATCACTTTTTCTTTAAAACTATGAGTAATTGGTGGTCTAAAGCCTTGTAGTCTGGGGGTGTTCACCCATGTCTGGGGTTAAGCATAGTAGAAGTGGTTATCTAGCTTGAATATGCAGCATTTCTTTCATTCATCCACCATTTATCCAATATTTTGTTGAGTTTGTAATGTTCCCGAGCATCTCTGATATACAAACTAGGAGAGTTTCTTGGGGTGATAACAAGAAGAATTAGTGGAGGTCAATTTGTGGAAGTGGAACTTCAACCACACTTAGTGATCAACCAGTTAACTAATGAATCCACCCAAAATAATTGTTGCATGCAGAGAATTCGAGTTACCTAGTTAATATGGATATTCCAAGGCAGTGTACTATCAGTTGTAGCATATTCCAATGTGTACAAGTGGTGAATGCAGTCAGAGGAAGGAACTAAGGAATTGCACAATTCAATAGTGGGAAATTCCTAAATAATAGGGGCCAACTTCCAAGAGAAAAACGCAAGGAAATAGGAGCTTGGATGGATTTAAAATTGGCTAAGTGTTGGCCACAGTCAGTCAGTTAAGTAGAGGGATAGAATACACTGGCAAGGTGTGCCCAAGATTGAGCAAGAATATGTATTTCATCTTTATTCTTTGATCAATGCAACATAGATAGTAAGGGGTTTTGAGCGGTTGCTTTCCCCTAGATAAATATTTGTGCATGTGTGATGTTTCCTTTTCCATGTCTATGATTTATGTTCTATATGGTAAATTATCTTTCGTAAATGGGTAGACTAGCTTCAAGTCTTGTGATTTAGTAAATTTCATGAGAAGTTTTGAATCTACACATTAATTTCTACAGTTTAGATCCTAGTTCCTAATGGGGGGGTGTGAGGGGGCTTTCCCCACCACTAGTGTTTTTTGGGGTGGTGGGGTGGATCTAGGGGAGAGTGGCGGAAACCACCTAGCCCCCCCATATAGGGGTTTTGGATAAGTTCCCTTGAACCAAAAATTAGATAAAAAAAAATGTTTTGTAAAATATTGTAATTTCGTAGTCAATCTGGGTCATTCATTAGGCGGAAGATCTGACGGTAGAAGTTATGTTAATTTAGGGGTTTTCTTTGGACCTAGAATGCAACCCTCAATTTGTACGAGGGAATTGTATTGTGGTTGTGTATTATTATTATTCTCTGCGAGTAAAAGAGAGGATATTGTGTGAGAGTGAAGAGGAAGTTACAACGGATTTGGTGTGGGTTGTATCGCTTTAGTTTGACGGATAATATAAAAGGAAGGACTAGTTGTTTCTTCATGGACATATTCCAAATTAGGTGAACCATGTGTATTGTCTCTCTTGTTCTATGATTTTCTGTGTTTTCTTTTTGCAATATTGTATGTGTTCCATTACTTTGTTATTTAATTCCTAATAGTGGATGCACACGATCCTTTAGGATGTATTAGGATATTTTCTAATTATTCTTCAATTGAAGTTGAGTATACATTTATTATAGTTGAAAGTGGATTGTAGGAGCTATCTTAAGTACTTTTTTCCCTTCTTTTTTTTTCATACTAATGGTGCCATACATACAAGGAATCTTATCGACAAAATATGTATTCCAAAGGTCACAGAGTTATAAAAGTAATAAATAGTAGTAGAAGCTATTTTTAAATTAATTCATCAATCGAATGGTGACAACCAACATAAAGGATTATAAATATACAAGTAAGTGAATTTACATATACCATCAATCAAGGATTTTGTAGCTATGAAAAAATTCTTTAAACCTCTATAATAAATTCACTATTACAACCAATAATAATACATATATAAAACTTTCTAAAATGCCATCGATACCATCCACCAAGGGGATTGAACCTAAAACTCGGATCCACTGATTCTTCATGCTCTTTTCATGTACTCCTCATATACATGTGGAATTCCTGTGCAACATTTGAACATAGTTGATTCATCGGTTGACCTCGTAGCCTTTCCTTGGGTACTCTTATTCCCTACAAACCCCAAGTTGCAATGGGGTTGTATGGAATGAAAAAAACACTAGCAAGTGAAGGATAGCATTGAAGGCCAAGAGTTTCACACTTACAAAACCTCTACTTTCACCAAACTCACTACATATCTCAATAGTCACTCTAAGTACACAATGGCATTAGAATAGTCATCCAACAGTAGGGTCTAAAGAGAGTCCCTTGCTCCTCATTTTATAGATTTTTTCAATGATGACACTTGTCACCTCATGCAAAATATTTGTTTTCTTTATTCTAAGATTTTAATTGTTTATCTATCCATGTGTCAACCTCTCATCAAATCTCTCCTAAAATTATTTTCTTAATTTCTTATTAGAAATATTATTTCCTTCACCCAAGCATGTTTCCCTATTTCTTCTCTTGATTGTCCCTTAATCCCAATATACACTCCCTATTTTGTGTTCATTAACTTAACTCAATAGGTAGGTCTCAGATTTTGTCCCTCAGCTACCCCCTAATTTTTCTCAAGTTAAAATCTTAGTTGGAGATTTTTGTGTTATGCTCTTTCCACATGGAGGTTCTCCCATGAAATTCAATTTCTCAATTTTTTAAAATTATTATTCTTTAATTTCATGCACAACCCTAGTTTCTTGGTGAGAGTAAATTGTCATTGGATTAATGTTTCTATGCCCCCTTTTCCCTTTGTTATTAGAATATTTTATATACTTAGGAGTTATTTATATATTTTAGGTTTTCCAAGAGTGAGAATGGTAGGGTTACTTATTAGGTTAAGATTTTATAGTTATATCTATTCTCCATTTCTCCAAAGTTTACTTTTGATTTAATTTTACTAAATCCCTCTTACATTATATGTATTAGTGTTTATCATTGCATGAGTATGAATCTTTATTTACATTCCATGTTTTTCTTGATGCCAAGGGTGCCAATTCATTCACGTCCTTCAAGAATTACCTTTCCAAGTTCTAAGGGTGCCACACCGCTTACCCTTTAGGCATCTATGACTAAGAGGATAAATTGGGCACGACAACAGAGACCACCATCATTTCATGTGTCGATGTCTATGGCGAGACCAATAGTGTTGGGGATAAGGAATATACCTTGTTGTGTGCCCCAAAATAAATCCTCGCGAGTGACCCTATCCATGGTCATCCCTCATTAGAGGAATTTTGAGGTCTAGAATGGGATTCATAAGGACCGGACTAGATCTATCTCAACTCTCGATCTACCAAGTGCCGAGAGGGATCAAATCTCTTTTCACTTTAAAAGAGGTTTGCATCTCAAGAAATTTGATCCCTCTCGGCACTTGGTAGATTTGAAGTTAAGATGGATATAGGTTGGCTTAATTATTAATTATACTTATAAATATAATTATTAATTTTATGTTTTTTATTTTATTTTGCCTGAGTCAAAATGTTAAACATTACAAGATTTCTGCCAGGGGTGGTGGAATTACTAATTAAAATGTAATATTGTTACATTTTACCTAATATTTGATCACCCCCAACCTAAATATTACATTTTAATCAATATTTTGCCTTATTCTAATTTTATAGTTGAGTTTGTTTACTTTTAAACTTCAAATATAAAGAAAAATTACAATAAAAAAGTGGACCATTTTAGGGGAAATATTATATTATAGTATTATATTTTACACAATATTTCTCACAAGATAGTAAAAACTGGATGAAGGTATTCATAAATATTAGATAAAATGTAATAATTACATTTTACCTAATATTTCTCCCACCTCCTCCCCTCACCCTAGCTCACTTTCATAGTTAAGCTTATTCATTTCTAAACTTACCATCCTAGATCTATCAAAGCTCTATTTCTATAGCACATTATTACACATAAATTAAGAGAATATATTACATTTATTATATTAAAGTGATTATCAAAGAAGCCATTAGAATGAAGAAGCAACTATTGTTATGTACTTTGTGCAATCTTGTTTAACCTTACACTTCTTAAAAACACCTTCCTGAATCACCCAATAGCCTCTAGGAAGCTCTAAAGCTTCTATGCATATATACACATTATGTATTCATCCATTCAACGATAGAAACAAAACATACAAAAAGACATAGGGCCACTAAATAGATCCATACAAATAACAAGTGCAAACATATCCATAAAAACGTTTTACCTTTACAGGCTACATGGATTCAATGCCATCATTTTCTACAACTAATTATGTATCTAAATATAACATCAAACTAAGATGGATCTAGCTAGTTTAATTTCCCCCTTAAATAGGTTATATTCCACATGAATATCATGGGTTCTTAATACCTTGGGTAATTTTCATTTTATTTATTGTTAATTTTTATAGGGTTATTTTTATTTTATTTTCACCAAGTTAAAATGTTTACATTATATTACATTACATTAAGTTACACATGTCTACCATATTTTATTTTTATTTTTGCTGAGTCAAAATGTTTACATTAACGTTACACATCTCTAACATCCTGGGCTAGAGAGCACCTCTCAACCAATAAAAAATGAGTAATATTATTTTAAAAATTAAAAATATATATTATTATATTTGAAAATAAAATTATTATATTCAAAATCTAGAGTCCCCCAACACTAAATTAACTATTTTACTTCAATTATTTCACTCTTTCTCACAAACATAATTCCACTTAGCATTGTCTGATGAAACCAATTCCACTTCTCTTTCCATAAACCGATGTTGAATTTATATATTGTTTATGCATAATAATTTTATCTATTTTAATTAGGGTCGACATTGTTATTAGATTAAATTTGTTAAATTTTAAAAGTTAAATGTTAAACATTTACGCTTGACATCTACCACATGCTGGGTTGTAGAGAGCCTCTCGGTGCAAAACTAATAAAATAATAAACTATGTTTTTTGAATTTCAAATAAATAAATAAATAAAGGAAACTACTTTTTTTTTGTATTTTTAGTGTATCTCCTTATAGATTTACTTGAATTTCAAGTGTAGACACTTGTTGGATGTGAAATTAAACTTAACATCCAACAAGTACCCATTATGCATACTTATGAGTAGACCCACATTGAAAAAATTAAAAATTCATGAAAAAAACATGTTGAACACCTTTTTTCATGTATTTTCATTTTTTTTAGTGCAGCTCTTCTCATAAGTTTGCAAAGTGGGTACTCATTAGATGTGAAATTTAATTCCATAACCAAAGGGTGTCTACACTTAAATTTGAGTAAACCTATAATAAGATAAGTTGAAAATACAATTTAAAAAAGTAGTTTTCTTCTTTTCTTTCCAAAATTTTAACCCTAGGGATGAAATCATCATCTTGAATCTCATTGGTTCGTAAAGTTTATTTTTTTAGTAAAAAATTTTTATTTTTAGGCCCATTTTTTACATTAAAATTCCCCTAATGCATGGCGTTGTGAGCTTCAAGGGGAAGACATCACAATACATTGTAGCCCAAGTCATGGTGGGATTGCTAGTAGATGGAATCAGAGACGTTGTCCCACCACTCCCATGAAGTTCCATATTTCCTGTACAACCTCATACTTATGTGTGATTTGTTCAGCCAAGCAATTGACTTGTGCTCGCAACCACTATCATGACATTAGTAACCATATTGGGGTATTACTTAAAATCTAAATTCTAGTGTTAATAGTATGAAATTGATTAAACCAAAGGTCATTGATACATCAAATGCATGTGCATACATGTTGCCTCTTATCACACTCAAATAGCCATTTGCAACATTTTCTCATAAGATTAGTCATTGTTATAATTGTGCATGCTATAACATCATTATAACATAAACATCAACATAATCACTAACTGGAATTCAAGAAGATAGTCCTCAAATAATGTAAACAAGATAGCATATAATGAATCCATCATCATGATTACACATAATCATCAATTAGGTACATCATAGTCATCGTCACAATCAATAATAACATCAATTTTGTACATCACAATCATTATAAAATCTACTACTAATAATAAGAAAAATAATCAGATCCTCGACTTGAGATCTTGAAATAATAATGTATGTGCCATAAGGCTATATCAAGGTTAATATAATATAAAAGTCAATCAACTAGAGTAGTGCACTACATGGATAAACACATTCAACTTATTGTCTTTTGGCATATGTTTATCTTATATTTATTATTATTTTAATTTTTTTTTATTTAATGGTCATATTTAAATGTTATTATTATAATAAAATAAGTGATTGGTTAAGGATTAAGAGAGATGTGACAAGTACATACAATTAATTAAATTCATGGTAAACAAGTGAATAGCTAAGGATTAGGGGTAATGTTACAGATACATATTGTCAACTAGGTTTATTTCTTATGCCCATAAGGAAGCTATCCTCTCCACCAAGGTTCAATTCATGTAAGTGACATGTTGAGCTCATAATAAGTATATTGTTATCATCATATCGAGCGTTTGCTATTATATAGTCTTAAGCTATAAAGAATATTTTACCCTTGCGAATGGCTAGATAGTGAGGTGCTTTGTTACATGGGGAAAAATGCTACAAATACACATAGTTACTTAGAGCCACAAATGAATTATATTGTGTATGGTGATATCAATAGAGCCTAGTGTATGAGCTTTATTTATTTTTGTTTTACTTACTTAAAATGATTTATAGCTAAATGCTTATTTTTCTTGGACGGCTAATAAATTTAATTGTGATGAAATGTGGATTTTATCATCTTCATTTCATCTTAATTCTATGATGTTAATTTTATTTGTATAAAAAATTTAAGTAGTTTTATAACTTATTTTCAGTTTCAAATTGGAGTTTCAAGAAAGTTTCTTTGTATGATTCTTTCCTTTAATGCAATTGATTCAACCCATTGGTTGTACAAATCCTTTATTGATTCGTTATGCAAACCCTTCATTTGTTCATCTTCTTTTATACACTTTTAATAAATATAATAAAGTCATTTAGTTTTTTTATTTTCTAACTTAATTTCACTTCCATCATAGATATCTTTTGAATTATTATTCACTTATTTTTTTTCTTTCACTTTATTTTATGGTTCTTTATAATTATTATCATAATACACCCATTATTTTCACTATTCACTTCTAACATACGAGGATGCTATCTACATCCTAGCTACTGCTTTCTCTGCTTCTGAGCCTCTTACTCGATCTGCGGGTGGAAGCTATGGGTAACTGGAAACGGAACTACTACCCATGCCTCTGGTGGTGGAACTGCTTCCTCGGCCCTTGTTTATGGTGACTCGAATGCAACCTATGCCTCTGTGTTAATAATAATAATTAGTATTATTATTATTATAAAATTTCCCATAGTAATAATTTCTTAACATTAATACTTTTAGCTAAAAAATACAACTATTATATAAACAAACAAATGTATGCTTCTGGCTTAAAAATGCAACCATTTGATAAACAAATGTTAAAAGAAATTTTAATACGTAAATAATGATACAATTATTACCCACTTTTTGAATTCTCACAAGTCAAAATGGAATTATAAAATCTTTATTAGTATTTCTTAATATACATATTCATATTTCATTTCAATGTTTTTATAAAAGGAATTCTTTGTAAATTTCTCCGTGCCTACTCCTTTTCCTCTTCCATTCATTTCTTAAAGTTATGGATGTTACTCTCAACATCATATATGAAAAACCATGCCAAATATTTATATGATCTTTATTTATCTTACTTTTGAAATATGTCACATACAAATTCATCAATCATCATTCTCATGTTTAAACATTATTTCAACTCTCTAAAACCATCTTTGTAGAAACACTTTATGAACACCTTGGAGTATGATTCAATCCCCTGCCTTGCAATATGATTAAGAAATTAATTAATCCAAACCAATGCAAAGGTAGCCTCACCAAGGGTCACCATTTTAACCTTCCTTCGTTTCCATTTATCCTATGGAAGGGTTTCTCAACTTGTTTCTTTCAAAATCCCGTTGCAGAAGCATTTCAACCTTATGGTCTATTCATTCATTTCACTTCCTCATTCAACATCATCATCTTAGATTAATTACTAAATTTAATATTGAAAAATATAAAATAAATTTTATTAATTTGGTGAAAAAAAAACACTCTATATCAATTTTCTTATTATCCCCGCATTCCATATTTGTTGAGCTTTCAATTAATTCACGATTGATTAAAAATTAAACAAATAATATGTAAAGTTCACATTACCATTACTCTATATATAATTAATTAATTAATTTTATATATATATATTATTTTTTATAATTTGATTGGTGAGCGCGAATGGAGTCATATTTCACAATCATGGCTTTTACCGCGTTTTTACATATACACACCGTGCTTTTAGTTTGTACACAAACACTATGAATATAATAATGAAAGTCATATCATATTTTAAAAATTATTTTTTTTAAAGAAATTATATTTTATTTTTAATGGAGTTGTTTATTGAGGTTAAGGAATTGTTTGGAGAGATGGAGTCTCAGCAAAAAATATTCAAAATATCTTGTAAAAATAGTGTTTGAATCGTGTTTTTTGATAATAGAAATGGATTTAGCACCCTCAAAAACATCTTAAATACTTAAAATTTTAAAGTTTAACGACTGTAACTTAAATTTACAAAAATCTTAAATATAACTAGAATTTCCATAATTTTCTAGACAAAAAGACACTGTAATTAAACTACACGATTTTTAATGTAAAGACTCCTAAAAAAGAGATCAATTCATTGACCAGATATTCGAATCCTTAAAACTTAATATATTGAGTACGACCAACTCTGAGTTCACATTAATGAAAGATATATTAAATACGATCAACCATGAATTTGCGTTAACCAGTATTCGAATCCTTAAAACTTAATATGTTGAGTACGACCAACTCTGAGTTCACATTAATGAAAGATATATTAAATACGATCAACTCATAGAGATTTGGTGAGCAGTTGTGGCACGTTCCATTATTAGTTTAACGGTCTTGGTAAGTTTATAAAACCCCAACCCAACCGAGTTTGTTTTTTCTTGGTCCAGTGGGTTCCACTAGATCAGAGGTTGTCAAGTGAAATTTGGAGTTCTCTATAATGCGATTTTTTGGAGATTCTGGTGACGGAATCCGGGGAAGAAATTGAGGTTAAATCTTGATTTGTTGCAGTTAAAATGGCTTTTTAACTGCATATTTGGATTCAGCACCTTGAAAAACTCCTGGGACGCTTCCATTGTGCAGAAACTAGCTATCAAACTTGCGATTCCAATAAATTCCTGCCGGATTTCGACCAGAAAAACCCACCAGAAAGGCTTTCAAAAAATCGCGTTATAGACAACTGCGTGAAATTCAGTCTTGACCTTCAACTCGTCGGGTCGGGGAATTTTTTGTGAAATTCAGTCCTGACCTTCAACTAGTCGGGTCGGCGAATTTTTTGCAATCTTTTCCACCACTTCTACTTAAAGTCCAACTACACTTGTAGGGACTACTTCCGACTTCTGACTTATAACCTTAAAACAGCTACTTATCCTCTCTGCTTCTTAGGTAATGGACACCCTACTTCTCCGTCTCCTGCAAATCCAAACTCTAATCCATCGTTTATGGTCCCCAAAGAATCGACTTACTACTAAAGTCTATAAAATCTATAAATGTCACTACATTTACCATAAAATGAAAAATTAAATTTCTCCCCTTCAAAATACCGAGTATTAATTTCAAGATTATACTACAAAATACCGAGTATTAATTTCAAGACTATACTACAATCAAATCCATTAGGAATAAAATAAGTTAAAAATTGAAAGAAAAAATCAGATTTCCCCGCTTCAAAATCCAGGTATTAATTTCAAGATCATAATATAATTAAATCCATTATGTTAAAAATGGTAGAGCAGATTATAATATAATTAAATGGATTTCCTCAATCCATTTGTACTAATCCAGGGTTTACCTATAAAAAGAGTTGCCCGAGTCGACAGACTAAGTCAGATTTTATTACAAAAAATCGCATTTACTATAAATGACGAGGCAAATTAGGTTTCATCAAGTCAGATTTTAGTACAAAACTTTTTCTATATAAATGAAAAGGCAAATTAATGTAGATTAATTTATTAATCAAATACAATTACATATATACAAGAAGTATTGTCTTAATATAGGTAGACTATCTTGGACACACAATTTTTTGGTTGAGAGATTATCTCAACCACACACCAATCTAGGAAATAGATCCTAACTATTAGGAACAGACTCCTTTACTTAGTAAGAATCACAACTGAGACAAGTAGGAATTAGATATTCCAATGCTCCCCTTAATGATTACTTGTCTCCATATCAATCTATAAAATCTAGTTGTGGTCAAATATACCAAAAAGAATATGTTGATGTCCATATAAAGGAGCAACCATCCACCGGAATGCATGGGTACTAACCGCTACAACCACCAGTCTTGTAGGATGTCCTTCACATACATGGTTCTGTCAACCATTATAGCTGCATACATGTACCTGTACCTGTAAATCCCCCTCCATCATTGTTACGTTGGGTTTTGTCAGATTACCCGTAACCATGCATTGGGTCTTGTCGCATCACCCTCAACCATGCCACCATGGGCTCTCAGCCACCAAGGCTAGACACAACCACGAAGGCTCAACTCAGCCACGAAGGCACTCCAACCACTATGGGCCACAATCTTGCCACTAGGGCACTCCAACCACTCTGGGCTACAAACCTGCCACTAGGGCACTCCAACCACTGTGGCCTACAAACCTGCCACTAGGGCACTCCAAAGACCTGACTCAACCAGGGCGAGGGTTTTCTCGGCTAACCCTAAACCATGCCAACAAAAATCTCTGTCCCACTTCACTCTTACATGTGGTTTCTGGCTTACCACAAAATGATACTGCAAATACAAAGTGGTTTTTAGATTACCACGAACTATATGGGGATACACATGCCTTACAAGGCTTACATTTCAAACTCCAACTCTGGAGTTACCAGATACACAGTTTACAAAGACCACTATAAAAAAACCCTATACATGCTTACAATTGTATGTGACATATACTATGAGTCTACCTTATTTCAAAGCACAATATTTTACTTTGTTTGTCTATCTATTGTTGCATCAACCAACTTTTTCTAGAATCATACTTAGTGCCTTACTTAAATCTTTCCAACTTCAATTTGCAATTGCTAGAGTGATCAATTCTAACCAATTGCATTTACATGTTAAGTTGATCAGGCTCAACATGTTCACCTGCAAAACTCAAAAAGGATTCAAAAACAGATACACTAGTATGCAACGTTGTGGAAAAAGTTGGCTTCTCCATCTTCACCCATGTAGAATGAGTTTCATCTTTAATCCTTCAGTTCTCATAAATTACTTCTGAAACCATGGGTTGTCTTGTAATAGCAGCGGCCCATCCATAGGGCAGAACAGAAATAAGAGGGTGGTAGACCTCCGATTGCGTGAGCAAGACACTAACCAGATCTCTCTGATCTCCGCAGCAAATCGCCCTCACGGCCTTTTCGTGCATATGCATCGGCAGCTTAGCCAACCTTCAGTTCGTTGCAACAACTGATGAGATTGAGGCCCGACTCTGCCAGCATAAGCTCCAGCAAAGTGAGATTGAAGTCCCCGGGAACAGAGAAAACGTCACTGACCCCAACCTCAACGAGCCTCCGCACCAGGTGACACCCCAGTGTTGAGGAGGAAGCCATGGGAGCTACTCCTGCATGTTCACTCAGAAATGGGCAAGCCACTAATTTTTTGCAGGGAGCACCCCACGTCATTATTTTTAGGCCATTTCGAGCTCATGTCGATAATGCTCATATCCATCTCTAATAAATCGATTATTCCGACCAAAAATGCACAACTTTTGTCCTGTGGCCCTGTCTTTATGATATGCTCTCTCACTGATAGAATCTGAAGATATTTTCAAAACTTTCTCCTCTTCAATATCCATCAGCACGCAGACCAACACTTACCGACGCGGCCGGCTAGACTAAACTGCACTGCCGGCTCAACTGCTCGGTAGTCACAGGATCTGAACAATCCAAGCCATCCAATCTTATTTGTCATATTTATATTAAAAAAAATCCAAAATATACGATAATGACACTCGAGTTGTGGCTCCATTCCAAACTGATTCGACTTTCTCGCTCTCGACATCTCGCTCCATTCCAAATTGATCCCACTTTCTTTGAAAATGAGAGTCGTTGTAACTCTCTTTCCTGTTGCCGATGCCCCAACTTGTCTTTTCCATATGTGTTGTTGCTGATACCCGGGAGTGCTTTTGGAGTGCTCTGTCATGTGCGGGGCCATCATCGGCGGTGCACCAGACTATGAGATTGAGAGAATTCGAAGGTATGGGAGTTGCTGGGGGATTATGTTTTAGGTTGTGGCCGACGTACCTATAGCATTTGTAGTCCAATGGTTAGGATATTTGCCTTCCAAGCAATCCCATCTCTGCTTGCCATTATGTCGATCTCGACTTCCATAGGTCTCCTCAGGTTGGATCCCACCTCCGGCAGCCCTCCACGGCCACTACGCAGTGGATGGACCAACTCAGTCCACGTTGACTCAAAGCAACGCCCTTTCCATTGGCTCCACTATACCGCTTCTCTGCACTTCCATGATTGGCTTGTGGCAGGTCGACTCTGCACACAAATGCCTAACTCGATCCAGTTAACCTGATCCGTAGAGATTAGACGAGGGCAACAGAGACTGCGGTATCCGTTCGTGGAGCTGCTGCATCCTCCTACTGGGTGCATCACTCAGCCTGTGTAGATGGCTCATCAAGGAAATTGAGATTCGACAAACCACATGATGCTCCCAGCAACCATACTAGGTGTTTTCTCCAACTCGAGGCATCTCTCCTTCCACATAGCAGGAATAAAAAATGGACAAACAAATCAAACATAAGTTGAGAAACAAATAATAACCAAACTCGTTATTTCTCTCAGCTAAGGATGGGCCAAGCTTCCTCAGCCCAGAATGGGCCAGGTCCTCAAGGTTTTGATACCATGATAAAATATGAGAATCCAGATTTTAACTTTATTAACCAAATGCAATTACATATATACAAGAAGTGTTGTCTCAAGATAGGTAGACTGTCTTGGACACACTATCTATTGGTTGAGAGATTATCTCAACTACACACCAATCTAGGAAATAGATCCTAACTACTAGGAACAGACTCCTTTACTTAGTAAGAATCACAACCGAGACAAGTAGGAATTAGATATTCCAACAAAAAATATAATTCATAAATCTAAAATTAAAATATGTAATATAAAAATTAGCTAATAAATCTGAATACAAGATATTTTAAAAATTTAGTTGCACTTCACAGCTTTTATATATATATATATATATATATATATATATATATATAATTCATTCCTATGATTTTATCATATGAAATTGTGTCGAAACAATTGGTGGGAGAGCAAGAAATATTACTCACATATTTTTAATATTATCCAATATCAATCAGTCGCAGCCCTTTCTTTTGCTTTGTAGGCTTCTCATCAAGTTTTACGTCTGTGTTCTCATCTTGAAAAGGTGGGCCGACCAATAATTACAACCCTTTCGGACTTCGAACTGCAATAAAAAAGCATCGGAAATTACTAAAATTTGACGATATGAAATTTGAAAGCGTACCTATATAGTTCACCTGAAGGATTTCAGATAAAAATTAGACTTGAATTGAAAAAGGAGGAGTTGCAGCTCACAGGTGAGTACTGCACCTGGAGACTGCACTCAAACAAAGAGAACTCTCTCCGTACACTCTACTAGTCATCAAATGAGCAATTACATCATTAAGTACATTACTAGAACTCAGGAAGTTGCAACCAAACTCCTAAACTCTAGGAACAAATCCTAAACTAAGGAGATATGTTACAACTTGTGTAACCATTTCTCCATTAATACAAAATAATATTAATTATTTTCAACTCCCCCCCTTAATGGAGAAAGGATTATCCTGAACTCCTAGCATCCCTCTAAACAATTCAAACTTTACACGCCCAAGAGGCTTAGTAAAAATATCAGCCATGTTATCACAAGTTTTACAATATTCAACACATATCTCTTTTGACTGTTGTTTCTCTCGAACAAAATGAACTTGAGTATCGATATGCTTGGTATTTTTATGAAAGACTGGATTGTATGCAAGCTTGATGGTACTCTGGTTGTCGGTTTTGATAATAGTTGATTCTTTCTGCTCTTCTCCTGCATCGTTGAGAAGTCTTCTCAACCAGATAGCTTCACATGTGGCTGCACACAATGCTTCACATGAAGATAGAGCTACAGTGTGATGCTTTTTGCTGCTCCATGCTATGACCCCGGATCCAATGCTGAATGCGTAACCTATGATAGATCTTCGATCATCCAAGTTACCTGCCCAATCGGAATCTGAAAAACATGCTAGAATAACATCAGAAGTGTCAGTGTACAAAATGCCATAATTACTAGTACCACTAAGATACCTCAACACACTTTTTGCTGCGACCCAGTGACTTTCGAGTGGTTTTGACATGAACTGGCTTAACACAGTAACAGAATATGCCAAATCTGGTCTAGTTGTAGTCAGATATATCAAACTGCCAACTAGCTGTCTGTACATGGTAGCATCCACCTCTTTAGTACCGTCGTCACTGCTCAACTTTAAGTTCTGCTGTAATGGTGTTGCTGCTAATCTGCACTGCTCCATTCTGAACCTTTCCAGCAAGCTTCTAGCATACTTCCCTTGAGTGAGAAAAGTTTGTCCAGAGTCTTTCCATACTTTCAATCCCAAGCAATAATGAAGGTTTCTGAGATCTTTCATCTCAAACACTTGTGACATCTGTTGTTTGATTTCTTTGATCAGATTATTAGCATTCCCTGTTATGATCATATCATCTACATACAAAGAAATCAAAATAATTTGCCTCTGTTTATTAAACTTGGTATACAGATTTGGATCATTCAAGCTCCTATGAAAGCCATGTTGAACAAAAAATGAGTCAATTTTCTCATACCACGACCTAGGTGCCTGTTTTAAACCATAAAGTGCCTTTTTCAATTTACACACAAGATGTTCCTGCCCCTTTTTCACAAAACCTTCAGGCTGTACTAAATAAATTTCTTCCTTCAAGTATCCATTCAGAAATGCAGACTTAACATCTAGCTGGTGTAGCTGCCATTTGTTTTTTGTTGCTAAGGAAATTAGCATTCTAATGGTGTTTAATTTGGCTACAGGAGCAAAGGTGTCATCAAAATCTATTCCCTCTTTCTGTGAGTAACCCTTTGCTACCAGTCTAGCTTTAAGTTTCTCTATACTCCCATCTGCATTTATTTTTGGTTTATACAACCATTTGCATCCTATGGGGGTTTTACCTTTAGGCAATTCAACCAAATCCCAAGTATGGTTTCTATTTATTGATTCTATTTCCTCATACATTGCAGCCCTCCATGCATCAGATTTACTTGCTTCCTCATAATTTGCAGGTTCTACAATGTTTAAAATCTTTGACATTAATGCATAGTCTTTCAATTTAGATGATAATCGAGTCTTCCTACCTGATCTCCTTGGTAGGGGACTTACCTCAATTCTGTCTATTTCAGCCTTTTCTGGGCTTGCATCTTCATTGATTACATTGTCTGTTACTTCTTCTTCTTGTTTCTCCTCCTGCTCTTCATCTTCCTCATTGTTTTCTTCCATTAGCAATGGAATGTGCCAATCACTTTTAGAGTCATTCTTTCCTTATTCAACCTGTTCATGAAATATGACATCTCTGCTTGCAAAAACCTTGTGATTCACAGGATTAAATAACTTGTATGCCTTGAACTCAGTGCCATATCCAACAAATATACATTTCAGGGCTTTAGGATCTAACTTCTTCCTATCTGCCTTAGGTATATGAGCATAAGCTTTTGACCCAAATATTCTTAAGTGACTCACTGCTGGTTTGAATCCAAAAAATGCTTCAAAAGGGGTTTTGAAGCCTAGACATCTAGTAGGACTCCTATTCTTTAAATACACAATAGTGTTAATAGCTTCTGCCCAAAGACCATTTGATAGACCCTTACCTTGAAGCATGCTCCTTGCAGACTCCACAAGAGTTCTGTTCTTCCGTTCTGCCACTCCATTCTGCTGTGGAGTGTGGGGCATTGTAAACTGTTGCACAATCCCATGATGCTTGCAGAAGTCCATGAACTCTCCCAACCTGTATTCTCCCCCTTGATTTGAGCGTAGAATTTTTATCCTTTTTCCTATCTGGTTTTCTACCATGGATTTAAACTCTTTAAAATACTGAAAGGCTTGACTCTTTTTTCTCAGAAAGTATATCCATGAAAATATAGTGCAATCATCTGTAAATAAGAGAAAGTAATATGTGATTCGAGGAGAATTTACTCTTGGATTACAGAAAACCAGAGAATGGCGAAGGCGGATCAGCTAGCTCACGAGAGGAAGAAGGCCCAATACGATGCGGGTACCCTGAAGGTAGTACGGGCTGGTTATCAACATGATTTGCAAATCTCAGATCGCATGGCAAAGCTCGTAGCCAGTGATCCTACTGCGAGGGCCGATGTCTCTCGGCTTATTGGATCCGCAGGCCACGAAATCTACAGGAATAGAGACGCAGCTACGGCCCTTGCCTCTGCGATCAAGCGGCCCAACAATGATTTTTGTCCTCTGATATCTGGAAGCCGTGATGGAAAGGGGATTGGTAGACTGGCTGTTAGGGGCCCAGCTGCTTCAACCTTCCCTATCGACCCCTGCCAAACCGACTCTGTCAGATGCATGAACTGGACGGCAGCGGTTTTTGGATCTGCAGGCATACCCATCGAATCTGCTGTTGAAGGAAAGAAAGGGGGGCTGCATGGTACAGATCCGCTCTCCCCTGTCCACAAATACTGCAGATCTGGCCCGGATCTAACCGATCTGGCCAAAAAACAAAAGAAAAGCCTACGCATGGGTACAGATCCTCTGCCTCCCATCGATCCAACGAGGGGTGACATCAAACGATCGAAAGGGCGAACAACGCTTGGAGGGATAGAGCCAGACGGTCTAGAAGCGATTCAAATTTTCATCAGAACCCTGTCAGGGAATACAATCTGCATGCAAATAAGAACAGGGATGCTGATAAAAAACATAAAGGAAGAAATTCAAGAATTATCAGGCATATCAACAAGTCTGTTGAGCTTGGTCTATGCAGGACACATTTTACAGGAAGAATTTACAGTGCAGCATTATGGAATAGAGAGAGATTCAACAATTTTTCTAAGTATGAGGCTGAGAGGAGGAAGCTTTGGATCTAGCTCAAAGGGCATAGGTTCGTTCAAGGATGCTGTCAAAGGAAAAGGGGAAGCCACCAACAAGCCAGAGCCACCACAAGATCTGCCTGGTCCCTATATAGTGGAGCAAAGTAAGCAGAACCCAGTTCTGACAATCGATTTGCCGGAGGTAAAAAACTTTCATGATGATCTCTCTTCTTTGGCAGTCATTTGTAGATTCAATGGCTTTTGGCCAAAAACAGATGCTTTACGGCATTGGATCCATTCCACATGGACACCAAATTGTGACATCCTTTTATGCACAAAGGGTTTTTTTATTGTAAAATTCGACACAGTTGAGGAAAAAGACCATGCCCTCCATGAGGGGCCATGGTTCTGGGGAAACGCAGGGCTCTTTACGACCCCCTGGTTTCTGGGATTTGACCCCTCCTCTATGGTGGTCTCCAAAATGCCGGTCTAGGTAAGGTTACATAATCTCCCACTTCACTTTTGGCTTCCCAAAGTATTTGAAGCAATGGGGAATGCAATAGGAAAATACATCAAGCAAGATGTCGAAAGAATTTCTAGATGCATTCACACTTTTTCCAGGATCTGTGTCGAAGTTGACCTCAGTCAAGGGCTTCCTGACAGCATCATCTTGATCCATAACAACTCCCAGTGGAAACAACCACTAGATTACAAAAACACGGCCTTCAGATGCCGAGGATGTCAACAGACAGGTCATCTCCGTAATAACTGTCCTCAAGCCAAAAAGGAAAACAGAAGGAACAAGAAACAAGAAAAAAAACCAAGAGGCTGGCAAAATACAGTGAATCCAGAAGAAGAAACAGAAGACGAGGAGGCAGACAATCCTCCACCTGCACATGACGATGACCCAATTGGAGGCGAAGCCACGGTATCCTCTCCCATAGCACCTAATCAAGTTCACATGTCGTCAAAGGCTCCACAGCTCCACCCAAATCAGGCAGAGAAGATAAACGATGACCAGAACATGGGAGGGATAAAGCGACACCACCAATCAGACACATCAGATTCAGACAAGGAATCAGGCTCACAGAAAGCTAAAACACAGTTAGTCATAGCCTCGATCGAGCCCACCCAAGGAGAGTGGCGCAAGGTCGAAAAGAAAAAAGGAAGAAAAACCTGAAGCGTGAGTCTTACTCACATATGAAATTCAGTTTTTCTTGCTTTCACTACTCTCCCTCTCTTTCTCTCTCTATTTTTTTCTCATCATTTTTTGCACGTTAGTCATGTAACGTTGCATAGGATGCCATGGCACTGGAGCCCATTGGGCAGCTTATGGGAATGCATCATGCATCTGCAATTGTAACTTTTCATTTTTTAAATAAAAGGTTACAGATTTTTCCACTGGAAAAAAAAAAGAGAAAGTAATATGCTCCTCCTAATGACCTGGTTTGCATAGGTCCACAGATGTCTGTATGCACCAGTTCTAAAATGTCTCTTTCCTTTCTATTAACATGCAAAGGGAACTCTTCTCTATGCATCTTCCCTAATGTACATCCATCACAATCCAGCTTAACATTATGGAAAACAGGGAGTCCATCAACCATACCTTTTCTCTGAAGTAGGATGAGGTCTTGCAGATTAAGATGGCCGAATCTCTGATGCCAAAGATTTTCAGCTGTCGATCCAGCTGCAACCATTGCTTGCTGTGGCATACTCTTCACATCTAGTCTGTATAGGCTCCCCACGCGCACTCCTGTTGCAACTGTTTCCATCTAGCTATCCTTAATGACATAGTTAGTCTTAAAGAATTGAACTTGCATGTCCTGATCAGTAATCATTGAGACAGAGACCAAATTTTTCTTAATTCCTAGAACATACAATACATTTTTGAGGTGTCTAATGTCACCGCTAGGTAATTTTACAGTAATGTCACCATATCCTTTGATCTCATGTCCACTATCATCTCCTAAATAGGTTTTCGACCCACATGAAGTTTCTTCAAGAAATTCAAACCAATCCTTCTTACCAGTCATATGTGAGGATGCGCCGAGTCAACATACCATATGTCGTCCTCATCTCCCTTTGAAACTGAAAGGGCACGATCAACTATAAATAGTCTAAGTTCGTGGCTATGTTCCTCTTCTTCCTTAACAAAGTAACATTTATGTTTTCTCTGTTTGTTTCTTCCTTCGTCAGCCTGCCTCTTATAACAATCTTTAATCTGATGTCCAGGTTTTCCACAGTAAAAACATTTTTTGTTGGGAAAATTATTAGCAGACATACCTTTAAAAGGTCTCTTCTGAAATGTGTTGGCTCCTTTCTACTGCTGTTGTTGCGGTTGCTGATGCTGCTTCCCTCTACACTGTCTCCTTTTTGCCATCAGAGCAAGGTCATTGCTCTGTGATTTCAAATTTTGTCGTCGCTCTTCTTCCTGTATCAGAATCCCTGTCAGCTCTTCAAATGAAGGGGCTTTCTCCCTTGTTGACAGCCCTGTGATAAACATCTGGTATTCATCAGTCATTCCGTTCAACGTGATCGTGACCAGATCTGAATCGAAAACTTTCTCTCTGATATCTCCCAATCTGTCCTTCAGGTCTTTGACTCTAGCAATGAATCCAACAGCGGACTCATTCTCCTCCATCTTCAATGCAAACAACTTGCCTTTGAGTGACAAGACACGATTTGTATTCTGTGTCTGGTATAGGTTTTTGATCGTCGTCCAAATGTCAGTGGCTGATTTACAGTCTCTAATATGTGGGATAACATTGTCCTTGACGAACATCTTCAATATGACCTTTTCTTTTGTCTCCCTTTTATCCCAATCTTGTTCTTGTGTGGCTGATCCCGATCTCAGTTCATTTCCTGTAACGATCGACCACACATTTGTACTTTCAAGTAAAGTCTGCATCTTGAATTTCCGGTTGGTGAAATTCGATCCATCGAGTTTGCCAGACTCGTGGAGATACGATTCTATACTGTTATTCATATTGGATTGATAAAATTTCTGATCCTCTGATGAATAAGTCTATCCAAATGTACACTTTCAGGACACACTAAAAAAATCACCACATACCAGATCTGAACCTCTGTTTTGCTGGAAAAAAAATTTGTATCTTCAATGCGCCACCACTGGGCAAGTCCGATCTGCTGCCACCAAACAGATCTGGAACTCCAATGCGCCACCACCGGGCAAATCCGATCTACTGCCACCGAGTAGATCAGGAACTCCAATGCGCCACCACTGGGCAAGTCCGATCTGCTGCCACCAAACAGATCCGGAACTCCAATGCGCCACCACCGGGCAAATCCGATCTGCTGCCACCGAGTAGATCAGGAACTCCAATGCGCCACCACCGGGAAAATCCGATCTGCTGCCACCGAACAGATCTGAAATTTCAAAGTGCCACCACCGGGCAAGGTCGATCTGCAAAAATTGCAGATTTTCCACAGAGAAAGAGGCTGGCGCTTCTCGACAGCGAAATACCCATGCCGAAAACAAAATCGATGCGTCTTACGAAATTGGCGCGATTAACGCTTGATTTTCCGTGCCAATATCACTTCCTGGCGCGCTGGCGTGACTATCGCTCTCAAAACCGCGCCAAATGGCGCGACTGTTCCTTAATAAAACACGCCAACCCTTCGTTCTACTCAAAAATGGCGCGACTGTTCGCGACGAAACCGTGCCAACCCTTTCTTCCGCTCAGAGATGATCAGTCATCTGAGACCTGTGCTTCAGGTGTTACTGTAGTCCACCTGATTCTATGAATGCTTCTATATACACCACCACCACTACAGTTCTGTAATCAATGATGCATCCTAAAAAAAAATAAGGCTATCCCTACTCTGTGCTCTGATACCAAGATAAAAATCAGACTTGAATTGAAAAAGAAGGAGTTGCAGCTCACAGGTGAGTACTGCACCTGGAGACTGCACTCAAACAAAGAGAACTCTCTCCGTACACTCTACTATTCATTAAATGAGCAATTACATCATTAAGTACATTACTAGAACTCAGGAAGTTGCAACCAAACTCCTAAACTCTAGGAACAAATCCTAAATTAAGGAGATACATTACAACTTGTGTAACCATTTCTCCATTAATACAAAACAATATTAATTAGTTTCAACTATTTCAAAAGCAGATTTTAAAAAGTTATATTTTGAAATCCAATTATGAATTCAAACAATAAGAATAAAATTTTCTTGATAAGAGAAATTACGTCTTACTATTATAATAATGAAGACCAGAATCCTCATCGTCCACTACGATATAGTCTTCCTCCACGTAGCCAGTGTTACTTCAACTTTCTGCTCTTTTTATCCATCGGTTTTTTGTTTTAAACAGTTGGCTACATCATTTTGATAGTTCTATAAGGCATATATTATTGATAGTGTCATTGTTGTCAACCCATCCTGCTCCTTTGGTGGTTCCAAACAATTGGCTACATTATTTTCATGGTTCCACAAGGCATATATTGTTGATGGTGTCGTTGTTGCCAACCCATCGTGCTCCTTCGGTGGTTCCAAACCATTGGTAATGCCCACTTGATGATCTATTGAGATGTTTGTTGCAACATGTGAGACTTGATGATCTATTGAAATGTTCATTGCAACATGTAAGAAAAATTACGGGGGAAAAATACACAGAAGCAACAACATATTTGCTGACAGAAAAGATGAGTAGTAAAATATATATTAATATGGGAGTAAATTTCAGGTGAGTATTTAGCAGTGGGAAGTAATGTTTCCATGTCATGATTTGTTATTGTGAGTTTTTAGGTGTTAATCTAGAAGTTGTCAGTGTCCTATGTGTGAGTTGTAATAGCTATCTAGATGTATCCTTGCAAGTGATCTAAATACTATAAATATGTAGCTATTAAAATCAATAAAATATAGTGAGTGTGCACAATCACTTTCTCCTCGTCTCTCATTTTCTATCATAATATCGGAGCGCATCTAGCTTGATTCCATTACGGGAAGGCCAGTAAGATATCTGGGGTCCAAGAAAATTGTTGGGCATGATTATGATAAGGAATTGGAGTGTGAAATTGTTGTCCCAGAGTGTACACATGTTGCTATCAAAGGAATACAGTAATCGGGCTGGGTGCTGCAATTTTCTTCATTGCTATTAAAAAAATGCCGACAAGTTGACTCTTTGGCACTTAAAAGAAGGGACGGCCTGCCCAAAACCCTTACTGATTGTTGAGCTTATTTCGATTGCAGGTTCTTTGGCATTGTCAACGTGGCTAATGGGTTCTCTCCGTCTCCGTTGTCGTCCGTTTAGAGAAGCATAAACCACTGTACTTGCGCAAGTCGGAAAACTCGCAATTAAGAACCTCCCATGGCTGTCTTTTCAATTCACATAGGCTGTATCCGTATGCAGTGGGTACTCGAAAACTGCCCAACACCATCAACGAAGAATGTTATCCGCTTGGCTGGAGAGTCATTAAGACTCAACGGGCATTCAACAACCATGCTTCTGCCAAATGACAACAAATAAATATTATGTTATCGGGCTGTATTGAATGGCGGTTGTATATGCCCACCTTTAGATTAAAACCCTATAGCATAGGATTTATTTGTTGCTTATATTGATGCCAACAAATAAATCTTATGTTATCGGGTTTTAATTGAGCGGCAACTGTATATGCCCATCTTCAATTTTTCCATAGAGCAACATGTTTCCATGCTTATCCAAAATGACCCTCACATAAACACAATGGTATATATCCATGAGGCATTTGTTCTGCCAAATGACCGTTAATATAAACATCCACGGAGCATCCAGGTGCCATGCTTCTGCATATGACCATCACATAGACATACATAGAGCATCTCGCCGCCACTATAAACGACTCAGAAGATCTTCCTAGTGGATCACCTCTCAACATGCTGTCACTCCCATTTCAATTTCAAATTTGAATTTTAAACAAATACACAGTCCCTCCCATTTCAACTTTGAAATTTAAACAGGCACTTTATGTTGTCCGTTTTTTCATTTTTGAGCTAACCTGTAACTAATAATTCCAAACAGTGACAAAATGATTGGATGTTTTTTCCAGGCATGGGCACTAGAGTGAAGACAAACATTTGAACAAGGTCACCATTGTCTATTAGTGTGATGATAAGAGGATTCTGTTTCCACCAGATTTTGTGGTGATATTCTAGACAGTAAATAGATGATTTTTTGTTTTTTTTATATTTCATCTTCCTGTTGCTATTGATATTCCTGTTGCTACTTCTGTAACAGTTCAAGTATGTACTTCTCCTTTGTCAAAGGGAAATCCTCAAATAGTCTCTGATGCTACGAATAAGACGACCAGCTCGGATTCAAGTCCCTCCCCTCTGAGCCAAGGGAGCGAAGGATTTGTGGGTAGTCATATAATTATATCTGGTGGATGCTTCCACGCCTAGGGTTGATATTCATATAACCCGAGTTGCAGAGGGTGAGGAGAAGGAAAAATTCACTTGTGATAGACAGTTAGGTGGAGGATCCATAGTAGGCGTGGGAGGTGGAGGTAATCTAGGTGGTGCCATTAGAGGTGGTGGAGGTGTTGATCTATTAGTTGAATGAAATTTCGGTAGGCGATGGAGCGGGTGGAGAATTTGGCGATTGTACAGGTGGGGGCGGAGCATTTGGAGGCAGAGTTGCAGGTGGTGTGGGACCAGGGGAAGGTCGTGGATTTGAGGCGTGGGAGCGTGCTAGAGCCAGCGGTGGGTGGAAGCTGTGGTGGTGGAGCCAGTAGCGGATTTAGTGGAATCACTGATGACAGAGGAGGAGAGTGATTCTTAGGATGATAAGTCATTATCATTTGGCCAATATATTGTATATAGATTTCGGGAGTGATTAAATGAAAATGAATACCACTAGGGAATCAAATAAAACATCTCCCTTCTTTTATGTTTTCACTCAATCTTTTAAATCCAACGTTTTCCCTGGATTCCTAAATCCCTTGATCCATTTTCAGCTCGACAAGTGTGAATGATTAAGCCGCACTACCAACTCAAGCTGGTTTCCCTGTATAACCTATTTAAAAGCTCACGGTGTTTAATGCTGAATATGTTCTTAAACCAAGTCCATTAAATTTTATAAGTGGAGTGGGAAGTTCTTTTAATACATTGAGTGGGAATCGTTAAAATTAAAGTTTTTTTTGATTTTTTACATATAAAGATTTTTTTTTAAATCTTTTTTATATATAAAAACTAATATCAAGAGTTTTTGAAAGGGTTTTTTAAGAATGATTTTTTTAAGTTCTTTTTTTAAATAAAACACTTAGGGTTTTATTGAAAGGAGTATTACTATTTTTGAAAAAGAGTTTTACAAAGGAGAAATTTAAGTTTTTTTTTTAAGGGATCTTTTTGGAGAAAGATGGCTTTTTCAAATTTGCAGCCCCAGTTCCCACCGTTTACAGGGAAAGATTATGATGTGTGGGCCATTAAGATGGTGACCACGTTGCAAGCACATGATGTTTGGGATTATGTGAAGTTTAGGTTTTCAGAACCTATGAATGAAGAAGAAGAACAAGCTCTCACTAATGCAGAGAGGGAACAATGGAAGAAAGACAAGAAGAAGAATGCACATGCGTTGTAGCTTATTCAACAGGGAGTGGACCTAGTAGTGTTCCAAAAGATTATGACCACGTTTCAACAAAAGTAGCATGGGATACTTTGGCGACAAACTATAAAGGTATGCCAAAGTTTATATTGTTAAGTTGCAGAATACTAGGAGAGATTTTGAAAGTCTGTAAATGAAGGAGACATAGGACATCGATTCTTTCATGAATCGGGTCATAATTGTTGTAAATCAGTTAAAGATTTATGGTGAAGATATAAAAGATCAAAGAGTGGTTGAGAATGTCCTCCGATCTTTGTCTACCAAATTTGATGTTGTGGTAGCAGCCATAGAAGAAGCCAAGGATTTGGCATCATTGACAGTTGATGAGCTGATGGGATCACTTCTATCTCATGAGGTGTCAGGCGGAAAGAGTCGATAGTGCAGACACAACCAACCTCCCTAGGAGCCTAAGACTCTCTAGTGACAAACAAGACAAACAAGAGCAATCCTTCTCTAAACATGCATTTACTATATAAGAAATCAAGTGTTTAGATCCTACCTGTAATCCAACGCTGTTGTAGCAGTCCAGCTCCGCTGATCCGGATGAGCTCCTCCTTCACTTTGAAACCTGCGTCCACTAACAATCAAACAAAATAGCACTTGATAATCTCATAGAATAAAACATATTTAACACATAGACCAAGGAGTACATGAAACAACTCATAAATAACAAGTTATTGAGAAGAATGGACTCATTTGCATTAATAGGAAACAAAAGGAACAATTACAACCTGAGCCTTGGTGTTGTGCAAGTCCCTCCCAGGGTCCATCAAGAGTTCTCCTTTACTTTGACAAAGCTCACCCACTTCCAAATAGAACAAGCAAAGATGGCAATCTCTCCTCACAAGCTTCTAAATGGGAGTCCTAATTCCAGCAGCATCTACCCTTAGAAATGTTTAGCTTCCAATCTCTCCTCCTTCTGGCCCAATGCCTGTATTTATAGTACTCTAGAGGAAGTTATTCAGGTCCACCATCAATGGGATAATCCCCTCTTTGGATGGGATAGCTCCCTTATTGATGGGATAAGTTCCTCTTTGGTAGGGGTACATGAACCATCTGGAGGCGCTCAATACACGTCGAACAACCTTCTAGAATGCTCTAGAAATGACCACAAGTAATTTTTTAAGATGAAACTTGCGCATTTTGACCTTTACAGGGGGACGCACCTGCCCCTTTACATACAGAGCGTACAAGTACGCAGCTTTTGTGAACATTAGGTGTGTACCCGCAGGTAAGGTTGAGAGAACCTGCGTACCCAGAGATAAATACATTTATAAAGACTTTCTCTCTTTTTGGAGTTTGACATGGAGAGCAGAGGCATAAGACTTGCCTAAGAGGATAGCATGACTGTTGATAGAGTCATACTAACTGTAAATAGTCATGGTGACATTTTTTAGTGTAACAGATTTCCCCCTAAAGTGCGAAGCCTGTAATAGATTAGGGTTTTGTATTATCTAGGAAGGGTGAAGCGCTTTATCATTTCAAGGATTATCTCGTGGAGAGCCTGGTCAGAACCTGCAATTTTCAACACAAAATACATGTATAAGATTATATCATCACTGAGGTAGGCATTCCCATACTCAGATCAAAACTTTAATTAACAAACTAACTACTCTGATACAGGAATGATCTTGTATTACATCATAATCATAGACTTTTGTAGACACAGTATGGGTGCAGCCATCTGTTTATGATTAGTCTACTTAGATAATGAATACAAAACTCCTCGCAACCTGGATGGTGGAAACTAGATCCAGGGTCTTTATTTCTACTTCCCGAATTGGTACGATTCTAGCCATGCGAATAAATGAGTTGATGTCGAACATGGTAGAAACCACTTGATTACCAGTCGATGATGTAAACTGTTAACAAGTGTGAGAGAGACCACCAGTAATGTCAATGGTTCTCAAAGTACCCAGTACAATCCATGAGATGTGAATGAATGAGTTGATGTCGAACATTTCACGGAATCCTTCGATCGAGAGTCAATGATGTAAACTGACGTCAAAGGCGAGAAACCTGCCATTGATGCATGCAGACTTCAAGGTACTGACGATTTCTAAGTCATCTCTCTAGATAATGTGTTGATGTCGATAGAAAGCAACCCGTTGCAGGCAAGCCCACAACACGAAATCATTTTTTCAAGTTGAAGAAATGTTGCTGTAAGGACTGACTCAGGGATGGTCAAATGGATGACAAGTATTTTGCAGATGAAAGTTTTGCTTGCAGACCTCTTGAACACATAACGACACAACAGATGGTTTGGTGATAAACGACTCAAAGTTAATCCCCGAAACCCGACTGAAGGCTTTCAAAGTGGTTTGATCAACTGTGAGGTAAAGGATTTCCCAACCCAGGTGAATGAAAAGTGTCGTGTCCAAGAGTGGTAATAAAGTTTCTTCTGAGACAAAAGATAACAAATAGGCTCATTCCTCTCTCTTTTCCCCCACCATTTCTGGCAAGTACCTCTTGATTTTTAACAAGCTTGAGGAGGATAACATATGCTTGATTATAAGCTCATCCTTCGGATGAGTCCAACCTAGTTTTGATTCGAACCCTAGGAAGGAGTGGTTCGTTCCTGTTTGTAATTGAACAGGTCCTTTACTGTGAAATTTTAACGAGCCCAGTATAGGAGAAACTCGGCATTTTTCAATTTTAGAGAGTCTAAAAACTTAAGAAGACTCCAAGTTGAACTTTTTCGTAGATTTGTGTCCCCCAAGCCCGAAAAAGTATAAAATAATACATGGGGGAACCGCTTGATCTTGCGACCAAGGAGTACTTTCATAATTAGTGCCACTGACCTGAAAAGTAAAAAGCGATCAAGGACACGTCGTTTTATTTCCAGTATTGAGTTTGAAACGAAAAAAACCCGGCAACCTTTTCCTGTTTTTACGGTCAGAAAAGGGCTATAAGGGGACCATCTTTTAATTCCGTTTTAACGAGTGTAAAAGAAACGCTCGGCAATCTTTTCATATTTTAGGAGTCAGAAAAGGGCTTAAAAGATGACTCTGATATTTTGGTTCGTGAAAAATGACAATTTTCCCTCTAAATCCCTTTGTCCTGCACAAAAACGACACATTACTCATACCTGTTTAAGATAGGAAAAAATACATTGAAAAATATCCTTCCATGGTGAAAAATAAACAAACCTAGCATTCATTCATCAAAAAAACCTATAAAAAGACTTTTTACCATGTCATTTTTACCATTTTACTGTTGAGGTTGAGAAAAGGGCTTTTGGCAAGAAACTTCCCGTGGTCATTGCGGAGAATCTGACCGTCAGAATCGAACGCCGTCTCTTCCAGGTATTTCACAACATCCTCCTCTTCAATTTCATTCGATTAAAATTTTGTTTTAGGTTTTAGTTTTGGTTTTTGGGGGGTTTTAGGTTTTAAAAACCGCTCTGCGGGGTACGCAGGTGCCCTAAGGGTGACCTGCGTCCCCCGACCTTTTCCTACACAGGAAAAAGGTCGGGGTACACAGCCCACCTTCAGGCCAGCTGCGTACCGGCGCTCTGTGTCCTAAACGCGGGGTGCGTACCCCGCGAAGGGCAGAATTTGAAACCCCAAACCCCAAAAATAACCATTTAAATTTTCCCAAATTAATTCTAACCTTTATTTCTTGGTGTGTAGGGCACTCACCATGTTGGATTGGAGAGAAAGAGAGCACGAGGACGTTGATTTAGCCGCAATTGGTCACCAACCTTCCATTGATGCCCTAAAAGCATGCAGGACTATATAAATACTGGGCCATACCTGGCATGAGGGCTCAGGTGAGATTCTTGGAGTGGCTGGTTGAGAGATGGAACATTCATGAGCAATGCTTTTACATCGGAGGGCACCAGCTCGAGATAGAGCCCTCTGACATATACTTTCTCACTGGCTTGCCAAATAGGGGCGAGCAACTCAATCTAGCCGGGACTAGGCCGGGTGGCCAATCCCTTGCTAGTCTCCGGGTAGATTGGTGCATACCCAATCAAAACCATGCGAAAGGCATAGAAATCAAATACATCTCTCGGCGTGAACTCATGGTTATAGCTTTCACGGTTACCAGAATTTGCGGCGCAGCCGCTCTACATATTGCCACCGGGTCCCAAATGCGGATGGCGATTGACTGTTTTCGAGGCACCATCTTCAACTGGTGCGATGCTATGTCGGCCAACATGAAGGGCCAACTGACTAGGGCAAAGAACGGACAACTGAAGACCTTTGGATATGGGCCTCTAGTTGTGAGCTTTGCCTTAGAGAGAGTTCCAATGCTGATCCCTCAGCATCTCACTGTTGATATCTTGGGTCCTCGGGAGCCAAAGCTGATACGATGGGTTACGGTGATGGCCCGGCATCCTGACGAGGGCGCGGCAGTTGTTCGATTCCCTGCTGGTTATTTTCACTGGTTAGAGGACCAGGTTTTTGCGATCCAGGACTTTCCGTATGCCGGAGTAGATTTTCGAGGTGATCCGGACATGGTTCTTCCACAGGGAGAACAATGGGACGACAGAGGTACTTCATTTTCCACGAGTTTTTAAATTATGTATTTTTTTTTTTTTTATATCGCCTCAAAACTGACAGCATAAATTTTCAAAATGCAAATGTAGGTCCACGGCGTCCAGCCAACCTCCGGGCTTTTGAGAGGAGAGTACCAGCTGTACCAGCGCCAGCCCCACAGGATGCGGCCGCAGAGACCTTAGCCGAGCTGGAACAGGATCTAGAGCGTCTGACGGCGGATATACCAGAGACCTCCATAGATGATATTCCCATTCGACTCCAGCGCTATGTGGTCGCAGTCCCAGGACCTTTTAGGAGGTTCTTGTGTAGGGTAGCGCGGGCAGTGGTCTCGTATAGAGAGCACCACCAGTGATTGGCTAGTCACTTTTGTAGACACATATGACATTTTTGGTTTTTTGTACTTATCATTTTTGGCGATCATAAGGTGTTTTTCAACCTATGATCGAAGACGATGTATATTTTTTGACACACTCCTATCTATATATATATCATTATTACCAGCTTATTTTGTTTAACATATGTGATGAAATGTTTTTAAATTTACTTGCATGATTATCGTAAATGTCTGTCCAACATTTGAGAAGCAATTGCATCTGCTAATGTATTTAAAGACCTTGGAATATGCTGATATTCAATGTAATCAAATTCACGTTCCAAGAGACGCACTCTCAAAAACAACCTTAATAACACAGGATTTCTAATGGCATATACTCTATTAAGCTGTAATACAACGAGTTCAGAATCTAACCTCACTATCAAACGTCGAATTCCAAATGAAATAGATTCAGACAATAATTCAACCACTGCACTGTATTCTGCAATGTTGTTCGTCGTTTGACCGAGGCTTACCCCATGCATAGAAACTAACTCGTCAGAGGGTGAATAGATAACCCAAGCTGCGGAAGAGATATTCCGTGTACTACGACAAGCACCATCAGCAAATCCAATGTATGTTTGGAGAGGCGTCGACATCTGCAATATCAAGAGTAAAACCAAGATAAGCCAGAATAACGACTAAAAACACACTCTCTAAACTAGGCACACTATCTAAACTAACAAACATACTAGCTAGAAAGAAAACCTAACCTAACTAAAAATTCTCCATACCCACCATTTAAGCATAATACCTCTTTAGGTAAAGTCCATTTCTGGGTTTACCCAAAGAGTCCCCATCAAAATCTACCAGCTCATAGGCCCCTTTTGCTAGCTTTCGCTTTACAATGTAGGGTCCATGCCACATAGGAACGAATTTTCCAGCACCTAGCTTATCGTTAGCTTGATCATATAATAGCACTAGGTCTCCCTTCGAAAAACTTCGAGGGGTCACATTTCTATCATACTGAGCTTTCATTCGCTTTGCGTGAGTCTCGATTGCCAATGCAGCGTCACGTCGAGTCTCATCTAACTGAGCTAAGTATAATAAACGTTTCTCCTCTTCGGAAGTAGCTGGGAGTAATTCGACAGCCATTTGAAGTGATGGGATTTCGCATTCAATGGGTAACACAGCTTCCAAGCCATAAACTAGCTGGAAAGGAGTGAACCCTGTTGAAGTTTTCACTGAGGTTCGGTATGCCCATAGCGCTGAAAATAACATGTTGTGCCAATTCGACCGATGAATACCAATGGTTCGTCGGATCATGATAACCAGAACTTTGTTGATAGACTCAACCAAAATGCTGGCTTGCGGATAATAAGGAGTAGAGCTATCGTGGCGCAAACCAAGCTGGCTTGTAAGCTCAGTCATCATGATGTTTCGAAAATGGCTCCCATGGTCAGTGATGATTGCTTGTGGGACACCAAACCTAGTTATAATATGATTGAATACGAAAACTGCAGCTGTTTTGCCGCTTGCGTCGAATGTAGGCATCGCCTCGGCCCATTTAGTAAAATAATCAACCGCGAGGATGATATACGCATGCCCCCGGCCGAGTGAGGGTTACAAGTAATAAAATCGATACCCCATTTGGCGAATGGGCCAACGACAATTATAGGATGGAGAGGAGCAGGTGGTGCGCGCATCTTGCGATCAAACACTTGACAGTTGTGGCATTTCCGGACTGCAATGATACAATCTTTAAACATGGACGGCCAGAAATAGCCAGCGCGCAACACCTTCTGAGCTGTGGCATACCCAGACATATGACCGCCACATGCTCCAGAGTGACAATCATTCAAAACCCTCTCAGCCTCTTCGTGAGTTAAGCAACGTCGAAAAACTAAGTCTGCCCCCCGACGATAAAGTGTATCTCCAATAATCTTGTATTGCTGGGATTGAAACCTAATTTTTCGACGTTCCGACTTTGAAGCTTCAGGCCGGAAGGTTTGGGTTTGGAGATAGATGATTATATCCCGTACCACGGATCTAAAGTACTGATAAGAAACAAAGATTCGTCCGCAATGGACTCCTCTGCCACAGTTTCTGTGTCAGCATGCGGGAAATCACACATCAATTCCGCAAAAACTAAGGATTTCTTAGACTTGGACTTTTCAAACTCCAAGTCGAACTCTTGCAGGATAACGATCCATTTAGAGTACTTGCCCCCTAGCAGTTGTTTTGTCAAAATATAAATCATAGGGTTGCAATCCGAAATAACTGTAGTTTTACGGAGAAGAATGTAGTGACGAAAACGCTGGACAGCTTGAACGGCTGCCAGGGCCAATTTCTCCACATGTGAATATTTTAGCTCAGTGGGGTTTAATGTCCTACTAAGATAATATATCACATGTTCCGCTCCGAATTCATCTTCTTGAACTAACACCATTCCAATAGTGGAATGCGAAGCTGCGAGGTATAAGAAGTAGTCCTGGTTGTAGTTGGGAGGATGCAACAACGGTGCATGGGTCAACGCGTGTTTAAGTGCATCAAAAGATTGTTGGGCAATCTCATCCCAAAAGAATTGAGCGTTCTGTTTCAACAACCGTGTAAAACCTTTAGTGACCTCGGCGTAGTTTGGAATGAATCGGCGTAAAAAGTTCGCTTTCCCTTGCAAACTTTGGAGTTGGCGCAAACTCGAAGGAGGAGGCAATTTGATGATAGCTTCGACCTTCGAGGGATCGACGCGAATGCCGGCTTTTGAAACAACAAATCCCAGCAATCGACCCGTTTCTATACAGAAAACGCACTTGTGGGGATTCAACCGAATTCGATAATGCCGACACCTCATAAAGATTGCTCGTAAGTGGACAAGGTGATCAACTCGATGTAAAGAATGAGCAAGCAAATCATCGAGGTACGGTTGCACAATGTGCTTGATGTCATGAAATGCGTAAGACATCGCCCGTTGAAAAGTGGCCCCGGCATTCTTAAGTCCAAAAGGTAATTTGCAATAAGCAAATGTCCCCCATGGACAAATGAATGCCGTTTTTGGTTGGTCGGCAGGTAGAATATTGATTTGATTATAGCCCGAAAAACCATCCATGAAGGAAAACATTTCACTTCTGGCACAATCATCAATAATTTGATCGATATAAGGCGTAGGATAGTTGTCTTTTGGACAAGCTCGATTTATATCCCTATAGTCGATACAGATTCTTATTGTTCCTTGTTTCTTGTTGACCGGAACAATATTCGATACCCAATCCGTTAACGGGATTGGATAAATGAAACCTGCTTTCAACAGCTTCTCGACTTCTGCTTTAATCGCAGCCGCTTTCCGAGGGTGAATCTGACGCAACCGTTGCCGGACGGGTTTAGCATCCGGGTAGGTCTTTATTTCATGAACAACAATGGCAGGGTCGATTCCCGGCATTTCCTCGTAAGACCAGGCAAACACATCGCGGAATTCTTGGAATAGGGCCTTGTAAATTTGGATTTCATCTTCTGTACATGAGGCACCTATATGAATGTTTTCCTCAATTCCGGGCTTCACTGAAATATCAATGGGAATAGTGCGAGAAATATTCCCTAAATTCAACTCTGAATCAGAATGTTTCGTTGGATTCTGAGCGTCTTTGACATATTCAGCGGTAAAGATAGATGAAAAATCATTTTCAAAAGCATCATCCTTAGGTAAAAACGAAGATCTGTGATGGAGATCTTCCCATGGTAGATCGTCTACACTTAGGATTTCGCGAAGTTGTTCGTCAGATGACACGACTTCGGGAAATGCTATCCGTTCTAAGGTTGATGTGAAAAGTGATTCTTCACTGACCACATTCATTTGGTCGATTTGGGTTGAACGCGAGTTGGTAAAAGACATGACGGCTTCATAAGCAATTTCATATGGACTCAAAGGCATAGCATCACCGAATGAGTCTATCTCAGATTCAGATGGGACAATCCAAGGATCATCATAAATAATGTTGTCTGATGTAATCATATGAATTGATGCAAATGAAGGGTCTGCGTTGATTGGAGGGAAAGGAAAAGTTCCCAGTAAACCGGAATCTTTAACTAAACCTACGCCAACGTCCCTATAAGGGATTGTCGTCTTACCGACATGCTGGATACTCTCTGAAGAGGCTGGGTCGGATGAAAAGTATGTCAGCTGATCAATCGTCACGATCTTACCGTTATATGGAAACTTAATTACTCTGAAGACCGATGAAACGACCACTGTCATAGCATATGACCAACTTCGACCCAAAAGAAGGTTGTAGTCTAGAGGGGCATCAACCACCTCCACATCCAGACTAACGGTTTTACCTTCTACCCCTATAGGAAATTCCTGTAGAATACCAAACGGACGGAACCCACAGCCATCAAAGGCCTTAAGGATGGTCGGGGATTGGTTCAACGAAGGAGAACCAAGCGATCTCCAACATTGAATCGACATAATACACATAGAAGCTCCCTCATCAATCACAGTCCGATGAATAGGCCTGTTTTCGACTATCACTGGAATTTGGAAAGCCATTTGATGGGGTAGACGCGGTGTACTATTTTCTAGATCGAAGATTATCAGATTCGAGTCCTGAACATCAACAGCTCCGATAGCCGACAAAAGTAATTTTCGTTGTGCTGGGCATGATTGCAGCACTTCTAAAGCCGACATTGCTGAGGGTGAAACAGCTAAGTCCTCAACGATGTTGTAATTCTGGGCTGCTCTCGCATGTGGATTGAAAGCAGACCTTCGAAGAACACCCTTGGCGGGCGGTTTGATTACTAAGTCCGGGTTAGGTTTTTCGATCTGTAGTGGATCGGAACCAGGAGCTGAGGTTGATGGATTAGAATGAGAAGATTCTGCTTCTTTACCATCAACAGGATTCTTACTACCATAATCTTGCGATCGAGTCGCAATCCTCACATGAGACATCATCAAAATGGGTTCTTCACTGGCAGTCGAGGAAGAACCTATCATCTTACTCTCCTGCTTTGGAAATGGATCTTTTAACACAGTAGGAGTGGGAGAACCTTTGACTATTTTCACAACCTCGGCCCGATGAGGGCAATCTCTCGTAAAATGATCCTCTTCACAAATAAGACAAGGATATCGAGGTTTGCGCTTTTCGTCATTGGTTTCCGACTTTTCCGTTTTCTCCTTCGGAGCCTTGTCTGCTTTAGCCTTCTTCTTTCCTTTCTTCTTTCCACCGTTTTTTGATTTGGCCGTAGATGACTCTACAGCGTGAATATCGGCGGAAAGTTCAGGAGAAGACTCTCCTGTCGGGGAATCAGGCAAAGTGATTATAGGAGTAGTAGAAGTCTTGGAAGATTTCTTCTTGCTCTTTGTATTCACGATACCAATCATACCATCAGCGGCATGAGATCCCGAAGGAGCAGCAGCGATTTGATTCGATTTTGGAAGATCTGGAATCTTCTCGTGTAACGTACCCGACTGAGTATAAACTAAGTCAAGGTATTGCGCCTGAGCAATGACTTGCTCCTCAGTAACTACTCCGGCCTTAGCTACATCTTCAGTAATCTTCGGTAATAATGATTTAACAAACCATTCAGCTAAGATTTGGTCCGGGATAAAAACTTTCACTAACCTTCTTCGACGTCTCCACTCATGAATGTGATCAGAAATATACGTGGACGTTGATTGTTTTAGTGAAGTTAATAGCTCCGTGCCGTTATCGTATCTGACCGGCAACTGAAAATGAGTTAAGAACGAGGTAGCTAACTGGTTGAAATTGTAAAAAGAGGCCCGTGGTAACTCAATGTACCACTTGGCCGCGAGACCAATGAGTGTACGCTGGAAAAGACGTAAGCGGATCGAATCATCCGAGATAGAATTTGAAGCACACCAGAGGTGGTAAGTCATCACATGATTGGACGGATCCTCTCCAGACTTACCTTCGAACTTGGGTATATCACTGGGCAACTTATTGGCATTGGCGGCCAGAACTGAAGATATTGAATTGGATCGTTCGTTAGGCGCGTCAAGTCTGGTAAATCCAAAGTTGCGATAAACGGTAACTGCCGGTTAGGATCTCTAAAACTCTGGGTCACAAGACCAGTCCCAGGAGGAGGATATCCAGGATAACTAGGAACAGGAGTCGCATTAGGGATATTATATCCTCCTGGAAAACCAGGATTAACCGGACCGTACTGGGGTTGTTGAGGTTGTTGATAAGTGTACCCAGGATACGGTTGATACTGGTAAACCGGCTGTTGGACAGCTTGCCCATGTTGGTACTGTCCCTGGTATGGCTGTTGAACAAATTGAGGTTGAGTAGTGACAACCGTACTTATACCAGGCTGACCTGTAGGCATCTGGACCGTGGTTTGAATCGTAGATCCAGACAACGGTAAAGATGTCTGAGGAGTGGTTACAGAGACAGTAGAAACTGGAGCTGTCGATACTCCAGAAGTAAGTGCGGCAGATGTAGCGGTAGTTGCAGCATCCGTTTGAGATGGAATACTAGGTGCAATTGGCGGCTGAGTAACTACCGAAGTTACAGAAGTTTGAACATTTGACTGGACAGGTTGTGGTTGCTGGGGTGGACCAGAAACTACGGGTTGTTCAGCTTGAGGTACCAACTGTATACTTGGCTGCAACACCTGTTGACCCTGTGATGGATCCCACACTATCATTCCGGGGTATTGACCCGTAACAGGTTGAGGATACTGAGATCCATAACCGGATTGAGGATAGGATTGATAATTGAAAGGTGCAGTTCCCATACCTTGAACATATGACTGACCTTGAGGTGGTTGATAACCTTGACTCGAGTATTGACCTTGAGGTTGATAACCTTGAGGTAAATACAGATACTGGGGTTGACCTTGACCTTGAGGTTGATACCCTTGAGGTTGATACCCTTGGGGTTGATACCCTTGAGGTCGATATTGATACTGAGGTTGACCCTGGGGTACATATTGAGGCTGGGGTTGACCTTGAGGCATGTATTGCACCATAGGTACATACTGACCTTGAGGTTGCCCCCCAGGCGTTAACTGAGGCTGCCCCCCAGGCGGTAATTGGCCACCTTGAGGTTGGGAAACGGGAACTGAACCTGACATCATGTAAATGTCTCCTACACCCAATGGTATATTACCATTGTTTCCAGCTAATAACCCATGATCAACGGGTTGAGGAGATGCCCCCGCAAAGGTACCAGAAAGTGATTGATATCCGATGGGAACAGAAGGACCACCGTGTAAGAAAGATTCAGGAGTTTGAGTAAACACGGACGACTGACCAGACATATTTACAGAAGTATAAATACCTCCAGGTGGAAAAGGAGTACGAGGTGTAGAAAAACCTACCCCTGAGTTGTCTAAATAATTGGTTAACGAAAGGTACCAAGTAGTACTTCTAGGAGGACTGTAAAAGATAGATTCACGCTCCCTGAGCTCAATAGTAAGTTGATCCTCAAGGTTAGAGACGCCTATTTCTTCCTCTGGAGCAAGTTCTTCGATAGCAATCATACCAGTAGGAAGATTTTCGGTGATAACTCGTTCTACTCTTGGTGAATCTGGAACACTAGAAGTCGGAGTAACAGGTTCAGATATTTCAGGTTCTTCGCCTGTATCACTAGCAGACGAAAAACTACCAACAAGCTCAGAAACTGTAACAGCTTCGGGATTATAACTTGTCTCTAGACCTTGGTAATCTGAATGGACTACCAAGGAAGATTCTCCTTCTTCAGGTGAACCTACTCTACTGCCACTAGGAGGAGTTACAAGGACCTTCAAACCTTCTAGATTACTGGGGTCGTCTCGAGGAGGTTCACCCCTAAGTCTACGGGATCTTCTCAACAATTCGGCCACAGAAACAACTTCAGGAGATTGGCCCCGAAGTCTACGGGACTGTCTCGGTAATTCCGCCACAGCTAAAAACTTTTAACTACTACACACGAAAACAAAGTAAAATCTCAAATCAAACCACCTAAAGTCTCTAAAGAACCAAACAAATTTGAATCACACGCCTAAAGAATCTAGGGCGTCAAACCAAGCACAAACAGTAGCCTTCCAGACTGAAAACGCTAGTTGGAGATGAAACCCAACATCGCCGGATTCAGTACAGAAGTGGCGGGTGGAACAGTTACCCCGGCAACCTGCTTAATGAATAGATCGGCACAAGTTCCTCCACTTTAACTGTCTCGAGTGAAGTGAAACCCCCAGAAAATCCAAGTGAGTCTAGCCGACGTCTGCTCCAGGTACAGTGGGATCTTCCCTCCACCATCACCTTGGTAGAATCCTAAAGATAATGGTCACTAAGGTTACCAACCGCAACAAATGCACCTGGGGGAACAGTCTACACTCCGACAGCACGCAAGGGCAGAGTATCAAGCTCAATCCCCTTGCCGGTTCCTTGACAATAATCCAAGGTTTACCGACAAGTGACCCCTGGCTCCTCGACAATGGTTAATCCGAGGTTTACCGTTTGTAATACGTGCGTGTCTGGCGTCGTTCCCAACGAGGGAGGATTGATCCCCTCACTGGTTCGGACACGAGCTCGTGCTTCTCCTTTAAGAGGAGCTTTCCCAGAGTACAAATGAGACAATTGGATTTATTCTATCACAAGATAAGCTACTTGTTTGGTTTTGTTGTCTTGGAGAGTTAATTACTCTCCTACTCCAAGACACTAGCCTGATCTAAATTGGTGTTTCAGAGCCCTAGTAAATAAAAGTTACTACGTTGATTTTACTTTAAGCGTTAATTTATGGTTTTTCTTAAAGACAAAAGGTAGCGGAAGTGAAACCAATGGTGTGTAGACTCGACTCAAACCACTACAAAAATGCACCTAGGATGATTTACGCTACTTTTCTCTTTCAATGAAATTCCTAACTAAGAGAGTTGAGAAATGCAAATTTTATAGAAAACAACTTTCTTAGTGAAGACAATCAAAGAAACAATTCTCTTTATCTTTCCAAGCATACAAACATGACCACTCCTTACGTGCACGAAAAACTCTTTTTCTTTCAAAACTCTTCAAAGCTACTTGAAACAAAACTTTTCAAAGGAGATGTTTTTGTATTTTCTCTTATTTAATAAAGCATATAAATCTATTTTAACAAAAATCAATCTCAAAAGCTATAAAATCTATGAAAACTTGAATCACAAGCAAATCAAAAAGAAATTTACTCTAAGCAAACCTAACGAGGCAAAAGCCTACAAGGATGATTCTAGGTTGTTTTACTTGACCACAATCAAGTCAAGGACCAGCTAATGCAGAATCAAAAGACCAGTCAAAACAAAACTCAAATCTTTTTGTTCTTTTTGTAAAATGGAATTCAATACTCAATCAACAAGTACTTCGAAATTTGCCAAAGAGACAACTCAAAGGTAAGTTGCTCTCACAGGTAGACTTTATGACAGGTCCGACTTCTAAGAAGGCTGACAAAACCAGAGAGATCTAAGGCTTGACAACTTCTACCGCCAAAGTCACTACAAGACCTACTCAAAAATCAAACCCTAGGGCTTAAACTTCTATGAAATCCACTAAAACACTCAATGTTATCGAAACAAGTTCAGGTGAAGATCTTTGACAAGAGACTAATGGATCTGGGCAGTAAAAACTAATAAAAAGCAAAATCTAAGAGAAAAAATGCAAAAAATGGAATTTTCTTAATTTTTAGCAGGGTACGCAGGCAACCGGTTAAGCCAGGTGCGGGCCCGCTCTGTGCACACAGCAACAGTGCGTACAAGTACGCACTGTGCAATACTCAGAGGGTGCGTACTACTGAAAAAACCAAGAAAAACTAAATTGAATCTAACCCTAAGCTAACCCACCCAAAAACAAAGTCACAGAGCCAAAAACCAGAAAATAAATGACTTTTCTCAGATCAAAGTTGCATACAAAGGAAAAGACTTTCACATCAATGGAATCCCCAGCGGAGTCGCCATTTTGTCAGTCGGAAAGAGTCGATAGTGCAGACACAACCAACCTCCCTAGGAGCCTAAGACTCTCTAGTGACAAACAAGACAAACAAGAGCAATCCTTCTCTAAACATGCATTTACTATATAAGAAATCAAGTGTTTAGATCCTACCTGTAATCCAACGCTGTTGTAGCAGTCCAACTCCGCTGATCCGGATGAGCTCCTCCTTCACTTTGAAACCTGCATCCACTAACAATCAAACAATTAAATAGCACTTGATAATCTCATAGAATAAAACATATTTAACACATAGACCAAGGAGTACATGAAACAACTCATAAATAACAAGTTATTGAGAAGAATGGACTCATTTGCATTAATAGGAAACAAAAGGAACAATTACAACCTGAGCCTTGGTGTTGTGCAAGTCCCTCCCAGGGTCCATCAAGAGTTCTCCTTTACTTTGACAAAGCTCACCCACTTCCAAATAGAACAAGCAAAGATGGCAATCTCTCCTCACAAGCTTCTAAATGGGAGTCCTAATTCCAGCAGCATCTACCCTTAGAAATGTTTAGCTTCCAACCTCTCCTCCTTCTGGCCTAATGCCTGTATTTATAGTGCTCTAGAGGAAGTTATTCAGGTCCACCATCAATGGGATAATCCCCTCTTTGGATGGGATAGCTCCCTTATTGATGGGATAAGTTCCTCTTTGGTAGGGGTACATGAACCATCTGGAGGCGCTCAATACACGTCGAACAACCTTCTAGAATGCTCTAGAAATGACCACAAGTAACTTTTTAAAGATGAAACTTGCGCATTTTGACCTTTACAGGGGGACGCACCTGCCCCTTTACATACAGAGCGTACAAGTACGCAGCTTTTGTGAACATTGGGTGTGTACCCGCAGGTAAGGTTGAGAGAACCTGCGTACCCAGAGATAAATACATTTATAAAGACTTTCTCTCTTTTTGGAGTTTGACATGGAGAGCAGAGGCATAAGACTTGCCTAAGAGGATAGCATGACTGTTGATAGAGCCATACTAACTGTAAATAGTCATGGTGACATTTTTTAGTGTAACATGAGGAAAGGATAGACAGAAATAAGGATTCCACTTTAGAGACCGCTTTCAAAAGTCAAGTTTCTATTTCAAGAGTTAAAGGTCAAGGTAGAAGTAGAATGAGAGGCAGAGGACGAAGCAGAATGTATGGTGGTCAAAGAGATGACCGAGAAGAGCATGAACACGCAAGTGGAAGAAACTACAAAAGCTTAAACAATAATCAAAGAGTTGACAAATCAAAGGTGAGATGTTATTACTGCAATAAATTTGATCATTATGGTCGTGATTACAGGAAGAAAATCGCTGATCAAGGGAACTAGAGAGCTAATGTCACTACAGGGAGTACTAAATCTATGTTCCTAGCTTGCCATACCATGCATGAACCTTCTGCTAGTGTGTGGATGTTAGACAGTGGTTGCAGTAACCACATGATAGGCAACAAGGATTTGGTTGCGAATTTCGATCAATCTGTAAAAACAGAGGTAATGTTGGGGACTGAAAAGACTGTGGAAGTAGATGGCAAAGGAGTGGTTAACATTCTGACCAAACAGGGGGAGCCAAAGACAATATCAGAGGTATATTATGTTCCTAGTCTTAAACATAATTTCTTAAGTGTTGGTCAATTGACACATAAATGATATAGAGTTATCTTTCAAGGTCAAGAAGTTGTTATATATGACAAGCCCTCAAGCAATCAATTGATAACAAAGGTGTAGATGACGAGGAACATACTCTTTCCTCTAATTTTTAACTATAGTGGGCAGGTGAGTTCTTTTACAATTGCATGTTCTTATGATTATTGGTTATGGCACTTTTGATTTGGACACTTGCACATTTCTGGTTTAAGATTGTTGCAGCAGAAACAGATGGTCAAAGGATTACCCCCTATCAAAGAGCCTTCTAGTACTTGTGAGTGTTGCATCTTGGGAAAACAACATCGTTAAAGTTTTCCAAAGGGAGTTGCATACAAAGCAAAGCAACCTCTTGAGCTAGTGCATACAGACTTGTGTGGACCTACGAGGACACAGTTGATTGGTGGAAGTTGCTACTTCCTCATTTTCATTGATGACTACAATAGAAAGACTTGGGTTTACTTTTTGAAGTAGAAGTCTGAAACTTTTGCAAAGTTCAAAGAATTCAAAGCCTTAACAGAGAACCAAAGTGATCGACAAATCAAGGTATTGAGGTCAGATCATGGTGGAGAATATGACTCAAAGACATTCCATGATTACTGCAAACAACATGGGATCAAAAGACAATTTACAACTAGGTACACACCACAGCAGAATGGTGTAGCAGAGAGAAAGAACAGGACAATTATGAACATGGTAAGAATCATGTTGAAAGGCAGAAACTTGTCTAATGAGTATTGGTATGTATTGCAGCGTATTGCATCTCAAAGTATTTTGATGTGTAGCTTATGCACATGTGCCTAAGGATCGAAGAGGCAAATTGGATGATAAAAGTGAAAAATGCATATTCATTGGTTATAGTGAGCAATCAAAAGCTTACAAATTGTATAACCTTGTCTCAAAGAAGACCATAATTAGTAGAGATGTTGTGTTTAAGGAACAAGAGTCATGGAATGGAACTGTAGATAAAACAGTTGATACACACGTGCCACTGATGGAAGAATATGATGTAGTGGAAAAGGAGCAGCAAGAATCATAGGTGAAGACACCAAACAGAGACACACCAACAAGGACCCCAAGATTTTCAGAGCAGAATGGATCCTCAACCAGATCAACAGATCAAGATTCTCCTAGCAATCAATCAGGTGATGAATCAAGTAGTTGTAAGAGAAAGATGAGAATTTTGAAAGATATTTATGATGATTTGGATGTTAGTTCAAATTTTGCATTGTTGTCATTCCAACCTTCTTTGTTTGAAGAAGCAATCAAAGATGAAAATTGGGTGCAAGCCATGGATGAAGAAATTGAAGCTATTGAAAAGAATGACACATGGGATTTGGTTGATTTACCAAAGGACAAAAATCTCATTAGTGTGAAGTAGGTGTACAAGACAAAGTTGAATGAGAAAGGTGAAATTGACAGATTTAAATCAAGACTTGTAGCAAAAGGATTCTCGCATCAACTAGGAATATACTTTGGAAAAACATTTGCTCCGGTAGCCAGATTGGATACTATAAGAGCAGTTCTAGCCACATCAGCTCAGAACAAGTGGAAAGTATACCAGATGGATGTGAAATCAACCTTTTTGAATGGAATTCTAGAAGAAGAAATTTATGTGCAACAGCTTCTAGGATATGAAGTTGAAAGTAACGAAGACAAAGTTTACGGTTGAAGAAAGCGCTCTATGGTTTGAAGTAAGTGCTTAGAGCTTGGTATAGCAGAATACACACCTTCATGATTAAGAATGGATTTTGTAGAAGCAACATTGAGCCTACCTTGTACACAAAGGTAAATGAGCATGGACATATTTTGATTGTTTGCTTATATGTTGATGACATGATTTTTACAGGTGATTTTGACATAGATGAATTTAAAGAAGCCATGATGAAAGAATTTGAGATGATATATCTTGGTCTCATGAAATATTTTCTTGGCATAGAAGTTGAGCAATCTGAAAAATGATTTTTTATTTGTCAAAATAGATATTCCAAAGATTTGTTGAAAAGATTCAAGATGGAAAATTGCAAACCTGTCCCTACACCAGTTGCAACAGGTACAAAGTTAAGCAAGGATGATGAAGGATCAGATGTCAATCCAACTTTATTCAAAAGATTGGTTGGTAGCCTCATGTATCTCACAACTACAAGACTGGATATCATGCAAGGAGTGAGTTTGATTTCCAGATTTATGGAGACTCCAAAAGACACACATTGGAGTGTAGGAAAACGAATTCTGAGATACATAGCAAGAACTAGAGATTGTGGCATAATGTATGCAAGCACAGAAAAGAAAGAATTGATTGGATACACAGATAGTGATTTTGCAGGCAGTTTGGATGATAGGAAGAGCACTTCTGGTTTTGTGTTCCACCTTGGTTCAGGTGTGATTTCATGGGCATCTAAGAAGCAGCCCATTGTGACACTTTCGTCAGCAGAAGCAGAATATGTAGTAGCAACATCAGCAACATGTCAAGCAGTGTGGTTAAGAAGAGTACTTGATGGACTCAAGCAAAAACAACAAGGATCAACAACAATATATTGTGACAACACCTCAGCAATTACACTATCCAAGAATAGTGTGTTTCATCAAAAGAGAAAGCATATTGATACTAGATATCACTTGATTCGAGAACTTGTGAGCAATGGAGAAGTTCACTTGAAGCCTTGTAAATCTAGTGATCAATTGGCTGATATATTTACTAAGTCATTAGCACAAGATGTGTTTGAGTTTCATAGAAGAAATTTGGGTGTTGTAAGCCTAGCTGAGACATAGAGCAGCATAGATATTTGAGTTGTCATGAGTTATATTTTAGTTCAGTAATTGTAATTAAGGGGGAGTGTTAAAATAAGATAATTACTCCTGCATGAGGAGTTAGCTAAAAATAGATAGTCAGTTATCTGAGTAATTGCATGATTGAGTGTTGAGTTAAGTGATAAATGTCTTTGAGTGTGTGATTGCATGTAGTTGCATGTCAAGATATTTTAGGCAGTTAGCTAGTTGGAAAAGGTTTAAATACCCTTCATTAGGTTCATTGTAATCATTATGTTATGTGTGATCAATAGAAGAGTAGCAACGCATGTTTTATGTGTGAATTGTGTTTTGTTTTCTCTGCCTTTCCAACATTCTCCTAGATGATCTCTAATTTTAGTGAATAAATTCTTAAAAATGGTATAATCCATTGTTTTCTTTTATCCATTTTTACTGTCGTCAGTATATTGGAATGTATATAATTTTCGGAGTTTCAAATGAATTTTGTACAACAACTTTGATTTTAATACGCTATGTTTTGGCAAATGTAGAAACTTGGAATTTTATCCATTTCTACTGTAGTCAGAATGTATATACTTTTCCCAGTTTCAAAAGAATTTTGTATAACAACTTTGATTTTACTACGCTATGCTTTACAAATGTAGAAAATTGGGATTTTATCCATTTTTACTGTAGTAAGCATATAGGAATGTATATAATTTTATGAGTTTCAAACGACCATTTACTACACTATGTTTTGCAAATGTAGAAAATTGGGATAAAAAGAAAATAATTCCAAAATATATTTTTGGCAAATAGATATTTGAAATGCTTTGAGTTAAAAATACACTTAAGAAAATATGTCTTATTGTGCATAAATAATAACAGAGTAAAGAAAGAGTAAACAATTTGTTATTGAGATTTTTTTTGTTTTCTAATAGTTTGGAGACGTTTTGAGAGGTCTTGATCAAGATTCAAGAGACATCTTCCACGATTCCTCTAATTATGTTGTAGTATTGGATTTTGATATGTATTTTATTTATAGTTTTGTATTAGTTATGGATTTTTATATGATATTATTTTATAGATTTTGTTATTATTATGGATTTTTATATGAGTATTTTGTTATTTCTTGTTATGTCGATAGGTAAGTAAGTTTTTAAGTCTTTTATAATTTTAATTTAATTATTAGGTAGATGGTAAAGATTTCATCTTTATGGAATATTTTAGAATATTTATCATAGTATTAAAAAATCAAAGGTTAAAATTCATCTCCAAATCAGTTATTTTCTTTTAATTAATTTATTTCAAATTAAAGAAAATTTCATATTAACACCTGCTATGTTGGACATGTAGTATTAATAAGTATGGTATTATGACAAGTTATTTACAAGTTCAAAATTTTCTATAAAGTCCTTGTGAATCTCCATAGTTAAGAATATTGTTACACTTTTTCTAAAATGTATAGGTGTTTAACTCATATATTAATTATTTTTATAATTAATAATAAATATAATCTCAAATAAAATTGTAATTTAGTGAGTTATTATTATTGTTATTAATAAATTGAGATTGAGATGTATTAGGGGATAAGTGTTTTGAAGTTTATGATACATTGATGTTTATTGGTGTTTACCAGCTATTTAATTTATATAGTTGAGCTAAATTTTTACTATTTTTTAAGCCATTTTTTCTTGATTTTTCTTCTTACTTGATAATTTTTGGCTTTTGATATGCACTTGAATTTTGTAAAATGTTCATATTCACTGGATTGAATTTGACATTATTTTTCCTCACTTTAATAAGAATTGTTGTTAGAAGAACTATGAAAGAGTGCACAGGCAGTGAAACATAATTGACATAAATTAATGTGGAAAAAATATTGTTTCTTTGTAGGAAATCATTTTTCCTACATATAATGATTATCAAGAATCCCAAATCGTCTTTTTACCTACCATGAATATCAAGATTTCTCGAATCATTTTCATTTTGGCTTCGGTCATGTGCACATAACTCTCACAAATCAAAAAATGATATAAGTTATCTCTATTGTACCATGAAACATATTACTTTTGAGATTGGGAAATAATTATCTTAGATTGTAGGCTTGTAAAGAGAAAAAATCATTTAAAAAAGAAATATAAAAAGTAAAATATAATTACATTTTATCAAATAGGTTGCAAGTTGTAACTCATGAATATATTTTATATTTATATTTTATTATTTAAAAATGTATATATTTTTATTAACTTTTTAAATAAAATCATTTTATTTCTTATTTTTAATTATGAATTATTAAAAATATTTCTTATCAAAATTATCTTTTTTCTCAATAAAACTATAAAAAAAATAAAATAAGAAAAAATAAAATAAAAATAATATATATTTCATTTTTTTCAATTAAATCTTATTTCGATTATTAAAATTAATAAAAATATATATATTTCATTTTTTTTAAATTAAAATTTATTTTGGTTATCAAAATTATTTTTCTGGAAAAAGAATAAAAATAAAATAGGTTTTACTTTTTCATAAATTAAAATTTATTTTAAAATATTAATTACATTTTTTAATTTTAATAAAAGCTAACCTAATGCACTTAAACATGTTAAATATTGAACATAATAAATGTGAATAAGCTTTGTTCAGAGTTATTGATGATAATGTTATAAATATAGATGATTAAATATTTATATTTTAATTAAAAAAATTATATTTTAAAATAATGTAATAGAATAATATTGATTAAAATATTTGTTAATTTATATTTTAAAGTAATGTAATTAAATAATATTAAAAAATTTAATATTTAATTTTAATAAAAGTAAAATATTTTATAAATATATTATTTTAAAATATTTAATATATTATTTTAAAATATTTATAAATTTATTTTTATTTGTTTCATTATGTAATGCATTTGTGATTTAGAGAAATTTATAGATAATTTGTGATATAAAAATAATTTAATAAAGAAATGAAACATAATATTTCCAATTTATTTATCTATTTTTAAAATGGTAAATCCATTTAAAATTCTTTAATTTTATTATCTATTTTAAAAATTTATTTGGCTGAAATTTATTATAAAATATTATTTTTATAATATTATAATTTTTTATTTATACTAATTTATTTTGTTATTGGTTTTAATGAAAAAAAATATGAAAAAATATTTTCAATTTTTAAATATTTTAAAATTATGTTTATTTTTTATTTTTTTAGATTTTCAATATACTTCTGATATAAAATAATTTAGTAAAAATATCATCATATATGTGTAAGGATTTATTTAATCTTTGTTTTATTTGCTTTTAGTTTTGGTTATTTTGAATTTGTTTAAAACCATTGAGATAGATATACTAAATTTAACATTGAAGGAATTATACATCTCCTTCATATATATATATATATATATATATATATATATGATACTACATATTTCACTAGATAATGAAATATTTTATTTACGGTTAATATTGAAATTCTTTTTTTGTTATTAATATTTTATAAATGCCACATGTTAACTCCATGTTGAGCATGGATGAAATTACACATCTTTATTATATTAAGATATAGGAAACCCCTTTTAGTGCAACAACATTATAAATAGCAATTATGTGTTATAAAAATATTGAAATTAAATTAAAATAAAAAAGAGCACATACCATGTTACACAATTGAATATAGTTAAAGTCCATATATCCATTTAGCTAAATAAATTTGGCTTCCCTCAACAACCCCAATGATTAAAATCCACAAAATAAAATTATATGGAAAACATAACCGAGAACATGAAGAATGAGAAGAAATACAAAAGGAATGAAACAAGATAAGACTCAAAAGCTAAGGTGGAAGAAAGGAGAGACTAGTTCTAGCTAATCAAAGAAAGTAAGGAAAAGAGAGAAGGGGTAAGAGGGTGAGGACCTTCTCAGAGAGTATAGAAGCATGATTACTATATCTAAGGAGAAAAGATGGGCTACAGTGAAGGAATAATTTTCCATAGGTAAAATTGGGAGGCTAATTGAGTAGGGGAGGAGGCAACAAAGAAACTCAAGGGCTTCTGGAAGAGATTAAGGGACAAGTCTTAGGGGTGGCTTTAGGAAGGTGGAAGAAATAAGAAATATCATGTCAAACATAATTATTCCTTCAATCATAGGTAAACAATATCTACACCATTAAGGATCACATGACAACCATCATCACATCGCATCCATGGGTAGATTGGAAGATTTTTTGCTCATGTTTCCCTAAACGTACTAAAAATTGGGTCTTTATGATCTTAGGGCCAAGAGATAGAGGAACATAATAATGCTGAAAGGGGTCTAGTTTTCCATTTGTTGAAACCTTGAAAGGTGAAAGAAATGAATGGTAACACATTAGATGGGAAGGGTCTTAATTTCATTAAAAAACAAGACCTCACCTTTGATGTTAAACATGACAACCATCATTGAATTCAATTGAGGATGTCAAATTTCCAGTGTCCTAAAAGTACCAAAAATTAGATTTCTAATTTTCTTGGGTCTAAGATATAAAGGGATCACAACAACTTAGAGAGTTTTGGTCTTATATTTTATGAAACCATAAAGGATCCAAGAGGAGGGATAAGTGATTAGCTTTGAGGGCATGAAATATAGGAGAGGCTATGATGTTAAGGTAAGATTAGGGATCAATAATGAATGATTTGATATTGAATTGATTATCATATATCTCAAATAAGAATATGCTGACAATATTAGTATGTTTCTCCTTTATGAAAGGAATACATGAGAGATCAAAAGAGACATAAGGACCTTCCCCTTATGCAAGCTTAAGAGAGAAATCAAAGAGGGCCTCAAATGTATTATCCTTATAGTTAGGGAATGCCCATAGAATATTTATAGAGGATATTCTATAAATGTGAGATGATAAACAATGAACTAGAGAAGAACAAGAGAAAGCAAGTGAAGGCCTACCATAAATATGGGGGAAAGAGAGGGAAAGGGACTTTGGATGAGCTTCTTGCTAGTATAGGGAGAAGGCATTAATCTTATGAGGTATAAGGGTACCATCAAAATTAATGAGGATAAAGGTTAGTGATTGAATTGGTTGATTTGAGGAGACACCTATATAGTGTTCACAGAGGATGATATTTAGGAAAATGAGGTCAAGAAAAGAATTAGTCAAAGGTAACTCCCTTTTGGAGTGGGAGAGAGAAAAAAATTAACTCAATATTCAATAGTTCCTAGGGCACCTTCAATGATAGAGATCCTTTTGGAAACTTTAAGAGGAGACTTTAGAGGGTCATCAACTGCTTTCTCGTTCTTCTTGAGATATTTTGAAGGATTCTCATGAGTTTAATTCTTCAAAATAATCACATTTGGTTTCGGAGGAATTCTTATTACTCTTGGTAGACTTCAAAGTTCGTTTGAGTATGGGGTCCTTCTAGATCTTGTGTATGACATTTTCTTATAGGGAAATTCTTGGGATTTGGAGGCTTATTAGTGTGGCCTTTGTGTGCATTTAATTTTTATTTTTTTAATATTTCAACAATCATATGTGTTGCATAACCATAATTTTATATACACCAAATTGTCTATTTATTTAGTGTAAAGAATGGAACTTTGATTCAAGGTAATAAAGCATTAACCTGTCATTGATTTCATTTGACTAGATACTTGGGGCTTATGTATTTTAGTCATATTGTATCTCATTGCTTAAGATTGATGGAACTAAATCATGCTCAAGATAGGTTTGGTGGAAATAGGAGGAATACATATCACTAAGTATGTATTAGGCTATAAAAGATATGCTATTTTTGGTTGGTTTGGATATCCCATAGGCATGTATATTATTGAAAGATGGTTCTCGTCTATAATTGTTAAATCATTAAAGTATTATTGAAGAGAACCTTTCCTTTGTTGTTACCCCATTAGAATAAGAAAACTTATATGTTGGAGTTTATGATTGAACTTTAAAATGAACAAGGATAAAGGAAACTAGTCCCCTAAGAAAGCTAGAGAAAGCACACTACACATGAGATGGAAGAGGCATCACATAATGAAACTAAGAAGACTCTATCTAATAGAGACTAGTGTCAAACACTAAGAGCAGTAAGCTTAGAAAAGAGGGAAACCACTAAAATGTTCCAAAAAAACAAAACAAATCACTGAAATCCTCAAAAGGAATGAGAACCCAATAGAGAATTGCCAACCTACCTAGAACTTGTAATTTAATTAATCATTAATTACATATTAACCTGTAACTTGTTTTATTATTGATAATTCTTGAATATTAATGATTACTTACATAACATTTACCATTTGACAATTGTTACATAATATTTATTTATTAGGTTATGATCATAAATTTAATCACATATCTTAAGAATATTACACTTTTTTAGTTAATAAAAAGGTGGCTAATGGTTAAGAACGTGTATTTCTTCCTTAGAAGTCAAAGGTTCAAATATAAAAGGGGTTGCCCCACAAACAAGTGTTTGATTATTATTATTATTTAATAATTTTCTAATCAGAAAAAAGTTATGAAAGATGTAAGAAATTTTTTTTTTTAAATTTTAAAATTGGTTAGAATTATATTCTTAAGCTTAAGTTTATGAGCGAGGTATTAAATCTCTTGAAGTGCAAATTTATTTTAGATTGCAATATCAAAATTTTCAATGTTTAAATTACGTTGTTTACATATTTAAAATAATGATTAATATGTATACAATTAAATATAAATCTTTTTCATAGATTTGTTATGAAATATAGAAAATAATTGATATACTTTCCATGATAAAATAGTTTCAATATCCACTAGTATATATTCATTTTAACCATGGATATATGAAGTGTCTTAGCGGATTAAATCTCTTCTGAATTTCTTTATAGTGCAATATAAAAAGTTTCATTGTTTAAATTGCATTTTTAAATGTATTAATGGATTCAACCCCTTGAAAGTTTCCTTGAGCACTCGGATTGTGTAGGCTACCTAAACTCACAATTCCAACAAATATTTGCTAGATTTCAAATGACTAAGAAATATACCTAAAAGGAGCCAAAATGTAGAATAGTGAAACTACTTGAAAAAATTTAATCATAATTTTTTTTTAATATTTTATTTATATCTCAATTTTTTATTTATTTATTATCGATATTTGTTAACTGCCACATATTAATTTTATGATAAGAATTAAATGAATTACACATCATCTTTTATTATTCTTATTAGAAAATATTTTTTTCTTTCTCTTTGTGCACTGAAATATTTTTAAAAAATATAAGAACTATACATCTTGCAACTCAAAATTGAAATTATAATTTAATACTTATAATTACTTTAATTTTTAAAGTTGATATAAAATTATGTTATTTCACATCAACTTTTAAATATTTTATTTATGGTTGAGAGTGAGAGCTAAATATTTTTGCATCTTCTGAGAGTTAATGTTAACAAGATGCCAAACAAACACACTTATATTTTATAATACTTTTAATCAATGTAATCAAATAGGTATATTCATTTTTGTTTTTAATTAGGGTCGTCATTGCATTTTTTTAGGAAAAAATATTTTTATTTTAAAAGGGACCAGTGTCAACTTAATACTCATATCTCTCATAGCGGGCTATATAATGTTCCTCTCCACACACACACACATACACTTTTATGTTTTTTAAAGAAAATATAAAATTATGTTATCTCACATGAAGATTGAACTATTTTATTTATGGTTGGGGGTGGGAGTGAAATATTCTTACATATTGTGAGTTGTAATGTCAAAAATTAACCTAAGGAGCACAAAGAAAGTAAGATTATTGATATTTTATAATGCTTTTAATTAAAATTAACCACTAACTAAATAGATATATTCATTTCTATTTTTAATTATAATTGACATTTTTTATCTAAAAAATATTTGTATTTTATTTTAAAAATACATATGTCAACTCAAACTTAAACACTAAAAAATATTACAGATTTTTTTATACTCATATATCCCATACATTACAACAATAACTTTAAAAAATTAAATAAAACAATTCAAATTTTATAAAAAATTTAATATGGTAAACGATATGAGTTAATTTTTTATAAATTTTAAAAATATAAAAAATTATTTAATTAAAAGTTTAATAACAATAAATTTTTTAAACAATATTAACATGTATAATGTCATTTTTAAATGTAACATGAGTGCATGATTTGGCGGACCGGGCTGTTGGCTGTCTCGCTCCCCGATCGCATTCGATTCCCCTTGCTGCCACTGTATGCTAGTTCCGCTGGTTCCATGGTGAACATTCGATATGATTCATTGGTAATGTATGATGTGATGATTATCAACGCCTCTGACAAAATATAAATGTAATAAAAAAAGGCCACATTCCGCTTCTCTTAGGAATTAGCCCCTCTAAAAAAATCGTTATTTAAATTTGGAATAAAAATTAGCCCCTCCTTTAAAAAAAAATCGTTATTTAAATTTGGAATAAAAATTCCAATCAATCGTAAATCAATATTAATCGTTATTTAAAATTTTGAAGAGTGTTTTGTTTTGCCTACCTAAAGTTACAATGCGGGGTAGGTTGAATTGAATTCCATGCCTCACATGACATGGTAGGCTTCCGACCGCAAAAGTTTTCCGACTATAGACCATTCTAACGTCCGTCACTGTGAACGGAGACGGAGAGGTGGGCCCAAACAGCCAGGTAAGTAGGACATGAGAATTGATCGCTGACTCAAATCTGGGCATGGAAACTTGTGCGTAAGTAGTCCGCAGAGCGGCAGAGGTAAGGCACCTGTGGCTAAGATTGCTGTGAACCTGTGTGTAAGATAGCGTTGAAGGCGTTGTTACTTGTCGTATGCAGTCTCAGGAGGCTCATACCGAGAAGCCGCAGGTTGGGCACGACTGTCCTTCTAAAAGGAACTATCGGATCTTGTATCTTGAGATCAGAAGGAAAATTTCACTTGGCTCAACATCTGCTCCTACAACATTGTCACCAATGTGGATCTAAGCAAAGACAATTGTGGATTGTGGATCCTTGGAAGAGGCTTATGATTGACCCATTAGTTAAAGAATCGACTATCTCGAATGCCATCACTAGCATCCTTGAAAGCCATCTGACATTTCGACTGATATCATTTTCAAGATTGCACTTGAAGAATTGTACCAAGTGCTTCAGTAATTTGTTGTGACTAATCTTGATGAGTCCGAGTGATTGTTGTTGGTCGACGATTCAATAGAACCAAACTCTGCTGAGGTTAGAAATTAAATAATAGAAATACATGTTTAAGGCCGGGGATCTACGGAATCCTTAGTTTAATCGACATTCCACACTCGTTCCAGCTGTTGCGTTGCACGAGCAAAGTTGTTACTCACCCCATGAAGATTATTCATTTCACCAATGACCGATGATGCAGTCAACGCTTAGGAAGGAGCAAAGTTACCATGTTCGAATTTATTTCCGTGGTTTTAAATCAACCATTACCATAGAGGTCTCGTTGTCGAGATTCATATTTAGTTTAGCTAGTGAAGATGGTAGTTCTTCTTGTGAAGGTTGTTTATTTTTTTTGTAATTCTATAACCAAAAAAAATTGTATCCGTCACTTATTGAGTGGTTGTTACATGTGTAAAATTATTTTGTTGTGAAAAAAGAAATTTGATGCAAAACCACAAAGAACATGTTAGTTAATTAATAGATTAATGTGACAAGTGGTGTTGTGGGAGCATTAGTTATTGGTAGTTCTTAATAAGGTTAAGTTAGTGTGACTCGTGGTGCTCCAGGAGCATCAGTACATGTTATTTATACAAGGTCAAATTGTACAATTGTATGCTTAAGACATTCTATACCCAGAATTCTATCCTAAATAACTTATGAAGGCTATGGATGGTCGTGGGTTCAGAGATGGTGGCAGTTTCATAGGATGGTTGAGTAGGGTGGCACGTCAATGATGGTTTGAAGCGGTTATGCCTTAAATGGATCAAGTGGGAAGCTCGAAAGTGAGGTGAAGAAAAGAGAAGGAATCATGAGATTTTAGAGTGGATATGAGTGCTAGTGATGACCATATGAGACAAATCTGACAAAGATTTGTTTATTGTTTTAATGTGGGTTTTTTATATTTTCTACATGTAAACATTAAGGGAGGGTGTTGGAAGCAATGCTTCCATGTCATGTGTGAGTTGTTATTATGATTCCTTCAGTGTCAATCTAGAAGTAGTTAGTTTCCGATGTGTGAGCTGTAATAGCTATCTAGATGTTTCATTGTGAGTGGTCTAGATACTATAAATATGTAGCCATTGAGATCAATAAAATGTAGTGAGTGTGATTTGTTGCGTGTGAAATTGTAGTCTCCTCATCTCTCGTTTTCTATCACTAGCAAGTCTTCAACGTCTACAAGTTGAGCCATTCTCCTGCTAAAAAATAAATTCTGGCTAAATCCTTTTGCACTTGGCAACAACACTTTTAATAGTGCTTAAAAAAAACAAATTTGAACTAAATCCTTATGCACTTAACAACAACACTTCTAAAAAAAGTTATGAGCTTCTAGTTTTTTAAATATATCTTTGAGAAAGTGAAAGTTATCCTTATCATATCCATAGTGATATTCACATAACAAGCGACAAATATATATGGTTCAGTAATTTAGCACCTAGCATTTGTTATGCGACATGTCAGAGTTATGGACATACAGAGAGAAACCTGAGTATGAATAATGTCAATGTTAAATATCATAGCACATTACTTGTGTACCCGAGGGAAAAAGGCAATGGGAGTTTTAATATTGATTTTTTAATTTGAGTTTTAATATTGATTTATTGATTTTTTAATATTGATTTAGAGTTCTAATATTGATTGATCGTTTTAATATTGATTTTTAGATTTATTGTGAGACCTGTTCCCTTCTTGTAAATTAAGGACTCCTTCTCTCATTAGCACGCAAAACTCCATAAAATCGAATTATCATTTCTTATTAGCTTTTCTTGCAAATGTAATAGAAATTATTTATATAGCCTAGTTAGATTTACATATAAATAACTCGTGGCTCTTCGTAGCTTCCATACCGCCGGGTCCAATGTAATCATTCATTCCCTCTCATTATTTTTATAAAATGTTCTCATCGATTGAAGTTTATGCGAGTATGATTTCTTACTAGAGCGAGTCGGCAAAGTCGGAACTCTCACCATGCTTCCATTGTGATTTGGCATCCAATGGACCGACCTCTGACTAGTCAGGTCAGATTCCTCACTTATCATCGGTCCACTCACCTGCTTCCTCGCCTTTGACTCACTGTTGGGCCCACAATGTCAGGTCGGTAGGTAAACTCAACTAGAAGTCGGGGTTTCTTTCCTTACAACTCTTTCTATGCACCCAACCTTTCCTAAAGCCTGACTATGTCAATGATCGAGTCTTACTGGAATTGAGTTTCAGTGTTGTCACTAATGCACCCTTTTGTCGGTGTACTTACTATGTTAGAGCACAAAGGGGGATCGAGCTCTTCAAAGTGAAATTATTGAAATTTGTTGTTGACTCCCTATTTGAATGTGGAATAGGTTATAACCCACAACTATAGTAGTATTACTCACTCTATTACATAGGATTCATAGTTAAACTATGGAAATTGAACTTATTAACAAATGAAAATTAAACCATACACCGACCAATTTGCAAATGTTGAACTATGTAAACTTCTTACGATTGGAAAAGAGTATTTAAAATGACACCCATGAGGAGTAGTTAAGGGAATTTACATGAATAATCCTAGAAAATGGAATTTACAGCATTAAAACTTTAGTGGATAAATTAGAATCCATGTAATGAAATTTCATGTAATTTATTGTAATCTTAGTTAAATTATCATATGTTTTTCCTCTTTTCTAGGTATCTTCTTTCTTTGAAAAATGATGTAGTCATCATACAACCTAATAGTTTACTCTTTGTCTGTTGTGTAGGTTTTAACATTGTGCAGTAATTGCTTGCAAACATATTCTTAAAATAGAAAAAATATACAATGGCGAGAACATAAAATAAATACACAGAAATTTTCCCTTGGATCCCAAAATTGAGAATACCATATTGATTTTTCATTATATTCCTCTGAATGTTACAATACATATATGTACATGTTGAAGCATTCATAAACTCTAATCCACTAACCCTGAATTAGAACATAATCGTAGTTCCCTTGACTTGATCTATAAACACCATGGGAAAAAATGATTGTGCTAAAAAACCATGCACCAAAACCATGTGAAAAACCATGGGTAGGTTCACCCACCATATTTGGGTCTGTCCCCCATCCTTGGGTCTGCCCAACTATTTTACGCCTACAGGAATAGGCATGTTGACTAGTTTATTATCTTGCATGTTAAACCTCTGCAATATTGTCTGAACATACTTTATCTTGTTTAACCATATTTTCCTCTTTGCCCAATCTTGTTTAATTTCCATGCTAAAAATATAGTTTGCAGCACCAAGATCTTTCATGTCAAATTTGGAGGAGAATTGGGTCTTCAAATCCTAGATAATTTCTTTATCATTTCCAATCAACAACCTATCATCCACATACAAGACCAAACAAATAACATGGTCACAAATTAATTTAAAATACATACAGTAATCCTTCTTTTTCCCGATGAAGCCAAGTCCCTGTATATATGTATCAAATTTTTGATACCACATCCTTGGTGACTGCTTTAACCCATACAAAGACTTTTTAAACTTGCATACCAGTTCTTTCTTACCCTTCACTACAAAGCCTTATGGTTTCTTCATGTAGATCTCTTCTTCCAGATCCCCGTAAAGAAATGTTCACTTCACTTCCATCTAGTCTACCATAAAATAAAAAATAGCAATAAAAAATAAAAATAATCTAATAGAACCTAACTTGGAAACAGTAGAAAAAATATCACCAAAAACAATTATCGACACTTGGGAATAACCTTTTGCTATCAACCGAACTTTGTATTTCTCCACCTTGCCTTCTGCATTCATATTCTTCTTAAACACCCATTTGCTGTCAATGGGTTTCCTTCTAGCCAACAACTCCACGGGATACCAAGCCTCATTTTTGTCCAAGGATGTCGTTTCTTCAACCATGGCCTCCTTTCAGAGTTTTCCATCCTCTGAATCCACTACCTCCTTGACAGTTTTTGGATCATCATCAATAATAGATAAAGAAAGATCTGAACAAAAAACAAATAAACTATACCTCTATGGTTGCCTTCTCTCTCGAACTGATCTTCTCAAAATAGGAGTGTGTGTCTCTTTCTCTTCTGATTCTTGTTTTGTTGTAGAGTCTGATTCTTCCTCCTTCAGCTCAAACTCTATCTTCTTAGGGTCTTTTAGTAGGAATTCATGTTTAATAACATCTTTAACCTCTCTAAACACCACATTTCAGTTGTACACAATCTTCCTTGTTTCCAAGTTCCAAAGCTTATTAAATTTTAAACCATCCTTATACCCAATAAATATGAACCTTTCAGATTTACTATCCAACTTGGTTCTTTTCTCGTTTAGAACGTGTACATATGCATCATAGCCAAATACCCTGAGATATGAGAGAGAGGGTTCTTTACAAGTCCATACTTCATGTGGAGTCTTTTCCTCCAACATTGATGAAGGTGACCTATTAAACAGGTAACATGCAGTATCCACTGCCTCTACCCAAAATTCTTGTCCTAACTTGGCACCACTGAGCATGCTTCTTTCCTTTTCCATCAACATCATATTCATTCTTTCTGCAACTCCATTTTTCTTAGGTATGTATGGAGTGGTATTTTGTCATGTTATACCACACTTCTTACATAACTCTTTCAATTCCTTCTTGCAGAACTCTCCACCAATATTAATCCTCAACACCTTAATCTTCTTCTCTGTATGATTTTCCACCAGAGCCTTAAATTCTTTAAACATGTCAAAGACTTCAGATTTCTTATTGAGGAAATATATCTATGTATTTTTCAAGAAGTCATTTATAAATGAGACATAGTTCACAGACTTACCCAGTGATGGAACTGACACGGGTCCAAACATATCACTATGCACAAGCTCTAGTATCCCTTTGGCCCTCTTATCACTAGAGGGGAAACTCACCCGATTCTGCTTCCCATATACACATCATAGAAATCAAAATCAAGAGAGAAATTAGACATACCTTCTACCATATCATTACCATGCAGTATTCGAAGGTATTTCTCTCCAATATGTCCAAGTCTTTGATGCCACAATATAGTCTTCTTTCTGAAGACCACTAATTTTTTGCTCCACTTTAAAGAACCATAGAACTATTACACCCATCAATAATAATGCTACCCAGAAGCTTGTACAGAGTTCTAATCCGAACTCTTGTATCAATACCAGTGCTTCTTGAACCATCTTACAGGTATCTTTCTCGAACATTTTTTACACCTACATCATCCATCTTTCTTACAAAAATCAGATTTCTGGCCAACACAAGAATATGACAATGTAAACTTTGAAATGGGAACTATAAACTCAAAACGAGAACTCTAGCAAAAAAAACCCCAGAAAAACATAACAAACAGTGCTAAAAACGAAAAAGTATGTATACTGGAACGATGGTTTTTTTTATTTAGGGTCAATTTTCAACATTTTTAAAAAATGGCAGTAAAACCGTTTTTTTTGTGCAAAAAACCATTGTTTTTGAGGAAAAAACACATTAATGTTTTTGATAGAATAACATTTTTCTTTCCTAGGTATAATTTCAACATTTTTTAGTAATGACGATAAAGATAAAATAATGGAATCTGAAACACATTAAAATTCTATCAGTTTTCATCCATGTTGTTAAACATATAATAACATGACATTAAAGATCGCTAAAATTCTAATTTTTTTCAATCACAACATTAAAGATACAAAAAAAATTGGAAAAATTTCAACCATAAAATTAAAAAACCATGACATTATGAACAAATTACATGACTAAATTAATCAAAATGTCATTACTTGTAGATTGAATGAAACATACATTATATCTTTAAGTTATTGTTGCGTTGTAGATATTCTAAACAATAAAATTAAGAATAATTAAAACATATAATCCAACAAACATAAAAATGACTCATAACTTCATTTAACACCATATGGAAATCCAAATTTTTGTTTCAAGATATGATGCAAACATCAATTATGTAAACTGTCTTAGACAATTATTCAAAATCACTCATATTTTCTTGCACACCATTAGAATTCACATCTTCATATGAATGATTGGATGCAGATGAAGATGTTCCATATTCTTCTCTTTCATCAACTAGTGCCCCATCTGAGTCTACATGCATGCCCACCATTTCAGGTTTCAAAATTCTTCTGGATCTACGATTGGTTTCAACAGACTCTCATCTCATCATTGTTCCTTCTAGTAACAACCTCTTTAGGAACTCTATCGTCTTGAAGCGAATATTTCCTCTCTTTGTTAAATTGAAGTCATAAACAAGTATGTCAACATCCTCCAATTTTAAGAGGTTTGTGTAGCATCGATTTATATTTGTACCCTTTCTTTTTCTCTTTCCGCTAATTTTTTTATCAACTACCATCTCTGGCTTATACACACCATTGAATGGGTGTGTATTTGTGGCATACCAATGTACTTCAACACCTGCAACATCTTCATTTTCTGTAATGACCTTTGTAACCTTAGCAACCCAGAATGGATAGCCATTGGGATCCCCATCTGCTAGCACTATGATCATGCAACCCTCCTTAATATCCTTTATTGAACCCCTGTAAATGTCTTCCATGGCTTCACGTTGTGCATGCGATATTCTGGAACTAATATACATTTATCTTTCCTCTGCCTATGAAGAATTAATAATACCTTGAGATTGTTGTTGTTCAACAATGTTTCTTTCCTTGTGTTCATTTAACACATTTTGTGTCCAAATAAATGGATATTTCAAAGGTATATATTCATTTGTTGTTTTTGAAATGATATCACTTTTGATTATTGAAAAAATACTCCCCCCAAACTAAATTTGTAATATCAAAGTACTCATATGTATATCTAATACATTTTTTAATTTCTTCTAGGCACTTAGAATAATTTATATCTATTATGTCTGTGTGCATTATGAACTTCAACAACTGATTGTAATAACAATATATTTGATGCAAATATTGGATGATCAAGAATGAACTTCAAAAATGTCAAACTTGATAACGGTGCCCATTCTGTAGTAGTTGAATACTTCTTGCCCCATATTAGTGTTATCCCATCAATGTTTTTGAAACAAAATTGATGTTGGAAGCTAATGTCATTAAGTTGTTCAATGCATTTATCCTCACCATGCGATCCCAGAATAAACCTTCGCACGTCAACAGTTTCTTCCAACACATCAAAAGTAGGCTTTGGCATGTATGATTTCTTAATACATCCAATTAATGATGGCAAGTTCCCAACTTCCTTCCTCCTCAATGTGACTGAAAAATGACTGAACATCTGAACAATATGGTCATGAGTGTGCCAAACAAGAAGGAAACCAACCTTTACCTTCTGAAAAATTCTTAATTCAACAAACATGTTTAGATATCCAAAAGCAATCTATTTTTTGTTTTCACAACAACTGTTGTCCAATTGTAAATACAAAACTTTAGGGAGATTACCAGACCAATGAGAAAACACATCATGAATTATGGTTATTGTCATATTTGCATCATTATGAATATTTGGAGCTATGAAGTATACCCTTGGCAACATTTTTCCATTGAAGACCATAGAACCGACCAAGTGATACTAAATAAAATTTTCCTCCTGTATATTTTTGGATGTGCCAATACCATCAATTGTCAAACCCAAATATTTCTTTGGATTATCATAACACTTCTTTTGATGCTTGTACAACTTTTTCCTTTCACTTGTTTGTTGTTCATAATGCTCTTGAATTGATTTGACAATGGAATCTACACAACATAAAAGAAAGTCATTAAGAAATATTTTTTCATAGTTGATGACTATGCAATTTTAGAAATTGAAGTTATGAATGCTTACCTCTTTCTCACCCTTCACATTTATCCCTTTTTTATTTAAGAGAAGCACATGTACTACAAATTCCCATCCTTGTCTTCTTAGGAATACGAACATTGTCGAATTCTCTTCCATATCTTCACAAAATATTGATATGTAATAAATCAACCATGTCCCTCAGCACCTTCTGCATATTATTTGTATAAGTTGTAGATTTCTCGTCTTGAGAAATTATCTGGAATATGTATTGTCTCTTTATTTGGCATACAGTTTCCATGCTTTGAAAAGAAATCTTTCATCCATGACATTGCAGTGTTTGATAATGGCCCAAACTGTCGTTTATGATGTACTTCTAAATAAAATGTGGGATCCTTTTCCAAATTTTCTTGGATTCTTGACAAACGAAAAGTACCCATTGAATGAAACATTTTGAAAGCCTTTCTACAGATAAATAAAGTCCCAATATGATAATCATAACCTGAGAATGTATATTGCATTCACCCCACTAAATATGAATTTTGCATGCTTTTATTCATTGACAAATATCTCTTCCTTTTCTCTAATGCGAACTTGAAATACATATGTTTCAAGAAATCTTTTTGAAAACATTCACTTGAAATGAGAGCGCTGATAGAACTTCTTCTCGTCAGATATTCTGCTCTACCCTTTGTATAACTAGAACATCTTGGATTGATATGAAAAAGGTCTTCTCCTACTCCTCGATACAATATTTCCTGGCAACATCTTCATCATTGAATCATCATTTGTATAAGAATTTTCATCATCATTATGAGGAATGTTATCCTCACTATGATCATCTGTGCTTTTGAAATACTAACTTGGAGGATATTCTTCATCTTGCCCTTTTTTAGTACTACTATCATAGTCCTTAGAATTATGACTAAATGGAAAATTTGACTCGATGTTTATTGGATATTCTTCATCATGTGCATTGTTAGCGCTACTCACATAGTCCATAAGATTAGGACTACATCGAAAATGTGACTCTTTACTTACTGAAAATTCTTCATCCTGCCCTTCGTCACTGCTGATCTCATAGTCCTTAGGATTAGGGCTAAGTGCTTCATCTTGTCCTTCGTCACTACTGCTCTCATAGTCCTTAGGATTATGACTAGGTGGAAAATGTGACTCTCGATTTATTGGAAATTCTTCATCCTCGCCTTCATCACTACTTCTCCCATAGCCCATGAGATTAGGACTAAGTGGAAACCATGACGCTTTATTTATTTTAAAATCTTCATCATGCTCTTCATCACTACTACTCTCATCGTCCATAGGATTAGGACTAAGTGGACACGTGACACTCTATTCATTTGAAATGATTCATCATGTTCTTCATCACTGCTACTCTCATAGTCCATAGGATTAGGACTAAGCAGACATCGTGACACTCTATTCATTTGAAATTATTAATCATGTTTTTCACCACTGCTACTCTCATAGTCCATAGGATTAGGACTACGTGGGCATTATGACACTATTCATTTGAAACTCTTCATCATGCTCTTCATCGCTACTTCTCTCATAGTCCATAGGATTAGGACTAAGTGGACACCGTGACACTCTATTCATTTGAAATTATTCATCATGCTCTTCATCACTGTTGCTCTCATAGTCCATAGGATTAGGAATAAGTGGAAACCACAACTCTTTATTTATTTGAAAATCTTCATCATACTCTTCATCATTGTTGCTCTCATAGTCCATAGGATTAGGACTAAGTGGAAACTGTGACTCTTTATTTATTTAAAATTCTTCAACCTATCTTTCGTCAGTGCTTCTCTCATAGTCCTTAGGATTAAGACTAAGTGGAAGATTTGACTCTCTATTTATAGTGGAATAATTTCCGTTATGTTCATCAATATGAATAGAGTTGTTACATGACGAAGATGTTGATGCTTCATAGAGAGAAACTTCACTATCAGAAGAATCCATGCCTTTCAAATAAAAGGGGTTGAATGATAATGCACTCTCTTCAAATGCACTCCAAAGTTTCCCTCCAAAAATTTTTGCCGAAATTTTTCCCTCCAAAAATTTTGTTTCATGTATTTTCCTCCATAATTTTTTCTACAATTTATTGAAAAATTTTAACTAAATTTTTCTTATGAAATAAATATTTTAAACTAAATCTTAAATTAAAATTGTAAACTAATTTTTTTAACCAAATTAATTTTTTACTTAAACTATATAATATTTACTAGACAATTGAATGTTTTTTTTTTTTTTTTTAATCTTCTAAAGCAAATTAATCCCACATTCACTGTGCAGTAAAACAATTCCGTAAAGTTTGCTTTATCATAATTTACTATATCACCATAACAAGAACTATATGTTAAAGTATTTATAAAAACAAATTAATCCCACATTCATCGCGTAGTAAAACAATTCCGTAATGTTCATTTTATCATAGTTTCTTATATCGCCATAACAAAAGTTACATGCTACATTTTTTATAAAAACAAATTAGTTCCAAATTAACCATGCGGTAAAACAATTCTGTAATTTCCGCTATAACATAAATTTCATTATCACTATTTCTCACATCACATCACGATTTTTCGAGGTTCGTTATAAGACTTGGAGCGAATTTGTGGAGCAACTACATTTGTATCAACAACATATTCAATGGAAGATTATCGCATTTGAAAGGTTAGTTTCCCTTTTGCTGTGTGCAATTTTTAAAATTCAATAGGTTTAACGATTTTTTTTTTAGAAATAAAAAATTTAGATGCAACAGATTTACCCACTACGTCCGCAGTGGGTGTGGTGGGCCCGATCGTGCTCGTCAACGGCCCAACGGGCCCATGGGGGAGGGGCGGGGAGACTGGGCCCATGGGAGAGGGGCAGGGAGGCTGGTGCCCAGCCCCCCGCCCCACCTTGACGGTCCAACGGCCCGCCAAGCTGGAGCGGGGAGCTGGGCGCCAGCCCACCCCCCACCTCGTCCGCCCAACTGCTGGCCAGGGTGGGGCGAGGGGTTGGGTGTAATCGGCCCGCCACCTTTGGCGAGCTATTGAGCCACGGGGGTGGGGCATGAGGGGGCTGCATGGTTAGGGCCGCTGGGGTGGGGCATGAGGGGGCTGCATGGTTAGGGTCGCCGGGGTGGGGCAGCAATGCCATACATTTTTTAATTTCTTATTTTTTTCTAATTTTTTTAAATGGTTATGTTTTACAAAATTATTTATCATTTATCATTTTGTTTGTTAATTTAAGCTATTATTTTTTGTAATTAATTGATTTATATATGTGTATTTTTTTGCAGGAAAATGGCATCATAAAAGATTTCTATGAATCTTTCTGGACCAAAGATTGCTAAAATTAAATGCGGATCCTAAAAAATCACAGTTGAACGAACCAAACCTAAGCTGATAGCTACAAATCTATCAAGTGCTTCAAACGATAAGAAGACGATTTCATACTGGAAGAAATCAAAAAAAGTGAAACTTCCAGAAAATGCATGGAATGTGAAAGAAAGAGAAGGTGAAGATGTGCAGATATATCTATATGTTGATATCCCTAACAATAGTGGAATTTATGAGGTGCTGGGAAAGGTCATAGACATGTGTTTGATACCAGACATTGAAGTTGTTTATATACTTACAAAACTGCTCAGGTCACATGACAAGATTAAATATCAGTTATCATATTCATTGTAAGACACGATAGATATATCTACAAAGTTGTCTAAAAAAATTGTAAATGAGATTGAATAAGATATCGTAAGTATTGTTATTTGTATTTGTGTTTTGCGTCATTGCAACTGTCTCATTATATTTTTATAACTTAGTTTTTATTGACATATGATATTTTGTTTGACAGAATTTTGTTGAAAGCCTTTCAATTATGCTGGGAGGCATTCATTTCATAAAGAAAGATATTATGAATGTTGTCAGCAGTTTCTACTCAGGGTCAGAAGAAAATATGGAAAACAAGCAAAAAGTAGTAATTCATGATGCTACAAAATACATTCAAGGGATAAGAAAAAAATGCCTCTAGTGGACAAATCTAGCAAAGGTATACAGGTTACTTTTGAAGATGAGGATGTTGAAACTGACACTGAAGAATATGTTGTCGTTATTGAGGATGACATTGGAACTGATGTTAGAAAGGAGAAGAACCATAAAAGACACAAAGTAACAATGCCTAGGAATGTCTCTATTTTAATTAATGATGAGAATTTTAGGAGGAAGAAAAGTAAAGTTGAACATTCTCAAGTAGTCATTACCAACAGTGAAGATCCTTGTGAAACTTCAAAAGAAAGAAGGGAAATTATTACACCAGGAGCTGATTTAGAGGATGGAATTATTAGAACAAAACAAAATGTCATTCGACAGAACTTGACAAAGAGAAACTTAATTGAGCATGGTCGTATATTTCAGCTTAATGTGAAACAAATCTATAAGGCAAGTGAAGGACAATGTAAATATCAAATAAAAAATCCACACCACCTGCATGTTCACAACTTGAAGGCATTGATGAGGTACAATCCATATGCTCATGTGGTTAATTATGTGCTTTTATTGATCCAGTTCAAGTTCCCAACAAAGAAGCATTTGATAAATCAAAATGTTTTGAATACAATTATTATGTGTTTGGGGGGAACCATTCTGTAGAAGCTCAAAGGAAATTGATGGGGGAATATCCCAATAACCCATGTTTTGAAACAATGAAATGTATCATTTATGTTGGTTTATCAGATACAGAAGAAAAGTTATTAGCATGGGATCATAATTCAGATAATGAATAAAGGATGTCTATGAATTTCATCCAAAGGGTTAGATTTATTCATAGTGAATTTGAAGAAAAATGTGGTGGGATAACATAAATGTTACTGTATATTTTCGAAATGAATGTTGTATGGAAATAAGCTATCAAATTAAGGAGAAAATCAATTCAAAAGGCGACATAGTAAATACTCACATATTTAGAGGTATTGATAAAATTTTCCAGTTGACATTTAGAACTAGAGAGATATGGGAATTGATTAATGAGATTTTTAGCATGTGGGAGAATATTGGGATTAAAAACCAGAAGGTCAAAAGGTCTAAACTATTGATATGTAGCAACAGTAAATCAGGTCCCAAAATGAAGCAGCTTCCAGAAGTTATGACTATCAAACCTTGGACATAAATGCAAGGAGTGAAGGATGAAAAACTTGTCAAAGCAATATTATGTTATGTGAGGTCGGTGGAATTATCATTGGAGGAAATGTCTGAGGAATTTCAAAAGTAAGTTTGTTAAATTATTTTTACTTATTTCTAGATTATAATTTTTTTTTAAATACAACATATTGTTCTTGGTAGTATTTGTTATACATATTATTATATTAACATTTTTTACTTTATCTATTCAGTCACAAAGTTTACATGAAAGTACAAAAACAAATGGTTAAATTGTTGAATGAAGATAGTTGGGATGATGTTGTATGCAACTATCCAGATTCAAGTTCTACATCAACATTAAGTTTTTTTTTATCTTGCATTTAAAAAGGTATGTTGATTTATACGTTCATTTTTACTCATTTGTATACTACTTTTATTTTATAACTTATACATATATTTGTTTATTTTATTAAAGATGAGGAAGGATGCAAATGGCGCGCTAGATAGTTTAAGAACCTTTATTAAAAAAATTAAGATAGAAACACTGAAGAAGCAATGCCTTAAGAATGTTGAACTTGATCCAACTCTTACACATTTCATTTGGAATGAGCTTGACACTATTCAATATCAAGTAATACAAGGTGACTATGAATATATTGCTAAACTCATACTTAAAAGGGATTATTCTCTAGTTATTGCAGATATTCCCCATGGTTTTAATATCCCAAACATTGACTATGATAGTGACTCGTATACTTATCAAGCTCTTAGTAAAGTGATTGCGAGATTTGTAGAAGTCACATCATCACCATTATGAAAATTTGTGACATTTCATTTAGACACACAATTGACAATGTTATTGTCAAGTTTCAAGGGGAAAACAAACTCAAGGATACAACTTACATGGTAAGACGTTGAAAATGTATGTTTGATTAATGTTAAAAAATTCATTTATGTACAAGTTAATTGAAGTTTTACTATTTCATGTTACAGGGAAAAATTAAATCTTCTTAACTGTGAAGATCAACCATTTATAAATGATTGTGAGTTCATCCATATTGATAGTTGGGCAAAAGACGATAGCTATATGTCTATGATTTTTAATTGGGTATATGGAAAGAGTCATAGCCAACTACTGTTTTATGATGTCGTTGTGAAAAAACTAACATATGAAGACAAAGAAGCAAAAGGAGAGATAGTTAACATTTATAAAAAACCATAGTCATTGATTAACTATCGTATAAACATATGTTCAAATGAATGAGATTAGGTTCTGGATTTATTTTCTGGCTCAGGTAAGTTTTATTATATAGAATTGAATTTTAATATCTTCTTTCTTAATTTATATGTCACTATATTAATTTACTTAATTATTTCTTTTGTGCTTGATAATTAGGTACAACACTAGCATGTTGTCTACAAAAAGGAAGAAATTACATTATCATTGAAAAAGATCCAGTACAGTGAAAATTTATTCAACAAAGAATTAATACTCTTTAATTTCTTCTAGATGCAATGCAAGAATTTAGGTTGAAGAAAGGGGATTTTAGTGAAACACGTGTGGCAAAAAAAGTAAAGGAAACTCAACCACCATTACATGGAATGATTGGAAATGCATACATTGGGAGATTCACAGACATCATAGATCCATTAGAAGAGGAAAACGAGTAAAATGAAGTAGAAAATATTGTGGGAGAAGACAATGATGAAATTCTAGAGGATGAAGAGTTTGGATTACGTGATATTGTTGATTAAATTTATGTCATGCTTGGAAATCAAACTCATTTTTTGTAACTATTAATTAGTTATACTTGTAATGTTTTTGACTTTGACATTTTATGAGAAGAATAAACATTCAATTAATGTTGTTATGTGTTCAATATTTGTATTATGTGATTTTCGCTTTAATTTTTATGTGAATCATTATTTTTTGAAAAAACTGTGATTATTATTATTTTTTGACATGAAATTCATTAAAAAAAAACTATTATTTAACCATTTTTTTGTTAAATTTTTCCTATTAAAATTGTGATTTTGACATGTTATTTCTAGCAAAAAATTATCAAAATGTGTAATTTTTTAGTTATATTTATGTTAAAAATGGTTATTTTTATGTCAATTGTTAAAAATTATTGTTTTTTATAGACAATTATTTGATTTGCATTGAAAAATTAATTAACGATATATAAATATGTAGAGTATCGAAACTTTAAAATATCAACCTTCTTCTTTAATTATGTAAAAAATTAAAAACCTCACTACAAAAAAAAAAATTAAAATAAAAACAAGAAAATATGAAGAAGAAAATCACTTAAAAAATTGTTAAATTTAGAAAAAAAATTATTCACATTTAATACATTAGAAAATTTAAATTAAAAAAATAGGTCTTTTAAAAAAAGAGCCTTATGCAGAATCAACACTTTTTAAAATCAATATGCAAATCACTAACATTCTAAAAACTAATGTACATAAAAAAAAATTTAAAGTGTCAAAAACTATGCTAAAAAAAATGTGTATTCTATATCACCACTTTTCAAAATCGAGTCACTTTTTTGCTACCTCTACAAAATGGACAATTGTATCAGTTCTCGTTTCAAAGTTTACATTGTTATATATGTAGAACACCAGGAAGTGTTCTAATCCTTCCACCTTGCAACTTCAACTTGAATTTTTGCATCCCATGATTATGACCTTCTTTTCATCACTTAGTAAGACGTCACCACTTTCATATTTCTCATACTCGTAAAACCACTCCCTGTGATGAGTGAAGTGAAAGGATGCACTTGATTCAATCAAGAATGCCTCCTGATCTACACGTGTACTTGAAGAAAAAGCCAAGTACACATCCTCACCTTCATCTGAGGTGGTTTTCACCTTTGCAGAAGGAGCATCATCATATCTCTTTCCTTTCTCAGGAGTTTTATATTTACAATCCTTTTCATAGTGCCCTTCTTTTTCACATTTCTAACATACATTTATATATTTTTCTGGAGATTTATATTTCCCTCTAGATTTATATGTCCCACTCGAAGACTTATTTTTATTTATGTTTTAGGATCATCATCATACAAACAAAGCATCTCCATTCTGTCTGTGCATATTTTTCCGTCTCACCTCCTTCGACAACAAGGATGAGACAATTTCATCAAATTTCAAGGTAGTTGTATTGCTACCTATAGCAATAACCAAACTATCCGATGAATCTGGTAGAGAACACAACAGACTGATGCACTTATCTTTGTCTGAAATTTTAATATCAACAGATAATTACAACTGACTTACCATAATATTGAAGGTATTCATATGCTCTTTCACTGAGTCTCCATCCTTCATCCTTAGATTATACAACTTTTTCTGCAAGAACAATTTGTTCACCAAAGACTTAGATTGATATGAAGTCCCTAACTTGTCTCACAAAGCCTTTGCCATAACATCCCTTGATACATTCAACAATATTGAATATGAGAGACACAATCATATTGTGCTCTTCATCTTCTGATCTAACTTTGCCCAATATTCTGTCGACATTTTTGTTGGTGTCGTACCTGGATCTACAATGATCCACTGATCTCTATCCACCAACAGATTCTCCATCTTAAGCTTCCATAACTCAAAATTTTTCCCATCGAATTTCTCGATTTCTATATTTCCATTGTTCGCCATCTTCTTTCACCACAAGAATCAATACCGTATATATCTCACTATAACAAGGTCTACCACAAGCCTGAGAAAAATCCCTCAGTAGCAAAGGCATCCCCTTGAATCCAAAACAACTCTAGTACCAAATGTAGGTTTTAACCCTGTGCAAAAATTACCTGCAAACAAATTCTTAAAATAGAAAAAATATACAATGGCAAGAGCATAAAACAAATATACATAGATATTTTCCCCTGGATCCCAAAATTGAGAATACCATATTGATTTTTCATTATATTCCTTTCAATGTTGCAATACATATATATACATAGCAAAGCATTCATAAACCCCAATCCACTAACCCTGGATTAAAACATAATCATAGTTCCCTTGACCATATCTACAAATACCATGGGAAAAAACCACCATGCGTGAAAACGATGTGCAAAACCATGGGTAGGTCTACCCACCATCTTTGGGTCTGCCCCCCATCCTTAAGTCCACCCAACTATTATTGGGTCCTCATAATTTATTTTTGTTTTTTATTTTTTACTTTTTACAACTTTATTCCTAGTCTTAATCAACTGGATAATTTTCTCTTTGCAGATTATTTTATCTCTTATCACTCTGTAATATCTTATTTGTAGTTTATATTTATCCACCCTATTAAGCAGTGTTCAACGTTTTGATAAGTAGCATGGATATTAAAATTCAATATTGTTGTAGAGAACATGCATATTAATGCTAATATTCAATGTTGTCGTCGGTAACATTCATATTCATATTCAATGGTCAATGTTGTCATAAGTAACATGCATATTAATATTCAATGTTATCAAAAGTAACATGCAAATAATAAAATTTGAAAACAAATAGAATTGATAATTATAGAAGTGGTTCAAATTGAAAGCGATTCGAATCAGAGAACCTCTACACCATGCCACAGCCACAGATTGTATGCCTAGAAGTTTTAAAATACACAGTTTGATTTGACGCACGTAATTGTGTAACAACTAGTGACACACAAGGGCGTGAGTAGTGTAATGACATCTTATAATCAACGGAGATAAAATGTAATGCAAAGAGGCATTGCATGATTTTCATCTAGGCTCCAGAATGCCCGATGAATTATTAGCAGTTGTAGAATGGATATCAGAAGGTATTATAGAAGAAGTTGTTGCACTACTCAATGTTTTGTCAAGGTCAATAAATTTACCACGTCTAACTTGGTCAAGTGTTATCACACCATATAAATCTACAAAGTAAGATTTGTGGGCACTGGAAGTTTTTGTGGCTCACTTGTCAACATTGACACCACTTGAGACATTGAAAACCTCAACAATAAAGTTATTGCTTGCGTGCATAGCAAACCAATTTTAATCACTCTAATCACTTCCTCCCACGAATAACTTCCCTCCAATGTGGAATCCATAATTTCTAAAAACCCTTTATGCTTTATACAATCTCCATGTTTGGTTGCCAATACCACCCAAAAAAAAAAAACTTAAACATTTTGTTAGCAAAACATCACAATGCTATATATACGAAACTTTTAGTAAATTTCCACAAAGATGAAACCCATATGAGCCATACTCCTTCAATGATAGATTCTATCCCCTAAGCCAAACTTTGATTCTTTCTTCCAATAACAATCTCAAGTAGAACAACTCCAAACCTGAAGACATTCGCTTTCTCTGTCAGCGTCCCACGTAACGTGTACTCAAGCTCCATGTAGCCTCTGCATAATATCATTTACAATGTAATATCCAAAGCTTAACCCTCTTCAAATGAGATGATCCTTTCAGAGATGAGTTGTCGTGGGTTCATACCCTATAATTTATTAAATAAATTTCGGGTCTGCCAATTTATAATAATAAAAACCCATTTAAATACATATAGTGGTTTGGCATGGAAGGAAATTGAATTTAATTTTGTTCTTTCAGGGGAAATCGAATATAAAGGGGTTTGGTAGGGGATCGAAATTGAAATTTTTTAAGATAAATATTTTATTGTAAATTTATTTAATGGATGCATTTAGATATTATTTTATTTAAATAACACTTGTATATCCAAAATTTTAAATTTAAATTTTCACTTGAAAGAAATTGTATATTTTTTATTATTGCATTTAACTCCCGAGAAAGATAATAAAAGGGTAGTTAAGTGAGATTAAATTGACTTAGATGAATAATGCAAAAAAATTGGTTAGATTTAAATATCAATTTGTATATTTTTTATTATTACATTTAATTTTAGAGAAAAATAATAAATAAGGTAGTCAAGTGAAATTAAACTGATTTAGATTAATGATATAAAAAATTGGTTAGATTTAAGTGTTATGATCAGCCAGATTCAATTTCAAAAAATATTTAAAGACTTAATTTGATGATATAATATTTTATAAATTACCCCAAGAAAATAAAAAAGTTTTTCTATATATCAAAGACAATCAAATGATTAAAAAAAAAGCATATTAAAACAAATATTGAAACTAATGGAACCTTAGACAAAAACTGCAATGATTAGATTATGCTTTCATTGCAAAATAATTTATCTTCATTAAAAATATACACAACCTAAAAAGCATATTAAAACAAATATTGAAACTAATTGTAAGATTTTTGAGATACACAGATCTAGATCTGCAAAACAATAAACAAGCTTGCAAGAGAAGGAAGGAAGCGAGCAAGAATTGAGAAAAGAATAAAAAATTGATTCTACAATTAGTTTTAGAATAAATACATAAAAGCAACTAAGTTAAGCTTAGTTGTACATGCAATAACTAAAGCTAACTAAAGCTAAGTGTGCTTTATCTTATGTTAATGTGTACATGTGCTACATGCAAGCAATAAGTTAACTGGAGCTAATCTAGGTGCATGTACACCAACACAGCTAGTCTAAGTGCATGTACACCAACACCCCCCCTTAAGCATAACTTAGGTGAGTGTGATGCAAAATGAATGAGTCCCGGAAACACGGCCATTTTAGGTACCCATATACAATGCATAAAGAGGAGGAAAGAGGGAAAACCCAGTGGGAAGAAAACCCCCCCTCAAAATATAATGCAAAAGTAGAGAAAAGACAACTGCTAGGCAGTCGTGTCCTTCACCCCGAGACGATCTCGCAGGAATCGAAACTTTTGCTCAGTGAAAGTCTTGGTGAAGATGTCAGCAATCTGCTCGGAACTAGGACAGTACTGAAGATCGATGATCCCATCATGAATGAGTTCTCTAATGAAGTGCATGTGGATCTCGATGTGTTTGGTACGCTGCCGCTGCACTGGATCTTTGCAAAACTTTAGCGTACTTTAATTATCTCACCAGATGACAGTTGGATGATGGACACTAATCCCAAGCTCAGATAGGAAATGTTGTAGCCAAATTGCCTGAATAGTGGCAGTGACTGCTCCTCTATACTTGGCCTCTACTGATGATAAAGCAATGGTAGCCTACTTCTTACTTGACCAACAAATTGGGCCGGATCCCAAACTAAGTACATAACCAGAAGTAGACTTGCGATCAATGGTGTCGCCAGCCCAGTTTGAATCCATGAACCCGATGAGATTCAAAGAACAATTGGCTGCATAATGAATCCCATAGGTGATTGTCCCCTGGACATATCGAAGGATGCGCTTTGCAGCATTCCAGTGTAACTCATGTGGCTCCTGCATGTATCTGGAAACTGCTCCGACAGCATAGGAGAGATCAGGACGGGAGTGAGTGAGATAAAGAAGACTTCCCACAAGCTGGCGATACAATGTGCAATCAACCAATGGTGTGTCTTTTCCATTCTCAAGCTTTATCCCTGATAAGAAAGGTGTGGCTGCTGGCTTGCAGTTACTCATGTGAAATCGTGCCAAAAGATCTCTGGCATATTTTGGTTGAGAAATGGTAATGCCAGAATCACGCTGATGGATCTCTAGTCCAAGGAAGAAATTTAGCGAGCCCATGTCTGTCATAGAAAACCGCTTATGCAATGCAGTTTTGATGTTAGTAATGACAGAAGCTGAACTACCTGTTATCAAAAGATCATCTACGTAGAGTACTATGATCAACAAGGAGTCAATTTTCTTCAGAAAATAAACATTGGAATTAGATTTGCAGCGTACAAAATTTTGAGATAACAAATAAGAATCCATCTTTGCATACCATGCTCTAGATGCCTGCTTGAGGCCATAGAGAGACTTCTTTAGTTTGCATACCAGAGATGAATTTTGCATGTATCCCGGTGGCTGCTCCATGTAGATTTCCTCCTCGAGATCACCATGAAGAAAGGCATTCTTCACATCCATATGATGCACCTCCCATCCTCTTGCTACTGCAATGGAGAGAGCTAGCCGAATGGAATCCATTTTTTCCACTAGAGCAAAAGTCTCATCATAGTAAACACCATGTACTTGCTGAAAACCTTTTGCTACCAATCGTGCCTTATATCGACTAACTTGGCCATTTGATTCTTTCTTGGTCCGGTAAACCCACTTGCATCTCACAAGTTTGCAATTTGAAGGTAGCGGAACCAAATCCCAAGTCTAGTTCTCAATGAGAGAGTTATATTCCTCATCCATGGCGGCTTCCCATTCAGGATGCCCATTTGCTTCTGCATAAGTTTGTGGATCAGATCCATGCATCATATAAGCATGCATGGGCATGGATGGCTCCATAGCTAAGAGTGCTTGCGGATCTTCCTCAAACAGAGGGATAGAGGCAGGATCATCAAGGATATCACTCATGCTGCGCCATTTTTGTGTTGAAGGTGGTCGAGAATCTTCCGAACTACATGCAGAAGTATGATCTCGATGTTCAAAAACTGGTGGTCTAACAGGGGTTACAGGAAAAGACTCATCTTCATCAGAATGCTGGTCTGAAGTTTCATCTGCATACTCATCAATGAGTGGTGATGAAAATTTGGTAACAAGTTCATCTACTGGTGCATGCGAAATATCTTCGTCAAACTTTACACTCCTTTCAATAAAGAGCTCTTCAGTGTGGATATCAAGCAATCTGTACCCTTTGAATTCATCAGAATATCCAACAAACATGCAGGCTTTGCTTTGAGGCTCCAAAGCCTTTCTCTTCTCTGGAGGAATGCGGACCCATGCTCGAGATCCAAAAATGCGGAAATGACTAACTTCAGGTTGCATGCCAGTCCAAGCCTCAAAAGGTGTTTTTCCAGTAATAGATTTATGAGGAGATCTGTTCTGGATGTATGAGGCACAATTAATAGCTTCGGCCCACAATTTCGATGGAAGAGATCTTGCATGCAACATGCAATTAGCCATCTCTTTCAAAGATCTATTTTTCCTTTCAGCCACGCCATTTTGCTGTGGAGTGTAAGGAACTGTATGCTGCAACTGTATGCCTACTTCATCACAAAGATTCTTGATATCTTTGTTGACATATTCCGTCCCATTATCTGTGCGGAGTATTTTGATGCGTTTTCCAGACTGATTTTCCGCATGCACTTTGAAAATCTTTAGATGTTGAAAAACTTCAGACTTGAGTTTCAAGAAGTAAACCCAAGTGAATCTTGTGTAATCATCTATAAATGACAACACATATCTTGCTTTGCTCATTGAAAGCACCGGAAATGGACCCATGAGATCACTGTGTACAAGTTCCAAAGGTGAAGAGGCTCTCCATGCATGCCCCTTCTCAAATTTTTCTTGTGGATGCTTTCCAAGAGCACATCCATTACAAACACCATATGAAAATTCAATGGTTGGTAATCCTTTGACCATCCCTTGCTTACTAAGTTGTTGCATATATCTGAAATTCAAGTGCCCAAATCTCTCGTGCCAAATCCTACTTTCTTCATTTGCATGCGTAAGTAGCAAAATAGAATCTGATTGAGGAACAAAATCAGAAAATGTATACAGACGAGATTGATCATTTACCTTGCCAGATGCAATCTTAAAATTGGTTTGCATGTCATAAATTCTCACAGAATCTGGGGTAAATTCCACTTTCCTTCCGCTGCCTGTGTGTGTCATCTGATACACTAAGAGAAGATTCACAGAAAGCCTTGGAATATGCAAGACATTTTCAAAACTTCCATCTTCGAATTGCACTCTTCCTTGTCCAGTTGTTGCAACTGCAGAATTATCCCCCATGAGAATGGGAGGACCTGAGTATGCATGTAGAGAAGAAAAGGATTCCTTTGAGGAAGCCATATGATGTGAAGCTCCTGAATCGATGATCCATTATTGTGGTGCAGAATGAAGAGCAATCAAAGCATGCCCGTTACCTCTTGGATCTGGTGCTTTTTCTCCAGACTTCTTCTTAGCATTCTCAGGAATGTGGTCTCCAAGATTGTGTTTGTTACACTAAAAAATGTCACCATGACTATTTACAGTTGGTATGGCTCTATCAACAGTCATACTATCCTCTTGGGCAAGTCTTATGCCTCTGCTCTCCATGTCAAACTCCAAAAAGAGAGAAAGTCTTTATAAATGTATTTATCTCTGGGTACGCAGGTTCTCTCAACCTTACCTGCGGATACGCACCTAATGTTCACAAAAGCTGCGTACTTGTACGCTATGTATGTAAAGGGGCAGGTGCGTACCCCTGTAAAGGTCAAAATGCGCAAGTTACATCTTTAAAAAGTTACTTGTGGTCATTTCTAGAGCATTCTAGAAGGTTGTTCGATGTGTATTGAGCACCTCCAGATGGTTCATGTACCCCTACCAAAGAGGAACTTATCCCATCAATGAGGGAGCTATCCCATCCAAAGAGGGGATTATCCCATTGATGGTGGACCTGAATAACTTCCTCTAGAGCACTATAAATACAGGCATTGGGCTAGAAGGAGAGGAGGTTGGAAGCTAAACATTTCTAAGGGTAGATGCTGCAGGAATTAGGACTCCCATTTAGAAGCTTGTGAGGAGAGATTTCCATCTTTGCTTGTTCTATTTGGAAGTGGGTGAGATTTGTCAAAGTAAAGGAGAACTCTTGATGGACCCTGGGAGGGACTTGCACAACACCAAGGCTCAGGTTGTAATTGTTCCTTTTGTTTCCTATTAATGCAAATGAGTCCATTCTTCTCAATAACTTGTTATTTATGAGTTGTTTCATGTACTCCTTGGTCTATGTGTTAAATATGTTTTATTCTATGAGATTATCAAGTGCTATTTAATCGTTTGATTGTTAGTGGATGCAGGTTTCAAAGTGAAGGAGGAGCTCATCCGGATCAGTGAGGCTGGACTGCTACAACAGCGTTGGATTACAGGTAGGATCTAAACACTTGATTTCTTATATAGTAAATGCATGTTTAGAGAAGGATTTCTCTTGTTTGTCTTGTTTGTCGCTAGAGAGTCTTAGGCTCCTAGGGAGGTTGGTTGTGTCCGCACTATCGACTCTTTCCGCCTGAAAAATTGGCGACTCCGCTGGGGATCGAACCCAGAATCTCTGGTTTCGCAGACCAGAGATTCCGGTTTACTGGGAACTTTTCCTTTCCCTCCAATCAACGCAGACCCTTCATTTGCATCAATTCATATGATTACATCAGACAACATTATTTATGATGATCCTTGGATTGTCCCATCTGAATCTGAGATAGACTCATTCGGTGATGCTATGACTTTGAGTCCATATGAAATTGCTTATGAAGCTGTCATGTCTTTTACCGACTCGCGTTCAACCCAAATCGACCAAATGAATGTGGTCAGTGAAGAATCAATTTTCACATCAACCTTAGAACGGATAGCGTTTCCCAAAGTCGTATCATCTGACGAGCAACTTCGCGAAATCCTAAGTGTAGACGATCTACCATGGGAAGATCTTCATCACAGATCTTCGTTTTTACCTAAGGATGATGCTTTTGAAAATGATTTTTCATCTATCTTTACCGCTGAATATGTCAAAGAGGCTCAGAATCCAACGAAACATTCTGATTCAGAGTTGAATTTAGGGAATATTTCTCGCACTATTCCCATTGATATTTCAGTGAAGCCCGGAATCGAGGAAAACATTCATATATGTGCCTCATGTACAGAAGATGAAATCCGAACTTACAAGGCCCTATTCCAAGAATTCTGTGATGTGTTTGCCTGGTCATACGAGGAAATGCCGGGAATCGATCCTGCCATTGTTGTTCATGAAATAAAGACCTACCCGGACGCTAAACCCGTCCGGCAACGGTTGCGTCAAATTCACCCTCGGAAAGCGGCTGCAATTAAAGCAGAAGTCGAAAAGCTCTTGAAAGCAGGTTTCATTTATCCAATCCCGTTAACGGATTGGGTATCGAATATTGTTCCGGTCAACAAGAAACAAGGAACAATAAGAATCTGTATCGACTATAGGGATATAAATCGAGCTTGTCCAAAAGACAACTGTCCTACGCCTTATATCGATCAAATTATTGATGATTGTGCCGGAAGTGAAATGTTTTCCTTCATGGATGGTTTTTCGGGCTATAATCAAATCAATATTCTACCTGCCGACCAACCAAAAACGGCATTCATTTGTCCATGGGGGACATTTTCTTATTGCAAATTACCATTTGGGCTTAAGAATGCTGGGGCCACTTTTCAACGGGCGATGTCTTACGCATTTCATGACATCAAGCACATTGTGCAACCGTACCTCGATGATTTGCCCACTCATTCTTTACATCGAGCTGATCACCTTGTCCACTTACGAGCAATCTTTATGAGGTGTCGGCATTATCGAATTCGGTTGAATCCCCACAAGTGCGTGTTCTGTATAGAGACAGGTCGATTGCTGGGATTTGTTGTTTCAAAAGCCGGCATTCGCGTCGATCCCTCGAAGGTCGAAGCTATCATCAAATTTCCTCCTCCTTCGAGTTTGCGCCAACTCCAAAGTTTGCAAGGGAAAGCGAACTTTTTATGCCGATTCATTACAAATTACACCGAGGTCACTAAAGGTTTTACCCGGTTGTTGAAACAGAACGCTCAATTCTTTTGGGATGAGATTGCCCAACAATCTTTTGATGCACTTAAACACGCGTTGACCCATGCACCGTTGTTGCATCCTCCCAACTTCAACCAGGATTACTTCTTATACCTCGCAGCTTCGCATTCCACCATTGGAATGGTGTTAGTTCAAGAAGATGAATTCGGAGCGGAACATGTGATATATTATCTTAGTAGGACATTAAATCCCACTGAGCTAAAATACTCGCATGTGGAGAAATTGGCCCTGGCCACCGTTCAAGCTGTCCAGCGTTTTCGTCACTACATTCTCCTCCGTAAAACTACAGTTATTTCGGATTGCAAGCCTATGATTTATATTTTGACAAAAAAAATTGCTAGGGGCAAGTACTCTAAATGGATCGTTATCCTGCAAGAGTTCGACTTGGAGTTTGAAAAGTCCAAGTCTAAGAAATCCTTAGTTTTTGGGGAATTGATGTGTGATTTCCTGCGTGCTGACACAGAAACTGTGGCAGAAGAGTCCATTGCGGACGAATCTTTGTTTCTTATCAGTACTTTAGATCCGTGGTACGGGGATATAATCATCTATCTCCAAACCCAAACCTTTCGGCCTGAAGCTTCAAAGTCGGAACGTCGAAAAATTTGGTTTCAATCCCAGCAATACAAGATTATTGGAGATACACTTTATCGCCGGGGGCAGACTTAGTTTTTCGACGTTGCTTAACTCACGAAGAGGCTGAGAGGGTTTTGAATGATTGTCACTCTGGAGCATGTGGCGGTCATATGTCTGGGTATGCCACAGCTCAGAAGGTGTTGCGCGCTGGCTATTTCTAGCCGTCCATGTTTAAAGATTGTATCATTGCAGTCCGGAAGTGCCACAACTGTCAAGTGTTTGATCGCAAGATGCGCGCACCACCTGCTCCTCTCCACCCTATAATTGCCGTTGGTCCTTTCGCCAAATGGGGTATCGATTTTATTACTTGTAACCCTCACTCGGCTGGGGGGCATGCGTATATCATCCTCGCGGTTGATTATTTTACTAAATGGGCCGAGACGATGCCTACATTCGACGCAAGCGGCAAAACAACTGCAGTTTTCGTATTCAATCATATTATAACTAGGTTTGGTGTCCCACAAGCAATCATCACTGACCATGGGAGCCATTTTCGAAACATCATGATGACTGAGCTTACAAGCCAGCTTGGTTTGCGCCACAATAGCTCTACTCCTTATTATCCGCAAGCCAACGGTTTGGTTGAGTCTATCAACAAAGTTCTGGTTATCATGATCCGACGAACCATTGGTATTCATCGGTCGAATTGGCATAACATGTTATTTTTAGCGCTATGGGCATACCGAACCTCAGTGAAAACTTCAACAGGGTTCACTCCTTTCCAGCTAGTTTATGGCTTGGAAGCTGTGTTACCCATTGAATGCGAAATCCCATCACTTCAAATGGCTGTCGAATTACTTCCAGCTACTTCCGAAGAGGAGAAGCGTTTATTATACTTAGCTAAATTAGATGAGACTCGACGTGACGCTGCATTGGCAATCGAGACTCACGCGAAGCGAATGAAAGCTCAGTATGATAGAAATGTGACCCCTCGCAGTTTTTCAGAGGGAGACCTAGTGCTATTATATGATCAAGCTAACGATAAGCTAGGTGCTGGAAAATTCATTCCTATGTGGCATGGACCCTACATTGTAAAGCGAAAGCTAGCAAAAGGGGCCTATGAGCTGGTAGATTTTGATGGGGACTCTTTGGGTAAACCCAGAAATGGACTTTACCTAAAGAGGTATTATGCTTAAATGGTGGGTATGGAGAATTTTTAGTTAGGTTAGGTTTTCTTTCTAGCTAGTATGTTTGTTATTTTAGTTAGTGTGCTTAGCTTAGAGAGTGTGTTTTTCGTCGTTATTCTGGCTTATCTTGGTTTTACTCTTGATATTGCAGATGTCGACGCCTCTCCAAACATACATCGGATTTGCTGATGGTGCTTGTCGTAGTACACGGAATATCTCTACCGCAGCTTGGGTTATCTATTCGCCCTCTGACGAGTTAGTTTCTATGCATGGGGTAAGCCTCGGTCAAACGACGAACAACATTGCAGAATATAGTGCAGTGGTTGAATTATTATCTGAATCTATTTCATTTGGAATTCGACGTTTGATAGTGAGGTTAGATTCTGAACTTGTTGTATTACAGCTTAATAGAGTATATGCCATTAGAAATCCTGTGTTATTAAGGTTGTTTTTGAGAGTGCGTCTCTTGGAACGTGAATTTGATTACATTGAATATCAGCATATTCCAAGGTCTTTAAATACATTAGCAGATGCAATTGCTTCTCGAATGTTGGACAGACATTTACAATAATCATGCAAGTAAATTTAAAAACATTTCATCACATATGTTAAACAAGATAAGCCGGTAATAATGATATATATATAGATAGGAGTGTGTCAAAAAATATACATCGTCTTCGATCATAGGTTGAAAGACACCTTATGATCGGCAAAATGATAAGTACAAAAAGTCAAAAATGTCACATGTGTCTACAAAATGACCATCCAATCACTGGTGGTGCTCCCTATACGACACCACTGCACGGGCTACCTTACACAAGAACCTCCTAAACGGTCCAGGGACTGCGACTACATAGCGCTGAAGTCTGATAGGAATATCATCTATGGTAGTCTCAGGTATATCCACCGTCAGACGCTCTAGATCCTGCTCCAACTCAGCTAGTGACTCTGTAGCCGCGTCCTGTGGAGCCGGTATCGGTGCAACTGGATGTCTCCTCTCAAAAGGCCGGAGGTTGGCTGGGCGCTTTGGACCAACATTTGCATTTTGAAAATTTTTACTGTCAGTTTTGAGACGATATATATAAAAAACAAAAAAAAATAGATAAATTTAAAACTTGTGAAAAATAAAGTACCTCTGTCGTCCCATTGTTCTCCCTGTGGAAGAACCATGTCCGGATCACCTCGAAAATCTACTCCGGCATACGGAAAGTCCTGAATAGCAAAGACCTGGTCCTCTAACCAGTGAAAATAACTAGTAGGGAATTGAACAACTGTCGCGCCCTCGTCAGGATGCCGGGCCATCACCGTAACCCATCGTATCAGCTTTGGTTCCCGAGGACCCAAGATATCAACAGTGAGATGCTGAGGGATCAGCATCGGAACTCTCTCTAAGGCAAAGCTCACAACTAGAGGCCCATATCCAAAGGTCTTCAGTTGTCCGTTCTTTGCCCTAGTCAGTTGGCCCTTCATATTGGCCGACACAGCATCACACCAGTTGAAAATGGTGCCATGGAAACAGTCAATCGCCATCCGCATTTGGGACCCGGTGGCAATATGTAAAGCAGCTGCGCCGCAAATTCTGGTAACCGTGAAAGCTATAACCATGAGTTCACGCCGAGAGATGTATTTGATTTCTATGCCTTTCGCATGGTGTTGATTGGGTATGCACCAATCTGCCCGGAGACTAGCAAGGGATTGGCCACCCGGCCTAGTCCCGGCTAGATTGAGTTGCTCGCCCCTATTTGGCAAGCCAGTGAGAAAGTATATGTCAGAGGGCTCTATCTCGAGCTGGTGCCCTCCGATGTAAAAGCATTGCTCATGAATGTTCCATCTCTCAACCAGCCACTCCAAGAATCTCACCTGAGCCCTCATGCCAGGTATGGCCCAGTATTTATATAGTCCGCATGCTTTTAGGGCATCAATGGAAGGTTGGTGACCAATTGCGGCTAAATCAACGTCCTCGTGCTCTCTTTCTCTCCAATCCAACATGGTGAGTGCCCTACACACCAAGAAATAAAGATTAGAATTAATTTGGGAAATTTTAAATGGTTATTTTTGGGGTTTGGGGTTTCAAATTCCGCCCTTCGCCGGGGACGCACCCCGCGTTTAGGACACAGAGCACCGGGACGCAGCTGGCCTGAAGGTGGGCTGTGTACCCCGACCTTTTTCCTGTGTAGGAAAAGGTCGGGGGACGCAGGTCGCCCTTAGGGCACCTGCGTACCCGGCAGAGCGGTTTTTAAAACCTAAAACCCCCCAAAAACCAAAACTAAAACCTAAAACAAAATTTTAATCGGATGAAATTGAAGAGGAGGATGTTGTGAAATACCTGGAAGAGACGGCGTTCGATTCTAACGGTCGGATTCTCCGCAATGACCACGGGAAGTTTCTTGCCAAAAGCCCTTTTCTCAACCTCAACAGTAAAATGGTAAAAATGACATGGTAAAAAGTCTTTTTATAGGTTTTTTGGATGAATGAATGCTAGGTTTGTTTATTTTTCACCATGGAAAGATATTTTTCAATGTATTTTTGCCTATCTTAAACAGGTATGAGTAATGTGTCGTTTTTGTGTAGGACAAAGGGATTTAGAGGGAAAATTGCCATTTTTCACGAACCAAAATCTCAGAGTCATCTTTTAAGCCCTTTTCTGACTCCTAAAATATGAAAAGATTGCCGAGCGTTTCTTTTACACTCGTTAAAATAGAATTAAAAGACGGTCCCCTTATAGCCCTTTTCTGACCGTAAAAACAGGAAAAGGTTGCCGGGTTTTTGTCGTTTCAAACTCGATACTGGAAATAAAACGACGTGTCCTTGATCGCTTTTTACTTTTCAGGTCAGTGGCACTAATTATGAAAGTACTCCTTGGTCGCAAGATCAAGCGGTTCCCCCAGGTATTATTTTATACTTTTTCGGGATTGAGGGACACAAATTTACGAAAAAGTTCAACCAGAGTCTTCTTAAGTTTTTCAGACTCTCTAAAATTGAAAAACGCCGAGTTTCTCCTATACTGGACTCGTTAAAATTTCACAGTGAAGGACCTGTTCAATTACAAACAGGAACGAACCACTCCTTCCTAGGGTTCGAATCAAAACTAGGTTGGACTCATCCGAAGGATGAACTTATAATCAAGCATATGTTATCCTCCTCAAGCTTGTTAAAAATAAAGAGGTACTTGCCAGAAATGGTGGGGGAAAAGAGAGAAGAATGAGCCTATTTGTTATCTTTTGTCTCAGAAGAAACTTTATTACCACTCTTGGACACGACACTTTTCATTCACCTGGGTTGGGAAATCCTTTACCTCACAGTTGATCAAACTACTTTGAAAGCCTTCAGCCGGGTTCCGGGGATTAACTTTGAGTCGTTTATCACCAAGCCATCTGTTGTGTCGTTATGTGTTCAAGAGGTCTGCAAACAAAACTTTCATCTGCAAAATACCTTGTCATCCATTTTGACCATCCCTGAGTCAGTCCTTACAGCAACATTTCTTCAACTTGAACAAATGATTTCGTGTTGTGGGCTTGCCTGCAACGGGTCGCTTTCTATCGACATCAGCACATTATCTAGAGAGATGACTTAGAAATCGTCAGTACCTTGAAGTCTGCATGCATCAATGGCAGGTTTCTCTCCTTTGATGTCAGTTTACATCATTGACTCTCGATCGAAGGATTCCGTGAAATGTTCAACATCAACTCATTCATTCACATCTCATGGATTATACTGGGTACTTTGAGAACCATTGACATTACTGGTGGTCTCTCTCACACTTGTTAACAGTTTACATCATCGACTGGTAATCAAGTGGTTTCTACCATGTTCGACATCAACTCATTTATTCACATGGCTAGAATCGTACCAATTCGGGAAGCGGAAATGAAGACCCTGGATCTAGTTTCCACCATCCAGGCTGCGAGGATTTTTGTATTCATTATATAGTAGACCAATCATAAACAGATGGCTGCGTCCATACTGTGTCTACAAAAGTCTATGATTATGATGTACTACAAGATCATTCCTGTATCAGAGTAGTTAGTCTGTTAGTTAAAGTTTTGATCTGAGTATGGGAATGCCTACCTCAGTGATGATATAATCTTATACATGTATTTTGTGTTGAAAATTGCAGGTTCTGACCAGGCTCTCCACGAGATAATCCTTGAAATGATAAAGCGCTTCACCCTTCCTAGATAATACAAAACCCTAATCTATAACAGGCTTCGCACTTTAGGGGGCAATCTGTTACACTAAAAAATGTCACCATGACTATTTACAGTTGGTATGGCTCTATCAACAGTCATGCTATCCTCCTGGGCAAGTCTTATGCCTCTACTCTCCATGTCAAACTCCAAAAAGAGAGAAAGTCTTTATAAATGTATTTATCTCTGGGTACGCAGGTTCTCTCAACCTTACCTGTGGATACGCACCTAATGTTCACAAAAGCTGCGTACTTGTACGCTCTGTATGTAAAGGGGCAGGTGCGTACCCCTGTAAAGGTCAAAATGCGCAAGTTTCATCTTTAAAAAGTTACTTGTGGTCATTTCTAGAGCATTCTAGAAGGTTGTTCGACGTGTATTGAGCGCCTCCAGATGGTTCATGTACCCCTACCAAAGAGGAACTTATCCCATCAATGAGGGAGCTATCCCATCCAAAGAGGGGATTATCCCATTGATGGTGGACCTGAATAACTTCCTCTAGAGCACTATAAATACAGGCATTGGGCCAGAAGGAGAGGAGGTTGGAAGCTAAACATTTCTAAGGGTAGATGCTGCAGGAATTAGGACTCCCATTTAGAAGCTTGTGAGGAGAGATTGCCATCTTTGCTTGTTCTATTTGGAAGTGGGTGAGCTTTGTCAAATTAAAGGAGAACTCTTGATGGACCCTGGGAGGGACTTGCACAACACCAAGGCTCAGGTTGTAATTGTTCCTTTTGTTTCCTATTAATGGAAATGAGTCCATTCTTCTCAATAACTTGTTATTTATGAGTTGTTTCATGTACTCCTTGGTCTATGTGTTAAATATGTTTTATTCTATGAGATTATCAAGTGCTATTTAATCGTTTGATTGTTAGTGGATGCAGGTTTCAAAGTGAAGGAGGAGCTCATCCGGATCAGTGAGGCTGGACTGCTACAACAGCGTTGGATTACAGGTAGGATCTAAACACTTGATTTCTTATATAGTAAATGCATGTTTAGAGAAGGATTGCTCTTGTTTGTCTTGTTTGTCACTAGAGAGTCTTAGGCTCCTAGGGAGGTTGGTTGTGTCCGCACTATCAACTCTTTCCGCCTGACAGTGTTGCTGGAGTGTCTGCGCCATAAGATCTATAGTCTTCTTCATGCATGCAGATTCAGGATGAAAACCACGGTGGCAATAATTGCACATTGATTGCCCTTTTGTTCCTTTCCTTTCCTTTGAGCCAGATGATCCATCAGGGGGTTTGGGATGTCCTCCCTTTCTTGGATCAGGATCCTTCTTCCCTTTTCCTTTCTGATGGTCTTTGGAATTTGCCTTTCCTTTTGCATGCACAGTAAGTGCATGCGCTTTGGAATTTTTAAGTGTGCCCATTTTGATGAGCTTATCTTGCTCATGCATCAAAGACTGAATAAAAGAATCCAGTGAGGGCATCTTCCAAGCTGTACCAGTTGCAGATCTGACTGTGTGGAATGTAGAGACGAATACTGCATACTCTGGACCAAGTTTTGATAAAATGGAAAGAATCAACTGATTTTCTTGCTTGGATTTGTCGATCCTGCATCCTTTCAGCTGAACCAACAAGGCTTTATACCTTGTGAAAAAATCTTGAATGTTCTCAAAGTTTCTCGGATCTAATGAGTTTAACTCATTTTCGAGAATGTGACCTTGCATTTCATCCTATTTTCCAAACAATCCTTCCAAAAGTTTCCATACTTCATTTGGAGTTGAACATGATTCAACATGAAATAGTAGTTCCAGAGAAATAGATAAACATAGGATGTCGAAGGCCTCGTCCATGCGATTGAAATATCTTGTTTTCTCCATTCCCGATGTTGGTTCAACTTCCGTTTCCATTGTTATTCGAAATAAGCCTCTACTTCTGAGATGAAGTTGAATCTTTGGCTTCCATTCGAAGTAATTATATGGAGGGAGAATTGCCGATTGTGGAAACTCCAATTTAGATTCCATTCTTTGTTGTTGCTTCAATCTTCTGAACCTGCAAATAAAATTGCTTGTGCACTGATTACAAATCCTTGTGCTCTGATACCATGTAAGATTTTTGAGATACACAGATCTAGATCTGCAAAACAATAAACAAGCTTGCAAGAGAAGGAAGGAAGCGAGCAAGAATTGAGAAAAGAATAAAAAATTGATTCTACAATATTAGTTTTAGAATAAATACATAAAAGCAACTAAGTTAAGCTTAGTTGTACATGCAATAACTAAAGCTAACTAAAGCTAAGTGTGCTTTATCTTATGTTAATGTGTACATGTGCCACATGCAAACAATAAGTTAACTAGAGCTAATCTAGGTGCATGTACACCAACACAGCTAGTCTAAGTGCATGTACACCAACACTAATGGAACCTTAGACAAAAACTGCAATGATTAAATTATGCTTTCATTGCAAAATAATTTATCCTCATTAAAAATATACACAACCTCGATATATTTAGTCTCTATTTTATTTACTCAATACAGATTTTCTTTTATCGTACATGTCAATGTCTGTAGGGACGTAAGAGAAAATTTTTAATCAGTGTACATTTGTCTCACATAAATTGTAACGAGAAACATAAATTGCAGTTAGAAATGTTGATTAAAAATAATATTTATTTTTATATTAAATAAATAATAAAGATTTATTATATTTTAAAATGTTTTAAATAAATTATATTTTTATTTTTATTTAAGAATTTTCATAATAAATATAATTAATTTAGAAATTTTAATTTTTGAATATTATTTTTATATATTTTATTAGTTTGATATAATGATCATGCTTAAAAGTATTTGCAGAGATGCTTAAAGGTATTCTACTAGCTTAGATATCATGCCCATGTTATTTATTTGCAACCTAGAAGTGTTCAACATAACATTATGTCTTATAGGTCTCTATATACAGAAAAAGAGTGATATTAAGCATTTGATTGAAAAAAATGTTTCAAGCTACCAGCATTCAACCTAGCCAAAATACTTTATCTTCACCAATGATGATCGTTACAAAAAAGGATGGTTCATGGCGTATGTGTCCAAATAAATTAACACCAAGGTGTTACATCCTCGATAGGGTGTTACAAAGGATTGGAAATATGGATTTCAAATTGAAGTTACGTCCAACTTCACATCTACATATAATATTATATGTTTCTTTCTTAAAGAAGATAATTGGTGATAGTATCCTAGTCCAAACTATTTTGCCCAAAGATTTAATCAAGAAGGGAAAATAATACTATAACTAGAAACAATCCTTGAAACAAGGTTTAAGTGGTTGAGAATCTGGAAAATAATGGGTACCTCATCAAATGGAAGAACCTACCAATGTAAGAGGTGACATGGGTATATGAATTATTCATGCAGAAACACCCACAATTATTCAAGTGTTGAGGACAACACTTATTTGAAGGAGAGGCATGTTAATTCCCCATGTTAACCCTAAAACCCTTTATTAAGCTCTAGATATTGAGTTATTAGATTTATATTGATATATTGTTATGTAGGCTAGAACCTTTCATCATGCCCTTTCATTATAATTGTACAGTTTATCTCATATATATACACCAAGGAAACCTAGTCTTAGGATTATCAAATCTTGTCTTGTACATTGTATTCATTGTAAAATGAGGTTTCCTCCTTGATGTGGACTACAATTATTGGATTCTTATCATTTTTAAGGCACATTGTTCATAGAAGAAGTGCTCTTTTTCCCTATAGATGATGAATTTGCAAACATTTTCACAAAATCTCTTACAAAAGTGAAGTTTTCTAAACTTTTTTCTATGTTGAAATTTTCATTAAGAGGGGATAGGCTCTAATGCTTCCTTCCTTGTCCTATTGTGTCACCTTTGTAAATCCTTAAATCTTATTCCAAGTTGTTCTTAATGGGGGATGTTAGGATATTTATACATTTAGGAGTTAGTTAAGTTTGACTTGGTGTAATATATTAGTTAGGTAAAGTGTGTTTCTTTAGTATGCATTAGTTGCATTGTGATATAATGGCTATGATATGTTCTAGATGTAGAGTGATATGATAGTTCATATTCTCCTTGATGCTAATTGTTTTTTATCCATGGGTTAGCACTCAATTGGTCCATGATTTATATTTAAAGAGCATGGATCGTCATTGTTGAATATTGATTGTGAAAAACTCTCTTATATACAAATTTTATTTTGCATTAATAAAATTACTTCAAGTGGCCACGTTGAATGGGGATGTGGAGTGTTTCCCTCTTCACTGGTTTAAAATACGAAAAAAATATTAGTATTATGATCCTTGATTGGGTTGTGAGAGTGGTTACAAAAGGTTTTTATCATGTATGGAATTTGTTTTTTTTCTAAACAATATTATATTATGTATATTCGAGTTAATACTATGAAGAATATAGCGGCACAACTCCAAGTTTTGTTGGTTTTCTCAATTAAGGGTTTCCAAGGTAAACCTTTGTATATTGCATGTATGTCATTACAGTTCTTTATATTTTTCTTAAGAATTTGTATGCATTGTTTCACTTCAAATATGTAAAACTTACATGGCATACATTCCATTGTCACCTGAGACACAGTGGTGGGGAAATCCTAGTATGGGATTCTTGACACTAAATGGGATAATCCCTTGTTGATCATTGGAATTTGCTAAATCTCAATGACAACATTTGAGGGGAAATTTCCCCCTTTCAATTTTATATACGTGACACTCCTATTCAATGAAGAATTATCTAGTTAAAAAATATAAGGAAAATAGAAAAAAGAAAAGGCTTGAGATAGGACCAAGCATAAGATATTCACAATAATATAATACAAATCAATATAGATATAACTAAAGTTATTGATCATGAATTTCAAACACAATTATAATAAAATAATCACACTTAGATAGACTAAAATAATCTTGGAAGGCATTTGAATAGAACTTTAAAAGATAATTTCATTCAAACTCATTGGGATGAAAAGAGTTACACCCTTACAATATCAAGATTTAAACTCAAAGTCCAAATATTACACTAGGTGCTAACTCTTGATAGTTCTTTATGGAATGTTTATAAAAAATATACAAGTGTTTAAATAAAAGTATGTAATATTCAAGAATTTAAAATGCATTCATCCATTTAAGGACAGGGACTGGGCTCCCACGAACCATATAGTAAGGAAAAGAATAAAAGAGAAACGAAACAACAATTAGGAATCAAAATTGATACTTGGAAAGCTCCAAAAGCAAGAAGTTCCAATGATTACCACGTGAGAGCATTAAAGGTAGGGGACCAAATTAGACAATTTACTTATAGCGTTGGAAACAACTCTCTCAATGTTGAAGGAATTTCCAAATTTAAGATGTTGGGTGAGAGTTGAAAACCTAACCATCAGAACTATCGGCAACTAATCTTGAATTTAGTAATTTTTCTAATGTATCTTTGATACACTTCTCAATGTAATTTCATAAAGGTTGAACAATGACTTCTTGTTTCAATCGAACTTCAGGTAATTCATCTTTAATATACTTCAAATCATAATTGACCTGATGTACTATTTCATATTGGTATTCATTCTTGCTAACGAAATGAATTAACCACTTTCCATTTGCTCCTTGGGGAAATACACAAGTTTGTTGAAGTCATTCCCCTATGTGATTCATAATACATCCATACACTCATGCATTTGTTCTCAATCTAACAACATAGTATCCATGATTAAACTAGGTCCCTCCAATTCCTTTGCTACCTCAATTAACTTATAAAGTATATAACTCCATCTTGTCTTATTACTGTCACAATTGGAAATTAATTTTCAGATTTTTTTAATTCTCTCTTTCCAACAAGCTTTTAATTCTTTAACTCTTCCTTGGGAAGAAATAACTTTTTTTCATTCCTTTGGGCCTCTTTCATGTATGGAACCTTCATAATAAATATGGTTAAGGCCTCTTTGTAGAATATATTATCATTTTCCAAGTCCTTTTGCAAGTATTCAATGAGGGAATTAATTATGACATATAGATTGGTCGAAGTTGTGGCTACTTCCCATACTTGAAAGATCAAATAAATCCTCTTATTAATATTATTTTCCATGTATTGACATATTCTGATGATGCCACTTTAATTGAGCTTCCTTCTGGGTTGTCCTCTAAAACTTGGGTCAATCTAACTATAAATATTGGTTTATAAACTAATGGCTTTGATAACAAATCCATCTCCATATCCTTTATTCTGTGTTTTAATGCTTTATTTTCTGCCTCTTATTCAAATATTGAATAAGATAATGTATCCCCAATTTCCTAATAAAATTCAAATAACTTGGAGGGCTTTGTTCCTTTAATGTCTATCTCTAAATTGACTTTATCTACAACTTAACCATTTTTAACATTCAATTTTTCAAACTATATTTTATTTGAATTTTTATTATAGAATGCATAGTGCAATGTTATTAACTCAATTTCAAAATCAATTTTCAAAATCAATTGACTCTTATCAATCCAATTTCTTAGAAACATATTTTCTTTCTAGTGCCTACCTTTTAGCCCATGCTAGTATTTCTAGTGTCTCATCAAGATCATATATCTCCATAACTTGAACATTGACATATTTGGGTGTGATCTAAGTGTTCCCATGCATGTTACTTATTTTTCTTTTTAAATTGAGTTCAAAAAAGTTAGTTTTCTCTCAATTAAATTTTGGGTGATTTCCATCACTAGCTTCTCCAACCATGTCACACTCATTCTTCCTCAACTCTTTCCCTTGAGATTGGTTCCTTGATGTATAGACACTCTTTTGTAATTGTTGCAGAGTGGAACAAACACTTGAAAAAAAGTGTTCATATTGTCTATGGGGTTTGTTAGTGTGGTGTAGCGCATTGAGATATTCATAAAAGCCCCAAGGAGTATCAAGAAATACCTAATTATCTCCCCCACCTTTAGCTCACCTTGCTTGAAAAACAACACCATATCCAACAAAATTTAGATGGGTGTGAAAACTAGTTTCAAGATCAAGACCCTTGATTGCTTCTCACTCTATTAATTTAAAATTATACATGTAAATGGCCCATTCATCAATACTAAAAATATTCTTGACACTAAAATTTCTAAGTCTAAAGGGAAAAGGTATGAAATAATTTTTTCATTTTCAATTGAAGAAATGTGCCCAGTACTTGTGTTGTCCACACACTTCTACTAGAAATAACTTGTCACAAATATATATTTGAAACATGAGGGGATTCCCTTCAAACCCAAAGATGTTGATAAATGAAAATTACTCTTGTATCTGAAAATTTCCATTTCATTCCAAAAGGGTGAGAGGTTGAGGGGAGCATCTACTGGCAGAAGGACTAAACAAAATTTTTCTACATCTGAAAGAAAGAAATTATGAAGTAGATAAAAATGGAACTGGGCATTTTTCTCCAAAGTAAAGGGTACCGGAACTGTACTAGGTTAACATAAAAGTTGGAATGTTGTGACCTTGGGAGGTCTTCAAAAACATTACAATAAAAAATAACATACGCTAGGTACAACATCATATAAAACTATTTTGTTTGAGTGAAATTTCATAGATGGTATGAAATTTTGTGAGAGATTGTATGAGCCCAATTAAAAATTACTCCTTCATTCATCAAATAGTGTAGATCATAAATAAAGTACTTAGGAAAAAAAAATTAGATCTTTGACCACTAATTCATGCAAATAACCAGGAAAACTCCCTATAAGGGTTTTCTAATGCATATCCCTCAATTTTGTTGGATTTAACTAGTTATTTCATTGGTTTCTTCAAACATTTCTTTAGAAGATACTTCCCTCCATTATGGTTCTTGAGGATTTCCTATGCCTTTGCTATCCTAAAAATTTGATTGGCATCTAAGAGTCAAAGAATATTTTTTAATACGCAAGAGGTTAGATAAATTGCGACCTTAGTAGATTATGAGAGTTGTATATGTATTTTCCTACTATTAAGTTGGCATCACACAAGGAAACCATTTTTGAAAAATTGAAGACTTTAGGCATGCACAATGCTTGAACCCCAATATTTGTTATTATTCTTCTCTTCTAGGTTGAGCCTATAATACCATTAGTTAGCTATATACCACTATAAATCATGATCCTATCATCCAAGAGTGTTAAGGGTGTCTCCTCAAAAATCCTCTCATATTCTGCTCGAAATGATCTTTTATTACTTCTTAGCAATGTGAATGGGTGGATGAACTAAGATGTGGCTAATTTATAAGTTTTGATAATTCTATGTGTCTGATTAGCTTTGTATTATGAATATGTGCAAGGAGGTGGCTAATAAATAACAAGTACCACTTTGATTTAGAAAGATAGACATATCTCAGTGAGAAATGTGCCTCATTTAATACCAAAGGGATCTTTAGTTCTACAAAGTATGTGCTACCCTTGGTGATTTAATGCTTCTTGAAAAAGGAAGCGGAGAAAATGAATATAGAATGGAAGATGCAAGTTGTGGAATGCAAATATGGGATGTTGTTGAAGGATGTATCTTGCATCTACATGTGAAAGAGAGTCAGTATAGAAACAACTAAGTATAGAGTTATGTACGAATAATTGATGTGGGAAGGTAAAGTAATGTGGGTTGATAAGTACTAAAAAGGCATCTTGCAAGCTTCATTGATGCAAAAAATGGTTAAGTTTTGGTATGTGGGAAAGAGTCATGCGAGAGTAAATGTGAAGAAAAGGCTCCCCATAACCTGCATTGAAGTAAAATGGTTAAGTATAGGAAAAAGGTACAATTTGTAGGTTGCAAAAGTGCAGGTGCCAATTGTAGAATGTGAGATGTGGGTGTGGGATAACTTGAAAAAAAAATAGGGTCCATCACCCACATACATAAAAACCAACTCAGTATTGAACATTTTTGGGTTATGAGTAATGTGGGAGGGATTGGATAAAAAGGTGTTTAACAACACACATGTGTGAAATTGACTAAGTAGTGCAAAAAGGAGAGAGTTGGAAATAGTATAGAGTATGAGACATCATACAAAATTGGTCCATGAATGTTGGCCAACATATATTTATACCAACTTAATAATACTATAGGCTAATACTTAGTACCAAGGGTTCCATAGGGATCACCCACTCCACACATGGATTAACTCTCCAATGCTCCTTAGTGATATGACAAAGAGGAAACACCTCGAATAGCCCATCTAATTATAATTGGGGCTCTAGAATGATCACCCCACTTCCCCTTAAGGAGACTTTACCAATGGTCAATTGCACTAGCCATGCCTCTTTTGTACTATGGATTGAATGGGGATTATCCCACCCTCTCAGTGGGAAAACTTTACCAAGACCCTAGCCACAAAGAAAATGTGAACCCATGAGGATTGAAGGGAATGCCTAGCAACTATTTATCATAGGAAAAATGGTAAGGAAAAAAGGCTCCACTAGAGAGAAGGGGTTTTTATAGGATGATTGTGTATTCAATGAGAGGTTTGTGGAAATATTCCATTTTGTGCACAAAAGGTACTCACTACCTAATAAAGGTGGTAATGGTTTATGGAGTCCATTAAAATTTATGGAATCTAGTAGAACAATTGGATAAGCTCACCAAATATATAGTTAACATTTCATATCCACTTATTGAGTGTTTTGGCCTCCTTATTGACTATGAAGGAGATAAAATCCAATTGAGTCGACAGTGAATGTCTTATTATATTGTTCCTTTTTTAAATTTGTGTTTGTAGTTATTGGGTTCATGCTACAAAGACTTATGGTGACATAAGAAAGAGTGTTGACCTTTCATTTGTAGAGAAGAAGTTTGCATTTCCTCTCACAAGGAAGTGTTATTGTGCTCAAGGAGAGTAAAAAAATATCCACTATTTAATTATGTTGATTTGATGCTCTAGGATCAAATGTGACACAACACAGGTTCTATAGTTTTCATAGCACCTATATAATCTGAATCATTGTTACAAAGCACACATCCAAGGCCATTGGAATTTGGATAATATATTAATTAATTGAAGGATTAAAACACAAAGCACAAGCATAGAGTAATTTTATTTTACTCATGAGAACACAGAAAGGGATTCAAATATCTTTGTATTCATTCAAAATATGTTATTACAGATAAGAATACAAATCTAAGAATGGAGTCCTCAGAGTACTTGAAATTCCCACCACATTACATAGAAACACCATGCACAACAACCAAACACCCTCGCTAACTCGTACAATAGCCAATCTTTCTCCCTGAAAATCATGCAGCAGCCAAAACCAATGCCAATACTCCAACAACCAAAGCTTGAGAGCTAAAATGAACCCACAGAAAACCAATAGGCCCAAAGAAAATCCCATTTTCTTTTGTGTTCCTACAATTTATCCTCATGTTGCTAACCTCTTTTTATTCCATTGAAACAAATTGTTTCCCATGCCACTAAAATATTCACCATCCAGAATTGATTCGATTCACTTCCTCTCAATATGTTGAAAAACCAAATTTGTAACAACAGTCTCATTCTCGTAGCATGTTCTAGTAGTGGTTGTCTTGTAGCAACGCAACTAAACAATTGTTGATTTTGTATGTGTCATTGACTCTACACAATAGGAGTATTAGGATGCAATCATGAGAGTGTCATCCACTCTGAAGGTGGTCGTCACTTTGATAAAATGCAGTTACAGGAGTAGCAACAACTACTGGCTAGGTGTATCAGTAGATAAAATATTAGGTGTATCAGAAAATAAAAACACATGGGAGTAACAACACTTATTAAGAACCCACATAAACTTGTTTTTGGTTGATGAGGATTTCCTGAGGCCAAGAATGCTCCTACGTAAAACACCCTTGATAAGAAAATATGAGCTACCATCTCATGTGGTATTTCTTCAGATATTAAAGTCCCTTGTAGGTGTGTTAACTCTTATTCAGTTACCCATGACACATCTTTGTATCCCTTAATTTTACATTTGACAAGATACTCAAGGTACTCCCTGTAGCAAGTGTTCTTTCCAACTCTGGTGCTCTGAATTTCTTTCACTTCTTTGACATGTTTTATTGGTAATTGTTCCTTCCACTCAGCAGGAATACTTATATCTTCATTTCTCTCTCCTTCATGGAACTCATATAGATCAACCACATTGAATATCAGAGAGATATCCAAGTCTCTTGACGGCTCCATATTGTAGGCATTTTCATAAGTTTTTCAAATAATTCTGCGTGGACCTATTTTCTTATGTTTTAACTTGTTGTAGGTACCCCTGGGAAATATCTCTTTTTAAAGATGTGCCATTACTAGTTCTCCTTCAATAAAAACCTTTGCTCTTCTTTTCAAATACTCCTCTTTATACCTGTTATTACTCTGTTGCAATCGCTTCTTCACCTGTTCGTATATCAATGACATATTGTTTGCAAAATCACTTGTATTTGCACACTTCCTTTCCCCCAAATCTGGAAATTGTATCAGGTCCACAACACCTTTCAGTGACCACCCATAAACAACCTAAAATAGACTCTTACCAGTGGATCTATTCACTGAATCATTGTATGTGAAGAACATATCCCACTGATTGAGATTTTCTCCACTCAAACTTCTCAGGAAATTTCTAAGACTCTTGTTCACTACTTCAATTTTTCCATCTATCTGTGGATGATAATCCAAATTGTATAATAGATTATATCCCATATTATTCCACAATTTCATCCAAAAATGACCCATAAATCTTGTATCTCTATCTGAAGTAATGGTCCCTGACAACACATGAAGTATCACTACTTCCTTGAAGAATAACATAACCACTTCAGTAACATCACTTATCCAATGTGCCATCCTCAAAAACTTATCTACAAAAATCATCATTGAATCATGCTTCCTTTGTGTCCTTGGCAGGCTCAAGACAAAGTCCATGCTCACATCTTCCCAATGCCTTTCTGGTACCAACAATGGAGTATACAATCATGTATTTTTACTTCTACCCTTTTCTAGTCGGAAAACTCTATAACACTCAAAAAACTTTATAACATTGTTATTACCTCTATGCCAAAAATACCTCTCCTTTACCCACGTTGTAGTCTTATCCATGCTAAAATTCCTACTTGGGCCTCCACTGTGTAGCTCCTTAACAAGATTTAACCTCATTGAACCTTGAGGAATGCACAATTGTTGATTTTTAAATAAAAACCCGTCTTGGATATGGTGGTCCAAGAATATGGTTTTGTCCACACTCCAAGGTGCTTTACAAGATTTTGAAGCTTCTTTAAAATTTACATCTTCTAGCTACTTCATGCTTTCCAAACCTACCACTCATATTGACAAAGTGTTGAGTGATAACGCTCCCCTACTAAAAGCATATGCGACCTTGTTTGATTTTCCAGACATATGCTTCAAAACAAATGTGTAAATTTGTAAGAATTCAACCCATTTAGAATGCCTATTATTCAACTTACCTTGAATGTTGATATATTGTAATGCCTTGTGATCAATAAACAAGACAAATTCCTTGGGAAACAAATAGTGTCTCCACTTCTTCAAAGCATGCACAATAGCATATAATTATTGATCATATACAAAATAATTCTTCTTAGCAACATTCAACTTCTCACTGAAGAAGCTCACGGGGCTTTGGATTGACGGTGAATGGGTGCGCTATTAAGGCACTCCTTGCGATAGGTCACTGGTTCAATTCCCCGTGGGTACTTAGTTTAGTCTTAACCTAGAAAAAAAAAAAACTTCTCACTGAAGAATGTTATTGGTCTACCTTCTTGACTTAAAATTGTTTCAATGGTTGTCCCACTTACATCACAGTAAACTTGAAATGCATTTTCAAAGTTTGGAAGGCCTAAACAAGTTTCTCTGTCACCTTCATTTTCAGATTTGCAAATGATTTTCCCACTATTGTTGTCAATTTAAAATTTCCTTTCTTCATGCACTCAGTAAGAGGTGCACAAATTTGGTTGAAACTCCTAATGAATTATTGGTAAAAGCTTTCCAATCCATGAAAGATCCTCACCTCAAACGTAGGTTGAGGTGTTGAAAATCAAAGATAGCCTTCACCTTTTCAGAATCCATCTTCAAACCTTCCTTGGAAATTACAAATCCCAAGTGCACTAGCTCATCTTTCTTGAATGCACATTTCTTCAAGTTGATCATCAACTTCTCTTCCTTCAACCGCTGCAACACTTGCCTCACATGCTCTAAGTGCTCCTCCTTATTTTTGTTGAAAAAGAAAATATCATCCATGTATACTATAACAAATTTCCCCAAGAATGGCTTCAATACTTCATTCATGAGCCTCATGAATGTGCTAGGGGCATTAGTCAGTCCAAATGGCATAACCAACCATTCAAAAAATCCATCCTTCATCTTGGAATAAATCTTCCACTCATAAACTTTCCTAATATGGATTTGATGATAACCACTCTTAAAGTTTATCTTTGTGAAATGTTCAACCACATTCAAATAATATCATCCATTCTTGATAAGGGAAATCGGTACTTGATGGTTATCCTATTAATGATTGGAGAATCCATGCACATTCTCCACTCACCTGTATTCTTTAGATTCAATATGGATGGTACAACACATGGACTCAAACTTTCTCCTATCAGCCCTCTCTCAAGTAACTCTTGTACGTTCTTATTTACTTCCTCATTCTCTATTGGATTCATCCATTAAGGTTCCTTTTTTGGTAATCTCGATCCTGGAATCAAGTCAATATGATGAGAAATACTTCTCACATGAGGTAGCTCTTTTGGAAATTCATTAGCAACAATCTCCTTGAATTCATCTAATAAGGATTTATTTTTTGTCGGTATGGTTTCTAATTTCACTTCCTCTTGCACAACCTTTGGAATTACTACTAAACAGAATTTCACCTTTATTTCATCATGTACAAACTCCTTGGTTGAATACAACATGATATTGTCGTTACTGATGTTGGTACTTCCACAACTTTTGGTTGTTACAATTGTATTTTCCATCATTGGGATGAGTTTGTATTGTTGTCAAATTTTTTTGAACTCATATGTATTTTCTCGACCATCATGCTGAGCTTTCTTGTCAAACAACCATGGAATTCCAAGAAGTATGTTGCATACATCCATGTCAATAACATCACACAATACTTTCTCTTGAAAGATGTCAATTTTAAAATTTAATAAGCATTGCTCAGTCACAACCACTTGTTGTCCCTTTTGTAACCATGAGACTTTGTGGACTTGGATGGACTAAGCTCTTGAGTTTCATATTGTCCATGACTTCATTGGACAACAAATTTTTAGTACTTCCACCATCTATAACCAAGTTACAACACTTTTCTTGGATCTTGCATTTAGTTTTGAAAACGTTCCTTCTTTTCTCTAGTTCTTCCTCTATATTTTTCTTAGGCTTGATAAGTACTCTGTGAAATATCAAATTTTCTCCATGTTCTTGTTGAAGCACAAACACATTTTCTCCAGTAATAGAAGATTCATCACTTGTGTAACTTGTTTTCTAGATTCACCTCCTCTCCCTTAACTTTATCTTTCGGGCACTTAGATTTCCTATGTCCTTCAACTCCACAGTGATAACAAGTAATTGCATACTTTCCCTTTCTGCTTTTGAAAGTTCCTCTGCCTCTTCTAGCATTATTTCCACCTCTACCACCTTGACCACTATTGGATTCTTCTTCCTTTTCACTACCTCTAGTAGTCCCTAGCTTACTTCTTCCTCTAAAATCTCTACCTCTACCTTTCTGTTTTATTTTCCTATCGACAGTCAGTTAAGCGCGCTTGAGCCAGAGGAGTTCTGGGATGGGTGACCTCCTGGGAAGTCCTGGTTACCGGGTGCAAGCCCCGGAAGTGATGATTGATGCTATGTGATTCGTTCTCCACATTTCACTAGTTTCAATCCCACTTCTTCACCCCTGTGAGCATCACCCGATGCAATGAGTGCTAAGTGAACTATTCAAAAATCATGAGAAATTAGTCACTTTATGACTACCTCTCATGGAAATGGTCATACGTTTGAATGACTTACTTAACGCAGTTGAATCCCAAAAATGATATCTAATATAATGCACTGCGTAAATCCCCCATACTTAAATTCAAAAAGAGTCAAGGGATCTCTACTTGAATGGTTCATGAGGCACAATACTTGCTAAGGTTTTGCAAATGGGGTAGCAAGCTAAGTGGGCTTGATTGTGGGGAAAAACTCCACAGTTAAGCGCGCTTGAGCCAGAGGAGTTCTGGGATGGGTGACCTCCTGGGAAGTCCTGGTTACCGGGTGCAAGCCCCGGAAGTGATGATTGATGCTATGTGATTCGTTCTCCACATTTCACTAGTTTCAATCCCACTTCTTCACCCCTGTGAGCATCACCCGATGCAATGAGTGCTAAGTGAACTATTCAAAAATCATGAGAAATTAGTCACTTTACGACTACCTCTCATGGAAATGGTCATACGTTTGAATGACTTACTTAACGCAGTTGAATCCCAAAAATGATATCTAATATAATGCACTGCATAAATCCCCCATACTTAAATTCAAAAAGAGTCAAGGGATCTCTACTTGAATGGTTCATGAGGCACAATACTTGCTAAGGTTTTGCAAATGGGGTAGCAAGCTAAGTGGGCTTGATTGTGGGGAAAAACTCCACAGTTAAGCGCGCTTGAGCCAGAGGAGTTCTGGGATGGGTGACCTCCTGGGAAGTCCTGGTTACCGGGTGCAAGCCCCGGAAGTGATGATTGATGCTATGTGATTCGTTCTCCACATTTCACTAGTTTCAATCCCACTTCTTCACCCCTGTGAGCATCACCTGATGCAATGAGTGCTAAGTGAACTATTCAAAAATCATGAGAAATTAGTCACTTTACGACTACCTCTCATGGAAATGGTCATACGTTTGAATGACTTACTTAACGCAGTTGAATCCCAAAAATGATATCTAATATAATGCACTGCGTAAATCCCCCATACTTAAAGTCTAAAAATAATGTATACTTGAATTAAGTATTTCAGTCCATTCACATACCTTGCAGCTCTTTGGAATTTTTGTTCCTTTATACCTGATCGAAGTGACTATATGAAAGACTCTTATATGTACTCACAAACATAGGTTTCGTTTTGTCTTAGATTATGGACTTGTTTATGCAAATTCTGCTCATAATCATTAGGTGGAAATTTCTCCTTGATCTTCATGACCATCTTCATCCATACCTTGATCTTCTCTCTCTTTCTGTAACATATCCCACAAAAATGCAGCATGACCCTTTAACTTCATCATGGAAAATTTCACCTAATTTGGATCCTGAACATTTTCATACTCGAAGTATCTTTCAAGTTCTCCAATCCAATCAATGAGCACACTAGCTCTCATATTTCCATCATAACAAGGAACTTCAACCCTTGCACTGCCTTGATTGCTCAAATATGAAATCAACTTTGTTGTTGGGTCTCTCTCTTCCACATCTTGTTATTCATCTATTTCTTATTCGAGCTCTAAATATACTTTTTTCATATCCATTTCTTCTATGATCTAGCTCTTCTATTCTTCATCTTAACTCTTCCATCTCTCCATTTCCCGCACTTCCTCATCCTACTCCTTTTCTCCTTGGTGGAATCCTTAAAAGTTGTAAATGTATAACCAACATTCACAGACCTCAACCCAAGTTTCTCCTGACCCAACTTGTACCTTAGTCACTCATGTTGTGCAACCATTGAAAAAGGTTTCCTCTTACCTTGTTACATGAAGAAAATCAAGGTGCAAATCCAAAAATGAAACTCGCTATGATAACACTTGACTAAACATACGTTCTATAGCTTTCACAACAACTACAAAATATGAATTGTTGTTACAGAGGGCACAACCGAGGCCCTTGAAATTTGGCTACTATAGTAATAAATTGAAGGACTAACATACAAATCACAATCAAAGAGTAATTCGAGTCTACTCATTATAACGAAAACAGGGATTCAAACATCTTTTTATTCATTCAAAATGTGTTGTTCCAAATAAAAATACAAATATGAGAGTGGAGTCCTCCGAGTACTTAAAATTCCTATGGTGTTACTTAGAAATACCATGCACAACAACCGAACATCCTCGCTAACTTGTACAATAGCCAATTGTGCTCTCTGAACAGAATGCATCAACCAATACAAATTCCAACAGTCCAACGTCCAAAGCCCGAGAGTTGAATCAAACCCACAGAAAAACAATAGGCCAAAAGAAAAAACCATTTTTTCTTTCGTGTTCCTACAATTTATCCTCACGTTGTTGACCTATTCATATTCCACTGGAATAAATCACTTCCCATGCCGCTAACCTCTTTGTCTTCTAAAAATAAGTCAATTTTCTTCCTCTCAGTATGCGGACAAACGAAATTTGTAACCTTCATTTCATTCTTGTAGCGCATCTAGTAGTGGTTGTCTTGTAGCAATGCATATAAACAACTATTGATTTTGGATGTGTTAGCAACTCTACGCAATAGAAGTGTCAGTATGTAATCCTGAGAGCATCAGCCACTCCGAAAGTAGTCTTTACTTCAATAAAATGTAGCTACATAAGTAGCATCAACTACCAGCTGGATTTATCAATAACTAACATAATAGGCGTGTCAACAAATTAAAACCCATGGGAGTAACAACACTTATTATGAAATCATATAAACTTGTTTTCGGTTGATGAGGATATCCTGAGGCCAAGGATGCTCCTCCATCAAAATGTGATTAGTAAATTTGGGTCGTGGAGATGAATCTAGTAAGTTGTACATGCTACAACAAAGAAGAAGGAGATAGCCTTACAATTGACAATATTGAAGGATATTTAGTGTCAGTGCAAGGAAAGAAAATTCATCCCATATTTTCTATAGTCATTTCAAAAGCTAATATTCTAGAGAAAAAAAAGGATAGCCTACTTTTTATGTCTATAGAAAGGGATCACCTATAGTTGGGGCAATGAGCCTTTCAAATAGGAGGAAACCATTCTTGAAATCACTTGACCACAATCTAGAGAAACCAAAAGCCTAGATTATACAATAATGTTTGCCTATCTCTATGTATGAAAGAGTAGATTAAGGTGGGTATAATTTCCTGTAGCCTTAATTCAAAGGCAGAGGAACATTAGATCTTTGGTTATACTTGATCTATAATCTATTTTTTCATGATACTCTTTGGATCTAAGCAAGGATCCTCTTTAATGTTGTCTTTCCCATTTGAGTTTCCAAGATAAAATATATTTTGTGTCTTATTATGTGCGATTGTATAAGTTATTGCATTGTATTTTTTGTATAAATAAACAACACAATATAAGATAATACTACATAGTCATAAGACCATTTACATAATAATAATCAACCAGGAAAAGACATGGACATGATACATACATTAATAGAATTAAAATCATTTTATTTTCCTCATTTATAAGGTTAATAGTATTTCTACTTAAAGAAATGGACTCAATAATAAGTGATAATAACTCACTTAAAACAAACTTTTAAATAATAAACTTAGATTAAATACCTAGCTCTAACCAAAGCCTTTCCTTTCATGTAGATGCAAATGCTAACATAATATAATATAGTTGAAAACATAATTGAACCAACATATATACATGCTAACTCTAGATTTATATGTCTTGGTAGGGATCAAATCTCTTAGGGTTTAAACTTCTTTTAGAGTGTAAAAACTTGAAGAAAGGTTTACACCTTGAGATATTTTATCCCTCTTGGAACTTGATAGATATAGGGTTATGTTGTAGCCGCTACAGAAACACCCTAAAATTTCACTTAGCACCTAATTTTAGGTCCCCCTCTGCTTGTCCAAGGTCTTAAGGGTTATTCTTATGCATTTGAATTAGTCAAAATTTATAATGACCCAATTTTCGTCAAAACTTGTTGATACTCATGCTTTCATGATGCATATTACCCATGCTCACTTTTCTTCATCGTGATTCTCATCCTTTAATATACATTATGGTTTGTCGAGTTGTTGTCATTATGATGCACTTTTAAGTCTTATCTTACCATTGATATGCATTTCAAATAACAGGCAGGTATTTGTGTCGATAATCATACCCCACCTTGGTCCTCATCCTTTTGAATGCATTACGTTTTGGTAAACTAATGTTTTGCTTATGCACCATTGAAACCCTAGATTATCGTGATTATGGATAAAGCCCAAACCGTGCTTTAACTTGATCATCATCCTTTCAGGGTACGTCTTTCAGTTTTAATCACCATGACACTTTGAATGGCCTTGTCATCATAGGAAGTGCACTACACATCAGTGCAATGTTTCATCATTACAATAGTTATATGATGGAGTATGAATTGGTTTGAGGCAAAGGTCCTTTATGTTTTCAAAATTGAATTTTCAAAACATGCATTTTGCATTCAAATCCTCTTTCATCTAGCTACTATTCCTTATGGACATGTTGGCTCATGTTACCTACGGATTAGCATAAGATATCCATTGATGAAAATGGTAATTTGACATTTGGAAATATAAGTATTCAAACTGACCTTTTTGAATAAATAGGACTAATATACTTCCATGCTTACAATTTTCTTGGCTATGGTTCTCAGGTTTGGCTACCTAATGTCAGGAAAGATCTCTATGGTTTGTAGGTTTGGCTACCTAATGTCAAGTCAGATCTCGATAGCATACTAGTGGCCCTAGTGAATGCAAGGGTTTCCTCATCAAAGATGCTTAAAGTTATATATCATGTGGGCTCAATGGATATTTTGAAGATACTCACACCATAAAAGTTTTTTTCATGTGTTAGAGCATTATCATAAAAAAGTCAACCCTTAGATTCAAAGTTTATGATAAATATGCTTCAATTGCTACTCCATCTAAAGAGATTTTCCCACTGGTGAGGGGGAATGGATCAACCATTTAAATGGAGGATAAGTCAAATATAACGAAGGACATGTGAAAGGGAAGCTTTGAATAAAATATCATGCTTAACATTATGGATATATGTATTGACTAGCGATGGACAACACTAGCCATGTTTCAAATAAAGGCACATTGAAATGAACTTTACAAACTTTGAGTTTTAATTTTTATACTATTAATCGATTGCAACAAAATATATTGAAACCCAAAAAATGAAAATCAAGAGATGGATTAAAATGCCATGCAAGAAATACTATAATGCATGATATAATACACTACAAAAGAATAATACAAAGGCATCATTAGTGAGGGAAATGCATTAGAGATTGTGCATAATGGTAGTGTTAAAGAACGTCATGAAGGCTATACAATGGATGAATCCGAACTTATATAAATTATGTTGCAAGATATGAAGACTTGCATCGACACCATCAAAGAAATATCAATACATTAAATAAGATCGCTCAAAGAAATCAATGAAATACAAAAGATTGAGCTAAAGTGCAATAAAAGAAATGATACATTATGCGCAAGTATTAACACAATTGGCATGGCAACATGATAGAATTGCACTGGAAATTGCTATACGCATTGGAGAGATAAGGTAAATACTAGTGCTTCCAAAATAATTCACTGTCCTTGCGAGTAGAGGTCATGTTCAAAATATAGTGGGAAGAGCAACTCACTCTTTATTACATTGGAAGGATGCATTCCACCGAGAGATAATAAGATATTTGGAATGATAGATTTGGTCAAAGATTGGCACACAATGGAAAACAATATATGGTAGGGCGTTGAAATTAGTCCATTACCTTGAATGTAAGTGAGTCAACAACGTAGCATACATATCATAATACAATATAAATGGGTATTTATGATTGATGCAGGAGCATTTAGACCTAGTTAGCAATGTGATGGTATGATCACACGTTGTGGCTAACAAAGGGTTGGAAGACAAGAGATTAATTAATTTTATTAATTTAAATGTATGAGAGTGTTTTATTTGTTGTCAAAATTTGAGCAGAAAAGGGTATAAGTAGCTGATTGATCCTCTCTGCATGTAGATCAGGCCAAACAATTAGATTATCTGGTTTGAATAGGATATGAGGGATTTGAAATCTTAACTTAGCATTTTTTTGAGAAAAGAGTGGAGTGAAGAGATTCTTTAGGGAAGAAAGAGAGATTTCTGGATCTGAACTAAATGGGTTCATGAATCTGCATTTTGTATAAATTGTAATCTTTTGGAATGAGTGAGGGATTAGATTCAGATGGAAAGATAGGATGGATGAGCGAGGGGAGAACTGAAACAGTGGAGTGTGACTGTTTCTTCTGTAAATAGTTATCAATATGAATACAATGTGGATTGTATATTTCTTTGTGTAATTCAGTATTGAGTGTGTTAGAGTAGGAAGAGTGTGTTAAATAGAGGTTATATAGTGTAGAGAGAGCTAAGTAGAAGAGAGAACATATCAGAGCACGAGATGTTCTGTACATGATGTAAAGACTGTTATGAAGAAAAGGATTTTGTGTACAAATCTTGTTTTGCGCGATCTTTTGTTATGTGATTGGTTTCATAGATCGTAGGTTGAATCCTCTGTAATTACAGTAAACAATTAAGATCCTGGGTATGTTTTAAGAAACCGGCGTATATAGTTTAGAGATCGACTAACTTGGCAGAAGCACTAAGTCTTGGCGGAACTTGTTAAATTTGTGAAGAAAACCCATAATAAATCATGATCGTCCATTGGCTGGCAGATCCGACGGTGATCAGCAATTGCAGGGGCAAGAGTGTACAAATTTCTTGATCATGGCTGAAGCCCCGCACTCACTCCTAGCCGTCGATCTCATATTCAACTCTTAGGTCACAGTCAACTGCGGGAGTTAAGCCGTTTTTAAACCGTGTTCTAGTTGAAGTCCCACAAACCGTAGATTTGATGGCCTCTTATATCCAACGGCTATCGGGTCATAAAGTGATCAGACTTTAATTCCAAAAATGGACTCGAACGTTTATAGATCAAGGATTTATATTCCTGATCCGCTCCGTAAGGGCGGGTAATCCTCGTGCAAGTGCCTCACCTGATATTGCTGTTAACCATTGGATCAAGTGTGCTTTGATCAAGGGTGGACGATTGCCGATTAGTTTCACATCAAAATATTTCATGAGTGGATGAACCTTGGCCTTAAGAAAATGTGATTTGCGATGTGTGATGCTTGGGTGTATCATCAACCATCGGATTGAAGGGTGAGATCAACAACGAAGAATTAATCCAATAATATTTGTGGGAAAGGCAGACCCGATAAGAATTGAAGTGGGATTTATTTTATTTGGGTTCTGGCTGTATGCGTTCGGAGTGGGTCCAACATTCAATGGTGGGTTCTGTGTTATTCCGTTGTTCGGTGATTGGTCGGGTTTTCGTTAAAATCCACCAATGCAAAGGCTTCCGTTGTATATGTGGGTCATAACTCATAGGTCCACATCAGAGATTGTAAAGGATGTCAGTCACTTGGCATCATTTTTAGTATCAGAGCTAGACCAATGCTCTGTGGAGTTTGGTTGAAGGGATGAATTTTATTCTTAGCAAGTAGCCATGACAAAGAAGCGAATGAGGCAATTTCAGTAGAGAGATTATAAGGAAAAGTCTTGGAATGATCAAAATAACATTGGGGATACCTATCAGAATTCTTAATTAGAGGCAGTTTGATATTCTGTCAGAATTGTTGAAATCTGGGAATTACTACAAGATATTGCAGATTTGGTAAGAAGATTTATTTTGCGATTTTACAAAGATTTGTTTTGAATGTCTGAAGAACAACAAGGGAGTGAAATTTTAGAGGAGAAGATATTTTCCTTTTAGGAAAATGAAATTTCCATGTAAGTTGATTGAATGATTGGTTTGATTTAAAAGGTAAATTGAAGTAGAAGGTTTTGAATTTAAAGTCAAATAGAAGAGTGGATTGCTATGATTGAAATCATTTAAATGATTTGAAGAATTTTAATGATTAAGGATTGCTTAAAGTATTGTTGAAGACAATGATATTGATGGTTGAAAGAACAGAGATTGGGTTTAATAGGACTGAAAGAAGAACCACTACAAGGAATGAATTTTGGAATTTGTAGAAGCAAGATAGGATTTGCTTACAACAAATTATCAGAAGGAATTTGTAGTGTGTCATGAATTTGTAAATATAGGTGAATTTAAAATTGAATCTTAATCATAAGATGAAGAATAGTTGCTGACTGTATGGAGTCTTTTGAATGGAGAAGTTTAAATGAAATAGTGAACAGATGAATCATTTAGCAAAGATTTAACTGATGGAATGGGAATTAGTTTTAAGAAATCTTTGAAGGAAAATTGGCAGGTTTGAAAGGCGCTTTGATGTATCTTGAGATAAGATTGTATAAGTCAGTGGAAGCAGCGAAATTGTTAGAAGGAAGAATGAATTGTATCAGCATCATAGCACATGAGCTATGTTAAAGAAGATGAAGCAAGAAGAACTCTCAGATTAGTAAAGGTGACAACACCCAACAGTAAACGTAATTACTGAATGAAAGAAGGAAGTGGGAAATTGAAGATGCAACATCCTAGAGCAAGCAGTGTTCAAGAGAAGCTGAGAAAAACTTCCAACTGCGGTTGGGTAGAAGTTGTTGAGGTAGCTCCACAATTGTGATTGTGGGTAGAGTTGTCTTAAAGATAACAATTCCAACAAAAGGAGTGCTGGGTAGAATTACTAGTCAGTGAAAGGTTTGAGGAAAGAACCAATAGATGCAAAAAGGCTAAACTCAGAAAAATTTGGTGAGGTATGAAGGATACTTGTTACAGATGAAAGAAAGGGCTAGTTGCAGCTCACCAGTGACTAAGGAAAGTTCACCAAAGGAAGAAATGGAATTGACTATTGATAGTCATAACAGGGGTACAAAGGAAAGTCACAGATAGAGGAAAAATAGTGCTAAAGCAATTGGACTCAAAAGAATGAGTAAAGAAGAAATGGACATAGAGTTGGCTGAGATGAAGGCAGAACTTAGTCATTTGAAGAAGCTGGTATAGAAAGGAATCAGAGAAGATTTGGAACAAGGAATTTATATGGGGAAAAGAGTTAAGTGGCCTATCAGAGAATTGTTGCTAAGAAATTAATGCTTTGAAAAGTTGAAGAATACATTTATGAAACAAAGAAAGGATCTCACCTTGGGAAAGGAGACAATGATGATAGTGATGAAGAGGTGATCTACATAGATCAGCATGAGAGAAAGGTGCTGGTAGCATCTTCACAGGTAAGAGAATCTCATAATTTTGGGATTAATTATTTGTGTGAATGTAAAGTTGTAGGTATGCAGCCAAATGAAATTGACTCTGTGAAAGAGGTAGAGACAAGAAAAACAGAAAAGGAGGTGCCGGAAGACTTTCAAGACTTCGATTGGTGGAGAAAATTAAAAGGTATGAGTAAATGGTTGTGTCTTCTTGTTATCGCCCCAAGAAACTCTCCTAGGTTGTATCTCAGAGATGCTCTGGAACATTACAAACTCAACATAAAATGTTGGAAAATGGTGGATGAATGGAAGGAATGATGCATATTCAAGCCAGATAACCACTCCTACTATGCTTAACCCCAGACATGGGTGAACACTCCCAGACTACAAGGCTTTAGACCACCAATTACTCACAGTTTGAGGAACAGGTGAAGATGGAGAATATTGACCACACCAACAGATGCACAGGACCCTGTGATGGCCGACTGCAACCAGTTAAAAGGTCTGTAAATTTATTTCCTAATGCGCAGACATGATGATAGCTCTCTGGCATTAAAATAACAGAAACCTGCATACACATTCAATGATACATACTAGAATTTAACACAGATGTGGGATGACAGCCCCTCTAATGCTAAACATCAATAACACATGAAAAATGCATAACAGGCACAACCTGAAACAAAGAAGAAGTGGAAAGAGAGCAATCAACAGCAAAAGAAGCTTGTATTAGCTGAAAATGGAGACTAGACACTGCATATATCATAGTAGTTACAGTCTCCAGAAGTTGAACCTTACATCAAAATAATATCCATCAACCCCCATTACATCTTTTTTCTGGGTATATATAGAAGATGGTTACCAAAATATCTTCTATCCTATGCGTGGAGGGGTCATAACTGACCACCAACTACATTAACTATCTAAAATGGGCCTCTGCTACAATCTGCTACTTTCATGAATGAATTTTGACCTTCTCTGGTACTTTGTTGTCCTTCTCAAACAGGTGGAATTCCGTATGGACAAATTCCATAATTGGTAAATGTGTTTATTTGCTTAAGGCTATCCTTCTCGTCCTTCGGGTGTATAATGCGTTGAATGCAGTAGTTGAAGCTTAATTGCGCAGAGAGCTGGTAGATGATCGCCTTCATCCTTTGGCAGCGCAGAGCATTCAAGGGTGGCACGGACAGTATGGTGGAGGCACGACTATAACGGGGACAAAAATCAGTCGTTGGATTGCATGGATCAACGACAGGGATCGTTTGATAAGGAGTGTCTGGAGGGTATGGGATCAGGATGGACGAGGGGCAAGACAGGAATAGATAATCGCTGTTGGATCAACAGATGAACGATGGGGGATGGTTTGCGGACGATATCGGGAAAGAATGGAAGCGGACAAGCGAGAGCCGTCAGATCAGGGTGCGATGGATCCAACGGTCATCGCACGAGAAAGGTGTGCGGACGCTAACGGGCGGGGAACAGTACGATGGGCGGTAAGTGGTTTCCCCGCACTGCTTATCGGAGGTGAGTGGTATACGTACACATCCGTGCGATCACAATAGGAGTTCGACATGTGGACGATGGGACAGGCGGAAAACCGCCGCGATCACAAGTTAACGCAAGGGCAGGTTTCGGCGGCGGGAGGTGCGAATGTCGTCTGATCGCGGTGGGGTAATATCGGACGGTGCGGAGTTAAATGAGCAGATTTACGTGGATGTGACGGGAAAGGGTGGTAAAGGCACGCAGTCACGTGAAAATGGTCGTATGGGTTTAGACTTTAGCGCTGAGGGGCTTGATGCAAAAAGGCTTACACAACGTTTTAGGGGTAAATTGGAGGAAAAAAGAGGTTATAAGGGTATAAGAAAATGAAGGGGGAGGGATGAAATAAACTGCTGTGAGCTCCCTTCTTGCAAAAACACACGACCACGTTAGTAATTTGGTTCTTCAAATGCACAAGTGCATAGAAGATCTAACACTGGCTCCTTCTGGGGATGAGATCCTCCCTGTGAGGTCTCAAGAACCTGCAGATCAATGCCTTTCCATATGAAAACAAATTAGCCAAAATTCCTAGTGTTCCATTGGGCATGGAGTCTGACTAAACCTATACTAAGACTTGATAAAATCAAATATTTACAACTTTAAGGCCACAGGACCTAAGATCACATAAATTTTCAGAAAATGCCCATTAACTGGGCCATCAAAAACTGCCTCTCCTCCCATACTTTTCAGTATGAAGGTGTTGTTTCCTTGAATCTGAGAAATGATAAAAGGCCCTGTCCAGAAAGCATCAAACTTTCTATGATTGCCTTTCTTTTCTTTAAGTGCATCCCATTTTAGAACCAAGTCTCCAACCTGAAAATTATTTGTCTTTGTCTTCCTGTCAAAAGCATCCTTGATCTTTTTCTGATGTGCTGCAACCTTTTCAACCAACTGTTCTCTGATCTGATGTACCTCTGCTAAATCAGTGATCCTTCTTGCCATGTCTTCTTCTTCATTCTGTTCTGTTTGAAGGAATTTTGCCATAGGGAGAGTTAATTGAATTGGGAATACAACTTTAGTGCCATATACCAGCCTGAATGGAGAATTCCTTGTGAATTTTTTAATGGTTACTCTGTCAGCTCACAGTGCATACTTGAACTTAGAATTCCAATTCTTTTTATTGTCTTCTAGCAAATATGTAAACTTTGAAACGGGAACTATAAACTCAAAACGGGAACTCTGGCAAAAATACCCCGAAAAAACATCAAAAACAATGCTAAAAACGAAAAGTGTTGATGCCGGAATAACACATTTTTTTTTTCCAGGGTAAATTTTCAACATGTTTTAAAAATGGCGGTGAAAACCAATTTTTTGTGTAAAAATTATCCAAAAATTTCCCTCAAAACGAAGTGTTGATGTTCGAATAACATTTTTTTTTTCTCAATGGTAAATTTTGTGCAGAAAACACCCTCAAAACGAAAAGTGTTGATGCTGGGATAACAAATTGTTTTTCAAGGGTAAAATTTCAACATTTCAAAATAATAGCATAAAATATTTTATCATAACCCCGAAAAACATTAAAATTTCATATAGAAAAAATAAATATATAAAAATAAAAATAAAAAATAAAAAAGTTAAAACAATGAAAAAACACAAAACAAAAAAAAATTAAAAATAAAAATAACAAAACATAAATAAAAATATATACTAAAAACAAAACATCAAATAAAAAAAAAAAAACAAACAAACATCAAAAATAAAAATCAATCATAAAAATGGAAATAAAAAACAAAATTAACCAATAAAAAACAAAATTAAAAAACTAGAAAAAATTTACCAATTATAAACCAATAAATAGTAAAAAAATCATATTAAAAAAAAAAAAAACAAAACAAATATGTAAATTAAAAAAATTTTGGAAAAGAAAAAAATACACACTAAAAAAACTCTAAAATTAAGTAGGTAAAAATAGAAAAAAAAAAAAGAATTAACAAAAAACTAAGAAAAACTGAAAATTAAAAACGAACTAGATTTAAAAAAAAAATGGAAAAAATTATATATAAAATTAAGTAGGTAAAAAAAGAAAGATTAAAAAAATCATTAGTAAAACTAGCAAAAAAAAAAAAAAAAAAATTAAAAACAAACTAGATTAAACAAAATTAGAAAATTAATAAAAAATAAAATAAAATTAAAAACTATTAAAATTACTATTAAAAGCATTTAGAAAAACAAATAAGACAAAAATAAGCTCAAATTATTAAAAAAAAAAACATAAAAAATATCAAAATTTTAAAAATATACATCTTTTCCAATTACAAATAAAAAATAAAATTAAAAACATTTTAAACTTAAAAAAAAAAATGTGTTTTTGATTTTTAAAAATAAAAATAATTTTTTTTTATTAAATTTTCATTACTTATTTAAAAACAAACCCAAAAAAATCATTAAAATATTTTAATAAAAATTATTAAATTTTAATTTAAGAAACCATTTTAATAAAACTTAAATTTTAAATCATTATAATAAAAATTAAATTATTAAAAAAACTTATGAAATAATTTTAATAATAAAAAAAAAATTTAATGTTTGTTTTTTTTTTTAAAACGATTTTTTAATTTTTAATTAAAAAAAAGATATATTAAATTTTTTTAAAAGTTAAACTATTAAAAAAATTTAACAAAAACATTTAATAACAATTAATTTTTTTTTTTTTTTTAAACTTTGATGTTATAAAAAAAAAAAAAATCGTGTTCGCCCCCGACCGCGCCACCCCCGGGCGGCTGGCTGGCCCTGGGGCGATTCCGGGAATTGCCATAGGGCCCGCCAGCCGCCCGGTGGTGGCGCGGCCGGGGGCGGGAGTCTGCATGCAGAACCCACGGCCTCGGCCGCGCCACCCCCGGGCGACTGCCGGGCGCTGGGGCGATTCTCGGAATTGCCCCAGGGCCCGCCAGCTGCCCTGGGGTGGCGCAGCCGGGGCGGGGGTTCTGCACGCAGAACCCCCGCCCCCGGCCACGCCACCATTGGGAGGCTGGCGGGCGCTGGGGCGATTCTGGGAATCGCCCAAGCGCCCGCCAGCCGCCTGGGGGTGTTGCGGCCGGGGCGAACACACTTTTTTTTTTTTTTTTTATAACATCAAAGTTAAAAAAAAAAAAAATTTAATTGTTATTAAATGTTTTTGTTAATTTTTTTTAATGGTTTAATTAAAAAAAAAATTAATATATGTTTTCTTTAATTAAAAATAAAAAATCGTTTTAAAAAAAAACAAACATGAAATTTTTTTTTATTAAAATTATTTCATAAGTTTTTTTAATAATTTAATTTTTATTATAATGATTTAAAATTTAAGTTTTATTAAAATGGTTCTTTATAAAAACAAAATTTAAAAAAAATAAAGTTTAATTTTTATTAAAATTATTTGTTAATTTTTTTTAATAATTTAATTTTTAATAAAATTTCATATATATTTTTTTCACATAGAAAAAAAATCGTTTTAAATTGTTTTTTTGTTTCGAATAAAAATTGTTTAATTTTTTTTTAATTTTTATTTTTTTATTTTTAATAAAAACAAAGATGGTTTAAAAAAATTAAAATTATTTATTTATTTTTAAATAAAATATATATGTTTAATAAAAATAATTGCATTTTTTCTTTTTTTAATAAAAAATATGCGTTTTTTTGGGGTTTTTTTTATAATTTAAATTTGTTTTTGTGTTTTTTTTTTTTTTTTATATTAATTTTACCAGTTTTTTAATTTTTTTTTTTCCGTTAATTTTCTATTTTTTTTTAAACTAGTTTGTTTTTAATTTTTTTCCCACTTTTTGCTAATGTTTTTTTTAATTTCTCTATTTTTACTTACTTAATTTTATAAATATATATTTTTTTAATTTTGTTTTTTTTCCAAAGTTTTTGATGGTTTGTGAGATATTTTTTTTTTTTACATTTATTTATTTATTTTTTAATATTAATTTTACTATCTTTTTTATTTTTTTCGTTATTTTTCTATTTTTTTTTTTTAAACTAGTTTGTTTTTAATTCTTTTTCTTTTCCCTAGTTTTTGCTAATGTTTTTTTTTTAATTTCTCAATATTTACCTATATATATATATATATATATATATATATATATATCTATATCTATATCTATATCTATATGTCTGTATGTATTTTTCTAATTTTGTTTTCTTTTTTTTCCAAATTCTTTTATGGTTTGTGAGATAATTTTTTTTTTAACATTTTTTATTTTTGTTTTTTTTACATATATTTTTATATTTTTTTTAGAGACGATTATTTCATTTGGATTGAAAATTTAATTAACGATGTATAAATATGTAGTATATCGAAAATGCAAAATATCGACCTTCTTTAAATATGCAAATCAATAAAAACCCCACTACAAAAAAATAAAAATTAAAATAAAAACTAGAAAATATGAAAAAGAAGACCACTTCCAAAATTATTAAATTTACGAAATAATTATTTACATTTCATATGTTAGAAAAATTGAAAGTAAAAAAATAGTTCTTTTAAAAAAAGGGTCTGATGCAAAATAACCACTTTTTTAAATCAGCATGAAAATCACTACCATTCTAAAACGCAATGTACAAAAAAAAATTTAAAGTGCCAAAAGCTATGCTTTAAAAAAACATGTGTGTTTTGCATCACCCCTTTTCAAAATCGGGTCACTTTTTTGCTATCTCTACAAAACGGGTAACAGTAGCAGTTCCCGTTTCAAAGTTTACATTGTTTAGCAGCTTTTTAATTATCCTTATCAGACTTTTGTTTGAAGATTCTGCTAGACCATTTCCTTAAGGATAATATGAGGTGGAATGAACCAGTTTAATACCCATTGAATCACACATTTCCACCAATACTTTCGCCCTGAAGGCTGCTGCATTGTCTGTGACTAATTTATGTGGACAACCAAATCTGGTAAAGGTATTTTCAATCAAAAACTTCATGACCACATTATGATCAGCCTTCCTGGTAGGGATTGCTTCAATCCACTTGGTAAAATAATCAGTGGCTACTAATATCCATATATGCTGACCACTGGAATGTGGATTGATTTCTCCAATAAAATCCAAGCCCCACTGTTGAAAAGGTCATTTTGCATGTATTGGTTTTAAGGGCAGGGACTTCAACTGCTGCTTTTCTTCAAATTTTTGGCACCTGTCACAAGATTTAACAAATGAAAATACATCAGAAAACAAGGACGGCCAATAGTATCCTGCTCTGAGGATCTTATAGGCAGTGGTTTTCCAATAATGGTGTCCTCCACACATGCTGGAATGAAATTGCTGCATAACATCCATTGACTATTCTTTGTCCAGACACCTCAAAAGCACTCCAGCTGGATCCCTCCAATAGCGCAGATTTTTATTAATACAATATTTAGCTGCCCCAAGCTTAATAGTTCTGGCTTGACTTGTGCTTGAGCCTGGAGGGATTTCTAGCTTCAGCAAGAATTTAACTATTGCAAAATACCAATCACAAGAAGCTAGATTCTCGACCACTGCCTACGTTCTCTCTGGTTTAGCTGCTTCCTCTTCTTCATCTGTCTGACCAATTTCTGCAATTGTGCACAGGAAATCTATATCCAACGATCTGCAATTTTCTTCAGCCAATAAATTGGCAAGAATCTGACCTCTGACCAACTTGGTGGGCTTCAATCCTATATTAAATTCAATCAAATTTTCAATCCATTTAGCCCTTCTTCCATCGGTATCAGGTTGTGTTAAGACATCTTTTATTGCAGCAGAAGGTACATATGCAATTATCTTGGAATGAAGAATGTAAACTCTAAAAGCTTTCAAGGATTTGATAAGAGCATATGCTTGTTTTTCAATAATGTCATACCTTAGTTCAGTATCCCTTAAGTTTTTGCTGAAAAATGTTACTGGATGCTCTGAACTTTCTTCATCTACCTGCAATAAAATTGCTGCAATGGTGTCTTCAAAGGCAAATGAAAATATATGGAACTCCTTATTGTAATCTGGGCTGCTTAGAGTGGGAGCTTCCATAATGGCTTTTTTAATAGACTCAAATGATTTTCTTGCTGCATCAGTCCATTTGACCTCTGACACTTTCTTCAACATGGAGGTAATATGTTTCATCAGCTCTGCAAAATTTGGTATAAATCTCCTCACAAAATTAACCTTGCCCAAAAATGACTGAATGTCCTTCTTCGATCTCGGGACAGACAAAGTCTGTATTGCTTTCACTTTTTCTGGGTCAATTCGTACACCTGCGACATAAACAATATGTCCTAACAGCTTGCCTTCTTCTAAAGCAAATTGTGATTTTTTAGGATTGACTGAAATTCCAAACCTTCTGCACTTCAGAAACACTTTTTTCAAATGCTGCAAAAAGTTTTGATGGCTGCTGGAGTATACTGTTATGTCATCTAGGTAGATGAGGACAAATTTATCCTTCTCTCCTACAAATGCTATATCCATAGCTCTCTGAAAGGTAGCTCCAGCATTCATTAACCCAAAAGATATCTTGGCATACATAAAAGTGCCCCAAGGAGTGGTGAATGCAGTCTTCTCTTGGTCATCTAGATGCACAACAATCTAATTAAAGCTTGCAAAGCCATCCAGGAAAGACATTACTTTGGCTCCTGAGACCTTTTGCAACAAATGCTCCATCTTGGGCAGAGGATAATTGTCTTTCTTCGAGCAGTTGTTTAAGTTTTTGAAATCAACACACAATCTGATTTCTCCACTTTTCTTCCTCACTACTACTAGGTTGGCTACCCATTTTGAATATCTCAGAGGGACTATGATCTTGGCAGCTAGCAATTTTTTAATTTCTTTTCCAATCAGTGGAAGAAGCATAGGATTTATTGGTCTCAGCTTCTGTTTAAAAGGAATGGTATCTTTTTCTAGAGGGATTTTATGCTGAATAATCTTTTTATCATAAGTTTTCAGATCACTATACTCCCAGGCAAACACATCAGCAAATTGCTTTATTAAATTTCAGTATTCAGAACATTGATCAGTAGATAGATGAGAGGACAGATTTATGTATCTGGGCTGACTTGGACTTCCTATATCATGCTTATAGACTGCAGATTGATATTCTTTTTGGGCAGCCTTGTAAGGCACATCATTCTGGTCAAACGGTCTTTCTAAAGGAATTAAACCCTTAGGAATATAATTGTTGGGAAGTTGGACAATGCTATTTTTTACAATTTTATTTCTAAGCTGGGATTTGGGGTTTTCTTCCAAGGCTTCATTTTCTTGGTCAATTTGCATTTCATAAAAATCATCAATGAATTGAAGGAACCTATTTAATCCATCATCATTTCAAAAACTTTCCAATGGTGGACGTTATCAGGCAAGGATGGTCTGTATTTCATTTGGACTTCATAAACTAGTCTAGGAGGCATGGGAGGGATAAACAGACTAGCAAACACAGCAAGGGAATCAACAAGCTGATTTTTGGCTCTAGGGATATATGAAATACATAAATAATCAAAAGAATCCCTGATTCTCCATACCTCATCTCTGTATGCTTTTAGCCTTGGGTGATTTGCTTGAAATATTTTATTTACTTGCTGAATGATCAAATTAGCATCTCCAAACACCTTTATATTCCTTATTCCTTTGTTTTTTGCTGTGTTAAGGCCCAACAACAGAGCCTTATATTCTACTATATTGTTTATGACTTGAAAAGCTAGCTTGAAAGACAGCTGTGTGCTTTTTTGCTCTGGAGATACCAACACCACCCTTGCTCCTGCAGTCTCCCTGGAACATGCTCCATCAAAGAACATCTCCCAAACTTGACTTCCTTACTCTTTCTCGGCCTGAACTATTAGTTTCCTGATCTGCATTGCGACCTTCTAGGATTCTTCTATTTGGAGGATACATGCTCCAAAATCAGTGTCCACAACATATATGAGATGATTAGTAGGATTCTTCTCATCACTGATGATATATACCAACTGTGCTTCTCTGTACAATCTTCTGCTTTCTCCTCCAAACATTAGGATAGTGGCATAAGATAGATCATTCTGTAATGTCCCACCTAGTCTCTTAATCCATCCTTTGGACAACAGCATGCCAAACTTAGGAGGGACATTTGCTACCACAATATCCATCATCATACTCTTCATGTGCAACTGAGTTAGGGTAATGGCCAGATCTTTAATCAATCCTAGGCATTTCACTCTCCTTGAATCAAATGAGAATAAATCATGATATGGTCTAGTGATATCAAGGCCTAACTCTTCCATGACAGCTTTAGGCATCAGATTGTGGCTAGCCCCTGTGTCTAGCAGGCAATTATGGAGGATTTTGTCATGAATGTTCAAGGATACATAGAAAGATGGAGAATTATTATCAGCAGGTTCAATCATGGGGCTAAGCACAACTACATGCTTGTCATCTTCAAATTGACAGAGTCAGTGGAGGTTTGTGTGGTTTCCAGCTCAAGAGCTTCAAGGACGACTGGATCAGCTGCTGGTCTTTTCTGTCTTATATTCTGTGACTCTTCTTGGACAGCAGCTCTTTGGGCAGGATTCTCCTTGACATTTTTTTCCTTTGACCTCAGATTATATCTTCGTTGCTCCTCAGTTTGCAAAATTTCCTCTCTGTCCCATTCTTCACTTATTTGGTCCTACAGTAGTGATTCTTCATATGCGGCCAATGTCAAAAATGCAGCACTGCCTTTATCTTCCATGCAGTGAATTTCATCCTCATCTTCAAACTATTCCTCCTCCATGACTACATTTTGGAAAAGAGATTTAACCTTTTGTTCCTCATTTTGTTCATTTCCCCTATGAATTATTTGTAACTGTTCATTTGCTCTTCTGAATGGATTCTGATTTCTAGGAGCAAATGCGTTCTGCTGCCTTGTCTTTCCTGAACTCTGCTCAACCTTTAGCTTAGAAATTTCAACAGCCAATGACTCTATCATCTTAGTCATTTTATCTAATTTAAGCTCTGAAGATGAGGCAGAGGAAGATGAAGCCTCAAGTCTCTGCCTTCTTATGTCATCATGACTTTTGAGCTTCTCTACAGCCATAATATTAGATTCCACCTCTAGTGCTGCATCTTACATGTCAGCTAGAGTGGCACATATTCTTTCTCTCAATAACAGGCAGAAATCAGAGTCAAAAGCATTGGCATAAGTGAGTTTGGCAGAGGTGGGGGTAGGCTTTACCTCTGCTGGTATCTTACTATACATATGATTGAATCTTTTATTAAAATCAGGCAATGCTTCCCCATTTTCCTTCTTCAGGTTACCAAACTCTGTATGGTAATACACCAAGTCCTTTTTATCTCCCCAGTGCTTCAAAAATGCTTCATCTAAGGCTTCAATGTCAGCAATAGATCTAGGGGCTAGTTCTCTGAACCACTTTCTGGCCTCTCCATCAAGGCTCTGGACAAAAACTCTCATCCACACATCATTTTCACTTATGTCTAAGTTATCAACATAACTATAAAAAGCCTCTAGGTGTTCTTCTGCTGTTACTCCCTCTGTACCAGTGAACTTGGGCATATAATTCTGATATTCTCCCACAGGCATGGGATTCAAAGGAATGGGCAAGACCACAGGTCCATACCTAGCAACAAAAATTCTTTCAATCTTCGTAGGTGCTTGCTGGCCTGCCATGACTGGGGTATGTGTAAGGATACTGGCAGATTGAGTAGTAGGAAGCAATGTAATGGATGATAGAGACAAAGGGATGTTCTGGACTGTATGGGAAACTTTCTTTGGACTGAGATTCAAAGGGGAACCAACTGAAAAAGGGGCTATATTAATCTATGAATGAATTTCTTTACTAATAGTGCTGGGCTCTAAATCTTCAAATTGTATATCTTCAGCTATAAATTTATCTTTTAGAGATGCATGAGATTTCTTAGGCTTACCTAATCTTGATGCCCCTTTCTGTGATGTTTTCTTCGGCTTAACGATCTTCTCAGGGTTATGCACTGGTTCAGCTAGTGACTTCTGGGGATTTCTTCGAGTATGCCTCACAAACTGAGCTAGAACTTCAATGTGGAGTCGCCAAAGGTTGGTCTTCCTCCAATGGAGTCGCCAAATAGATGATTACAACCAGAATATGTGTCCAAACCTTGTCTATCATCAAAGCTTGGAACTGTTCGTTCTCCCAGGGAAGCCGAGCCTCAATCTCCTCTCCCCGGCAACGACGCCAATTTATGTTATCGCCCCAAGAAACTTTCCTAGGTTGTATCTCAGAGATGCTCGGGAACATTACAAACTCAACATAAAATGTTGGAAAATGGTGGATGAATGGAAGGAATGATGCATATTCAAGCCAGATAACCACTCCTACTATGCTTAACCCAAGACATGGGTGAACACCCCCAGACTACAAGGCTTTAGACCACCAATTACTCACAGTTCAAGGAACAAGTGAAGATGGAGAATACTGAACACACCAGCATATGCATAGGAACCTGTGATGGCCGGCTGCAACCAGTTAAAAGGTCTGTAAATCTATTTCCTATGACAGCTCTATGGCATTAAAATAACAGAAACCTGCATACACATTCAATGATACACACTAGAATTTAACACAGAGGTGGGATGACAGCTCCTCTAATTCTAAACATCAATAGCACATGAAAAGTGCATAACAGACACAACCTGGAACAAAGAAGAAGTGGAAAGTGAGCAATCAACAACAAAGGAAGCTTGTATTAGCTGAAAATAAAGGCCAGACACTGCATGTATCACAGTAGTTACAGTCTCCAGAAGTTGAACCTTACATCAAAACAATATCCATCAACTCCCATTACATCTTTTTTCTGGGTATATATAGAAGATGGTTACCAAAATATCTGCTATCCTATGCGTGGAGGGGTCATAACTGACCACCAACCACATTAACTATCTAAAATGGGCCTCTGCTACGATCTGCTACTTTCATGAATGAATTTTGACCTTCTCTGGTACTTTGTTATCCTTCTCAAATAGGTGGAATGCCGTATGGACAAATTCCATAACTAGTAAATGTGTTTATCTGCTCAAGGTTGTCCTTCTCGTCCTTTGGGTGTACAATGCATTGAATGAAGTAGTTGAAGCTTAACTGTGCAGAGAGTTGGTAGATGATCGCCTTCATCCTTCAGCAGCGCAGAGCATTCAAGGGTGGCACAGACAGTATGGCGGAGGCATGACTATAACGGGGACAAAACTCAGCCGTTGGATTGCATGGATCGATGGCGGGGATCATTTGATAAGGAGTGTCGGGAGGGTATGGGATCAGGATGGACGAGGGACAAGACGTGAACAGATAACAACCGTTGGATCAGCAGATGAATGGCGGGGGATGGTTCACGGACGATATCAGGAAAGAACAGAAGCGGACAAACGAGAGCTGTTAGATCAGGGCACGGCGGATCCAACAGTCATCGCACGAGAAAGGTTGCGGATGCTAATGGGCGAGGAACAGTACGATGGGCGGTAAGTGGTTTCCCCGCACCGCTTATCAGAGGTGAGTGTTATACGTACACACCCGCGCGATCACAATAGGAGGTCTACACATGGACAATGGGAAAGGCAGAAAACCACTGCGATTGCGAGTTAACGCGGAGGCAAGTTTCAGCGGTGGGAGGCGCGAATGTCATCTGATCGCGGTGGGGTAAGATCGGACGACACGGAGTTAAATGCATGGATTTATGTGGATGTGACGAGAAAGGGCGGTAAAGGCGCGCAGTCACGTGAAACTGGTCATATGGGTTTAGACTTTAGAGCTGAGGGGCTTGATGGAAAAGGGCTTACACAGCGTTTTAGAGGTAAATTGGAGGAAAACAGAGGTTATGAGGGTATAAGCAAATGAAGGGGGAGGGATGAAATAAACTGTTGCGAGCTCCCTTCTTGCAAAAACACATGGCCACGTTAGTAATTTGGTTCTTCAAACGCACAAGCGCATACAGAGCTAACACTTCTCTTAGTGAAAACTCATTGGATCATGTTAGAAGGAATATTAACATGGATAGAAAAGCAATGGAGAATGGACAGAGGGAGAGAAGCTAATGCATTGCAGGGTTGTGAAGAGGAGACACGAAGCTGACACAAAGAACTCAACTGAAGAAATTAAGTCAAGGAAATCTTTGAAAGATCAAAGTCTTATCATAGAAGAGAAGGAGACATTGTTGTCTTATTTGGATAAACTGAGTGTTGGAGAAAATTGTGAAGGACAGGGGGATGTTACTCAGACTTATGATGAAATTGTCAAGCAAAGTCAAGAAGTTGCAGTCCTAGAATTTTTCTTTGATGAAAAGGAAATCAAAGATGTTGAGGAAGAATTTCACAATAAATTAGTGAACTATCTGAATAGTTCAAAGGAGCATGAAGGTCTGGTCAATGAGAGTTCAAATGAAGAGCCTTATATTTTTGAAACTGACATGATGTGTATATTTTTAGGTTTGGCAAGTGATGAACAACAATTGGACAATATGCTCGTGCATGTTGATGAAGAAGTGAAACTGTTTGAGGAAATAGTTGAACTAGAAGGATATTTTGAGCATGTATTTAATACTTTTGAGAATGATGGTATTGACAGGGAAATTGTCATGATTAAGGAAGCTAAAGACAAACAAATGGAAATTTGTGATGATAACCAGAATGAAGTATCTTCAGTAGAAAATCCAAAAGTGCGGAAAATGTGAAGGAATGTATGATGATGTTGACAAATACAGAAGTTCAGGAATTTTGTGATTTTAAAGTGGATTATTTTTATGAATCTGTAAACCATGAAGAAGCTTTAGAAAACCAGAATTTTGTTTCTGTTGTAGGTGAAGATGAAACAACATTAATTAGTTGTACAGAAGGTGAAAGGATACTTCACAATGATATATTTTAGGAGAATTTAATTCTTGAATTTTTGAATGACATTTTTGTGTCAAAACAGGGAATATTCTATAATGAATAGGAAAGTTCTGAAATGAAATTTATTGACAGTTTTATAAATTTTGCAGAGGATCAGTATAAGGACTTGATGGCAGAGTTACCTGTGGAGACAAAAATCCATAGTAACTTTAAATCTGATAATTGTGGCAGAAATTCGGTTTTATACAAGAAAGAAGAGTCATATGCAAATGATATGCTTATTGGAGATGAGGGAAGATTCAAACTACTGGAAAAGTTATTAGATGAACCTGATAAGATAAAGGGAAATATTATCTTTAATGATAATGAAAGGGAAGTTGTAGAGTACAAGAAACAGTTTGTAAATGACAGAAGTGAAGAAGAATTGGACAGAAATTTCATAATTTCTATGGTAAGGGAGAATGTATAGCAGACAGATGTCAGTGGAGTTCAGCTAAGAACAAATTGTAAAGAGGAAGTTGAGAAAGTGTGGAAGATGAAGTCAGTTAAGAAGAGGGATAACAAGGAAGAGAAATTAACAAAATAAATTTGTATCAGCAAGGAAAGTGGACAACAACAACATAAGATTTGGAATCCTGGAAGAACAGAAGTGATAGTGGTAGAAGAATTGAATCAACAACATGATGAAAGTGATGACCAGTTACAAAGTAAAGTTTGGGATACTGGATGATCAGTAGAAGAAACACATGACCAGGAGGTCATGAAAACTTTCAACTTTGGGAGTCTGATGCAGGAGCATTTAGACCTAGTCAGCAATGTGATGGTATGATCACATGTTGTGGCTAACAAAGGGTTGGAAGACAAGAGATTAATTAATTTTATTAATTTAAATGTATGAGAGTGTTTTATTTGTTGTCAAAATTTGAGCAGAAAATGGTATAAGTAGTTGATTGATCCTCCCTGCATGGAGATCAGGCCAAACAGTTAGATTATCTGGTTTGAATAGGATATGAGGGATTTGAAAGCTTAAATTAGTATTTGTTTGAGAAAAGAGTGGAGTGAAGAGATTCTTTAGGGAAGAATGAGAGATTTCTGGATCTGAACTAAATGGGTTCATGAATTTGCGTTTTGTATAAGTTGTAATCTTTTGGAATGAGTGAGGGATTAGATTCAGATGGAAAGATAGGATGGATGAGCAAGGGGATAACTGAAACAGTCAAGTGCGACTGTTTCTTCTGTAAATAGTTATTAATATGAATACAGTGTGGATTGTATATTTCTTTGTGTAATTCAGTATTGAGTGTGTTAGAGTAGGAAAAGTGTGTTACACAAAGGTTATATAGTGTAGAGAGAGCTAAGCAGAAGAGAGAACAAATCAGAGCATGAGATGTTCTATACATGATGTAAGTACTGTTATGAAGAAAAGGAGTTTGTGCTCAAATATTTTTTTGTGTGATCTTTTGTTATGTGATTGGTTTCATAGATCATAGGTTGAATCCTCTGTAATTACAGTGAACAGTTAAAAGCCTGGGTATGTTTTAAGAAACTAGAGTATATGGTTTAGAGACCGACTAACTTGGCAGAAGTGCTAAGTCTTGGCGGAACTTGTTAAATTTGTGAATAAAACCCAGAATAAATCAGGACTGTCCGTTGGCTCACAGATCCGACGGTGATTAGTGATTGCGGGGGCAAGAGTGTACATATTTCTTCACATGGCTGAAGCCCCACACTCACTCCTAGCCGTCGATATCATATTCAACTCTTAGGTCACTGTCAACTGTGGGAGTTATGCTGTTTTTAAACCGTGTGCTAGTTGAAGTCCCGCAAACTGTAGATTTGATGGCCTCTTATATCTAATGGATATTGGGTCATAAAGTGATCGGAATTTAATTCCAAAAACGAACACGAACATTTATAGATCAAGGATTTATATTCCTAATCGGCTCTGTAAGGGCGGGTAATCCTCGTGCAAGTGCCTCACCTGATATCGATGTTAACCGTTGGAGTAAGTGTGCTTTGATCAATGGTGGAAGATCATTGATTAGTTTCACATCGCAATATTTCATGAGTGGATGAACCTTGGCCTTAAGAAAATGTGATTTGTGATGTGCGATGCTTGGGTGTATCATCAACCGTCGGATTGAAGGGTGAGATCAATGGCGGAGAATTAATATGATAATATTTGTGGGAAAGGCAGACCCGATAAGACTTGAACTGGGATTTATTTTATTTGGGTTTTGGCTGTATGCGTTCGGAGTGGGTCTAACGTTTGTTGGCGGGTTCTGTGTTATTCTACTATTTGGTGATTGATCGGGTTTTCATTAAAATCCACCAATGCAAAGGCTTCTGTTGTATATGTGGGTTATAACTCATAGGTCCACATTAGATATTGTACATGATGTCAGTTACCTGGCATCAATGATTACACAAGTCAATGTAGTGCAACACCACATGCAAATTATGCACAATACAAATATAATAACCAATGTGTGCAAATGATAGCCTATTTTTGATAGACTATTGCAACCATAGAAACAAGCTTCATGTCCCCTTGCCGCTAGAGTATCTGCCCCCACAAGAACACAGTTGCAAGCTAAAACGATAGTGCATGTTCACACAACTAAATAGCAACGTGTATCTTGTCAATTCATTTTCCAAGGGAAAAGTGCGAAAGGAGTGCGCTAATACTATGACCGAGTCCATAGTGAAATAATGCATCAGTGCTGCTAAGATTGCATGTGCCAAATATGGAAAGGTCAAACCAAATATTGTGTTGGAGGATAATCTACTCTATAGTTATATTGAGAAGATAACATGATACATTGCAAAAAAGGTATATGTCTATGCTATGTTGCAAAAAATATTATACGCCATCAATGCAAAGGGTTATATAGTATATGGCATGGCAAAGTTGTATTTGGTTAATCCAAAGGCCACACCAGATGATAAAAAAAGATTACATGTAAAAGTGTCATGTGTTGGAAATAATTACTCTTGACAACACATTTCCACTATTGCACTGAACACCGCCTCATTGCCATAGATTTTCCTACATCGAAGAGGTGCCACCGTCATGATCTGTTCAACGCTTGAAGAGCCATCACTGCCATAAACCTTTTGAATTGAAGGGTGTTATAGACATTTTTGTGCCTTACAGCATGAAGCATGAAATGTCGATAATCTAAGGGATCCAAAGTCCCTAAACATGTTGTTCCTACCCCTAGAGGAACAAGGTCAGCAAACCACAGCACTGAAAATCAGTTCTCCACCTGAAAACGCTCAAAAACAAGCTAATTATGGATCATGTCAACTGCTCCACTGAGAATCTGCACTGAATGTCAACTGCTCCACTCTGTACCTGCGCTGAATGTCAAATCTAATGAAGGTTACCTGCGCTGGGCGAGATTGGCCAAGTGGCACAGTCATTCTGCAAGGTGTCAAATGCCCAGGAAGCTTCCAAAATGACACTTGGATCAGGGAATTCGCCTTGTGATGAGTAAGAGGATCTAGATCTCCAAGTGGAAGCAAGAAACTCCAAGTGGACTCAAGAACTGAAGAATAACTGAAGTGGGAGAGGACACTAGTCAGCTTCATGCCAGCCTCAAGCTGACTCATCCTTTCTCCAAAACTCCTATATATAGAGCTCTCTCATGAGGTCTAAGCAGGCTGGAATCTTGTGAATGTAAGGAAGTGTTGTTGGTTTGAGTATAGAACTATTGGGTGATTGCTTTGAAGGAGGTGAAGAGGAGATTTCTTTCTGCTGGGAGGTGTTGCTGGATTGGGCCTCTTATGGTTGTAACACTCTCAGAACTTACTTCTTCCATTAATAAAGCATTTGAGGTTCTTCTATATGCATGTGTCTCTGTGGCGTATTGATGCTTGTATATTTGATTTATTCTAATCCTTGAATCAATTATGGATGTATGCTTCTTGTAGTTTCCTTTTCTTGCGCTTTTGCAGGATCTTTGTGTAGCTGGGCCAGTGAAAGAGCAAGGAGCTGGGAGCAAGCAGCAAAGAGGGAAGATTGGATCAATCATTAGCGGAAGATAACGGTTAGTGGATCTCTTTCTTCTTTCTCTTACATCTCATAAAGAAGTAATCTTGAATAGCTTTGCTTTGATTGTTGTTGAGGTACTATCACCCTTAGAGTGGGATAGGGTCATTCCGCATTGGATACTTTTCCCAACAAAAAATTGGCGACTCGGCTGGGGATCGTATCTTGTTGGTTGTTTGTGTTTTTGCTATTCATTTCATAAACAAAGGGAGTACCGAATCGAACTGCATTTGGATCTTTCAAATGCAAAGTAGAGGGCAGCTACTCTAGCTCAGTTTCTGGGCAAGTTTATGATTTGAAGAGCTGATTCACAAGGACTCTAATAAGCTCTTAGTGATAGCTTTTCATCCTCCTTATCATCCCTTAGTGTGTCCTTGACTGATAGCTTCTGATTTGGCCAAAAACTGTGAATTTTTGAGCAATCTGTGACCCGGAAACCAAGAGAAACGAAAGTTTCGTTCTTCAGTGCAGGCTGTGTGAAGGCTGTCTGAATTTCAGCGCAGTTCCGGAAGGGGCTACCTGCGCTGAAGGTCAAACTGCCTGTGTACCACCTGCGCTGGATCAGTCCTGCCTTGTGCTACTGGGGTTTCCTGCTGTTTCTTGCCCTGTTTTCACTCTTGTTTTTGCTGCCTGTTACCAGTCGATGTGCCTATCTGAAACCAACTTTCCTTGCCACTATTCCGCCTCGGTTGTATAAAGAAACTATGTTTGTTCTTTGTGTATTTCTTGTATCATTTACAGTTTCCCATAACGAAAGTGAACTAGTCTTGCTGTGACCTCTTAGATCTAGACCTGTGATAAAGTGTCGTTTTGATCTTAAGAGTTAGTTTGTTTGTTGTTCATAGCTGATTGAGCATTTGCTTTCGTCATTTGGTTTGAATTTATATATTTCTAGTGTCGAAACAAGTAAATATTAAGGTGTCTTTCGATTTTGGACAAGCTTGTTTGCTTTTACTTGAAATTGAATTCGAAATTATACAACAGCTTTCTTTTTGTATCGCACAAACATTAAGAAAGAGAAAAGCAATACCTGCATTTTTGCATTTTGCATATAAGTTTGTATGTTGATTTAGGGAAAAAGTGCATTAGCGAGTGCTCTTTGATCTGTGTGAAAAGATTTTGTCTCTCTTTTCCCTCAGTAGTTAAGATTTTCATAAGTCGAAAAGATTGAAAAAGCTTGCTTCTCATCTTAGACTGCATTTAGGAATTTGTATCAATACATCTCGTGGTGAACCTTGAAAGGCAAACTTTAAAAAGATCAACTTAAAATATATTGAATGAACCTAACAATGCTTTGAAACATAACGCAAACACATAGAGGTCTAAGCTAGAGACGTGTTCCGGCGTCGTTAAACGTAGTGACTGTCGATCTCGACGAAGGTGGGTGATTCCTCCTGAGAGTCGGTGGCACTAATACGGACTTGTGCTCCCACGTACCTTCGCGTATATATTGGGAGACCCCTATAGGCATATATCTTTTATCCTTAGGAAGCCGTGTCGGCCGCCCTACTGATCGCAATGCAGTGAACACAGCATTCACGAAGATCGACCACCCGTACCGTAAAATGTATTCTGTGGTTTTGCGAAAGGTTTGGCACACCCTCTGCCTAGATCTCCAGAGCAGTTTCTTTTGGCCTTTTTCAAACTCTATAACTGAAAAAGTCCAACCGAGCATTTGTCACTTCGGGCTCGTTAATACATCGAAGGAGACTAGAGTCATCTTTAGCTTTTTCTCGACTCTTAAAAAGTGAAAAAGCAAGTTGTGTCTAAAAGCGTCTAATAAAATTCATTCAATTCGGAAACACAAATTTCCCCTTTTAATATTTTAGTTGATCGAGTAATCCGCAATCGTGGAAGAAAGTCAGTTGAAACCCCATCGTTCGCGGAGGCTTATGAGTCAACCGTCTTTGTCTCCGGAATCGAAAACAGTACGGGCAAAGCGAACTCGTTTAACTGGTTCAAAATCTCATTTGAAAGTTAGAACAAGTGTTCCAACTGCATCTGAGGTTCCGGTTACTCCTAACATTTCTGGAAACCCTGCCTCTATAGAAGAAGTTCAACAACCACAGAAGGACAGTAATACTGATCCTAGTCTGGGGGCAAATACTTGTTTAACTGAACCAGTTCCATCTGTAATCGGTCCAGAGAGTTTTGTTCCTCAAACAACTGTCGCTGTCGAAGCAACCACTTCTTCGGCACCAGAAATATTTTACGGACCTAACGGTCTTCCTCTTAGAATCGCTAGGCAATCTATTGGATAGACTTAAGATGTCTGAACAACCGTCATCATCTAGGATTGTGTCAAATTACACAGCGACAGCAGAAGTCCCTGCCGTCACTCCGACGATGTTTGCCGGCATACCAGCTGTCCCAACTAGCTCTCAACCGCTAGAAGGAGTCCACCAAGGGACTATTTCGACAGTATGGTCTGTTCCAGTTTGTTCATCCGGAGTAATACCCGGTAATTCTTATGTTGAAACTCACCAAATTGATCCATTTGGAGGTCAATCTGGGCCATCAATCCCCTTGAGTTCTGGATTGATACCGTATGGGGGGCAGTATGCCCTTTCATTACCCCCTCTGGGAGGGTACCCATACGTGATTTCACAACCATGTTCAGGTTATACTGGAATTGCATCAAGTAGCTGGGTACCTATGCTACCTCAACAACCAAGGATTGTATATTCTATGCAACAGTGTGTACCTGTGACAAACATCCCAACCACACCGGCTATTGTAACCGTGTCACAAGTTCAAGCGATACCTGTTACATGTCAACCTCAGATTTCTCAGGTTGTAATGCAACAGTCGCTTGACCATGGGTCACAACCACAATCGCCAACTGGTGGGACGACACAAGTACAAACGGGTACAATTACCCCACACCTTGGTCCAATGGTTAGCATGGCACAACAGAACATGGCGTCACAACCATGGCTTGTACAATACCAACAACCGCAATTCCAGCAAGTGTACCAAGGTTCTGAGCAGCAGATCTTTGCGAACAGTGGACAACCGTATATCCAAAACGGTCAAAACCAACCACTTTACAGTGGTCAAGTCCACCAGCCGTATCAGTCATACCAACATCAATTACATTATGCTGGTATGCAAAGACCCACTGCTCAAGCGATTCCATCGTACCCTGGTTACGCCTCGCCTAACCTGAATCAACAGTTACCATTCGTGGCAACTTTAGAGTTACCCGACTTACACCGGTTAACGAATGATCCGATTGCTTATGCCCCTTGGTGGCCAGCGATTCCTCATAAACTTCCATCTGACATTCCTAAATTCAATGGAAATCCAGGTGAAGACCCGTCGAATCACGTGATGACTTTTCATCTCTGGTGTTCGTCGAACACACTTAACAACGATTCGATAAGGCTTCGCCTTTTTCAGAGGACATTGACAGGTCCAGCGGCTAAATGGTATATTGAATTGCCAAGAGCCTCTTTCGACAATTTTAGTTCCCTAGCCACGACTTTCTTAACCCACTTTCAATTACCGATAAGGTATGAAACGGGAACAGAAATATTAACCAACTTCAAACAGACAACTGCTACCCATATATCTGATCATATACATGAGTGGCGTCGTCGTCGCAGGATGGTGAAAACGTATGTTCCCGATCAGTTATTAGCTGAATGGTTTATAAAGTCGTTACTTCCGGCTATTACGAAAGATGTGGCCAAGGGGGGAGTCGTAACAGAGGAGCAAGTCATTGCTCGTGCGCAGTATTTGGACTTAGTTTATACTCAGTCCGGCACACTCTATGACAAAATACCTGACGCCCCTAGACCAAAGTTTTCAATTCCTCCCCCTCCTAAATCAAATAGTGACTCTCATGCCGGTGATGGCGTGATTGGCACGGCAAACGCGAAATCGATAAAGGCTTCGTCAAAGAAAGCCCGTAAGAGTTCGGATCAAAATGCAAAAGAAGAAATTCTTGCTTCGGAAGTAAATGCCATATCAGAAGATAAAGACAAAGAAACCAATCAACCAGGAAGCAAGAAGAAACAAAACAAAGGGAAGAAGAAGAAACAAGGTGAATCATCTCCTCGGAAAAATTCTTCAAACCCTCCTGGGAAAGGGAAAAAAAATTATCCATGTCAAATATGTGATGATGAGGATCATTACACAAAGAATTGGCCATTCAAAGCTGAGTTAAAGAGGTTCTTTAAAAGTTCCCAAACATCAGCTGTGTTAACTGATCCATTTCCCAACCCAGGTCAAAATATGGTTGATAGTGGAAATGCTTCCCCGTCGCAAGTCCTTATGTTGTCGGTTTCAAAACAGCAGAATGATGCTTTGATTTCGACAAGGAACAAATATTATGGGAATCCTCAGCTGTCGAACGAAAAAGGTAAATATCAACCAAGTAGTTCGACAACGACTTTGACAGAAGTTGTAACGCCCACCATCCCTGAATTAACAATAAAACCGCCGAAGGGTGTAGTACACAAGTCGACATTTAATCCTCGCGCCAGAGCGGCGCAACATTATAATATAGTGGAAGATTTGGCCCAATCGCCATCCGCTATGTCGACTCTTGAGGTATTACAAAATTGTCCAACCCAAAGGCAGGCCTTGTTATCAGCAATTGGTGGGGTTGATCCTAAGGATTCCAATCTTGTATCCTTTTATCACAAGGGATATGATCCTCAGTTACCAGCTCAATTAGCTTTCCTTATTCAAGTGAAAGCCCTCAACAAAACTGTTCACAGAACAATTATTGATAAGGGGGCATCGACATGTATTATGTCGATGAGCTGCTGGAAAACTTTGGGATCTCCAACCTTGTCGCGATCATCGACGAAATTAAAAGCTTTCGACGGAAGGACTTATACCCCATACGGTATCCTTAATAACTTGAAAGTTGAACTAGGAGGAAAAGCAGTAGAAATTGATGTAGAAGTCATTGATGGAAATCTTGACTATAACATCCTACTGGGTAGACCATGGATTTATGCCATGGCAGCTGTCGTGTCGACTTATTTTAGGAAGATCGCATTCCCATTTGAAGGAGGGATTACGATCGTCGACCAACAGAATTTCCTCCCTAATGGTTCACAAGTTACAGGAAGCATTCCCATGATCCATGAGAGCAACCATTCAATTCAAGATATCGGAGTAGGATTATTGAAAGACCCCACATTGATGGGAACTTTCGTGCTACCACCTCCTATTTATACAGGAAATGTACCGTTTGTAGCAACCTGCAACATGATATCTTCCACGAAGGTCAACATGGATCATTCAATGGTTTTGCCCCCAAGCCCTTTAGAAATATTGTAGCAATCAATGTTTCAAGCATGGGAGGCGAGCCCAAATCAACGCTCGTCAAGCGTTTGGGTAGATAGGTCTAGAGAATATGGAACCCCATTAGATCCTTGGTCAAAAGTACATGGGACTGACGAAGGAATCTTACAATCAATGATGATTGAGGGGACACCATGGAATGATCACCACCATCGTTCCCTTCTTCCGGAATATGAAGAAGATACTCAAAGTGACCTTTATCACCCTTCAACAAATACTGTAAACACGGTGGATTCCGAGCGAAACCTATCCAATATTGAAGAGACTATAGCCATAAATATCTCGACTAAAACAGACGTTGTAGAGAATATTTATGTCGGCAAAGGTTGTTCCCCTTCAGAACTGGAAATATATAACGTTCTTTTTCGCGAATTTAGAGATGTCTTTGCTTGGTCATATGATGAAATGCCAGGCATTGACTCGAGTATCGTTGAACATGAAATTAAAATGTATCCTGATGTCAAACCAGTAAGACAACGGCTTCAGCAAGTGCACCCGAAGAAAGCTGCTGCCATTAAGGCGGAAGTTGAAAAACTCCTCCATGCTGGATTCATCTACCCGGTTCCTCTAACCGATTGGGTATCGAATATTGTCCCTGTTATGAAAAAACAAGGGACGATTTGAGTGTGTGTCGATTATAGGGATGTAAACCAAGCTTGTCCGAAGGACAACTACCCTACACCCTTCATCGACCAGATAATTGATGAATGCACCGGATGTGAAATATTTTCATTTATGGACGGATTTTTCGGGTATAATCAAATAAATATCCGCCCACAGGACCAGTCAAAGACTGCATTCATTTGTCCGTGGGGCACATTCGCTTATCGAAAATTACCCTTTGGTTTAAAGAACGCAGGGGCGACGTTTCAGAGGGCGATGAATTACGCCTTCCATGACATCAAGAACATTGTTCAACCTTATCTCGACGATCTTCCGGCTCATTCGCGAAAGCGGACTGATCATCCGCAGCATTTAAGAGCGATATTTCTACGTTGCCAACACTACAAGATAAGACTCAATCCGCACAAATGTGTTTTTTGCATCGATTCTGGTCGTTTACTTGGCTTTGTAGTCTCTCAAGATGGGATTCATCTCGACCCCTGTAAGGTTCAGGCAATCATTAATTTGCCTCCACCTTCAAATTTGCTTCAGATCCAGAAACTCCAAGGGAAAGCAAACTTTCTGAGGAGGTTCATTCCAAATTACGCAGAACTTGCTAAGGGTTATACTCGTCTTTTGAAAAAGGATGTACCTTTTGTCTGGGACCAGGTGGCGCAAGCTTCCTTTGATGCTCTGAAAGATTGTCTAGTAAAAGCATCATTAATGTACGCCCCAGACTATCAAAGAGATTTTAACCTGTATCTGGCTGCAGCGGATACGACCATTGCGATGGTTTTAGTTCAAGAAGTCGATGGAATTGAACATCCTATCTATTATTTAAGTAAAAACTTAAACGATACAGAAAGTAAGTATTCTTATGTTGAAAAACTAGCGCTTGCAGCTGTTCAAGCGATTCAAAGGTTTCGACATTATGTCCTCTTTCGGAAAACTACCATCTTGTCAGATTGCAACCCCATGACTTATATACTATCGCGACAGTTGCTGGGGGGAAAATATTCAAAATGGATAGCGATCCTTCAAGAGTTTGATCTAGAATTTGTGAAATCCAAATCAAAGAAAGCTCTAGTTTTCGCAGAATTATTGTGCGATCTCCCATCATCGTCCAACGATGAAACATCGGAAGAGTCAATCGTGGACGAAAGTTTGTTTCTGATATCTGTAAGCGATGAGTGGTATGGAGATATCATAGTTTATCTCCAAACCCAAAAGTTCAGGCCTAACACCTCTCGCTCCGAACAAAAACGTATACGATACCAAGCAAAAGACTACATGATCGTCGGTGATACACTTTACCGTCGTGGTGTCGATATAGTTTTGAGGAGGTGCCTTACCCATGAGGAGGCCAAAAAAGCCCTGAATGATTGTCATTCAGGCGCGTGTGGGGGGCATCAGTCCGGATATGCAACAGCACAAAGAATCTTATGAGCAGGATACTTCTGGCCAACCATGTTCAAAGATTGCATAACCGCAGTCAGAAGTTGCCATGCTTGTCAAATATTTGATAGCAAAACCAGACGACCACCCGCACCTTTACAGCCGATAGTTGCTGTTGGGCCCTTCGCCAAGTGGGGCATCGATTTCATGCAATGTAACCCACCTCGACCGGGGGGCATGGGTATATTATAGTCGCTGTTGACTATTTTACCAAATGGGCCGAGGCGATGCCTACATTGGATAACACTGGTGAAACAGCTGCCCTTTTCTTTTTCAATCATGTAGTCGCCAGGTTCGGCGTACCACAGGCTATAGTTACAGATCATGGGTTGCATTTTCACAATCACATGATGGTCGAATTAGCTGCCAAGCTAGGGCTATCTCACGACAGCTCTACCCCATATTATCCGCAAGCCAACGGACAAGTTGAGGCAATCAACAAGGTCCTGAAACGTATGTTGCAAAGGATGATCGGGGTTCATAAAAGAAGATGGCACCTAATCCTGTACTCAGCTTTGTGGGCTTACCGAACGTCGGTAAAGAACGCAACCGGGTTCACACCTTTTCAACTAGTGTATGGCCTGGAAGCAGTCTTACCAATCCAGTGCGAAATTTCATCGTTTAAACTCGCAATTTATCTCCTCCCCGGAACTTCAGAAGAAGAGGCTCGTTTCTTGGAATTAATCCAATTGGATGAAACCCGTCGTGATGCCGCTTTGGCTAATGAGGCCCATAAGAAATGAGTCAAGGCTCAGTTTGACAAAAATGTCAAACCCCGTGTCTTCTCAGAAGGTGATTTGGTCTTGCTTTATGACCAAGAATCCGATAAGTTGGGAGCAGGTAAATTCAAGTTCTTATGGATGGGCCCCTATATTGTTAAAAGGGTGTTAGCAAAAGGAGCCTACGAGTTAATGGATTACGATGGAATTCCACTGGCGCAGCCCCGCAACGGGTTGTACCTCAAGCGTTACTATGCTTAAATAGTGACCAATATGCATGCACCTCGATTTGCGTTATTATGCTGGGGGCATGCAAACTTAAAATCGAGCAGTTTTAGCATAAAGTTCATGCTCGTTAAAAAATAAACGCAAGATCCGAGCAGTTTTAACGCGGTATTCATGCTCGTTAAAAAATAAATAAAAGCAGTGAGCAATGTTTCCCCCAGAGTTCAAGCTCATTTTTAAATAAAAAATGAACCTATTCCGGTAAATAACCATTGTGATCGTAAATTTATTAGCCATAAAAAGCCTTGGTCGTGTTTTCACCCGCCACCTCCATTCCATTTGGCCAATCGTTCACCTCCATATGATTGTTTACCCATTTTGAGGAACAGCTGCGAAGAGTGATTTCACTTAGTCATCCTTGTGACACTGCCGTGATTGGAAAATTCCAACCTGTACCTGGAATCTGCTGCTATCCCTGTTTATCACTCGTTCCTCAAAAGACGAGTCTTCTTTGAGCTCTTTTCTCCTGACTCGTAAAATATGAAAAGTTTGCCGAGTTTTGGCCTTCCAGCTCGTTAAAGTGACCGGAAGAGCTATCCCTCCTCTAGATTTTAATCTTTTTGGACCTGAGGGATTATTACACAAAAAGGTCGAGCGCTTGTTTTATTCGGCTCGTTAAAGTAATCGAAAACTCATCCCTTCTGTATTGTTTTATACTTTTTCGGACTTAAGGGATCAGATGACGAAAAAGGAATTTTGGAGTTAACTTTCTGTACCTTTTCAGACTCTCTAAAAATGAAAAGGACCGAGTTTTCCTTGTCGTTAGACTCGTTAAAATGATTAAATAGCGACAAACTTGTCTTTAGACGAGAACGAGTTTCCCTATTGCTAGGCTCGTTAAAACGTAGCGATGGGCTTGCCCGAAGGGCAGGTTATAGAACAAGCATATGTTATCCTCCTCAAGCTTGACAAAAATAAAGAGGTACTGGTCAGAAATGACTGGGGAAAAATTGGGAGAACCTCAAAGCTTTAATGGTAGCAAGTCGCTCTTGAACATGACACTTTGTCCTCCGTATCACATCGGGTTGGGTTGTTTCATTCACCGGTCTCATCACCATGGTCTTCGCCAAACCATCCACATTTTGGGTAATGCTACCGATCCATCACATCAGTGTCGTTATATGTTCAAGAGATGTTGTTCAGAAAGAGTCGACCGTGTCCCATCCACTGCCATACATTATCCTTCATCCACCCATGATCGCCACCCTGAATCATATTTCACAGATTGTTTTCACCTCCACTAAAATCATTAGCTCCGTTCCGTGTCACTGATGTGGGATTCATTAAGGCCCTCCTTTGACGGATCGCTTCTTGTCGACTTCAGCTCATTATCCAAGAAGTTGATCTAGGAACAAACCCCCCAGTACTTTGAAGCTTGCATACCTCAATGGCAAGTTTCTCACTTCCGGCGACAGGTATACATTAATGACCTTCGACTAGAAGATTTTGCGTGGTGTTCAACGCCAAGTCCTTTATTCACACCACGTGAATTGTACTGCAGTACCTTGAGGGTCATTGTCATTATTGGTGATTCCTCTCGCGCTTGTTAACGGTTTACATTATTGACCGGTAATCAAGCGATGTCTTTCCATGTTCGACTTCAGCGCAATTCTCACATGGATCGACTTGTACTTAGAGTGAAGATCGAACGAGTTTTGAAGACCCCGGATCTAGTTTCATCTATCCGGGATGCGATATATATTCAGGAAATATAAAGACATTTGATATGTACATCATTGCAGCAGATGATCATCCTACTCAAAGGATGATAATTTCAGCAGAGAATTATCAGTCCACCATCAGACGATCGTCTGTTATATGTACCAAAATGAATTTATAAAGCTGAGCATGGGAATGCCCGCCTCAGCTAGATCATGAAAGCATAATGAAAAAATAATGTATTGTATTGTATTTATAACAGGGCACTTCTCAGCGATTGAATGAACTTCGGATCCTCCTGATAAAGCATTTCACCCCATAAACGACCTCATACTTTAGGGGGCAACTGTTATAGACATTTTTGTGCCTTACAGCATGAAGCATGAAATGTTGATAATCTAAGGGATCCAAAGTCCCTAAACATGTTGTTCCTATCCCTAGAGGAACAAGGTCAGCAAACCACAGCACTGAAAATCAGTTCTCCACCTGAAAATGCTCAAAAACAAGCTAATTCTGGATCATGTCAACTGCTCCACTGAGCATCTGCGCTGAATGTCAACTGCTCCACTCTGTACCTGCGCTGAATGTCAAATCTAATGAAGGCTACCTGCGCTGGGCGAGATTGGCCAAGTGGCACAGTCATTCTGCAAGGTGTCAAATGCCCAGGAAGCTTCCAAAATGACACTTGGATCAGGGAATTCGCCTTGTGATGAGTAAGAGGATCTAGATCTCCAAGTGGAAGCAAGAAACTCCAAGTGGACTCAAGAACTGAAGAATAACTGAAGTGGGAGAGGACACTAGTCAGCTTCATGCCAGCCTCAAGCTGACTCATCCTTTCTCCAAAACTCTTATATATAGAGCTCTCTCATGAGGTCTAAGCAGGCTGGAATCTTGTGAATGTAAGGAAGTGCTGTTGGTTTGAGTATAGAACTATTGGGTGATTGCTTTGAAGGAGGTGAAGAGGAGATTTCTTTCTGCTGGGAGGTGTTGCTGGATTGGGCCTCTTATGGTTGTAACACTCTCAGAACTTTACTTCTTCCATTAATAAAGCATTTGAGGTTCTTCTATATGCATGTGTCTCTGTGGCGTATTGATGCTTGTATATTTGATTTATTCTAATCCTTGAATCAATTATGGATGTATGCTTCTTGTAGTTTCCTTTTCTTGCGCTTTTGCAGGATCTTTGTGTAGCTGGGCCAGTGAAAGAGCAATGAGCTGGGAGCAAGCAGCAAAGAGGGAAGATTGGATCAATCATTAGCGGAAGATAACAGTTAGTGGATCTCTTTCTTCTCTCTCTTACATCTCATAAAGAAGTAATCTTGAATAGCTTTGCTTTGATTGTTGCTGAGGTACTATCACCCTTAGAGTGGGATAGGGTCATTCCGCATTGGATACTTTTCCCAACAACAAAGGGACAATTAACTGACTTAATTTATGTATAAATAAAGTTGATCTGTGATAGAAGAGGTATGCAAAGTGTTGGCACTCATAGTTTTCATTGTATGCAGCTGTAGCTACTTTTACCTGCGCGAAATTGATGTGTGGTCTAATGTTTTAATTGAACAGCAGTAGCTGTGCTGTGTTGTACTCTGATCTGTTCTTTCATGTGGTATTAGAGATTTGTGTGCTCTTCCCAATCCTTCAGTTGGTATCAGAGCCAGTTAGTGAGCCATAGAGAATTTATTTGATGAGAATCTATTGCTGTGTGTAGTCCAGTAGAGTTACATTGCTGACAGAAGCTCTATGTGTGATTGAATAATGGTGCAGTGCTGACAGAGTTCTTGTGGAAGATTTGTGAGGCCCAGCTGCCCATATGCAGTCTGCAGAGCGGGCAGTGTGAAGTTTCAAAGTGATAGAAGACGAAGAAGAGTTGCCACTTTTGTAAGATATTCTGTCATGATAGAGCCAGATGAGCACATAAGCAATAATGTATTGAGTGGATGTTGTGTGGACGGGCTAGTGAACCTGCGTAGAGCAATTTTGAAGTTGGAGCGACCTGTGTAGATGACTCAGCTTGTGATACCATGACCCATCTTGTTTGGGAGTTCGATGGGTGTGTGAGTGGCTTTGTTTTGGTGTTATGGTATGACTATTCATGGAGTTTGTAATATTTGAAAGAAAATATAAAGGAAAGGGCCATAGACTTGCCACAATTGTCATCTGGAAGTAGAGTGATAAGCCGATTGATGTTTGGTCGGAGGAAGGAGCCGCAGCAGCTGAGCTTGTTTGGTCCACAAATAGTGTAAGGAGAGTTCGTTGAGCATTTGTAAACCTCTTAGTTGTGTAGAACCCCAACCGTTGCCATTGTGATTCAGAGGAGCTAACCAAAGATTCGTATGATTGCTAATTACAAAGAACAAAGGTTGAACATAATGTGGGCAAGATTGTGTCTTAGGGGGGCACATATTAAACATCATATTTTTTTGGGGGCGATATGGAACATATCCTTATGCAATCATGAAAGCAACTATAAGACATGGGAAATATATTAGTCATAGGTCACAAAGCTCGACTAAAACAGATTAAGAAAATGAATTGAAAAGAAAAGGAAAAGATCGTTGTCATGTTTAGAGAAGTTCAGACCGGAGTCGAGGAATTAAGAAGTGTAGCAGAAGACAAAGAAGAAATAGAGGGTGATTGGCATAGCTTTGATATGCTACCACCACCTATTTTTAATGCAGAAGTTACAACTTCCAATGAAGCATGGAAGATCCTCGAAGCAGAATTTGGTGCAAGGGGGAGTAATCAAGTTAAAGATAGTAGTGTTTTTCAGCCTATTGTAGCAGTGCTTGAAGATGAGAATGAAGATGGACCTATAGTAGTGAATCTCCAGAGAGATGAAGGATGTTTTGAATCTCACTTGAAAGTGGATCACAATGTCGATGGTGTGTTATCAACAGACGCTTATTTTGGCATAGATAATGTTTCCAATGGAGAAGCATCTGGTTTAGTGGATCGAGCAATTGAAATTGTTGATGTTAAATTTGATGAAGAATAATTAACTCATCACTGGTTGCAGATGATGCAACATAAACATCTTATTGATAGACTGTTATTTGGTGACAGAAACCCACTTGTGTCTTAAAAACAAGTGGAAGAAAACTTATTTGCAAAAGCAAAGGTGGAGACTCAAGATTACAAGGAATCCAAAAAGTTAAAGAAGGAATAAGAGGAGAAATCTCTCAGTCGAGAGAAGAATGAACATAACCAATATGCTTCTCAAAATGTTTTTTCATATAATATGAAAAATGATTTTGTGTGTGTAGATGCTAGAAGCAACTGAGATGAATCAACAAAACATGAAGAAGAATTAAAGTTTATTGAAGCATGGCTTGAAAAACTATGTATTGATGATGCTTGCATAGAAGTTGCAGCTATGAATATTGAAGGCAGTATGGATGATATTGAAATGAAAATAAAATTTTCATGTCCCTGAAGAGATAAAATTGTATTATGAACTTATGTTGTAGCAAATTGATAATCAGAAGATTGATGATGTAGAGAAGAAGACTATAGAAGATAAAATGTGGCAACAGTCCACATACAAACAAATTTTTGAAGCCGTAGAAGACATCCATGGACACCCTGAAATGATTTTATATGTTTTGGTTGAGCTACAACAACAAATGAAGAAATTGAAATTTGGAACCTATGCCAAAAGGACAAAGATGAAGTAGTTCAGAGGATACAGGATCTAGAAGAAAAGGAAAAAGAAATCGAGCAAAAGTGTCGATATCAAAGTTTTTGAATCATTGTAAGCCTAGCTAATACTTAGACCAACATGCATGTTTAAGTTTTGTTAAGTCATGGTTAAGTTGTTATTCGTAATTAAGGGGGAGTGTTGGAAATAATTACTCTTGACAACACATCGCCACCACTGCACCGAACATCGCCTCACCGCCTCACTGCCATGGTTTGTCCTACATCGAAGAGGCGCCACCACCATGATCTGTTCAATGTTTGAAGAGCCATCACCACCATAACCCTTTTGAAAATAAGGGACAATTAATCCACTTAATTTATGTATAAATTCAGTTGATCTGTGATAGAAGAGGTATGCAAAGTGTCAGGACACATAGTCCGCATTGTACGCAGCTGTAGTTGCTTTCACCTACTGTAAATTGATGTGTGGTCTTATGTTTTAATTGAACAACGATAGCTATGCTGTGTTGTACTCTAATCTGTTCTTTTGTGTGGTATCGAAGCTTTGTGTGCTCTTCCCAATCCTTCAAGTGGTACATATGAGCATATGCCAAAATTACATAAAAACTATGATAGAAATATATTAAACCAATGAAATGAATGTTGCATAAAGGGTCATGCATGAGTTATGTGTAAATTTTAAACCACACAAGGGACATCACAGTCATTGAAGGTTATATGAAAACAATATGTTCACCATGCAAAGGGAGTGGTAAGAAATCATTAGGGTGCCAAAAGGTGAGACACATTAGTGCACAAATTGCAATCATGGAAGAGACAAAGTCACAAGCGCAAATTGCAGGTGTAGAAGTTAAATTTTATGCTAATGAGTTGTGATAGTGTGACTAGAGGTATTGGTGCACTATCTCGGCATATAATAGCTAATTACAGCCTTTGATTTCTGAAACTCCTACCTCTGAAAATGCACCATTGGGATTAGTAGCAACTCGTTTCACGGGAATGGTTTCCATATACAATATTTGCAACGACGCCAAGGATTGTTTGGTATATCAACTGCTATTGAAAAGACAATGAAATGAAAAGCAATAATATTTGTCATGTAAATTTTCACAGCCAAGTATGAAGCCTCGTCATGTTCATTGGTCGATGCAACATAATTTTATATCACTATCTACTACCTAGCGATGTACAATGCATTCAAACCACTAGGATCATTCAAGAATTATTGGAATGCATGGTCGACAGTGTCAATTTTAGGTGGCAAGGCATGTTGTGCGATGAGAGCATGGCTACAAGATGGTAGCGTGAACTTGCTTGGGAAGGTTCTGCAACAAAGGATATCTATGTGCGCAAGGGTGCATGAGATAAGGATTAATAGGATATGAGAATGTTAAGCCACAAATAGAATGCGACAACACGCTGGTAATGGTTCCATATCTAGGCAGTGTATGTGATGGGAAGTTTTGATATCATATTACATGCAAATAGATTCAACATATCAATAATGCAGTGAAGACAATGAAGTGATCACAAAATTGAAAAGATAATTATGATAAAAGAGTGGAGGAAGATGGAGCCAAGCAGCTTAGTATCGACAATTTTGGGCTATTAACTCTTACTCATCCCTCAAATTGATTATATATGAATTAATTATGTCTAATAATTGTTTTTTGTTTTTTGTTTTTTTTGCTGCCTGGGCTGCACGTGCGAGCTTGGTGCTTGACCTAGTGGTTTCCCCTACAATGCAGTCACTTCTCAGCAGCCTCCTACTGTTGCTGGGCTCTTAGAGCCTATGGATCCCTCAGAGGAGGGCGATCCTCTTCCAGACCGACTTCAAGGGAATGAAAAAGTTGCAAAAGTGTTTGCTCCCTTATCATAGCTACAGGAACTCCAAGGATCAGGCTAAAAATAAACAAGTTTGTTAAAAATCTTGAGGATATTCCAGAAATATCTCTCCCTCTTGCTCTTCCTCACAGAGCAGCTTTGTTACTCGCTGAACGTGGTCTTATGCGTCAGTTCACTGGGCTGTGGTCATCCCCCAAATTTGTTCAAAGATGGGTTGAATGAAACTGGAGCTTTACTCTCAATGGGAAAATTTCAATACGGTTCTGCGGAAGAGGATACTATACCTTTCATTTTGAATCTAAGGAAGACAAATATTTGATCTTAAGAAATGCCCCATATTTCATGGACACTAGAGGACTATATCTAAACCGATGGACCCAATATTTTGATCCTGAAATGGACGTGCCAAGTGCAGTTCCAGTTTGGGTCAAATTACCCCACCTCCCTTTACATTGCTGGGGAGATGAGTCAGTAAAGGCCATAGGAAATGCAGTAGGAAAATATGTAGATAGATGTGAACCAAAGGACAACATGCATGCTAGTACCAAAATATGTGTGGAAGTGGATCTAGGAAAAGGACTTCCAGAAGCGATAAAGATTAAAGTTGACCAATGGACGCACATATAACAACTGAACTATGAGTAGAGCCCATTCAAATGCAAGGTATGTCACGAATATGCTCATTTTGCAAATAGATGTTCTAAAAAAAAGGAAAGTGAAAATGTTGAAGAACAAGAAAATAAATGGGAGCAAGTAAAAAGAAAGAATCCCACCAACAAGCAATGCCCCCCTCTACCCTTGCAGTCCCAGGAACCAATCAAAAGCTCCTCTCCATCTCCCTCCACTGTCAACCCCCCACTCCTCACAAATACGAACCCATTTAGGCCTCTGGAATATTCCACAAATCCCCCCTCACCCATCTCCCCAACGCATTCTCCCAACCCCCTCACTCTCTCCTCCATCCCTTCAATCCCTTGTTTCCCACTCCCCCTCCCATCAGTGGATCATATCTTAACTAGAAACCAATCCAAAGAGACCATTCAAATTAATGAACATAAAAAAAATGGGCAGGCCAACAAGGAAATAAGGGATGAGTTAGCGGCCAAAGAGATGGCCTTAGGTACTCAAAAACTAATGGACTCATTGGGAAAAATACAGGAAACAGTGAGAAAAATCAGAAAAGAGGGAAGGGCATCGCACACCAACAAACCAATAAATAATGATAGTGGTCTCTTGGAACTGTCATGGTCTGGGCACACCCTACAAAGAAAATGCAGCAAGAGACATTCTAATGAAAGAAGTGTCGTACATTTTCATGATCCAGGAGACCAAAACAAACAGTCAAGAATCTGGAAAAATGATGCAAAAGTTAAAAAAAATTATGAAAGAATAGTGCTTGAGGCAACAGGAGGATCAGGAGGAATCTGTGCCCCATGGGAAAAAAGAAAATGGGAAATGACAGGCCAAAAAATCGGCAAGCACTGGATTAAAATAGAATTAAAGGATCTCAGCACAAAGGAAAAGTACACCATCATAAATATATATGCTCCAAACCATTATAAAGAAAAAGAACAATGTTGGAACTCGGTAAAAGAAGTAAAGACAAAATGGGAAAATAATTTTGGGAGGTGATCTAAAATTGGTAAGAAACACAGAAGAAAAATTTGGAGGGAGTTATCATGCAGATCTGTCAAGAGAAGCTCTGGAAGAAATAATGGAGGAACAAAACCTAATCAATATTCCGCCAAGTAATGGGAAATACACATGGAGCAACAAGAGAATGGGTAAGAGCAATATAAAGGAGAGGTTGGTCATACTTTTAGTTCAAGAAAATATAGCAGTTGATTTCACCTCTGAAAAATCCAAAATCATCCATACAACAACTTCGGATCATAAGGCAGTAGCAATTATTCTGGGCAAGCTGGACAACGAAGGTCCTCTTCCGTTTAGATACAATTTGAGTTGGGACAACAATGAATAATTTAGAAATCAAATCAAAGAGGGATGGGCACAAAGCATTACAGGATCCCCCCATTATGTATGGGAAACAAAATTGAAAAATCTAAGGGTAAATCTAAAAATATGGGCAAGAGAGAATGATATTAAAAAAAAAGAAAGGAAAATAGAGCTGCAAAAAAAAATGGACAACATACAAGAAGAAAAAGAAGATAAGGAGGAGGACAAACAGGATTATTTGAAAGAAAAGGAATTATTTTGGAAAATATACAGGTAGCATAGAAAGGAAGAAGAAGAACTCATATTGAAATCAAGATCATAGAAAATTTTAGGGGCGAATGTTCCCCCTTTGGCGAAATTAAGGGGTTTTAAATTTTTAGTGGGCGAATATTTTGTATCATAGTACATTTTTACAAATCACCTCAAATAGCCCACCTTATTTTAAGGGAGAGGGTAGAAAAGGTAAATTTAGCCCTTGAAATTAGGGTTTACAACCTTCCATTCGCCTATTTTCAAGAATAGGTTTTATTTAAGTGAATCCATTCGCCCATTTTCAAGAATAGGTTTTATTTAAGTGAATCCTATGGGCCAAAGGCCCAAATACCATATTTATAAAAGAGGTATGGTAAATTAATAAAAATATAAATAAATGAGAGGTATGGTAAATAAATAAAACATTTTTTATATTTACTCCATAAGTCACCTTATATACATGCAAGGGTGCAAACAAATAAAAATATAAGTAAAGTGGAGGTATGGTAAATAAATAAAACGTCTTTTTATACTTATTCAAAAGGTATGGTAAATAAATAAAAATATAAATAAACTAGACGCATGGTAAATAAATAAAACCTCTTTTTATATTTAGTCCATAACCCTCGTTCTATTTATGAAGGCTCAAGAAAGAGGTTTGATTTAAGTGAATCCTATGGGCCAAATACCATATTTGTAAAAAAGGTATGGTAAATTAATAAAAATATAAATAAACGAGAGATATGGTAAACAAATAAAACATTTTTTTATATTTACTCCATAAGTCACCTTATATTTACGAACACTAAAAAAATGCGTTATATTTAGGTGAAACCTATGGGCAAAATACTATGGGACAAATACCATGAACTAGATTATTATTAATACCATGTAAAAAACATTATGGTATTGACCCATGGTATTCACCAAAATGGCACATGGTATTGACCCATGGTATTCAGCTGGAATGTAGCCTATTTAAATGGGGGAATTAAACCATCATAGATCCATCTTTACTCTGGATCTACTAACCCCGAGAAGTATCAAATATCGTGATATGCAAACTAGCATAGAGTGAAAAAATATTTGATACGATCAAGAGTAAAAATGGATGTTGTAATTTAATATATGTTGAACATTTTAGCTTGGTTAAAATAAAAAATAAAATAAAAATCAAGTATTAATTTTATTAATTTTTATAAATTACTAATAGTAATTTTTAAGCTCCAGGTTTATGATAACCCATGGTAATACCATCATATTCATGTGAGAATAGACTATTTAAAGGGGAAATTCTATCATCTTAGATCCATCTTAATTCTGGGTCTACCAAGTGCTCAGAGGGATAAATAGATTTCATCCCCCTAAGAGTGGTAGATGTGGAGTTAAGATGGATATAGGTTGGTTTTTATGATAATGAAGATATTAAATAGACTTAGGAAATTATATTGTAAAAACATCTTAAGGTGAATGGTTAAAGCATAGACATTGGACAATTATATTTGTATACTTCTGTTTTAACCTGAAACAAATCCAGGGCTAAAAGGAATGGATTTATTGCACTAGTCATCTTGCTATAACTTTTCAACATATGCTCGAGTAAACAGATTGTAATTTGGGTAATTTTTCTAATTGCAAACAGGAACATACTTATGTATTGGCAGGGTGGTTACCAGGTCCCTAGAAGTGATGAATTTGAATTTTTCTTGGTTTTATATATAGTATTAGGTTTTTTCTCATGCTTTCTGTGAATGGCACGGGTGAATTTTATCCTACACCCACTAGGTTATCGATAAGTAATTTCAGTAATTTTGATTTCAAAAGATATTTTAAAGAAATGCAATGATTTCATTTGTGTATTCAATAAACACAAGATTTTATAATTGAGTAAAATATTCGCCATTCCTAGTGAGAGATTCGCCAAAAAATTATATATACATATCATATTATTGATAAAATCGCCTTCCATTTTTCCTATATACCATGGAGATTCGCCCATTTATTATACATGTAAAATTAGGGGGCGTTCTTAAAATTTTCCCTGATCAAGATGTCTATGGCTGAAAGCAGGGGATAAAAATATTGCCTTCTTTCGTAATTCAATGAAAATCAGACAAGCCAAAAACCAGATAGACCAAATTAAAGTGGATGGACAAGAAATTAAGGGAGTAGAGAAAGTAAAAAAAGAAACACACAATCACTTCAAAGAGCTATTAATAGCAAGTGAACAACCAGCAGACAATGAGGATTTTCTACCACATATCAAAAAAAAAAAGTGATGAACAAAATGCATAAATAAACAAAGAAATTTTTGAAGAAGAAGTGTTGGCAGCAATATGGAGCCTTCATCTAGACAAAGCTCCGGGGCTAGATGGGTTCACAATCACCTTCTATAGGCAGCATTGGAATATCATTAAAAAATACTTCATGAGAATGACAAAAAATGTATTAAAAAAAAAAGTGGGAGGAAATACAAAATATTCATATCTAGCTCTCATCCCTAAGGAATCCAACCCAACAAATTTCAACAGATTTAGACCAATATCTCTCTGCAATTCCTCCTACAAAATTCTTACAAAAATTATTGCAAATAGAATCAAGAGAGTTCTTCCTGTACTAATCTCGGAAAATCAGGGCGGCTTTGTTTTCAACCGGAAAATAATAGACAACATGATTATCGTCTAGGAAGAAATGCATAGCAGCATTCAAAGGAAAGAGAGGAATTATTGTAAAGCTAGACATGGAAAATTCCTTTGATAGAGTCAGCCACACATATCTAGCAGTAGTTCTTAAAAAGTTTGAATTCACTCAAGACATAATTGAGACCATATAGGCTTGCATCTCAAGTCCTTGGATAGTGCCACTAATAAATGGAAGACCTAGCAAACTCTTCCAGAGTTCAAGAGGGTTGAGACAAGGATGTTGCCTATCCCCTTTCCTGTATATCATAATGGTTGAAACTCTAAGTGCAGCATTGGAAAATCAAAGGAAAGAAAAAAAATTATAGGTATTCAAATAGCAAAAGGTGTAAAAAATATCAATCATTCACTATTTGTTGATGACACTCTTTTACTGGGAGGGGCTTCAAGTATAATAGCTAGAAGATTTAAAAAATTTCTGGATGACTTTATTCAGGTTTCTGGAGGCCTGCTAAACAATTCAAAATGTAGAATATATGGTTGGAATACTCCTCCAAGAATAATGCAAAACATCTCGCAAATTATTGAAATCCCAACACAAGTAAGACGGACGCACTTTACCTACCTTGGACTTCCAATAGCCAAGAAGAATGTGAAAGCTGAAGTATGGGGCAAACAACTGGAAAAAATGAAGGACAAAATCCAAAAATGGGGTATGATGTGGCTCAATATGGCAGGCAGGGTGATTATGATTAAGGAATTACTATCAATTCTCCCAATATATCAGTGTGCAATTATTTTGGCTTCGGCAAGCACACACAAGCAAATGGAATTAATTATAAGAAGCTTTCTTTGGTAGGGAGGGAAGCAAGAGAATAGAAAATTCAGTTTGGTAAAGTGGGACCAAGTCACACTTCCATATGAGCAGGGAGGTCTCTCTATACGCTTACCAGGCCTAATGAATGCTGCTTTAGGGATGAAAATAATATGGAGAATGATAGCCGAAAGGGAAAGTTGGTGGAAAAAATCCCTCGCCACAAAATATCTGAATCATTCCAGAACAAAGCTACTAATAGACACCATTCCTATGAGGCCTTGCACGCAAATTTAGGAACTTGTAAAGAAAATAATTCCCTCAATCAAGAATCATATATCTAAAACTCTTGGGAATGGGAAATCGGTGGCAATCTGAGATGATCGAATAATGGGAAAAAAAGCCTCTAAATCTTCAACAGGACCTCCTGGGCATACAAAATTGGATGGCTCAAAGAAGGCTAAACACCCTCCATTCAACCTCAGCATGGGATCAACAAAACTGGCATGAGTGGAAAATCCCATCAATACCAAAAAACTTAAAAGGGCAATGTGAGAAATTAAAGTTCCATCTCAAATGGGCAACGCCCATAACCATCGAGGAAGAGGACGACTATGTTTGGGATCTAAATGGAGGAGCATACACGGTCAAAACAAGATATAAAACACTTCAAGAACAACAAAATCAATAGGAGTGGAGCCTATGGAAAGTGGTTTGGAAACTGAATGCCTCCCTAAAATCAAAGCATTTATATGGACTCTTCTCAAAGGGAAAACTCTAACTGCTGATAATTAAAAAAAAAAGGAATTCAAGGTCCATCTAGGTGCATCATGTGCTTAACTGAGGAAGAGTCAATGCAACATCTCTTCTTGGATTTCAGGATAGCCCAAGAATGTTGGAAGCAGATCACAAGCCCGCTGGAAGTTAATTTAAACTTCACAAACACTCTCCCAGAATTTAATAAAACATCGGAGAAGAACTACCCTTACTCTAAAAAAAATAAAGTTACAATAATCAGGATCTGAAAATGCCTCCCAGTAGTATTATGTTGGCATATTTGGATAACTAGAAACAAAAGTATCTTCAAATATCAAAAGCCAAGGACAGGAAAAATCTTATCAAAAACATGGAGTTTAGTTTGTCTTAGAAATTATAAACTCCAAAGGCATGTCAGTCGTGGACCACAACAACCTTCAACAAGAGGAGAGATATTGGATTGGTAAAGAAATATTGGAAAAAAATGGGAAAGTAGGACCAAAGAAAGCCCCTACAGCAAGAAATTGGAAACTAAGGATGAGCGAAAAAGAACTTGAAAAGTGGAGGAAAAATCAAAATAATTTCAGTCTTTTTTTTTGATGGGGCATCGAAAAACAATCTAGGAAAAGCAGGAGCAGGTGGAGTGATTAGAGATCCGGATGGGAAAGAGATCGTCACATATGAATGGGGCTTAGGAGAAACCAAAAATAACAAAGCATAAGCATACAGTCTTTTATTAGGCACAAGGATATTAAAAAAACAAGTATTTTGAGATCCTATTATAATAGGTGACTCTGCAATTGTTATTGAAGCAATGGTTAATGGAAAAAATCCCAGTAACACGGCTATCAACAGAATATATTAGAGGATAAGACTGAACTTAAAAATATTGGGGAGGGTCAGCTTCAAACATGTTCTTAGAACATAATAAGGAGGTTGATATTCTTTCCAATAAGGCTACAGAAAGAACAACAGGAAGCATAAAGGAAAGCAATGAAATTTATTGTATTACCATCCCATAATTCACAAACACCCATCATGATGAAAGAAGGAAAAAATGGGAAAAAGCATGAGCAAAATGGGAAAAAGCATGAACAAAATCAAAAAATCAGGGAGAGTACACCAGCAGATCAAAAGGAAGATTTGTTAACAGAGACACTCAATTGGCATCTATAGGAATATAAGAAAAAAATCCAAACAAAATCCAAAAATATCCAAAGGTCACAAGCCAAGGATCACAGATATCCCCTCTGCCTGAGTTGAGCCGATATATGTCATATCAAGGTCAAGTTACATGAAACGAATGTGATAAAAAATCGTAGTTGAATGATAATACTCATCCATTGCAACAGGACATGCATATCAGCGTCCACCAATAGGCCTTGTAATCCAAAGGAAAGCTTAAATAGTGACACAGCGAGTTGTAAAAATCCGCAGGTAGAAGTATTCAGTTCTTCGTTTCAAGCCATCAGTGAAGAAACTCCTCAGCCATGCTCTCTTATCCATTCGGTTCACTTGTCATTCTGGTGCGAGCCCATCGACATGTAGAAATTCCCAGAGAGAGCAGGATAGCTTTTGTGCTGATTCTTTTTGTAGCTCGAACATATTTCCACTTGTATGATAATACAGAGATTGGGGTTTTAGGCTGAGGCTTTCCCCATGTTATTTCTTCTGTGTTATGTGTGATTGATTTCTCATTCTTAGTTATATGTGTTCTCATTGATCTTGCTCAATTCGATTAAGCTTTCGCAAAGTTTCTTGTAGAAGTAGATCTTGTATTTTGATTTAGTATATTGCATAATCTGTTGATCTACAGTGGGAATTTCTACAAGGTATCAGAGCAAAGGTGATCAAGGTGAAGAACAGTATACAAGAAGAGAGAAGTTCAAAGTTTGAGGTTCTGGAATATAGAAATAAAGTTCTTATCACATCTTAATTTCACCAATGGCGTTCAATGGTTTAAGACTCGAATATGCTCTTGATGGCAGTTTGAATTATATAGCCTGGAAGGATCGCATGGACGCAGTATTAGAGGACAACGGTCTAAAGGACTTCATTGATCAAGAAGTCCCCAAGCCAACAATGGCTAATGCTACAGAATTGGCGGAATGGAAGAAATGTGTGGCTAGAGCAAGGAGAATCCTTCTGGAGGGAGTTCAAGACCACATAGTCTCGAGTCTCCATGGGAAGGAGACACTGTTTTCAATGTGGAAAACATTGAAAGATCTATATTAGAATAGCAGCGATCAGAGGAAGCTAGCGCTGAAAGACAAACTTCAGAAAATTAAGTGTGAAAAGGGCGACATGATCTCTACATATCGAACAAGCTCACCACCTGCAGGGATGAGCTTGGAAGTGTAGGGATCACAACAACCGATGATGACATGGTGAGTCTAGCTCTCCTCGGTCTTCCTAAGAGTTGGCATAGCTACCAAGACTCGGTAAATGGAAGAGAAAAACTGCCAGATTGGGAACGAATTTGGTCAGATCTGATGCAAGAGGAGATAAGAAGAAGCACTAGAGATGGTCCTTCATCCAAGAAGGATGAAGAAAATTGTGCCTTAGCGAGTAAGGTGAAGAAAGGGAAGGATAAGGATTCTCATCCCAAATCGAGTTCTTCCCATGGTGGGAAGAAGTTTGACAAATCGAAAGTGTGATGCTTTCATTGTCATGAGGTGGGCCATTTTGCTACAAATTGTCCACTGAAGAAATCCAAGATGGGATCCAAGGAAGGATCTGAAGGTGAGGCGTTGGCCTCATAGTTCAAGTTGGATTTCACCCTCTTCGCATACATGGTTTCATCCATGGTGGGATGTGGTTGGTTTCCTGATAATGGAGCTTCATTCCACATGACTGGTGACAAGAGTTTATTCAGTACCTTGGAGGAGAAATATCTCTGGATACTCATAGCGATGGGTAATGATGAAAAGTATAGTGTCTCAGGTGTAGGCATTGTTGTTTTCCAGAGGGAGCATAGAGCTCACATTACCTTGATTGATGTCAAGTATGTACCAAGACTGAAGAAAAATTTGGTGTCGATCGCAATTCTGGAAGACAAAGGCTATGATGTAGTCTTCAGTAAGGAAAAGGTTTTCCTTTGACACATCACCACGAAACAGGTGAAGCATATTGGTTCATGAGTCAAGAACTTGTATTCTCTTGAGGTTCAAGATGCATGCAAAGCCTTGAGGAGCAAGGAAACTATTTGAGACTTGGTGGTTGAGAGGGAGAGTACATTACCTCTCAACATGCAGCGCCAGAAGAAGTCTCAGACAATTGTGGAGGAGCCACAATTGGTGAAGCAACTTCAGGAGGTTGTGGAGCAGCCACAACTAGAGACGTCGAGAGGATACTGAGTGGAGGCATCCACTCATGCAGAGACCTCCAGTAGGGGGAAATTTTGAGCCAAGTCGGCAGAGGGATCACATGCATCCATACCTCTAGGTCAGAGGTGGGGTGATGTGGAGTGACAGTCCCAAGAAGGCTGGAATAGGGGCAGGATCATTGAGGTACCCAACCTTTTTTATTAGACCTTGCTATGGGAGCCTCGATGAGGAGTAGCATGACTGGCTAAGTGGGTAGAGACAGATGCACATGGAGTGGAAGATAGAGCTACAATGCAAGAATCCCAAGACTGTGCAGAGCTAGCAGGCTGCAACAATGCGAGAGGCACAGGATTGTTGCACCAGTGCAGGATGGCACAGAGAGGTGTGCAAAAGTGTGAGACGCATGGAGTGTTGCAGTAGCTCAGAGGTCAGAGAGGGAGCATTTGTCAGTGGCAGATGGAGCTTCAACATTAGAGGATGTTTCTAGCCCAACAGGGAGGTCAGTTAGGAGTTTTTTTGTTTCTAGAGTTGCTGGAGCTATAACACTTGGGAAATGTGTTTCATGCAGAACATTTCAAAGGTTCAAGATCAGGTTTGAGTTGAATGCCTTTCTTGTTGAGAGGGAGTGTTGAAAATGGCAACAAGAAATGCTAAAAATAGAAGTGCTAAAAATAGCACTGCTATAAATAGCAGTTTGAGTACTAGTGTTGGACATAGCAACAAGGAATGAAAAATGGAAGTGCTAAAAATAACATTGCTACAAATATCATTTCGGGATGGATTCCAATTTTAGTTAGTCCCTGAACTAAAATTCGAATTTGATCTTAGCAGCTGTTTATAAAATAATTAATTAATTCATGTTGAGTTAATTAGTTGGAGAAAATCAAACATGAAGTCTATGTGAAGACATGCAACAGTTTTCCCTTTGATTGAGGAAGTTATCCCTTAATTAAAGTGATCAGGATGAGTTGTACTTTGAATATCCTACTCTCTCTGCCCTGCTCTCTCTGCAATACCTCTGCTGCTCATAGATAGTCAAAGGCCTCTCTCTAACCTTTGGTCTACCCTCCAAGCCTCCTATTTCTTTGCACAATTTTGATTGGGGTACAGTGCAACCACTTGTGTGAATTGGCCTCTTCAGACATTCACTAACCTTTGATCCAACTACGCAGTCGTGAAGGAGATAAATCCTCATCATGGATGAGCTTCCTTTATAGGAAAAATATTCATCCAACTGATAGTACACTGTCCCTTCTCTGATCTCAACTAGGTCTCTGTCTGAATTGACATGCATGAGTTATTCATGAGAGAATATTCAGTTATCTAAAGAACATCAGTTACATGCGTGCAAGCATTAACTAAATGAACTCACATTAATTTAAACAAACTGTTTAAATCAATCTAACTGGACTTGACTCAATTAACTGAGCCAACTAATTACAACTCAAATTAGAACTCATCCTTATCTCTTTAACTGATGGATAAATTCCTCAATTAATAGATAAACTGTTGTATGTCCTCACATAGACTTCATGTTTGATTTTTCACAACTAATTAACTTATGGAGAATTAATTAATTTATTTTCAAACAACTATTAAGTTCAAATTCGAATTTTACTTCCTATGTTTAGTCCAGGGACTGACTAAAATAGGAATCCATCTTGAACTGCTAAAAATAGCAATTCTATTTCTAGCACTTCCATTTTTCATTCCCTATTGCCCAACCCAGCACTGGTACCCAAACTGCTATTTTTAGTAGTTTTATTTTTAGCACTTCTATTTTTAGCATTTCTTTTTGCAATTTTCAACACAAACAATACTGCTCATAGATATTTAAATGCTTTCACAACCTTCTCCTTTGCCCTCCAAGCCTCCTATTTCCTTGCGCAATTTTTCCTGGGGTCTAGTGCTTCCACTTGTGTGAATTCCCACCTCACACTACTCACTTGGCTCAAAAATAACTGCACAAACCTGAAGGAGAATAATTCCTTCTGCATGGATGAGTTTCCTATATAGGAAAAATCCTCCAGCTGATAGTACATTTTCCCTCCATCTGATCTCAACTGGGTCTCTGACTAAACTGACATGCATGAGTTATTTATGAGAGAATATTCAGTTATCTGAAGTGCAGCAGTTACACGCATGCATGCATTAACTAATTGAACTCACAATCAGTTCCACAAATTGTTGGAACTAATCTAACTGGACTTAAGCTCAGTTAACTGAGCTAACTAATTACAACTCAGAGTACAACTCATCCTGATCACTTTAATTAAGGGATATCTTCCTTAATCAAAAGGAAAATTGTTGCATGTCTTCACATAGAGTTCATGTTTGATTTTCTCCAACTAATTAACTCAAGATGAATTAATTAATTATTTTACAAATAGCTGCTAAGATCAAATTCGGGTTTTACTTCTCAATTTTAGTTCAGGGACTAACTAAAATTGGAATCCATCCTGAAATTCTATTTATAGCAAGGCTATTTTTAGCACTTCCATTTTTCATTCCTTGTTGCTATGTCCAACACTGGTACCCAAACTGCTATTTATAGCAGTGCTATTTTTAGCATTTCTTGTTGCCATTTTCAACACGACAGTCCCTCAGTTACTCCCAAAATCTGAAACAACAAGAACGCTTCAATATCATATAATCAGCTCTCCGTTCCCAATAGCTCTTTGCGTATCCCTCCCTTGAATTAACATAGTATTAAAACCTATGTCATTCATTTTAACAGGGTGTCTTCCTTTTTTCGAATCCTTCATCTGCCTCATCACAGCAGACACTATAGCACTTCAAAGCTAGTCAAGTGTATCTCTTAGTTAATATGAGCGCAATTGTGTTTGTGTAATGCAACAGACTGCATTATTTCAAACTTTTACCTCAAGAACAGAGAAGCAGAGCAAAAGAAGCTCAGCAAGAGCACACTCAAAAGTAACAAAAAGCTACAAAAAACACAACTACTCAGACGACAAAAATGGTGTGTAATCCCATGGAAAGAGTCGCAAAAAATGAAAGTTTCCCAACATGCATGGAAAACAGGTTCAGGATAGGGAGGTTCAACCAAGCACTCAAGTATCTTAGGGCGGAAATGAAAACTGAGAACATGTACAAATAGAGAGATATAGACAAGCGGAAAGCTGAAATAATAGAACTCAAAGATAAATGCAAGCACCTTGAAGAAGCTGTTGACTATATCAAGCCAATCAACTAGAGCCAACAAGGTGAAACCTCCACTAAGCAAATAAAGAAGCATCATCCTCAACATGAGGAATCAGTCAACTAGTTTTGGTGAAATCTTTTAATTTTATATGTACTGCAAGTTTATTTTACTTCTAGGACAGTATGTTCGACAATATGCCAAGTTAGTCAAAGGAATCCATAGAAAAATGTTTTCAAGTATAGAAATAGGGACTGCGACCCATTTTCAACTCTATACTTGTATCCACCTCCCTTCGAATGTAACATGAGTTTACTCCTCCCCTTTTTTGCAATATAACCAATACCGGACTGTGTTAAAAAAATAAATTGTTTTTTGTTTTATTAAAATGGGTTCATCTTAAACTTAATTAATGGTTATATGTTTGTAGGAATGGAATTGTGAAGCGATGATGGCCATTTAGTTCTAAAACACTTTGTGGAGGCATGATCAAAGTTGGTGACAATCATTGAATAGTCAACTCAATGCCAAGGTGGCCCTTGGGCATAACGAAGACATTACCAAGTTACCACATCAAAAGCAAATTAAATTTCCAAGAGTCATAGGAGAAGGTGAAAGGTCACCCTCCTCATTTCTATAAATGTAACATCATACATCGTTCAATGGGACTTTTAGCACTTAAGCTAGGTTAGTAATAGGATTTTTATTTTGTGCTTAAGGAGTTGAAGGCACTCACTCTCGGTATATTATAGGTGGAGGGATTGTGAGGCTAGTGTTATGTCATGAAGATTATATGAATTTCTCTCATCCTACTATTGGGTTTTGACAAGCTTGTGTACATGTACTTGAATGAGCAACATTATTAATGAGAAGCTTTCAATTCATGCATTGATTCTCATACATGTTAATGACACTTGTAATGAATATTCATGCTTTTGTTGTTTATGTATGTGGGTTTACACATTTGTGACACATTTACCAACTATTTCGTTTCATGCAGTTGGTGTGTTGGCTTTGAATCTTTGTTCCTGATTCAATGTTAATGTTAATGATTAATTGTAAAATAATTTGTATTTGGTCTCTAGCACCTTCTTACTTGTGTATATCTTAGTTAATTTCACTTATTTGATTCTTCCTTAAGACATGCTATCGCTTATTATGTCCTTATTATGTTCTTGTATCATGTTCTGCAAGTCATCAATGGAGGGTTGATTTCGTCCTCATTTTTCTGACATATTACACTTGGTCTCACACTTATCTCTTTGAATCTCACATCCAAGAGAAAAACACACACACATAATGATATCCAAGTCAATATCCCAAATGGGGCTCCTATCCCAAATGGTGTGAAGTCTAATTGGGTCTTCATCCAAGGGAAACCCCCTAGTGTTAGTGGATTATCCAACATCGTCAATAGGTTAACATGGATCTATGTTGGTTATCTCTCTCTCTCTCTCTCTCTCTCTCTCTCTCTATATATATATATATATATACACACACACACTCTATGTGTCAACACAACATTGAAGATGGAAGAAATTACACGTCTCTTTCATTTTGAGCAACACACTAATTAAATGTTTTAACCATAAGGAAAATATTATTTCCATTTTTTTTTATGTAATATATGCATAGTTGATATTGAAATATTCTATGGAAATATTTTATTTATGACTCACTATGTCTACATTAAAAATCATTTTGTTATAATATATTTTTAAATTTACATCCCCTCTTATTGGAAAGTAGAAAGCAACTCTCTCTATTTCTCTCCACATAGAATTATTTTTTTTATAATATATTTTACTCCATTTTAAACATAGAAGAAATTACAAATCTCCCTTATATCTTAAATTACAAAACACCTATTAATAAAATAAAATAATATATATATATATATATATATATTCCATTTCACACATATTAAACACGTCATTAATTTAAAATTTGTAATATATAATTAAGAAAAAAGAGAACAGCCCAAAATAAATAATCATAAATATTATATACTAACCACTCTAATACATCCATGATACATCTTAATCCAACTAAATCCATATAATTAATATCTCAAGGTCGTTGGCATGTTAGGTTTGCCTACTCAACCTTATATGTATTTTACCAACCATCCTTATAGGTATTTTACCAATCATGCTGAGCCACAAGCAACTAATCTTCACAGGAATATTGAACCACCTCTTGATTTTCCATTGGTGCCATTGGCATAAATGTTTTTCTCATAAATAGGTTAGTTTTGACTTTAAGGCACATTGATAATAACTCATTATTGACCTCACTATGTCTTCAGTGAGTGGGTGGTGTTCTATTTTTCACGCATGTACAAATGCCAATTGTCTAAGTTTTTCTCTCACGTTTTTCATGCCATCTAATTCTGTCTTTTGTTTATTTGCAACTAATCTCCTGAATCCTTGAAGGTAGATAACGTTGATCACCACACTCTGGGTCAGGAGCTATCAATAACGAAATCTCCCATTAATTCACAACCATTTTCATCCTATGTTGTTTTTATTTGTAAAGTCATATCTCTTGAGCATTTCCTTTTCAACTTGCAACTTTGTTTTTAGTTTCTTTATCTCGAGTAGAGAATTTTAGTGATTGATTTGTATCGATTTACGAGTTTTAGCGTTGATTCATTATTTTTTCTAATCTGTATTCAAAAAAATATGAGAGATTCTATGTAATACTTCTTTAAATGTTATTTCAAATATCTTAATCTAATTATAATATATATATAATCAATGTTATAATTATTTTTTCCTTTATGTAATTTTAATTATATAATATTATTATTTAGAAATTCTTAATCTTATAATCAATGTTATAATTATATTATATATAATAAAGGTTATAATTATATTTTTTCTTGTATGTAATTTTAATTATAAATTATTATTACTTAGAAATTCTTAATCGCTATTAAAGAAAAAATAGTTATTATGAATTTTGGTTAAATATATAAACAAGTCTTCACATCATAATTTAGTCTTCTATTAAGCACACAATGTCTTTAAGAATAATAATACAACAATTTTTTTTTCAATATTTTTACTTCATTATGATTAGTCTATAGTAATTCAACCGCTTATATGTTCTTAATAATAGTAATGTAACAAATATGCCTTCAAATGAACATATACAATCAACCTTAAATCTTACAGGCAGTTCACTCATTTCATTTCATTCACACAAAATGTAAAATATCAATTACAACCCTTCTAATATGGTTAGAAAGAGATTAATTTCAACATTCTCTTGCAAATTTTCCTTTAATAGAAGATTCCTCGTTATAAGGTTATGTCATATGAACAAGATTCAAATAAGAATGCATAAAGGAGTTATTTTCATCAACTTAAACAACATCCTTTTTCTTCACTAGAAACAAATCAATTTAGATTAATGAAACAAGGTTCTAAAAAGAATTAAAAAGGATTCAAGGGTATGTATTTACTCAATTGCATATATTTTTCTTTTCAAACTTGTTATGAATTTACATCATAATGATAGTATGCATATAAAATTAATTAAGAGGGATATGTATTGGATCAATATATTATTTTCCATCTTTCTTGATGCTTTCAATGTGGAAAAGCTAGAGGAATCAATTCACAAGGGAATTTTTACCGGTGGGTTCTAGTTTGCACAATTGGGGTCTAAAACCTTATAGAAGCAATTTGAGGCATCAAATGGCATGTTTTGGGGGTAAAATTTTGTCACTTAATTTCCACACATCCTAGTGCCACAAATACCTTACCAATGGTGCAAGAATCATCTCAATCAGAGTCTGTATGCAAAATTTATGCCACTCATATGTTGACCTTGATGTTTTGACCACCATGATTTGAGAGGATGCTACATCAACCCCCATTATTCTTAGAAAAGGGGCTAGCCACATGATCATGATTAAGATGACTCTAAAAGAGTCAATATGATAACTCTAGTCAAGAATTGAAGGAGTCAAACACAACCAATAGTTTCGTATTGAGTTGTATTATAAATGGATCACTATGAGGAAAAGGGTTTCCATTCTTTCCAAGTGAATTTTGTTCCATAGATGAGCAGAGTAGCCAAGAGTGGATAGGGAGAGAGTACGCAGAGAGGGTTTGTGCATTGTAGTATCCCACGAGCCACAAGTCTCATTTCTTTGTACTTGCATCTATTTTCATTTAGAGAGAGAGAGAGAGTAGAGTAGCCTCACCTTCCAACTATTGTTTCTCTTGAAAGGGTTTTCCAGGTCATATATTATGTTATTCTGGTTGTGAATGATTTTATTTATTTTTGTTCTCTATTTTCAACATTTTTTGTGTTACATGCGTAAAAACAACAACTTAATAAATCAATGAGTCTAAGGAAAATAATCCTCATAGTATAGATTTTAGATTTTTGCTATAAATTTATGAGATCTATTGTGGCAAATATCCAGTGGAGTATCCACAACAGTTTACATATCATATTGGTATTAGAGAAGATTTATTTGGGTATATTGTGATGAGTTGCGAGCGATCCATATCAACTAAGAAAAAAGTCCTAAAACCCCAACCATGGGTGATGAATCTATTAATAAGTTTTAAGATCTTGCAAAGGAGAGGTTTGTGTAGTTCGAAGTATAACTCGCATATATAGACTGTAATGTGAGCCTCCTCATGGCATCCCTAACTAATAATCTTGGCTTATTTGGAGAATATGTAGGTTCTAACGTGAAGGTCAGATTAGAGGGGAAATCAATAGATTCAGAATAATTGGAGAGGGAATCTAAGAAATAACCTAAAAAAGAACAACCTAGTTCAAGTATCAAGAACCATTCACAGTCCTTGTTCAAAATGGAAGTGAAGATTGAAATCAAGTTGTATCAAGGTGAGATTGACACTTTGAAGTTAAATCATTGGTTATAGAAGTTAAAAGTTTTTTAAGTGTTCATCATATAAAGGAGGAACATAATATTTCATTTCCTTGGCTGAAATTAGAGGGCCACACTTTGACTTGGTGGGAAATCCACACTAAGACCTTGAGGTTGGAGGGAGATCCTCTAATGACTAAGTGGGAGGATTTCAGAGCTCTCATAAGGTCACATTTTACCTTATCGAATATATAGAGGACCAGTAGATATGATGACATTACTTTAGGAAAAAATAGGGGCAAAGTGTACAAGACTACACCATAGAGTTTAAAAAGATAGCTATAATTTTGGGTATCTCCCCAAAGAACCTAGATGTACTCCTCAAGTATCTAGGGAGTTTACATATCCATCTGTGAAAGCGAGTGATGTTGTGTAAATCCATATAGATGACAAGGCTTGTGTAAAACAACAATACCTAGAGAACATATGCCATAAGAAATAGAAATCAAGTGGGTCCAAGTGGAAAGAGAACAAGGAAGGTTCCAAGGAGGGGAAAAAGAAGTGGAAAAGGGGAAAAGATAAAAAGATATAATCCAAAGAACGACAGTGCAAAGATCCCAGCAACCACTGTAACATTGATGGTTATACAAAGGAGAAGTGATGGAAGTTGCATTTAGAGCTCAACTCGAGGAACAAAAAGAAAGATACTAAGAAGAAAAATATCATGGCCACTGATTCTAGAAACTAGGTGGAAAGAAGCTTAGACATGGATGAGAATATTTTTTGTACATGAGTGTAAAAGGGGTGAATTTGAGTAGCCTTCAATAAAAATACAGTTACTAATCAAATGGGAACTTGAACGAGTTCTCACTTTTTTAAAGGTTGCAAAAAATCATCTGATTATGAAAAGTGTTGATTCAAAATACACCTTTTTTTTGGAGCATATTTTTGACACTTCAAATTTTCTTATGTATTAAGTATGCACATTTCTTTAAAATGTTAGTGATTTTCATGCAAATTTTGAAAAGTGTTGATGCGGCATCAACCCCTTCTTTTTTGGGCTTATTTTTGACACTTTAAATTTTTTGATATATTAAGTATGGATATTTTTTTAAATGTTGGTGATTTTCATGCGAATTTTGAAAGTAGCATCAACCTTTTTTTGGGGCATATTTTTGACACTTTAAATTTACTTATGTCCTAAGTATGCACAATTTTTTTTTTTTTTTTTTTTTAATGTTGATTGTTTAACCATTTTTCAAGTTGTCTTATTCCTCTTCTTATTTTTCGTTCTAAGATGTTTGATTTTTAAGGGTTTTCTAAGCTTTTATTTTTAATTTATTTTTATTTTTATTTTTTTCGCAAACTTAACAAAAAAATAAAATTAATATTTTGAAGTTAATTTTTTTTATATACTTATGTAGCGTTAATTAATACTTCAATACACATGAAATAATTGTCATTCAAAATAATAATTTTAAACACTCGACAAAAAATACGAATTTTATACAAATATAATTAAAAAAATGTGCATTCGGAGTTTTTTTTTGCTAAGAATGACATGTTAAATAAAATATTTTATGAAAAAAATATATAAAAAAAAGTTAGAAAAACGACAAATTTTATGATTTTTTTATGAATTTATATCCAACCATAATGACATTTGAAGTTTTTTTTCCCAAAAAAATTGATTCACATGGAATTTTAAGTTAAAAAAAAGTTGAAAAAAAATAATAAAATAAAATAAAAAGAACATTACAAAAAAAGGCATGAAAATAAGAAATTAAAATAGATTAAAAATAAAAGATTAATAAAAAAATCAATGGTGGGCCCTTCGCCAGTCGATGGCTAAAGTTCCACCACAAGGCTAGTGGAGTGGGTGTTGAACACACCTCTTTTTGTCTTGCAGCAACCTTTGGACCCCAATTGGTGGAGCGTCGATTCCAAAAGTCGGCCCTCCACCAACTAGTGGTCGAAGGGCCATCACAAGGGCAATGGAGGGTTATTCAATGCTCACTCCACTAGCCCTTTGTCAACTAGCTAGCGAAGGGCCGATCCCATTGATTTTTTTTCTAATATTTTTTTAACGATTTAAAAAAAATATGTATATTTAATTTTTAATTTTTCTAATATTTTTTTTTACTTTATTTTAATGTTCTTTTTTCAATATATATCTTTTAATTTTAATTAATTTTATTTTTTTAAAATACATTTTAATGTTTTTTTTTTATATTCTTTTAATTTTTTCAGTTGTTTTTAACTTAATATTTATTATGATTTAAATAAATTTTTAATATATATATATATATATATATATATATATATATATATATATATATATATATATATATATATTTCTCATTTCTATTTAATTTGTTTGTTTTTTTTTTGTTAGATAATCTTCGGCATAATCACATAACCAATCTTTTGTTTGTTTTTTATTTATTTATTTTTTATTTATCCAATTTGTTTTTATTTATTTGTTTTTTTTAATATATATATATATATATATATATATATATATTTTTTTTTTTTTTTTTTTTTTTAATTTAAAAAATGTTTTTTTTTTAATTAAATTTTTTTATTAGGAGTTAATTTTGTTTTTTAATTTATGCTTGATTTTTTAATTTTTTTTTGTGTTTTTATATATTCTTTTATGGTTGATTTTTTTGACATTTTTTATTCTTTTAATTTTTTTTAATGTTTTAATATATTTTTTATTTACTTGTTATTATTATTTTTAACTTTTTGTTTTTTCTTATATTTTTTTAGTTTTAATTTTTTTCAACCTTTTAATTCTTGTTTTGTTTTGTATTTTTTATTATTTTGTTTTATTTTATTTTTGTTTTGTTTTATTTATTATCCTTAACTAGTGATTCGACCCCATTACGTGTCAATTTGATAGTTGATTTTAAATTTTTGTTTATAATGGATCTAGTCTGCCCCCATTACGTGTCAATTTGATAGTTGATTTTAAATTTTTCTTTATAATGGATCCAATCTGCCCCTATAGTGTGTCAATTTCACGGTTGTTTTGTAAGTTTTCATTGCAACGGATCGCGTTCACCTACACTACGTGTCAACTTGATGGTTGATTGTTGAAATTTCATTGCAATATGTCAAGTTGTCCTAGGCTAACATTTTAAAATATTTATACTTTTAACATTTAAAAAAGAAATTACCCTTGGTATAATGACTCTCTCATTGTGTTCATTTTTTCAATTTTTTTTAGTCATATAATTTTTTCATAATGTTATGGTTGAAATATGTTGAAAACATAAGGTTTTTTGTAGTCGTGATATTTGGTTTTAATTCCATGGTTAAAAAATGTCAAAATTTTAAGTTTTTTCTTAGTCATGATAATTTATCTTTAATGTTATGATTGAAAACAATTATAATTATTTCATCTTTAACGCCATTGTTGAAAATTGTTGGAATTTTAAGACTTTTCAAAGATGTGATATTTATCTTTAATGTTATGCCTGAAAATTTGTTGGTATTTTAAGGTTTTTTGGAGCCATAATATTTTATCTTTAATGCCATTGCCAAAAAATGTTGAAAATTTACCCCGAAAAAAAATAAGAAGTTGTTCCAACATCAACACTTTTTGTTTTCAGGGTGTTTTTTCATGTTTAAAAATTGGTTTCACTACCTTTTTTAAAAATGTTGAAAATTTACCTTGAAATAAAATAAAATAAAATAAAATTGTTCCAACATACACATTTTCGTTTTCGGGTTGTTTTTTCACGTTTTTTTGGCTAGTTCTTGTTTTTAGGTCATAATTCTTGTTTGATTGTTAACTTTGTTTAAAAGGAAGAGAACAGAATGACCAGACTCTTCCATATAAATATACAAGACAAGAAGACAAAAATTGATGCTCTATTCGACTTAGGATCACAAGTACATGATGAGCCTCATCATTGGGTAACTATATAGACCTTCATTCACCTCCTAGATTAGTTAAATCAACTCTTCTCACAACTTGTTACATGTTTTGATTATATTTTGCTTAATGAGATGAGTTAAAATGAGATGTTATGCCTAGTGGACTAATGCGAATTGAATGCAGGTTTGTGAGAGACAATTAGGGATTTTTGGCAATATTAAGGGATGAAACTTGAATTGGAGAAGGAAGAGAGATTGTAAGAGGTAAATCCTCCTCATTTAATCCTCCCTCATTCGAAGATTCCTCCATCAATCACACCAACTCAGAGTACAAGCAGCCAAGTCATGAAGATCAAAAGGCAGTCGAGCAAGTGATAGTCAAAGAGTTAGTTCATCTCAAGTTTGGGAGTCGAGCCTCCCTAGATTTAAGGAATTCTTTGGAGACTTTAGTTGTATAAATAAATAGGCCTAGAGCCTCATTAGGATTCGACTTTTTGTTGTAAAAACACTAGTTATTTTTGAACTCCAGACTTGTGGAAGACATTGCTATGTAATTTTCTATTTTGATAATGAGAATGAGCTTTTTCATGATCCAGTATTGAGTTAACGCAGAGGGCTGAATTTATTGGGTTAGGGCCCAACCCTAGCAGCAAAGGCTCCTCTTCTTGTATATGTATGCCTAGATTAGTTTCATAGATTCATGGTTAAATTTTCGTTAGAAGTATTTCATTGCAAGTTGTGTAGATTTGATTGAGTTTTTTATTAGTTTGCTTCCATTTGTGATATACTTCAACAGTAGGTTAGAAGGGATAAAAGGAACACCAAAAATTTATCTCACTTCCTCCTTCAGGGATCATGATTTGAAGAAAGGACGCCTATGTAGCCCCAAAAAGACAGATTTCTACTTTCTCATAGAATTTAGAGTTTACTATACTTGAACTAGCATTTGATCAGTTTGTAAGTGTAGGATTTAATTACCATTTCTTCCATTTTTAGTCTTACAGTAGATCTCATCAATGACTCCATTTTATTCTGCAATTTCCCTCATGCATGAAGTAGGCATCTAGCTCATTAAACTATGTTTTTCTAGCTTAGTGAAATTCTTCTTGTTTACATGATTTCTGGGCAAATACCATTGTTTGATGCAGTGCATGTGTTTCTGAATTAGAGAAAGATTTCATAGCAAACAACCTCCTTCCAACTTCATCCATCCATAATCATTGCTTGCTTTCACCAAGACCTTCACCAATTTCATCATTTTACATGGAAACTTCTCCAAGCATATTGAGTAAATCCAACCAACTCCCAACCTTGGTTTTGAGTTTTAAGTAATACTAGGCACTTCCTCACTCCAGTCCACTCACCAACCACCTTCCCTAAGCCTTCCATCACCTTCAACACCCATCATTTTTGTCTCAGTTGTATCCTGTAGAAATGCAGGGAATCCTGTAGGTTTTTAGGACATGTTGTAGGTTTTCCTGTAGTGGCATGTTTTGAGGCCGAATTGAGGGAAAACCTTTAGGAAGACACACAAGGTCACCTAAGGGTATCCCAAACCTTCCAACCATCCACCAGCATCCCTAAGCCACCTGCCACATCACCAAAAGAGATTAGCTTTCACACTTGTTTTTCCATAAAAAGAAAAAAAAAGAAAAAAAAAGAATTATTTTAGTCATTTACATGCACAATAGCGATGTTTGATGGTTTTAACTTTCATGCTTAGGACAATAGCATTTTATGCATGTTAGCTTGGCATTCTTGTAAAGCATAGTTTCTAAGTTATTAGTTAGGAAATGGTGTGTTTTTAGCATTGGATTTCAGTCATTTTCCTTATTGTAGTAGACAAACTTTCTCCTATAGTAGATTTCTCTTTCTTTCATCAGTAATCAAGCTTCTTCCGAACCTATAGAAGTCTGGATTGAAAACCCTAGTGGTCTCTCGCCAGCTAAACAGTGACAAATGGAAAAACCATCGCATTTACTTATGTATACATCACTATCACCTTCAAGTTTGTATGAACCCTGGGTTGATAAAGTAAAGTTGATAGCCCCAGGAGTTGCAACATTCTTGCTGCAATACTGGTGCTCATCACTTTTTGGTGCCGTTTCTGGGGAGGTGTCTGAGTAATATGTGATTATTACTTTCTTTCTTCCATTTCTTGTTTCTAATATTTTGCTAGTTGTTTCATTTCTGCAAAAGTAATCTTGTTTGCTCCCCTTTCCATTCTGCAATCTTTGCTTTCCTTTTCATTTTGTAAGCAAGCTTTCAATCAAGTAGTTAATGTTTCATTCAGTGAGTATTTTCCATTCAGTCTACAATTTCAATTCTGCAATTATTTTCAAAGTTTGAGAAAACACAAACAACAACAAAAACATTTTTTTTTTCATGCCTTGTAGGAATAGGGATAACTTAGGGAATTTTTTTTCAAATACCCCCACTGCTTCAAACAAACAATATTCCCTCTTCTTCGATGGCTGTGAACTAGAGGAACCCTTAGGTGAGCAACCAGACATATTTGAAGAACCTACAGGGGAAGAAGAAAAAGAAGAATCCATTCCTACTGAACTAATGGCTGAAAACAGAAATGGGAGAGGACATAGGGAAAGAGTTGAGGGTACCTTCCCCATTAGGGAAACTAATGGGGATGCTAAGATGAAAAATATAAGCCCCTCTTCCCTTCCTCATTTCCATGGCCTGACCTTAGAAGATCCATGCACTTTCTTATTTGAGTTTATTGTCATATGCCGAACCTATCAATACACCAATGATGAGCAGAAGTTGAAACTATTCCCATCCACTCTCAAGGATGCAGCTTTATGTTGGCTCATGGGTTTACCTCGAGATAACATCACAACTTGGGTTCAGATGTAGCAAGCTTTCAACAACAAGTATCAAGACTACTATATTTCTAAAGACACTAAAGAGGAAATTTTTAGGATGACCTTAGGACATGATGAATCCCTAGAGGATTATGAAAAAAGATTCCAACTTAGCTACAAAAGGGCAGGTGCACACTTGACCCCGAGTCACTAAAGCTATTCCTGCTTAGAGGAGTAAGGGAAGATCTTTTGGATACCCTAAACTTGTTAGCAGAAGGAGATATCTACCAGTTACCCTATGAGAATATCAACATTGTATTTAGAAACCATTCTAGGGCAGCTAGGAAAAGGGGTAGGGGTAGTCAACCTATGGTCAATCCATCCTCTTCCAATTCATCCATCAAGGGTGAAATTGGAAACATATTGGAGGATTTCAAGAGTGAGATGCTGCAAACACTTTCCCTACAGATGGACACTATGGACATTAAGAGAAAATAGGAGGAAGCAGAGAGAACCTTAGCCATTTTCTATCCTAGATGCACTAGGAGGCACCCTAGGAATGAATGTCCATTAAATTCTATTGAAATCTACTCTTTCTGTGAAGAAAACCACTCCAGAAATAAGTGCCCTTATTTACCTGGACTAAAATTTGTATATCAAGGAGTTGAAGGGGTAACTGAATAACTCTGCTACATAAACCAAAGGAGACCTCATGGGCCTAGGCCATACCAGCAGGGCATGCAAGGGTCATCCCATGCATATTACAACCCCAACTAGACCACATCCATACCTTCTTGGGGGCCCCCTGCTCATCCTTCCTAGGCTACACCTCCTCCTTGTTCCTTTGCACCTCAGTATCATTACCAGCCAGCTAGCCAGTCATTTCAAACATATGCTCTACCACAACCTCAGTGGAATGCACTGGCCCAGGGGTGGAGGCCCCATATAAAAATGCTTCAACTTTATTGATTTCACCACTTTCTAAACCATGACTTTTACACTCTGCTCCACCTAAACAACCCTAGATGCTTGCCCAACCAAATCCAAACTTGAACAACAAACATGCACAATAGGTATATAGTGGAGAGACATCTTATCCAACTTATGTTGTGGAAATTCAGGAAACCAACTTGAGAGCTGGGAGAGTACTCCCGGAAAACCAACCTCTACCTCCACTTAGGGAGGTTGAGGAGGAAAGAGAGGAAATCATTCCTAAAGGAAATCCACCACCCTTTCCTGAGAGATTAACCCAACCACTCCAGCCTACCCCAGAAGAGACTGAACTTCTGGGAGAATTGAAAAACCTATGTGTCAAAATTCCACTTCTCCAAGATATTAAAGATGTACCTATTTACAACAAGTTGATTAAGGAGAAGTGCTTCAAGCATCCAGGGAGGCAAAGAAGAGATGCCCCTACCATTAATGTCATTGGACAACTGTCCGACTTAATGTTGGGGCAGGTAATTTGTCCAAAGTATTTAGACCCTAGAATCCCTGTAGTATATGTGCACATCAATGGCACCATTTTCCCACACACTTTTATCAATCTTGGAGCTTCCATTAATGTGATGACCAAGGACACCATGCTCAAGCTCAACCTCCAAGGTTCATTGAGAAAGACCACAATAGTTCTGCAACTTGCAAACTGCTTCACAGTGACCCCTGAGGGGATTATGGAGGATGTGATGGTCTCCATTGACTCTTGGGAGTACCCTACAAATTTCCTAGTTCTCCAGCCTAAGGCTAAGCTTACTGGTTACCCTCTCATCCTTGGGAGGTCCTGTTTAGCCACTACCGATGCCTACATTAGCTACAAGAATAGAAATATGACCATAAAAAATGGGCATATGTCTAAGCAATTAGTCCTATACCCTCCTGCTCAACCATCTCTAGAACATGACTTACCTTTGTGGCTGGAAGATGAAGAAGAAGATGAAGCTTATTCCACCCAACCCTATACCTTAGAAACAACCATGGGAGGGAGACAACAGGATGAAGATTATTTGATTGAACACATACTCCAAAGTCCAACTCCCAGTACATTGTCCTTAGAAGAATTAGTAAAGGAAACCCAAAAAAACCATCAGATTGATCTATTCTTAGCTAATTCCAACCCTATCCAATTCAAAACCATCAAATTTGACCCCGAGAGAACTTTGAAAATCAACCCATATCTTTCTGTTCAGTAAGAAGAAAAGTTGTGCAACCTGCTAAAGGAACATTTGGATGCCTTTGCTTGGAGTTACAAAGAAATGAAGAGAGTACACCCCTCAAGTATGTACTCACCACATTTATATCAAAGAAGGTTGCAAGCCAGTCCTGCAACCCCAAAGGAGGATGAATCCAACTCTTAAAGATATATTAAAAGAAGAACTGCAAAATTTGTTAGAAGCAGGATTCATTTACCCTATCTCAAATAGTGAGTGGGTCTCTCCTTTGGTGTTGGTTCCAAAGAAAAATTGTAAGTGGAGGATTTTTGTCGATTACAGGGAGTTAAACAAATCCACAAAGAAGGACCATTTCTCTCTAACTCTCATCAGCCAAATGCTAGATGGCCTGGCAGGGAAAATGTTTTTCTCTTTCCTAGATGGATTCAGCGGGTACAATCAAATCTAGATCAGCCCGAAAGACTAGGAAAAACCACCTTCACATGTCCTTGGTGTACTTTCGCATATAGGGTCCTTCCTTTTGGCCTATGCAATGCTCCTACCACTTTCCAGAGAGTAGTCCTGAGTATCTTTGCCGAATTAGTCCATGATGCGGTAGAGATTTATATCGATGATTTTACACCTTATGGATGTGATTTCCAGGAGGCCCTGTCCAAGTTAGGTACGGTGCTGAACAAATGCATTGAGATGAACCTATCTCTCATTCCTGAAAAATGTGAATTCTTGAAGACTACAAGGACTATGCTAGGTCATTCAATATCTCAGCAAGAATTGCAGGTGGACCCAAACAAAATAGCTATCATCCAAAGGGCTCCACCTCCTCAAAAGCAGAGAGATGTCAAAAGTTTCCTAGGGTTAGCTGGATACTACCGAAGGTTTATAAAAGACTTCAACAAGTTAGCTTCTCCTTTATTTGGGTTGTTAGACAAAGACTCTAAGTTTGTATGGTCAAAAAGCTGTCAAGAGGCCCTAGACACCCTGAAGGACAAGTTAACCACTACACCATTTCTCCGAGGCCCAAATTGGGCCCTTCCTTTTCATATACATGCTGATGCCTCACACAAAGCCATTGGAGTAGCCCTAGGCCAGATAGATGAAAAATTGCCTTATGCTATTTACTCTATCAGTAATAATCTGTCAAAGGTCGAGCTGAAGTACGCAATGATCGAAAAGGAGCTCCTCACTGTTGTGCATTCATTGAAAAAATTTAGGCATTATATTACAGGCTATCAAACATTTATACATACTGACCATGCTACAATCAAATATTTAATGTATAAACCTGATGTGAATTCCCGGATTATTAGATAGTACTTTATTACAACAGTTTATCTAACTATTGTTGATAAGCCTAGCAAGGAAACTGTTGTTGCATATTTTTTGTCTAGATTAACTTTTTTTGTAGGTGAGGAGGGAATGCTTGATGATCAGTTACAAGATGAGCACTTATTCACCATTTCAGTTCTCTCTCCATGGTTTTTTGACATAGAAAACTATTTGGTATCTGCATAGTTCCCATCTGCACAGTTCCCACCGAATTTGTCCCTAAAAGAGAAAAGCAAGATTGTGAGGAAGAGTGCTCCCTTTACTTGGATTGGGGGAAACCTCTTCAAACTAGGCCCGGATCAAATTCTGAGAATATGTGTCAGGGAGGAGGAAGTATTTGACATCCTTCTGACCTGTCATGATGGGCCTTGTGGAGGTCACTTTGCAGCAAAGAGGACAACATTTAAAGTGTTACAAGCTAGTTATTATTGGCCCACTCTTCATTAGGATGTGAAAAGATATACTAGTCAGTGTGATCGATGCCAAAAGATGGGAAAGCCTACTCCAAGAGATGAAATTCCTTTGCAACCTCAAGTGACTTTCGAGCCATTTGACAAGTGGGGCATGGAATTCATTGGACCTATTGACCCTCCTTCCAAGCAAAAGCAGTATATCATTGTATGCACTAACTATCTGACTAAGTGGGCTGAAACCAAGGCAATCAAGGCAGCAACAAAGGAGAAGGTGGTTGAGTTCTTAAGGGAGAATGTATTTTACAAGTTTGGGTACCCTAGAGAATTGGTCACTGATCAAGGCAGCTAGTTTACCTCCAACATGATTGAGGACTTGCTAAGCCATCACAAGATCAAGCATAGAACCTCCACTCCCTATCACCCACAATCTAATGGCCAAGTGGAGATGACCAACAGAGTGCTGGAGAGCATCCTGACCAAAGTGGTTAGCAGCAACAGGAAACATTGGGCAGATAGACTAGTTGAGGCCACTTGGGCCTATAATACCACCTGGAAGACCACCACTAGATTCACACCCTGTGAGTTCAGAATGCAGCTCTCCTACACACAGAGGTAACTCAAATTCAGAGAAAGATCTGGCATGATAAGAACATCAAGGATAAATAATTTTAAGAAGGTGATTGGGCTTTGTTATATGACTCAGGATATAAAGAATTTAAGGGCAAGTTAAGGACAAGATGGTTAGGGCCTTATGTTATAGAGAGATGTCATGATAATGGTTCAGTGCAGATCAGAACCATAGATGCAAAGGCCATTCCTTTACTTGTTAATGGGCACAGATTGAAAGTTTACAAAAGGCCATTGTCAAAGCAAGAGTTCATTGATGGTATCAATAAAAAAATAATGGTGGTGGAGAAAGCCTAATTTCCTGCCTCATCAAGTCACTGAGAAAAAGAAAAAAGAGAAAAAATAAGGAGACTCAGGTGAAAACCTCCATGAGGTGCCTGAGTCCCACTATTGGGTTGAAAACCTTTTGGGGCAGCCTAATGCTGTAAAAAAATAAAAAGAGAAATAAGAAGATCTTTGGGTGGAAACCTCTCTTAAGGTGCCCAGGGTAAGTAGCTAGGATGAAAACCTCTTAGAGGTAGACTAATTGTTTTCGAAAAAAAAAACATGAAAAATTGTTTGCAGATCAGTAGGAGGATGATCAGAGATCAAATGAGAATCAAAAGGGACCTATTCCACTCATATTTTTATTTCTCCATCCATTATCCTTCATCATTCCACCATTCCTGTCATTTTTTTCACTCATTTGCCTCAATTTTCAAGGGTACTGTGTTTTCTACAGGATTTTGTGTAAACCTATAGGATCCCTTGAAAACCTACAAGATGATCCTGTAGGAATTATAGTGGCTTGGGAATCCTAAAGGAAGTAACCCTAGGGAAAGAAAATGACCTACATATGTCAAAAATATAAAATTCCTACATCACCACTTCATTATCATAACTCTCTCCACCTTGATCACCCCTGCATTCATCATTAAAAAAATCAATTTTCAAAAAAATGTACAGTCTTCAAGAAAAAACACAGAGAAAAAATGAGACAGAGAGTAAATGGGGAACAACACATGAAGGGTTATTTCTCATTATTCACACACCCATAGACCTCCTCGCTGTCCATGTTCATCATCCTCAAGTCCCAATAGTAGAAATGATTAAAAATTATGAGGGAGAAGCAGCTACAGGACATATTGTAGGAAATCCTATAGTAGCCTATCCCACAAAATAAAAATCATAAGTTGTAGCAATTTTCCAGCATGGAGATCTAAGGGTAGAAGAAGCTCCAGAGCAGCAGCAACACCATCATCTTCAATACCAGGTACCTATACATCAAAGAAATCATCAAAGGACAATAAAATAAAAAAGAAGGAGAGATCACATGCAGCCAACATACAACAAAAACCTCGTTTCTTCAATAAACTGCAACAAGGTATTGTTGCCACAGGTAAGTATGTCACTTCACTCTCTCATTTTCATAATGTAATCAAAAGATGTAAAGGTTGTGAATGAGTTTTCTTATAAGTGAAAGGTGTCCAGTTAATTGGGCCACCTTCATTGAGTCGGTGAGGACAAAACAGTTAGTCCTCACACACGTGGCAGCAGCCAATTCAAAGAAAAGGTGGATGAGGTTGAAAGCAGTTAAGACTATGGATGCCTGAAGTGGGAGTCGATTACAAGATGAAAGGAATGATGATGTGGTAGTGGGGACCAACTGTCTAAAAATAGAAATTTGTACCTCGGCTGTCAGCACACGACCTCACTCAACTCAACCATAAGAGGAAATAAACGTTGATCCCCATGCACTCATGCATTCATCTTCTCGAGGCTCACTCTAGCAAAGTCGCTCTCGTCCCCAAGCAACCTATAGAAGAGAAAAACTTCATTTTTTCCTGCGTGGGATTTCCTATAGGATCCTACAAGAAATCCTACAAAATCACCTAGGAATCCTACAAGATACAGTTAGGCAGTCTACAGGATTGGCAGAGAGCGATTTCAGAGGGGAAAACATAGGGGTTGGCTATGTCAAGCACTATGAGGAGGCATGTTATAGACATTTTTGTGCCTTACAGCATGAAGCATGAAATGTCCATAATCTAAGGGATCCAAAGTCCCTAACCATGTTGTTCCTACCCCTAGAGGAACAAGGTCAGCAAACCACAGCACTGAATATCAGTTCTCCACCTGAAAACACTCAAAAACAAGGCAATTATGGATCATGTCAACTGCTCCACTGAGCATCTGCGCTGAATGTCAACTGCTCCACTGTCTACCTGCGCTGAATGTCAACTGCAAAGAAGGCTACCTGCGCTGGGCGAGTTGGGACATGTGGCACAGTCATTCCTCAAGGTGTCAATGGCTAGGAAGCTTCCAAAATGACACTTGGATCAGGGAATTCGACTGGTGATGAGTAAGAGGTTCTAGATCTCCAAGTGGAAGCAAGAACCTCCAAGTGGACTCAAGAACTGAAGAATAACTGAAGTGAGAGAGGACACTAGTCAGCTTCATGCCAGCCTCAAGCTGACTCATCCTTTCTCCAAAACTCCTATATATAGATCTCTCTCATGAGGTCTAGGGAGGCTGGAATCTTGTGAATGTAAGGAAGTGCTGTTGGTTTGAGTATAGAACTATTGGGTGATTTGCTTTGAAGGAGGTGAAGAGGAGATTTCTTTCTGCTGGGAGGTGATGCTGGATTGGGCCTCTTATGGTTGTATCACTTCCTGAACTTTACTTCTTCTATTAATAAAGCATTTGAGGTTCTTCTATATACATGTGTCTCAATGATGTATTGTTGTACTTGTGTATTTGATTTATTCTAATCCTTAAATCAATTATGAATGTATGCTTCTTGTAGTTTCCCTCTCTTGTCATTTTGCAGGATCTTGGTGTAGCTGGGCCAGTGAAAGAGCAAGGAGCTGGGGGCAAGCAGCAAGGAGAGAAGATTGGATCAATCATTAGCGGAAGACATCGGTTAGTGGATCTCTTTCTCCTCTGTTTTACTTTCATAAAGAAGAAATCTTAGATAGCTTTACTTCGATTGTTGCTGAGGTACTATCACCCTTAGAGTGGGATAGGGTCATTCTGTATTGGATACTTTTCCCAACAACAAATTGGCGACTCCGCTGGGGAGCAAACTTGTTGGTTGTTTGTGTTTTTGCTATTCATTTCCTAAACACAGGGAGTACTGAATCGAACTGCATTTGAATCTTTCAAATGCAAAGTAGAGGGCAGCTACTCTAGCTCAGTTTCTGGGCATGTTTATGATTTGAAGAGCTGATCCACAAGGACTCTGAACAGCTCTTAGTGATAGATTTTCATCCTCCTTTTCATCCTTTAGTGTGTACTTGACTGATAGCTTCTGATTTGGCCAAAAACTGTGAATTTTTTAGAAATCTGTAACCCGGAAACTGAGAAAAAAGAAAGTTTATCTCTTCATTGCAGGCACTGTGAAGGCAGTCTGCATTTCATCGCAGGTCCCGAAGGGGCTACCTGCGCTGAATGTCAAATTGACAGTATACTACCTGCGCTGAACCAGTTTTGCCTTATGCAACTGGGGTTCCCTACTGTTTGTTGCCCTGTTTTCATCCTTGTTTTTGCAGCCTGTTATCAGTCAATGTACCTATCTGAAACCAACTTTCCTTGCCACTATTCCGCCTCGGTTGTATAAAGAAACTGTATTTTTCTTTGTGTATTTCTTATGCCATTTGCAGTTTCCCATAACGAAAAGTGAACTAGTCTTGCTGTGGCCTCTTAGATCTAGACCTGTGATAAGTGTCGTTTTGATCTTAAGAGTTAGTTTGTTTGCTGTTCATATCTGATTGAGATTTTTCTTTCGTCATATGGTTTGAATTTATGCATTTCTAGTGTTGAAACAAGTAAATCTTAAGGTGTCTTTTGATTTTGGACAAAATCTTGTTTGCTTTCACTTGAAATTGAATTCAAAGTTATACAACAGCTTTCTTTTTGTAATACATCAACATTAAGAAAGAGAAAAGAAATACCTGCATTGTGCATGTGCATTTTGACAGCTTGTATGTTGATTTAGGGAAAAGTGCATTAGTGTGTGCTCTATGATCTGTGTGAAAAGATGATGTCTTTCTTTTCCCTCAGTAGTTAAGATTTTCAAAGTTGAAAGATTGAAAAGCTTGCTTATCATCTTAGACTGCATTTAGGAAGTTGTATTATACATCTCGTGGTGATCCATAAAGGCAAACTGCTAAACAAGATCAACTTAAAATGAATTGAATTTACATAACAATGCATTGAAACATAACGCAAACACATAGAGGTCTAAGCTAGAGACGTGTTCCGGCGTCGTTAAACGTGATATCTTAGCGTTGAGTGGTTGGGTGATTCCTCCACGGTGAAGCGATAAGTATCAATACGGACTTGTGCTCCCACGTACCGTCGCGTATATATTGGGAGACCCCTATAGGAACAAAGCCTTTATCCATAGGAAACCGTGTCGGCCGCCCTACTGATCGCAATGCAGTGAACACAACATTCACGAAGATCGACCACTCGTACCGTAAAACGTATTCTGTGGTTTTGCGAAAAGTTTGGCACACCCTCTGCCTAGATCTCCAGAGCAGTTTCTTTTGACCTTTTTCAAACTCTATAACTGAAAAAGTCCATTCGAGCATTTATCACTTCGGGCTCGTTAAAACATCGAAGGAGACTAGAGTCATCTTTAGCTTTTTCTCGACTCTTAAAAAGTGAAAAAGCAAGTTGTGTCTAAAGCGTCGTTATAAAATTTATTTTAAACGGAACATAATCACCTCCTATTCCTGCGTTGATCTGTAGGTTGAGAACATGGAACGCCCCGACCAAGGAATTCCACATGATGGAAATCCTAGTCCTTTCTCCTCTTGGGGAGAAGTTGGTGTGCCCCACATGGCCACATTGTCGCTTCCAGGACTGACAATTGGCCTGCGAATATGGCTATTCTCAACCAATGTAGTTCAGAACACCATGGTTCCTGAACAGTCGAGTCAACAGTTAGATCAGTCTAGAGCTGCCCACCAGCTTTCTACTTCCTATAACTCTTCCTCCAATCCTTCATCTTCGCAAGGTAGAGCCGGCAAAAGCCAAGCTCCCATGGAGAAGAAGGAGAAGAAGAAGAGAGAGAAGAAGAAGAAGGAGCCTAAGGCGACTGGGGGCGAGCAAAAGACATCTAACAAAAATCCACACACAGCACAGACCGGGCCTAAATCGCCATGTGTCATATGTAGAGGAGACCACTTCCATAGAGATTGTCCCTGTATTCCCCGGATACTAAGGGACTGGTCCCCTCGTTTCCACAATTCGGGAGCATCAACCTCTGATAGCCATGTTGATTGCTTACCGTCAACCAGCGAAAGTGAAGGGTCAAGACAAAGAGGGAGAGCAAGATCCCCCTGTAGACTGTGTGAAGGCGATCACGCCATCCACCGTTTTCCCTTCTTAGACGAAGCGAAGAGAGTTTTGGAAGATCGTCCGGTTTCACCATTGAGACTTCCTCCTGGATACAAAAAACTCGTGCCAAGTCCTTCGTTGGTTGAGAATACAGCTAGCCCGCTCAAGTGGTCAGATGAAGCGTCAGTCATTGAGAATGAACCTACTGAATCTAGACCGGACGAAAGTCCAAAGGTAGAAACGACAGTTGACCCGGTTCCGCCTTCAGAGGTTTCATCTTCAAATGACACCGTCATTGAAGATTCATCTTCAAATGACACCCTCACTGAAGAGAATAAGGATGACACCATCCAGATTCTTTTCATCAACACAGACTCTGACGAGCATCAGGGCAATGCGTCCATTCCTTTATCGCAGGAAGGAACATCGTCAGGGTCATATCCGGCCGTGTATTCGGTCCCACCACCAAGCAACCTGGTTGTGTCCTTTGATTGGAACCAACTAGGCAGACCCCGGTTGCCAGCCAGTATACCATTCAGAATCATCATCCAAATATATAGAATGGTAATGGCTGGAACTATCATTGATGAAGGGGCATCTGTGAGTATCCTTTCCTCTGTTGCTTGGAAAGCACTGGGTTCCCCGGTGCTTTTTCCTGAGATAAGAAATCTCTCGGGTTTCGATAAAGGAACCAGTCGACCATTAGGGATCCTCCCCAATGTGCCTGTTACATTGAAAGGGAAGACCGTTCAAATGAACGTGATGGTCGTTCAAGGACCCTTGGATTATAACCTACTCCTTGGATGAGACTATATATATTGCATGGGAGTTGTAGTCTCCTCACTCTTTAGAGTAATGTGTTTTCCACACGAAGGAAGAATGGTCAAGCTCGTGGACCAACTTTCATTTCCGGGATCACGCATCGCAAATAGTCAAATACCAACCCTGAATGGTCTATTCAATCAAGAAATGTCTCCACCCCCAGTCCTCCTTCCCGATGAGTGCGAGTGATTCGGAAAGATGGGACTGGAACCCAGGGGGCATGCATCCTGGTCTGCTTTGGGCAGAGAAAACCTTGGGTATAAGGTAGAATTTCCGCGAGAGAATATGACTAGTCCGTACCCCGTCCGTGGATGGAAGAGGGGTTGTTCTGGAATAAGATTCTTTTGTCAAAGTTACGTGTTTGACAAAGGTCATTCACCCTTGTCTATTTCGATAGACAGTGCCGAGGAAATGCTTTGTTTGAAAGATTAACGAAACAATCTTTGGGTAACCAGAAAGAGGCAAGCCTCCCTCAATAACATTAATGTTTTGTCTTTGAGTAGTGTTCTTCTCTTGTCGCAAGTAGCTACTCTCTTGTCGCAAGTAGCTGTTCTCTTGCGATCTTGCAAAAGATCTGTTAAAAGTTGGGCTGATGAGAAGACAAGTATCGCATAAGACCCGTTAAAAATAATGAGAAGACAAGTATCGTTAACATTAGACTAGCAAGACGACAAGTAGCTGTGAACAACCAAAGAAAAGCAGAGGTGGGGGAGAGGAGGGGCAGCCTTGAAATTGTATTTTATACCTGGGGGCATGCAAACCTTTTGGAATGCAAGCAAAGAGCGGTTATTTATCTGTTTTTTGGATTAGTCATTTCCGAACTTGCATAAAGAAAGGATGAGAGGGAGCATAGCTTTGGTAAGGCACAATCTCTATAAAAAATGGAATCTTTCAGGAGACATTCTTATCTTATGACTGGTATAATCGAGCAGTTTTAGCATAAATTTCATGCTCGTTAAAAAATAAACGCAAGATCCGAGCAGTTTTAACGCGGTCTTCATGCTCGTTAATAAATAAATAAAAGCAGTGAGCAATGTTTCCCCCAGAGTTTAAGCTCATTTTTAAATAAAAAATGAACCTATCCCGGTAAATAACCTTTGTGATCGTAAATTTATCAGCCATAAAAGCCTTGGTCGTGTTTGCACCTGCCACCTCCACCGTCATTTGGCCGATCGTTCACCTCCATATGATTGTTTACCCATTTTGAGGAACAGCTGCGAAGAGTGATTTCACCTGGCCATCCTTGTGACACTGCCGTGATTGGAAAATTCCAACCTGTACCTGGAATCTGCTGCTATCCCTGTTTATCACTCGTTCCTCAAAAGACGAGTCTTCTTTGAGCTCTTTTCAACTGACTCGTAAAATATGAAAAGTTTGCCGAGTTTTGGCCTTCCAGCTCGTTAAAGTGACCGGAAGAGCTATCCCTCCTCTAGATTTTAATCTTTTTGGACCTGAGGGATTATTGCACAAAAAGGTCGAGCGCTTGTTTTTTCGGCTCGTTAAAGTTATCGAAAACTCATCCCTTCTGTATTGTTTTATACTTTTTCGGACTTAAGGGATTAGATGATGAAAAAGGAATTTTGGAGTTAACTTTCTGTACCTTTTCAGACTCTCTAAAAATGAAAAGGACCGAGTTTTCCTTGTCGTTAGACTCGTTAAAATGATTAAATAGCGACAAACTTGTCTTTAGACGAGAACGAGTTTCCCTATCGCTAGGCTCGTTAAAACATAGCGATGGGCTTGCCCAAAGGGCAGGTTATAGAACAATCATATGTTATCCTCCTCAAGCTTGACAAAAATAAAGAGGTACTGGTCAGAAATGACTGGGGAAAAATTGGGAGAACCTCAAAGCTTTAATGATAGCAAGTCGCTCTTGAACATGACACTTTTCCTCCGTACCACATCGGGTTGGGTTGTTTCATTCACCGGTCTCATCACCATGGTCTCGCCAAACCATTCACATTTGGGGTAATGCTACCGATCCATTGCATCAGTGTCGTTATATGTTCAAGAGATGTTGTTCAGAAAGAGTCAACTGTGTCCCATCCACTGCCATACATTATCCTTCATCCATTCATGACCGCCACTCTGAATCATATGTCACAGATTGCTTTCACCTCCATTAAAATCATTAGCTCCGTTCCGTGTCACTGATGTGGGATTCATTAAGGCCCTCCTTTGACGGATCGCTTCTTGTCGACTTCAGCTCATTATCCAAGGAGTTGATCTAGGAACACCCCCCTCAGTACTTTGAAGCTTGCATGCCTCAATGGCAAGTTTCTCACTTCCGGCGACAGGTATACATTAATGACCTTCGACCAGAAGATTTTGCGTGGTGTTCGACGCCAAGTCCTTTATTCACACCACGTGAATTGTACTGCAGTACCTTGAGTGTCATTATCATTATCGGTGATTCCTCTCGCGCTTGTTAATGGTTTACATCATTGACCGGTAATCAAGCGATGTCTTTCCATGTTCGACTTCAGCGCAATTCTCACATGGATCGACTTGTACTTAGAGCGAAGATCGAACGAGTTTGAAGACCCCGGATCTAGTTTCATCCATCCGAGCTGCGATATATATTCAGGAAATATAAAGACATTTGACATGTACATCATTGCAGCAGATGATCATCCTACTCAAAGGATGATAATTTCAGCAGAGAATTATCAGTCTACCATCAGACGATCGTCTGTTCTATGTACCAAAATGAATTTATAAAGCTGAGCATGGGAATGCCCGCCTCAGCTAGATCATGAAAGCAGAATGAAAAATAATGTATTGTATTGTATTTTATTACAGGTCACCTCTCAGCGATTGAATGAACTTCGGATCCTCCTGATAAAGCATTTCACCCGATAAACGATCTCATACTTTAGGGGGCAACTGTTATAGACATTTTTGTGCCTTACAGCATGAAGCATGAAATATCCATAATCTAAGGGATCCAAAGTCCCTAAACATGTTGTTCCTACCCCTAGAGGAACAAGGTCAGCAAACCACAGCACTGAATATCAGTTCTCCACCTGAAAACACTCAAAAATAAGGCAATTCTGGATCATGTCAACTGCTCCACTGAGCATCTGCGCTGAATGTCAACTGCTCCACTGTCTACCTGCGCTGAATGTCAACTGCAAAGAAGGCTACCTGCGCTGGGCGAGTTGGGACATGTGGCACAGTCATTCCTCAAGGTGTCAATGGCCAGGAAGCTTCCAAAATGACACTTGGATCAGGGAATTCGACTGGTGATGAGTAAGAGGTTCTAGATCTCCAAGTGGAAGCAAGAACCTCCAAGTGGACTCAAGAACTGAAGAATAACTGAAGTGAGAGAGGACACTAGTCAGCTTCATGCCAGCCTCAAGCTGACTAATCCTTTCTCCAAAAATCCTATATATAGATCTCTCTCATGAGGTCTAGGGAGGCTGGAATCTTGTGAATGTAAGGAAGTGATGTTGTTTTGAGTATAGAACTATTGGGTGATTTTATTTGAAGGAGGTGAAGAGGAGATTTCTTTCTGCTGGGAGGTGATGCTGGATTGGGCCTCTTATGGTTGTATCACTTCCTGAACTTTACTTCTTCTATTAATAAAGCATTTGAGGTTCTTCTATATACATGTGTCTCAATGATGTATTGTTGTACTTGTGTATTTGATTTATTCTAATCCTTAAATCAATTATGAATGTATGCTTCGTGTAGTTTCCCTCTCTTGTCATTTTGCAGGATCTTGGTGTAGCTGGGCCAGTGAAAGAGCAAGGAGCTGGGGGCAAGCAGCAAGGAGAGAAGATTGGATCAATCATTAGCGGAAGACATCAGTTAGTGGATCTCTTTCTCCTCTGTTTTACTTTCATAAAGAAGAAATCTTAGATAGCTTTACTTCGATTGTTGCTGAGGTACTATCACTTTTAGAGTGGGATAGGCTCATTCCGTATTGGATACTTTTCCCAACAACAAGGCAGGCTCTACATTTCCTCCCATTTTTCCAAGTAAAAAGAATAGAAACATCTCCTAATTTGATGAAATTGATAGTTGTATAAGGGAATTGTATCCACAAAAATTTCAATCCCATTTCCTCCTTCATTAAAATTTTATATCTCTGCTCCTCAAATTCACGAGACAAAATGATAGGGTGGTTTAATAGAAGGGATCCCATTAAAACTGCAAGGATTCACCAACACCCTCATCTGCTAGAAATATTCACAAGGCATAATTGGATGGGGTACCTTGAGAAATTGAGGGGGTATGATGATGAAGTAGCCAAATATTTTTCTATCTCCCTCATTCCACTGACCAGGACCCATGCCAATGTTGTGGTGAGAGGCAACTCCATAGATCTCACCTCTGAACTCATAAGAAGAATTACCACACTTCCCTTAGGAGTGCCTTGGAGAAGGGAAGACAAGGGAGATAGCCAAACTGCAAAGAAGAAATTATTTCTAGAGGCAGAGGAGCCCATTGAAGACAAAAATGGATTGAGGAAAGCAAGCCTACCATACCCCTGGAATGAGGTAAGCTACCATCTTATAAAATACATATCATGTGAAGGTAGGTATAGTGTGGTATATGGATATCACTTTAAGCTACTTGAAGAATTGAGGTTTGGAGCAGAAACACCTCCTCACCACAGGCTCAACATACCCTACTTCCTTCTGCAATCATTGATAGATATGAGCATAAAGGTGTAGGAAGGAAACTACCAATAGTTAGCCCACCATGGGTTAATTAGAATCATCATAGAAAATGCCCTCCAAAACCTCATAATTCCTATCCAATGGGAAATTTTCAGAGACATGCAGTCATAGGAGGATATCAAAGCCCTCACATATGATATTAGCCCTAATATCAGTGAAAAGGATGAAGAAGAGACTGAAATAGATGAATAAGAAGTAGAGAGGGATGAAGAGGAAATAGATGAGGAGGAAGAGGAAGAGAAAGAGAAGGAAAGTGATGAAGAAACAAAGAAGATGTCAAGGAGGAAACTAATAAAAAATATGAGGATATAGAGGGAGAATAAGAGGAGAAGGAAAAGGCGAAAAGGGTAATGGAAAAGAGGAGGCAAAGGACAAGGAGGAGTCACCCAGGGTGTCTCCAGAACCCACTTAGAAAGAGGCAACAACTTTCCTCACTGCCCTTAGCACCCCTATCAAACAAAAAGGAAAAAGATAGAGGAAAACCCCCTTATACTTCAGAACAAGAAAAAGTACAAGGATAAGGCAGAGAAAACCTCAAACTCCAAGCAAGGTTCCCATTGTTATTGAGGACTCACCTAAAAAATAGTAAAATATGGCTCCTCTTATAAACCCTCAAGGAGAAGGATCCTCAACACAAACCTCCCCCAAGTCTCCTATCACTTGTGAGAGAAGGCATGTGACTAGATCTACCTCATCCAAAGTAAAATAAATCCTACAGGATACACAACAGGACCTACAGGAAGCAGAGGTAGTCCTACAGGAAACTCTGCTAAACCTACAGGAAACTCAGAAATTGGATAAGGAAGGAAGTATGCAACAAGAAAAAAAGAGAGAGGACCCAGAGATAAGGGAACGTAGTCCTCAACCTAACCTTGACTCCTACTATAGATTTATTGAAGGGGGTAGGGTCATTCCACAAAAAATTTCCATCCCATTATTCTTTGAGCTTGAGAAAGAAAGAGCCAAAACACATAGATGGATGCAAATTGCCAAGTCCAAGGGAGTGGAGGACATTGTTCACATGGAGGAGAAAATCAAAGAGATGGGTAAAGAACTAAGTAGCCAGAGGGATAGAGAGGCCATAATGAAAACTCAGTTGGAGGTAGAAAATGCATGGTTGAAAGGACAACTGCAAGAAAGAGAGAATCAATTAGCATCCATGGCCAGTCTATCTTTGAAAGAAATCCAATGCAGGATGGTAGCTAAGTCCTATGCATTATACCTTAAGGAACAGTGGTTGTGGTTCCAAATCAAGACCCTAGCACAGAGAGACACTATCCCATTCCAAGATTATAGATAGTTCATTTATCTTTGTGATCAAAGCACATTGGAAGATAGGGCTGAGATGTCTGAGTTCTACTTGCATAACATGGCCTTGACAAATATGAATGTATGGGACCCTAATGCAAAGCTATGGGATTTACAGTTGATGGCTTTGGCATCATGGATGAACCATGAGGAGGAAAGGGCTACAGAAATGAAGAGGATATTGGAAAGAAAACAAATAGAGCCTCTCATGATAAGATCTGAGCAGTGCAATCCAATGGCTATCATCAACACACATAATTTAATTGCAAATGATCATCAACTTGAACCCAGATATCTTGCTGCCCAAGAGAGAGCAATTACACATTTTGAGGATATGTTCAGACTGTTAAGGGGATGAAAAAATGCAAGCTTTCCAAAGGAGATAGAATACTTTGCCATATAGTTTGAAAATCAGAGAGTACCATTCTCCTCAAAGGATGAGAGAAGCACTGAACAGACACCCATGTACAAACAAACCATCTAAAGGCTCAAAGTCAATTAGATTGGCTTGAGACTCAGTCCACCACTGCTCTTGGGGATGTTAGAAGGAAGGAAGGAAGAGGAAGAAAGAAAGAAGTGGGAGGAGATAGAAAGGAAGGCAGGATTCTATGCACAAGAAGAAGAACCCATAGCAGAAGCATGGGATGTCAGGGAAGCCACTAGAGCTATGAAAGACATGGATATTGATTGAATTGCTCAAAGGATGAGCAACACTTTCAGTAGGGGGGTGATGATGAGCCTCATCATTGGGTAACTATATGGACCTTCATTCACCTCCTAGATTAGTTAAATCAACTCTTCTCACAACTTATTACATGTTTTGATTATATTTTGCTTAATGAGATGAGTTAAAGTGAGATATTATGCCTAGTGGACTAATGTGCATTGAATGTAGGTTTGTGAGTGAAAATCAGGGAATTTTGGCAATATTAAGGGCTGAAACTCAAATGGGAGAAGGAAGAGAGATTTTAGGAGGTAAATCCTCCTCATTTACTCCTCCCTCATTCGAATATTCCTCCATCAATCACACCAGCTCAGAGTACAAGCAGCCAAGTCATGAAGATCAAAAGGCGGTCGAATAAGTGATAGTCAAAGAGTTAGTTCATCTCGAGTTTGGGATCTTAGCCTCCATAGATTTAAGTAAGTTTTTGGATACTTTAGTTGTATAAATAAAGAGCCCTAGAGCCTCATTAGGATTCAATTTTTTTTTGTAAAAACACTAGTTATTTTTGAGCTCCAGACTTGTGGAAGACATTGCTATGTAATTTTCTAGTTTGATAATGAGAAGGAGCTTTTTCATGATCCAGTATTGAGTTAACTCAGAGGGATGAAGCTCTTGGGTTAGGGCCCAACCCTAGTAGCAAAGGCTTCTCTTCTTGTATATGTATGCTTATATTAGTTTCATAGATTCATGGTTAAATTGTCCTTAGAAGTATTTCATTGCAAGTAGTGTAGATTTGACTGGTTGGTTTATTAGTTTGCTTCCATTTGTGCTTTACTTCAGTAGTAGGTTAGAAGGGATAAAGGAAACACCAAAAAGCTGTCAATAGGTGTCTTGGCCTCACTTCCTCCTTCAGGGATCATGATTTGAGGAAAGGACGCCTATGCAGCCCCAAAAAGATAGATTTCTACTTTCTCATAGAATTTAGAGTTTACTGTACTTGAACCAACATTTGATCAATTTGAAAGTGTAGGATTTAATTACCATTTCTTCCATTTTCAGTCATACAGTAGACCACATCAATGAATCCATTTTATTTTGCAATTTCCCTCATGCATGAAGTAGACAACTAGCTCATTTAACTCTGTATTTCTAGCTTAGTGAAATTCTTCTTATTTACATGATTTTTGGGAAAATACCATTATTTGATGCAGTGCAGGTGTTTCAAAAGTAGAGAAAGATTTCATAGCAAGCAACATCCTTCCAACTTCATCCATCCATAATCATTCCTTACTTTCACCAAGACCTTCACCAATTTCATCATTTTACATGGAAACTTCTCCAAGCATGTTAAGCAAATCCAACCATCTCCCAACCTTTGTTTTGAGTTGTAAGTGATCCTAGGCACTTTCTCACTCCATTGCACCCACCAACCACCTTCCCTAAGCCTTGCATCATCTTCAACACCCATCATTTTTCTCTCGTCTGTATCCTATAGAAATGCAGGGAATCTTGTAAGTTTTAGGACATCCTGTAGGTTTTCCTGTAGTGGCCTATTTTGAGGCAGAATTAAGGGAAAACCTCCAGGAAGCCACACAAGGTCACCTAAGGGTCTCCCAAACCTTCCAACCATCCACCAACATCCTTAAGCGACCTACCACATCAACAAAATAGATTATATTTCACACTTGTTTTTCCATAAAAAAGAATAAAAGGAAAAAAAAACAGATTTATTTCAGTCCTTTACATGCACAGTAGTGATGTTTGATGTTTTGAAATTTCATGCTTAGGACAGTAGAATTTCATACATTTTAGCTTGGCATTCTTGTAAAACATAGTTTCTCAGCAGTTAGTTAGGAAATGATGTGTTTTTAGCATTGGATTTCAATCCTTTTCCTTATTGCAGTAGACAAGCTTTCTCCTAGAGTAGATTTCTCTTTCTTTCATCAGTAATCAAGCTTCTTTTGAATCCATAGAAGTTTGGCTTGAAAACTCTAGTGGTCTCTCGCCAGTTGAATAGTGACAAAAGGCAGAACCATCACTTTTACTTGTGTATACAACACTGTCACCTCCAAGTTTGTACGAACCCTGGGTTGATAAAGTAAAGCTTGTAGCCCTAAGAGTTGTAGCATTCTTGTTGCAATACTGATGCTCATCAGTAAACCTCATTGTAGTAGAGTTGGTCAAAAAATTGGAATTAGAAGTTCATGATCCTCCAAACTCATATCCATTGGGATTAGAAAATAAGGATGTGGAATTAAAGGTAACCAAATAGTGCAAAATTAGATTTGTAATCAATGTTGATTTTATTGATGAAGTCGAACTAGATATAGTTCCCCTTGATGTATGTGGAGTGGTATTTGGAAGTTCCTATATGTAGATGTAGGATACTATATTCATGCAGAGAGCCAACCAGTATGGCCTTATCAAGATTGAAAAATCATTCACCATTAATGCACACAAAAGAACGTCCAAATTTTCGCTAGTAAGTGCCAACTAAGCCAAGAAACTAACCAGTTGTAGAAAGAAGTATGTTTTACTATTTTTAAGAGAAAATAAGTCTATAGAAGAGTGAGTGCGAGAAATGCATCCCTAGAGGCATATATTGAGGAATAGAAAAAACTGGAATAGTTGCTAAATGAATACAGGGTTGTGTTCTAGGAGCCTAAAGGAATACCACCCAAGCGGGAAGTGGAGCACGAGATATAGCTATTTCCAGACTCCCTGCTACCAAATATTTAGTTGTATAAGCAATCCATTATAGAAGCAAGTGAGGTGAATAAGTAGTTGTAACAACTACTAGAATAGGATGTCATTCGACCAAGTACCTCATCATGTGGGTCACACATCATCATTGTGCCAAAGAAGGATGGGACTTGGAAAATTTGTATTGATTACACAACATTAAAAAAAATTATGTTGAAGAACATGCACCCCCTATCGAGGATAGATGATTTGTTGGATCAGTTGCAGCAAGCACAATACTTCACCAAGATGGGCTTAAAGTTAGGATATCACTAGGTTCAAGTCAAAGAAGTTACCTAGAAGACTACCTTCACAACTAAGAAAGATTTGTATGAGTGGTTAGTCATGTCATTTGGCCCATGCAATGCACCAGATACATTTATGGGGGTAATGAATGATATATTGTGACCTTTTATACATTAATTTGTTATTTTTTATTTGGATGATATAATGGTATAGAGTGCTACTTGGGAGAAACACGTCTCGCATTTGATGTAAGTGCTAGGGACATTAAAAAAACACGAGTTGCTAGTAAATATCAAGAAGTGTTATTTTGCACAGTAGTCTTTGATGAATCTAGGGTATGTTATAGGTGGAGGAAAGTTGAAGATATATCCTACCAAGATCGAGGCCATCATGAAATGGATAATTCCTACTAATGTGTTTTAGGTCAGTATTTTCATTGTGGCGGCACAATATTCAAGGAAATTCGTAGCCTCATTTTTAGCAGTAGCAGCACCACTCCATACCATAACAATGAGTGGCAAGAGTTTTCCAATGGGGAAAGGGTCAATAGAGGGTCTTCGAGTAGTTAAAGAATAAGACCAATCAAACCTCAATTTGACATTATTGTACTTTTATTAGCCCTTAAAAGTGGACACAAATGCAAGTCGGTATGTTATGGTAGTGGTCATGATGCAGGGAGGAAGGTTTGTATGCTACCATTCTAAAGTAGTTCATCGGGTGGTTCTTAACTACCCTACCTATGATAAGGAGATATATGCTCTAATGCAAGCTATGAATAAATATTATGGTAAAGGAGATAGTAATCCACACATATCACTAGCCATTACAATACCTACAAGCCCAAAGAAAGCTACAATAGACCAAGTATTACAAGTGGGTGGGGTTTGTACAATAGTTCCATTTAGTGATAAAGTATAATAAGGGCAACACAGACAAGTTGGCTAACATGCTTTCAAGGCCCATCCACATCAAATATCATAACTTTGGGAAGCTTGATGCACATGGATCCATTCACCCATGATTCATATAGAGAGGCATATTCAGAGGATGAGGACATCAAGATGGTGTTTGAATAGTTCTAGAGTCAGAGTCATGTGCATGATGATGAGAGCACAATTAACTACCATCTCTAGGATGGGTTACTCTATAGTATAGATAAGTTGTGTGTTCCTAAAGGTGAGTGATTATTGTTAATTAGAAGGCCCACACCTCCAAGGTTGCAGGACAGTTTCGTGTAGGGAAGACAATGGCCAACTTGCAGAGTATGTGTATTGGCTCAAGATGTAAAAAGAGGTAGCTAGGTTCATAAGAGGATGCATGTTTTTTTGTACCAAAAATCCTAGTAATAGGAAATAGGGTCTATATATCCCTTTCTTGTACCAAATCATCCTTGGGAAAGCATTTCTATGGAATTTATGGGAGGTTTACCAACAACCAGGAAGGGAAATTACTGCTTGTGCATCATAGTTGATAGGTTCAACACGATGTGTATTATAATTCCCTATAAAAATACCATCAAAGGGAAAGAAGTAGAAAATTTGTTCCTTAGACAAGTCTGGGTGCACTTTGGGATACCAAGGGATATCATTTAAAATAGGGACACAAGATTTATCAGTGCATTTTGGACTACAATGTGGGAGAATATGGATACAAAATTGAATAGCTCTACAATATTCCATCCACAAATAAATTGGAAAATAGAAGTAGTCAATAGGAATTTGGTGCATATTTTGAGTGGTTATAATCAGAAGCATCTAAAGCATTGGGACAAAAATATAGTTTATATTCAATAATCTTATAACAGAGTAATCCACACTTCACCTTTGGATATTGCATACAAGTAGCAAGGAGGAGTGAGGGAGGACCTTACAAGGGATGCCTTAAAAACATAAAAAATTGTTGAGAATATAAAGTAGATCCATATATAGGTATAAGATACCCTATAGAAGTCACAAGAAAAATATAATGCCAAGCATGATCATCACAAATTAGAGAGGTCATTTAAGGTGGGAGACAAAGTATGGTTACAATTGAACAAGGAGAGACTACTGGGTCCTAGTAAGAAAACAAAGGCTATATGATATCCTTTTGAGATATTTTAAAAGGTGGGATGTAACACCTATAGACTTAGTCTACCCCCATACATGTGCATTTATTCAATGGTGAATATAGAGAATATAAACTCTATGAACCTTTGATTTTAGATTAGGAAGAGGAATAGGTCCTACCTTTTATACAGGATTTAGCACTAGATGCTCAGGCAGAGTTGACAAAGAATAATTTTTTGTAGAAGAGCTCTAAAACTACAATACAAGGCTAGTATGACCTTTGGAATGTTGGATTGAAACAATATCTTCCAAGCAAAGTTAAATGGTACACCTGAGAGAAGGTGGAGGAAAAGTTTCTTCACCTCATTCAGTGGAAATTTTGGGGGCCAAAATCCTCCTAAGATGGGGAAGTGTGATCCATATTATATCATTATATTATTTTTCATCCTTCTTTATCATTTTAGAGTGTAAAAAGTGGAGGAATCAACTCACGAGACTATTTTCACTAGTAGGTCCTAGTTTGGACAATTGGGGTCTAAAACCTTCTTGAAGCATTTTGAGGCATCAAGCAACATTTTTTTGGGCTAAAAATTATCTCTTAAAATTCCACACCCTCCAACATTATTCTACACGTATATACCTTTTCATTGGCGTAAGAATATCAATTGGATTATGTATGCAAAAGTTATGCCACCTAGAAGTTGACCTTCCTGTTTTTTACCACCATGATTTTGAGAGGATGCACTACAACAAGACCATGTGATTAACATCCCCTTTTGCCTCCTTTTTTTCGTCTAGAGCCCAGTTTTGGTGCTATTTGTGTCCATTTATCAAATATGGTGTAAAAATTGATGCAAAATTTGCACCAAGTCTTACACCAAGTTTAGCACCATGTACTGTAATAGGTTTTGCACCAGATTTTAGACCAGGTTTTATGCCAAGTTTTGTGCCATCTTTTGCACCATGTTTTGCACCAAGTTTGGCACCTAATTTTTTTTTCAGCGACTTTTGCATCCTCTATTGCATCCACCTTTTTCACCTACACTTGCATCAACTTTTGCATCATCTCTTGCATCGTTTTTTAAATCATTTTTTGCATCCCTTTTGCGCCAAGTTTTGCATCGAGGTTTGTGTAGTTTTGCATCTACTTTTGTTGCATCCTTGTTTACATTTGTTTTTCATCCATATTTACATCCTCTTTTTCATCTGTTTTTGTGTCCACTATTGCATCCAATTTTGCTGTGCCATAATTTGCACCTAGTTTGGCACCTACCTTTGCACCCATTTTTCTTTCTAAATTTACGTCCTCATATACATCTAGGTTTTCATTGACTTTTACATCTATTTTTGCATCCACTTTTGCGTAAATATTTCCATTAGGTTTTGTGTCTCATATTGCATCTACTTTGGCATCGAATTTTGTTGCATCAATTTTTGCATCCATTGTTGCACCCATGTTTACGTCCACTTTTCCATCCTTTTGCATCTTATTTTGCATCTTCATTTGCTTCTTTTTTTGCATCTACCATTACATCCACTTTTGTTGTGACACAATTTGTGCCATGTTTTGTACTTACTATTGTACCCACGTTTGCTTCCAATTTTTCATTGATCTTCGAATCCTCTTTTGCATCAAATATTGCATCTATTTTTGCATCCACTTTTGTGTTGGGTTTTTCATCTCATTTTGTATATTCTTTTGCATCTACTTCCATTGCATCCATATTTTGCATCCAATTTTGTTTCTCCTGTTGCACCCATGTTTGCATCCACTTTTACATCCCTTATTGCATATTGTCTTTCATCTAAGTTTGCATCTTTTTTTGTGTGTTATTAGATCCACTTTCTCATCCACTTTGGTTGTGCCACAATTTTTGCCATATCTTGTGCCTATCGTTGCAACCCACATTTTCTTCCACTTTTGCATCCACATTTGCATCATGTTTTGTGTCCAAGTTTGCATAAGATATTGTTTATGTTTTTTGCATCCCATTTTTCATCTACTTTTACATCCACTTCTGATGCATCCAATTTTGTTTCCACTATTGCACCCATGTTTGGTCCATGTTTACATCCATTTTTGCATTCAAGTTTTCCTCCCTTTTTCATCCAAGTTTGTGTCATTTTTTGCGTTCGTTTTTGTATCCACATTTGTTTCACCACAATTCATGCTAATTTTTATGCCTACTATTGCACCCATGTTTTCTTCCACTTGTTCATCCATGTTTACATCATGTTTTGTGTCCAAGTTTGAATCAACTATTGCATCTACTTTTTCATCCGGTTTTGTGTCAATTTTCTGTCTTGTTTTGCATCTACTTATGTTGTGTCCACTCTTTATCCAATTTTACGTCTATTGTTTCCCCCATTTGTTTTGTTCACTTTCGCATCCCTTTTCCAACACTCATCATATTTTTTGTATTGATGATATTTCTTATGACATTGACAATAATGAAAAACTGATAAAAATGTCAATAATTATGATGATGATGATAATGAAGAAGATGATGATGACATGATTTGTGACTATTATGATAATGGAAATGATGATAAAGATGATGGGGGTTACAATGAAAATGATGATGGCGATGATAATGACCTTGGCCAACCTTTGCAATTTTTAAATGTTGTCATGGTCATAATCATAATCATTATCTTTGGCGTCGTCTTCCAAGTAATCATGATCTGATCATCATTATCATTATTTTGAACTTGGTCATCATCAACAACAATAATGGCATGAATGATGATTATGATGTTCATGACAAAGATGACAACAATGATGATATAAATTACATTAATTAAGATGATGGGGATGATGAAAATTATAATTACGATGATAATGGTAGTGATGATGATGATCATCGATCATCTCTAAAAAATAAATTTGTTATTTCTCTTGCATATATCTTGTGTCCTAAAAACCCTTTTCGAGCACTCGTAACATTTTTTGGGTTGATGATTTTTCTTACGACACCTATAATTATGAACAATTGACGACAATGTCCATAATCATGATGATGATGATGGCATGAATGGTGATTATGACGATAATGCAATGATGGAAATAATGATGATGACAACGATGGTGATGATGATGATAATGAAGATGATGACACTGCCTCTAAAATAGGGAGTTACTCATAATGAGACAAAAAAGTACTCTCAAGTTGAAAAATTCATATAAGAAGGGATCTGGATTGATAAACATCAACGATGATTACATCATCATATCCAACATTGTCAAAATAGCAGGGTCTTGACTAACAAGTTCTATATCTCCATTAGATTAGAGAACAATGTTGGGAGGAATAAATTTGGACACCACTGCCTCTCTAGGAACTTACCCCACCAGGATGTTCACTAGGTATGTCCTCACATGATCATTTCCTAATCCATTTTCATAATATTTGACACTAGGAAATGTCTATTCTCATGAATATTCTTATCTTGGATTAATGTACTTGAATTATGGTGGTTAGTCCTAATCAAAGTACAAATTCTCAAAGAATATTGGTCCCATATGTTTATCCAATCCACCATTCTCCCTAATGGTGTCTTTACTAGGCTTATGACTGTTAGTCCTATCCATAGTCCATGACACATGGATAACATCGTGTCCACCCTCACTCCCTCTCAACCAAGGAGGAGATATCCACAAGCATAAGCGTTTCTCAAGAATATCCATCATTTTCATAGAGAATAACATCATTAATTTGTTTTCATTGTATGACGCCTTTATGATTAAGAATTCATAGATTTGTGGCAAAATATTTCCCCTTTTTTCATTTGTGATGAAATAAAATAAAAAAGTGAAAGCCAAAATCATTAAAGATACACTAAAATTATTTATCTAAGTCTAAACTCTAAGGTTGAAGTGAAAATTCATGTAAATGTTATATCTATGAGTTGTGCCAAACTTATGAAAACAATATTCCATAAGTCCTATATATAAGAAAAAGAAAAAGAAATAAAAATAAGGCCCATTGAATGGTAACTCATGTATTCACTCCCTCTTTGGATAATGTATGAATATATACACTCCTAGTCACACTTGATCACATGTTTGTGATGATTAAATCATGAAGTCCTCTTTTCCCCTTGCATTTTCAATTCAACATTTAAGCACCTAATTGAGGATCTAGGGAATGTTTGTTGCCCAAGGGTTTCATGTATACACTTGGTTTACTTATGTCACACTACGGTCAATTTATGTGATGGAGTGAAATATTTAAGTTTGTGGAGTTATTAGAACAATGTATTAAGTTAGTCATCACACACACATGTATTACATCTCATTGATCCACATGTGTGGGTTGGATAATCATTGCTTGAGAAATTTAATGGAGACTACTTTAGGGCTTTGATGGTATAGCTTAGAACATCTCTTGTTAAAAATTGTTATTCATCCTTTCGTTTCCTCGAGACACTTGATAATATTGAAGTCACTCCCAATAATCCATGGATATGGAGAGTATAAATTACGTGTGATGGAAATAAAATTGAGAAATAGAGGTTTTACATTTGCGATATTGGATTAATAGACATTGGATACATGGTAGTGGTTCTTGATGTCAATTAACTAATATTGTAGTGTCATAATGAAAAAAGAGGTAAACATATTAGTAACCTTGATGTCCTGATCATTCCAAATAATAGCCATTCCACCCAAGTATCTCTAAGCATCAATCACTACTACTTTGCAATTCCTCCCCCATTTCCTAATTATATGAGGTAGAACCTCACTTAATATTTTTGTTTCTTATATCAACATTATTGATGGGTGTTTTGTGTACCATTTTTCTTTTAGGAGTCTTTGTTTTCCTTTACTATTGAGGACCCTCATGTTCCATGAGACTATTTTCATGGAGAATTTACACAGAAAGGAAGTATAATGTGACTAAAAAATACATGTTTCAATATTTAAGTGCTTGGACAATGCCACTTCATGACTCCTATATTTCCTTAACCTGGGACCAAATGGTGAACTTGATGGCCTTAAGGGAAACTGACCAATGAAAATCTCAAAAAGAGGTGACTTTTGACTTTATCGCATACAAGTTAATATACTAAAAAAAATATCCATAAAAATTTCATCAATCAATGAATCATTAAAAAAAATATCCAAAACAATTTCATAAAGCGATGAATCATTACATTATAAAATACAATCTATAAACCTTTTGGGAACTTTTTTCTAAACCATGCTCAAAATCAACATATTTAATATTAATATTTAACAATAATATGGAAAATAACACAGTTTCATAAATTAAATAATTTGTTATGAATCTTAAGAAATGTCACTAACAGGAAACTAAAAAGCATGCAATTAATAGGAGTGACCACAAGACAATTAATCTATTAAGACCAAGATTAATGGGTACAAAGATCTATAAAGGACAAAGGAAAACCTATTTTAACTTTATTGTTTTATTAGGTGCAAGTTGAACATCTCAAGATATAATGAAGAGTAGAATTAATTTTATTGCATTAAGAAAACCCAAGCACATTCTATAACTTACCCAGGAAGAGATGTATAATACCCATCTCAGGACACAACACATGGCATTAAGTTACTTTTCTATATATAATTTAAACTTCTATCATAAAATCACAAATTTAGCACGAATGGAATGTTTAAAATCCATTTTTATAAAAACAAAATATATATTTTTTTATATAAAAAAATACCAAAAACTAAATGTTTTTTTAGAAAATAGATAAAAAATACTAAATCTAAACATATATTTAAAAAAAAAACATAAGAAAATATTTTTTACTTTTTTAATTTAAAATAATTTTTAGAATTTTTTTAAACACTTCCCTCCTTTCTAAGAAGCAAAATAATAATAGAAATAAGGACAGACCAAAAATCTTCCTTCCCTTGGTAAGTGTTTCCGATCATTCATTCCACTCATTTGAGTTATTTCATAAAATAGAGATAAGTGTTATTTCACACTCTTTTGGAAAAGCCTATTGAGCTTTGCATCTGATATATCTTTTCCTTGATGGAGTCCTTGATATATTGATCAAGTTTTGATTCCTTTAAGATTAATTAGAGCAAAGAAAACATGAGTACTCTTAATTCCAAGTTCAATGCCTCTGATGGAAGACACGAGGCAAGGGAGAGGTTGCTATCGTGGTCATAACCCCAAGTTCATTATCTCTAATGGAGGACGAGGAAAGGGAGGGGGTTGCAGTCGTGGTCATGGAGTTTTCTCTTTTACATTATATTTAGGGAGTTCAAAGCAATTTGAATGGAATCATTGTCGTCACTAGGTATAATGGATTAAGTGTGATAATGGATAAAATGAAGTAATTATTTGTGATCATTTGTTCTTGAACGAATATTAGGATCCATTTTATCATAGAGAAAAGTACATGCATTAAAAAAACTCAATATTTGATGTGACATTCATATTGTATGCCACTTATTTTTCATTAAAAACAATTTACTTTTTCATGTGACATTCTTTTTTTGGTCAAAATTTCTTCTATTTCTAATCTGGATTACAATTGTAATTTGAAATAAAGCTTCCAGTAACTCTTAATTTACCGATCGTGGATGGACATCATAAGAAACATTCACAATATAATATGAAGAACAAATGGGTACCTACTTGATATGCATTATTAAATGCTTCTACTACTTAATGTGAATTACAAGTGTAATCATAGTTGGATCTCCAATATATCTTAAACAATATTTTCATTTTATTTTTTAGTACTATTAAATGTTATTATGTCCTACCTCATTTTATGGTTAGCATTGTAATAAAATATGCATTGTGCTATAGAATTAGTACTAACATGTAATATTGATTTTTTTTCAGAATGCTACAGGTAATGAACACAAAGATGATGATATAGACTATGCTTAGATTACATGATATATCAGAGATGATGATGATGAGGATGGTGATGGAATTGGTGATGATTATGTGGATGATATTATCCAGATGGTCAGGATGATAATCATGGAAATGATCATGAGGATGATATTGACTATGATTTTCGTGGTGCTAGCTAGCTATGCGTTATTTTTTATATTTAGTTGGGTGTCTTAATATCATAATCATACATTTGAATTTTAGTTGATTCAAATAATGATGATGATACTATTGGTACTATTTTGTTACCTTATGAATATGTTGAAAATTGTTTACATTTTTTAATATGAAGAATTATTGTGTATGATGAGATATTATGGATGTTGTGAATTTACCTTAGAATAATGATATCTATCAAACGTTTTTATTTGGTAATAATACATTGACTTTTAGTTGATTTGATTAAATATGACAATGATATTATCATTTTTATCTTGTTATTTTATGTATATATTGAAAATTATCAACATTATTTTGATGGAGAATTATTATGTATGATGATATTACAATCTTTTGATGGATGTTATAATTTACCTTAGAATAATGGTGTTCGCGAAAGATTTTGATATGATAATCACACATTTGAATCTTAGTTGATTTGATTAAATATGATGAGGATATTATTATTATTATCTTGTTACTTTATATATGTGTTGAAAATTGTCAATGCTTTTTGATGGAGAATCATTATGTATGATAATATTACTATTTTTGGATGTAATGTTGTGAATTTATCTTGGAATAATGATATCTACGATAAGTGTTGATTTGGTAGTCATATATGTATATTGAAAATTGTAAATGATTTTTTGATGGAGAATTGTTATATATGAGGACACTTCTATCTTTTTTATGAATGTTGTCAATTACCCTTAAATTTGTTTACAAATATTAAGTTATCAATTTGAATTGTGATATCTTCTTAAATGTGTTATACATGAAAATACCTCCTTATCATCTTGGAGGATAATACTATGTTGTTGGTTGAAATATCCTTTTCTCCTAGACTATATAAGACTATAATGAAAATTATGTACCATGAGGACCACATTATCCGAGTCTATAACAAGTTTTCCCCTTCATCTAACTTTTGTTACCAAAATTCTCACTCAGTCACAAAGAAAAAAGATCGAGTTAACTAGAATGTGACACTCTTGTTCACTTTCAGAAACTCATATGGTGGAATGTGATCTCTTTATCCTCATCTTTAGCTTTTTCATAAAAAAGAAAAGCATACAAAAGTGGGAAAGAGCCAGAAAGCATGGGGAAGCTTTTTCCTAAGCACAAAAGCATCTAAAAAGTGGAAAATGCCATTTTTATATGAGGAAACATTATTCACCCAAAAGATTTTGCCCAAATTTAAATAATGAGTAATTTGGGAAATATTCATAGCCTTTAATTTCCTGTATATTGGAGGCTTGGCCATTGAGAAAATGATGGGAATTCTTGTATTGTCAGGTTGCTGAGATCTATCTTGTGAGGGAGAGTTTTGGAGCAAGGAGTTGTGAGAGGTAGTGTTGCAACTGCATTTGATGGTTGTAACTTTCCTCCAACTCCTTTATTAATATAGATCGACTGTTCTACCTTCCATATGTTGCTATTCATTCTTTATTTATTCTATTTAACTAATGAATGTATGTGATTTTGGTTTATATTTATTTAATCAGTAATATTTATATGTTTCTGATAGTTTCGATTATCAAGATATTATGTTGTGAAGGTTTCTTTGTTCTCTCTCTTATGTGTAGGACCAAGCTTTGGAGCTAGGTAGGAGCGCTTCCCAGCTACACTAAAAACTCCAACAAGACCTGCATGCGAGGACTCACAATAATTCCTTCTCTTTTTCTTATTCTATACTCTACATCTTGATCTACTAAGAATCTTGAGCCTTAGAACAACCTTTCTCTTAATCAGTATGTCCTAGGTTTCTGGGATAAACTAAGAGGGTTTTATGTTCATCTAACCATGCATTAAATCCTACAGAAAAATGATATTTAGAAACTGTAATATATTTCACTATGTAATTGAAATTAGTGAAATGAACCCATAAAGGGGGTCATAAATAGAAATAAAATTAAAACTCTAAACAAGAAGCCAAAAGTGGATATAACCATGCATGCAAAATTGGAAGTAGAATTGGATGTTAAATTAGCCATCAAAACAAGATGCAAAAGATGACACAAAAAGACCTTTAAAGTAGAATTAAAAGAGGGTGCAACACTAGACACAAAGAAGGGAACAAAATAAGGCATACAAAAGGATACAAAATTGGGTGCAAACAAGGATTCAAAAATGGACACCAAAATGAGGATGCAAAGAATTGTGTAAAATTAGGATGCAAAATTCGGTGCAAGAAGGATGTAAGAATAGAAATAAAACAAGATTCAAAATGGGACTAAAAAAGGGTGAAACCAAGGATGCCAAAATTGATGCATAACTAAATGAAAATTCGAACTAAAATCTAGGTGAAAAATGAGATGCAAATGTGGACACAAAATGTGGTAGAGAAAAAGATGCAAATTTGGATGCCAAAAAGGATGCACAATTAGACACCAAAAAGGATGCAAAATTGGACATAAAAATGGTGCAAAATTGGACACAAAATTAGAAAAAAATGGTGCAAAAATGGGCATAAAAATGGCTCAAATTTGGATGCAAATTGAGATGCAACATTGGATGCAAAATGAGGTGCAACAAATGATTCAAAACATGGTGCTAGAACAAATGCAGAAGTAGACGAAAAAAATGACTCAAAATTGAACGTAACATCAAACACAAAATGGGATGCAAAGGAGGATGCAACACATGGTTCAACATAGGATGCAAATTTAGATGCTCAAAAGGATGCAAAATTGGATGCAAAAAATGGTTTTAAAAATGATGCTAAATTGGATGCAAAATTAGATGCAAAATGAGATGCAAAAAAGGGAGACAAAAAAAATGCAAAAGTGGATGCAAAAAATGGTGTATAAATGGATGCAAAATTTGGCACTAAATCAGCTTCAACGTATGGTGCAAAATTGGATACAAAAAGTGGTGTAAAAAATCAGAAAAATTGGCACAAAAGTAGATGTAAAAATAAGTACAAAATCAGAAGCAAAAAAAGGCATAAGACTAGATGAAAAAACTGGCCCAAAATGGATGCAAAAAAAGGCGCTACATCAGATGCAAAAGATGGTGTAAAACTTGATGAAAGTTACGACACAAAACTAGAAAGAAAGACTGCTGCAAAATAGGAAGCAAAAAATGATGCAAAAATAGATGCAAAAAATGGCACAAAACTAGAAGGAAAACCTGTTTTAAAACCAAATGCAAATATTGGTGCAAAATATGATGAAAAATCTGGCAAAAAAATGACACATTAAAAATTGCACAATAGAGCTAGATTTAGCGCCAGGCTGCTCATCCCAATTGAGAAAAAAATGCACTAAAATCTGGTGAAAATTGCCTATTTTGTTGTAGGGATGCCACATCAGTCCCCATTATTCATGGAAAATGGATAGCCATGTGACCATGATGAAGAAAAATCTAGAGGATTCAATATTATTACCCTAATTAAGAGTTGAAATAGTCAAACTTAACCAACTGGTAGGCTATCAAGTTATAAGATAACTGGGCCACTAGGAGGAAAAGGGGTTTCATTCTTTTCAAGTACATTTTTTTCCATAGATGAGAAGAGTAGATAAGAGTGGATATGGAGAGAGAAAATAGAGAGTTTTTGCGCACTATAACATTCCACGGGCCACATATCTCACTTCTTTGTACTTACATCCATTTCCATTGATAGAAAGAGGGAGCAGAGAAACTTCACCTTTCAGTTGAGTTTTCTCCCTAAAGGGTTTCCCAATTGATATCTTGCGTTATTATGGTTATGAGTGATTGTGTTTTCATTTTCCTATATTTTCTACATTTCTATATTACATGCATACAAACAATAATTTAATAAATCAAAATTCTAAGGAAAATAACCCTCATAGTATAGATGTAGGATTTCCATTATAAATTTATCAAATTTGCTATGATGAACTATCCAGTGAAATTTCCATAACAGGTTACAGATCATGAACTACTATAGAAATCAACTACTTTTTTTACTTATGTAAAGTTTCAAGACCCCAAAAGGAAAATTCCCAAGGTTTTCTCATTGTGGGAGTGTTTTCTATATCAAATGATGACATCTAATTTGAATAGGGTTTAAGATACTTCACATGAAGTAAAATACATCCTAAGAAGGCATACATCACATCCTTAGTCACCAGGACAAAACCTTGAAAATTCCCCCCTTAAAAACCCTCAAATTCAAATTTTCGATAGGAGATATACACGATTTTAGTGAAGGAATGGTGTTTATGCCTAGAGGTATATTGCACTATCTTTTGAGCAAAGTGCATATGCCTCTATTTTATGGATAGTTTTTCACAAAATTGTTTGAAAAAAATCATGTAGGTCTCAATTAAGGCTTAGATCTTGAGTGAGCATTAAAACAACTAGAAATCTATATTATAACTCCATTCCAATACTATAATTCTCACATATACATTTCAATTCACAATTTCTCTGAAAATAAAAATTAATAGAATCCAAAATTACATTTTTCATGTCTATATATTAAATTTTCTAGAATTATGTACATTTTTCTGATGGTTATAAAATATCCTCCCTTGATCATTAGCTTTGCTCTTAGTATTAGGTCCAATTCTCCTTTCCAAATAATATGCTTACTAATTGACCATTATACCATCTCCCAAATAGGTGCTCTTCTATGACTTTTCTTCCCCAAGGACCCCAAAATTGTAGCAATTTGTATGAAAAGGGTACACAAACTAGCATTCATATTGGGTAACTCTTCTAGAGAACATGAGGTCCCACCTCCCAAGTCCTTCCAAAATTAGGGTGCAAAATGGCGACTTCTCAAGCTCAATCCTCATTTGTTATATAGCCTTTAAGGCCCATGCCATTTTTTCATCTCATTTATAATACCAATTATTTTACTTAATGCATATGATTCATTATCTCTGCTATGTGCCACTCCATGGATAGGTAATTTTTTATTTAAAATGAAAAATAGAGATTATCCATCACATCCCAAGTTCTTCTCCTATATGTACTCTTAAATGTTCCCCATGTCCTTTTTCTTTCTTGATTGAGTGGGTGCACATTAAATTATATTTCTTATTTAGATAAAATTGATTTTTTTTTATTTAACTCACCCTTTTTGTAGAATTTTGATTTCCAATTATAAAATAAGTTATATTTCCATTTTTACCAAACATGTGCATAAATATATATGATCAATCAAACCATTTAGGCAATTCATTCAATTTCTCATGATAAAATAATAAAACATATGCCAAATATTACTTTTCTTCCAATCAATATATATATATATATATATATATATATATATATATATATATATATATCGAGAGAGAGAGAGAGATGAACTCATTCAAGGTCAATACCAAAGCTTACACCAAATTTTGATAAAGACCTCAAGTATTTGGTACCAAGATCTAGAAATACCTCCAAAACTCTTCAATTGCCTTGTAGCAAGAGCTAGAAATAACATCCAAAACTCTTCAAGTGCATGATGCCAAGGTGCCATGACAATACATTCCCATCAAGTACCACTTACTAGTTTGTACCAAGGGTGGTATGCTCTTAGATGCCCTTCAAGTACTACCTACCAATATGTACCAAAGGCGTCATGTTTCAGAATGCCCTTCAAGTATCATATTCAACGATGGGGGATGGTGCCATGATTAGGAGTTAAATAACCTAACTCATTTACCAATGGTGAGAAACTAATAGTAAATGAGGAATAAGGATTGAGACCTTGTTGGGTGCCCCTTAGTAAATCCTTGTAAGTGACCAAATCCATAGCCTAACATTGTGGCAATGTGTAACCTATAGGGAAAAACATTAAAATATATATTTGAACCCTTTACATGGTAAGGAAGCTAATAGGTAGGAATAGGTGACGCATACCTCCTCTCCCTAATAGTACACATTTCACATCTCATCATAAAACCACTTACCCAAGTGTAAGCTTATTTGGAAAATATGTTCCTATTTGTGCACACACCTAAAGACAACATATCATCTAGAACTATCCAAGATCATGAATACACCATAAGAAGTCATATATAAGTCAATAATACATAACTCAACCCCATCCTCAACATAGTTACCAACTTAGTGAGAACATTACCAAGTTCATTTTCTTAGAGGTCACATTTAGAGGTTATTTTTATCCTCATTGTGAAAAGTCATGCTACTAATAGCACCTCAATTTTCTTTTTGGTGGAGGGGGTGGGATGGATTTTTGACATTCTAAATCTTATTATCTATAAAGTATCAACATTTTTTTTCAAATTTTTATTTTTTAAATTCTTTTCAATATTATTATTTTTTTTTGTAAGCTTGGTAGGACTCTCCAATTTTCATGTCCATTACATACCCCGCTATGGGGGAAGGGTAGCCCAAGATTTGAACCCAAGACTTCTGGTTTAGTGAGACTTCATTTCCATGGCCACTACCACTTGAGCTACCCCATGCAGACTTTTCAATATTATTATTATTATTATTATAATTTTTTCTCAATATTAAAAATAAATTGTAATTGGTTTTTTGAAGTGAATAATCTTCATCCAATTATGTATACTTAATCAATTTAGGGTGTCATACTTGTTAAATTTAGTGTAAAACATTATTTATAAAACTTTTTTTATATTTATGTCAATGCACAATGGATAGTTATTGTTGAAGAACGTTACTTTTAAACATTTAGCCCAAAACAAAACATTTCAAAGATAGATATAATAAATAAACATAGGCATTTTGGAAGCTTTTTTCTTTAAATGACATGTCAAATAAAACATTTCTATGGGGATAATTGAACAAAAAAAGGCAAAAATAACAATTTATTTTATATTTATATAGATTTCAAGTTAAAATATGGCAATATTTTAACTTATTTTCCATATAGTAATAATTCTCAGAAAAATTTAAATAACATCATAAAAAGTATTTATCATAAAACAACAATAAATGAATATTTGTTCTTGTCATAAAATCTCAAAGTCAAAACATTAGGACTATAAATTATTAATAATTTGAAAAATTGAGCATTCTTTCAAGCACAACTTAAAACTAATCAACAATATCCTATATGCTCAATTCATCAACCTTAAGAGGCTCCTCATCATTTTATTTGACGTTATTTTGTGTGTCCATTGGGTCATTTTTCTTTCCTATTGGATATTTTATGTTTGCATGTCCCCCAAAGTTATCCTTTGCAAACAATCCACATGATTATGGCTAAGGTTCCTTTGGTATTTTTGCCACACATGATTCACTAAAATCTCCGTTTTTTAAACCAATTTCTGACATTTCATCCAAAAGTGTATTAAAAACATTAATTCTTTTTTAAATAAAATCACATTCTAGTGGGTCATTTTCCATGGCTATAAAATTTCTTCCTTTTTGTGTGCAAAATGCTAGTGTTGTACCAATCACTAAAGATAAAAAAAAAGTAATTAAGTAAATTAGAATAAACACACATAAATGACTAATAATAAAGGTTGAAGGTTGATTTCATATATGATATATTATAATTTTCCCAAACTGTTTCACTCAAAAATGTATCGAGAAGATTATTAATCATTGCTTGTGGTTTTCTCTCCTTTAAGATCATTTTCCTCATATTTCAACTTTCTTGCCACAACATTACAAACTAATAATTGACTATATTTCCATCCATATTTTTCATTGATAAGAATGGAATCACAAATATTATGTTTTGCCCAACATGCAAAATGTATGCTCTCAATATCACTGGCAAATGGATCATTAATGGAGTTACTAATATGGTGATTTTTTCTAAAACATGAATTTGTAAAATTCAACTAAATTATACAGTAACAAAACTTAATTTTAATTTTAATCACTAAACATGCAATTTTAATGTCTTATAAACAAGTTTCTTCATTGAATTGACTTTCCCTTGAAGTGTGATAGTATTAATCTTGATATCATATCTGTATGAAAAATCACGAATCTCCAAAATAGTGATGTTATGACTTATAAATATCTTGTAGCCACTTTATTGAAAACTTAGGGAGGAAACAAAATTGAAATTTGTTCACAGTCACTTAATATTACTTGATACTAAATACTATCAATCCCATTCTAAATGTAGTGATCCAGAGTGTCATTAAGTACTTTCCATTTTGAATATAACTTTGAAGGTCTTTGATACTCTATATGTATTCTTCTTCAACATGTTTAGTAAAGTAGACAAATATATATATGTATATAGCTATAAATAATGAAATAGAAAAAAATAAACTAAAAATAATTAAAATGAATATAATAAATCAACATACATTTTTAAATGCAACAAAAATTGTTTCAATGATGCTATAGAGCTTCAATCTAAATAGTTGCATCTAACATCAATCCAACTCTATTCATTCAACATTTTAACCATTTTAACCATTTGTTCTTGTATTCTCCTATAAACCTTGTGATTAAATAAATATAATAAATAATTTTATAATTATATATATAATTAAATACTTAAAACGAGAATGTGTTAAAATGAAAAAAAAATCCTAACATAAATAAAAATAACTCAACAAATCTACTTTTGAAATTTGCTAGACATTTTTTTCTATTAATAATTTACCTAACCTTACATGTGATAATATTGATATGGTAAGTGTTCATCCTCCACTCTATATTATTCTATAAGATATTATAATAATCTCTTACTGTTAGGTCCCTATAATACTAGTGATTACCCCATTACTATTGTAGTTATATCCCTTATTAATATTGTTGTGCCCCTATTGTCCCCATATTGTTATTACTGTGCCCCATAGAATCCCTCTATTGTTATTTTTGTGCCTTTATATTATTATTGTTAGGTCGGCTGGGTTATATTGTGACTCCTTAGACTCCTATATATAGAAAGGAGATTTTTTCATTTGAATCATAAAAGAATCATTCATTTGTGTAATGTAAAGGAGGTTTCCCCTTCGAAGAGACTAAATTCTAAGGTGTTGATCTATCTTTTCTATCTTTTTATGAGTTGGTTTCATAAAATTTGGTATCAGAGCTTTGGATTCTAGGGTTTCGCTCCTCCAAATAGGTCATCATGGCATTTTCGCTATAAATTCTTTTCTGCGACATTTCAGAAGTGAAAGAAAACCCATTTGAGACAAAATCGCACTAAACCTTGGGTCCAAATTTCAGAGCTTTTCACACTATTTTTGCAGAGATATGATCTGAGGAAGTTGGTGTTTTTGCAGACTCCTAAATTACATTCCAAACAAGTGACCTGGGAAAAATCGTCATAACTTTCTCTCTGAGCATCGAATTGAAGTTTCGTAGGAAGGTACAGAAAGAGGATGAACTGTAGTTTCTTGTATATATTTTCAAAGGCAAAGGTAGAAACAGGGACACGTGGCATGTCATACAATTTCGCTCTACTGAACTAGTCTATAATCAGGTCACTGTGGGAGATTTGGCATAACTCTTCCTTGGAGAATCCAATTTGGATCAGACTGGTGGCATTGGAAAGATGACACAGAGGGCTACTGCAGGTTGCAATTTCATAACTGGATGATCCGAAATTATAGAGATACATCAGAGGCAATATCGAGCTCCTACAAAGTGAAAAAAGGTGTGTAGATTTTTTTTAAAGTTCTGTTTAAGCTTGGTTTGAAAATTTATTTTGAAGGAATTCAAAGGGCATAGTAGAGCATTATTATCAGTAACTGATGCCCCGAGGAAAGAAAATGTAAACACCTAGTAAGCAACCTGAAAGCTCTAGCATGACTCATGAATAAGAGGAAGAAATGATATATGATATATCAAAATTACAAGACAAAGTGCAACAAATGTCACTCTCACAAAAGCTAACAGAAGCTAAGATAAATGGCGTGGAATCTAAGATAAAGGGTGTGGAAACTAAGATGAATGGAGTGGAAGATAAGATGGATGATTTGAAGATAGATTTGAAGACATATTTGAAGAGATACATGGCAGATTTGAAGCAGACATGGAAAATTTGAAGACAGGTTTGACAAATTGTCTACAAGAAATACTTACAAATGGTGAAAGGGTAGTGAAGTAAACTCATGATGTGAACAAAATAAATGTTAATCATGATTTCATAGACTATAATGCTGGGTTGAAGACCCACCATATTCCAAAAATCGATATGAGGAAGTTTGATGGCAAGGATCTCGCAACATGGATATTACAGATGGAGCAATTTTTCGATCTCAATAACGTGCAAAACACACAAAAGGTACGTATTGCAAATTTATATTTGGAACCATATCAGTTTGTATGGTATCGATGGCTTTGCTCTCGTAAACAAATTATCACTTGGGCAATTTTTACGGAAGAATTGACAACACATTATGAGGATACAAAAAGCAACACTTTTTTTAGCCAATTGATAAGTCTCAAACAAAAGGGTTCAATAATGGAGCACATTGAAGAGTTCCAAAAATTGAACATAAGGGTAAAAAATATTCCAGAGGAGCATAGGATTAATGTGTTCATAGGGACTTTAAAGGCTAATATCCAACATGATGTTCGCCTTTGGGAACCTGATTCATTAGAGAAGGCATTCAGGTTAGCAAGAAAAATGGAAAGCAAAATTCTGGCAACCAGGAAGCATACCACTCACAACAATAAAGATGGAAGTGTTGTTGCCCCTAGTATTCCACAACCTATAAGGTTGACACCACAACAATTGGAAGAAAAAATAGCAAAAGGGCTTTGTTACAGTTGTGATAGCAAATACACTAAAGGTCATAAGTGTGCTGAGAAGAAATTATTCTACATAGATTGTGAAGAGGAAGAAGAAAAGGAGCAAGAAATGTCAAAAGAAGAGGATATACTCCAAGAACAAAGCCTAGATAAAGAAGAAATGAATCCGACCATATCTTGTAATGCACTGGCGGGAATTACCAGTCCTCAAACCATCAAGATAGAAGGACAAATCAAGAAGAAAAAGGTAATAGTGTTGATTGATTCAGGAAGTACCCACAATTTTATTCATTGTAAGGTAGCAAAAGAATTGAATTACTTCCTATATCTAGCACCAGAGTGCAAGTGATGGTTGCAAATGGAGGAAAAATAAATTGCTCTGGAAAGTTCCATAATATCAAGCTATCCATGGGAGAATATGTATTGACTAGCCCAATGCTTTCCATTCCAATGGGAGGTGCTAATGTTGGAATAGGAGTCCAATGGCTACAATCCTTGGGCACAATGGCTTTTAATTTTCAAGAACTTTTCATGAAATTTTCTATGGAAGGAAAGGAAGTTGAATTAAGGGGTATTGCAGGGAAACCGGGAAAGATAATCAGCTCTAACGGTATGAAAAAACTTCTAAAAAAGGAACAAAGAGGTGTAATTGCACAATTATGTTCGCTAGATGTTTCCACATCGAAATCATCTATTTCTCCAAATCTCCAAAAAGTCTTGGACAATCATTCGAAGGTACTTGAGACTCCCAAAGGTCTCCCACCTATTCGTGATCATGATCATGCTATTCATCTGATTCCAGGAAGTGTTCCTCCAAACATCAGGCCGTACATATATCCCTATGCCCAAAAGAGTGAATTGAACGTATGGTTGCAGGAATGCTAGAGGCTGGTATAATTCAACCTAGTCAAAGTTCTTTCTCTACTCCAGTAGTATTGGTGCACAAGAAGGATGGATCATGGTGCATGTGTCCGGATTATAGGGAGCTCAAAAAGCTCACTATTAAAGATAAGTTTCCCATTCCTGTCATTGATAAATTACTGGATGAATTGCATGGATCAATTTACTTCACCAAGTTGGATCTTCAATCAGGATATCAGCAAATCAGAATGAAGACTGAAGACATTCTGAAAACAGCATTTAGAACTCATGAGGGTCATTATGAATTTTTGGTCATGCCTTTTGTCCTTACCAATGCACCTTCTACATTTCAAGGTTTGATAAATTCCATTTTCAAACCCTTCCTTAGAAAATTTGTGTTAGTATTTTTTGATGATATACTAATCTACAACAAGTCTTGGAAGGATCATGTTGAACATGTTGACAGGGTGCTACAACTATTGGAGGAGAAACAATTATATGCAAAAAGATCCAAATGTTTCTTTGGAGTACAAGAGGTGGAATAGCTGGGTCATATTGTATCTCATGAAGGAGTTAAGGTATACCCTAGCAAAATTAAATCCATTAAGGAATGGAAAATCCCCACATCCATAAAGCATCTGTGAGGATTTCTCGGGTTGATAGGGTATTATCGCAAGTTTGTTAAAGATTATGGGAGAATAACAACACCTCTAACAACATTATTGAAGAAACATGCATTTTCATGGACTCCGGAAGCAACAAAGGCCTTCGAACATCTTAAAGAGGCAATGTGCCAAGCACTGGTCTTAGCTACACCGGACTTCACAAAAACCTTTATTGTGGAATGTGATGCTTCAGGAAATGGAATTGGTGCTATTTTAATGCAAGATGAAAGACCCATTACTTTTGAAAGTCATCCAATCAAGGGAAAGTTTTTACACAAAGGCATTTATGAGAAGGAAATGTTGGCAATACTACATGTACTTAAGAAATGGTGACCCTACCTAATGGGAAGACACTTCAAGGTAAAAACGGATCATGTTAGCCTTAAATACCTTTTAGAACAAAGATTATCCTCTGAAGAGCAACAAAAGTGGGTCACAAAGATGTTGGGTCATGACTTTGAAATCATCTACAAAAAAGGGAAGGAAAATGTGGTGGCAGATGCACAATCAAGAAAGGATGAGGGTGTGGAAGCATTTTTGTGCACCATTTCTATTTATCCAACCAGATTGGATAAACGAAGCGAGGGAGGAATGGAAGAATGATGAAGAAGTGTGGGCACTTATTCAAAAGTTATAACAAGATTCCAGTACATCTGATACATTTAGTTGGCAAAATGATTTGTTATGGTACAAAGATCGCTTATACCTCTGTAAGAATTCCCAACCCAAACAAAAGATTTCTATGGAATTGCACACCTCTCCCTTAGGAGGGCACTCAGGATTTTTAAAAACTTACCACAGGGATAAGAAGGAATTATTTTTGGGATGGCCTTAAATCAGAAATTCAAAAGTTTGTGGCAGAATGTTTGGTTTGCCAACAAAATAAAGTTGAAACAATTAAAACCCTAGGTCTATTACAACCTTTATCCATTCCAAGCCAATGTTGGGAGGAGGTTTCAATGGATTTTATCACAGGTTTACCCAAGTCTGAGGGAAAGAGTGTCATCATGGTGGTAGTTGATAGACTTACCAAGTATGCAAACTTTTGTGCATTATCACATCCATTTAAAGCCAGTACAGTTTCTACTGCATTTATGGAAACAATTCAAATGCTACATGGAAACCCAAAGATTATTGTAAGTGACAGAGATCCCATTTTCATTGGAAATTTTTGGACATAATTATTTTCTTGTCTCGGTACTCAGTTAGTTCATAGCTCATCTTATCATCCTCAATCGGATGGGCAAACTGAGATAGTAAAAAAAATATTTGGAAGGATATATTCGTTGCTTTGTATATGATAAATAGACATAATGGGTTAAATGGTTGCCTCTGGCTGAATGGTGGTACAACACTTCCTTCCATACAGCAACAAAAATGACCCCATTTATGGCACTTTATGGGTATCAGCCACCATCCATCACATCATATTTAAGAGAAAATTCTAAGGTTCAAGCAATGGAACATCACATCGAATCAACATCGCAGCGAAAGAATTTTTGATGCAGGTGACTAGGTATTCCTATGGCTACAACCATATAAATAAATGCCCCTCAAGCAAACTAAGAAGGATAATAAATTATCACCAAAGTATTACGGTCCATACAAGGTGTTGCAAAAGATTGGTACTATGGCATACAAATTGGAGCTTCCTGCAGCTTCTCAAGTGCACCCAGTTTTCCATGTTTCATGTTTAAAGAAGGTTATAGGCGACAAGCTCTTAGTTCAAACAATATTGCTAGAACTTGACGAGGAAGGAAAAATTATATTGGAATCGGAAGCAGTCACAGAAACAAGAACTCGACAACTACGAAATCAATCAATTTCGGAGTATCTCATCAAGTGGAAGAACTTATCTGCTGAAGATTCCACATGGGAGGATGAGAATTTTATACAGAAGCATCCAGAACTACTCAAGTGTTGAGGACACCAATTTTTTGAAGGAGAGGGGCATGTTAGGTCCCTATAATACTAGTGATTACCCTATTACTATTGTAGTTATATCCCTTATTAATATTGTTGTGCCCCTATTGTCCCCATTTTGTTATTACTTTTCCCCATAGAATCCCTCTATTGTTATTTTTGTGCCTTTATATTATTATTGTTAGGTCGACCGGGTTATATTGTGACTCCTTAGACTCCTATATATAGAAAGGAGGTTTTTTCATTTAAATCATCAAAGAATCATTCATTTGTGTAATTTAAAGGAGGTTTCCCCCTCGAAGAGGTTGAATTATAAGGTGTTGATCTATCTTTTCTATCTTTTTATGAGCTGGTTTCATAACACTTACGACAAAATTTGACTTCAGGACTTGTCTTACTATCGTTATATGTTAATGATTTAGACATTTTAACTTTCTTATTTTCTATAACAATATTATTCCACATGATGAAGATCTCATCTATCAAATCCCAAGTCTATCCACTTCTAAATCCCAACACGAAATAATTATCTAAATCTCTAGTGCAACACTTCCTTTGAGGTTTTTACTTTTGCATTTTTCTCATCAATTGGGAAGCCTATATCCATACAACATCGTTTTTGAAAGTTTGCATCAACCTTTGATCTATCGCTATCACATAATTCTTAAAATTAATTATGAAAGAATCTCACCCTTTGAGTGAAAGTTATATATACCTACATTCATTACATGTATTATAATGCCATGCCAATAACGTTGCTCATATATCTCTTAAACCAACATAAATGATGCATTCGAGTATTTTAAAAACACGGTTATTGGAATACTCTTGCATCAATTCTCTTATAGCCTTTGCACAATGGTTTCCTCCAATCATATGATATTTATAGTCAAAACATTTTGATCTATCAAATTCTTCCTTGCAAAAAACCTACATTAGGTCAACAAGAACCATGTAGTCAACCACATTTGCATATGGATTGTACCTATGAAATGTTTTCAAGTTGTGAATATGCATATGGTGTGGCTTTCTCTTTTGTATTATCTTTCCCTTTTGTGGGTCTATAAAAGATATTCACATTCAACTAATATATATGGTTCCCATCAACCAAGTTGTTATTCCTTAATTTATTTTGAATGATATTTTGTGTTTTGTTGATAAATACCATGATTCCTCTAAATGAACACCTAGTGTCATGATTTCCTTGCTACCTTTATAACTTTCACTACGATAGTGAGAGCTAACCATTGTGTTTTCATCATCAACAACATTAGATTTCCTCATTTTATGATTTAAATAAATTTCATCTAAATCAACCATCCTTCAACACAGTTCTTTTATGTTTCTCTTGTTTCTTATTATTTTAAGAGTGGTAACCTCACTATCACTAATGGAAATATCATATTCATTTCAAGTTTTTGCATGTTGTAATGTTACATTTCTAATCTCCTTATATTGGTAACTTTTATTTCCTCTTTGTTGATCACGTGTATATACTCTTGTAGCTTCAACATGTGTTTCTCTTTGTTTCTTTTTCCTTAGTTCTTGTGCCTTATGAATATGAAAGGCGTTGATAAATTCCATGATATCTTTCTCTGTAGAATAAATCCCTTTCAACAAATCTAAAATCGCATAGAAAAATATTATAAAAATAAAATATAACATTAAGGTGTTAAATAAGCTTTAAAAAAATATCATGATACTTATAATAATAAATTATACATAAGAAAATATAAATGAACTTATATTTCCTTCCTCAATGTTTTACACACCAGAAGCACATATTTTTGTAAAACATTTTTCCATGTTATAATTTCAATTTTGAAATAATAGCTAATATTGTTATAAATCTTTGCTTGTTTTATGTCAATGCATAAAGAATCTTTGTACATAACACCAAACATATATCTCATACCAAGCCAAGAAATTGATAATTTTCTTACATATGTGTTATAGGCCATTTTTTCACATCCAATCAATAAGCCTCCAAATGGGATCAATCAACATCATATTCCCCCTTGTCATCATCTTGCACAAATCCCTAAGCATGCCTCTTTTATTCCCCGGAGTTTCTACCTGAAACTGCAATATTTAAGCCAGTTTTATGACAAACGCTCCCTGGCCTCTTGCTGGATAGCGTTCACCAACAGGTTGCTCCATTGTGGCTTACGTTGATTGCCTACAAGTTTCTCCCCTTTGCACCTATGTTGGTTCTAGAAATTTGAGGAAAAGAGAGAAATTTTGGAAGCTTACCCTTCCAGAAGTTTCCAGAATTTGTTTCAACCATTTACCTGAGATAAAAAAAATTGGATCTTATCCTACCCTACTTTGGAGTTTCCATCTCTTATCCTTTGATCCCATCCTCCAATCAAAGGTGGATCTAAAACCTTAGATTGGTAATTGGATAAGAACTCCCATCTACAACCTTCCATATGCAAGAGGTTGGATTTTGGAGAGTGATTTTACCCTTATGTTGTTGTTGTGAGAGGTTTCATTTCATGCATTTAGGGTGATTGGAGGTGCACATTGTGACAAGGAAAGGACAAGTCAGCCTGGAGGAGCTCTTCTACAAGATCAACATCTATTTATGGTTGTAATTCCTTCCATTTATATTAATGCAAAGAATTCTTTGTTTTCCTATATGTGATGTTGTTATTTCATGTATTTCAATACCATGTTGATCTATTGAATAGAGTATTTAGATGATACTGCATAGATCTCGTAGTTTCTTAGCTTGTGTTATCTGACTGTGCAGGTTCTAATTTTGGAAATCAGAGCTGGAATTGGAGCATTCAAGCTAAATAAGGAGTGAAGTCCGTGATGGATTCCAAGTGGGCTTCATTTCATCATCTATTTACATTAAGGAAAGCATTGGGTTCCTTGTCTCTCTGTTTTTCTAGGTTAGCCACCAAACCTAGGGGAGATACATTTTTCTGTAATCGTAAATCCCGCATAACAAATTGGTGATTCCATTGGGGAGCAGTGAATTCCCTTGTTGGTTCCTTTGTCCATTATCTTTATTACCTCTTTGATAGACCTTTTCTACTTTACCCAGCCAAGAATAGACCTAGGAAGTCATTTCATTGAGTCTCTTTTGCAATTTTTGTGTCAGAATCCTCTATCCCTAGAAAAACGCTCTCCCAATTCCTCTGACAAAGTGTTGCACCTCACCTGGGCCCACTCTATACCAACTTTTCAAAGAATTGGTGCCTCGTATGCACCAGTTTTGGCCCTTGTTTTTGCACACAACTTTCCCTTATTTTGAGTGTCTCTTTGATCAGCCTACTTCCATCTGACCTTCCCTGAGTCTTGAGTGCCTTGTGGTCTCTCTAAAGCCTCCATTTGGTTTTCATTTGTGTTTGATTTCCTTTGGTAAGAATTGGTTTTTATTTTTCTTTGTTCTTATCACTAGGTCTCTTGCAAACTAATTTCATTTCGTCATTGGTCGCTTGGATGAATTGTTGTCCTAGTCCTCATTCTGAAAAGTGCATTTGAATCATTGATTAAACTATTGCATCTTAGTTTTCCACATTTCGAAAATTAAGTGTGTTAAAAAGAAAAATATTTGCATTTGCATCTAGGGTTTTGTGTGTGAAATTGGAATTCCCTAGTGTGAAATTGTGTGTTTTTTGTTTCATTTTTGCAAAAAAAATTCCCCCTCAATCACTGGTGTTACCAGGAAAAGTGTCTATTTAGAACAGCTCTATCCCACTAAGGTGTGACAGCTGCCTTAGAAACAAACAGAGAAAAACTGCTATTGTATTTCCTTTATGAACTAGAGACAGAGAGGAATAGAAAGAACCAACCTGTGTCTTGCGCTAATCCTTTAATCCAATCCCTCTCTTCTTTGACAGCTTCCAACTACCTGCTCCCTTACTTGCCCAGCCTCACCAAGTACCTGTAAGATCACAGAAGAAGAAAACTATACAAAGACATGGATCTATATTCATAAACAACTTAGGATCAGATTTAAGTTAACCATACAAATGTAACAAGCATCGATGATACACAAGCATGGAGGAAAAACTCAAATAGTTTTTATTTGATAAACAAGGAGATCCAGGAGGAGTTACAACTGATGGTTCCTGACCCAGCATCAACCTCCCAGCAAAGAAGCCCCTCTTCACCTCCAACAAAGCATAAATCACCCAATACTCTGATATTTGTTTCAAAACCAACAACAATTCCTTACAATGTGCAAAATTCTAGCCTCTGGATCTCTTGGATGAGGGATCCATATATAGATGTATGCAAGGAGGATGAGTCAGCATGTGATTTGATTAGTGTCTTCTCTCTGTCAGTTCTTGCTTCCACTTGGAGACTGAAGGCCTCTTACTCATCCTTGGTCGAATTCAGCGAGGCAAGTGTCATAGGAGAATATTTTGGAAGCTTCCATTGTCTTTCCACCTCGTGGAATGACACTGCCATTTGTCATTTCTCACCCAATGCACCCTCATAGTGCATTTAGGTACGTTGCAACGCACCTAGCCAGTGTATTTAGGTGCTATGCAACGCACCTAGCCAGTGGAGCAGCTGAAATGATCCTGTTTTGACTTATTCTGAGCAGTTTCTGGTGGAGAACTTCTGGGAGAAGCTGTAATTTGTTGACCTTGTTCCTTTAGGGGTTAGAACAACACTTTTAGGGACTTAGGAGCCCTTGGTTTATGGACATTTCATGCTTAGAGCTGTAGGGCACAAAAATGTCTATAACAGTTGCCCCCTAAAGTATGAGGCCGTTAATTGGGTGAAATGCTTTATTATGAGGACCCGAAGTTCTTTCAATGCTGGGAGGAGACCTGTAATAAGATACAATACAATACATTATCTTCATACTGTTTTTCATGATCTAGCTGAGGCGGGCATTCCCATGCTCAGCTTTATAAATTCATTTTCATGTACATAGGACAGACAATCGTCTGATTGTAGACTGATGATTCTGATAGAGCCATCATCCTTTTGGTAGGATGATTATCTATGCTGCAATGCTGTACATTTTAATGTCTTTATTTCCCTGAATATATATCGTAGCCCGGATGGATGAAACTAGATCTGGGGTCTTCAATCTCATCCGATCTTCACTCGAAGTACAAGTCGATCCATGTGAAAATGTTCTGGAGTCGAACATGGAAAGACATCTCTTGATTACCAGTCAATGATGTAAACTGGCGTGAGAGGAATCACCGATAATGATAATGACCCTCAAGGTACTACAGTACAATTCACGTGGTGTGAATAAAGGACTTGGCATCGAACACCACGCAAAATCTTTCGGTCGAAGGTCATTGATGTAAACCTGTCGCCGGAAGTGAGAAACTTGCCATTGAGGCATGCAAGCTTCAAAGTACTGAATGGGGTGTTCCTAGACCAACTTCTTGGATAATGAGCTGATGTCGACAAGAAGTGATCCATCACAGGAGGGCCTTAATGAATCCCACATCAATGACATGGAACGGAGCAAATGATTTTGATGGAGGTGAAAACGTTCTGATGATATACGGTTCAGGGTGGCGGTCATGAAAGAATGGAGTATAATGTATGGTAGCAGGTGGGACACAGGTGGCCTTTCTGGATGACTTCTCTTGAACATGTCGGCGACACTGATGTGATGGATTGGTAGCATTAACCCCAAATGTGGATGGTATGGCGTGACCATGGCGATGTGACGGGTGAATGAAACAACCCAACCCGACTCGGACACGGAGTGGAAGTGTCATGTTCAAGAGCGACTTGCTACCAATAAAGATTCTTTGAGTTTTCTTCCCAATTTTTCCCCAGTCATTACTGACCAGTACCTCTTTATTTTTTTCAAGCTTGAGGAGGATAACATATGCTTGTTCTATAATTTGTCCTTCGGGCAAACCCATCGCTATGTTTTAACGAGCCTAGCGATAGTGAAACTCATTCTCGTCTAAAGACAAGTTTGTCGCTATTAATCTTTTTAATGAGTTAGCGACAAAGATAACTCGGTCCTTTTCATTTTTAGAGAGTTTGAAAAGGTACGTAAAGGTAACTCCAAAATTCCCTTTTCGTCATCTAATCCCTTAAGTCCGAAAAAGTATAAAACAATACAGAAGGGATGAATTTTCGATAGTTTTAACGAGCCGAACAAAACAAGCGCTCGATCTTTTTGTGCAATAATCCCTCAGGTCCAAAAAGATTAAAATCTAGAGGAGGGATAGCACTTCCTGTCCCTTTAATGAGCCGGAAGGCCAAGGACTTGACAATCTTTTCATATTTTACGAGTCAGTTGAAAAGAGCTTAAAGAAGACTCGTCTTTTGAGGAACGAGTGATAAAACGGGTAGCAGCGGATTCCAGGTAAGGTTTGGAATTTTCCAATCACATCAGTGTCACAAGGATGGCTAGTGAAATCACTCTTCGCAGCTGTTCCTCAAAATGGGTAAACAATCAAATGGAGGTGAATGATCGACTAATGTAAAAGTGGAGGTGACGGTGCAAACACGACCAAGGCTTTAATGGCTGAAGTACTACATTCACGGTGGTTATTTACCGGGGAATAGTTCATTTTTTAACGAGCTTAAACGCGGGTGGAAACATTTTCTCGGTGCGGGTTTATTTCTTAACAAGCTTGAACCTTGTGGTAACACTACTCGATTAATCCAGTCGTATGATAAGAATGTCTCATATAAAAACGACAACTTTTAGAGTTTTGCCCCACATCCTTTCTTTATGCAAGTTAGGAAACGACTAATCCAAAGAAACAGATAAATAATCGCTCTTTGCTTGCACTCCAAAAGGTTTGCATGCCCCCAGGTATAAAACAGAGTTTCAAGGTCACCCTCTATTCAAGCTGACAAAACATTTGTTTTATCAGGAAGGGTATACCTCTTACAGGTCACCCAAAGATTGTTCTATTCACAGCGCAAACAAAACACTTCTTTGGCAATGTCTACCGAAATAAACAAAGGTGAACGGATGATATAGTGAGACCATCCCTGACATAACTTTGACAAGAGAATCCTGTACTAGAATAATCCCCTCTTCCAATCACAGACGGGGGTACAGACTAGGCATATTCTCCCGCGGAAACCTACTCTATACCCGAAGTTTTCCTGCCGAAGCAGACCAGGATGCATGCCCCCTGGGTTTCAGTCATATCCCTCCAAATTACTCGCACTCATCGGGAGGACGGACTGGGAATTGAGACATTTCTTGCTTGAAAAGACCATTTAGGGATGGTATATGACTATTTTCTATGCGTGATCCGGGAAATGAAAGCTGGTCCACGAGCTGGACCACTCTTCCTTCGTGCGGAAAACACATTACTCTAAAGAGTGAGGAGACAATGGCTCCCATGCAATAAATATAGTATCGTCCAAGGAGTAGATTGTAATCTAGGGGTCCTTGAACTACCATTACGTTCATGCGAACTGTTTTCCCTCTCAATGTTATGGGCACATCGGGAAGGATCCCTAAAGGTCGACTGGTTCCTTTATCAAAACCTGTCAGATTTCTCATCTCAGGCAAAAGCGATGGCGAACCAAGCACTTTCCAAGCAGTTGAGGAAAGGATACTCACAGAAGCCCCCTCATCCATAATGGTACCAGCCATAACCATTCTATATATTTGAATGATAATTCAGAATGGTATGCTTGCTGGTAAACAGGGTCTGCCTAGTTGATTCCAGTCGAAGGAGACAACTAGGTTGCTTGGAGGTGGGACCGAATAGACGTCCGGGTACGACTCTGATGAACTTCCTTCCTGCGATGAAGGAACGGGTAAATTGCCCCCATGTTCGTTGGAGTCTGTGCTTATGAAAAGAATTTGGACGGTGTCATCCTTGTTCTCCTCAGTGACTGTATCATCTGAAGATGAAACCTCTCAAGGCAAGACCGGGTCAACTGCCGCCTCGACCTTTTGACTTTCGTCTGGTATGGATCCAGATGGTTTATATTCAATGATAGGTGCTTCAGCCGACCACCTGAGCGGGCCAGCCAGATTTTCAACTAGTGATGGACTCGGCAAGAGTTTTTTATATCCAGGAGGAATTCGTAACGGTGAAACTGGATGATCATCCAAAACTCTTTTAGCTTCGTCTAAGAAGGGACAACGGTGGACGACATGATCGCCTTCGCACAGTTTACAAGGAAATCTACATTTTCCTTTTTGTCCTGGGGCTTCACTTTCACTAGTCGACGGTGTGTTTTCAACATGATCATCAGAGGTTGACGACACCGGGTTGTGCAATCTAGGAGACCAGTCCCTTAATATCCGAGGGATGCAAGGACAATCTCTGTGAAAGTGGTCTCCTTTGCAAATGACACGTGGCGATTTAGGCCTGGTCGGTGCAGTGTCTGGATTTTCGTTAGACGACACTTGTTTTCCCCCATTCGCCTTTGGCTCCTTCTTCTTCTTCTCTTTCTTCTTCTTTTCCTTCTTCTCCTTAGGAACTTGACTTTTGGCTTTACCAGCCCCATCAAGCGAAGAGGAAGGAGGAGAGGAAGAATTAGAGGAAGTAGAAGGTTGGTGGGCAACTCTGGACTCATCTAATTGGTGATTCGATTGTTCAGGAATAGTGGTGTTTTGAATGACAGAGTTTGAGAAGAGCCATACAGGAAAACCAATTGTCAGTCCTGGAAGCGACAATGTGGCCATATGGGGCGCACCAACATCTCCCCAAGAGGAGAAGGGACTAGGATTTCCTCCAAGGGGAATTCTTTGGTTGGTAGACTCCATTTTCTCAACCCAAGATCAACGTAGGAAAGGGTAATGAATATTCTGTTTAAAATAAATTTTTAGACGCTTTGACACAACTTGTTTTTTTAGTTTTTAAGAGTCGAGAAAAAACAAAAGATGACTCTAGTCTCCTTCGATTTTTAATGAGCCTGAAGTGACAAGTGCTCAGATGGACCTTTTCCGTTAAGGAGTCTGAAAAGGAACGAAAGGGATTGCTCTGGAGATCTAGGTAGAGGGAGTACCAAACCAATCATAAAACTGCAGAATACTTTTTACGGTACGACAGTCAATCTTCCCGAATGCTGTGTTCAGTGCATTGCAATCGATAGGGCGGCAAACACAGCTTCCTATGGATAAAGGATTTAAGCCTATAGGGGTCTCACAAAATATACTCGACGGTACGTGGGAGCACAAGTCCGTACTGGCACTTATCGTCTCAAAGTGGAGGAATCAACCAACCATCAGTGAGGACAACAGCTACCAGGCTTTACGACGCCGGAATATGTCTCTAGCCTAGACCTCTAAATGTTGTGCGTTAAGTTCCAAAGCGTTGTTAGATTCATTGAATTTATTTTAAGTTGATCTTGCTTATGAAGTTTTCCTTTTGGGTTCACCACAAGATGTAGATGTAATTCCTAAAATGCAATCTAAAGATGATAAACAAACTTTTATCTCTTTTGTGCAATGAAAATCCTAGCTACTAGAGGAAAAGAGAGACACAATCTTTTCACAAAGAGAAAAGAGCACACTGTAAATGCACTTTCCTAAATCAAGCCAAACAGACTGTCAATATGCAAATGCACATGTGCATGTATTTGTTTTCGACTTTCTTAGTATTGATGCTAAAAAGAAAGTTGATGTACAAATCTGAATTTGCTTTCAAGCGACAAACACAAACAAGCTTCTTTTCGAAATCAAAAGATAAAGATGATTACGACACTTTAAGATTTTGAAATAAATACTCGTTTTTGACACTAGAAAGTCACAAATTCAGACCAAAGGCAATAGTAAAAGTATAATCGACCATCAACAGTAATCAAACTTTCTCCTATGATCGAAATCGACACTTGCGACAGATCTAAATCAAAGGACGACAGTACGACTATTCTACTTTTGCAATGGAAAACTGTAAACGACGCAACAAACACACAAAAACATCTACAGTTCTTTCGTACAAAGGAGGCAAAATAACTGTAAGGAAAAGGGGTTTTACATAGACATATACTGATCACAGGCTGCAAACATCAGAGACAAAACTGGAAAGAATGAAGCACAAGAACCTCAGCTGCACAGGGCTAGTCTGATCAGCGCACCTGTAACACAGAGAAACTGGATTGCAGTGCAGGTTGCCCTTTCGGGAAGTGCGCTGAAATGCAGGATCTCTTAACAGTACCTGCGCTGGGCCAGAAACGAGAATCTGTCCGGGTTCTGGGTCACGGTTTGCAGTTCAGTCTTTGGTTTTTGGCCGAGTAAAAGCAATCAGTAATGCACAATCAGGGGTAGATCTAAGGAGGGTCTAAGAGCTATCACAAGGGCAATCAGATCATTTGTGAATCAGCTGTTCAAATCATAAACAGATCCAGTTAATGGATTGAAGCAACAGATGTCTACTTTGCATTTGTTATGGCAAATGCAGTTCGAATGCTACTTATAAGTTTATGAAACAAACAACAAAGAGATACACAAACAAACTAATTAGACATTCTCCCCAGTGGAGTCGCCATTTTGTTACCGGGAAAAGTGTCTATTTAGAACTGCTCTATCCCACTAACGTGTGACAGCTTCCTTAGAAACAAACAGAGAAAAACTACTATTGTGTTTCCTTTATGACTAGAGACAGAGAGGAATAGAAATAACAAACCTGTGTCTTGCGCTAATCCTTTAATACAATCCCTCTCTTCTTTGAAAGCTTCCAGCTACCTGCTCCCTTACTTGCCCAGCTTCACCAAGTACCTGAAGGTCACAGAAGAAGAAAACTATACAAAGACATGGATCTATATTCATAAACAACTTAGGATCAGATTTAAGTTAACCATACAAATGTAATAAGCATCAATGATACACAAGCATGGAGGAAAAACTCAAATAGTTTTTATTGATAAACAAGAAGATCCAGGAGGAGTTACAACCGATGGTTCCTGACCCAGCATCAACCTCCCAGCAAAGAAGCCCCTCTTCACCTCCAACAAAGCATAAATCACCCAATACTCTGATATTTGTTTCAAAACCAACAGCAATTCCTTACAATGTACAAAATTCTAGCCTCTGGATCTCTGGGATGAGGGATCCATATATAGATGTATGCAAGGAGGATGAGTCAGCTTGTGATTTGATTAGTGTCTTCTCTCTGTCAGTTCTTGCTTCCACTTGGAGACTGAAGGCCTCTTACTCATCCTTGGTCGAATTCAGTGAGGCAAGTGTCATAGGAGAAGATTCTGGAAGCTTCCATTGTCTTTCCACCTCGCGGAATGACACTGTCATTTATCATTTCTCGCCCAACACACCCTCATAGTGCATTTAGGTGTGGTGCAACGCACCTAGCCAGTGTATTTAGGTGCTATGCAATGCACCTAGCCATTGGAGCAGCTGAAATGATCCTGTTTTGACTTATTCTGAGCAGTTTCTGGTGGAGAACTTCTGGGAGAAGCTGTAATTTGTTGACCTTGTTCCTTTAGGGTTAGAACAACACTTTTAGGGACTTAGGAGCCCTTGGTTTATGGACATTTCATGCTTAGAGCTGTAGGGCACAAAAATGTCTATAACAACTGGGGGGGTCAAATTGTGTATGTGTTAATCGCCTTTGAGTGTCATCCCTTTTGATTTTTGAAATTTTCACCCAATTTTAGTTTGAGTCCTATATTCATGAAATCTCATATTACGTTTAATTTCATTAGAATCCTCTTGTGTTTTTTTGAAGAATTCTCTTGCATATATCACATTTTCATAGTTAGAATTCTCATTTTCACGACAAGAAAGGAAATTGTGTATAGATTACATTTACATGGTTTTCAAGGGAATCATGCATAGATTACATTGTATGGTTTGACATATTTTAATGCTTTGAATTGAATTGGAATAGTGAAATTGAAAGATCTAGTTACCTAAAGCTCTTGTTTGCTGCATATTTGATTGTTGCATCATTGTTTTCACCTCTTCCCTACACTAGATAGCTTTCATCGAGATTGAAAAGAGTTATTTTTCTCATATTAGTTGCAGCATAGGTTTGTTCAAGTGACATCGAATTTTGAGCCTTGAAATCGAAATCTAATTCAAGATAAACTCTAAAAGTCAAGGCTAGAGACGTGTTCCGACGTTGTTGTATGTAGGAGTTGTCGTTATTTTCCAGTGTTACATCCACGGGGTGATATCTCGTTCCACGTATGTAAGTGTATAGGATCGTACTCCACGTACCTTTGGTTATATTGGATGGTGCTCCATGCATGCAAAGTATATGGGAACGCTCTCATCAAATGGTTATGCATTAGATAACACTACTACGGACTAAACTCTCATGTACCATTGAGTAGATTTTTGGAGTCCCTTATAGGTTGCTATCCATCCATAGGTAACCGATTATGTCACCTTATATATCGTGATACCCCGAACACAACGTTCAAGGAGATTGGTTTTCGTACGTTAAGTCCTTGGTTCACCAAGGTGTATATTGCAGTTCACAGTTGCTTGGTAAACCATTATGCCTAGTTACCCCTTTGTTTTCTTTGTGTCTTTAAGTTCTAAAATCAATTAATTAACCACATAACAACATCCTCCCCATGGAACAACTCCTTAGTGGATCTTAGATTGATACTAATGGCAATAGTTCCAAAGTATACCAATCAAGGGAACCCCTTTGACAGGAATCCTAGTCCTTTTCCTTCTTTTTGAAATATTGGTGCTCCTTATATGGAAATGTTGTCCCTTCCTATATTTACCATTGGTTTGCTAGTTTGGTTATTTTCGACCCCTATGGCTCTGAATGTCCAAACTGCTTCTCAACCAAGTTCTTCTCCACCTGAACAACATCAACCTCATGTTGATCCTAAAGTTGACCCTTTGCCTTCTTCACCTATTGATTCTTCATCCCTTTCTTCCTCTTCTCCTCATGAAATTATTTATTTGATTAGCCAGGAAGCTAAGAATAAGAAGAAAAGGATGATGATGAAGAAGAAAAATAAGCAGGGGGAAACCAAGCAACCATTGCTATGAACACAACTAGTATGGACAAATCTTCCAATCAGCCCCGTAAAATTAAATTCCCTTGCATGTTATGTAAGGGTGACCACCTTCTTAGAGATTTTCCTAGTATTCCCAAGGTATTAGAAGTGTGGTCCACAAGCTCACATCGGCCTTTGTTGTCAACCTTTGGATATCCTGTTGGTGACAAACCCTCAACTAAAGATAGTAAGGTCCATGGGAAAAAGGGTAAATTCAAATTTCCATGTAATTTATGTGAAGGGAATCACCCTATTCACCTTTTTCCTTATATGGATGAAGCCTAAAAAGTTTTGAAAAACCTTACAGCTTCTCAGCCACGACTTCCAGCTAGTTACCAGAAGATTTCTCTCAATCCTCCACTAGTTGCAACAATTATTGATCAGAATTTGAATCCAATCAATCCTGCTCTCTCTGAACGTGAATCTTATGAGTCTAGTCCCAACCAACCATTGGTTGAGAAAACGGTTGACTTGATTCTAACTTCAGTTGATTGTACCTTTCCCATAGAGAGTGAACTTCATATTGCTCTGGTTCTTTTCATTTATTCAGGTTCCAATGAACTGGGGGATAGTCCTCTTCGTCCCATGACACCCCCTCCAAGTATTATGGTCACTTCCTTTGATTGGAGTCGATTGGAAGGATATCGTATTCCTCCTTACATTCCCTTCCATATCATAGTATAGTCTTATAATGTGGTCATACCTAGCACAATCATAGATGAAGGTGTATCTGTTATTATTTTATCCTCAACTTCTTGGGAAGCTTTAGGTTCTTTGCGGCTTGAGCCCACTACCCATAATTTGTTCACTTCTAATAAAGGAACTAGTCAACCATTAGGGATCCTTCCTAAGTTGTCTATTAATTTGGGAGGAAAAACTATCTATATTTATGTGATGGTAGTCCACAGCCCTTTGGATTTTAATATACTACTTGGGTGTGACTATGTTTATGTCATGGGAGCTCTCGTCTCTTCACTCTTTCGTGTGATGTTTTTCCCACATGAAGGAAGAATCGTGACCATTGACTAGATTTCATTCTTTGGTCCTAATTTGACTCCTAATCAACCAACATCCCTAAATGGTCCTTATATGCAAGTGGTATCTCCCCTGCCACAAATTAATTATGTGGCAACCTGTTCCATGTCTGCGTCTACTGATGATCTAGTAGGTGATGTAGTGCATCATTTACTAGGGGCATTGAAGTTTGATATTTCCATTGGCTCCCTTGATATATATCCCTTCTAGACTGTTGTTCTCCCATATGATGAGAACCTCTTGGAAGCCATGGTATCTTGGAGGCCATGATCTGATTCCAGAGCAAAGTTCCTTTTCTTGTGTCAAGCTCCTTAAAAATGAAACAAGGTTCTCAGAGCAGAGTTCCTTTTCTTGTGTCAATCTCGTTAAAAAATGAAACAAGGCCTATGATCATAGTTCTTTTACTGTGTCAACCTCGTTAAAAAATGAAACATATCCCCTTTTAATTCGAGTCTTTGATTAGATCTCGTAAATTCATAGTCGAGTCTTTCACTTGATCTCGTAAATGAACCTTCATTCCATCCACCTGTTAGTGCCCAGTAGTCTACTTAGGTGCATGAAATGAAGTTTGGGGGGCATGTACCTCAAATTGGGGTTGAGATGAGTGGTCTTATTAGCCAACCTCTTGACCTCTACGTGTTTTGGGTAGTTCCATCATGAACTGAACCAGTTTCTACTCTTTATACCACTTGTTCCTCTGGGAGGAGTCCTCCTTTACCTCTTTTCAGACTCCAAAAATATGAAAAGATCGTCGAGCACTTGTCCTTTCAAACTCGTATAAGTAAATGAAAAGACGTCTACTCAGTGTAAGTTTAACCCTTTTCTAGACTGAGATAAAATATCTACAAAAAAGGAATACCTTAGTGGAACATGGCTAAGAGGTTCTCTTGAGTATTTTTTTCTACATTTTTGGACTTAAGAGACTATCTACGGAAAGGGACATCTAGAGTTTTATTTTCGCCTCTTTTTCATACTCTCTAAACTGAAAATATGTCGATTTTACCTTCGTTGTACTTGTTAAAACATTAAACAATCATGGACTTGTCAAACATGACACAATTGAACCACTCCTTCTCAGGGTTTGTTAAATATAATTGGAGAGATTCATTAGAAGGGTGAACTTACAGATCAAGCATACGTTATCCTCCTCAAGCTTGTTCAAAAATAAAGAGGTACTAACTAGTATGGTTGGGGAAATTGGGAAAACAAGGTATTCTATTATCCAATTATAGTGAGTCGCTCTTGAACACGAAACTCTTCCATTTCATCTCCATGGCTGTTGGGTTGGGTAATCTGCTTGTATTTTGGTTATCATATCATTTTTAGAGCCTCAATTTCAATTTTGGGTTAATGCTTCCAACTCCATTTAGTGCCGTCGGTGTGCTCAAGAGAAGTCATTCAGTTGATATTTATTACAATACTCTTAAGCATTCATTCCATGTTTTCCTTTCCTGATCTAGTTCTGTATCTCCATCATTATGTCTCAATCATGATACCTGTTTCGTGTCGTTGATGGGGGATACGTCAAGGCCCTCCTGTGATAGGTCACTGCCTGTCAACATCAGCACATTATCCAAGAAATTGACTTAGAAATAAACCTATGGTACCTTAGTTCTTGCATAAGCCAATGGAAATTTTACTCACTCTCGAAAACATGTTTACATCGATGGCCTTCGACCCAAAGACTCTATTTGGTGTTCGACATCAACTCATTTGTTCACACCATACATATTGTATTGTAGTACCTTAAGATCCATTATCATCATCAGTGGTTTCTCTCGCGTTTGTTAACGGCTTACATCATTGACCGGTAATTAGATGGTATCTACCATGTTCAACCTTAGCTCATTGATTTACATGGTTAGACCTGTATTTCGGTTGGTCGTATGAAGGAGATAGAAGACCCTAGATCTAGTTTCATCCATCGGGACTGTGATTTCAGGGGTTATACAAAGATCACAATTTATGATAGCCATGATCATATAGATAGACATCCAGTCATGGGTCCACTAGTTATAATTTATGAATGCATATTTTGATCATTGTACATGTTATGTTAGATTTTGTGCTGAGTATGGGTCTGCCTCCATCAACAACAAAGATGTCATGATGAAAATGTATTGTAACATTTGAAGTTCGTTGATTGTTCTTGATCCCGACTTGTCACTAGGTAAAGCACTTTAGTCATTAGTCGTTATTTCTAACTTTGTGCTTTGGGGGGGAATATGTTATAGGAAATTTTTTCACATCCGATCAATAGGCCTCCTAATGGGATTAATCAACATCATGTTCCTCCTTGTCATCATCTTTCATAAAGCCCTAAGAATGCCTCTTTCATTCCCCATAGTTTCTGCCTAAAACTACATAATTTGAGCCAGGTTTAGGACCCACACTCCCTGGCCTCTTGTTGGACAACATTCACCTACAGGTTTCTCCCCTTTTTACCTGCGTTCATCATCTACATGTTTCTCCCCTTTCCACCTGTGTTGGTTCTAGAAATTCGGGAGAAAGAGAGAAATTTTTGGAAGCTTCCCCTTGCAAAATTTTCCAAAATTTGTTACAATCATTAACCTCAGATAAAATATTTGGATACTATCCTACCCTCCTTTGGAGTTTCCATCCCTTATCCTTTGATCCTATCCTCCCATTAAAGGTGGATCTAAAACCTTAGATTGGTAATTGGATAAGAACTCCCAACTTACCCCACTCTATAGATTTGAAACCTTCTATATGCAAGAGGTTGGATTTTGGAGAGTGATTTTACCCTTATGTTGTTGTTGTGATAGGTTTCATTTCATGCATTTAGGGTGCTTGGAGGTTCATATTGTGACAAGGAAAGGACAAGTCAGCCTAGAGGAGATCTTCTATAAGATCAACATCTATTTACGGTTGTAATTCCTTGCATCTATATGAATGCAAAGAATTCTTTGTTTTCCTATATGTGATGTTTTTATTTCATGTATTTCAATACCATGTTAATCTATTGAATAGAGTATTTAGATGATATTTAATAGATCTCGTAGTTTCTTTACTTGTGTTATCTGACTATGCAGGTTCTAATTTTGGCAATCGGAGTTGGAATTAGAGCAGTCAAGCTAAAGAAGGAGCGATGCCCGTGATGGATTTTAGGTAGGCTTCATTTTGTCATCTATTTACTTTAGGGAAAGCATCAGATTCCCTATCTCTCTGTTGTTTTAGGTTAGCCACCAAACCTAGGGGAGATACTTTTGTCTACAATAATAAATTCTGTATAACGACATGTTTAAACACAACACAATACATATATATTTGTTCTACATTGTTGCTTTTTTTGTCCTTGACATACCAGGAATGGTCCATCTTGTTTTCCTCTAGTGCATATTTTCACTCTGTAACATTTTTAATTCCTTTTTGGAGGTCAATTGTTGGATCTTTAACAATAGTGTTAAACTTTTATTGGATAGCATTCATCGGGACTCTAGTTATAGTTTTGGATTCCATGATTGAATTCTTTATCCATATATATTCATAGATAGCTTCCTTGATGCCATTTTCCTACATGGAATATTAAAATTATAGGTTTCTATTTTATCATAATAACAACAACAATAAAAATTATTATATGAAAAAAAGCACCTCTAAAGTTTAAGAGAGAGAGAATCATAATTATTAAAAAATAGATTAAAAACATGATAATTGAAAAATAAAAAATATATAAAAAAATTGTTATAAATGTATTTACAATCTTACACATACACACACACACATAGTGATGATGATGATTAAATTCCACTAAGACTGATATGGTCTATTGGACCTTAAAAAGATACGAGATTACTCAAAAAAATTTAGAATTTTATTTCTATGCTCAAAAACCATTAAGAGAAGCATTCCAAGATCACCATAGTTTTGCCAACTTAAAATGTCAACAAGGTTGGTAGTGTCACAAATATTTTGATAGTTATATCAACTTTGAGTATAAGATGGACAATCTAAGAGAAAGTTTTTTTCATCTTCAACCACTTTAGTGTCTAAAAAGTTACAAATTATTTTATCCCGTTGTGTATTGTGAATAGGTCAATGTCTAGTTCCATGTTGAAGTTCATGGGAATTTGTTTTTATTTTAGCAATGTTCATTTTCTTCTTCACATTAGTGAGGACAGAGAGATACTTTTGATTTTTACGGTTGGGATGATCAACTCATTATCTTTTTCTTTCTGACTCTGTGAATATATCTATATATATATATATATATATATATATATATATATATATATATGTATATATATGTATATATATGTATATATATATGTATATGTATGTATATATATATATATTTTTTAACAAAATAATTTTTATAAAATTTTAAAAGTTAAAAGAATAAATAAATTAGAAACACCAAAATGAAAAAAAAAGTGTAATCATATGTGCCTAGAGAGGAGGAGGTGTGATCCCCATCATCACCCATCCCCCTACTAGGTGCCAGAAAAAATAATTGTTGAAAAATGCAACAATAAAGTCTCAATTTGACTTTTCCTTGGTCAGAATTTCCACATCAACGGACAACTTGGATGCAGTTAACTTGTGTGACAAGGTTCTTGTTACTCATTTAGCTAAGTAAATTCGAGTTAGAGGAGTTAGAGTTTAGTTAAGCATGTGTGATTGCTAAATTGTAGCAATAAAGGTCAGTTATTTCAAGTTTCTTTCAGTTAAAATAGTTCTAACTATTATAGGAACTAGTGGAAGGTCAGTTGTGTAGTGAGACTTTAGTCTAACTCAGTGATCATCCAGTTATCTAATCAATCAACCCAAAATAGCTAGTGCATGCAGAGAATTTGAGTTCCCCAGTTGTGGTGGAGATTCCAGGGCAGTGTAAAATCAATTGTAGACTAGTCTTCAGTTTATAGGTGTTGCATGTGGTCAGATGATCAACCTTGGGAATTGCACAGTCGTTTTGGAAGAAATTCTTAAATAATATGGGGCATAATTTCCTCAGGAATTGCGCAAGGAAATAGGGACTCAAGCAGAGGTAGAAATTGACTAAGTTTGAGGCAGATCTTCTAAGTGAGTAGAGAGATAGGTTATTCACTTACATTTCAAGCTCAGATTAAGCTAGCAATTGTAATACATCTCTATGCATTAGATTAATGCAAGCAGGAAAAGGGGTTTTATAGCAAATTGCCTTCCCTTTGAGAAATACTATGTGCATGTGTGTTATTTCTCATTGCATGTTTGTGATTGATATTCTAAATGGTGAATTGAATTCCGCATAATAGTAGAGTAGGATAGTGTCTTGTGATTTGGATTAAAATTTCATGAGAAATTACAATTCTACACCATAATTTCTACATTAATAACCTTCTCTTTTTTTAAATTAATGTTTAATTTTTATTCTTTTTAATTTTGATTTTAATTTTTAAGAACTTTAAATTTCCATTTACAAAATTCTTTTTTATTATTTTTTTTTTAATTTTTTATTTAAAAATTAACATTTTTTTTTAAATTTAATTCAAAAAATTTAAATAAATTAACATATTGATTATTTTTTTTTAATATTTTAATTAATTTTTAATTATTCAATTTTTCTGTTAATTTTTTTTATATGTTTAGACATTTATTTTTTATTTTAACATTTGTTTAAAATTCGTAGAGAGAAGTTCTTTAATTTTTTAAAGTATAATTATTATTTTGAATCTTTTAAATTTATTTAATTTTAGTAAAATGGTAAAAAAATAATAAAAATCGAAACCAAAAAAGAAAACCATAACTTTTTTTTTTAATATTCTTTTCTTAACTTGTTTTTTGGGTTTTTTTTGTTTGTAATTTTAGGATCGCGAAACACTGAGAGAAGTGGTGGTGTCTAAAGACACCGTTATTGGTATCTTACTAGTCACAAGGACAAATTAACATGGAGTCTTTCTACCTTTAAATGGGCCACATTGGAGATGAATACCATGCGAAAAACCATGGGTTCTTATAAACCTGGAGCTGTAAAATCATTGGAATCTTGACCGAGTCAAGTTTATCCAACCTACCCTAACAATCCTTCCCTTAAATTGACTTAGGGAGATGAAACCAGTCCCAATCATTCATCAACCATCTCACTTAAGATCTCACATTCCCCCCCTCAAGCTAGGATACCAGTATACATGCCACCCTAGTACTATCCAAGTGGTCCATTCCAAACTTGATAACTCCATGTGCCACTACACTACATGTATGCCTAATCAAAGTCTTAAGGTCTTACAACAATATGTGCTCCTATGCAACATGTTGATGAAGAATGTAATTAGTCTCAATATTCATAATTGTATTTGATGAAAAGAAAAAGAAAAGAAATTTATTGTAAAAGAAAAAACATTTTGAAGCATGGATTTCATGCTCTTTTATTTTCTAGGTCAAATCCATCATTGAAGGCTTCTAGGTTTTTTCATGAGTCAATAGAGTCATTGTCATTTCTAATATTACCTTCTTGGGCTTTTGTATCATGTAAAAAATATTTATTTTTGAATCAAAAGTGTCATTTGTCACCTCCACACCAAGTCGGTCTTGTCCTCATGAAGTCGGCCTAGATTAAGGTTATTCGACCTAGTAGAAGGAGTATATATAGAGAGGTAACTCGACTCATTTGAGACACACACTCAACAAGTTCGATCTACAAGAGAAAGAGGCAGAAAAGAAGAGAGAAGTTGAGGCAAAAGAAGGAATAAGTTGGGGAAGAAAAAAATAAAGTTTTGGGGCATCTCTCTTGCACACAAGTGAAGTTACTAGACTGAAGTTGGGAAAAAAAGTCTTGAATCAACGACACATCTAAAATTTTGAAGCTAGGGGCTGAAATTCTGTAGCTGGAGGCTAAAATTCTGGATTGAAGTTGTATTTGACATGCTGAAACTTGGAGACTTTGGTACGGATCATCTACTAGAAGGAAGGGTTGACTTGATGATTGGAGGAGGTCTTTGTCTAGGTCTAAATGGTTTTGTATTGTTTCATCTTTATTTGAATCTATTAGTGGAAAAGTGGTACTGGATTTTCCCCTTGGAGGGGCTTTTCCCTGGCCAAGTACCTACATCTTGTGTCTCTTGTTCTTGTGGTCTTCATATACATTTATTTTGGTAATTGATTGATGAAAGATAATCTAGCATAGAATTAAAATAATCCAACATAAATCACAAGTAATTATCAAGAAGGAGGAATCAAACCCTAATTCCTATAAGCATTGATTTCTCAACATGGTATCAGAGCTAAGGTGAAAGAAGGACTAGTTGAAGATCACTTTGTTGGCTATCAATTGAAGGAAAGAAAAGTAATCTTGGAAGAAAAGATCACTCTCTCAATGGAAAGTTACTTGAATATGGGACTCAATATCATGAAATTTCAAGAAGCTAGGTTGGAAGGATCTTCTACAATCTATCGAGAAGAGTCAAGATTGAAGGAATCTTGGTTGCACTTACAGGGACACTTGATGATGGAAAAACATGGATCATTGATAGTGGACCCTCAATACACATCAAAGGATAATGTGGACAACTTCATACTCTATCAAGAGAATCATCATCACATGCAGTGGAGCTAGGATACAACAACAACTATGTAGTCAAGGGCCTTGGATCTACACCATTGAAGCTAGAAAGTGGAGCAAAGCTACACCTCAACAACATCCTCTATGTCCCAACTGGTTTGAAAAATAATTTACTTTCCATTTCTTGTTTAGAAGATAAAGGAGACAGAGTTTATTTTATATATGGTAAAGTTTTGGTTTTGGGAAAAGACTCTAGTTTTGAAAAGGTAAGGGTTATTTGGATTTGTGAAGGAAGACTATATAGAGTTATAAAACCATCTCCTCAAGCCCTTATTGACATGGATATTTATCATATCTAACTTTGGCATAGAAGATATGGGAATATTCATTACAAGATAATACCCTCCCTAAGTCAAATGGTAAAGGGCATCCCCAAAATCAAGGAAGACCATGAAGGAGTATGCAAGGGATGTTATTTGATAAAGAACACTAGGAAACCTTTTACAAGTAGTGACACAAGGTCTAAGGAGATATTAGACCTCATTCATTCTAATGTTTGTGGGCCCATTTCTAATAAATCTCTTGTGACCTTCATTGATGATCACTATAGAAAGACATGGCTTTATATTCTCAAGACAAAGGACGGAGTATTTGAAAAGCTCAAAGAATTTTGATCTAAATTTGAGACTTTAACCAAAAGAAATTTAAATAATTTGAGATCCTACAATGGAGGTGAATACACTTCAAAAGAACTTATAGCATATTTTAAAGAATCAGGCATTAAGAGGGAGCTCATTGTTCCCTACAATGCCTAATAGAATGGAGTAGCACAAAGGGAAAATATAACCATTGAATAATGTACAAGGAATATGATATTTGATCAAGATCTACCAAAATTTCTATGGGGAGAAGTAGCCATGATAGAAGTATACATACAAAATAGAAGTCCTCATAGAATCCTTGATAATATGACACAAGAAGAAGCATTCATAGGGAAGAAGCCATGTGTATACCATCTTTGAATATTTGAATGTCCCACATACATTCATGTTCCAAAAGGGAAGTGAAAGAAGTTATACTCTACAAGTATAAAATGAATCTTCATTGGTTATAGTCTTTCATCAAAGGCTTATAAAATCTACATCAAAGAAGAAGGACAATTTGAAGTTAGCAAGGATGTTATATTTGATGAAAACCATGCCTACAACGGATCTAAGGATATACCAATCGAATATATTGAGGAATATGTACCACTATTTGAACAAGAAGAGAAACATGACAAGGCACCTAAAAACCAAGAAGAAGAAGAAACAAGTGAGCCTATTCAAACTATAATCATTCTCGAAACAAAGAAGAGGCCAAATTAGTTAAAAGCTACACTTGAATATGTTGAAGGACATGGAGCGACAAAAGGAATTTTCAGAGAAAGAAAAATATCAAAAAGATAATTAGGATATGCAACATACATAATGAATTTAATTGAAGTAGAACCAACTACCTTTGAAGAAGTCGCTCATCGAGAAGAATGGGAGAAAGGAATGCATAAATAATATCAATCCATCATGGATAATGGGGTTTGGGAAATTGTTCCTACACCTAGTGATAAATTTTTTGTCACTTTCAAATGGATTTACAAAATCAAACATGTTGCTGATGGAAGCATAGAAAAATACAATGAGATATTTGTTGCAAGGGTTTTCTCTCAAAAGGAAGGAATAGATTATGAAGAAATCTTTGTTTCCACTGCCAGGTGCACTACTATTAGATATTTGGTTTTTCTAGCTGCTACTATGGGATGAAATATCCATCAAATGGATATCAAAATAGCATTTATAAATGTAACCATTAATGAAGAAGTATATATTAAACAACTAGGAGGCTTTGAGATAAGTAGTAGGGATTCTCATGTTTTCAAACTAAATAAATCTCTATATGGCATGAAGCAAGCTCCTAGGGATTAGTATGCAGGAATGGATGCATATATTTTAAGTATTAGGTTTGTCAAAAGTTCTACTGATGCAAACCTCTACATCAAGATAATGAATAATGAACCATTTATTGTACTTTTATATGTGGATGATTTATTTACTAGAGGTGTGGAGCACATGATTATAGAATGCAAGAAAATGTTGACAATAGAATTTGAAATCAAATATTTGGGACTCATGCATTACTACTTGGGCTTGGAAGTTTGGTAGAAACCCTGTGATATATATCTTTATCAAGGAAAGTACATAATAAGGATGTTGCAAAAGTTTGGTATGTTGGATTACAGTCCTATGACTAGCCCCATGATCATGAATCTAGAGAAGTTCAGAATCTTTGACTCTAGTCTCGTCGATCCTACAAGTTATCGAAAATTGGTGGGTTCTTTGATGTACATAATGAATACCATACCTGACATATGATTTTTCTTAAAGGTTCTTAGTCAATTTTAGTTGGAGCCTCATCATCATCATTGGATAGCTGTCAAGAATATCTTGATATACCTACGTGGAACAATTAGTCACTACCTAAAGTATGATGGAAAGGAAGTTAAACTAACAAGTTTTACTGATTCTATTTGGGGTGGCAGTGAGATTGATGGAAGAAGTACTACCGGTGGTTTTTTCAGTTTGGGATCTTCAATTATTTCATGAATGAGTAGAAAAACAAGATCCTATTCCTTTAAACAATGTTGAAGTTGAATATGTTGTTGCATGTGAAGTAGGAAAAGAGTCAGTTTGCTTAAGAAAATTGTTGTCATATTTGTTTGGAAGGCCACTAGATCCTACTATAATAAATTTTGATAATCAAAGTAGCATCAAGATGTTTGAAGACCCCTTGTTTCATGAAAGGATGAAGCGTATCAATAAAAGTTCCACTTCAATAGAAGTTTGGTGCAGGATGGGGTTGTGAGGCTACAATATGTTCCGATAGATGAATAGGTTGTTGTCGCATTAGTGAAATCTCTTCCAAATAAGAAGTTCAAATATTTCAGAAGCATGCTTGGATTGATCGATATTACAAATTTATTTTATAGGGAGATATGAAGCATCTTGTAGCAACAAAATTCTTTGGAAGACATATGGTCAGCCTATGTGTTGATGTCTAGATCTCGAAGTGGGGAGGTGATGTTGGTCTTGGAGCTCTGACCTTGGATACACACCTAGTACCCTGGGTTGGTGTTAGTGCTTAAAAACCTGATGGTACTTAGAGTGGCTAAAGCTTGAGTACACCTTAGTCCCACCTAATTAGAGTACCTTGGTCAAGTATCTAATCTGTAGCACTATATGTGCTATGAATCTTCATAGTTTATATCATTTTGAGATCTTCCGTGTACCTATATATGTATGTAATTATGAATACATACCTAGTTAAGAGGAAGCATTGAATAATGCAATTAGTGTTAGTCTTCATAATTTTATTTTATGAAAAGAAAATAAAATAAATTTATTGTAAAAGAAAAACTATTTTGAAGCATGGGTTTCATGCTCTTGTACCTATTTAGTTGGAGGTCGAAATTATGGATTGAAGTTTCATCTGAGAAGCTGACACTTGGAGAGTTTGAAAGTGATCATATACTGGAAGGAAGGGATGACTTGATGATTGGATGTGGTATTTTTCTAGGTATAAAGGGTCTTGGATTGTCTCGTCTTGATTTTAATCTATTAGTGGAAGAGTTTGAATGGGTTTTCCCCTTAGAGGGGTTTTTACTTAGTTGAATGCCTACATCTTGTGTCTCTTGTTCTTGTGGTCTTCATATACATTTAATTTGGAAATTTCATAATGAAAGATAATCTAACATAGAACTAAAAGAAGTAAATTTATAAATCACAAGTAATTATCAAGAAGGAGGAATCAAACAACTTCCTATAAGCATTTATTTCTCAATACATGTATGCGTGAACAACAGGTATTACAACTTCCTGGGGACATACACCTACCTTAGACCAAAACTCTCAGTGTTTTAACACACCACTAGTGTTATCACACGATTATGACTCTCATCACATGTTAGCTCCTTCGTTATCCTCAAACCATTGGCTCCATTTCATTTTCTCATCTATACGACCACTCTATTAGTACATCTCTAGTTTTGTTGATACATACCTTGGATTGGAATTTCAACATTATTTACACTCACAAAATCCATGTAATCTCTCATGAGCACAACTCATTCCCATGACTCAACCACCATATAGCTCGTCCTTCTTCGATTTTTCATTTTCAACGGTATTCTAATTTACAACCTCCTCATAATAGGTGGCTCTTGCACCCTCACACACCACAATGAATTCAAACTATATTGAGATATAGCCACCAAAAACACTTCATACATGCTCACTCACACCTCATCCTTAGCACCTCACCAACAGATCTAATAGATTCAAGAACCTTAGATCCTTGATCACCTACTTATCCATGGGTTTTGGTGGGCCCCAGTATTGCAGCAATAATGTTGCAACTCCTGGAACTCCCTTCTTTAATTTTATCAACCTGGTAGTTCGTAACAAACTTGGAAGCGACGGTGCTGTATACACAAGTACTAGCTCTTGCCGTGGCTGTCACTTGATTAGATGGCACAAGTCCGCTAGGAGCTTAAGCCAACTTCTATGAGCTCTTAGAAGAAGCTTTTTAACTGATGGATGGAAGCTAACTCAAAGGAGGCTTAATCTACTTGCAGAAAGAAACTGAAAGTGGAAAGGAAATGCAAACCCTAACAAACCCTGGTTTTACCGACTAACCCTACTGGTGCAAGAAAAGTGATGAAATATACAGAAAGGAATGCCATTGACTCTTAGAAAGGTAAAATGCATGTGACTAAGCTAATTTTGAAGTGAAATATGAAAAGAAACATCTTTTTGTATTTTTGAGTAAGTTGGCAAAATTATTGTGCATGTGCTTCAACTGTGTTTTACTGCACAGAGGTGGATTGGTGAAAGGAAATGCTTGCAAGAGGTTGGGAAGGTTAGAAGAGGGCCTAAGGGGTCCCTACCACCCTTCCAGAGAGTTTCAAAGTGATTGGATCTCAAGAAACTGCTTTCGTGAGCTTCTACAGGAAGTCTGCAGGGGTTCTACAAGATGTTCTGAAATTTCTACAGGATGTTCCGAAAAGAGGATTTTGGAGGGTTGATGGAGGAAAAACGGTGGGAAAGTGGACATGGAGGTTGGATAAGGATGATAACGGGTCTAGGACCAGGCGCAAGAGGCTAAGGAGTGATTCGATTTGGTTTAAGGATGGAGGGAGCAATGATGCACAGGAATGTAGAAATTAGGGCAGAGGGTGAAAACGTAGCAAATGAGATGCAAGAATCTAAGTTGGAGGATGAAGTAGGTTGCATGGATGGGGTAAGGGTAGGAGAGGACGTTTCACAAGTGCTCTGCATGTTATTTCTCAAATCGAACAAACAAAGACTCTGAAAATCAAGTACCTAGCTACTTTAACCTAATTTGACCTAAATAACAACAAAGAAAATGAACAACAGTTTATTTGCAATGAAATCATGTGAAATAGCTATGAAAACTAAGTAATCATGAACCTGAGCATGTAACCACAACTGGTATCAACTTCTGCAAATGAGTATCTAACACTAATAATTGCATGATGAAGCAAAGACAGTGTTTTTGGTGGCAGCAAGGACACCTTGGTCTCAGCTCATGGTCCCGAGGAGGGAGAGGTGAGATCAAGGGTTGCTTGATGGCCTTTTTCGAAGATATTTTCTGCTACCAACCTATCAAATCAACCTGAACATGAAGAGCTATTTCAATCATCAAAAGCAACCTAAATAAAAAAACAAGATTTTATTCTAAATAACAGCTTTTATTCTAAGAATGCAGCAAAGACACATAAAAGTACACAAAAGAGGTACTGGGCACTTGGGTTGGGCCGAACCCCAAGAGCTACAGCCTCATAAGAGAGATTAGAGCTGGTGCAAAGATGCATTCATCTTTATTGAGCAAGAAATAATAGTTACATCCCAAAAACTGTCCACAAGGAAAAGCTCAAAAAAGTGCTGAAATGCAGAGCTAACCTACTGCGTAAAAAATGACTCAAATTGAACTGCCAACTAGCTAACTTCTGCCAACCCCCAAATGATTCCCTAAGCCCTCTTATTTATACAAATTGTGGACCCCAACAGCCCTCCTAAACTTTAGGAGCTCAGTTGCCAAAACTTGTAGTTAACATCAACTTTACTAGCCCTTGCTCGGCTGCCCTTGCGATAATTGATGTGGTGGCCCTTGAACTTCGAGCTGATGGTGGAGAATTTGAGGTAAGGGCCCATAAATGAAGGGGGCACCTTCCTACAAATCCTCTCCACAAATTTGGCTGCCAAGTGCTCATTTAAACCTTTGATTTTGTCTCAAAATTGACTAAAAATCTGCATAAAGCACACATCAGACTTGTTGGCATAATGACTAACCCAATTCACTCTATTAGCATAAATATAATCAAAAACATTCAATAAACTAATGATAATGGTGGATTAAGTCAAATTAGGAGGCTAAATGAGCCCATATGATTACTCATTTTTGGGGCTCATCATCACCCCCCTACTGAAAGTGTTCCTCATCCTCTGAGCAACTAATCTATCTCTTCATCTTTGATGGCCTTGGTTGTCTCCCTGTCATGCCAAGCTTCTGAGGTGATGTCCTCTTCTCGGTCATGAAACCATGCTTTTCTCTCTACTTCTTCCCACTGCCTGTGCTCCTTTTCTTGTAGCAGTTTTGTTAGCGCCTCAACCTAAGCCTGCAGCTTTTCCTCTCTTTGTTGTTCATGGGATGTTTCCTTGTCTTTCCTTCTTCTTGTGATTGTTTGAACGCCTTTTCCTCCAATTTCTCGGTGTCTCTTAGCTTAGCCTGAGTTTCCTGTAGAGAATTCTCAACTTCCTGCAGAACTGTCTCAGCTTCCTGTAGAGCTGTCTTTGAGTCCATCATCTGAATTCTCTCTCTCCTAGTGAAGGTTTTTGGCTTCCTCATTCATAGGTGATGGTTATCTTTGAATGAGACTCCTCCTTTTGTTTAGTTGTGGTGTCCTCAATAGTAATTGGCTCTTTTGGCTGTGGTTTGGGTCTGCCCACTTTTATACGTGTGCTCCTTCTTGGCTTAAAGTACATGGAGGTTTGCCTCTTTCTCTTCATTTTTGGTCTTGGAGGTGTGCTAATGGTGGCAAGCATGGCTGCTACCTCCCTGGCCAAAATCTCAGGTGATTTCTCCTCTTGCTATTCTGTTTTCATGCTTCCTGTAGAAAGTTCGGTGTCAATTGTTTCAGTCTGCTTGGCTGGATGTGTCTTTCCTTTTAATTTTTGTGTGGTTGCCTTGGTTGTGACAACTTTCATTTGGGCTTTCTTGGCCTTTTTCTTCCCAACCTTTTTCCTTTTTCGCCCTCTCTGTTTTTGCTGTTGTCTCCTTTTTTGTCTCATGCTCAGCGGTCATGTCAAATTCCTCTTTTTCCTTCTGTTCTTCCTCTGTTTTTCCCTCTGCTTGAATGTCTTGTGCTCCCTCATCAATGTTCTTCTCAATTTCTTCGGTTGGCATGGTGTTCAGTTTGTGTTTTAACCAAAAAAAAAAATGCTCAAGTGGGAAAAAAACACAGTCAATCACCGAAATAGAGGACAGCTGAATTCGGTCTTTTTTGAATCAAAGAAGGAATTTTTCTTGTGCTCTTTACAACATCAAATGGCAGTAATTCCCTTGTGTTAAAACTGCTGTCACCTCGAATTGGTCTGTCTGTTTATGAAAGAAATTTTTTTACAGAGCATAGACTAAGGACATTGGTTTTTTTAACACATTGATAGATATGTAAATTCACGTTTTTCCACACACAGGTTGGTCTCTACTGCTGCATGTCTTTCCTTGCAAAGGAAGTTTTTTATTTTCTTTTTTAAAACTGATGAGGAGATTTTGGATACAGAAGAAAAAAATGGGTAAACTCAGTGAATAATGTAGGCAGACTTCCACTGTTCTCAATGCACAGGCAGACTTTTTACTCTCATTTTTCAATTTAATGTTGTGTTCAATTCACCATTTTGCACCAACAAATCATGCACAAAGAAGTTTCCCCGATCCTACCTTGTTTTGAGCTTGAAATTCACTGAAAATCCCAGGTTTTCTTTCTGCATGGTTGTTTTCTGCGTTTCTTGTAGAAGCCTTCCTGTAGAACGAAACTGCGCTTCCTGTAGAGCTCGATAGGTGGGAGATTTTTTAAAAAACAACAGAAATCTCAAGAAATCAGGCAGGAATCTTGCAGAGGACCACTGGTTAACTGATCTGGAAGTGGTGGACGCGTGCTTCAGTTGTGACCGCAGTTGAACAAAGAGTGGTGAGAGTTTCAGCCGAGCATCGTTTAATTTCAGCATGATTCGTGGTGAGGGAGTGAGGTGGCCAGGTGTACGTGGCCACATGCACATTGTAGTGCTATTATGAACTGTATGTTCTCTTCTTGTTAATCACTTGACATCAGTTGCACTGGAGTTCAAACGGCCAACACTATCTGTTTTTTAAATTTCACGTGAGTTGACTATACACGTATGTTGCATGATTTATGGCTGAGCGCTAGAGAACTAGACAAGGCATTGTCGGCTTAATCTCACCATTTCATTTGTTTATGCACTTTCGAATCATATTGATGCAAATAGAGGAACTGGTTTAGACACATACCTGTAAGTCGACATGTTGTTGGGTCCTTTTTTGCTGCTGCATGCTCACATTCCCTTGCTGCATGTCTGGATCCTTTATGCTATAAGCTTTTTTTTGTCTGATGTGTGGTTATTTTTCTTGTGCAGGTATCCTCTGGCCAGATCTAAGCTGCAGAAGTTAGTTTCATCCTTCAGATTTGCACCTTCATGCTGCTGATGTTGGATTTTTGCAGGACAACAACTTGTTTTCTCCATTGCTCCCAAACGATAGATCGGATTGACCTGAAACTTTCTGAGCATGCTTCTATCATTGTTATGCACCTCCCATAGCAAGATTGTGATCAATGGATGCATAGATTTCGAGAAAAACTAAAAATGGCTGAAGATTACAGAGGTCAATTTCTTGGAAACTGTGCATCAGAATTAGCTGAAACTGCTTGGGTAGGTTTCTATCACCCATATGCATCTCCCCATGAAACAGGTTTTGAAACAGATGCACGGATATGGAGAAAATGCAAAAATGGATGAAGGTGATATGGGATGATTTCTTGGAAACCGTGCACTAGAATTGGGTGAAATTGCTCAGGCATATTGCCATCATCCCTATACAACTCTCCATGTAACAGTTTTACAAATGGATGCATGGTTTTCAAGCTAGGGAAAAAACAAATTTCAGCACTATGTATTTTTGCTTCCAAGCATTCTGCAGTTTTTTGCATTGTAAGAAAAAATGAGCTTGGGCTGTGATGCAGGCATGAAATTGACGGGAGAGAGGTTTGAGGATTGTAGGAGGACTTATGAATCCATGAGGAAGCTATCATGTTTGCCAAACTGCCTTTTTGAATTCTATTTCTACCTTCCTGTAGAAATCCTGTAATTTCTACAGGAACTCCCCGTAGAACACGTAATTTTTAGGAAAGAAGCACAATGAGATGGAAAAAATGATGGAGAAGGGTGAGGGATGGAAACATGGATGCTTGCAGGCCTGATGGACATATTCCTAGCCTTCTGGTCCTCTTCGGAGATCAATTTTGGCTTGTTTGTAGGCTTCTTGTAGAAGACACAAAACTTCCTGTAGAAGACACAGAACTTCCTGTAGAAGGCACAAAACTTCCTCTGTCTTTGTTTTAAGCGATCCTCCTAACCTGCAATGTCCTTGATGCACCCTGCAATTATTCAATGGAAATTATGTTTATTTTTATTTTTCTCTTTTCTTCTTTCTTTTTCTCTTTTTTTTTTTTTGAAAAAAACTAGGGCGCCTCATGGAGGTTTTCACCCTAATTGTCTGCCCTGGGCGCCTCCAAGGGAGGTTTTCACCCAAGGATATTATTCTTTTTCTTTTCCCTTTTTTACAACCCATTGACCGCCTCATGGAGGTTTTCAATCAATGAGCCAATCTGAGGCGCCCCTGAGGAGGTTTTCACCTTAGATTTTTATTTTCCTCTTATTATTTTTTTATTTTTTATTTTTTTTACCCTACCCTACTTGAAAAAAAAAATCATTTTCAAGTATAATAATACTTCCAATGGAGCCATGTGCACATCGAGATTAGAGACAAAATGATGTGGAGGCTTGAAATGCATGCTTTGACAGCTATCCGGATTTCAGAGACCAAATGATTTGACTTTGAAGGGATCAAACACAACTGAGTAAGAGAGTACTGTTGCAACTTAGTGACCGCCTAGAACCATATCTCAATATAGCTCTGATATCCTTGGTCCTTTTGCTGATCTGGATCATTCTTCATGTCACTTTCTACCATGACCTTCTCATCTTCCTCTTTTTGCTGATTTTTCTCGAGTACATGGAGGATTTGATGGTAACCATGAGGGAACTCTCTCGATCTCTGATTTTGATGCCTTCTCTTCATCAAGTGTAGCCCATGGTTCTTTGATCTCCTCCTTTGAATCTTCTTTCTTTGGATGTGGTCCTTCAATGCTTTCAATATAATCTCTTTTTTGCAATACTCTTCCAGAGCTATGGTGAATATCATTGAGCTCAAGAGGAGTCATTTGGACATGTTGTGCCTCAACTTTGCAATTGGGTTGAGTTATTCCAATGTGCGGGTTTGGAAATGGTGGTATGGGTAGTTGAGTGGGGGTGTATATTTGAGATGGATGTGGATGGGGTTGTGGTTGGGCAGGCATTTGGGGCTGCCTTGGTGGAGGAGGAGGCGATGGTTGCGGTTGAGCAGGTGGTGGAGGCAAAGGAGTGGGAGGAGAGTTGTATTGGGGCCTCCACCCCTGATGAGGTGCATTCCACTGAGGCTGTGGCTGAGCATAAGAGTGAAACGAATGAGCAACTGGAGAAGCATGGTATTGAGGAGGATATGACCAAGGAGGGGGTGTGGACGAGGAATGATGAGCAGGGGGATCCCAAGAAGGCATGGAAGTGGCTTGATAGGGGTTGTAATAGGTCTGGGATGTCCCTTGCATTCCCTGTTGGTAGGGTATGGGTCCATGTGGCCTCCTTTGGTTCATATAATAAAGTGGTTCAGTGGCTCCTTTGGCCATCTGATATGCAGCTTTAATTCCGGGCAAGGAAAGGCATTGGTTTGTAGGATGGTCTCTTTCACACACAAAACACACTTCTATGGAGTGCAATGGACATTCGTTCCTAGGATGCTTTCTAGTGCACTTGGGAAAAAAGATGGCAAAAGCCTTCTTGGCTTCCTCTTGCTTCCTTTGGATTCACAAGGTATCTAGTTGCATGGCAAGAAAATGCCTCATCTCGCTCTTGAAATCTTCTAGCATATTTTCACATTCACCTTTTCCAACATAAAAGGATGAGTTGTAAGAGAAGGTATTGCTCCCAACATTTCTGTTTTCATCCATTTGCTCCAAAGGAATGTTCTCTTCTTCTTCTTCCCTTGAGGTTCTTCAAATATGTCTTGTTGTCCACCTGAGGGTTCTTTAACCACAGCCATCGAAGAAGAGAGAAGGTTGGCTTTGTCAAGCAGTGGGGGTGTTGTACAATCATTTTTCTGAATTATCTCTACTCCTACAAGGCATGCAAGGAAATCTTTTTGGCTGATTTTTATTTATTTATTTATTTATTTTTTTCTGCTTGTACCTAAAAAACTAAAATAGATTGAACTGCAACTAACTATCTTGCTGAAATGAAAATGCGGAATTGAAATGAAAGCAGGAAAGGACTAATCTATTTTGCTCAAATGAAATTGTAGGAATGAAATTCTAGTCTATGCTTGCAGAATTGAAATTGCGGAATTGAAATGCTAATCTACGCTTGCAGAATTGAAATGCTAATCTATGAAAGGAAATATCTAATCTACACTTGCTGAAATAAAATGAAATAAGGAAATGTATAATCTACTTTTGCAGAAATGAAATTGCAGAATGGAAATGAAATAAACTACTTAGCAGAGAATAGAAGAAAAGCAGCAATCACCAATACTCTGACGCTTCCCCTGCAACGGCGCCAAAAAGAATGGTGGGCCCCAGTATTTCAGCAATAATGCTACAACTCTTGGAACTCCCTTCTTTAATTTTATCAACCCGGTAGTTCATAACAAACTTGGAAGCGACGGTGCTGTATGCACAAGTACTAGCTCTTGCCGCGGCTGTCACTTGATCAGCTGGCATAAGTCCGCTAGGAGCTTAAGCCAACTTCTATGAGCTCTCAGAAGAAGCTTTTTAACTGATGGATGAAAGCTAACTCAAAGGAGGCTTAATCTACTTGTAGAAAGAAACTGAAAGTGGAAAGGAAATGCAAACCCTAACAAACCATGGTTTTACCGACTAACCCTACTGGTGCAAGAAAATGATGAAAGCTACAGAAAGGAATGCCATTGACTCTTAGAAAGGTAAAATGCATGTGACTTAGCTACTTCTGAAGTGAAATCTAAAAAGAAACCTCTTTTTGTATTTTTGAGTAAGTTGGCAGAATTATTGTGCATGTGCTTTAACTGTTTTTGACTGTGAAGAGGTGGATTGGCGAAAGGAAATGCTTGCAGGAGGTTGGAAAGGTTAGAAGAGGGAATAAGGGGTCCCTAGAACCCTTCCAGAGAGTTTCACAGTAATCAGATCTCAAGAAACCACTTTCATGAGCTTATACAGGAAGTCTGTAGGGGTTCTACATGATATTCTGAAATTTCTACAGGATGTTTCGAAAAGAGGGTTTTGGAGGGTTGATTGAAGAAAAACGGTGGGAAGTGGACATGGAGGTTGGATAAGGATGATATGGGGTCTAGGACCTCGCGCATGAGGCTAAGGAGCGATTGGATTTGGTTTAAGGATGGAGGGAGCAATGATGCACAAGAATGTAGAAATTAGGGCAAAGGGATAAAATGTAGCAAATGAGAGGCAAGAATCTAAGTTGGAGGATGAAGCAGGTTGAATGGATGGGGTAAGGGTAGGAGAGGAGGTTTCACAGGCGCTTCGCACGTTATTTCTCAAACCGAACAAGCAAAGACTCCAAAAATCAAGGACCTAGCTACTTTAACCTAATCTGACCTAAATAACAGCAAAGAAAATGAACAATAGTTTATTTGCAACGAAATCATGTGAAATAGCTATGCAAACTAAGTAATCATGAACCTTAGCATGTAACGACAACTGGTATCAACTTCTGCAAATGAGAATCTAACACTAATAATTGCATGATGAAGAAAAGACAGTGTTTTTGGTGGCAGCAAGGACACCTTGGTCTCAGCTCATGGTCCCGAGGAGGGAGAGGTGAGATCAAGGGTTGCTTGATGGAATTTTTCAAAGATATTTTCTGCTACCAACCTATCAAATCAACCTGAACATGAAAATCTATTTTAATCATCAAAAGCAACATAAATAACAAAACAAGATTTTATTCTAAATAATAGATTTTATTCTAAGAATGTAGCAAAGACACATAAAAGTACACAAAAGAGGTACTGGGCACTTGGGTTAGGCCCAACCCCAAGAGCTACAACCTCCTAAGAGATATTAGAGCTGGTGCAAAGCCGGATTCATCTTTATTGAGCAAGAAATAATAGTTACATCCCAAAAACTGTCCACAAGGAAAAGCTCAAAAATGTGTTGAAATGCAGAGCTAACATACTGCCTAAAAAATGACTAAAATCAAACTGCAAACTAGCTAACTGCCAACCCCTAAATGAGGCCCTAAGCCCTCTTATTTATACAAATTGGGGACCCCAACAGCCCTCCTAAACTTTAGGAGCTCAGCTGCCAAAACTTGTAGTTAACAGCAACTTTACTAGCCCTTGCTCGGCTGCCCTTGTGATAATTGATGTGGTGGCCCTTGAACTCCGAGCTGATGGTGGAGAATTCAAGGTAAGGGCCCATAAGTGAAGGGGACACCTTCCTACAAACCCTCTCCACGAATTTGGCTTCCAAGTGCTCATTTAAACCTTTTATTTTGTCTCAAAATTGATTAAAAATCTGCATAAAGCACACATTAGACTTGTTGGCATAATGACTAACCCAATTCACTCTATTAGCATAAATATAATCAAAAACATGCAACAAACTAATGATAATGGTGGAATAAGTCAAATTAGGAGGCTGAATGAGCCCATATAATTACTCATTTTTGGGGCTCATCAGGTTTTACAATCTAGGTCAATTTCGCCAACGATTTTGATATCAAGGAGGACTTCTATCTCCTCCTCCTTAAAGAGGAGCTATTATATCCACTGCCTCTTATAGGCTCAAGAAAATCTTCATTTTTCCACCTACAAGCACTATTGAGCTACCACTCTCCACAACTTCCTTGCCTTTGGAATCTTTCTCTACCATATTTTACATTCCAAGCCTTTGACTACACTATTAGATTCTTGGCCTTGCGACACACACTACAATGAGATTGTGTTTATAGCACCAACTAGAAATAACATCACTCTATCATTCTAAGGTACCTCCTTTGAATGTGACCTTATGTGTCCACCCACTCAGGCTATGCTAATATCATCTTGGAGGGCCTCAAATCATATCTCTCTCCATTTTGATTCTACCATATATGAATTAGTTATTTGGCTCAAATTTTGTGCTGCCTCTATCACAATATTTATCTTTGTCTATGTTTACTACATTGCAAAAATGGTTGGGTTATGACCTCGCATGGGTGCCAAATTTTTCTACATAGTGATCTTCTTATGCTTGTTATAAACATATCAATGTCCTTGTTAGCAACTGCTCATACCATTGTCGCTAGGTCACAAGATTTGTTGTGCCTCTAATAATTTTGGCTACTAGCTCGTCCATCAGCACCACCATGCCAACTGATCTTAACTTCTATAAATCTCATCTCCAATTGGTTGAACCGGTGTCACCAATCTCTGAACACCAACCTCTAGCACCCAACATGTGTAGATGCCATTTACCAATCCATATCGAATCTTATGTGTATGACCATTGTTGCATCATGGTTCATCACACATAATATATCTAGGCTCGAAATCCTTCACTCCTCCTCCTTCTCATAGCCTATTGTCCAAAGACCATAATTATTTTGCAAATGGTCAGGGCTACAATCCTTCAAGCACCCACTGGTGCTCTTAACACAACCTACATGGGTTTGTTACAATCATTTGTCCTCACTTCGTTTTTCCATTATTCTTGTTGTCTTTCTTAGGTAGCTTCTTTATCATCCTTCGGAGGATCAAGATCGCTCTTTGTTTTTATCACCTAAAAAGTGATCACCTAGCCTTTTGCCATTAGGATGAATTAAATACACCATGTAGTATGGGTTTTATACATAAAAACCACTTTCAACTTAGGAAATAATTTAGAGAACTATTTTTCCTAAATTATTTATGTTTATCCACTTGAAAATAACTCAGAAACTAGATTAATTAATTTCATATTATTTTCATATTTACCCATTTCGTGAAAATAATTAAAATTATTTTCACCCATCCATAGGAATAATTAAATAAATCACTATTTATTTATTATTCCTTAATCATTTAACTTATCTCCCTTGAAATAAGCATTAAATCATTATTTAGTTATTATTTCTAACCCATTTTGACCATATTACCCAAGAATAATTAAATAAATAATTATTTATTTATTATTCCTTAATTGTTACACATGTCTCCCATGAAATAATTATGAAATCACTATTAAATAATTATTTCTAACTCACATTAACGATATCTCCTTAAAGTAATGATTAAATCTTTTTTATTTATTAATTACTTTAACCACTTTTCTTAATTAACTCAATTAATCATTATTATTTTTTTATTTAGTTCACTAAATAAAGATTTTCTTACCATTTCATTAATATCTTCCTCTCTTAAATATAATAAAATATTCCTAACAGTTACATCTTGATTTGGTTTAATGATATTTTTTTGTTTGACTAGATCTAGATATATCCTAGCATTTTATTATAAATAGAGAGGTTTTTCTCTCACTCTCTACACATGATCATTATCATCGTCATCACTATGTTCTCATTACTCACAAGCTCTCCACCTTGAGTTCAACCATCCTTCCTCTTTTGTCCATTCACAATCAGGAAGAGAGGGAGAAAGCAGCGATAGGAAGTGTAGGGACTCAAACGGGCCTTGCCACGGAGGAGGACATTACAGAACAGAGTCTATGTTCTACTCCACCAGGTATTTTCATTAATAAAAAGCAATTTCTATCCATTGGGTTCCTTTTTATCTCCTTTGGCATGTATTTTTCAATATTTGCAAGCTCTTTTGCTGAGTTTTTCTAACATTTTTCTTCCATATCTAAAAGTCTTGCTGAAGATCATAAAGTTTTCATAGCATATTTCTTCTTGTTTTCTTTGTTGTCGGGAAAGATCATCACCAACCATACAAAAGTGGATTTTTGGTTCATATGTTCAAAAATATTCTCCTCGCATTTGTGGTGGGGATATTTCTACCACAAGCTTCTTCTAAAAAAGTTTCTTCTTTACTTATTCAAACCCCTTGTCATGCATCCATGTTGTACATGAAATTGTCACCATCTACACCAATCAGTCAATAGTTGAGTTTCTCATTGAATAAATTTCTTTCCTCTGTCAAGCTCTTCTAGTTAAATAGGCTACTGCTTACTAATTGTGCCTCCACTTAGCAATCATCTATTGTTCTCACCTCACCTTGCTCTGATACCAATTTTTATGACCACAAAACATCAAGAGAAGTGGTGGTGCCTAAAGACATCATTGCTATAATCCCACTAGTCACAAGTAAAAATTAACATGGAGTCTTTCTACCTCTAAAAAGTATTCATCAGTAATGAATACCATGGGAAAAACCATGGGTTCTCATAAACCCGGAGTTCAAAAATTGTTGGTAACTTGACTGAGTAAAGTTTACCTCAACCACCCTAACATGGAAATATATTAAAATATGTTTTTTTATATGTTTTCCCCTTTAAATATTCTAAAAATATGTTCATCCTAAAATATTATAAATTCTTGATGATTTTTCTTTGAAAATGATAAAAAAAATACTTAAAAAGAAAGGTTTGATTATTCATAAACATATATAAATCCAATGCAAGTTTTTTTTTCTTAAATTTCCCTGTAAATGGTAAAAATTGAAAACAAATACTAATCTTTTAAATGCAAAATCTTGTTGAGTGTCTCATTGATGATCTTAAAACTCCTTTGTAAATTGCTCCAAACTTTTTAACTAATGCTTTGCAAGATTGAATGTAATATGAAGAGTATAAAATAAGAAAAAGTATGTCTAGCAAAGATTACATGAATCAGTTCTTCCCACAAGGGGAAACCACCATGTTATAAAGTATTATGTAAACTATGAGATTCAATGTTCAAATCCCCCATGGGTCAAAACAAAAAAAAAAATATTATATGAATATTTTTTAAGTTTAATAAATGTGGGATAAAAAATAAAAAACAATTTAATGACCTAAAAAATAATAGATAAATAAAATAAAAGTTTTATTTAATTTTGGAGAGAAAATACCAAAGAGAAAGTTCTAGGTGGGGGGGATTTGAAGAAAAAACTCCGAGGGAAGTTTTAGGTAAAAAATTTTGGGTGAAAGGAGAAAATTGAAAAGAAAGTTTGAAAGGAAATTTCCATTCTCCAAGTTCTAATATTGTCTTGGGAGATTGAGCATTTGTATCATTCTATGCTTTTAATGAAAGGTCACAGATTCATCGGAGAGTGAAGCTTATATTTCTACAACAACAATATCTTGTTTGTGCACCTATTCCATTGGTATTGGTGAATATTATGGGAATGCCTCCATTGTGAATAAAGAGTCATGTTTTTCACCTAGTGAGGAGTTTGATTATAGTGCAAGAAATGATATAGAGCATGTTGATCAAGAAAGCCTTAAACATAAGGACTATGTAGGTATCACTAATGAAGGGGAGGAATATTATAATGATAATTCTTCTCTGTAGTTTAATGATAACATCAATGATATGGAAAATATTCAAAATCTAGCTCAAATTGAAGATTTTAATGACATTTTAAATTATTGCCAGGATAATGTTTATCCAAGTGATGATTTTAATGGAAGCGACAATGTAGATTTTAGTTCTCAACATTGTTGTAGAGGAGAAATATGGTGATGATATTAATCATGATAAAGATCTTTTCCCAAAAACAGAATTTATAATATTCTATGAAGATGATGGAGGTTTTCCTCTAAGTGGAGATTTCTAAAGCACTGATGAGGATGATGAATATTTTCCTCAATAAGAGAAATGAAATGTCCCAATGAAGATAATGAATGATTTCCGTTGAGGAAGGATTTTAAAGGCACTTATGAGGATGATGAATAATTCCCCCCCAAGCGAGGATTTTAAAGGCATTGATGAGTAGTGTGATGATTGTTGAGTCTCAGAATTGTCATATTTTCACTTCCTTTTTGGCAGCATTTCACAAACTTTCCCTTAATTTTCAATCCATTTTCCACTTTTTTATAACCATGTTTTATTATATTTTAATGGTTATGTGGGATTAGGCTCAATATTTTCCAATACATTTATTTTGGTATTTTAAGTGAATTTATGACTAAATATTAGAAAAATAACATATTCTAACTTATACATGAAAGATGGGTGAGTTTGGTGATGTATACAAGTAAAGTTGGAGATTCCAATAGTACTAAATTTAGCATTAAGGCTCAAATTCGAATTTCTTCTTCAATCTTTGGAGATTTATCATGGACTTGGTATGATTATTCAAGCATCTTGGATAAAGAAGAATCATGGAATATCCCTTATAAAATATCTTAGAGATATTTAGAGATAATTATCCTCTAATTATTAATAAATGGTTTGAAGCACATGAGGAAGATTTTTAGAGATAATTGTCCTCTAATTATTATTAAATGGTTTGAAGCACATGAGCATTATGTAAATCTAAGTTTATTAGGTTTTTATCTTATTTCAAAGAAAATTCATGTATAAATAAGAGTGTCTTCTCCATTTCAAGAGGAGCAATTAAAGTTTGTAATTAGGATACTTGGAGAAATATATTTGTAGTGCAGAATTCAATCTTTTGGAGCTTGCTCCAAGCTCATTTCACTTATAATATGTTTTTGTTCTAATTTCAACTTCTAGTAGACAATCTAGTGTGCTTGCTAAGGTGTGGAGGCCCCCCACAAACCAAATTCTATGCATTTCTTTCCATGTGGTATTCATTCATTTAGTATATGTTGGTATGGCATGTTTATATATGCTATTTTATGTTCATACAATTGTATATTTTTAATTCCTTGTTCATATTAGTTGTTTATGCTTGTGTGAGTTCATTAGTATATTCACTATCATATTGTTGTCTATAGTTTATATAGTTGTTATATTTGCTTATTTTAAGTATCATTTATGAGTTTTATTTATCATAGGGTAGCTATTACTTATGAGGATAATCTATCTGACAAGGCTGAGAAAAACACCAGGAGTGTCATTCACCACTCCTCTTGGTGGAAAAGGCCCCAACCGTTTTGACAATTTTTTCACTTAACACTATACTCATCAGCACTATAGTTCGTTTCTTTCAATGATTTATTGCTTCCTTAAAGTAGATCAATGCTTTAGATACATACTAGTTAAGAAAATGAGTAGAAGACTATGAGTGACCACCAATTTTCACTCTCATAAATGTAGAAAGTTGTAGTGCATTCTCATCTTTTCAATTGGTATTGGTTTAAAGTATGTTAGATTGATTAAAGGAATACCATAGTGTACACTTGCTTATATCAGCAGGAGAGGCCCTAGTGATTTACCAATCTATTAAGCCAAAACCCATTTTATCATTTTTTCAATGTCAGTTATTTACAAACATTTGAGTGTGAAAAGATTGACATTCTTGAACTTGATTGCATAGAATACTATGATTTGTGTGAGAGGTCTTAGTGCATGCCAATTTCAAATAGTTCATGATTCAAGTGTGTGTTCTTTACATTTCAAGCAGGGTGATTAGATTAAGTTTCGTTTCATGCTTTCTTAACTTAACCCTTTAACTTTTGTTAAAATAGAATTCTAGAGCTTGACCTTTATTAGTTAAATTTAGTACTTAATTTAGACTTGAAAACAAATATAGCCTAACTCTCTACATAGTGTATTGTGCTTCTAAGTTTACGAACCCTAGGATTGATAATAATAAATATTATGTCCTAATTTAGGCATCTAAATTAACCTAACATTTTTGGTGCCATTGTCTGGGAAGCACATTTTAAGTTAAGCTATACTTGTAGTTTTCCTAAAAGATTGTCTTTTATTTTAAACAAATATAAACATTTAGGATTTAGAGGAGTGGAAGTGATAATATGAGAGGTAAGAACCTGCACATTCACTTTAGTTGAGCATCCACAAGCCCAAATCATGTTTATATTTGTTTATTTAAATTAGATTTATTTTTATGCATCCTCACTAGACCTAGGAATTAGAAACATACATAAAAACCCTTCAATCGCTAATAAAACCAACCACTTATCCATTAGAAATACAAGGACAAAGGAATATGCTAAAGAAATTATTTAGTAAATGAGGGCAAGCCACCACAAGTATCTTCTCAAATCCTTGTCCATAATCCAAAACTATCATTAGGGATGAATCTTAATTTCCAAATATGGGAGAGGAGTAAAGGATCCACAAGAGGAGAACCTTGAAGTTTCTTCTAATTATCTTTGTCAGGAGACCAAGGAGTCGTGGGCCACATCGTATGAAGATCATAAACTAGTGCCATAGATTGAATAATTTATTGCAATTTTATCACAAGGTGACTTGTGCATTCAAGATTGCAATGAACAAATTTTAGATTAATTTTATGGTATGAAAATTAAGGAGAGACAAGAAGACAAAAATTACATCAAAATTTGGTTCTGAGTAGTCATTAGGCCATAATACATCTTTGTATCTTTACATTTGTTAACATTAAGTCTATATGAGCATTTTATCTCTCATGTCCAAACATTCATTAAAGTATGTTTTTCAAAATTGGGTATGAGTTTACTTATGATTTTGTTATGCAAATGGATGCCTTGGAAATTATCTTATACTTGAGGGAATGACTAGTTTTCCTAAAATATCATAGGACACAAAGTTACTAGCTTAACTAGAATTGTACTGAGTTCTCATTTTTTTAGAGGTCGTGATTTTCATGTTAATTTTGAAAAGTGTTGATGCAGAATCAACATTTTTTTAGCATATTTTTGAAACTTTAAATTTTATTTATTTATTTATTTATTTTGTAAATTTCAAAACTGAAATACATAGATAGGCTGATGTTGGTAGAGGGAGTTCCAACTGAAGATCTCAACCCCTTCCACATGTACCAACTTGAAACTAACTACATGTAGACTAAAATTTACAAAAAATCTACCCACCTAAGCTTACATAATTTCAGACCAAACATCATCGATAACAAGAGAGATGTTGAATTCATCAGACCAACAAACATGTGGCTTCTGCAAACTCCAAATGCCAACGTTGTGAGTAACCAAGGAAACGAACTAGACCCATCAAAACATTAACCACCATGAACTGGAAGAAACCATGACTATAACATAAACAAGTTCGTGACTCCATACATCGTCATAATCCCAAGAGTGAACTTCCCACACAAGGCCAAACTCGAACATGAAATTAAAAAATGCGTGAGTAGACCAAACTGCCCCCTCCCCAACCCTCCTTCACTGGTATCCATATAAAAAATATATATTTGCTAGAGCACTTGCAATTGGGCCAAGTGGATCACCAATGTCTCCTCATTTTGATTCACATGGGACATGACTCTCTATGTGCCTTATGTGGGCATCAATCTCATCAACGCAGAAGCATAGGTTCCTCGACATCCTCTTGACATCTTCCAGAGATGAAAATATGTACTTTTCAACTTGTTTGTCTTTAGGAACTAAGCCCAATAATGTCTTCATTTTCCAATGAAGCGTCATTGATTTCAAGTATTATTTCTTTCTACCTCTTCAGTGTCCAGGGTCTAGAACCCACCCATCCAAGTCCTCGGAAAATTTTGAATCAAACATCGACTTCATCTCTTCTTCCACTTTTGTCTCTAACTCTCTTATCTCTAGTCGTACTTCTAGTGGAATTATCTTAAAATAAGATGCGACCGACTCATGAGAAAACAACCTCACTCCCCTCTGATTAAGGCAAGAAACACCCCCCCCACCTCTTATGCTTCTTTTTTGTTGCCTCGGTGGCATCTTGGAGTTATCAATGGGTTGACTTGGATCTCTATGAGGATTACCCCAACCTACAAAATGATAGATAGACCAGACTCTTTGTAATATTCTAAACTTAAAAAAATAGTGATATATAAAAGAAAATAAGATTCATACACAGAAAACTTAAACGATTAGCAAATACTTAATACACAACGGAAATGAGAACCATCTCAGCCATTTCATTAATGGAATGGAATAGGTACAAAAGTGTGGAAAATGAACTTAGGCTTGCCTCAAGGGCGAGCTTGAAAAAGCTCAGTGTCAAATAGTAATCTCAATGTTGACAAGTAATTGCTCCTCTAATGCTCTACGTTCTCTCCCTTTTGGCTTAAGGGGGGCTGAGCCAAGTTCAGAGTTGTTCATGCCAGCCAACAAAACCCTAACTATTGGCCTTTCCGGTAACATCTTGTATAGCCCAGGCTACAGTCTCACCTGAAGCGGAATTAGGGGATGCTAGAGCACATGCAATTGGGCCAACTGGATCACCAAGGTCTCCTCATTTTGATTCGCAAGGGACATGAATCTCTATGTGCCTTATGTGGGCATCAATCTCATCAACATAGAAGCATAGATTCCTCGACATCCTCTTGACATCTTCCAGAGATGAAAATATGTACGTTTGAACTTGTTTGTCTTTAGGAACTAAGCCCAATAATGTCTTCATTTTCCAATGAAGCGTCATTGATTTCAAGTATTATTTCTTTCTACCTCTTCAGTGTCCAGGGTCTAGAACCCACCCATCCAAGTCCTCGAAAAATTTTGAATCAAACATCGACTTCTTCTCTTCTTCCACTTTTGTCTCTAACTCTCTTATCTCTAGTCGTACTTGTAGTGGAATTATGTTAAAATAAGATGCCACCGACTCATGAGAAAACAACCTTGCTCCCCTCTGATTAAGGCAAGAAACAACCCCTCCACCTCTTATGCTTCTTTTTCGTTGCCTCGGTGGCATCTTGGAGTTATCAATGGGTTGACTTGGATCTCTATGAGGATTACCCCAACCTACAAAATAATAGATAGACCAGACTCTTTGTAATATTCTAAACTTAAAAAAATAGTGATATATAAAAGAAAATAAGGTGCATACACAGAAAACTTAAACGATAAGAAAATTCTTAATACACAACAGAAATGAGAACCATCTAAGCCATTTCATTAATGGAATGGAATAGGTACAATAGTGTGGCAAATGAACCTAGGCTTGCCTCAAGGGCGAACTTGACAAAACTCAATGTCAAATAGTAATCTCAATGATGGAAAGTAATTGCTCCTCTAATGCTCTACGTTATCTCCCTTTTGGCTTAAGGGGGGCTGAGCCAAGTTCAGAGTTGTTCACACCAACCAACAAAACCCTAACTGTTGGCCCTTTCGGTAACATCTTGTATAGCCCAGGCTGCAGTCTCACCTGAAGCGGTATTGGGGGATGCTAGAACCAGGTTTCTGCATCTAGGGACATGTGATAAGTGGTTTTTAAGCTCTGATAGTTTAGATTTTCCTTCGTGCAAATTAGTATCATTCTAGGTCTTGCTATTGTAACTTGGGTAAATTGGCTTCTAGACCTTCGTGAAGGTCTACGATTGGTTTTTGCGGACCCTAAACAAGAAAATTATCTACTTTCTATCATCAATAACTTACCCTAGATCTGTCTTCACGCAGATCTACCTAATTCATCAGAAATCATAACAGAAATAACCCTTAACTTCGCGAACACAGATAATTACTTAAAACATGCATAAATAACATAGATTCAATAGTTTCGAGTAGCATTCATACATTATTTCATTAAAACATATTATTGAGCGATAGAATGTTACATAAGAAGAATCGATAATAATGCATGATAATTCTTCAAAATTGGTCTTTATTCAATTCCAGCATTCCAATTACAAACTTCTCCACCCTACGCACTCAGTTATAGGGGTCTACGCACTCAGTTGTGGACTTACCAAGGTTTGCTGCGCAATTAGCTGCAGGAGCCTTCCCCTTCTTCCCTAAGTACTGGAAGTGGAGCCTTCCTGCCTTAGCACTCACCCAAACCAACAAAAATCCTTCAAGTTCACAATTCTTCCTTAGGTCACTCTAAGACTCGCTATGACTCAATTATTTATAGCTTTATTCCATACAAGACCATGGTCTATGGACCATGGGAGAATCTTAAAACCAACCCAAACAAGAGGCTAAGACCCCTTTGACTCCTATCTACCTGCGCGCTCCGCATCCACATTTCACGAAGAATTTACATCTTTTTACAAAAACTTGTACAAAAATTGGGTTAACTAACCCCAAAACTAACCCTTGGGATCCTAACCTAACACTCCTAGTAACTACAACTGTTAGCTGGAAATGAGCTGCAAGAAACCCTATCTTCGGTGCTCAGGAAATGATGAAACATAAGCCACAAGCTCCTTGGCCAAAACCCACAAAAACCCAGAAAGGGTTTGGCCTGGATCCAATCTCCCATATTCGACCCCCTCTATGGCCCATACCCTCCAAACAACTCTAGAAGTACAACTTGCAAGGAATGGCCATAAATTCATCCTCCGATCTCTTAAAGGGAAGAAAACACCACCCCAAATATATCCTCTAACCTCCATGGAAAAGATCATTGATGAAGAGAACCCAATTTAAAGTCAATCCAACAATCGGAAGCATTCCCATATAGCTTAAGCCTTTAGAATCATGGGCTAAACACTTATCGGGTTTATTTTACGCTATCGGGAGTCCAAATGATGTCAGAAGAATTCTTGAGGATTTAAGCCTTAAAACCATGGACTTACACCTTCTCAGAGGCATATAAATATCTAAGGCTTTAAGATATACCTTTAAGCCTTAAAACCTCGCTTACACCATTTATACGGAATACTAAGGAGAACACTACCAAATCCACTTAAAACAGATAGCCAAAACTCAAATGCATAATCCACCTCTATAAAGATTATCGGGTCCATCATTCCATATGTTTCATCGCATTTCCACCGATCTCCACTTTACGCCCAAATACAAAGAAATTCGGCCACAATGTATAGGTGGGATCTCAAATGCTATTCACCCACGTATATAAATATGTCGGGTCCGCGCTTGAGTTGCTCCAATCCTCCAATAGGTCGAACTCTCGATCGACCAATCGTCGATCTCCACAACCTCTGATCGTCGATTAGCCTATCGACGATGTCGCTTATTTGTCGTTGACACCTCGCTATCCTGATTGTACGTTGTATTTTGTCTTTGCCGACATGCGATTGCTAATTAGATCTCAACCATCGATTTGAAATTGATCCGACGGTTGTGATTTGATCGCATATTTCTTTTTGCTATACTTAAAAGAACTTTCCCTTTGTAAAAAAAGTCCGTCGATGCAATATATCAAAGCTTCGATCTGCTCTTGGGTTTGATTTGAACCGTCAATCTATGGGATCTGATAGTTCCTGTACATCATTTCTGTTTCTTCTTTCTCAACTTCGTTCATTTGCTATGGATGGATTGTCGCATTAAAACACATTTCTCTGTCCAACTCGGGTTTCTAAACATGCCCTTTAACTATAACAATCATTTAATTAACCAATAGATCACCATCGATCCTACAGTGATCGATGGTTGATTGACATGCCTGCAAGTGAGATTTTAACTATCTACCCATATAATACAATTGAACTCAAAGACGCATAATACACAGACTCACACTCCACAATCAATTCTCTGTATACAATTATCAATACATAATTACACTTTGAGGTTCTTTGCCCTTCTCTAGCCTAATTCTTCTTATTAATGGCCTTTTTCCCCTATGCTACTGTCGGCTTACATATTCTCATTCCTCTTCCTCTCTATCTCGCCTATCTAACCCAATCTTTTCTAAACCAATGCTAAATCAAGCTTTTAAAATTCCTCATATTCTATTTAAGCTAAATAAATCTAACTATTTGGCGTGATCTCCACAAAGGGAGGATCAATCATCCAATATGCCCTTTTTCTCATATTTCCCAATAAATAGACACTCTCATACATTTAAATAAAATTAATTAAACTATTGTCTTCCAACCCCTTGTTAGTCACAACATGTGATCATGCTATCACATTGCTGACTAGGCCTGAATGCTCCTGCACCAGACTCCCAAAGTTGAAAGTTGCCATGACCTCTTGATCATGTGTTTCTTCTGCTATCCATCCAGTATTCCAAACTTTACTTTGTAACTGGTCATCATGTTCATTATGCTACTGATTTAATTCTGTTGCCACTGTCACTTCTGTTCTCCTAGATTTCCAAATCTTATGTTGCTGCTATCCTCTTTCCTTGCTGATACAAATTCTTATTGTTAATTTATTTTCCTTTCTATCCCTTTTCTTCACTGACTTCATCTTCCATAATTTCTCAATTTCCTTCTTACCATTTGTCTTTAACTGAACTCCACTGACATCTGTCAGCTGTACATTCTCCTTTGCCATATAAATTATAAGATTTTTGTCCCAATCTTCCTTGCCTTTTCCATTTACAATCTGTTGTTTGGATTCTACAGCTTCCCTTCCATTATCATCAAAGATAATCCTTTCTTCTATGTTATCAGATTTATCTAATAATTTTTCCAGCAAAATTTCAATTCCTTCATATTCAGTGAGCATGTCGTTTGTATATGACTCCTCTTTCCTGTATATGACAGATTTTCCATTACAATTGTCAGATTCAAAATAACTATGGTTTTCCATCTTCACAGGTGATTCTGCCATCAACTCTTTATATTGTCCTTCTACAAAAGCTATGAAATTGTCATCAATTCTCTTTCCAATACTTTCCTCTGCACTATATAGTGTTTCTTGTTCCAACACAAGCCTATCATTCAACGGTTCAATAGCTAGGATTTCTTGGAGCATATCATTATGAAGTATCTTTTCATCCTCTATACTTATACTATTGTAACAAAATGATGTTGTTTCATATTCTCCTACATCAGAAACATAATTATGGTTTTCTAAAGCTTCTTCATAGTTTACAAATTCATTAAAATAATTCACTTTAAAATCATAGAATTCTTGAACTTCTGCATCTATCAACATCATCATGCATTCCTTCACAATTTCCATAATATTTTCATTTTGGTTTTCTACTGAAAATACTTCATTCTGGCTATCATCACAAACTTTCATTTGTTTATCTTCAGCTCCTTTAGTCATGACAAATTCCCTGTCAATACCATCATTCTCAAGATTATTAAATACATGCTCAAAATATCTTTCTGTTTCAGCCATCTCTTCCAGTAATCTCACTTCTTCATCAACATGCATAAGCACATTGCCCAATTGTTGTTCATCACCTGTCAAACCTGAAAACATACACAACATGTCAGTTTCAAAAATACAAGGCTCTTCATTCGAAGCCTCAATGATCAGCTCCTCATGCTTCCTTGAACTATTCTGATAGTTCACTAAATTATTGAGAAAGTTTTCATCAACATCTTTGATTTCTTTCTCATCAAAGAAAACTTCTAGGACTGCAACTTCTTGACTATGCTTGGAAAATTCATCATAAATTTGTAGAATACCTTCCTGTTCTACACAATTTCTTCCAACACTCAATTTGTCCAAATAAGACAACAATTCCTTCTCCTCTTCTCTTATAAGACTTTGATATTTCAAAGATTTCTTTGGCTTAACTCCTCCAACTAATTTCTCTGTGTCATCTTCATTTCCCTTCACTTCAAAAATATGCAATGCACTTGTTTCCTTTCCTGTTTCCATTTCCCACTGGTCTTCTATCCATGCTAAAATTCCTTCAAATATGATCCAATAAGTTTTCACTAAGAGAAGACACAACCATTTAGTTATACCTTTTAATTTCTTCCACCAGTTGAAGTCTTGAAAATCTTTATGCATCTCTTCTTGTGTTTTTCTTGCCTTTGCTCCTTTCACCTTTTCATACACATGTTTAAATTCATTAGGCTGCATACCTGTAATTTTACATTCACAGAAATAATTAATCCCAAAAATATGAGATCCTCTTGTCCGTGAGGATGCTATCAACACATTCATCTCATTCTGATCTGCATAGATTAGTTCTTCATCACTGTCTTCTTCCCCAAGGAGAGATCCTTTCTCTGTTTCACAGATGTATTCTATTCCTTCATTCTCAACTATTCGAAGTAATAATTTCTTAGCAAACAATCCTCTGACATGTCATTTAACTCTTCTTCCCACATAAGATCCTTGTTTCCTTTTTTCTCTAATCCCTTTCAATACCAGCTTCTCCAAATGACTGAGTTCTACCTTCAACTTAGCTAGCTCTATGTCCCTTCCTTCTTTACTCTTTCCTTTGAATCCAACTGCTTCAACACTCTTTTCCCTCTGCCTATGACTTTCCTCTATACTCTAGTCATAACTATCCATAGTCAATTCCATTCCTTCCCCTAGTGAACCTTCCTTGTTCACTAGTGAGCTGCAACTAACCTTTTCCATTTCACCTATAACATTTCTCCTTCATGCCTCACCAAACTTTCCTGAGTTTACCCTTTTGGCATCTATTGGTTCTTCCCTCGAACCTTTCACTGACTAACAATTCTACTTAGCACTCCTCTTGCTGGAATTGTTATCTCCTATCCACAATCACAATTGTGGATCTGCCTCAACAACTTCTTCCCAACCTCAGTTGGAAGTTGTTCTCATCTCCTCTTGAATACTCCTTTCTTTAGCTTTTCATCTTCAATTGCTCACTTCCTTCTTTATTCAGTAAATTCATTTGCTATTAGGTACTGTCACCTTTACGTATCTGAGAGTTCTTATTTCCTTATCTTCTTTACATAGCTCATATGCTATGATGTTGGTACCACTCATTCCACCTTTCAGAAATTATACTACTTCCACTAACCTGCATAATCTTATCTCAAGATACAGCAAAGTATCTTCCAAACCTACAATATTTCCTTCAAAAATGTCTTACAACTAATTCCCATTCCATCAAGTAAATCTTTATCAAAGTATTGATCTGTTTACTATTTCATTTAGACTTTCCATTCAAAAGACCCCATATAGCCAAGAACTACTTCCCATTTTAATTTTCATAGCAGACTCTTCAGCGTTCAAGTTCAATTAAGATTAGATCTAAAGTTCAATTATATTTACCAATTCATGACAAACACTACCAATTCCTTTCAATATACTGATTGTAAGCAAATCCTGTTTTGCTTCTACAAGTCCCAAAATTCATTCCTTATTGTGGTGCTTCCTTCAGTTCGATTAAACCCAATCTTTGTTCTTTCAATCATCAATATCATTGCCTTCAACAATACTTTAAACATTCCTCAATCATTCTTAGTTTCACAAGATTCTTGAAATCACTTAAATGAATTCAATGCTACAACAAACCACTCTTTTGTTCAGTTTTAACTTCTAGACCTTTTACGTCAATCAAATTAGTCATGCAATCAAATTTTCCTGAAAGGAAAACACTTCCTCCTTTGAAATTTCAATCCCCTGCTATTCTTTAGACATTCAAATACATCTCTGCAAAATTATCAAATTAAACATTCTTACAAAACCTTCCCGGACATTCACTGCTTCTCCATTCTGATCTCAGTGTCGTTTGTAGTCTGATCCTCATCTTCATCAAACTCAATTCAGGGCAATTATACATTTGTTGAAATTAAAATTCAGTTTCCCAAAACAATCTTTTTAGAGCGTCATGCTAGCTTTGATACCACAAATGATGCAGAGAACCCAATTTAAAGTCAATCCAACAATCGAAAGCATTCCCATATAGCTTAAGCCTTTAGAATCATGGGCTAAACACTTATCAGGTTTATTTTATGCTATTGGGAGTCCAAATGCCGTTGGAAGCATTCTTGAGGATTTAAGCCTTAAAACCATGGACTTACACCTTATCGGAGGAATATAACTATCGAAGGCTTTAAGATATACCTTTAAGCCTTAAAGCCTCACTTATACCATTTATACGGAATACTAAGGAGAACACGGCCAAATCCACTTAAAACAGATAGCTAGAACTCAAATGCATAAATCCACCTCTATAAATATTATTGGGTCTGCCATTCCATATGTTTCATTGCATTTCCGTTGATCTCCACTTTACACCCAAATACAAAGAAATCTGACCACAATGTATAGGCCGAATCTCAAATTCTATTCACCCGCGTATATAAATATGTCGAGTCTGCGCTTGAGTCACTCCAATCCTCTAATAGGTCAAACTCCCGATCAACCAATCACTGATCTCCACAACCTCCGATTAGCCTACTGGTGATGTCACTTATCGCCCGTCGGCACCTCACTGTCCTGACTCTCCATTGTCTTTTGTCTTTGCCGACATGTGATTGCTGATTAGATCTCAACCGTCGATCTAAACTTGATCTGACGGTTGTGATTTGATCACATATTGCTTATTTCTATACTTAAAAGAAATTTCCCTTTGTAAAAATAGTCTGCTGATGCAATATATCAAAGCTCCAATCTGCTATTGGGTTTGATCTGAACTGTCGATCTATGGGATCCGACGGTTCCTGTACATCATTTTTGTTTCTTCTTTCTCAACTTCGTTCATTCGCTATGGATGGATTGTTGCATTAAAACGCATTTCTCGATCCAACTTGGGTTTCTGAACATGCCCTTTAACTATAACAATCATTTAATTAACCAATAGATCATCATCGATCCTACAGTGATCAATGGTTGATTGACATTCCTGCAAGCGAGATTTTAACTATATGCCCATATAATACAACAGAACTCAAAGACGCATAATACACAGACTCACACTCCACAATCAATTCTCTGTATACAATTATCAATACATAATTACACTTTGAGGTTCTTTTCCCTTCTCTGGCCTAGTTCTTCTTATTAATGGCCTTTCCCCCTATACTACCATAGGCTTACATATTCTCAATCCTCTTCCTCTCTATCTCGCCTATCTAACCAACTCTTTTCTAAACCAACGCTAAGTCAAGCTTTTAGAATTCCTCATATTCTATTTAAGCTAAATAAATCTAACTGTTTAGCCAAATCTCCATACAAGGATGATTAATCAGCCACTATGCCCTTTTTCTCATATTTCCCAATAAATAGACACTCTCATAAATTTAAATAAAATTAATTAAAATATTGTCTTCCAACCCCTTGTTAGTCACAACATGTGATCATGCTATCACATTGTTGACTAGGCCTGAATGCTCTTGCATCAATCATCCTCAAGGAGTGATACTCTACCCACCAAATGAGCTCCCACACACTATCTCTACATTGGCCTAGGTAGTACAAAAGTCACACTACCAAGCCAGAAGCTCAATCAACTCCCAAACTCTCCCAAATGTTGACAATCCTCCCTAGATTTCTCTCTAGAAAATATCACATCAAACCTCCTGCTAAGCACCACCAACAAACTCGACCTCTTCTCCACTACGTCCTGCAATAATATGCACCACCTAGAAGGAAATTCTACTGCTAGAAATCACAATGTGACCCTCCTCCTGAAGAAATGAATAAAACCTTCCTAGGATGGCACTCGAAATCCCCCGAAGAAGGGGCTAGCTCTTCACCTGAAGAACTCATGTTAAACGACCAGTGACTCGGCTAAGCAACTCGAGCAACCAAAGAGAAATCGATATACTCCAATGATGAATGAGAAGAGGAGAGTTTCCTTCCTTATATAGTTTTCGTGGAGCACTTTTTCCTCCATTTCGTCCTCCCTCGTGGTCCCCCATTTAACCACCATCATGCAAAATTTAACGCTGTCCATGCAAATCAAACTAGGGAGTGTGTAATTCCCTAGTGAGGGTGGCCCCCATGTGTAACTTAACTACAAAACAAACATCATCTCCTAAGTCTAATATCCTAATAGAATATAATGGGGTCCACTAACTCCAAAATTGGCCCCATTATAAAAAATTTAATTTTGTTCCAAAATAATTTAGGAAGGGACATGACACTCTTTCCCTCTCAACCAATTCAAGACACCAACACATTAATTCATCATAGTAACCCCATATGAGATGACTAAATTTAGAAAGGAATCCACCTGAGCATGTAGGGGGTGATGCAAATTTAACAACTGGCTTTATTTCCTCGACCATTTGACCAATACAACACCACCCCACGAAACTAGACCAACTACAAACCAACATCCATAGATCTAAGACAATCCCTTTTCCAAATCTTGAAGCCATAGATAAAAAGAACAACCCACAACAAAACTAGCCTACTCATAGCACTACAAAGACCCATGGCGTGGCATAGAGAGCGCAGACCCAAAAAATCCTAGATGTAAGACAAAACAAGAGGGAGACACACATTCTAGAGACACTTGACAAGCCACGGCTAAAAAGGACGCACACCTGGAAGTAATTCCCCAAGAATTCAAGACAAACAACTAACCTAGCCCGACAAAAAGAGAGAACAAGAGAAAACTTACAGGCCCAATTCTCCATCCCGTGAATAGAAGTAAACCGGACCATCTACCAACATAAAACACATGCTTGAAACACCACCTTTGCGCACCAAGAGGAGGCCAGCCCCGAATCCTTTCTCCATATTAAGAAAATATTTGAAACACTCCACATTGAGAAGGCTCCATCATTCCCTTTCTCAAACAGTATGTCCCATGAGGTCGAGGAATAAACCTTCGCTCTTGCATCCACCTCATAGGTTGAACCACCAACTCTACATACCATGGCCCAAGACTCACTCCAGTGTTTTAACCACTGCTCATTCATGTGAGGCTAGTGTCACGTACCTCCCACATTAATTGGGAGAGTGATTTCCTAAGGGTGGTGGGCATGATAACTCATATCTTGTCCTTTCTAAATTAACACACCTGTCGAGGGACAATTTAAATTTTCTTATGTATTAAGTATGGAAATTTTTTGAAATGTTGGTGATTTTCATGTTGATTTTGAAAAGTTTTGATGCAGCATCAACCCCTTTTTTGTGGGGGCTTAATTTTGACGCTTCAATTTTCTTTAATGTATTAAGTATGGATAATTGTTTTTAAATTTTTATGATTTTCATGCGGATTTTAAAAAACGTCGATGTAGCATCAACCTTATCTTTTTCAGAAGCATATTTTTGACACTTTAAATATTCTTAGTCCTAAGTATGCATGTTTTTTTAAATGTTGGTTTGTTAACCATTTTTCAAGTCCCCTTATTCCTCTTCTTCTTTTTCTTCCTGATATGTTTGACTTTTAATGGTTTTTCAAGTTGTGTTTTATTTTATAATGAAATTTTCAATATTTTTTCAAAGTTAAAAATAATAATAAAATTAACAATTTTGAAGTTAGGATTTTTATATATTTATGTATCGTTAATTAATACTTCAATACAAATAAAATAATTGTCACTAAAAGGAATAATTTTAAACACTTCACAAAAAAAACAAATTTTTCATATAGATATAATTAAAAAATATGCATTTTGGGAAATTTTTGCTAAAAATAACATGTTTAATAAAGGATTTTTATGGAAAAAATTGAACAAAAAAAAGTTGAAAATAGCCAATTTTATGAAATTTTCATTACTTTTATGTTGAAATATGATAACTTTTGAAGGTTTTTTTCCCAAAAATAATGATTCACATAAAATTTTAAGTTAAAAAAAAAAAAAAAAAGCTTTAACAAAAAAAAAATTCCAAATAACAAAAAAATAAAATATGTTTAAAAAAAAAAAAAAAAAAAAAAAAAAAAAAAAAAAAAAAAACATAACATCTAAAACAAAAATTGGAAAAAAAAAACAAAAATATTTAGCAAAAAAATGGGAAAAATAAATAAATAAAACATTAGCTCTTAAAGCCTTGAACGATAACCCTAACATTGTTGTTTTGAAAGCCGACAAGGAGGAGCCATGACCATTATGAATAGGAATGATTATAATGAAAAAATGTTATATCATCTAAATAACAATGGATGTTACATAAAATTAAATAAGAAGCCCTTAAAGAAAATATCTAGAGATGTATACAACTTTATAAAATCTAGTAATGAGCGGGATAATAAAAAGGTAATTTAAATTAATCCATACACACGGAGAATCTAGGGAGCCCCTAAGATCCATATGGATGGTATTCCCATGTGATCCATTGCCAACGCTATAGGTGGACCTACATAACATCTTGCAAAAAACCTCGCTGAAAAACTTAAGCCATTAGTTGGAAACACAAGTTCTTTTGTCAAAGATTCCAATCACTTCATTAATGAGATTAAACATTTGAATCTTGACAAGAATGATATCTTGGTAAGTTTTTATGTGAATTATCTTTACACCAACATCCCCATTGATGGAGCCATGAAATTCATTCGCAAAATCACTGATCTTGACACCGCCATGTTAATAGAAGAGTGTCTCATATCCACATTTTTTAGTTTAATAGGTGATATCTATGAACAAACATGTGGTGTAGCAATGGGCTCTCCTCTATCTCTTATTATTTCCAATATGTTTATGGAAGACTTCGAAACCAAAGCCCTTGAATCCTCCCCCCTCAAACAGAAATTGTGGAAAATATTCGTTGATGACAACTTTATTATATGACCACATGGGAGAGGGACATTAGATATATTCCTGCAACACCTTAACAATCAATCTAACTTTATCAAATTCACCATGGAAGTTTAGATAGATGGGAGCTTTCCCTTTCTTGACATCCTTATTACAAGGAATCATGATGGTTATGTGTCTCACCAAGTCTATCATAAAAAAACCCACACCGAACAATAACTCCACGCTAGCTCCCACCATCATCCTAATCAGAAACTTGGTGTTCTCAACACCCAAGAAACTAGAGTTGTGAGAATTTCAGATAAAGAACATTTTGAAAATGAAAAACCCATCTCATGGACGTATTTGAAAAGAATGGGTACAAAAGAAACCTAGGAATCAAAGCATTCAAAAATGTTGAAAAAGGTCCTAAAAGTAAACAACAATTGGACAAGGTTATTAGTAAAGTACACCTACCCTACATCACGGGAACTACTGACAAAATTGCCCATATTTTAAAAAATAACAATATCACAAGCACTTTCAAACCTATCAACACAATTCGTAAATACCTCAGATCAGTTAAATACCCCATTGATCCCAAAAATCAAAAAGGGTATATTTAATTCCTTGTTCATGTCTAAAACCATACATTGGATAATTTGGCTGATCCATTATGACTAGTATTCAAGAGCATTACATTGACATAAAACATAACCATTCCAAAACCTCAGCTTTAGTTAATCATTCCAACAAAACCAAATATCAGATTTGTAGTGATAACACTTGTGTCTTGGCCAAAATTGATCACTATTTCCATACGAAATTTAGGGAAGCTATAGAGATAGGAAAACATCATGATAACCTTAATTGTGATGAGGGATGGAAAATTAGTGAGAATTGGATTCCCAACTTGACCATCAAATCTATCTTTATTTAACACTAACTTAATGATTATTGTCCTCTATATTAATTAATTCTCTTGACCTTTTCTCCACATTATTTTTTCTTATTAATACTTTATTAATACATCACATTAACCTTCATTAATACCTCTTCATTAACTTTTCTTATTAATTCCTCTGAATTAACTTTTCTTATTAATTCTTTATTAAAACATTACATTAACCTACATTTTTTTTTTTTAACTGAAACGGGTGTAAGATTTTATTTATTTGAGTAAAAGAGGTGGGGTCTTTGCCAAGGCAGCCCCGTTTACAAAGACAGTAGCAAGCTGATTCTGCTTGTGAGTTACATACTTTTCAAGGAATTTGGTGGAAGTTTTCGTCATTGATAAATAGATGTCCTTTCATGAGTGAGCATCCTTTGTTCACCATTTGATTAGCTTCTCCATTCAGGCTTCTAAGGATGTGATAGAATTTACAGGAAGTGAAATCTTGGATAATTCTTTTCAGTCTTCCCAGAAGTTTATTGAGGCTTGCATTGTTGAAAAGATCTTCAGAATTTAATTTTTTGATAAGGATCTCTGAATCACCAAAGACTTGGAGGTCTTTAACTCCCTTTTCTCTTGCTATTAGACAAGATTTGAGGAGTGCATAGATCTCTGCCTGATTATTGGATTTCTAGCCTAGTCCCCAATAGAAGTTGTCTCTTGAGGTGTCATCTGAAGAGTAAATGACCCATCCAGCACCAGCGTTCGCTCCGTCAAAAAATATGGTGGTGATCTTTTTGGATTTCCACCAATTTGTGAAGCTTTCCTCAGTTTCTCTTATTCTCCACTTCGGCTTAACTGTTTGAGGGGCAAGATGAAGCTTACGAGGAGAAGGCTCAAGCGGGCGAAGCCATCTCCTTTCTTCAGGAAGGAGCAGTGGATCTTCTTTATGAAAATGTTGTTGGGTTGCTTCCAAGAGTAATGCTTTAGCTTTGGCTGCAACTTGAAGAGGAGTGTATCTATTTCCATTGAAAATTTGGTCATTACGGGCTAGCCATATCTGCCAACAAATGAATTTTGGAATTGCTGTCCAATATTTTTTTCAAAAGGATTTGGTGGGGATGCTGTGAGGGTAGATATTGTTCCAGGAGGCAAACATTTCAGCTACTGTATTCTGGGGGAAGGCTGGAATCTGCAGGTCTAAAAGAGCGTGCTACCATGCTTCCTTAGCGAATTTGCACTCAAGGAATAAGTGCTGGGATGTTTCTAAGTCACTTCTGCATAACTCGCATCTGTGAGGTCCTGCAATATTCCTTTTCGCTAGATTGTCTCCAGTGAGAAGTTTGTTGTGCACCAACGTCCAGAAGAAGAAGTCCACTTTGGGAAGGGCTAGGCTGTCCCAAACTGACTTCCAGAAGGCCGGTGCATGACTGCTATTTCTAGAACTCTGGAGTGCTTTATATCCTGCTGCTGTGGTATATGTTCCATTCGATCCCCTCACCCAGCTGTCTCTTATGTGGTGATGTTCAAGAGAGGATCCTTCCAGCAAATCAATAAGGCGGTTTTTTTGTGGTATTAGCCAATCTGGGATACCATTGAGATCCCAACCGGCCCAATCACCTCTGCTATCCCAATTCGAAATATCATAAAGTCTGGTTTTGCCTGCGTGCAACAGCCACTCTCTGATATCCATTATATCTTCATTTTCTTCCAATGGGTCATTCCCCATTATTCTATCATGCCACAAGTTGGTTCGTTTGCCGTTTCCAGGCACTCTGTACAGGTATTGGTTAAAAAATTTGCTGCTCTTACAGCAAAGCTTCCATATCTGCGTGTTGTTGGCAGAGGAATCGAACTGCAAGCTTCTGTATGTGGAATTTCGGGCGTATTTGGACATCAACGTGATGCTGGTCTGATGATTGGGTTCATGGACCATTTTCCACAGTAGTTTCCCACCCATAGCCAGGTTTACGAGGGAGGGATCTCGGATTTGAAGGCCCTCCTCTGCTATCGGCTGTCTGACCTGATCCCAACTTACTAAGTGAATTTTGTTTTCATTCCCTCTCCCGCCTTGCCATAAGAAATCCCTTAACAATTTTGAAATCTGCTCCGTGACATTCCTGGGGGCCAGCAAGAAGGCGGCTTGATAGATTGGGAACGCAGATAGCTGGGTCTTGATTAGGATAGTTTTTCCTCCTTTGGTTAGCCAATAGCCTCCCATCGCTTCTATTTTTGATTTAATTTTGCATATTATTTCTGTCCAGAGCGTTCCCCTGTTGGCACCATTGATAATTGGAAGGCCGAGATATTTGATTCGATCCCAGTTGGCGTGACCTCTAAATCCCATGACTACCGCAATACTATTGGTCTCTTATTGTCCTGTATTCCAGCTATAAATTTCTCTCTTTTTTTTGTTGATGAGAGCACCTGTGATCCTGCAATAGCCTTTCAAGACCGAATCGAAGCCTCTGGCGATTCTGGGGGACGTACCTCCGCGGAGAAGTGAATCATCGGCAAAGAGAGCATGGTTCTGGGGTACTGCATCTGTGGAGGATTTGAGGCTAGGGAGAGTGCCAATAATTCTTTCAGCTGAGAGTTTTCTACTGAGGGAATCTGCCATTAAAATGTACAAGAAAGGGGAGAGGGGGCATCCCTGCCTAATGCCTCTCCGGGCTTGGAAGAAATTGGGGGGGCGACCATTGGCCAGGGGGGCGATCCAGGGATTATTTATGCAAGCATTAATAAGCTGAACAAAATGAGGCAAGAAACCAAAGGCTAGGAGTACCTTAATGAGAAAAGAGCGATTGACTCTATCGAACGCATTTGCCATGTCTAATTTAATCAACATACCTTTCTCATTTCGCTTCATGCTGGTGTGGATTGTCTCCTGAACTTGGATGACATTGTCGAGAATGTGTCTGCCCTCCACGAAGCCGCCTTGAGGACTAGAGATCAGTTTCTTGAGCAAGGGCTTGATCCTGCTTGCTAGCAATTTTGCCAGAATTTTATAGGATGCATTACAAAGAGATATGGGTCTGAATCTGGAGAATGTTTCTGGATTAGATTCTTTGGGGATTAATGCTAGATACGTAGAGTTGGTTCCTCCACCGATCTTAGCTTTTCTCATGAACCCCTTTATCATTTTTTGGAGATCTCTTTTGATGATATTCCAGCAGACTTTGTAGAAGTGCATCATAAATTCATCTGGGCCCGGCGCCTTATCCGATTCCATGGACCATATAATTTTTACAATTTCCTCCTCTGTTACTTGTCTGGGGAGGGCATTGTTTTCTTCTAGACTAATTAGGTGAGGGATATTGGAGAGAAATTCTGCTATTTCCACCTCGGAAGCCTATGCTCCATCATTAAAAAGATTTTTAAAATGGCTGTCTGCAGCAGCTTTGACTTGGGTAAAGCCTTTGCTGACATGGCCCTCTGTTGTCCTTATTTCATAAATGTGGTTCTTGTTCAGCCGAGCTCTATATTGTCTGTGGAAGAAGGAGGTGTTCCGATCGCCTGCCTTTAACCACAAACTCCTTGATTTGATTCGCCAGTATTCTTCTTCTTTTCTGAATGATCGGTATGTAGCAGCTTGAGCCTTGATTTCTTGTTCCAGAAGTTCGGTTGTGATCTCTTTTCTCTCTAATTCCGTTTGTAAAGTTTCCAATGTGTATACTGTCTCTTTCCTTATGCTGGTTGGAGTAGGGACTGGTTTCCTTATCCACTCCTTCAGCGCTTGTTTTGTGGCTTTCAGTTTTTGTTCCCAAACAAAGCTTGGGGACCCTGAGAATGACTTGGCCCAGGCTTCTTTAACAGTTTCAAAAAAACCTTCTCTCTCAATCCATAAAGGGCTAAAGCCAAATGGTAGAGGACCTAGATCTTATTCATCTTCAAGGAGCAGCTGGATTGGCTTGTGGTCAAAAGCTAACTTGGGTAAAATTTTTGTTTTGATTATCTTTTTATCCATAATCAGAGAACCTTGTACCAAGAATCGATTCAATCGAGCAGAGATGTGTTTAGTTCCAGATCTGTTGTTGGTCCATGTATATAGACCGCAGATGGGCTTGAAGTCTAATAGGTCCCATTTCTGTGCTAGCTCTTCCACAAAGGCCAGCATAGGGTCTCTGTTGTTGGAGCCGCCCCTTTTCTCTTTTGATTTTAGTACTATATTGAGGTCACCTGCAAGAATTATGTTGCTTGGTGTATGCTAGTCTAAAAATGCTGAGAGAGAGGTCCAACATTCTCTTTTTTTAGAATAAGTAATAGGAACATAAAGATTAAATAGAGAGAAAGACAGCTTACTTGCATATTGTGTAAGCTCCGTGAATATCCAGTGCTGAGTTTCATGAGATTTTTTGAGTAAAAAAGTGTTGGGTCCCTATAATACTAGTGATTACCCCATTACTATTATAGTTATACCCCTTATTTATATCGTTGTGCCCCTATTACCCCCTTATTTTTATTTCTGTGCCCCATAGAATCCCTGTATTGTTATTTTTGTGGCTTTATATTATTATTGTTAGGTCGGTTAGATTATATTGTGACTCCTTAGACTCCTATATATAGAAAGGAGGTTTTGTCATTTGAATCATCCAAGAATTGTTCATTTATGTAATGTAAAGGAGGTTGCCCCCTCGAAGAGGCTAAATTCTAAGGCGTGGATCTCTCTTTTCTATCTTTTTGTGAGCTGGTTTCATAACATTTGGTATCAGACCTTTGGATTCTAGGGTTTCGCTGCTCCAAACAGGTCATCGTGGCATTTTCGCTATAAAGTTCTTTATGTAACGTTTCATAAGTCACAAAAAAAACCCATTTGAGAATAAATCGCGCTGAACCTTGGGTCCGAATTTCAGAGATTTTTGTGTGACATTTTTGGAGATATGATCTGAGGAAGTTGGTCTTTTTGCAGACTCCTGAATTACATTCAAAACAGGTGACCTGGGGAAAATTGTCATAACTTTCTCTCTAGGAATCAGATTGAAATTTCGTAAGAAGGTACAGAAAGAGGAAGGACCGTAGTTTCGTTTATATTATTTTCAAAACCAAATATCGAAAATTGTACACGTGCCACTTCATACAACTTCGCTCTTCTGGAAAGGTCTATAATCAGGTCATCTTGGGAGATTGTGCATAACTCTTTCTTGGAGAATCCAATTTGGATCAGACTGGTGGCATTGGAAAGAGAACACAGAGAGCTACTATAGGTCACAAATTCAGAACTAGATGATTGGAAAGTACAGAGATACATCAGAGGCAATATCGAACTCCTACAAAGTGAAAAAAGGTGTGTAGATTTTTTTTAAATTTTTGCTTAAGCTTGGTTTGAAAATTTATTTTGAAGGAATTCAAAGGGCATAGTAGAGCATTATTATCAGTAACTGATGCCACGAGGAAAGAAAATGCAAACACCTAGTTGTTGTTGGGAAAAGTATCCAATACGGAATGACCCTATCCCACTCTAAGGGTGATCGTACCTCAGCAGCAATTGAATACAAAGCTATTCAAGATTACTTCTTTATGAGATGTAAGAGAGAGGAGAAAGGGATCCACTAACCGTTGTCTTCCGCTAATGGTTGATCCAATCTTCCCTCTTTGCTGCTTGCTCCCAGCTCCTTGCTCTTTCACTGGCCCAGCTACACAAAGATCCTGCAAAAGCACAAGAAAGGGAAACTACAAGAAGCATACATCCATAACTGATTCAAGGATTAGAATAAATCATATATACAAGCATCAATATGCCACAGAGACACATGCATATAGAAGAACCTCAAATGCTTTATTAATGGAAGAAGTAAAGTTCTGAGAGTGTTACAACCATAAGAGGCCCAATCCAGCAACACCTCCCAGCAGAAAGAAATCTCCTCTTCACCTCCTTCAAAGCAATCACCCAATAGTTCTATGCACAAACCAACAGCACTTCCTTACATTCACAAGATTCCAGCCTCCTTAGACCTCATGAGAGAGCTCTATATATAGGAGATTTGGAGAAAGGATGAGTCAGCTTGAGCTTGGCATGGAGCTGACTAGTGTCCTCTCCCACTTCAGTTATTCTTCAGTTCTTGAGTCCACTTGGAGTTTCTTGCTTCCACTTGGAGATCTAGATCCTCTTACTCATCACAAGGCGAATTCCCTGATCCAAGTGTCATTTTGGAAGCTTCCTGGGCATTTGACACCTTGAGGAATGACTGTGCCACTTGGCCAAACTCGCCCAGCGCAGGTAGCCTTCATTGCTTTTGACATTCAGTGCAGGTACAGAGTGGAGCAGTTGACATTCAGCGCAGATGCTCAGTGGAGCAGTTGACATGATCCAGAATTAGCTTGTTTTTGAGTGTTTTCAGGTGGAGAACTGATATTTAGTGCTGTGGTTTGCTGACCTTGTTCCTCTAGGGGTAGGAACAACATGTTTAGGGACTTTGGATCCCTCAGATTATTGACATTTCATGCTTCATGCTGTAAGGCACAAAAATGTCTATAACAGTTGCCCCCTAAAGTATGAGGTCGTTTATCGGGTGAAATGCTTTATCAGGAGGATCCGAAGTTCATTCAATCGCTGAGAGGTGACCTGTAATAAAATACAATACAATACATTATTTTTTCATTCTGCTTTCATGATCTAGCTGAGGCGGGCATTCCCATGCTCAGCTTTATAAATTCATTTTGGTACATAGAACAGACGATCGTCTGATGGTAGACTGATAATTCTCTGCTGAAATTATCATCCTTTGAGTAGGATGATCATCTGCTGCAATGATGTACATATCAAATGTTTTTATATTTCCTGAATATATATCGCAGCCCGGATGGATGAAACTAGATCCGGGGTCTTCAAACTTGTTCGATCTTCACTCTAAGTACAAGTCGATCCATGTGAGAATTGTGCTGAAGTCGAACATGGAAAGACATCGCTTGATTACCGGTCGATAATGTAAACCGTTAACAAGCGTGAGAGGAATCACCGATAATGATAATGACCCTCAAGGTACTGCAGTACAATTCACGTGGTGTGAATATAGGACTTGGCGTCGAACACCACGCAAAATCTTCTGGTCGAAGGTCATTGATGTATACCTATCGCCGGAAGTGAGAAACTTGCCATTGAGGCATGCAAGCTTCAAAGTACTGAGGGGGTTGTTCCTAGATCAACTTCTTGGATAATGAGCTGAAGTCGACAAGAAGCGATCTGTCAAAGGAGGGCCTTAATGAATCCCACATCAGTGACACGGAACGGAGCTAATGATTTTAGTGGAGGTGAAAACAATCTGTGAAATATGATTCAGGGTGGCGATCATGGGTGGATGAAGGATAATGTATGGCAGTGGATGGGACACGGTTGACTCTTTCTGAACAACATCTCTTGAACATATAACGACACTGATGTGATGGATCGGTAGCATTACCCCAAATGTGGATGGTTTGTCGAAGACCATGGTGATGAGACCGGTGAATGAAACAACCCAACCCGATGTGATATGGAGGACAAAGTGTCATGTTCAAGAGCGACTTGCTACCATTAAAGCTTTGAGGTTCTCCCAATTTTTCCCCAGTCATTTCTGACCAGTACCTCTTTATTTTTGTCAAGCTTGAGGAGGATAACATATGCTTGTTCTATAACCTGCCCTTCGGGCAAGCCCATCGCTATGTTTTAACAAGCCTAGCGATAGGGAAACTCGTTCTCGTCTAAAGACAAGTTTGTCGCTATTTAATCATTTTAACGAGTCTAACGACAAGGAAAACTCGGTCCTTTTCATTTTTAGAGAGTCTGAAAAGGTACAGAAAGTCAACTCCAAAATTCCTTTTTCGTCATCTAATCCCTTAAGTCTGAAAAAGTATAAAACAATACAGAAGGGATGAGTTTTCGATAATTTTAACGAGCCGAATAAAGCAAGCGCTCGACCTTTTTGTGTAATAATCCCTCAAGTCCAAAAATATTAAAATCTAGAGGAGGGATAGCTCTTCCGGTCATTTTAACGAGCTAGAAGGCCAAAACTCGGCAAACTTTTCATATTTTACGAGTCAGGAGAAAAGAGCTCAAAGAAGACTCGTCTTTTGAGGAACGAGTGATAAACAGGGATAGTAGCAGATTCCAGGTACAGGTTGGAATTTTCCAATCACGGCAGTGTCACAAGGATGGCTAGGTGAAATCACTCTTCGCAGCTGTTCCTCAAAATAGGTAAACAATCATATGGAGGTGAACGATTGGCCAAATGAAATGGAGGTGGCAGGTGCAAAACACAACCAAGGCTTTTTGTGGCTAATAAATTTACGATCACAATGGTTATTTACCGGAATAGGTTCATTTTTTAATGAGCTTAAACTCTGGAGGAAACTCTTGCTCACGCTTTTCTATTTTTTAACGAGCATAAATTCCACGGTAAAACTGCTCGATCTTATGTTTATTTTTTAACGAGCATGAACTATGTGCTAAAACTGCTCGGAGATAAGTTCACATGCCCCCAGCATAATAACGCAAATCGAGCACAAGGATGGCTAGGTGAAATCACTCTTCGCAGCTTCATTGTATTCAACTCGGTGGTTGGAATGAAGGTTTACCTTTGAGAAAGGGGATTTGTTTCATTTTTTTAATGAGGTTGACACAAGATAAGAACCGTCCTCTGACTCCTTGTTTCATTTTTTAATGAGGTTGACATGAGATAAGAACCGTCCTCGGAGTCCAAATCCATCAGACATAGAAGGTTTCATATTCCACTGTGGCCACTTCCGCCAGATTACTTGGAGGCGGTAGGGCAAAAGTACCCATTAAGGCAGGGTCTTTTAGGAGACCTACTCCGATATTTTGGAGCGAATGATTCCTTCCATGGATCATTGGAATGCTTCCCGTAACTTGTGAACTGTTGGGGAGAAAAGTTTGTTGGTCGACGATTGTAATTCCTCCTTGGAAGGGAAATGCAATCTTCCTGAAGTAGGTCGACACAACTGCGGCCATGGCATAGATCCATGGTCTTCCAAGTAGGATGTTGTAATCGAGGTTTCCATCAATTACTTCAACTTCAATTCCTACTGTTTTGCCCCCCAGTTCAACTTGAAAGTTACTTAAAATCCCGTATGGAGTGTATGATCGTCCATCAAATGCTTTTAACGTCGTTGACGATTTCGACAAGGGTGGTGAGCCTAAATCTTTCCAGCAACTCATCGACATAAGACATGTATATGCCCCCTCATCAATAATTGTTCGATGAACAGTTTTGTTGAGGGCTTTCACTTGAATAAGGAAAGCTAGTTGAGATGGTAACTGAGGGTCATATCCTTTATGATCAAAGGCGACAAGATTGGAATCCATTGGGTCAATTCCACCTATTGCTGATAATAAAGCTTGTTCTTGGGAGAAGCAATTTTGTGGTACCTCAAGTGTCGACATAACGGACGGCGATTGGGCCAGGTCCTCTATCTGTGCTATTTTCGCACAAGGATTAAATGTCGATTTGTGTACTGCTCCCTTTTGCGACTTTATTATTGGCTCAGGGACGATGGGTGGCACAACTACGGTCAAAGTTGTTGTCGAACTACTAGGTTGTTCGTTAGCCTTGTTGTTCGACAGCTTTGGATTCTTGTAATCCTTATTCCTCGTCAAAGCATTATTTTGCTGCTTTGAGGTAGACAACATAAGCACTTGGGATCGGGAAGCATTTTGATTAGCAACTAGATTTTGACCTGGATTAGGAAACGGATCAGTCAATACTGCTGGGGTTTTTGAACTCTTAAAGAGTTTCTTAACTTCCGCTATATGTGGACAATCTTTCGTCCAATGATCCTCATCGCATATATGACACCCTGCTGGGGGTTTCCTTTTTCTCCCTTTCTTTTTCTTCTTGCCCCCTGGTTGCTTCAGTTGTTTGCCCTTGTCGGTCGACATGGAATTTACTTCTGAGGCAAGAAGTTCTTTGTTTGCATTTTGACTATAAATTTTGTGTTTGCCAATCACGCCATCGCTGGCGTGAGAGTCATTGTTTGATTTAGGAGGAGGAGGAATTGAAAATTCCGGTCTAGGAGCGTCGGGTATTTTGTCGTAGAGCGTGCCGGACTGAGTATAAACTAAGTCCAAATACTGTGCACGAGCGATAACTTGCTCCTCTGTTACGACTCCCCCTTGGCCACATCTTCCGTTATAGCAGGAAGTAACGACTTTATAAACCATTCAGCTAACAGCTGATCGGGAACATATGTTTTCACCATCCTACGACGACGACGCCACTCATGTATATGATCAGATATGTGGGTGGAAGTCGTCTGTTTGAAGTTGGTAAGGAGTTCTGTTCCCGTTTCATACCTTATCGGTAATTGAAAATGGGTTAAAAAGGTTGTGGCTAAGGTACTGAAGTTGTCGAACGAAGCTCTAGGCAATTCAATGTACCATTTTGCCGCTGGACCCGTTAACGTCCTCTGAAAGAGGCGAAGTCTTATCGAATCATCATTCAGGGTGTTCGATGAACACCATAGATGGAATGTCATCACATGATTCGACGGATCTTCACCCGAATTTCCATTAAATTTAGGAATATCTGACGGAAGTTTATGCGGAATCGCTGGCCACCAAGGAGCATAAGCAATTGGATCATTCGTCAGCCGGTTTAGATCTGGTAATTCTAGAGTTGCTACAAAGGGCAACTGTTGATTCAGGTTAGGCGAAGCATACCCAGGATAAGATGGGATTGCCTGAGCAATGGGTCTTTGCAAACCAGCATAATGCTGGCAACTTTGACAAGGTTGATGGGCATAACCATTATAGTATGGTTGCCCATTACTTGCAAAGACTTGTTGCTCAGGTCCTTGATATGATTGCTGGAATGGCGGTTGTTGAGATTGAACCATCTCTGGTTGTTGGACCATTTGTTGTTGACCAATACTGGATGATTGACCGGGATGAGGAGTCACAGTACGTGTTTGAGCCTGAGTTGCTCCAGATAAGGAGGCACTACCCTGAGATTGTGATTGAGTTGTTGAGACAAGAGGTTGTTGTATTGCAACCTGAGATTGGGGTTGACATACAACAGGTGGAGATTGTACTTGCGACACATTCACTATAGCAGGTATGGTGGGAATATTCGACACAGGGTGTACTGGTTGCATTGAATATACAACCCCTGGTTGTTGAGGCAGTATTGGTACCCAACCGCTGGATGTAATTCCAGTTTGACCTGAACTTTGTTGTAAACTCCCATATGGTTGTTCTCTTGGAGGGAACAATGAAAGAGCATACTGCCCTCCATATGGTGTAAATCCAGTACTTAAAGGGTAAATTGGCCTTTGAAGACACATTGGATCAATTTGTTGAGTTTCAACATAAGAAATACCAGATGATAATCCGGATGAAGAGATAGGAACTAACCATGTCGTCGTCCCTGTTGGGACTCCGGCTTGTTGTTGACAATTGGCCGGGACAGATGGTATACCAGCGAACATCGTTGGAGTAGTAGCAGGAGGCTCTGCTGCTGCTGTGTCGGACGACACAATCCTAGATGTCGACGGTTGTTCAGACATATCTAGTCTATCCAAAAGATTTCTTAGCGATTCTACAGGAACTTCCACTTGTGATAGACTAACTTCGAAGATCAACGAGGGAAAGGTAATGATTATTCCGTTTAAAATAAATTTTATAACGACGCTTTAGACACAACTTGCTTTTTCACTTTTTAAGAGTCGAGAAAAAGCTAAAGATGACTCTAGTCTCCTTCGATGTTTTAACGAGCCCGAAGTGACAAATGATCGGATGGACTTTTTCAGTTATAGAGTTTGAAAAAGGCCAAAAGAAACTGCTCTGGAGATCTAGGCAGAGGGTGTGCCAAACCTTTCACAAAACCACAAAATACGTTTTACGGTACGGGTGGTCGATCTTCGTGAATGCTGTGTTCACTGCATTGCGATCAGTAGGGCGGCCGACACGGCTTCCTATGGATAAAAGATATATGCCTATAGGGGTCTCCCAATATATACGCGACGGTACGTGGGAGCACAAGTTCGTATTAGTGCCACCGACTCTCAGGAGGAATCACCCACCTTCGTCGAGATCGACAGTCACTACGTTTAACGACGCCGGAACACGTCTCTAGCTTAGACCTCTATGTGTTTGCGTTATGTTTCAAAGCGTTGTTAGGTTCATTCAATATATTTTAAGTTGATCTTTTTAAAGTTTGCCTTTCAAGGTTCACCACGAGATGTTTGATACAAATTCCTAAATGCAGTCTAAGATGAGAAGCAAGCTTTTCAATCTTTCAACTTTGAAAATCTTAACTACTGAGGGAAAAGAAAGACATCATCTTTTCACACAGATCATAGAGAATACACTAATGCACTTTTCCCTAAATCAACATACAAACTTATCAAATGCAAAATGCAAAATGCAGGTATTTCTTTTCTCTTTCTTAATGTTGATGTAATACAAAAAGAAAGCTGTCGTATTATTTCGAATTCAATTTCAAGCGAAAGCAAACAAGCTTGTCCAAAATCAAAAGACACCTTAAGATTCACTTGTTTCGACACTAGAAATATATAAATTCAAACCATATGACGAAAGCAAAAGCTCAACCAGCTATGAACAGCAAACAAACTAACTCTTAAGATCAGAATGACACTTTATCACAGGTCTAGATCTAAGAGGCCACAGCAAGACTAGTTCACTTTCGTTATGGGAAACTGTAAATGATAAAAGAAATACACAAAGAACAAACACAGTTTCTTTATAAAACCGAGGCGAAATAGTGGCAAGGAAAGTTGGTTTCAGATAGGTACATTGACTGGTAACAGGCTGCAAAAACAAGGGTGAAAACAGGGCAAGAAACAGCAGGAAACCCCAGTAGCACAAGGCAAGACTGGTTCAGCGCAGGTGGTACATTGTCAGTTTGACATTCAGCGCAGGTAGCCCCTTCGGGAACTGCGCTGAAATGCAAACTGCCTTCACAGCACCTGCACTGAAGATTCAAACTTTCGTTTTTCTCAGTTTCCGGGTCACAGATTGCTCAAAAATTCACAGTTTTTGGCCAAATCAGAAGCTATCAGTCAAGGACACACTAAGGGATGAAAAGGAGGATGAAAAGCTATCACTAAGAGCTATTTAGAGTCCTTGTGGATCAGCTCTTCAAATCATAAACTTGCCTAGAAACTGAGCTAGAGTAGCTGCCCTCTACTTTGCATTTGAAGGATCCAAATGCAGTTTGATTCGGTACTCCCTTTGTTTATGAAATGAATAGCAAAAAAACAAATAACCAACAAGATACGATCCCCAGCGGAGTCTCCAATTTGTTGTTGGGAAAAGTATCCAATACGGAATGACCCTATCCCACTCTAAGGGTGATAGTACCTCAGCAACAACTGAATACAAAGCTATTCAAGATTACTTCTTTATGAGATGTAAGAGAGAGGAGAAAGGGATCCACTAACCGTTGTCTTCCGCTAATGGTTGATCCAATCTTCCCTCTTTGCTGCTTGCTCCCAGCTCCTTGCTCTTTCACTAGCCCAGCTACACAAAGATCCTACAAAAGCACAAGAAAGGGAAACTACAAGAAGCATACATCCATAACTGATTCAAGGATTAGAATAAATCATATATACAAGCATCAATACGCCACAGAGACACATGCATATAGAAGAACCTCAAATGCTTTATTAATGGAAGAAGTAAAGTTCTGAGAGTGTTACAACCATAAGAGGCCCAATCCAGCAACACCTCCCAGCAGAAAGAAATCTCCTCTTCACCTCCTTCAAAGCAATCACCCAATAGTTCTATGCACAAACCAACAGCACTTCCTTACATTCACAAGATTCCAGCCTCCTTAGACCTCATGAGAGAGCTCTATATATAGGAGATTTGGAGAAAGGATGAGTCAGCTTGAGCTTGGCATGGAGCTAACTAGTGTCCTCTCCCACTTCAGTTATTCTTCAGTTCTTGAGTCCACTTGGAGTTTCTTGCTTCCACTTGGAGATCTAGATCCTTTTACTCATCACAAGGCGAATTCCCTGATCCAAGTGTCATTTTGGAAGCTTCCTGGGCATTTGACACCTTGAGGAATGACTGTGCCACTTGGCCAAACTCACCCAGCGCAGGTAGCCTTCATTTCTTTTGACATTCAGCGCAGGTACAGAGTGGAGCAGTTGACATTCAGCGCAGATGCTCAGTGGAGCAGTTGACATGATCCAGAATTAGCTTGTTTTTGAGTGTTTTCAGGTGGAGAACTGATATTTAGTGTTGTGGTTTGCTGACCTTGTTCCTCTAGGGGTAGGAACAACATGTTTAGGGACTTTGGATCCCTCAAATTATTGACATTTCATGCTTCATGCTGTAAGGCACAAAAATGTCTATAACACTAGTAAGGAACCTGAAAGCTCTAGCATCACTCATGAAGAAGAGGAAGAAATGCTACATGATATATCAAAATTACAAGAACAAGTGCAACAAATGTCACGCTCACAAAAGTTAACAGATGCTAAGATAAATGGCGTGGAAGCTAAGATGGACAATTTGAAGATATATTTGAACACAAATTTGAAGACAGGCATGGCAGATTTGAAGGCAGATTTGACAAATTTTCTACAAGAAATACTTACTAATGGTGAAAAGGTAGTAAAGGAAACTCATGATGAGAACAAAATAAATGTTAATCATGATTCCATAGATGCTAATGTTGGATCGAAGAATCACCATATTCCAAAAATCGATATGAGGAAGTTTGATGGCAAGGATCCCGCCACATGGATATTACAGATGGAGCAATTCTTCGATCTCAATAATGTGCAAAACGCACAAAAGATAAGTATGGCAACTGTATATTTGGAACCAAATCAGTTTGTATGGTATCAATGGCTTTGTTCTCATAAACAATTTATCACTTGGGCAATTTTTACGGAAGAATTGATAGCACATTATGAGGACACAAAAAGCAACACTTTTTTTAGCCAATTGATAAGTCTCAAACAAAAGGGTTCAATAATGGAGCACATTGAGGAGTTCCAAAAATTGAACATAAGGGTAAAAGATATTCCAGAGGAGCATAGGATTGATGTGTTCACAGGGTCTTTAAAGGATAATATCCAACATGATGTTCGCCTTTGGGAACCTGATTCATTAGAGAAGGCATTCAGGTTAGCAAGAAAAATGGAAAGCAAAATTATGGCAACTAGGAAGCATACCACTCACAACTATAAAGACGGAAGTGTTGTTGCCCCTAGTCTTCCACAACCTACAAGGTTGACACCACAACAATTGGAAGAAAAAAGAGCAAAAGGGCTTTGTTACAATTGTGATAGCAAATACACAAAAGGTCATAAGTGTTCTGAGAAGAAATTATTCTACATAGATTGTGAAGAGGAAGAAGAAAAGGAGCAAGAAAGGTCAAAAGAAGAGGATATATTCCAGGAACAAAGCCTAGATGAAGAACAAATAAATCCGACCATATCTTGTAATGCATTGGCGGGAATTACCACTCCTCAAACCATCAAGATAGAAGGACAAATCAAGAAGAAAAAGGTAATAGTGTTGATTGATTCAGGAAGCACCCACAATTTTATTCATTGTAAGGTAGCAAAAGAATTGAATTGCTTCCTATATCCAGCACCAGAGTGTCAAGTGATGATTGCAAATGGAGGAACAATAAATTGCTCTGGAAAGTGCCATAATATCAAGCTATCCATGGGAGAATATGTATTGACTAGCCCAATACTTTCCATTCCAATGGGAGGTGTCGATGTTGTACTAGGAGTCCAATGGCTACAATCCTTGGGTACAATAGCTTTTAATTTTCAAGAACTTTTCATGAAATTTTCTGTGGAAGGAAAGGAAGTTGAATTAAGGGGTATTGCAGGGAAACCAGGAAAGATAATCAGCTCTAATGGCATGACTAAGCTTCTAAAAAAGGAGCAAAGAGGTGTAATTGCACAATTATGTTCGCTAGATGTTTCCACATTGGAATCATCTATTGCTCCAGATCTCCAAAAAGTCCGGGACAATCATTCCAAGGTATTTGAGACTCCCAAAGGTCTCCCACCTATACGTGATCATCATCATGTTATTCATCTGATTCCAGGAAGTGTTCCTCCAAACATCAGGCCGTATAGATATCCCTATGTCCAAAAAAGTGAAATTGAACGTATGGTTGCAGAAATGATAGAGGCTGGTATAATTCAACTGAGTCAAAGTTCTTTCTCAGCTCCAGTAGTATTGGTGCACAAGAAGGATGGATCATGGCGCATGTGTCCGGATTATAGGGAGCTCAACAAGCTCACTATTAAAGATAAGTTCCCCATTCCTATCATTGATGAATTACTGGATGGATTGCATGGATCAATTTACTTCACCAAGTTGGATCTTCATTCGGGATATCATCAAATCAGAATGAAGATTGAAGACATTTCGAAAACGGCATTTAGAACTCATGAGGGTCATTATGAATTTTTGGTCATGCCTTTTGGCCTTACCAATGCACCTTCAACATTTCAAGGTTTGATGAATTCAATTTTCAAACCATTCCTTAGAAAATTTGTGTTAGTATTTTTTGATGATATACTAATCTACAGCAAGTCTTGGAAAGATCATGTTGAACATGTTGACATGGTGCTACAACTATTGGAGGAGGTTTCAATGGATTTTATCACAGGTTTACCCAAGTATGAGGGAAAGAGTGTCATCATGGTGGTCGTTGATAGACTTACCAAGTATGCACACTTTTGTGCATTATCACACCCATTTAAAGCCAGTACAGTTTCTACTGCATTTATGGAAACAGTTCAAAAGCTACATGGAAACCCAAAGATTATTGTAAGTGACAGAGATCCCATTTTCACTGGAAATTTTTGGACAGAATTATTTTCTTGTCTTGGTACTCAGTTAGCTCATAGCTCATCTTATCATCCTCAATCTGATGGGCAAACTGAGATAGTAAAAAAATATTTGGAAGGATATCTTCGTTGCTTTGTATCTGATAAACAAACACAATGGGTCAAATGGTTGCCTCTGGCTGAATGGTGGTATAACACTTCCTTCCATACAGCAACAAAAATGACCCCATTTATGGCACTTTATGGGTATCAACCACCATCCATCACATCATATTTAAGAGAAAATTCTAAGGTTCAAGCAGTGGAACATCACATTGAACATCAACAACAAGTCCTCCAACTCTTAAAGGATAACCTCATGTTGGCACAAAATAGAATGAAACAACAGGCAGATCAACATCGCAGTGAAAGAAGTTTTGATGTAGGTGATTGGGTATTCCTACGGCTACAACCATATAAGCAAATGTCCCTAAAGCAAGCTAAGAAGGATAATAAACTATCACCAAAGTATTATGGTCCGTACAAGGTGTTGCAAAAGATTGGTACTATGGCATACAAATTGGAGCTTCCTGCAGCTTCTCGATTGCACCCAGTTTTCCATGTTTCATGTTTAAAGAAGGTTATAGGCGACAAGCTCCCAATTCAAACAATATTGCCAGAACTTGACGAGGAAGGAAAAATTATATTGGAACCGGAAGCAGTCACAGAAAAAAGAACTCGACAGCTACAAAATCGATCAATTTCAGAGTATCTTATCAAGTGGAAGAACTTATCCGTTGAAGATTCCACATGGGAGGATGAGAATTTTATGCAGAAGTATCCAGAATTACTCAAGCGTTGAGGACAACACTTGTTTGAAGGAGAGGGGCATGTTGGGTCCCTATAATACTAGTGATTACCCCATTACTATTATAGTTATACCCCTTATTTATATTGTTGTGTCGCTATTACCCCCTTATTGTTATTTCTGTGCCCCGTAGAATCCATCTATTGTTATTTTTGTTGCTTATATTATTATTGTTAGGTCGGCTGGATTATATTGTGACTCCTTAGACTCCTATATATAGAAAGGAGGTATTGTCATTTGAATCATCCAAGAATTGTTCATTTATGTAATGTAAAGGAGGTTTCCCCCTCGAAGAGGCTAAATTCTAAGGCGTGGATCTCTCTTTTCTATCTTTTTGTGAGCTGGTTTCATAACAAAAAGAGTCTTTTGACCAGAGGGTCGCCAGCCCTTCGGAGGAGGGTCGCCAGCCCTTCGGAGGAGCCCCTTGAATTTACTGCTTTGCCTGCACATTTCTTCCACTTTGACTTGTTGATGTCTAGAAGTGCTCAGGCTTTTATATTTGTCTCTTGGAGCATGAGAATGTCTGTAGATTCTATTTTCAGGAGATCCATGACTGCATCATCCTTGGAGGCATTCCCTAATCCTCTACAATTCCAAGAGACGAGCTTCATGATTTGCTTGAGAGGGGAGTAGGGCCTCCCTTTGAAGGCCTTGGTATTGTGTTTCTCCCAATGGAAATTTCTATGGTGGATTGGCTGCCTTGGACTTTGAGTCTCTCCACTTCCTCTTCCCTTATTTCTTTGTGGGATTTCCTTCCTACTCTTCTAGAGGGGCATTCAGAGGCTTCATCCTCTGAAGAGCCCGCACTATCTACTGGTTTTTTCTTGTTACTTCTGCATTATATGGATTAGAGGGGCTACCTTGCAAAGTCTCAGCCTGTGTAGCTTCTCCCCCTTCTTGGTTTAATGGTGGATCTTCTGTATTTTCCTTTTTTCCTTGTGTCGTACCTGCTATGACGGTCTGATCTTTTTCATTGTCATTCAGAGTTGCATCCATTTCTTGATTGTTAGTCTGGTCTTTTTCAGTGTAATTTGGGGTTGTATCCATTTCTTGGTTGCTCTTGGAGCTGCCTGGAACTCCAGTGATTTGTCCTTTTCCATTTCTTTTTTTTTATGAGTAGTCTTTCGAACTTCCATCCATTGGTCCTCATTTGTTTTGTCTGTTTGGTCTTTTTCTTTTTTCTTGTAATGTTTCGCAAAATGGCCATGCTCGTGGAAGTGTCTGCATTTGAAAGGGAGCTGTTCATAATCCAGTTCCTTCAGGAAAACAGAGAGATTTATTGCTTCAGGAAAACCCTCTTCTAGGTCAACCTCTACGCAGATTCAGGCGCATGAGTACTGGTCTTTCCTTGCTGCCTGATCTATGTATTTTCCGAGCGCATTACCTATTATCTTGAAGGTTTTTTGATTCCAACATTGCAGGGACAGATGGGGGAGTCGCACCCACATTGGGGCAGCGGAGGGGACATCCTGAGAGGGGTCAAAATTAGGAGACCATTTGTTAAGATACAGGCCTTGTGGTCCCATGAGGTAAGAGCCATTTCTGAAGATGAGACTTCTATCTTCCAGGTTCTCAAAGACAAATGCGAAGTACCCTTTGCCCAAAAAATAGCTCTTGACTCCGTCTTTAATCAGTGGAGACCAGTTTCTTTGGGTCCAGTTCTCGACCAATTTTGGAGAAGGCCAGAGGCCCGTAAACTGTCCTATTAATCCTCTTTCCACGAGGTTCAGTGCTGCCTTGCATGTTTCTTCTTCAGGAAGGGAAACCGTAGGAATCAATCCAAGTTTCTTGACGAACTTCTACTGGCTAGCTGTGGGAGGGCGTTTCTGGCTTGCAGCTATTAATGCTTTGAATGTTGATATCTCCGGAGGTGGGTTGAGAGGAGGGGCAGAGCCCCCGCTGGATTCCATGGCATCCGCGGGGCCGCGCTGGCTTGCTCCCAACAGCCCAGGCTTTCCAATCTTTCAAACCAGTGGATTTTTCCAATATTCCAGATGCAATGACCTTTGTTTCAACGTGAAGGCCAGATCAGGGTATCAGATGCAAGCTCCTTTCTTGTTGTGAGGAAGGCCGAGGCTGGCCTGCGGCCAGAGGCGCAGTGCAGTCGGCGGCTAGGTCTTCAGTCTTCGGCAGCTAGCAACGTAACCAATTTGTATGCAATATTTAACTAGAAAGAGAATCATCTAAAAAATTCCTCTTTTGAAAAGATCTTAACTTACATTAACCTACATTAGCTTCATTAATAATCATAATATTTCTTTTTTTAATTGATTAATAATTTCCATTATAAAACCCTTTAATATTACTTACATATCTTAACTCCGAATATATCAAGCACCGAGAGGGATCAAGTCTCTTGAGGTCAAAATCTCTTTTTTGAGTGCAAAACTTGAGGAAAGGTTTGCACCTCGAGAGATTTCATCCCTCTTGGCGCTTGATAGATCTGGAGTTAAGATGGATCTAGGTTGGTTTCAGTCATGTGAAGCCAAAGAAAATCTAATGAATAGATGATTGATTTTATCAATAATATGTAAAATAATCTAGTATTAATATAATAATTTTAAATATGCGAAATATGTCTCAGATTAATCTCGTCATTTTAATTTTAAATTTGCTTAGTTACCTTAGTTTGTTGAGATGATAAATATTGTGAATAACTTTAATGATGAAAAATTATGAAATAAAAATTTTGACTGTAAAGTAACAATGTAATAGTGTTGAATGTTAGAAAATGTGAATAATAAGAATATATTAAATTAGAAATAGTCTTCATTGTGATTAATCTCAAACTATTTTCTTCTACTATTTTTATTGTCACCCTGGTTGCTTTTGTCATCTTTTCATATCGATTACATGAAAAAGACAGGTTAAACCATAAACCATTTAAATCTTTAGCTTGAGATATTGTAGCAAACATCATACCTTGTCTCTCTTCCTCTCCAATATTAATAGGTTGAATTACTATAACACAAAAATCAATGTACATTTTCAATAATTTTTTATGCTTACACTGAAATCAATGCACAATATTAATCCAATCACTTTAAAATTAATGTACCATCATACATCCAATTACATCAAATCATAAATCAACATCTACACTGAAATCAATGCATCTAATGCAAGAAATCAAATAAGATTAGAAAACAACATTTACACTGAAATCAATGCATCTAATGCAAGCAATCAAATACGATTAGAAATCAACATTTACACTCAAATCAATGCATCTAGTGCAAGTAAGAAAATAAGTTTATAAACCAACATCTACACTGAAATTAATACATCTATTGCAAGTAAGCAAATAGGATTATAAACCAACACCTACACTCAAATCAATGCATCTAATGAAAGCAATCAAATAGGATTAAAGATCACCATCTACACTTAAATCAATGAATATAGTGCAAGCAATATAATGGGATTAGAAATCATCTACATTGAAATCAATGTATCTAGTGCAAAAAATCAAATATTATTAGAAATCAATATCTACATTGAAATCAATGCATCTAGTGCAAGCAATCAAATAGGATTAGAAATCACCATCTACACTGAAATCAATGCATTTAGTGAAAGCAATCAAATAGGATTAGAAATCATCTACATTGAAATCAATGCATATAGTGCAATAAATATTCTTCTCTCTCAACCCCCTCCATATATATATATATATATATATATATATATATATATATATATATATCCTTCTTTGTCTCTCTATCTCAAACCCCCAAACGCACATGCTTTCTCACTCCATATCTATCAATCTCCCTGTCCCTCCCTCTCTCTCCCTCTCTCTCTTCTTCCCTCTCTTCACTTTCCATCTATGTCTCTATATCCTTTTGTCTCTCTATATCACCCCCAAAACATACACTCTCTTTCTTCAATATATCTAACTATCCCTCCCTTCTCCTCTCCCTCCCTCTCCCTCTCTTCCCCTTCTCTCCCTCTCCTTCGCTTGTATCTCTCTTCCCTCTTGTTGTCCTCTCTGCCTCTCTCTTCATTTTTCTTATCACTCCCTCTCTCTCTCTCCACCTTTCTCTCTCTATTTCTTTATTCTTACCTCCCTCTCTTCCCTTCCAACTCCATCTCTCTTTCCATCCCTCCCTCTCTCTCTCTCTCTTTCTCTCTCCAACTCTGTTACTATATCATTCCATCTCTCCTCTCTCCTTCTTTCCCAATTCTCTCCATCTCTCCTTCTTTGTCTCTTTATCTCACCCCTAAACATACACTCTCTCTCCATTATCCCTTGTCATTCCCTCTCTCTCTCCACTTCTCACTCTCTATGTATTTCTTCTTCCCTCCCTCTCTCCTCCTCCTCTCTCAAGTTTTCTCTCTCGTACTTACTCTCTCTCCCTTTCTCCCATACCTCCCTCTCTCTTCCCCCATCACTATCTATCTTTTCCCTCCAATCATCTCGCTTCCCCCATCACTCTCCTCCTCTCTCTCAAGTCTTCTCTCTCTCTCTCTCTCTCTCTCTCTCTCTACAACTATGTTACTATATCCCTCCCTCTCTCCTTCTCTCCTCCCCTTATCTCTATCTCTCTTTCTTTGTCTCTTTATCTCACCCTTAAACATATTCTCTCTCTCTCTCCATCATACATCCAATTACATCAAATAAGAAATCAACATATACACTGAAATCAATGCATCTATTGCAATAAATATTCTTCCCTCTCAACCCCCTCCATATATATATATATATATATATATCCCTCCATATATCCTTATTTATCTCTCTATCTCAACCCCCCCAAACACACACGCTCCCTCACTTCATATCTATCAATCTCTCTCTCCATCTCTCACTTCTTCCCTCTCTTCACTTTACATCTATATCTCTATCTTATTTTGTACCTCTATATCAAACCCAAAACATACACTTTCTTTCTCCAATCTATCTAACTATCCCTCCTTCCTCCTCTCCCTCCTTCTCCCTCTCTTCCCCTTCTCTTCCTCCCCCCTGCTTCTATCTCTCTTCCCTCCTGTTGTCCTCTCTCCCTCTCTCTCTCTCCACCTTTCTCTCTCTATTTCTTTATTCTTACCTCCCTCTCTCCCCTTCCAACTCTCTCTCTCTCTCTCTCTCTCTCTCTCCAACTCAGTTACTATATCCTTCCCTCTCTCCTCTCTCCTTCTCTCCCCCATTCTCTCCATCCCTTCTTCTTTGTCTCTTTATCTCACCCCCAAACATACAAAATCTCTCTCCATCTATCCCTTGTCATTCCCTCTCTCTCTCTCCACTTATCACTCTCTATGTATTTATTCTTCCTTCCCTCTCTCCTCCTCTCTCTCAAGTCTGCTCTCTCGTACTTCCTCTCTCTCCCTTTCCCTCCTACCTCCCTCTCTCTTCCCCCATCACTCTCTCTCTTTCCCTCCAATCCTCTCGCTTCCCCCATCACTTTCCTCCTCTCTCTCTCTCTCTCTCTCTATGTTACTATATCCCTCCCTCTCTCCCTCTCTCCTCCTCTCTTGCAATTCCTCTCTTTCCATTTCTCTCCTACCTTCCTCTCTCTTTCCCCATCTCTCTCTCTCTCCGCCCTCCAATCCTCTCACTATCTCCCTCCCTCTCTCATTCTCTCTCTCTCCCTCCATCTTTGTGTCTCCCTTTCCCTCTCTTACCCTTCTCTACATCTCTCACTAATCTCCCTCTCTCTCTCTTAATTCATACTCTCCCCTATCCTTAAGTTTATCTCCATCTCTCCCTTGTTAGTCCCCCTATCTGTCCACCTCTATCACTCTATGTCATTGTTCTTCCCTCCCATATATATCTAATGTTAATATATATCATGATGTATAAATATATATTATAATATAACACATTTAATATTGTATTAATCCAAAGTTATTAAATCTAATAATATGAATATGAATATTAGACTTAATAATAATGATAATATTAATCTTTTAATATTAATATTAGGGTTAATAATGTTTTTTTGTATGGTATTAATAATCATTTGGCCCATGGTATTTGGCCCATCCGCGTGACCTAAATAAAACCTATTTTTTGAGTCTAATTTTTTAGTGTTAGTAAGTATAAATAGGTTTATGGAGTAAATATAAAAAGAGGTTTTATTTATTTACCATGCCTCTGGTTTATTTATATTTTTATTTATTTATCATATCTCTTTTATTTACCATGGTATTTTTCCCATGGGCTGGGTATATAATTAAATGTTGATTTCTACTCCTATCTGATATATTTTTATTTATTTATCATACCTCTTTATACCTATTTTATATTTATTTATTTACCATACCTCTTTTATAAATATGGTATTTGGCCCATGTTATTAATAATTATTTGTCCCATGGTATTTGACCCATATCCATATCTCTCCAACTATGTTACTATATCCCTCACTCTCTCCTTCTTTCATCCCCTTCTCTCTATCTCTCTTTATTTGTCTCTTTATCTCACCCCTAAACATACTCTCTCTCTTTCTCCATCTCTCCCTTGTCACTCCCTCTCTCTCCATTTCTCACTCTATATGTATTTCTTCTTCCCTCCCTCTCTTCTCCTCTCTTGCAATTCCTCTCTCTCCCATTCTCTCCTACCTTCCTCTCCCTTCCACCATCTCTCTCTCTCTCTCTCTCTCTCTCTCACACACACACACACTATCTCCCTCCCTCTCTCCTTCTCTCGCTCCTCTCCATCTTTGTGTCTCCCTCTCCCTCTCTTACCCTTCTCTATATCTCTCACTCATCTCCCTCTCTCTCCCTTCATTCCTCCTCTCCCCTATCCTCAAGTTTATCTCCATCTATCCCTTGTCACTCCCCTATCTCTCCACCTCTATCACTCTATGTCTTTGTTCTTCCCTCCCATATATATCTAGAGTTAATATATATCATGATATATACATATATATTATTATATAACAAATTTAATATTGTATTAATCCAAAGTTATTAAATTTAATAATATTAATATGAATATTTAATATTTTAATATTAATATTAGGGTTAATAATGTCTTTTTGTATGGTATTAATAATCATTTGGCCCATGGTATTTGGCCCATAGGTGTAACCTAAATAAAACCTTTTTTTTGAGTGTTAGTAAGTATAAAGAAGTTTATGGAGTGAATATAAAAAGAGGTTTTATTTATTTACCATGTCTCTGGTTTATTTATTTATCATATCTCTTTTATTTACCATGGTATTTTTCCCATAGGCGGTGGTATATAACTAGATGTTGATTTTTAATCATATTTGTATATTTTTATTTATTTATCATACCTCTTTTATATTTATTTATTTACCATATTAATAATTATTTGTCCAATGGTATTTGGCTCATAGGCTTCACCTAAATAAAACATATTTTTTGAGTTTCCTTAAATATAAGGAGGTTTATGGAATAAATATAAAATGAGTTTTTTATTTATTTACCGTACCTCTAGTTTATTTATATTTTTATTTACTTACCATACCTCTAGTTTATTTATAATTTTATTTATTTACCATACATCTTTTTTGAGTGTTTGTAAACCTCTTTATATTTTAAATTTATATTGTGGTTATACATACTAATAATTAGATTGATTTTTAAATAGGCCTACATTATATTAAAAATGTTAAATGTTAGACATTATGTTTACATTTACATTTATGTTTACATTTACATGTTCACGCTTTTATTTGAGATCTACTCTCATACTGGATTGTTTACATTTACATTTACATTATGTTTTTATGTGAGAGCTACCCCCATATTGGGTTGTAGAGGGCTGGCCCAATAATATTATTATTATTATTTTATTATCTTATTTCTCTCATACTTTTAGGATTTTAGTCTTGTCCCCTCCTTACCATTCCTCCTCTTACTATATATATCACCTGAAGAGGAACTACATAAGATGGTTCGAAACATGGATAAGCCTTATTTTTATAATTATAAATTAATCAAAACAAAATTTATTTAGGAAAAAAGAAGAAAAAAAAAAATTAAAATTAAAATTAAACATATAGTTTTAAAAAATTTAAACATTACTAAAAAATTATAAAATAAATTTTTATAATTTATATATATATATATACACACATTAAATTGAAAGTATAAAAAAAATGAAAAAGATGAGTAAAATAAAATAAAATTTTTATAATTTATATATATATACACATTAAATTGAAAGTATAAAAAAAATGAAAAAGATGAGTAAAATAAAATAAAATAAAAATTATTGTTGTAGGGATGCCCCGCCCAGTGCCAAAGGACCACGGGTAATGGTAGTTGGGTGTCGGGGACATCACCTAGTTGCCCTTGCCCAGGTCCCTTTGGTGACGGCAAAGCGTCCCACCACAATAGTTTATTTTTTGCAAGGGGTTTTTTTTTAATCTTAATTTTCTAAGATTTATTTATTTATTTTATATTTTTTTAATATATTTTATTGGCTTATTTTTAAGGTTTTTTAATTTGTTTTGTAAAATAAATAATATGTTTTAAATAAAAAACTTTTATTTATTTATTGTCTTTTTAAATATTTTTTAAGTTTTTGGTTTTTTAGTTAAATTTCTTATTATTATTTTTAATTATGTTTTTTAAGCCAACTTTTTTCATATATATATATATTATAATTGTTTAAATGTTTCTCTTTTATGGGTGAATTTCAGTTTTTTTGCTTGAGTGTTTTTTAGCGGGGGTGTTTCTCTTGATATAATCTTTTATGATTGTTTTTCTTTTGTCATTTTTATTTGGTTTAAATTCTTCTTCTTTTTATATTTTAATTAATTTATTTTCTTTTCATTGTTTTTCTTCTGTTTTAGTTTTTTTTTCTTTTTCTTTATTTATTTTTGTTTTGTTTTTCTCATTTTTATTTATTTATTATTTCACTTTTTTCTTTTCTTTGTGAAGTTGTTGTAGCAACTACAATCACCCTCTAAAATTTTGGCCTACACCAATTTCGGAGTCTCCCTTGAGAGTTTCGCTTGATAAATGCACACACGTGGGTTCACTCCGTGAGCTCGTGTGAGTCCTCGCATCCACCTTGCTTGTTCATTTCGTTCAAGTTTCTGCATGCTGGTGTCTAATTCATGCTTGTGACCATTTTATGGTTATGATCGAAATCTTCACTTCATATGTGCTTGTTGTGTTCGCTATGAAAGCATCTATCGCACTCACACACAGATTCACGTTCATTGCCATGCAAGCATCGTCTCAATCAATGAACGGTCAATCACGAGTTTTGCGCTTGTCACTTGCATCATCAGTCAGTCATGTTGAACATGTGTGTCTATATGGTTTGAGTCATTTCATCATTGAGTCATGTGAGTGTGTGTTTGAATGATCACCTACGCATCTTTTGATCGTTCACACACTTAGTGATTTTTGCTAAAGTCCTGATGACCAAACTCCCCTCTAATAGTCGACCATCACCCCACCATCGACTCGATCGATTGTCAACCAGAACAGTGCAGAAGCACCAAGCTAGTCTTTTCAAGCTGCGTTGCCTGCAAGTAGTTCAATCAACTTCCATGTTAACCACCCAAACAGTCGGACCCGGTAGTCTCCCAGGGACTGACTCCCTTCAAAAATTCTGTAAAGACCACTGACCTCACTTGCTCAACTAATTGAGGAAATTGCACAGATAGGTTGGATAGAAACCAAGTGCCTGTCCTTGTCTCCTTCAGAAAATTGCACAGTCTTCCAAGTCAGTCATCTAGACAGGCGACCGACTGCTCATCCAAGAAATTGCATAGTTTTTATGAGGAGGCCTTCTGTTGTCTAACAGTCTACTCAACTTAGAAATTGTGCAAAGATGATCAGTAGGTCAACTTCCCAACTTCAGTGCAATTTCCCCACCAGCAACTCCTAGCAGCAGACTTCCAGTTCCCTCCAAGAATTATCTAGTTTCTACTGCCAGTGACTGAGCAGCCAACTGCCAGTTCCCTCTGGGAATTGTGCAGTTTTGGCTGCCAGTGACCCTGGTAGCCAACCGTCAGTTCCATCTGGGAATTGCACAGTTTTGGCTGTTAGTCTCCTGGCCAATTCCTCCCAAAAACTGCATGATTTCTGCCTGCTAACCCTTCATGCAGCCCACCCCGTTCCTCTGGAAAATTGCGCAAATCTAGTTGACCAGCCCCCACTACTTGTTCATTGCAAAAACTGCACAGAGCATGCCTACCTTGCCTTCCTGCAGCCCGAATTTTGCCTCCCAAAATTTGCACAATTTTGCCTCCCATTCGAGCCAGACGTTGCGGATAGTTACTGTTGACTCAGATTGTCGTTCTCCATCACTCAGTGACTCTTGCGCAATTTTCATTAGCAGTGCCTGAAGCCATCATCCTGCTTCACAACCTTGCCGCCTCTCCCAGTCACTTGCATCCGAAATGATCATGTGCCATGGTAGACTAGGAGGTTTTGAATTTGATGTCGTCTTGTCATGAGTGACTACAAGTACAGGTACACCAACAAATATGGCAATACGACGAATAGGATGAACGAAGGGAGCACATGCAAAAGGACAGGTTCACCAAAGGACAAACAAACGAAGCATGCGAAACAGACAAATGTGACGAACATGCACCTTCACGAACAAATGAGCCTGTCAAGCCTTCCAGCATGCAAGTAAGGAATGACATGCTAAAGCTTCATCAAGTGAACCAAGGACCATTGAAGACTCCACACACTTCGCCATGCAGAGGTGAAGCTATGATACACCATGAAAGCATCCATCACCTAGCAGTACTATAGCTCGACATGCACTCCAGCAGCAACACAAATGTACTAGCACTGTCGTGTCAAGTCATGTCACCCACATCTCCATTATGGGTTATGTTGTTAATCAATGTGATGTAATGTGGAAGTCCAAGAGACCCACTTGTTGAACAAAGAGTCATGTAAGTCAAAAATTCATGGAATCCAAATGGTCATGAGGGTATTTGAACAGCCACAAGGGTCAGTTTCACCCTTGGCTATAAATATTCCCTTATTTGTACATGCAAAAGAATTTTTCACCTCATCTCCTCCCACATAGCCAAAATAGTTTATAATATTTTCCTTGAGGAGTAAGTAGTGGCTCCAATGCCCCTGTTACAGGTCTATTTGGGCACATCACTCCCGACGATCAGATTAGTACAAATAGGGCTCATCAAACCCTAATTCAGTTGCTACATTCCCTAGACAAGTCATCATATTGAATGTTTTCATCCATGAAAGTTTCCTAGATTGAAACCCTACTGAAATGCCTCTTTGGGGCACCAGCGCAGCCTTGGTCAAGGGCAACTGCTCTGCATAGTAGGTAGGCCCATTCAGACCTATGTTGCAGTGCACTTAGGCCCACTTTAACTTACACTGGGCAGGGATGAGCGAAATTGACATAGGATTCTAGGAATATTCTTTGATTCTAGAGCATTCTAGAAGGATGCCCAACTCTTATCTCATCCTATGAGCTCATTTTTGGATAGGCTATGGATAAATTAACTATATATCCTCTCATCCCTTTCTCTTTGGAAACTAGCTATCCAATTATGGAAAACCATTCAATGCCCAATTTATGACAAAACCACTTGCATTTCCTTATAAATTGACCACTCATAATAGTGATCAGGGGGCTAGAACTTGGATATTATAGAGAAATATTGTTGGTTTGAGACTTAAAATCACTGTCAAGTAATGTTATGCGGCTGGATTGATGTGTTATTGGTGTGATGAGGGTTTGGACTAAGCTGGATGAGTGACACAGGATCGAACCATATTGGGTGTAACTTCTCCTTTTATCAACCAATAAAGTTGTTTGTTCCTTTTCCAATACTTTTGTCTATACCTATGATGAGTGCATGTTCAAATGTTGTTGATTCCATTTGTTTATAGTAGATGGATCATATGCTTTGATTGTTGTTGTCTTGTGTTTATGTCGACAGTTACCGATTGAGTGAATTCAGTTTGAGCAGGAGTGACGAGAGCAATTCAAAGGAGATCAAAGGAAGCGAAGGATCACAAGTAGGTTCCTTTATCTTGTCTGTCTATTGTAGGAAAAGGTTAAACATCTTTACTTCTGTTTTTCTAAGTGTAACTACCCACTTAGGGAAGATGTACTTATCCGTAGGTATAAATTCCATATAACAAATTGGCGACTTGACTGGGGAACAACCATCATTCCTGGTAGTTTACCCTTATGGTATTACATCCTAGTAGACTTTACTTGACTTCATTGATCTCTTTTCACTCATTTTGAAGTTTTTTTGGTCAAAATTTGCACTGAAAATGCCTATTCTAGGAATGTTATGTTACCAGTGCACCCTTGGTCAGGGGATAGTGCACTGTAGAGCACCCTTGGCTTAGAGACAGTACTCTAAAACACATTGTCTCCCACTCAGGGCTGCGTTGATCCCTATCAAGCCAAACAATCCATCTTTTGCTTGATTTTTTCATAGTTGCTTTTGATGTTGTTTGCTGAAACATCAATGTTTTCTATGTCTCTGAAATCAATTTGCATTTCCTTTCCTAACCCTACTTTGACCTTGATTGTTTAGTGTTTCTTAAGATATTTCTTTAACATTATCAATTCATTGTCAAAGTTAGCTTATATTGATTAATCTTTAATTTTCTAAAAAAGAATTGTCGTAAAGTCTTCATTTCCTGGAAAAAGAAACTGTCGTAAAGTCTTCGTTTCTTGTGAAAATCATTGATTGATCGTTTGTGAATTTAGTCTCTTGATGTTCATCTAAACATTAAAGGAATGAAAATAAAAACTTGCACAATTCATTTAGAAGTTTGTGTGTGCTTGTAGGAATGGTATAGGGAAAGTTGCATTAGATATGCTCTATCCTCTTTGTTTAAATATTCTGATTGCTCTATCCCTTTTAGTTACGGTTTTCATTGTTTAAATCAAATGAAAATAATGTTTCTCATCATAGTTTCATTCTAGGAGTTTTAGAAACATCACACAGTGAACCTGAAAGGAAAAATTTTAAACAAGATCAACTAAAATTTATCTCAATTAACCTAATGGAGCATTGTAACTTAATGCATAACGTTTATAGGTCTAGGTTAGGGACGTGTTTTGACGTCGTTAAGCATAGTAGATATCACTAATGTTCTGTGATACATTCCCAGTGTGATACCTCATTCCATGTAAGTAAGTATATCGTAGCTCGTCCATGTACTTTCGGGTATATCGGGCGGTGTTGTAGTACGAAAAGTATAAGGGAATGCTCTCACTGTGCAATTTCGCATTCGATACCGCTAACACGGATTGAGCCTCCACGTACTTTCGGGTATATTTGGAAGGACTACATTAGGTTGATATCCATCCATAGGTAACCGAGTCGGTCACCTTGTATACTGTGATACACTGAAAACACCATTCAGGGAGATTGCCTGCACGTATGTTAAGTCCTTAGTTTACTGAGGCAGTATATTGCAGTTCACAGTTGGTAATCCTTTTTCCTAGATTATGCCTCTTTTGTTTTGTTATGTTATTTTGATTAAAATAAAATTAATTTACCATGGATAACATCCTCCACATCACTAAGTTGATCTTAGGTTGAGACATATGGAATCAACTCCAGAGTCCACAGATCAAGGAATTCCTTAATGGGAATCCTAGTCCTTTTCCTCCTTTCAGAAATATTAGAGCTCCTTATATGGCTACATTGTCCCTTTTGAGACTTACCATCGGCTTTCCAGTATGGTCGTTCTCAACCTCCTTGGCCCCGCTACTGAATATTGTTACAACTGGACAAAATCAACCTCCAGTTGACCCTTTACCTTCTTCATCAGTTGTTTCTTCCTCCCATTCTTCCTCTTCACCTAGTGAAAGTATTGACATTAGTAATTAGGTGGATAAGAAGAAGAAGAAGAAAATTTAACAAGGGGGCAACCACGAAACCATTGTTTCGAATGCAACTTCTAATGAGAAATCGTTCGATAAGCCTCAAAAACTTCGATATCCTTGCAAACTTTGTATGGGAGACCATCTTCTTCGAAATTGTTCTAGTATTCCTCATATCTTAGAAGAATGGTCTTCTTGTTCACATCATCCTGTGTTATTAACTTCTGGAAATCATGTTGGTGACACACTATCAACTAGTGGTAGTAAAGTTCATGGAAAGAAGGGTAAATTTAAGTTTCCTTGTAGGTTATGCGAAGGGAATCACCCCATTCACCTTTGTCCCTATCTAAATGAAGCCCAAAAAGTGTTGAATAACCATCCTACTTCTCCACAGCGAGTTCCATCTGGTTACGGGAGAGTATCCTTTAATCCTTCACTAGTTGATGAAATGACTGACCCAAATCAAACATCAGTCAAACCCACTCTCTTAATTTGAATCCCATGAGTCTATACCTAACCAATCACAGGTCAAGGAAACAGTTGACCAGATTTCACCTTCAGTTAATTGTACCTTTCCCATAGAGAGTGAGTACAATACCACTCAGGCTCTTTTCGTTTCTTCAAATGCCAATGAACTTGGAGGCAACCCTCCTGTTCCATCAAGACAGGAGGAAAATCCTCTCATTCTCATAACTCAAGGGGGTAATTATCCCATTCTTATGATACCCCCTCCAAGTAGACTATTCACATCCTTTGATTGGAACTGGCAGGATGTCGTCTTCCTTCTTATGTGCCTTTCCAGATCATAGTATAGGTTTATAATATGATTGTATCTAGAACTATTATAGATGAAGGTGCATCTGTGAGTATCCTTTCCTCCACTACTTGGCAAGCACTCAGTTCACTGCCACTTGTGCCTGTTACCCAGAATTTGTTGGCTTTTAACAAAGGAACTAGTCAACCATTAGGGATCATTCCTCAGTTGCCTATTACTTTGGGAGGAAAAATTGTTTATCTCAATGTGATGGTAGTCCTAGGCCCTTTATATTACAATTTACTTCTTGGGCACGACTATGTTTATGAGATGGGAGCTATTGTTTCAACACTCTTTTGAGTGATGTGTTTCTTGCATGAAGGCAGAATTGTCACCGTTGACCAGATTTCATTTCCCGGTACAAATATGGCTTCCAGACAACCATCTTCCCTAAATGGTCCTTTTGTCCCAATGGTATCTTCCCCGCCATGGGTCAATTATGTGGCAAGTCGTTCCATGCCTACATCAACTAACGATCAATTCTGTGATGTTGTGCATTATGTAGTGGGGCCATTGGAACTAGATCTCTCTAATGGATTCCTTGCTACGTATCCTTTCCATAGCATTGTTCTCCCATCTGATGAGAACCTCTTGGAAGTCATGACCTCTTATGGGTCATGATCAAGGAATCATGAGCATAGTTCCTTGTCTTGTGTCAATCTCATTAAAAAATGAAACAAGGAATATGAGGATAGTTCTTTTACCGTGTCAACCTCATTAAAAAAATGAAACAATTCCCAGAGCATAGTTCCTTGTCTTGTGTCAAGCTCATTAAAAAATGAAACAAGGAATATGAGAAAATTTCCTTGTCTTGTGTCAAGCTCATTAAAAAATGAAACAAGGTCCCCTGGAGCAAAGTTCCAATTTGAGTCTTTGATTATATCTTGTAAAATCCCAGTCGAGTCTTTCACTTGATCTCGTAAATGAACCTTCATTCCATCCACCTGATAGCCACGAGTAGTCTACTTAGGTGAATGTAATGAAGCTTGGGGGACATGCACCTAGAATTGAGTCATGATGCTGGGGGCATGTAAACCAATCCAAGCATAGTTTTTCGTTTCAAGCTTGTGTAAAAAATGAAACTGAATCCAAGCATAGTTTTTCATTTCAAGCTTGTGTAAACGGGAAACTGAATCCAAGCATAGTTCCCTATGGTTCAAGATTGTGTAAAAATGAACCCATCTCCATTTTAACGCTCATGATTTCCATTCTATCAGCCTCTTCCGTCAGATGAGCCTTGGTTTTTCTCCTTCCATCGTCACTATCTACTTGGCCGATCATACACTTTCACTTGGTTGTTTTACCCTTTTTGAGGAACAGTTGTAATGAGTGGTTTTATTAGCCAGCCTCTTAACCATTACATGTTTTGAGCAATTCCACCATTGTTGGAACTAGTTGCTACCCTTTATGACACTCATTCCTTAGGATGAGTAACCTTTAAGCTCTTTTCTGACTCGTAAAAAATGAAAAGATCGCCGAGTATTTTCCTTTTTTTGACTTGTTAAAAGAAAATCAAATAGGGGGTCTGCTTTCAAGCTCTTTTCCAACTCTTTAAACATGAAAATATTGCCGAGCGCTTGTCCTTTTCAACTTGTAAGTGGATTGGAAACGACATATACTAAGTATAAGTTTAACCCTTTTCCAGACTGAGATAGATTATTTACAAAAAAGGAATACGTTGATCGAACATGGTAAATAGGTTCTGTCTTGTATTATTTTATGCTTTTTCGGACTTGAGAGACAAATTTATGAAAAAGAAATTGTGGAGTTTCCTTTTTGTCCCTTTTCAAACTCTCTAAATATGAAAAGGACCGAGTTCTCATTTTCATTAAACTCGTTAAAACATCAAATAGCGACAAACTTGTCTATCATGACAGGACTGAGTTTCACCTTCGCTAGACTCGTTAAAACATCACATAGGGATGGATTCACCCAAAGGGTGGAATTATACTACAAGAATATGTTATCCTCCTAAAGCTTGTTTAAAAAATAAAAAATAAAAAGGTACTGGTCAGCAGTGACTGGGGAACATGGGAAAAGGGATAAATCACTTTATGGTAGCAAGTCGCTCTTGAACATGACACTTTCACTTCACCTTCGTGGCTATTTGGGTTGGGTTATCTGCTTAATGGTTATCATACCTATGGCCTATCACACCATCCATCACTTTGGCTTTGGGTCAATCCTACCAATTCATTCAGTGTCGCTGACATGTTCAAGAGAAGTCACTCAGTAAAGTTCATCCTTTGCAATACTCATAAACCTTCATTTTCATGACCACCATTCCTAAACATAGTGTCGTCAATCACATTCTATCTTCAAAATCATTACACTTGTTTCGTGTCGTTGATGGGGGATACATCAAGGCCCTCCTGCGATGAGTCGCTTCTTGTCGACATCAACAAATTATCCAAGAAGTTGACTTGGAAATACCCTTCGAGTACCTTGAGGCTTGCATACATCAATGGAAAGTTTCTCACTTCTGGAAATAGGTTGACATCATAGGCCTTCGATCGAAAGACTTTGTATCGTGTTCGACATCAAAACATCTATTCACACCATGTAGAATTTATTGTAGTACCTTGAGAATCATTATCATTATCGGTGATTTCTCTCGCATCTGTTAACAGCTTAAATCATTGGATGGTAATTAGACGATGTCTTCTCATGTTCGACTTATCAAATTTTCACATGGTTAGACTCATACTTGAGCGAATGATTGGACAAGATAGAAGACCCCGAATCTACTTTCATCCATCTGAGCTCCGATTTTAGGAGAGTACTAAATCATCTGTACGATGGATTTACACAGATGGTCATCCTATCATGGGTTTATATCTATAGATGAATATCTGATTTATGTACATGTAATGAAAAGTTTATATGTTGAGTATGGGTATGCCTTCCCTCAGCAATTCATGAAAAATTCAAAGATATCATGATATTATGTGTTGTAATTGATGCAGGTCACCATCTGCTTTAGATCCTCCTCATCACATCATAAAGCATATCAGTCAACATAATCATTTTCGACTTCATGCTTTAGGGGGTAGCTGTTACAAGTCTATTTGGGCACATCACTCCCAACAATCAAATCAATACAAATATGGCTCATCAAACCCTAATTCAGTTGCTACATGCCCTAGACAAGTCATCATATTGAATGTTTTCATCCATGAAAGTTTCCTAGCTTGAAACCCTGCTGAAATGCCTTTTGAGACACCAGCGCAACCTTGGTCAGGGGCAAATGCTCTGCATAGCAGGTAGGCCCATTCAGACCCACATTACATGGCACTTAGGCCCACTTTAACCGGTGCTGGACGAGGATGAGCGAAATTGACATAGGATTTTGGGAATATTCCTTGATTCTAGAGCATTCTAGAAGGATGCCCAACTCTTATCTCATCCTATGAGCTCACTTTTGGATAGGCTATGGATCAATTAACCCTTTATCCTCTCATCCCTTTCTCCATGGAAACTAGCTATCTAATTATGGAAAACCATTCAATGCACAATTTATGACAAAACCACTTGCATTTCCCTATAAATTTACCACTCATCATAGTGATAAGGGGGCTAGAACTTGGATATTATAGAGAAATACTATTGGTTTGAGACTTGAAATCATTTTCAAGTAATGTTATGTTGCTAGATTGATGTGCTATTGTGCGATGAGGGTTTGGACTAAGCTAGATGAGAGACATAGGATCGAACCATATTGGGTGTAACTTATCCTTCTATCAATCAATAAAGTTGTTTGTTCCTTTTCCAATACTTTTGTCTATACCTATGATGAATGTATGTTCAGCTATTGTTGATTCCATTTCTTTATTGTAGATAGATCATATGCTTTGATTTTTGTCGTCTTCTGTTTATGTCGGCAGGTACCAATTGAGCGAATTCAGTTTGAGCGAGAGCGACGAGAGAAATTCAAAGGAGATCAAAGGAAGCGAAGGATCACAAGTAGGTTCTGTTATCTTGTCTTTCTATTGTAGGAAAAGGTTAAACATCTTTACTTCTATTGTTCTAAGTGTAACTACCCACTTAGGGAAGATGTACTTATCCATAGATATAAATTCCATATAACAGCCCTGCACTAGAGGTTAGTGATGTATGGTGTAATGATGTGTCTTGGAACTTTCGTTTAATTCAAAAGCTTGCTAACAGGCCATCACGTTTTCACACATGTATTGTATTTGTTGTAAGGCTAATCTTTAACACTTGTAACGCATGTTGCTTTAACCTGTGTTCTACATCTGAACTGTTTCATTTGTTGTAATGCATAATCTATTAATGGAAATGTGTTGTATATGTTGTTAATAATGTCTCACTCATGTAGACTGCTCTCCCAGACATCAGATAGACCTTTCACATTAAGCTTGTTGTAACAACCATTGCACTCGTTCAGACTGATCTGTTGAGTGTTGTACATGTTATCTTACCTTGTATGTTGTGATTGCTGCATCCGTGTGGACTACTCCTATGGAATTTGTGCCTGTGATGTTGTGCTGTTTGTTCCTAGCAATGTTGGGACTACTCCCAATCGACCTAGAACTCACTCTCACCCTCTCCGTCGACGGTGAAAGAACCATTGATGCAAGTGACACTTACACTCACCAGGCACGTGAACCTCACTTCTCGAAGACAAAGAAAACCACTCTCTTGTGCTAACAAGCAAGAGTTGAGGCATATCTTTAAGATAATGGCAACCGGACCATCGTACCGGATGGGACTCCTACACCAAACGGTATGAGGTCTAGTTGGGACCTCATACCGGGGAGATCCCCTGATATTGGCAGGTCCAGCACCGTCAAAAGAAGGGGATGTGTCAATGCTAGACTAGCAACTAGACTTGACTATGTGTCAATAGGATAGTTGATTTTACAATTTTTGTTACAATAGATCAAGCCTACCCCCACCATGTGTCAATTTCATGGATGATTTTTAAGTTTTCATTGCAATGAGTCAAATTTACCACCACTTTGTGGCAATTTGGTGGTTGATTTTTAAATTTTAAATGCAATGTGTCAAGTTGTCTTAGGCTAAGATTTTAAAAGAGCTATAATTTTAGCATTTAAAAAAAGTACTTTTGGTATAATGACTCTTTGATTTAAGTATTCATTTTTAAGGGTTCTCTAGTCATGGTATTTGGTTTTAATTATATGGATAAAAAATGTCAAAATTTTAAGGTTTGTTAGAGTTGTGATATTTTATCTTTAACGTCATGGTTGAAAAATGTGAAAATTTTAACTTTTTTTGGAGCCATGACATTTATATTTAATACTATGGTAGAATTGTTTTGGGAATTTTAAGGTTTTTTGCAGTTGTGATATTTTATATTTAACACTATCATAAAAAAATATCAGAATTTTAAGGTTTTACAGAGTCATCATACTTGTTTAATGCCATTGCTAAAAAGTGTTGGAATTTTAATAAAAAAAAAACAAAGAAACTTTATGTAGCATCCACACTTTTTTATTTCAAGGCATTTTTTCATGTTTATTGCACGGAAATTTTAGTTTTTTATGCCATTGTCAAAAAAAGATAAGAATTTTAACCCATAAAAAAATGGTGTTAATGTAGTATCTACACTTTTCATTTTTGGGGTGTTTTTTCATGTTTATTGCACAAAAAAATTGGTTTTTAATGTAGTTGCTAAAAAAAAAATTAACCCAAAAAAAACGTTGATGTAGCATCAACACTTTCATTTCCAGAGTGTTTTCCATATTTTTTGTGCAAAAATAGGGGATTTTTGGGCTAGAGTTCTCATTTCAGGTTACAATTCGCATTAAGTCAGTAACTTTGTTACGACAATATATAGGAATAAATAATTCATAAAAATACTATGAAATTTTTTACATAATAAGGTTGGTTCAATCTTCCATGAATAATCATTTGAATCATTGTTCAAAATTCATTTTGGGAGAATGTTAGGGTGAAATAAAAATGAAATAGTTGTATTTTGGGGAACCATACGAGTTCATTATTAAAACATATTTATATACAAAGCAGTTCTTGAAATCTAGTATCCAACCCAATTTGAATCACCTCAATCTGACATCATATTGTAACAACCCCATAATTAAAATATACAACGAATTATATAAATTATGTGATTTGTAATCAACACACAAACTATTCAACTAATTAGCCTACAATTTTCAAAAACACAAGCAAATATGACCTACCTGTAGTGACGATATTCCTTACTTGTTATTTCAAAGTTGAACGTTATTTGAATCTTGTTAACTGCAATAAAGTTTTTTGGGACAACTCTCCATTCACCCGTAGGCTCAGCTGCTCATAACCTTTCTATAGTTGGTCACCCTAAAGCCTTCAATCAACTACTACTATCAGAGAATCATTTGTCTCACAACATTTTTCTTCCAATGGAATGAATGAATCTCATCCCCCTCTTCATCCATTAAATAGAACAAACGGTTCCAAAATTGGAAAGGGATCTGCATGCACACAATCCATGGGTGAGCATACCAACATTTATTTCCTTGTTTTAAGTTTTACTTAATTCAATATTTCTCTTAATTTACCTATTTCTTATTTTATTCTTTTTCACTTTTTGTTGACTTTACTTATTCATATTATTTTTATAGTTTACTTATATATATATATATATATATATATATATATATATATATAAACTAGAATCCTATTTATTATTTACTATTTTATTTATTTACTATTATTATATTTATTTATTTATTATTGTTTTATTTAGTATTTATTATTTATTATATTATTATTATTATTATTATTATTATTATTATTATTATTGTAGGGCATTACATACTCCCCCTCCTTCAGAAAATTCATCCCGAAGTTAATTTGAATCATTTAACTTTTTATTTTATTTTTATTTAGTTATTTATTACTTCATATTTTCCGTACACTCTCTGTTGAACTGGTATACCAGCAAGCATTGAAAGTTTTCACAACACCCAAGAAATCCCAAGGAATATTTGTCCTTTTTCCCAAATTCTAGAACCAGGCATAAAGCCTCATTAGTCTGTGTCATAGCCCAAGGTTGGCCCCGAAGCTCACACTAAGGCCTAGACATCATCTTCCTCAAGACAGGCATCCCATCCCAATACTCAATGACCTTGGGCATCTCGGAAGGTTGGCCTACTCTCTCCACACCCACTAAGGTGCACAACCCCAAGCATCGAAGTCCTCACGCCCCCTCAAGAGTTCGGCATCCCAATCCAATATGAGGCACTCAACTTCCTCAAGATTTCATATCAAATACTAATCAAATATTAGGCACTTGACCTCCTCAAGATGGTCCCATAGCCCCTCAAGAGCTATCCATTAAGAGTTATACAAATCAAAATAACCATTGGCATATGTAGTTTTGATTGAGTTTGTCCCCAACCTATATGGTGTTACATATTATCCCTCATAGATATGGTCTCCCATGAGATCATCAAATAAACCGACCCTCTTGGACCATTTATGGATTTCTTGTCAATCACCACATCTCAACATGCATCCAATGCATTAGTTGTAACATCATAATATCATAGAAAATAATCCATGTGCCAAATTTTGCATGCCATCATGAGAACATAACATCGTTGTTATCATAACGTTCTGAATAGTAGAGAATTGTGTGCTGATGTAGTCATAAAATTTGCATGCAATAATCACATGCTTCACATCCTAAAATACCATCATAACTTACAATATCAACTTATATGTATCAAATATATATCATGCCATCACATAATAAATGGAACCACATGTTAGTATAACCTCATATCATAACATCATAAATATGAGAATTGTCTCAATCCAGAGAAATAATATACTATAAGCATTTTTATCATAATTTATCAGAAAATCAATTTCATTTGTTTTTTGTGAACAAGGAATACCAACAGTGTCATGTTTTCAACAAGATGCCAATTATTGTCCAATAATAATTTCCTCTTCTTTCAATAATAAGTTCACAATTTACAAGATACACATAGCCACAGTATCAGTATGTTACAGTTTTGATATAGTCTCTTTACTTGCAAGTTTCACTAGCTTTACCATCACTCCTTAAACCATTGTTTCATTTCCAATAAATTGACTCATTTAATCCAAACACATAACTTATCAATGGAATACCAACTTCTTGCTCTTCACATTAATTGTTTTCTCATTAGTTCTTAAGCCTCATCTTATCACAAAATGTATCTCATTTTCCAATGGTAGACAAATATTATCTTTAATATTTACTTTTAAACATTTTCCCATTTTATCACTTTTTATTCTTAACAAATTAAAAGTTTTCACAACTCCCTATAGGTCATTACTTTGACCCTTACCAATCATGTCACTCAATATCCTTAAGAAACTTCTTCTTGATAGAAACACCCCTTCACTTCCTCATACTAAATATTCCTAATATTCCATGTCTACTTCAATTTCAAAAACATATTATCAAAGTGACTTTGATTTATCACCTCTAGTCACCATGGTTTCTTTTCCTCCTCTCTTAATGCATAAAATTATTACATTTGGAAATGTTGTTACCATTCTCCAACTTGGGTAAGACCATATAAATAAATTCAATAAAGTGGATATCAAATGTAATCTACTTATAATTTCCTATTTTAAGGCATCACATAATAGAATTGTCTAATCATACACCATGATGTCCATAATCCATGCATATAGTTAGTCACCTATGGAAAACTTTATAATGTGACTCTCCCATTAGAGGGAAAAACTATTATAGAGATTGCCATGAACATAAATTATCTTCCTATAATTGATAAATTTTATTATGGATTTACTCTTTAATCTAAAGTCATTGACTTCTTCTATTGTTTGTGAAACTTCCACTCACTCACCTCTAGTGCTATTTTTGTTGATTTCATTATTCTAAATTGATCAAGGGTATGACAACTAGCATTCATTATCATCATTAGTCCCTAGGTAACTATATCAATTATATTATGGTAACATTGGAGATCAAACTTAGAAATTTTCCCATGTCTCTTTGTACTCTTGTTTTTCATCTTCTTGTTCTAATAGTCTGTTTACTACCTTACAGGGTAGTTTCTTACCATTTTAACATATGTTTCATCCATTTTGTATTTGTTTGATGTGTACCTTTAGTGAATTATACTTGTACCCTCAAATTGATCACTTATAATTTATCCAAACAAAAATTGAATAGTTAGTGTCTTCTTTCATCCATCAATTTACCTCAAATTAGTTTAGCATTTTATGTGGTTGTATCTAACTTCACATTTAACGGTATTGTCATAATGTCCATTGTGATGCTTTAATTACCATTCTTCCTCTTTTCAAGATATGATGTTTTTGGAGAAAAGTCAGCCAAACAATCTTTATATATGCCTAAATAATCACCATGAATCATATTATATAGTTTCAATCATTCATATTGACAATAAATTTCCATTTCCTAAATCACATTGCTATCCTTAGGAGTCTTTTTTAAATTCCATCAACAAGGCTATGTTGCCATTTTATTTTGTTTTGAACATAAATATATCCTTATGGTTGCAAATAGGCTAATTATCCACCTCAACGATGACATAATAGTTAAATATCATAATATCCCATTAGTATATATTAAACTATAAAAACTTAAACCTTCACAATTTTTTCATATCATAAAATTAAATTCACCTATTTTTATAGGTATATCATCGATAAATCATGTATGTGAAAATAGTTCTTATCAAAAAAATTTAATACAAATAAAGCACTTATATATATACTTAGATAATAATTAAAGTATTAACATAGGAAAATGGTATAAAAAGATATTTGCATAAAATTCACATCATCAATAGTTATAGTTATCATGTAGTAAGATATATGCGTGGAAAGCTTATCGTCACTTGAAGAATGGAATGTTTCAATTGCAAAAAACTAATTAGGATAATTCCCATTCTAAAGTTCCAAAGTTATAGTAAAGTTTAATGTCAAAAATGATGTTAGTGTGTTCATTTAATATAATAATATGGATGTACTTCAAATTTCACTTGCACGACATACAAAGTATTAAAACTCTATTGTGGAAACCTTAGCAGTTGATATCCATGAGTTATCTCAATTCCTTTGTCATCTAGAATCATATGAGTAAAAGTAACGGCTTAGCAATTGAGTGGGATTGAACTTCAAAAATACAACTTTCTTTATTTTCAGTGGAAGTAGGATTTGTTATTATTAACAAGGGCAGCTGCGAGGCAGCGAGTCCCTACATGAAGTTAACATTTAAGATCTAGGGCTAAAGAACAGGGCATTACGCCTATATGGTTGATCTGGTTGTTTGGATGAGGCATATTATTTTATAAAAAAAATGCCATTTAAACCTAATGTTACTGTTTGGGGAGCCTTACTTGGTGCCTGCCAAGATCTAGGGCTAAAGAACAGGGCATTACGCCTGTATGGTTGATCTGGTTGTTTGGATGACGCATATGATTTTATAAAAAAAATTCCATTTAAACCTAATGTTACTATTTGGGGAGCCTTACTTGGTGCCTGCCAAGCCCATGGCAATATGCAGATAGGAAAAGTTGCAGCAGAACACTGCAGTTGGATTGAGGTAAAGAGCAAGGTACAACAGTAAACATATTGATAAGCAGAAGAAGGTATTCATGTGATTGAAGGACAGTGAAAGTGTGCATTAATATGAATTTAGGCTTGAGATACTTTACCATCAAATTAGTCAAAACGTCTTTATAAACCAACTACTAGGATCAATAAAGAATACCATTCATAAGTGTCCATACTGTAGCTGCTTTCATAAGTGTCCTAATGGATGTGGCAGCAGTAGTAAATGCGAAATCAGGTGGCTGTGGCTAGTAGTGATTTACGTATGAGAGTTGTGATCGAATACAAGAAACCCAGTAATATGCAACAACAACAATGGTCTAAGCAATGGGAATAGCACTAATCTAATGCTTATCTGACATCAGCAGCACCTGGCTGGCTTTGGCGAGCTCCTATAGTAACGTCTTGAGCGGACTGGGGCTGCTAGGTCAACAACGTATCCATGCAAGTAGAGCAAGTAGAGTATGGCAAGTAGAGAGGTTGTAGTAGGTCCAGTTGGCTGATGGCAATTGTTAGGATATTCCGACACATAGGATATAGTTAAGTTCAACTTGGTCTAGCATAGAGTTAGGTTAGAGTTAGGTAAAGTGTGTTTCTTTACCGTTGTACATTTTGTAACTTACAATCCGACGGTCACGATATGTAGTGATCCGACGGTTCACTCTCACCTCGGTATTACCGACACTTGATCCGTGGCTTGACACCCGATTGGTCCATGAGTTCTATTTAAAGCGCATGGAGGGTCATTGTTCGGGTAATCCGTGCATGAGAGAAGCTTATGTAAATTTTCATTCTTTGATTAATAAATTGTCTGTACCCACGTTGGGACAGGCCGTGGACTGTTTCCCTCCTTGCACTCTGAGGGTTTTAACCACGTCAAAAATACTGGTGTATTGATTTGAGATCTGGTTGTGAGCGGTGTCCTTTTGGTATTCTTTCTGAGGAACTTACCCTGTAAATTCCTACATGGTATCAGAGCTATTTGAGGGCCGCGTCCGTTGGTGATCCAAATCTGAAGCCGGTAGAACTGCATGCGGCTGTCGTTTCCTAGATCTGCTGTTTCTGACTGCTTTCGGGCCGAGAGGACTGCTCTGTTGCGTTCGGAGCATCTGTTTCAGTGAGGAACCCCTTTCGTTTCACGCGAAAAGGTTTCCGGTAGCCCTAGCTGCGTCATTTTTCAGATCGGGAGGTATACAGTGTTTTTTTTTTTTTTTGCAGTTTACTGTCATTTTCTCTCTGCTTATTTCGGTTTCGGTTTATTTAGCCTTTTTTTTTCCCGGATCTATACCTTTCATTTCTGCGTATGCTCTTTGCCCTGCGACTCTGTGCGATCTGGGCAAATCAGAAACAGAAAGAAAGGATTTTTCTCATGCATATGCTCTTTTCCCTGCACCTTAGTGTGATCTTGGAAAATCAGAAACATTGAGAAAAATATTTAGTTTTTCGGTTAAAAGCTAACTTTGAGATTTTTTTTTAAAAATTCTAGTTTTTTGGCTAAAGCTAACTTTGAGCCGTAAGGTTCGTTTTTCTTTGCATATTCGTGTTGGGTTTTGTGTTTTGTGTTTTGTAGGGGAAAAGAGCCTTCCCAAGGCAAGCACGCAAATCGAGGCCCCCCCCCCCTCTCTCTCTCTCTCTCTCTCTCTCTCTCTCTCTCTCAAATATTTTGTATAGATCAATTGGTTCAAAGACTTTTTAAGAGAGTAGAGGTCTTGGGTTCAAGTCTCCATTTTGTGGGGGCGGATTTTTTCATTCCCGCACATTCGCGCACTTTGCCGGCAACGTCAACAATTTTTTTTCAAAAAGCCATATCTTCTTCATCCGGAAGCCTTTTTCAGAGCCATTTTTTTTAAAACCGCCTATTTTTTCGAGATCTATCCATTGGACCACTTACTTTCAGCATCTTCAGCTTCAGGATTTTTTTTTCAAAAAATGGAAAGTCCATGCCAAGTCATTCTTGACAGCACTAACTACTTCCAATGGGTAGCCTACATGGGAGATTTACTTAGAAGTAAAGGTCTCTTCAGAATAGCCACAGACCAAGAGAAGAAACCCAAAGATGAAGACAAGGCCGAAAAATGGGAAAATAGACAAGATCAAGCACGTGGTTTGATAGGAATGTCTGTTTCTCCTGATCTTAGATTCCACATTGCAGAAATTGAAACTCCTCATGAAGCATTAGAAAAACTTGCTAAAGTTTTTGGGATTAAAAATGAAATTAGAGCCCATCAACTTGAGAATGAGTTGCTTACTTTGGATCCTAATAATTTTTCTTGCATTGAAGATTTCTTGTCCAAATTCAAGACCCTTAGATATCTCTTGGAAGGTGTTAAAGTTAAGAAAGAAGATGGTAACCTTATTTATTCCATCCTTACTAAGTTGGGACCAGCCTACTCTGTATTTGTTTCCACTTTCATTCTACAAGGGAAGCTTTCATTTGTCAAGGCAAAGACTACAAACCCCTTCCTTTGACTCCTTTTGTGATTCCTTAATAAGAGAACAAGAAAAACTCTTACACCTTGGTCTTCTTAATCTTGGAAACTCTTCCTCGAAAGCGTTAGCCGCCCAGCAGCAACCAAATTCGAAGAATCCTAAGAAGTCTTATCCTCAAAGGAATGGTCCTAAACCAACTCAGCCCCTTTACAGCTTGTGCACAGTGATTTATGTGGTCCTCTTCCTGTTGCTTCATTCTCTGGCTGCAAGTACTTCTTAACTTTCATTGATGATTTCTCTAGACGCACTTGGGTATACTTCTTAAAACTCAAGAGCGAAGTATTTAGCACTTTTTTGGCCTTCAAAGCATTTGTTGAAAAACAATCTGGACATCAAATTCTTAAGCTAAGAACTGATAATGGTGGAGAATATGTTAAAAACGAATTCATCAACTTTTGCACCGAAAATGGAATTCAAATGCAACATACTGTTCCATACACTCCACAACAAAATGGTGTAGCTGAAAGGAAAAATCGCACCTTAAAGGAAATGGCTAATTGTATGCTGCAATCTAAAGGACTCAGTCTTAGTTTTTGGGCCGAAGCAATTAATTGTGCAAATTATATAATCAATCGCACTCCTACTAAGGTTCTAGAGAATATCACTCCAGAAGAAGCTTGGAGTTCCATTAAACCAGATGTAAGTCACTTTCGTGTGTTTGGAAGTGAAGCATGGGCCCATATTCCAGATGAAAAGCATAAAGCTTTAGAACCTAAGAGTGAGAAATGTACTTTGTTGGATATTCTGAAGATGTAAAAGGTTATAGACTTATTCCATTTAAGTCCAAAAATGTTATCATTAGAAGAGATGTAAAATTTGATGAAAATAAATCGGCCTGCGAGCCTAGTCCGGCGGATGTGCCACCTCTTCCTATCTCTTATATCTTTGAAAACATTTCTTCTTCTGATGATGAAAGCGAGGATGATAATCCTCCCCCACCTTCTCAGGATCCTCAACTTCCAAGATGGGTCCGTGCTACTCGGGATGCAGCAGGTGATCTTGCCGGTGATCCTACAGATCAGTGACGTACACGTTCTCAGTTTGAAAGAGCCTCTTCTTTACTGGCTCAAGCTCCAGTAAATCATGATCCTGACACTTTTGCAGAAGCTTCAGGCCATCCACATTGGGAAGCAGCTATGAATGAAGAATATCATTCATTGATGACAAATGATACATGGGATCTTGTTCCTCTACCAAAGGGACGCAAACTTGTTAGATGCAAATGGGTTTACAGAACCAAGTATGGACCAGATGGGAAAGTTGATAAACATAAGGCTCGTCTAGTTGCTAAGGGCTTTTCACAGGTTGAAGGCATTGACTACACTGAAACCTTCTCTCCAGTTGCCAAAATGAACTCTATCCGCCTTGTTCTTTCCCTTGCTGCCTCTTTAAAATGGGAAGTCCATCAAATGGATGTTAAATCTGCCTTCTTGCATGGGGACTTGCAGGAAGAAATCTATATGGAACAACCCATTGGCTTCATACAAACAGACTCCAGCCTCGTTTGTCGACTTAAGAAATCCCTTTATGGCCTCAAACAAGCTCCTCGGGCTTGGTATGCCAAAATGGATAGCTTTCTTTTAGAATCTGGCTTTTCTAGGTGTCATTCTGACAATACTGTCTACACCAAGAAAGTGGGCAACTCTCTTATCATCCTTGTTCTTTATGTTGATGATCTTATTCTTACTGGTAGTGATCCCAACCTTATAAACCATGTGAAGTCCAGCCTTAAAAAGAAATTTGAAATGACAGACTTAGGACACTTACACTATTTTCTCGGTCTTCAAGTCTTGCAATCCAAGAAGGTATTTTCCTTTCCCAGTCCAAGTATGCTTGTGATATTCTTCGTCATTTTCACATGGAAGACTGTAAGCCAGCCCCTTCTCCCTTTCAGTCTGAAGTCAAACTTTCAGTCTCTTGTACTTCTCCTGAAGTTGATGCTACCTTATACCGTCAACTTGTCAGAAAACTCTTGTATTTAACCCATACTCGTCCTGATCTTTCCTTTGCTGTTGGCCTTGTTGCTCGTTTTATGCAAAACCCCCGTGAAAGTCATTGGAAAGCAGCTAAAAGAATACTTCGTTATGTTCGAGGTACAGTACAGTTTGGGATTCATTACAGTGCCAAAGCAGCTCCTCTGTTAGTTGGTTTCACTGATTCTGATTGGGCTGGTGACCTTGATGATCGGAAGTCTACTGTCGGTTATGTCTTCACTCTTGGTTCAGGACCTATTACATGGGCTTGTAAGAAACAGGCTGCCATTTCTCTTTCGTCAGCAGAAGCAGAGTATCGTGGTGCCGTGGAAGCTAGTAAGGAAGCCTTGTGGCTTCGTCAGATCCTATCCGAATTTGGCTTTGAGCAGCAGCATCCAACCACACTTTGGTGTGATAATCAAAGTGCCATTCAGCTATGCAAAGATCCAGTCCAGCATCAGCGCAGCAAACACATTGAACTACACATGCACTTCATCAGAAAGCTCATTCATGACCATGTTCTTGAAGTGCAATATTGTCCAACGGATGATCAGGTTGCAGACATCTTCACAAAGGCTCTCACAGAGGCGAAGTTCACTAAACTTCGATATATGCTTGGAGTTCAGGAAGTTGTCACTAAGGGGGGATAGGCTCTAGTGCCTCCTTCCTTCTCCTATTGTGTCATATTTGTAAATCCTTCAATCCTATCCCAAGTTGTTCTTAAGGGGGGATGTTAGGATATTCCGACACATAGGATATAGTTAAGTTCAACTTGGTCTAGCATAGAGTTAGGTTAGAGTTAGGTAAAGTGTGTTTCTTTACCGTTGTACATTTTGTAACTTACAATCCGACGGTCACGATATGTAGTGATCCGACGGTTCACTCTCACCTCGGTATTACCGACACTTGATCCGTGGCTTGACACCCGATTGGTCCATGAGTTCTATTTAAAGCGCATGGAGGGTCATTGTTCGGGTAATCCGTGCATGAGAGAAGCTTATGTAAATTTTCATTCTTTGATTAATAAATTGTCTGTACCCACGTTGGGACAGGCCGTGGACTGTTTCCCTCCTTGCACTCTGAGGGTTTTAACCACGTCAAAAATACTGGTGTATTGATTTGAGATCTGGTTGTGAGCGGTGTCCTTTTGGTATTCTTTCTGAGGAACTTACCCTGTAAATTCCTACAGCAATGACAACTTCTATATGTCGATATTCTCTATGTATGATTTATATGGTTCAAATGGATTAGCATTGCCCAGCTCTAGCATTGGCACTTGGCTCTGTAGTGGATGGAGACTTCAGATTTCATAGGCCTTGTCAGCTATGGAAGTGGGCCTTGATGAGTTTAGAGAGAAAGTTTCTATGCCTGTATAGTATTTTAAAACGTCTTTATGCCAGCTCATATAGTAACACTTCGATATGCAACATCTAGGGCCTGGAATCTAATGGCCAGGGCAAAACTTAGATATGGCAACATCATATTATGTTCAAACGTATATATATATGAATCCAATGGTTACAATGGACTTTGTCAATGTTTCTATGGTGACATCATATATTGATGGCTTTATTGTCTCTGGCATCAAATCTAGATCTAGGTCTAGGGAGGAGCGAGCCTCCATAGTTCCAGGTCCAATAGGCCCCATAGAAGCAAGTCGAAATAGGCTTTCACCACAGGTTTAGCTTTAACTCCAAGTTGCACTAATTAGTTAGAACCAACTGTGTTACAAGGCGGCACACGACAAAGGCAGAGTGAGTGCATGCATGGGCTTTAGACTCTAAAACGTAACGTAGTTTCTAGTCATCAACATATTTTGGAGAGGCCTGAATGAAGGCTATGAATTTCAATTAGATTAGCAAAGAGTTTTGACCTTAAGGTTCAAGGTTGGCTACTTAATAGCAGCTGCATTTTTTGTCATAGACAATATACAACACATATGAAGGAAACCCTCCTATGAAAATTTCAACACCTTCAAAAAGCTGTAAAACTTCAAAGCAAAATTGAGCAGACAATGACGTTCTGCTAGTGAAAAATATCTCGAGTGGAGAAGGCAGGGCCACACTCACGAATTTATAGATATGTACGTAGCCAGATCTTTTGAAATAGCATAAATCTGACCAGTAGCATGTCTGAAGTATCTATTACCCTCTTCACCAAACTTCCAATATTCTGGCTCATGATACTTGACACCTCTGAAAGAACACAAATTATTCTTATTAGCACATTTTCCTAAACGTAAGACAGTAAATATTAGAAAACTGCGAGAACCAAGGTTTTGTATTGCAGTAGGCACACGAAAATCCTCAACAGGCAGCCTTAAAAGAACACCTCAGTTTAAACTTCAAAGTCCACAACAGTCTACACATGATTTACTGCCATTCAAGTATTATAATACCATGGCTTTTGATTCAAACAAAGAGCCTCAATTCCGTGGAAGACATCTATGTCCCCTCTAAATATAAAACGACTTCGAAAACTGTTTACAAGCCACTAATTTGAATTTTGTATAGAGTGACAGAACACAGCACAAGGATATGATTTGCTTCTGAAATCCAAAAGACTATAATCATTTAGCTCTATACATCTTCAATCACAATTTTCACAAAATTATAAACAAATTCAATTCGGAAAGGTCCAGTATTTTAGGATATTCTCTGGAAACCCAAATTGCTTTATGCTATTTGGTCATAGCTACTTACTTCTGTGCAAGAACAGGTCCAGACTTCATGCAACCAATGTAAATTCTTGGTTTAGATCGGTATCGTGCAAGAGTGGTGGCTAGCATCCCTGAGAAGAGCATCTGTATGTTCTTAGTGATAACAGAATAGGGCAAAGATATCCTTCCATTGATAGTAGTTATCAAATTATCCTGGTTCTAAAAGAATGAGGGATTGGTACCTAAATTAACATGCACATCATCATCGACCTTAACATAGAAATCTGCATCCCATTTTGCTACTGCTGTAGAAAAATAGGTTATGAACTGCTAAATACGTATGATGAATTAGCAAAATACTAGGCAATGTAGCTGAAATAGGCAATATTCAGGGTAGTGATCATCAATGACAGCCGACATAAGTTAAGCCATAAATCGAAAGAGAACAATGAAAGTCGCTGCCTGTTACCTCGAAACAACACAATCATCATTGGCATCCATGAATGACTTCGTTCAAATTAAGGGTGCTAGAATAGTCACATAAACAGGTAGAACAAGGTCTTTAAAACTGCTCACTCAATGGCATAGATAAGATAGGGAGCGAACACGGCACTTGCGATGACAGCCATTGGAACAACTGTGGATCCTAACATGGAAGAGGGCCAGCAAAGCCATTTTACAGAAGAATATACAGAATTTCAGAAGCACAGGTGGAACACAGGAGAAAGTCAAGTTTCTAACTGCAAGGACTTTGTTCAGATTGAAGGTGATATGACAAAAATATAAACAGGTCGAAAAAAGTAATTGCTACTACTTACTGAATGGCTTGATGTGTCTTGGCAACTTCCCCCATTATATCTCTGCTTTCGCCATTTTCGACTTTCTAATGAAATGCACACAATATAACTTATTATAATAAGTCGTATGAAGTATACCTTAAATTCTTAACACTTTCAACATCTTAACCTACAAATATTCCTGCTTAAATACTTACAGATCTTCCTGCTTTAATACTTGCATGCTTGTCTTCACAATCTTGAGAAAGAACTTGCAATTCCCGTTTGTGCGTGGGATCAACGTCATTGTACGTCTCAGGATTGCTCCACATTCTGTTAGTAAAGAGCATACCGATGCAGAAACTCGCAACGCAGAGGAGCACTCCAAACTTTCCCCTGCCAACGCAGAGGAGCACTCCAAACTTTCCCCTGCCAACGAGCCTAAGCCTAAGCCTAAGCCCGTTTTCTTGTCGGTTTGCATTTCAACTCTGTAAACAAAAAAGGCATTAGGAGCCAGCAATGGTTTGAGCTCCACAAAACAGAAAAACGGTAAAACGCCTTACAAATTTGCTATACTGCAAATAAAACTGGTTTCAAAAACGTAGGGTGTATTGCAATTTACCACAGCAGGGCAAGGCACCTGTGTGCTGTAAAATGCTTCATCTGTAATTCCATTTCCAACCAGATAACCCTGAAAAACTAGCCATGCAAGAAGTCAGTAGGCCTGAATGAAGCCTATGAATTTCAATTAGATTAGCAAAGAGACTGGATGTAGTAATAAACAGGCTAGTAATAAAAAGAAAAAACGAATAATTAAAAGTTATATAAAAAATTATTAAATAAAATAATATTAGAATATATAAATATATAAAAGTCGCCACAGCTGGACTGTTGGACTTCATGCTACCGCATGGATACCAAGTGTCGCGTTACCTGCACGCTAAGATCCCCATGATCAAGCGACGAAGCTGGAATATGTTGTAAGTAAAGATAAGAAATCAAAGAACCATCCAGTATATGCCGTATAGGAATACCTAGGATGTTTCAGCTTGTGTGTTGATCCTGACGGTACATAAAAACCAGAGACATATCAATCTGTGGTGACTCAACCAATTCCCCCATATCTTCCTCTTCTTCCTGTTCTGGGTTCATCCAAGTCCCGACGGAAAATCCCAATGGCACAATTCATGCAGTGAATGAATGGCTTCTGTGCGCAACAGGTGAACCACTTTCTGTGTGCAGTGGGTGAACCACTTGAGTTAATGGCTTATTTGAATGGCTTCGTGCAGTTAATGACTTGGGAGTAGGCAGGTGATGTTGTGAACGGATTGCTTTCTTTGCGCTGTTAGACAACAAATTCTATGCCTTCATAGAAGAGCAGAGAGATCCAGGACTCTCTAATGGCAACCGTTTAATATTAAACATCCTATTGACATGAGGTAAGACTGATATTGACAACTTGACATTTGACCGCATAAAATATGGTGTTATTGTGCAGGGATTTCTTAACTACATGAAGATCTTGCCGTCAAAGAGGAGGGATTTCTTAACTACATGAAGATCTTGCAATCCTAACAATCCTCCATGATATCAGTGTCGTCATCAAGCCTTCTAGGTAAGTTTTTCATATACCCTTTATTCCTAGCAAGATCTATTTCAAAAGCAGCAAGCAACTCCACTAATATGAAATCCTGTCTGAAAGAAGGTGAAGATACAGGGCTCCGCTACCAGATCTAGTTCTTCTAGCAGGTGAAAAAGTAACTAAAGTAAAGGGGTAGTTCATAGAGGCTGCCATACCTGAAAGCAACTCTCGTGAGCTAGACAGAAAGCTACTACCAGAGCTAGCCCAACCACTGGTTCAAATACAACTGATTCTGAATCAATAGGCTTTCGAACTAAAGGATCCGTCTCCGGGCGAGGTGATAGCAAAGAGAGCATTGGTTTTCATTCAATCTCCACCGCAGCGACAAGACCAGGTTCAGGTTATATGGATCCAGAGCTACCAGCATCATATTGAGATCGAGCAGTTCCACCGCCTTACCCCGACAGCTGTTGAACCATCGCATGCACCAGCTGCCAATGCACAACCTTGTAACAGGGAACACGAAACCTTACGAAACCTTCGTATACCCCGGTAGATAATAGGAATCGAAGTAATGTTAACATTAAAACCAGACCGGTGACGGTTAGCGAAAATGCACCTGGCTTATTGCTTTTAAGCTATGCTCGAGCCTCTTCCGCCTCGGGAAGAGGCCAAATAAGATCGCGAAGCCTGAGGTGCGAATGAAACTTAGCTTAGGTCGGCATATCCCCACACAAATCATTTCCAAACTTTAGGATAACAACCGAATAACACCTAAGAACTAATGCTATCTCCGTCCGGAACGATTACTATAGTCCCTGCCGGATGCCAGATGGCAGGGACTAATAACCCATAATATGAACAATTGATATATGTCTTTTATACATACATTCATATTGAATATTTGGTCTCGGCTAATAAAATGTATCACCCCATGCTTCATATCTTTCGAATATCGAATTATATAAAATTCCATATATCATTGTGAAAATCTTTAATTTCTTCCACAAGTTGAAAACCATTTTCCTCGTAAACGATTGTGACAACATAACGCTAAATATTTTGGGGGCCCATGGAGATTTGGATTGATGGTGAATGGGTGTAATGTTAAGGTGCTTTTTGTGATAGGTCACATGTTCAAATTCCCTAGGTAAATTATCAAGGATGACTTGGAGTAATACCCCAGGGTTATACTATGATTACTACTATAATTATGAAAATAAGGCGGTGATATCCAAGAATCACAAGATCTTGGGAAACATTTGGAAACTTAGTTATTTCCATAGAAAATTTTAGGGGCGAATTTTAGCCCAAAGGCAAAATTTAAGGGGTTTTATATTTTGGAAGGGCGAATTTTTTATATTACACCCATTTTCTATAGTTAGCCCAAAATTTATTTAAAAAATAAATAATTATTATATTTTAGCCCTAAAAAATAAGGCGGATAAACAGTCCAAAAAACCTATTCGCCTCATTTCGAAGTTGGATTTGATTGCAATCGCCCCGATTTCCAGTTTGGAGAAGTTGGATTTGATTGCAATCACCCCGATTTCTAGTTTAGAGGTTGGATCTGCTTGCAATGGCCTTGATGGCCCCAATTTCCTGGTTTGCAAGTTGTATTTGGTTGCAATGGCCCAATGGCCTTGATTTCCTGGTTTGCAAGTCGTATTTGGTTGCAATGGTAGACAAGAGATTGGGTTAGCGGTTAGCGCCTGCCATTGTGGATGATGGGTTACAATAAGTGCTTGCAGACGTGAGAGGAGCCGAGAAAGATGAACTAGATGTCGATGTGGGCAAGTCAGATAGATTGGGAGATATTGGGACCATTAACATATACATATATGCTGAGTTACTTGATTCCAGCACCATTAATGAATTCAAGTAATTTGGGTGTCTGTTTCCACTTCTCCATTGGGAACGAACCGCAAAAATAGTTTATCGGCTTTCATACATCCATCCCCTTCGCTACTCAAATCTTGGAGCCCTAGTTTCTCTTCCTACTCGTCGATTCTTCCATAGATGAATCTTTGTAGGTTCTTTTATTTATTCTGAAGATCAACTTTCGAGCAAGCTGGGATTGTTATATGGGGGGGTTGAAAGTTGAAATTGGCTATTCAGGATAAACTTCTATGAAATTTTGCTTTGGGAGGACCCTAAATTCTATTTTGAATATCAAGGGACGCCGCCTTTCAAGCATTACACTTCAAGCTCACAACGTTTGGGAACCAACTGGAGGTTCACTTTGGACATTTACTTGTTTAAAGTTCAAGAGACGAAGATTTTTATTTGTTTCAAAGAGTCAATCTACATATACTTTCATGAAATGAGGACACATTTTGGAAATGGTTGTGATCTTTTGATCTGGTAAAATGGTTGAAGGTTCAATTGCAGTGAAATGTTGGCAAAAGCTATCAAAAAATGTAGTGGAATGGAAGTGTAGAAACGTAGCTGGAAACGTTAAAAGTGTCAATTGAATTTGCAACCAATGCCTGCACAGTCAAATGTGTGAAGGCCAATAGTAAAGTATAATGTACTCTTCCCATCTAGGGGCTATTTTATGTTCATACTTCTTGAAGTTATTTTGTTTGACATGTTTAGTCAATTTGTATATGAAATATAAGCCTCAACTTTTGACACACACTCATGCATAGTTGGTGAACAATTATATATAATTTTGAGATTAATTCTTATATTGACATAAAACTTTTTTTTTTTTTTTATTATTATTATTATTATTTTAATTTTTTATTATTATTATTATTATTATTTTATTTTATTTATTTATTTATTTATTTATTTTATTATTATTATTTTTTTTTCTTTTTTTTTTTATTTATTTATTTTTTTTTCGGATTTTCTTAATAGGTGAAAAAAATCATTGAGTCTACTCCCAAGCCAAACCATACTTGGGCTTGCTATCAAACCAAATTAAGCCCATAATTGGGCTTGCCGAGTCTAACTCTCTGTCCATGAGTCAAACTTTCTAGAAGTGAGTTGATTTTATGAGTACTCATGGGTTATTTTCTCCCTAATGATTGCAACTCATGAGTGGATGGAAAAACTTGCTAGGGTATAAAATAAAAGCCAAAACTTGAAGGAAATGACATCATTTTTAATTATTTTGTGATAGAGTTTTTTCCAAGTTTGAGTTGAACTCTTAAACTTTTCCCTTGCAGAGCTTAGTTTTCCAACATTAAATTTTCTAAAGTCTCAATGAATTCATTTAAATGGATTTACTTTCATAAATAGGTACTGTATCAAACTAACAATGAGTTTAACCCTGCCAATATTTTATTCTCTTCTTGGTCCAAACTGCTATATTAACATCAAATTTTGCTTTTATTAAGGTTAACTATGTTCACCAAAGGATGAATTTATGATCTATATTTGAGTGGACGAGTCAAAATGTATCTCACTACGGATTTCATTGAACTACTATGGGAATAAAATACCCATGCATGCATGCTTATATGGATCTCTCTGTTCTATGCAACCCAAGAAAAGCTGGACAGATAAATGTGCAACAACACTTACAACATCGCACAATGCATAGAAATTTTTTAAGCTAGAGAAACCCTCACAAGAATAAAACCTTGACATGTTATTAATTTGCAAACCAATGCTTATAATAATTGCCCTTAGGCTTCTAAATTTTCGGTGATTTCATGACCTCCCAAACAACCATATCATTCTTGAATTGGTGGCCTTGGATATTACCTTCTCACACTATCTCTTATTTGGCTTAACTGGGCTACAGATATGATCTTCCCACCATTTTGTTTGCACCTTCCTCTCTTTCAGTCAGTTAGTCTTAGCTTACATGCAATGGACCCACACTCTCTCAACTCTCTCTTTTTTATGCCTTTTCTCCCAGATTTTATTATAACCTATGTTGATTTTTTTGGGTTGTTTCGGTCAGTATTACCAGCTACTCAAGTCGTGACCCTGAAAGAAAAATTAAGAGGAAGAAATTTAATTCAAATTTTCCTCCAAAAAATGTAAAGTCAGTCCAGCACAAGGAGATGTGCCCCTTGGGCACCTCATGACCACTATAAATACAAACTCGGCCTCCCTTTTTTTGGCATCAATTCAGATCACACAAAAATCATTTGTTTTTAGTTCACACATGCAAAGGAGAGAGAGAAGAAGCAATAAGTTTGACCAATGTTGACCAATATTTGACCAAAATTTCTAAGGCACTGTTTGACCGAATTTCTGAAGCAGTTGACTGAGATCTGTCGGGGTAGTTTGACCAATTTTCCTGGGAAGTTGACCGAGTTTCCGGGCAGCTACAATATGTCGAGTTTCTGACCTGTTGACTAAGGTTGACTAAAATTATTGGCAACAACAGTAAGGCCAAAATTTGCCTGTGCGGATTCTGTAGTCAATTTGACTGGAAAATCAGATTGTACTTTTGCTGAATTGAACAATTTCTCCTAAGAAAATATTGTTGGCTTTTCTCGAGTTTGGGTTTTCACAGTGTAAAATTGTGTCTCGTTTGTGCTTGGATGTCTCTTTATGATCCTAATATCATTATTGCATTACTGTTGAGATTTTCTATGTATAATTACTTAATGATGTATGTGACATAAGTGAACTTGGTTAAAGAAATCATTGGAAAGTAATTATCAATTTAGAATATCATATTCTCTATGAAGGAAGTTGATACCATGTTGAAGAATCTAGGGCAAACATAATAAGGTGATTCTTCTTTACTATGATAACAATTTGTGAAGCATTTATACAATTTATCTTAACTTAATGTTCCATCCATTATTAGTGGGTGTGTTTACTTCATCAAACTGCTACCAAAAACAAAAGAGACAAGAACACAAATATTTGGCTTTTTGCCAAGGCCAAAACCTCTCCCTCTTGGAGAGGAAAACCCACACAAAATTATTCTTATAGAGATTCCATTGACGAATACCAAAACCATGACCCTTGACACAATTTGCCTCTCCAAGACCAAGACATCAATCCTCTTCTTCATCGTTGTTGGGGTCATCATCCTTGCTGCACCTCTCCTTCACTGAGATCTTCATTACTGTTGACATCATTGATGTGTCATGATTATCTCTTGAGATTGCCACATAGGTGATCTCAGCTTTTTCATTGAGATCATTATTGTGACCTCAATTTTCATCCTTGATCAATGCACCGAGGGCTTCATTGTTGCTACACCATATTTGGATCATCACTGTACCCTAGCTGGAAACATCATCATGCTAACTATGAGCAGTAGAGAATGTACTTTATGAAAAAAGTGCCAAGACAGTGAGGGAAACGATAGGATCAATGTGATGCTTCTTAAGCCGAGACAATGAGACCAAGGCTATATGAAGACAGTAAGGATTCTAAGATTCTTTCCATCACATATATGCATTGACTACCATGAATTAGGTTCACCGAAATTGTGATTACTTTCTTTCTTGCACTAAAATCTTACTCTCCATTTAAGCCAAGACTGTAATGATTATTGTTGCTCCTTATCATGCCGATACTGTAATAGTGTGAGATCACTGAGATACACATATATATGGCTAGATCAAAACTACAGGGATATATGTGAGGGCTTTACAGTCACTATAACAGCTTACTGTGTCACCTAAAGTCATTGTTGTCCCATCCGAGATTACAGTGATCTGAGAACTGCACCTTACAGTCATGCGAAGGGTCTCAGAGATATGATGAGATATTTTCCTCCCTTAGAGCTACAGACTTGTTTGATATTCCTCCTTCCTGCTCCATATACTCGAGATCATGACTGCACCTAAAACCCAAACGAGGTGTAGTCAAACCCTACTGCGGCTCTACTCCTATATGCAAAATTTCAGAGGCATGCGAGATTTTTTCTTCATGTATTTTCGCTGACCCTAGATGGGTATTTATAGTGGTTATGTCCATATATGAAAGCCAACATAAACTCATGAACCATCATGACTATTTTATTGAGCCGATGTTACTTCCATTTATTTAATTTAATTCATTTTTGAGCCAACATGAAGATCTTCATTATTCTTCTTGTAGACTTCGGTGTTCTTGCATTTGGAGAAGTGTTCTTGCATTTGGAGGATCATTCTTGGTCTTGGAGGGTTGTTAAATTCAGTTGAAGATTTGTATACATTTGAATGAAATATAATGCGAGTTCTGTGTCACTTAAAGAAAATGTGAGTTGAATATTTGTAATCATTTTTTCTTTGAAATGACTTCATGAATGCAAGGAGATCTATAGGATAGATGGGTTATCTTGCATGGAATAAAATGGATTGACATAATCCTTATAAAGAAGGGAAGTGAGTGAACATGTCTCCTTTAAACTCATGAGAAGGAACTCTTAAAAGACCTCTCATCTCTATGTAGCAAGAAAGGAGACAGATAAGAGATATATAAAAATTAGGAAAGGAAATCTCTGACATGCAGTAAAGAATAAATATCTTCATGAGATCTCATTTGGGAGATCTAAGAAAGATGATATGAAAATAATCATCTACCAATCGATATGGAAAACTGCCTACTACCCCGTTTTGCGTCAATACCTAACTACCAGGCAATACCATAGCAGGTATTTCAATCAAAAACTTTGGGAGCGGATGAGATGTGGTCGATAAAGTGATGTTACCAACTTCCTTCTCTTGATCATAGATTCAGATTCTTAAATGAGATTGATAAAACCAAATTATTGTATGCCAAGTTGCTCAGTGCTCTTAGCCGAGTCCTGGCTGGGTATTCAGGTGCATCAGAGGAACAAAACCAAAAGGAATAGTTGAAGAATACTGCCATGATTGCCTGGTCAAGTTTAAAACAATGTAAGTGCTTCTTAAAATTTTACTATTTTACATATAGTTTAAGGTGTATTTTTCTTATAATAGGTATTATAGTTTCGGGCTTGTGTTATCCTGTGAAGTTTGAGAAACGTTTTTCTTCCTTGCTACTAAATAGTTTAGTATGTCTAATCTATAAATGCTAATTTTATTAGTTTTGTGGGATGGTAGTGGCACACCAACTTGGGTTTTGCTCACAGACACCAGCAGAGGGAGAATGTAATGATGAGCAGGAGAAAATCACTATTTCCAAAGCATTTTCACATCATAGGTCTAAGGAGATACAATTGGCCCAACAGCTGAAACAACAACACTCAACATCCAAGAGAAAGATGCTCACCAAGAGAGAGAGAGTAGAATCCATTATGTTGAACACCAACATTATGAACCCTGGGCTAGAGGAGCATCATAATGGATTTCTTATGATTTTCCCGCACAAGGTTGTTCCAGCTTCAGTTCTAGTCACAATCATCATTGTCAGCAACAGTTGCATCGTCCTACTCTGCCATCGTCTAGTTCTAGGATTTTCCCCCTAATTATGTCTATTTTTCTGTAGAGGAATATATTGGTCTCTCTTTATGATTCACCTTCATCCTCCTCTCTCTCAAGGGACGTTATTGCAGCTAATAGATTTCTTGTTGGTGATTGTGTTGGGAGCTCTCTGCAAGAGCCATTTCCATTTCCATTAGCACTGTCTAGGGAAGTTATTGTAGCAAACAGAGCTGGTGCAAATGATAGAACTGTACATAGAATAGCATCTCAGCAAGTGCCCACCCCATTTAAAGAACTTGAGAGAGGTGTAGAGGAATGGATTAAAGGTGATATCCCAAGGGATAACAACATTCCTACATTAGGAATTTCCAATGTATCAGAGTGGGTTGCAACATTTGCTTCTAACAATTTGTTACCCTGGTCTAATTCAATGAAATCCTGGGGTTTGCATAGGCAGCAGTAGCAGCAGAGGCAACAATAATGGATGCCACAAACTATTCCTCAACCTGGGTCATCCTTTTTAGCACCTGGATACTGTGGGTCTACTTCATCAATGGTTGGACCTATGACAATAAGGACATCAATACTAGTTTTCTTAGCCCCTCCCTATCGAAGGCCTCATTCGGATTTCCTAAGAAATGACACCAATTTGGTGCCTTTTCCACTCCAAACTACACAGGTAGTTAAAATTTGATCTGTTATCCCAGTTTTCTCTAGTCCACCTGTTCGGAGGACTTTACCACAAAACCCAGACCCAAGTTCCTTAGATAATGAAGACTGGAACTTCAATTGCTCAATCAACTTAGGCTTTGAAATTTGTCTAAAACAATTTGATCTATTGATATTCTTCACATTTAACTCTAAAATTTTCCTCTCTTCCAGGCTGCTATTGATATGAGAGGGCAGTATCTATTACATATTCTGACTCTACTTTTCCCTTCCTGTGTTTTATGAGGTTACAGAGTTTAATGTTTATGCCATCTAAGCCCAAATATCTAAGCCCATCTAATGTTTCCAGGTCAACTTCCAAGATAAATTTATCTCCTTAAATTTGGTCCTTTTGAGGCTAGAGAAAAAAACTAGGGCTTGGAACAAAATTTTAGGGAGGAGGCTTTTTGGTAGTTTGAGAGCCTAAACATCAAGAGGTGGGTCTTGGATACATGACCTATCATTTTGGTGGGTATCCACTCAAATTTTCCCTAGGAAGGAAACCCTAGTTTCTTCTCCCTCAACTTGAGGACTTTGTTAAGGGTTTCATGAGCCTTGGAATAACTTATTATCTTTGCAAGGAACCCTTTCTCTTTGTTCTTGACCTTGTGAACACCTATCACCATTGAAAAACCTCAAAACCCTAGGTCTTGAACCTTGATTTCTAAGGCTTTTCTTAGAGAGTGTTTTGCTTCCTTGAAGCTCTGAAACATTATTGAGTCTCTCTCTTGAATGAGTCGTAGCTTGATCACCTTGTACCTTATACCTAGCATATCCATTTTAAGTGATCTCCCTCATACCGAGACTCCTCCCATTAGTGAAAGTTCATAAAGAGCAGGGGTTTTGGCTGAGGTGACATTAGGCCTCCACCCCATTGTTAGCACGTAGTCTAGCTTTTAGTCTTGTAGGGTGTCTCTCTCCAAAGCCTACTAGATTTTGTAGTAACATTGCCATCTGCTACATGCTAGATCTTGTAGATCTATTTGGAAATCTCCACTGACTTCCCTTTGACACGATCAAGGTATACTTCATATTTGTGGATCTGCCTCCTCCCTCTAAGCTTAAGATCACATCTAGTATAATATCTCTCAACACATCACCAATTATAGGAATATCCTCTTGTCACAAGCTTTACTTTGTTCTTCCACTTCTTCCATCTGTTTCCAGAGCCTTGGAAACCTTCGCTATGTACCTGCAATCCTCACCAGGAGGTCACGAAAGAATGATTATAACCCAGCAAAGAGAAGCAAAGACAAGAGGCTAGCTAACAACAATAATCAAGGAAGAGAGATATAAGTTACTTATCTTTTGAGGATCATAGGAAATGTTAGCTCCCTCTTGATCTTAGCCTTCTTGCATCCATCTTGCAATTTTATCATCCTTGTCCTCATCATCAACATGGTGCCATTCCTTCCTTGCATAGGCTAGGGTTTCTTCTTTCAGTGAAAATGTTAATCTAGATCTAGGGTTTTATCTACAAACCCTAGGATTTTTACATTCAAGACTTCTAGTCTTCTAGGATAAATCCTAGTTACATTTTACACCCCTTGCAAGTCCAATCAGACTTTGTAATGTGCCAATTTTCCTTTTCATAACCAAATGTCCAAAAAATCATAGAGTCCCAATGCCTCAGAAAACAATCAAAGGATATTTCATCTTGATATCAGACTAAGCGAATGAGTCAAGATCATGGATCTTCCAATGAGATGTCTTCATCAAGAGATAAATATGATAGACCCATAGCATACTTGGTTACTGCTTCAGCAGTACTAGTAAGGATATTCCTGCAACTCTGTATTTTCAGCTGAACATTGATTTTGACCTTTTCAATCCAAGTAGCTCATCCTTTATCATATCAGTTAGTAATAATTCAGTTTTGCAAATGACTCATCTTTCTTGAGAGTACTTTTGTCTCCAAACTTGAAAGAGGACTCGGCCTTTTTCTTCATTATAAGCTTGTTATGTCAAACGGTGAACTTGCTCCATCACAATGTGCTTTGACAGTGATCTTTTTCCTTATTTCAAATTCTTAACTTTCAAGATTGAACAAAAATAGGTTCCATCCTTCAAATGCCCTTGGCACCAGCAATAACCAAATGCACTGCATCTTCCAGGTCCTTTACTTAACAATGTAATATTCATGACAACAAATGGCGTGATACTTTCATGAGCTTTTCAACATCCTGCTTCTGAACACAATGCAATATTTTCAAGGAAAAACACAGGTTTGTTATCTCACACTTCAACTTTCAGCATTGACCTTATCTTTCTTTGAGCCATAACCCAAATTATGATGCTGTCATTTGAAATATCAAGATGAATTTCCTAGATCAGAAGGTGTATCAATATTTCTGTATGATTGAAGATCATATTGTGAGTTTCATCACTGAAATTGTAGGTGACGTGGCTCCTTCAATAGCCATCATAATTATCCTTTGATACATTCCTGTGATCTGACTAAGGAGTGGATCACAACTTTGATACAAGGATTTTCAACCAAGCATTTAAGTAGTCATTTCTTCTAGCTGAGGTCTATAAGAATGTTGCCAAAGAAAACCATTGATCCCAAACGAGATTGTAAGAAAATTGATAGAATATATCTTACATCCAAGCATCAAACTTCCGACTTTGGCAGACTTTTGTTGGTCTCTTTATAGGGTTGTATTTCCAGACCTCATACTCATCTTAGAACAACTCATCACTATAATGTGCTTTCCATGGAATCTGTAACAACCCCTAATTTTATTTTATTTATTTTTAAATGAATAATACATTCAACACACAACACTTAATTATATATCTTGACACCATGTTGTGATGAGTAATGCATTTAACACACAACACTATCTTAACACCATCTTGATGTGTATATTCTAGCAAATATACACTGACGTTAAATGGGTAAAAAAAGACATCACTGGCAAAGATTTTGAGCACACAGAAGCAAATGGTTGATGTAACGAGGTAATAATTTTGTGATATATCGGCCTTGAGCTTGTTACCACTCATCAACCAGAATAAGAGATTACAGATAGTACACTATCAAGGGAAGAAATTTTAAATGGATTGAGATTAAGGCCTAGATGTAATTATTTCCCATCCATTCAATAACAATGAATACTACCTAATTGGTTTACAATCTGCCATTTAAGAGAGAAGGAAATGATTTATTTTTCTGATTTTGCAAATGTGGTCGATTTGATTTCATTACAATAAGTCTGCCATCTAAGTGAGTCAATGCAATCTGAAGAAACAAAACACTAATAATATTCATTTTAGTTTATTATCTTGCAAATCTTGTCAGCTGGTTTTCATCATAATAATTGGATTGACTTCCTCACATTCAATGGTTACTTGATCTAAAGATCTGATCTCAATTGACATGAAGATCCTATTGTATTATATTCTAGATATACATAACGAGTCCCTTTTAAAAAAAAATTACCAACACAGAAAACATTTTGTGAGCACATTGATAGAAAAAGCCTTTATTATATCAGAGGTCTTATGGCTATATTTACCTCACAGTAAATTATCTAGTACATGCACCAAATATGGTTGTTTGACTAGTAGTATCCATGCTAGATTTAGTCTATTCATACCAGCTATGCAACCACTGATAAGGCGTGTTAAATTATGAAACAATTAGGGACAAGTGCAGAAAAAATAGTAGGTTTGTGATCTTTGTGCATGAGATAGTGAGGTCAATCGTAAGCCACATTATTGTTTCATTAGGCTTGAATTAAGGACTCAAATGCCTTTTACCAATAATGTTGGATATAACACACTGATGTTAAGTGGCATACTGGTGCTTAGCCTTATTTCAATACCTCTAAGAGTACCACTATCCATGCAGCCTGTACTTGCAATTCATGGGGTAACCAATGATGCCTAGTGAGAATCACCAGTAGCATCACATGAATTAGCTTTCGATGAGTCTAATAATAGACTATGACATTGTTGACTGCATATTGTAATGCTACCTTATGCTTCTGTGGTAAAACAGGGCAGTGAACCAATGACCTCACATGTACCATCCACACTGAAAGCAATCAATTTATTTACTGTGATGATATGTCATGCAAGGGTATTGTATTGTTGGATGATAGGTCCCATTTTAGACAGTAGGTTGCATACTAAGGTTGCCTACAAAGGTTCTGTCCTATCAGTACTTATCCATACAATGGGGTGGCATACAACCAAACTGTTGAGAAGATTACCAGATACTGTTTAATATGGCAGAGTGTTAAGTAGCTCACAACAGGAGAGTAAATCCCTTGTTATGACTCCCGGGGATTACAAAATGATGCACAGACTAGCCACTAAAATTCCTGATAGTTAAACCAATGTAGGAAATAGGGCACGTAGCTAATCTTATATGTCCAGGCACTATACAGACCTTGAGACTCTCGTACCTCAGGCTAATATCCAGGGAAACTATGTGTTGTCATTCTTGAATCCACTCCTTTAACCATGCCTAAGCATGTAATCCTGAAGTTTTGTAAGCGAGCCAAGACCTCAGGTTACTCAACAGTGTGTGATCTGGGAAGGGAAATGGGACCAGACTCACAACTCTCCACCCATCCGCTGACAACTACCCATCTAATGTTTCCAGGTCAACTTCCAAGATAAATTTATCTCCTTAAATTTGGTCCTTTTGAGGCTAGAGAAAAAAACTAGGGCTTGGAACAAAATTTTAGGGAGGAGGCTTTTTGGTGGTTTGAGAGCCTAAACATCAAGAGGTGGGTCTTGGATACATGACCTATCTTGGAAGTTGACCTGGAAACATTTTTTCTATAGTGTTTCTGATCCTTCGTATCCTCTACTCCACCTTGATTTTGTTGTTGGGATTACACTGAAGGATGGGCCAGAGGATACTACTCCAGTGTAAGTGTAGGATGTCACCATTTTTACCTCCTCTTCTTTATAGGTGATAGTAGTATTAGATGCCTCCTTCTCAGACATGTTGAAAGCCTGAATATTTGATTTTGCAAGGTTGACCTGAAAGCCATAAGCATCTCTGGATTCCCCAAGAAGTAAGAAACACTTGCTCGCATTTCAGGATATTGTGAACAAAATGACATCCACTTTCCAAATGTCATAGTCTTTGAATCACTCATGTATTTTGCATGGCTTTGTCTTCCTTGTGAGGTTGATGAGGAAACTAGAATGGTTGGTCTAGATTTCCCCTTTGCATACACTACTAGAGTAAAATATTCCCTTGTTAATGAGATCATGCAAACATCATGTGATCACAAATTTTCGTTGTTACAATAAACTACAGATTTTTGTTGCATAAGTCATGGAGCTTATGGAGCTCACTCCTTTGAGAGATTCTCTTGTAGGGCTGCCTTGAGTGAAAGATCTTTCTACAAAGCAAAGGAAGAGAAGCCATAGTAGTAGAACTAGTTTCCAATCCTTCTATAATTTTCATGGATGAGCCAACTTTCGGACTAGATGCCGTGATACAATAATAGTTATGTGTACTATTCACAACACAGTTAATACAAGTCGAACAGTTGTTTGTACCACCCACCAACCCAACATTGATATCTTTGAAGCTTTCGATGAGGTCAATTTAAAAACTTTCATGATCAATCTATGCAATGTGAAACAACGGCATTTTTTTATGGTTCTTTGCTTGGCTTAACAAAAGGAAAGGGGTGCAAAGGGCTAGAATAAAGAAGGGTTCCACAGAACCAATAATTTCTAAAACTTCAGTTTTATTGGTTTCTTGAACTCCAGTGCTTGCTTCTAAAAAGCAGTGGCCAAATCATCTACACAGGTCCTCTGGGTCATCATTCTCATAAACCCATTGAGTATTTTGAGGTAAGGTGATTTTTTTATTGTATTTTATGAGCTATTTAGTAAACGATTGTGCTTACAATTATCAATCCATGGTAGAAAATAGTGATCTTGTCTGATTCTTATTTGGTTGGTTAGGCCATTCTAGAAGTACCACAGATTATAGAAGGATACAATCTAGCGACATGGGCACTAGAAGTGAGTTCCATAGTTGTTGAGGAAAGGCTTGGTGTGGACTTTGTTGAAATCTACAGAAAATCAGCACTTTATGAGTATGTCTAGACATAATTGTAGGAACTTGTTTGAGAAAGAGCTTTTTCATTGCGCATATCTAATTTTTCTATTTTTTGTCACTTGTCACCCCGAAGAATAGACTACAATTTTTTAAAACCTTTTTTGACTGATGTGTTGTTCTTCTTTCAGATGGAATCAAGCTCTTATTAAAGAGCTAAGCACCCCTGCTCCCGGCTTGCAGGATTTGAATTTTCCAACACAGTATGCACAATCCTTCAAATTTCAATGCCTAGCATGCCTTTGGAAGAAACATTGGTCATATTGGAGGAATCCACACTATAATGGTGTGCGATTTTTCTTCACTACAGTGGTTGCCCTACTGTTTGGAACCATCTTTTGGGACCTTGGAACAAAGAGGTTGGACACTCTCTTGACAAGCATAATAGACTTATTTGCAAAACTGGTCTGAACTCAATTTGAATTTTTTTTTTTCTATATCATTGATTAGTTTATTGTCTATTACATATTTGAGTCAATAGAGTTAGTTAGCATATTGAGAAATCAGTTTGACATATGTCTTCCAAGTGAACTTGTAGTCTTTATTTGTTCCCTTGAAAGCTATTTTGTTGTTCTTTGTAAGCAGAGTAAATTGTGTTTCTCTTAATGTCTTTTTCTTCAACTGCTCAATGTTGTCTAAGTATTCTTCAGTGTCCTTTTACAGAGGAAAACAACAAGATCTAATGAATATTATGGGATCGATCTACTGTGTTGTACTTTTTCTGGGTGTTAGCAATTGATTGAGTGTCTAGCGAGTTGCCGAGGTTGAAAGAACTATCTTTTACAGAGAAAAAGTTGTTGGAATGTATTTAGCACTTCCTTATGCCCTTGGACAGATAATCTAAATGTGAACAACTAGTCAATTATAGTTTTGTTACGAAGATCAATTTCATCGAATGACCATCCTTGTTATCTGTACCGGTGACAATTGAGGTGCCCTATGTTTTGATACAATCCATAGTCTATGCCATCTTGGTCTATTCTATGATTTCTTTTGTGTGGACAACTCCCAAGTTCTTATGGTTCCTATTCATTATGTTCTTTACTTTTCTATACTATACTTATTATGGAATGATGACAGTAGCCTTGACTCCAAGTTACCATATTGCTGCAATCGTTTCATCAAATTTTAATTCTGCATGGAATCTCTTTTGTGGTTTCATTATTCCTCGACCTGTAAGCGCATAATTTCAGCTCTTGATCCGTTCATCAATTTTTTTCTTTTGGAAATGATTTGAGTTGCAATGTTGACTACAGTTGGCAATCCCCTTATTGAGTGATCCTAACAAGGTAAATTCTCTGGTTGAGTTTTGAAAACAGAAAATGCATGTATGGTGGAGATGGTACTACTGGGAAACTCGTGTTTCTTGGACACTCTATGGTCTGATTGCTTCACAATTGGGTGATGTAGAAACCGAGATGGAGATAACAGATGGGAAAGTGAAGGTGGGCATGGTTTTGTGCATGTTTTGCGCACAATCCTATAGGCTCTACAATCTCTACCTTAGGTTTTCAATCATGTTGCTATGATCCTCAAGTCCGACCACAAGGGAAATCAAGTTATTTGTGGCTTCAAAAAGGTAGGCTGCAGGAAAAAACTACTTAGTTGGAGCAGACTGCAAGTGGATTGGCTTATAATGATGTGACTTACAATGTGCTTATAAGTGGGAAATTGGATAAAGTCAAGTAGTTGATGCAAGAAATGAAGAATACAAGCTTGAGTGTTTTAGATTTCACTTACAATCCTTTGATCAATGGACATAGCAAGAAAGGAAACATTATTGAAGCTTTTCACTTCAAGAATGAGATTGCAGAAAAGGGTAATTTTCCTACTATCTCAACATATAATATGTTGATTCATGGGTTGTGCAAAATGGGCAAGGCAAAGAAATCATAGGAGTAGTTTGATGAAATGTGGAATAGGGGTCTAATCCCAGATGTTATTTCGTGCAATATAATGATTTATGGATACTGCAAGGATGGAAATATGATCAAGGCTCTGAAGTTGTGCAATGACATGTTCGCTGGAAGTCTTGTGCCCATTGCAGTAAATTAGAATATGCTCAATGATGGGTAGTATGGAAAGAAAAAACATTGAAGAAGCTCATAAGATCATGATTGAAAATATTAGTACTATTTATGCTCCAACTGCTATCAAATTGTTGCTAAGTTCTTTGCATGGTGAAAAGTGGAAGAACATATGCTTGGACAACAAGTTTCTTTTAGTAGAGTCTCTGATTGTACCATTAATGTAAATGCTCAAGACGGTTGCTTGGAAAACTTTGTAGAATGTGTATATAATTCTTCTAATCCCATATGGAGAATGGATGAAGAAGATTCAAAACTTTTGGAGGCTCCTAATGTAGAGGTTGGAACAGAGGCTAGACACTTTGAACTGTCTTGTAATATCCAAAATGAAGTTAGTAATATTCAATGCACACTGGAAGATGATTTAATATAGGGTTGATCTTTTTCAGATGACAATGAATGAGGAAAGCTTCTAGAGAAAATCTATGGTCTATTTTAGACTTTAATAAGGCACAAATTCATTGCATACAACCATCTCTCTAAATTAGTTCAGTATGCAATTGATGAGATTCAAAGTCTTCTACTAGAATCACCAATGCATTATGTAATAAACAATCACCTATATGCATTTGATTCTTACAGTCTCATCAACCTCGGAATGTGATAAAATATGTGAACTTGTACATTCTTGTGGACTAGACAAATAATTAGTTCATCAAAATGACACAAAAGATTCTTAGGAAATGGAAATCCAGGAAAACCTTATTCTTAATGATAATTTCACAAGCCTTGTTTTGGATGAGACATTATTGAGGGATAAAAGTGACTAAATAAATTCATAAAACAAAAGCAACGTTGTAATTTTCTCACCACTCAAGCTTCACCCTAAATGAATGGCAAAACAAAATGTCACAGGTCAATTTACAGCTGGTCTCTATTTTTGACACTTTATCTTATGAATGACAACCATAGGGATGGATGCAACACAGAGAAGAAATGTCACAACATGGCATGGAAGATAATATAACGCTTGAGAAATAGTTCTACTTATTGCAAAGCATTTATGAAAAGAAAATGTGAGAATCTGAGTTATGAGGAGCTTTTAAATATTGCAGAGAGTTTTTTCCTTGAAGAACTAAAGAGGTTTCATCCATTCTATCTAAAGGATCAACCTACAATATTAAAGAACAACAAAAGGCATCATCTACAAATTTCTCAGGTGCTCTTCTTTAGCAAAGTTTAAAAGACATTCTGGCATGGGTTGTAGAGAAAGTGATCTTGATAATACTCCACAACTATTAAGAAACTCATATAAAACCAAAATACTTTTTCCAAAGTGAAGCAATAATTTTTTACAAAAACATTCCACTATGCATGCTAATACTTAAATGAATAAGGATTGGAGGTTCAACCTCAGGGGGAGTAGATGACAGGGGAGCACCCCTTGTGTCATTGATGTTAAAGGGAGAGAAAGAGAGAAGAGAAGCACAAAGATGTGGGGAGCATTATGACAGGCATGTTGCCATCAATGAAAAAGGGGGGAGATTGTTGAGGTGTTGTCATTTATGGCAAAGCAAGGGCTAGCCATGATCAAAACCTTGCAAGTGAGAGGCCAACATGTTTGGATTTTTGGTGAAAAAGAAAGTGGAAAGCAACAACAGCTAAAATACAAGAAGATTTGATTTTTCACACAAGAAGTGAGGCAACATTTGTGGGCTAGTCACTTATATCCACTACCAACAAAGAGTTATGTTATTCATTAGTAAACATTTATGACTAAAATTAATATGTTTCATTGGTTAATGGACCTATTTATACAATGAGGATGTTTTCTTCACTAGACATTGATTTTTTTTCATATGGCATACCCTAAAAACAAATTTAATAAACACCAAAATTGATGCATAGGTCATCCTACCTTGAGATCAAGTCAACCCTCCAAGAGACATGATAGTTCAGTAAGGTATCGATCAGTGCAAATAAGAGTTAATGCAAAACTTGTTAAAGAAATACTTATTTTCAAGAAATATTAATAGAAAAACGAACTACCAAGCTTACACAACAACAAAAAAATATATGGTTTTATACTTTATCAAAAATTCGCCAAGACTTCACAATGTTTTATAACTTAGTAAAAGAATCACTAAGACTTTACAAATTTTTATTATTCAGTGAAGGATTCGCTAAGATCTTACAAGATTTTATAGTTCGGTGAAAGATTCGCCATGATTTTACAAGATAATATAATTTGGTGAGAGATTCACCAATTTTTTTATATATACATATTATATTATTGATAAAATCGCATTCCATTTTTCCTTTGTATCAGGATTCGCCCATTTATTATACAGATAAATTAAGGGGGGTTTTTAAAATTTTCCCTGGTTATTTCCCATTGTGATCATTCATCCTAGTACAATGCCTAAGATTCTATATAATTTAAGGGATTTCATATGCTCTTTTTATCTATTCGTTCTAGTTTCGAGACTTTGAGATGTCTTCAATTTGACTGCAACTTCACTGCACTCAATTTATCCTAAGTTTATGTCTCATGGGACATATATAAATTTTTTATTTCTAGTTATCCAAAGTATACCTAGAACCTAATGAAAGGAAGTCCAAGATAAGTGTGGAGGCTTAAAGTCATTTACTTAGTCAATATTCCACCAATATGGCTATGCACGAATTTATTTATTTGTTTTCCCAGGCCCTCATCATAAGTGATTGTGATTGTCCTTAGTATATGTTCCAGATATTTTCAAGATGTTTTTTTAATATAATACACTCCAAGTAAGCATTGTATTTTAGACCAAAAATCCTAAACAAAGGTCCATCCCATGCCATTGTGAGCTCTTGGTGTCCCATAGGTGGATCCTTAAGGCTTTGAAGGATTTCAGGTTTTGACATGTAATAAAGAATTGAACCCTAGTACAACAGAAAGGTCGGCATCTGAATCTTAACATATCAACCCCGAAGAATATGTGCAAAGAAGGAGGATGTGTGGGAGAGGATCAAGTTCTTTAGTAGCATTAAAAGAGCCTACAACTCATTTGGCTGAAACCCAAGGAAAAAAATATTGAAGCACTGAGTAATTTAACCATGTAGATCAACTTCATAAGCTAGAACCCACAAAAATAGAAAAAAAAAAAAAAAACAACAGGGTAAATGTAAAAGGCCCTTGCTTGAATTTAACAATCTTGTAGCGGAAAAATGGGGCTTAATATTTTGTGGATTAATTTTTTTTTCTTTCCATGAAGTATTTAGTTCTCATTTTTTTCTTTCCAAGAAGTATTAGTTATCATTCAATTCTTTATTTTTGTTAGAGTTCTATAAATACCAATATTGAATTTCATTGTCAAACTATTAGTATAAAATTGAGTCTTCTTTGAATTACATAAGACTTTTGAATTATGACATTAACATATCATATTGTGGTTTTCTCTCTATGGTTGTGTGAACTATTTGCAATGGAAACCTCATAAATTTCAAAAATAATTTGCTTGGATTTCAGTAATAATAGCCTAAAATAATTGAAACTGAAATGATGATAGTTAACTCGAGAAAAGGGTGAATTTTACACTAACAAACCACAAATGCAATTAGTTGTTGCAATGAGATAGAAGAAGTTTGAGAAAAATTTATTACCCAAAATTTGTGAGCAGACAAAACTATCCAAATTTTGGCTAAATTGTCTTAAAAATATGGGAATGAAATCAAAAAAGGGAGGTGAATTAAACCTAAATATTACAAAAGGAAGGCAAAAAACCACCTTCAATAAATTGAATTCTATGCATATGGATTTAAAACTACCCTTTTTAGCTATCCATTATATATCCTCCAAAATATAGTGAAATTAATCATTTTAATGAATATCCATAAAATTTCATCTATCATATAAAAATAATATAAACTTCATATTATTTATCATATAAAAATAATATAAACTTCATATTATAAATTTCTTTGTATTATAAATTTCATGTGCAAGTATCCCTTAAAGTGAGATCCCAATTTCTCAAGTTCATATTCCTCAAGTCCACAAATTCATATTCCTCTCATGTTGAGAAATAGGAAATCTCAATGAGGCATATCAATTAATTATGTACGAAGAGGAATATGTTTTCAATTTAATTATATTTTTTTTAATTGAAATGAGTGGACTCTATTTAAAAAAAAAAATGTTTCAAGAAAATATCAACATGGGTTAACAAAAATCAAAATTAAAATAAGTGAAAATGAAAAACAAATTAAGCGTCAAATAATATGGATGATAATATATTTTATTTTATAAGATACACGAAACAATTTCAAGAAATTAGAAATATTGGTATTTTCGATTTAATTATATTTTTTTTAATTGAAATGAGTGGACTCTATTTCAAAAAAAAATGTTTCAAGAAAATATCAACATGGGTTAACAAAAATCAAAATTAAAATAAGTGAAAATGAAAAACAAATTAAGCGTCAAATAATATGGATGATAATATATTCCATTTTATAGTATACACGAAACAATTTCAAGAAATTAGAGATATTGGTATAAAAATTATACAAATATCAGGATAAATGGTAAATATACAAACAAATACGTGACATTAAAGAATTTTAATGTTATAAAAAAAACGAATATCAAGATATTTGACACAAATTCACTTTATTAAGATTTACAAATACAATTTGAGCAATTATCAAATATCTGATGAAACATTTGTTAGGTAAAGTTATTTACCGAGATCAGATCAAAGGGCAGAAAAAGGAAATTAGAAAGGCGGCGAGAAAAGAAAATATCATGAAAATGATATTAAACAAAATGAAAAGCAACAAGCAACATAAAGATGTATATAAGTTGGAACAAATAATGGTTCATAATTTCTTTATAAACATATATTTTCAATTGTAATAAATAGTGAGAACATAAAAACTTAAACGTTCAATAGAGTTGAAAACTCGCTCTGATACCATATGGAACAACCCAAAACTTAAAAAATATAATTAATTATGTCAATTATGTGATTTATAATCAATACAAACTATTCAACTAATTAGTATATAGTTTTCAAAAACATGAGCAGAGATGACTTATTTATAGTGACAATATTCCTTATTTGTGATTTCAGAGTTTAACACTATTTGAATCTCGTTAACCATAAAAATAAAAAATTGGGGACGACTCTCCACCCAACCATAGGTTTGGTTGCACATAATATTTCTATAGTCGGCCACCTCAAGCCCTCAATCAACTACTACTGCCAGAGAATCATTTGTCTCACAACATTTTTCTTCCAAAAGAATGAATGAATCTCATCCCCATCTTTGTACATTATGTTAGTGTCAGTCTTTCCAGCGTTCCTCCAGTGATCAAATATGCTCTTACAAAGTGGTCTCAGAGTGTCCAGGTCAAATTTTGTCATTTCAAAGAGTCTTCAAGCAAAATTTGGTCACTAGGCATTAGGTCTAGGGTTTGCTTTCACTCCTTCTAAAGTTGTCCATATGTCGGTCCATGTCATCATTCTGCTGAGTCTATCATCATTCATAGGGTTGTCATTATCATGTCAGTGTCTAATGAGTCATTTTACACCTTGTTCATGCTTCAGTTGCGCCTAGGCAAGGTCATTTTCCTCTCCTAGGGTTTTGAAAGATAATTTCTCTTGGATGGTCAAATCATTAGCAAAACTTGTATCCAGAGGTTCATACACCTTCCCCTATCTTTCATGTACCTTATCAAAAACTTCCCATCACTGAGATTCCCCAAATTCCTCATTTTTCCACAAACCCTAGTTTCTTGCTACAACTTGGCAATTTTCTAGGTTGGGCTTGTGTTTTTCCATTTTGGACCCCTTCCCCTCACTCGATCTCCGCGATTCCACTTTCCCCTACTTCCTAACATCCCTCCCTACTTCCAAAAATTTCCGCAAGAATTTAGAAGTCCCTTATCCTCTTCATTTCGCTTCATTTCGACAGAATCCCTTGTTCCACACATCGGGATAAGTTTCACTCAAAAGATGTTTCAGAGCAATCAAAGATGAATTTTGGAAAACTGAGAGAGGTTTTTGTCCACAACATGCGAAAGAAGAAAAACCTTCCTCACGTTTTACACAGGTGGCATGGTTTTAGAGAAATGTCAAAAATACAATTTCCTCAGGAGAATTGATGCACCTCTGAAGTGACCTTGGGAAAATCAAGTTTTCTCCTAGCTTGGTTGGCAAAATGACTTTCTTGATGAGTCAAATGATAATTAGACACAATGGTATCTCCAATGAGCTATCATGAGCTCAATTTGGAGTTGAGGAAGGCATTCAAAAGTTGACTGCAACAGCACTCTTCCTTGAGGCATCCTCATTTGGCACATTTTGACCAGTCTTGAGAGATTTGATTTTTGACATGGAAAATGAACTCTAAATTGAGAAATTCCACTTGGGTTCGAATTTAGACTCAGAGACCTTTCCAACGAGCTATCCTACGCCTGATTTGGATTCCGGTAAGTGCCCCAAAAGCAGGTGGAAAGGCGCCCTACGCATAGGGCTCAGGCGCGCTACGCATCAGGGTTTTTTGGCACAATTTGTTTTTTGGCTCAACGTGTAGTGCGTTGCGCGCTACCCTTAAAATTGGGAGGTCCAAATCACGAAAGGTTTGCATTTTTAGATTTTTCATGATGAAATACACCTGCTCAGCCACTGCCAAGGCATTTAAGCAAGGTTTGGGTCCCCAAAAGGTCAAAAAACATGCAAAAAATGACCTCACTGCCCTTTTTTGGACACACAGGTAACAGCCTTGGGAGAATGCACTTTTGGAGGGAAAAATGGACACCAAATTGGAAAATTCTACTTGGGTTGGAAAGTAGACTCAAATACCTTTCCAACGCGCTATCGTAAGCTCAATTTGGATGCCGGGAAGTGCCCCAAAAGTAGGTGGAAACGCGCGCTACGCATAGGGCTCAGGTGCGCTACGCATAAGGATTTTTTGCAAAGTTTTCATCTCCAGCTCAGGAATTCGGCCAGTCTTGACCAGTTTTGACTTGTGATGGGATTTTTCAACCTCCTTGATGTAATTAATGGAACTTTATGTTGACTTGACACTTATTTATCTATTCTAGATGATTCATTCATAAAATAGCAAAAATTTAATGAATGAATTGGTTTCCTAGCTTATAGAGGCAAGTTGTTTTGACTGCCTAGATTGTAGTACTTTGTTTAGAATTGATTGAAATAGCTCCTAGGATGATGAGCTCGACCCCTAGAGGCAAGGGAATGTGTTAGCTTGCCTATATTATGTATTTTCTCAATCATTTTCAGAGGTTGGAGAGGTTGGACTCTTTGGGAAGAGGCTTTGAGACTTTATTGTACATTTTACTTCAGCATTTTGGCAAAGGGAAGACCAGGGATTTGCAGCACTATTTGGAATTCTTGTGGCTTTATGTCTTGATGGTGTGCTTCTTTCAGTACTTGTAAGTTTGTTATGTGTATCATTTTCCCTCTCTCATCTTCTGCAATTGAACAAATGAAGTGTTAAGGTAGAATCCATAAATTTGCTATGCTTTGCCTTTAAATTTGTTTAATTTTCCATGTTTTCTTCAGTTTAAGGAGAACCCTTGCACTTTCTTGCTCTCCTTAGCTCCTCACCTGTCTGATCTATTCACCTCATCACTTTAAAAGCATCAAAACAATTGCCTACCTTGCTCCAATCAGACCTCTGCAGAAACTGTGTCTCATCCCCGCACCCAAAATTGCTTTTCCCTTTGATTCAAAAAAAATCCCAAAAAATCACCTTTAAACCTCTGCATTTAATATCTAGCCTAAGATCAGTATTCCTTATTGGTCATCTCAGCCCCTTTGAAAACCTTTTGCCGAGATAGACCCAGAGAGAGCCCTCTCCTGTCCTCGTAGGGCTAGCTACGAGGCTGAGCGTGGTATGATGTTGCCTTGAGTTTTGCCTTCCTCAGCCTGAGGCAGATTTGAGCGCTAACATAGTGGCGACCATACTGGGGAAGAACAAATGGTTTGCTTGTTGATGTCATTTGTTTTATAAGCTACAGACGGAGCCTGAAGTTATGCCAGGTAGCCTTCGAAATGCTTTTCCTTTGCATTAGTGGAAGTAGATAAACGTTGCTTCAGTCAATCTCCAGTCTAGCTTGTAATCGTGACATCTAACTTGTTGATTGCCCCAGTACATGCATCAAGTTCAGATCTGATTGTTGATGGTGGACAACGATCAGGCATAAGAAGGCTGAAATCATTCACCTGGCGACTTCATTCACTGAAAAATCGAGAGATCAATGCTTCATGGTGACTCCACTGCAGGAAGATTAGTAGCTTTGAGCTTTTCAAGATGGACCGAATCACAAGAAGATACGCTCCCATGAGCCGAGATCACATCCCTGGTTTTCCAAATAAAATTCCGAAGGTAGATTGGTCAAGGAATTTACCTACATTTGAAGATGATGGTAGGAAGGACGCTGCTCTACATCTGGCTAGATTTCACATGCATATTAACAAGTTGAAGGTTGATTTTCCTAAAGATTGCTTGATGAAGATATTCTTGGCCACTCTGGAAGGTAAAGCCCAATCTTGGTATGAAAGTTTACCGCCTGCTTGTATTTACTGTTTAAAGGATTTTCATGCTATGTTCATTGAAAGATATATGGACTCTTATCCATCATTAAATTTAGTTCAAGACTGTTGCAAGCATGCTTATAGTTTTATTGAAAGCCTTGAGAAGTTTTATGAAGATGATAATTTCATGGATGAAGAGATCATGGAAGCCCTGTATGAAAATCCGTTTCAGCAGCACACATAAATCTTAGAGGATACTTGTCAAGGTCAGCAGGCTGAAGATTTCCATATGGTTGAAAATGAGGAAAGAGAAAATGTTGTTTCGGATCTGTCCATAGAAGAAGACAACATGCAGGTAATGCAAGAAAGTAATGTTCCAATCTCAGAAAGTGATGATGATAAATTAGATCGAGAGATAAATTGTGATGAGGCAAAACATGTTGTTCCGGATCTCATAAAAGAGAGTTGTATTGTCGCGGCTGCCTCAAATGAAGAAAATGGAGTAGCAGACCTAAATGCTCTCTCTCACCAGCACTAGATCTTCATGAGGAGGTAGTTCATTGCCTCTATAAAAAACAAGACAAGATCTTCGTTCAAGTAAGTGAAAAGGTTTCTCTGGATGAATCTATGATAGCTGATAGAAATGTTAGTGTTGGGTTTCATGAAACATATGAAATTTATTTTCTCATGATTGATGAATGTAATGAGAATATGGCTATCATATCATATGAGGATGACCTACCATATATTCAAACTACAAAAGATCATACCATTCAGGATTCCATTTCAGATTCTTCCTCATATGTCTCATGTTTTGAAATGTTATTTCAAGAGGAGATCTGCTCATCTACTTGTTCAGCATTTTTTGAGGACCAGGAACATACTCTTTCTGGAGTACATGATGAAGGAAGATCAGAATCAAGAGAAAAATACACCTTGCTCTTTCAGCAGGAGGAAAGACTTCATGTTTTTCAAGATCCAATGGCAGACCTATTGCAGTCAACAGTGAAGGTGATTATTGCAGTATTCAGTGATGAAGGAGAATATGGTCGACTATATTTTTGGATGCCCAGTTACCAGTATTCATTGTTGACCAGAAGACCTGATCAGGAGAATCAATCAAGAAGGCATCTACTTGATTGGTTGCATTGGCATTTTGATATAGTTTGATGGTATATTGTCTTGGAAGAAACACAAGTGGTTGTCATCATGATTTCAAATCTTGATGGACTGCTGCCCTTCAATAAGCTTTGTAAGTTCTTGTTTTAGTTAAGTCAGTCATGAGTCATTTATGAGTCAGTTTTCAGTTATGTTGGTTTCATAATTGTGTCGGCTTGAGTCAGGTTTCAGTCAATAAATGAGTCAAAGTCTTGTGTCGTTTGCCGGAATAATGACTCCATCGCCCAATGGACGAAGGCGCTGGTCTGCTCTCCCAAAGATCTACCGTTCTTGGCACCTCCAAGGAGCTACCATCCCCATTGGAGCCAATGTTAGTGTCAGTCTTTCCAGCGTTCCTCCAGTGATCAAATATGCTCTTACAAAGTGGTCTCAGAGTGTCCAGGTCAAATTTTGTCATTTCAAAGAGTCTTCAAGAAAAATCTGGTCACTAGGCATTAGGTCTAGGGTTTGCTTTCACTCCTTCTAAAGTTGTCCATATGTCGGTCCATGTCATCATTCTTCTAAGTCTATCATCATTCATAGGGTTGTCTGTTATGAAACCAGCTCAAGAAAAGATAGAAAAGATAGATCAACGCCTTAGAATTCAGCCTCTTCGAGGGGGCAACCTCCTTTACATTACGTAAATGAACAATTCTTGGATGATACAAATGACAAAACCTCCTTTCTATATATAGGAGTCTAAGAAGTCACAATATAATCCAGCCGACCTAACAATAATAATATAAAGCCACAAAAATAACAATAGATGGATTCTATGGGGCACAAAAATAATAATATGGGGGTAATAGGGGCACAACAATATAAATAAGGGGTATAACTACAATAGTAATGGGGTAATCACTAGTATTATAGGGACCCAACATGCCCCTCTCCTTCCAAAAAGTGTTGTCCTCAATGCTTGAGTAGTTCTGGATACTTCTGCATAAAATTCTCATCCTCCCATGTGGAATCTTCAGCGGATAAGTTCTTCCACTTGATAAGATACTCTGAAATTGATCGATTTTGTAGCTGTCGAGTTCTTGTTTCTGTCACTGCTTCCGGTTCCAATATAATTTTTCCTTCCTCATCAAGTTCTGGCAATATTGTTTGAACTAGGAGCTTGTCGCCTATAACCTTCTTTAAACATGAAACATGGAAAACTGGGTGCAATCGAGAAGCTGCAGGAAGCTCCAATTTGTATGCCATAGTACCAATCTTTTCTAACACCTTGTACGGACCATAATACTTTGGTGATAATTTATTATCCTTCTTAGCTTGCTTTAGGGACATTTGCTTATATGGTTGTAGCCGTAGGAATACCCATTCACCTACATCAAAAATTCTTTCACTGCGATGTTGATCTGCCTGTTGTTTCATTCTATTTTGTGCCAACACGAGGTTATCCTTTAAGAGTTGGAGGACTTGTTGTTGATGTTCAATGTGATGTTCCACTGCTTGAACCTTAGAATTTTCTCTTAAATATGATGTGATTGATGGTGGTTGGTACCCATAAAGTGCCATAAATGGGGTCATTTTTGTTGCTGTATGGAAGGAAGTGTTATACCACCATTCAACCAGAGGCAACCATTTGACCCATTGTGTCTGTTTATCAGATACAAAGCAACGAAGATATCCTTCCAAACATTTGTTTACTATCTCAGTTTGCCCATCAGATTGAGGATGATAAGATGTGCTATGAGCTAACTAAGTACCCAGACAAGAAAATAATTCTGTCCAAAAATTTCCAGTGAAAATGGGATCTCTGTCACTTACAATAATCTTTAGGTTTCCATGTAGCTTTTGAACTGTTTCCATAAATGCAGTAGAAACTGTACTGGATTTAAATGGATGTGATAATGCACAAAAGTGTGCATACTTGGTAAGTCTGTCAACTACCACCATGATGACACTCTTTCCTTCAGACTTGGGTAAACCTGTGATAAAATCCATTGAAACCTCCTCCCAACGTTGACTTGGAATGGATAAAGGTTGTAATAGGCCCGATGTCTTAATTGTTTCAACTTTATTTTGTTGGCAAACCAAACATTCCGCCACAAACTTTTGAATATCTGATTTAAGGCCATCCCAAAAAAATTCCTTCTTAACCCTGTGGTAAGTTTTTAAATATCCTGAGTGCCCTCCTAAGGGAGAAGTGTGCAATTCCATAAGAATCTTTTGTTTTAGCTGGGAATTCTTACAGAGGTATAAGCGATCTTTGTACCAGAACGAATCATTTTGCCAGCTAAATGTATCATAAGTACTGGAATCTTGTTGTAGCTTTCGAATAAGTGCCCACACTTCTTCTTCATTCTTCCATTCCTCCTTTGCTTCATTTATCCAATCTGGTTGGATAATAGAAATGGCACACAATAATGCTTCCATATCCTCATCCTTTCTTGAGAGTGCATCTGCCACCACATTTTGCTTCCCTTTTTTGTAGATGATTTCAAAGTCATAACCCAACATCTTTGTGACCCACTTTTGTTGCTCTTCAGAGGATAATATTTGTTCTAAAAAGTATTTAAGGCTATCATGATCCGTTTTTACCTTGAAGTGTCTTCCTATTAGGTAGGGTCGCCATTTCTTAAGTGCATGGAGTATTGCCAACATTTCCTTCTCATAAATAGCTTTGCTTAAAAACTTTCCCTTGATTGGAAGACTTTCAAAAGCAATGGGTCTTTCATCTTGCATTAGAACAACACCAATTCCATTTCCTGAAGCATCACATTCCACAATAAAGGATTTTGTGAAGTCCGGTGTGGCTAAGACCGGTGCTTGGCACATTGCCTCTTTAAGATGTTTAAAGGCCTTTGTTGCTTCCGGAGTCCATGAAAATGAATCTTTCTTCAATAATGTTGTTAGAGGTGCTGCTATTCTCCCATAATTCTTAACGAACTTGCGATAATACCCTGTCAACCCAAGAAATCCTCGCAGATTCTTTATGGATTTGGGGATTTTCCATTCCTTAATGGCTTTAATTTTGCTAGGGTCTACCTTAACTCCTTCATGAGATACAATATGACCCAAATATTCCACCTCCTGGACTCCAAAGAAACATTTGGATCTTTTTGCATATAATTGTTTCTCCTCCAATAGTTGTAGCACCTTGTCAACATGTTCAACATGATCCTTCCAAGACTTGTTGTAGATTAGTATATCATCAAAAAATACCAACACAAATTTTCTAAGGAATGGTTTGAAAATTGAATTCATCAAACCTTGAAATGTTGAAGGTGCATTGGTAAGGCCAAAAGGCATGACCAAAAATTCATAATGACCCTCATGAGTTCTAAATGTCGTTTTCGGAATGTCTTCAATCTTCATTCTGATTTGATGATATCCCGAACGAAGATCCAGCTTGGTGAAGTAATTGATCCATGCAGTTCATCCAGTAATTCATCAATGACAGGAATGGGGAACTTATCTTTAATAGTGAGCTTGTTGAGCTCCCTATAATCTGGACACATGCGCCATGATCCATCCTTCTTGTGCACCAATACTACTAGAGCTGAGAAAGAACTTTGACTCGGTTGAATTATACCAGCCTCTAGCATTTCTGCAACCATACGTTCAATTTCACTTTTTTGGACATATGGATATCTGTACGGCCTGATGTTTGGAGGAACACTTCCTGGAATCAGATGAATAGCATGATCGTGATCACGCATAGGTGGGAGACCTTTGGGAGTCTCAAATACCTTGGAATGATTGTCCAAGACTTTTTGGAGATCTGGAGAAATATATGATTCCAATATGGAAACATCTAGCGAACATAATTGTGCAATTACACCTCTTTTCTCCTTTTTCAGAAGCTTTGTCATGCCATTAGAGCTGATTATCTTTCCTGGTTTCCCTGCAATACCCCTTAATTCGACTTCCTTTCCTTCCACAGAAAATTTCATGAAAAGTTCTTGAAAATTAAAAGCTATTGTACCCAAGGATTGTAGCCATTGGACTCCTAGTACAACATTAGCACCTCCCATTGGAATGGAAAGCATTGGGCTAGTCAATACATATTCTCCCATGGATAGCTTGATATTATGACACTTTCCAGAACAATTTATTGTTCCTCCATTTGCAATCATCACTTGACACTTTGGTGTTGGATATAGGAAGCAATTCAATTCTTTTGCTACCCTACAATGAATAAAATTGTGGGTGCTTCCTGAATCAATCAACACTATTACCTTTTTCTTCTTGATTTGTCCTTCTATCTTGATGGTTTGAGGAGTGGTAATTCCCGCCAATGCATTACAAGATATGGTCGGATTTATTTGTTCTTCATCTAGGCTTTTGTTCCTGGAATATATTATCTTCTTTTGACCTTTCTTGCTGCTTTTCTTCTTCCTCTTCACAATCTATGTAGAATAATTTCTTCTCAGCACACTTATGACCTTTTGTGTATTTGCTATCACAATTGTAACAAAGCCCTTTTGCTCTTTTTTCTTCCAATTATTGTGGTGTCAACCTTGTAGGTTGTGGAAGACTATGGGCAACAACACTTCCGTCTTTATAGTTGTGAATGGTATGCTTCCTAGTTGCCATAATTTTTCTTTCCATTTTTCTTGCTAACCTGAATGCCTTCTCTAATGAATCAGGTTCCCAAAGGCGCACATCATGTTGGATATTATCCTATAAAGACCCTATGAACACATCAATCCTATGCTCCTCTGGAATATCTTTTACCCTTATGTTCAATTTTTGGAACTCCTCAATGTGCTCCATTATAGAACCCTTTTGTTTGAGACTTATCAATTGGCTAAAAAAAGTGTTGCTTTTTGTATCCTCATAATGTGCTATCAATTCTTCCGTAAAAATTGCCCAAGTGATAAATTGTTTACGAGAACAAAGCCATTGATACCATACAAACTGATTTGGTTCCAAATATAAAGTTGCCATACGTACCTTTTGTGTGTTTTGCACATTATTGAGATCGAAGAATTGCTCCATCTGTAATATCCATGTGGCGGGATCCTTGCCATCAAACTTCCTCATATCGATTTTTGGAATGTGGTGATTCTTCGATCCAACATTAGCATCTATGGAATCATGATTAACATTTCTTTTGTTCTCATCATGAGTTTCCTTTACTACCTTTTCACCATTAGTAAGTATTTCTTGTAGAAAATTAGTCAAATCTGTCTTCAAATCTGCCATGCCTGTCTTCAAATCTGCCATGCCTGTCTTCAAATTTATGTTCAAATCTATCTTCAAATTGTCCATCTTAGCTTCTATGCCATTCATCTTAGCTTCCACACCATTTATCTTAGCTTCCACGCCATTTATCTTAGCATCTGTTAACTTTTGTGAGCGTGACATTTGTTGCACTTGTTCTTGTAATTTTGATATATCATGTAACATTTCTTCCTCTTCTTCATGAGTCATGCTAGAGCTTTTAGGTTCCTTACTAGGTGTTTGCATTTTCTTTCCTTGGGGCATCAGTTACCGATAATAATGCTCTACTATGCCCTTTGAATTCCTTCAAAATAAATTTTCAAACCAAGCTTAAGCAAAAATTTAAAAAATCTACACACCTTTTTTCACTTTGTAGGAGCTCGATATTTCCTCTGATGTATCTCTGTACTTTCCAGTCATCTAGTTCTGAACTTGTGATCTGTAGTAGCTCTGTGTGTCCTCTTTCCAATGCCACAATTCTGACCCAAATTGGATTCTCCAAGGAAGGGTTATGCGAAATCTCCCACCGTGACTTGAGTATAGACTAGTTCAGTAGAGCTAACTTGTACGACGTGCCGCGAGTCACTGTTTCGACCTTTGGATCTAAAAAATACCCACACGAAACTACAGTCCGTCCTCTTTCTGTACCTTTTTACGAAATTTCAATCCGATCCTCAGAGAGAAAGTTATGACGATTTTCCCCAGGTCACCTGTTTTGAATGTAATTCAGGAGTCTGAAAAAAGACCAACTTCCTCAGATTATATCTCCGACAATATCACGCGAAAAGCTCTGAAATTCAGACCCAAGGTTCAGCGCCAATTCTTCTCAAATGGGTTTTTTTTGCGACTTCTGAAACATCATAGAAAAAAAGTTATAGCGAAAATTCCACGATGACCTGTTTGGAGCAGCGAAACCCTAGAATCCAAAGCTCTGATACCAAATGTTATGAAACCAGCTCAAGAAAAGATAGAAAAGATAGATCAACGCCTTAGAATTCAGCCTCTTCGAGGGGGAAACCTCCTTTAAATTACGTAAATGAACAATTCTTGGATGATACAAATGACAAAACCTCCTTTCTATATATAGGAGTCTAAGGAGTCACAATATAATCCAACCGACCTAACAATAATAATATAAAGCCACAAAAATAACAATAGAGGGATTCTATGGGGCACAGAAATAATAATATGGGGGTAATAGGGGCACAACAATATAAATAAGGGGTATAACTACAATAGTAATGGGGTAATCACTAGTATTATAAGGACCCAACATTTTCATTATCATGTCAGTGTCTAATGAGTCATTTTACACCTTGTTCATGCTTAAGTTGCGCCTACGCAAGGTCATTTCCCTCTCCTAGGGTTTTGAAAGCTAATTTCTCTTGGATGGTCAAATCATTAGCAAAACTTGTATCCAGATGTTCATACACCTTCCCCTATATTTCATGTACCTTATCAAACGCTTCCCATCACTGAGATTCCCCAAATTCCTCATTTTTCCACAAACCTTACTTTCTTGCTACAACCTGGCAATTTTCTAAGTTGGGCCTGTGTTTTTCCCTTTTGGACCCCTTCCCCTAACTCGATCTCCGCGATTCCACTTTCCCCTGCTTCCTAACATCCCTCCCTACTTCCAAAAATTTCCCCAAGAATTTAGAAGTCCCTTATCCTCTTCATTTCGCTTCATTTCGACAGAATCCCTTGTTCCACACATCGAGATAAGTTTCACTCAAAAGATGTTTCGGAGCAATCAAAGATGAATTTTGGAAAACGAAGAGAGGTTTTTGTCCAAAACATGCCAAAGAAGAAAAAAATCCATCACGTGTTGCACAGGTGTCATGGTTTTAGAGAAATGTCAAAAATACAATCGCCTCGGGAGAATTGATGCACCTCTGAAGTGACCTTGGGAAAATCAAGTTTTCTCCTAGCTTGGTTGGCCAAATGACTTTCTTGATGAGTCAAATAATAATTAGACACAAAGTTATCTCAAATGAGCTATCATGAGCTCAATTTGGAGTTGAGGAAGGCATTCAAAAGTTGACTGCAACAACACTCTTCCTTGAGGCAGCCTCATTTGGCACATTTTGACCAGTCTTGGGAGATTTGATTTTTGACATGGCAAATGAACTCTAAATTGAAACATTCCACTTGGGTTGGAAAGTAGACGCAGATACCTTTCCAACGAGATATCCTGCACCCAATTTGGATTCCAGAAAGTGCCCCAAAAGCAGGTGGAAAGGTGCGCTATGCATAGGGCTCAGGCGCGCTACGCATCAGGGTTTTTTGGCACAATTTGTTTTTTGGCTCAACGCGTAGCGCGCCGCGCGCTACCCTTAAAATTGGGAGGTCCAAATCATGAAAGGTTTGCATTTTTGGATTTTTCATGATGAAATACACCTGCTCAGCCACTGCCAAGGCATTTCATCAAGGTTTGGGTCCCCAAGAGGTAAAAAAACATGCAAAAAATGACCTCACTGCCCCTTTTTGGACACACAGGTAGCAGCCTTGGAGAATGCACTTTTGGAGGGGAAAATGGACACCAAATTAGAAAATTCCACTTGTTTTGGTAAGTAGACTCAAAGAACTTTCCAACGAGCTATCGTGAGCTCAATTTGGATGCCAGGAAGTGCCCCAAAAGCAGGTGGAAAGGCGCGCTACGCATAGGGCTCAGGCGCGCTACGCATCAGGATTTTTTGCAAAGTTTTCATCTCCAGCTCAAGAATTCGACCAGTCTTGACCAGTTTTGACTTGTGATGGGATTTTTCACTCTCCTTGATGTAATTAATGGAACTTTATGTTGACTTGACACTTATTTACCTATTCTAGATGATTCATTCATAAAATAGCAAAAATTTAATGAATGAATTGGTTTCCTAGCTTATAGAGGCAAGTTGTTTTGACTGCCTAGATTGTAGTACTTTGTTTAGAATTGGTTGAAACAGCTCCTAGGATGATGAGCTCGACCCCTAGAGGCAAGGGACTATGTTAGCTTGCCTATATTATGTATTTTCTCAATCATTTTCAGAGGTTGGAGAGGTTGGACTCTTTAGGAAGAGGCTTTTAGACTTTATTGTACATTTTACTTCAGCATTTTGGCAAAGGGAAGACCAGGGATTTGCAGCACTATTTGGAATTCTTGTGACTTTATGTCTTGATGGTGTGCTTCTTTCAGTACTTGTAATTTTGTTATGTGTATCATTTTCCCTCTCTCATCTTCTGCAATTAAACAAATGAAGTGTTAAGGTAGAATCCATGAATTTGCTATGCTCTGCCTTTAAATTTGTTTAATTTTCCATGTTTTCTTCAGTTTAAGGAGAACCCTTGCGCTTGCTTACTCTCCTTAGCTCCTCACCTGTCTGACCTATTCACCTCATCAGTTTAAAAGCATCGAAACAATTGCCTACGTTGCTCCAATCAGACCTCTGCAGAAACTGTGTCTCATTCCCGCACCCAAAATTGCTTTTCCCTTTGATTCAAAAAAAATCCCAAAAAATCACCTTTAAACCTCTGCACTTAATATCTAGCCTAAGATCAGTATTCCTTATTGATCATCTCAGCCCCTTTGAAAACCTTTTGCCGAGATAGACCTGGAGAGAGCCCTCTCCTGTCCTCGTAGGGCTAGCTACGAGGCTGAGCGTGGTATGATGTTGCCTCGAGTTTTGCCTTCCTCAGCCTGAGGCAGATTTGAGTGCTAACACATTAAATAGAACAAATTGTTCCAAAAATGGAAAGGGATTAGAAAGGGATCCGCATGCACACAATCCATGTGTAAACATGCCAACTTTTATCCTTATTTTAAGTTCTACTTAATTTAATATTTCTATTAATTTAATTCTTTATTATTTTCTTTATTTTTACTTTTTGTTAATTTTACTTATTCTTACTAATTTCTTAGTTTATTTTTATATATATTTATTTAGAACTCCAGTTTATTATTTATTATTTTATTTATTTACTATTATTAATTTTTCTTTATTATTTATTATTTATTTACTATTATTATTGGTTTCTTTATTATTATTTTTTATTTATTATCTATTTACTTATATATTAATATGATTTTTATTATTGTTATTATTATTACTACTACTACTATGGGGTATTACAAGTATGAAAAAATTATGCTCAAATTATTAGCAGGTTGTCATAAAATCTACACTATGACAATTCTACATCTTGACTATTCATCGGCATATTTCACATATCAAATTATTTTATTTTCAAAGAATGTTTCTAAGGGATATATATCTTCAACTCTATTTTAATTCACAATTTGAATAATTTCATTTGGAGGTCAAGTGAAAATGTTATGCTACATTTAATGACAACATGCCTTAAAATCAACAAAGTGAAAGTTTATCTCCTAGCTTTGTTCATAAGTAATTTTGTGATATCAAACCAAGGGATATTAAAAAATTATTTCTCATTGATATACAAAAATAAATCTACTTTAATTTCCCAATGGAATCACATCGATCTAATATTTTACAAAAACGTTATGCTCCAAATAGTGATTTTTGATCTAATAAAAAATTCATAAATAGCTCTATCAAGTTGGGTGCTCTTCATCATGCTTAGAACATCATTTTAAACTGGTTTCAAAACATGTTTGTAATTGGAGTATACTTATGAATCCAATTTAAGTTGGCTTTAGAAACGCTTCAATTGGACATAAAATAAAGATTTTATGAACAAAATATCGTCAAGAGGTCCAGGTTGGCCACCACTCCTTAGTAGTTAAACAAATGCATTTTTCTTCATATATTTTCTTTGGATTCTATTTAAAGGCATTGTTTTCATTTATTTTTCATATTTCTTGGAAGATGAGATTCTATAAAGCATTCTTCCTCCATCATCTCACATTGCATTACAGGTAAATGTTTAGTTTTTGCAGATCTTAGGAGGATTAAAGGGATCAAATCTATGGACGAGTGGTTTGGAAGTCAAGTTTTAAAATTCATATCCAAAAATATGAAATAAAAATATTCAATTCAAAGCAAAGTTGAAAATCATCTAATTTTGAGTCCATCAAAGAAGCTCAAAATCCTTGGAGCTTGCTTTCAATTGCTAACCAATAACACCAAAAACCCTACAAGATGGATCGAGATCAAGGCAAATGACATCAATTCAATCGTCAAAATAATAAGAATTCAAGTTTCATATCATGACAAGTTACAACCACCAATTTCTATTATAGAAACCTACTATTCATTATGTCATTCACACAAACTATGGTATGCTCATTCATTTTCATTCTTTTGAGCTCCATAATCCATATATATTGGATTCCAAACTTTTTTTGTCCATTTAGTCAATCCCAAACTCTTCATGATACTACTACTACCACCACATTATGGCTTCAACCCAATTATCCTTCATGAATTTCTACGTTTTCTTGCTTCATCCGCCCCTGACCCATATAATAAACAAACTCATCTCACAAACAAAGTTGTGTTACATTTCTAAATAAATTTTGATGGTGAAAATTTGTCTCAAGTTCCATCGGGGAAAATTTTAAGAAACCCCCCCACCCGAAATTATATGTATAATAAATGGGTGAATCCCCATGGTACATATAAAAATGTACATGCTATTTGTTCAATTATACTTAATATGTGTATATAATTTTTTGGCGAATCTTTTATTGAATTATATCCTTTTTGTTAAATCTTGGCAAATTTTCCCAAAATTATAAAACATTGTAAATTCATTGCAAATTGATCTAAAAATGGGGCACTAAAGGCTTCTTGTTAGCTTACAAGAACATCTCCCACTTCCAAAACTTAAATATTCCCAAGATCTAGTGATTAACCAATTGTGGAATTAGAAAGTGCTTGAAAACAGGTGTATGCTTGTGTTTGTTTTAAACTGTTTATGTGCTTTAAGTCGATTTGCTTAAACTGATATAAAAACATATAACAAAAAATAAAGTAGCAATTACAATGCAACAATAAGCAATCACACGTAACAACAATATAATATGGAGTTCACCCAAAACTCTTGGGCTACGTCTCCTTGAGCTCTAGCCAACTAGACTAGGCTCTTTGGAATTATGGCTGAAATATTTTACAAGCTCCACGCTCAACTCCACTGGTTTACACTGAACACAATGGTCTTAGAACACCATCTCATCCCTGGCTCTAAAGCTCTCCGGCTTTTTGGCTCTGGCTCTGGCTTTGGCTCTCAGTTCTGGCTCTGGCTCTGGCTCTGGCTCGTGGCTCTAGCTCTGGCTCTAGCTCTGGCTCTGGCTCTGGCTCTTGGATCTTGGCTCTAGCTTCTCTGAGCTCTCTCTCTCGGCCTCTGCATGCCTCTATAATTCACTTGACCTCCAAGCGACTGTCTCAGCAACTTTCAGCTCTCTAGTTTTTCACTCGACCTCCAAGCAACTCCAAAAACTCCATCAGCTGCCTGCGCTTCAGCTACCTCGTCAATTGGACCCTTTGGCTTCTTTAAGGCATTCTTCCGGCTCTCCGACTTCCCCAGCTGTTTCTCTGCATGTAATCAATCCTCTGTGACTTTGCGGCTTCTTCTGCTCCTTGTCTATTCTACTGGCCATTTGGCTCTGTGGCTCTGCGTGTTCCCAAATGCGTCATTGTCTGCAAAAACACCTGCTTGTAGTGTGGCACAATGATCAGGAGATGTTACAAAGGATTCGGGGCCTTCCTTCAAGCAAAAACCCGAAAATGGGATAAAATTCCATTACACAGAGATTTACCAGAAATACACTATCGGGCGTGAAATCCAGACTTCAAATTCCATGAAATCTCCCCTATAAACCCTATTGGGTCCACCTTTCATCAGCATATCACATCGCATAGGCGGATTGGCCAAAACACCAATACACAGGAAATACACAGAAATCCCGAATTCCCAGATCTCAAATTTTTTGAAATCGGGCTTATAATTCCCATAGAGTCCCGCCCTTATCGGCTTATTGCAAGTCGTGTGCCCAATGACCCTATGTATCGGGGATCACCGATAACTCGATCTTCGATCGCCAATATCGGCGTATCGCTATCGGCATATTGCAATTGCAATGGCCTCGGGGGTTCCTTCCTTTGGCCGTGCTGACTTCTGATCTGCCGATCCACCGATCGCGGATATCGCCCATCACGTATCGCATCAGCGGGGTCCATATCCCTACTCCTCTGATCGCCGATTATCGTAATCGCATTATCGCATTATCGCAATCACCAAGTCCGGGGTCCCAATATCGCATACATGCCTGCCTCCAATGTGATGAGTCGGAGATCACTGATCGGGGGTCCTTTTGCCCTTTTAACCATTTCTGATGTGATTTTCTTAAATAAGGCCTTAAGTCCATTTTTACAAGGAAATGCCTCTTTTTCAAAGGACAAAGGTAATATTCTTTCTGTGATAACTTCTTCATCTGAAGTCCATTTTAGCCCATTCAAGTCGTAGTAGATTCAGAATGAAAATATCTCTACAATGGGACTATTTCCAGGAGCATCCTTGGACTTTCATTTTCCTCTGTGAGGAACACTTTAGACTTATAAGTCTATTCTAGATCATTTTGGATCACACCTTCCCACTAAAAGAATTTTTAGTCTCTAAAAGATTGATATATTGATCTAAATAGTAAATGAGAGTAAAAGCACCCTCTTCTTTTATCCTCCATACACTTGCCTTGCATAGTGCTTCTGAACCAAAGCCTTTGAGCACTCTCCTTCCTGGATGTGTTGGTCCTCTTGGGAAGAACTATCTTCCTCCTTGACTTCATGTAGAACTCTTGCTGAAATGGTCACAGAAGGTAGTTTGAACTTCTCTTCCTTGATCACTGATCCAAGGTGGCTCAAACCAATGTGAAGTGACATCTGCTTCACAAAAATTTCATTTGTACGTGTTTGACATGCTGCCAACAACAACTGTTAACAACAATAGAAATACAGATAACACCTAGACAGCCTAAACTCCTGCTTCAACAAAAGAAACAAATTTCCACATCTTGTGAACACCTCCATGTCTTACATCTGCATACAAATGATGGACTACATAACAAGCCCACAAACATGTCTTTAAAACAATCGACCCTTCAAGTCAAGCATGTAGAAAAAGACCTTTAGGACTCTTTTTTAAAAGATGAACCACTTCATCATCATATCCATCTTGGAGGCCAAGTTAACTTTTCCCAAGTCAACATTACATGCATGTTACAACAAAGCAATCAACCCTTCAAGTTAATTACACATACATGTTCAAATACAAGGAAATCATCAGCATCCCTGTGTTCATGCATATCATTCTCATGCATGCAATTCATCCTTCAACTTTCGCTTAAGCACACTATACTTCAAAGCTGAAACGAACATAATGTTGCAGCAACAAAGTGAGTCTCCTACTCAAATTTTTCCATTCACCTTCGTGGTAAAAACCTGCAACTTGCATCTCATTAACAAAAAAATTCAAATAGATGCATCAATAGACATGCAATCTTAACCGGATAAGAACTCTATCCATTTATTACCAATCCATTTCAAAGGTCTTTCCTTTGTCTGCACATCAGCATCAACATGTGAATCATCCTAAAACACATCAATCATGGAATCTTCATTTCTATTTCTGCCACCTTCTCTTTCCACTTTCTTCAACTTTTGTGTAAGCATTGTTGGAATCAGAGTCCAACACTTTTCAGCAAGATGCCCTTGCTTATGGCAGTATGTGCAACACATGTGCATCCTTTTGACAGCATGATTTTCCTTGTCCAATGGACTTGTGACTTCTTGCTTCCTTTCCTTCAAAAGTTTCCTTCATGTGGCTATCCTCTTCCAACATCTAGAAAAATTATGGTTATCCAAACCACAAAAGGAACATGTAATTCTTTTCCCAAACTTATATGGAATTTTACCATGCTGAACATAATCAAAAGGAATATGATTAGAACCAGATTTATACCTTTCTCTTTCACCTTTATTTCCTTCATGAGGAGGTGAATCAAATGAATAAGTGGCTCCCTTTGGAACACCATCAATCTCCTCAAGGATTTCAGAGTTTCCACCTCTCTGGTTCAAGTGTGTGCTTCTGAACACCTGCATTCTGCAAATGATGTTTCAAGCTATTGCATTCCTACTGAATACAATCTTCACAATCTTGAGGTAGAAGACCTGCAACGAAACTCCTTCTTGGAACTGTTTCAATGGCCTTCATGGCAGCTTTGGAACTCTCTCCATAAGACTGCCCATAGCCAAGACCCAAATACTTAGGCCTTTCCTCAACCATTATTGGCTCAACAATACCTTGTGCATGTTTTCCCAAGCCCTTTCCTTCATAGCCCATCTTGGACATTAGCTTGGAACCTATGCCTCTGGTATGTTTTTCAAAAGAACCAATATAAGCATTCTTTGAAGAATTTGAAGACAAATTGGAATGGTTTACCTCTTCTTCAAGCTGATACTTGACCAAGGCTTCTTTGGCAACAAAGAGCTGTGACTCCAACTCATACATCCTTTTCAGGTTCATATTTGTAATATGAAGTTGCCTCTCCATTTCCTGCAATTTTTCAGAAAGCAATTGCTTCTCTTCCTCCATGGAATTCAACTACTCTCTAAGTATGTTTCTCTTCCTTCTATCCTCATACATTTCTCTCACCTTGTCCATCATGATGAACAAGTCTTGCTTCATGTCTTCATCAAAGAATCTTGTGATGAAGGAGGAATTTGAGGACTCACTTGTAGAAGTCATCATGATCAAAATGAACAAAATAACTTCAAACAAGATTAATAAAGATCTTATTCAAGCAACCTTTTGCAACAAACCTCTTGTGCTTCAAGGATTGCCTTGAGGTCCTTTGGGATAAGAGGAATGCCTTCAGCCCTTCTTCCTTCTTGTCCTTCCTGGACTGAGTTATCAATAGCTTTCCCTTCACCTCTGCAAACTCAAACAATAGTCAGTCTGTAAACAAGCTGTTGGGTCCCTATAATACTAGTGATTACCCCATTACTATTATAGTTATACCCCTTATTTATATTGTTGTGCCCCTATTACCCCCTTATTTTTATTTCTGTGCCCCATAGAATCCCTCTATTGTTATTTTTGTGGCTTTATATTATTATTGTTAGGTCGGCTGGATTATATTGTGACTCCTTAGACTCCTATATATAGAAAGGAGGTTTTGTCATTTGAATCATCGAAGAATTGTTCATTTATGTAATGTAAAGGAGGTTTCCCCCTCGAAGAGGCTGAATTCTAAGGCGTTGATCTATCTTTTCTATCTATTCTTGAGCTGATTTCATAACATTTGGTATCAGAGCTTTGGATTCTAGGGTTTCGCTGCTCCAAACAGGTCATCGTGGAATTTTCGCTATAAGTTTTTTTCTGTGATGTTTCACACGTCGAAAAAAAAACCCATTTGAGAAGAAATCACGCTGAACCTTGGTTCCAAATTTCACAGCTTTTTGCACGATATTTTCGAAGATATGATCTGAGGAAGTTGGTCTTTTTGCAGACTCTTGAATTACATTCAAAACAGGTGACCTGGGGAAAATTGTCATAACTTTCTCTCTGGGAATCAGATTGAAATTTCATAAGAAGGTACAGAAATAGGACGGATTTAAGTTTCTTGTATATCATTTTCAGAACCAAATATAAAAAATTGTACACGTGGCACTTCATACAACTTTGCTCTTCTGGAAAGGTCTATAATCAGGTCATCTTGGGAGATTGCGTATAACTCTTTCTTTGAGAATCCAATTTGGATCAGACTGGTGGAATTGGAAATAGGACACAGAGAGCTACTACAGGTCACAAATTCAGAACTAGATGATTGGAAACTACAGAGGTACATCAGAGGAAATATCGAGCTCCTACAAAGTGAAAAAAGGTGTGTAGATTTTTTTAAATTTTTTCTTAAGCTTGGTTTGAAAATTTATTTTGAAGGAATTCAAAGGGCATAGTAGAGCATTATTATCGGTAACTGATGCCTCGAGGAAAGAAAATGCAAACACATAGTAAGGAACTTGAAAGCTCTAGCATGACTCATGAAGAAGAGGAAGAAATGCTACATGATATATCAAAATTACAAGAACAAGTGCAACAAATGTCACGCTCACAAAAGTTAACAGATGCTAAGATAAATGGCGTGGAAGCTAAGATAAATGGCGTGCAAGCTAAGATGGACAATTTGAAGATAGATTTGAACACAAATTTGAAGACAGGCATGGAAAATTTGAAGACAGATTTGACAAATTTTCTACAAGAAATACTTTCTAATGGTGAAAAGGTAGTAAAGGAAACTCATGATGAGAACAAAAGAAATGTTAATCATGATTCCATAGATGCTAATGTTGGATTGAAGAATCACCATATTCCAAAAATCGATATGAGGAAGTTTGATGGCAAGGATCCCGCCACATGGATATTACAGATGGAGCAATTCTTCGATCTCAATAATGTGCAAAACGCACAAAAGGTACGTATGGAAACTGTATATTTGGAACCAAATCAGTTTGTATGGTATCAATGGCTTTGTTCTCGTAAACAATTTATCACTTGGGCAATTTTTACGGAAGAATTGATAGCACATTATGAGGACACAAAAAGCAACACTTTTTTTAGCCAATTGATAAGTCTCAAACAAAAGGGTTCAATAATGGAGCACATTGAGGAGTTCCAAAAATTGAACATAAGGGTAAAAGATATTCCAGAGGAGCATAGGATTGATGTGTTCATAGTGTTTTTAAAGGATAATATCCAACATGATGTTCGCCTTTGGGAACCTGATTCATTAGAGAAGGCATTCAGGTTAGCAAGAAAAATGGAAAGCAAAATTATGGCAACTAGGAAGCATACCACTCACAACTATAAAGATGGAAGTGTTGTTGCCCCTAGTCTTCCACAACGTACAAGGTTGACACCATAACAATTGGAAGAAAAAAGAGCAAAAGGGCTTTGTTACAATTGTGATAGCAAATACACAAAAGGTCATAAGTGTGCTGAGAAGAAATTATTCTACATACATTGTGAAGAGGAAGAAGAAAAGGAGCAAGAAAGGTCAAAAGAAGAGGATATATTCCAGGAACAAAGCCTAGATGAAGAACAAATAAATCCGACCATATCTTGTAATGCATTGGCGGGAATTACCACTCCTCAAACCATCAAGATAGAATGACAAATCAAGAAGAGAAAGGTAATAGTGTTGATTGATTCAGGAAGCACCCACAATTTTATTCATTGTAGGGTAGCAAAAGAATTGAATTGCTTCCTATATCCAGCACCAAAGTGTCAAGCGATGATTGCAAGTGGAGGAACAATAAATTGCTCTGGAAAGTGCCATAATATCAAGCTATCCATGGGAGAATATGTATTGACTAGCCCAATGCTTTCCATTCCAATGGGAGGTGCCGATGTTGTACTAGGAGTCCAATGGCTAAAATCCTTGGGTACAATAGCTTTTAATTTTCAAGAACTTTTCATGAAATTTTTTGTGGAAGGAAAGGAAGTTGAATTAAGGGGTATTGCAGGGAAACCAGGAAATATAATCAGCTCTAATGGCATGACTAAGCTTCTAAAAAAGGAGCAAAGAAGTGTTGCACAATTATGTTCACTAGATGTTTCCACATTGGAATCATCTATTGCTCCAGATCTCCAAAAAGTCCTGGACAATCACTCCAAGGTATTTGAGACTCCCAAAGGTCTCCCACCTATGCGTGATCATGATCATGCTATTCATCTTATTCCAGGAAGTGTACCTCCAAACATCAGGCCGTACAGATATCCCTATGTCCAAAAAAGTGAAATTAAACGTATGGTTGCAGAAATGCTAGAGGCTGGTATAATTAAACCGAGTCAAAGTTCTTTCTCAGCTCTAGTAGTATTGGTTCACAAGAAGGATAGATCATGGCACATGTGTCCGGATTATAGGGAGCTCAACAAGCTCACTATTAAATATAAGTTCCCCATTCCTGTCATTGATGAATTACTGGATGAATTGCATGGATCAATTTACTTCACCAAGTTAGATCTTCGTTCGGGATATCATCAAATCAAAATGAAGATTGAAGACATTCCGAAAATGACATTTAGAACTCATGAGGGTCATTATGAATTTTTGGTCATGCCTTTTGGCCTTACCAATGCACCTTCAACATTTCAAGGTTTGATGAATTCAATTTTCAAACCATTCCTTAGAAAATTTGTGTTAGTATTTTTTGATGATATACTAATCTACAGCAAGTCTTGGAAGGATCATGTTGAACATGTTGATAGGGTGCTACAACTATTGGAGGAGAAACAATTATATGAAAAAAGATCCAAATGTTTCTTTGGAGTCCAGGAGGTGGAATATTTGGTTCATATTGTATCTCATGAAGGAGTTAAGGTAGACCCTAGAAAAATTAAAGCCATTAAGGAATGGAAAATCCCCACATCCATAAAGCATATGCGAGGATTTCTTGGGTTGACAGGGTATTATCGCAAGTTTGTTAAGAATTATGGGAGAGTAGCAGCACCTCTAACAACATTATTGAAGAAAGATTCATTTTCATGGACTCCAGAAGCAACAAAGGCCTTTGAACATCTTAGAGAGGCAATGTGCCAAGCACCAGTCTTAGCTACACCAGACTTCACAAAAACCTTTATTGTGGAATGTGATGCTTCAGGAAATGGAATTGGTGCTGTTCTAATGCAAGATGAAAGACCCATTGCTTTTGAAAGTTGTCCAATCAAGGGAAAGTTTTTAAGCAAAGCTATTTATGAGAAGGAAATGTTGGCAATACTCCATGCACTTAAGAAATGGCGACCCTACCTAATGGGAAGACACTTCAAGGTAAAAACAGATCATGATAGCCTTAAATACTTTTTAGAACAAAGATTATCCTCTGAAGAGCAACAAAAGTGGGTCACAAAGATGTTGGGTTATGACTTTGAAATCATCTACAAAAAAGGGAAGCAAAATGTGGTGGCAGATGCACTCTCAAGAAAGGATGAGGATGTGGAAGCATTGTTGTGTGCCATTTCTATTATCCAACCAGATTGGATAAACGAAGCAAGGGAGGAATGGAAGAATGATGAAGAAATGTGGGCACTTATTCGAAAGCTACAACAAGATTCCAGTACTTCTGATACATTTAGCTGGAAAAATGATTCGTTATGGTACAAAGATCGCTTATACCTCTGTAAGAATTTCCAGCTAAAACAAAATATTCTTATGGAATTGCACACTTCTCCCTTAGGAGGGCACTCAGGATTTTTAAAAACTTACCACAGGGTTAAGAAGGAATTTTTTTGGGATGGCCTTAAATCAGATATTCAAAAGTTTGTGGCGGAATGTTTGGTTTGCCAACAAAATAAAGTTGAAACAATTAAGACACCGGGTCTATTACAACCTTTATCCATTCCAAGCCAATGTTGGGAGGAGGTTTCAATGGATTTTATCACAGGTTTACCCAAGTCTGAGGGAAAGAGTGTCATCATGGTGGTAGTTGACAGACTTACCAAGTATGCACACTTTTTTGCATTATCACACCCATTTAAAGCCAGTACAGTTTCTACTGCATTTATGGACACAGTTCAAAAGCTACATGGAAACCCAAAGATTATTGTAAGTGACAGAGATCCCATTTTCACTGGAAATTTTTGGACAGAATTATTTTCTTGTCTTGGTACTCAGTTAGCTCATAGCTCATCTTATCATCCTCAATCCGATGGGCAAACTGAGATAGTAAACAAATGTTTGGAAGGATATCTTCTTTGCTTTGTATCTGATAAACAGACACAATGGGTCAAATGGTTGCCTCTGGCTGAATGGTGGTATAACACTTCCTTCCATACAGAAACAAAAATGACCCCATTTATGGCACTTTATGGGTATCAACCACCATCCATCACATCATATTTAAGAGAAAATTCTAAGGTTCAGGCAGTGGAACATCACATCGAACATCAACAACAAGTCCTCCAACTCTTAAAGGATAACCTCGTGTTGGCACAAAATAGAATGAAACAACAGGCAGATCAACATCGCAGTGAAAGAAGTTTTAATGTAGGTGATTGGGTATTCCTACGGCTACAACCATATAAGAAAATGTCCCTAAAGCAAGCTAAGAAGGATAATAAACTATCACCAAAGTATTATGGTCCGTACAAGGTGTTGCAAAAGATTGGTACTATGGCATACAAATTGGAGCTTCCTGCAGCTTCTCGATTGCACCCAGTTTTCCATGTTTCATGTTTAAAGAAGGTTATAGGCGACAAGCTCCCAATTCAAACGATATTGCCAGAACTTGACGAGGAAGGAAAAATTATATTGGAACCGGAAGCAGTCACAGAAACAAGAACTCAACAGCTATGAAATCTATCAATTTCAGAGTATCCTATCAAGTGGAAGAACTTATCCGCTGAAGATTCCACATGGGAGGATGAGAATTTTATGCAGAAGTATCCAGAATTACTCAAGTGTTGAGGACAACACTTTTTTGAAGGAGAGGGGCATGTTGGGTCCCTATAATACTAGTGATTACCCCATTACTATTATAGTTATACCCCTTATTTATATTGTTGTGCCCCTATTACCCCCTTATTTTTATTTCTGTGCCCCATAGAATCCCTCTATTATTATTTTTGTGGCTTTATATTATTATTGTTAGGTCGGCTGGATTATATTGTGACTCCTTAGACTCCTATATATAGAAAGGAGGTTTTGTCATTTGAATCATCAAAGAATTATTCATTTATGTAATGTAAAGGAGGTTGCCCCCTCGAAGAGGTTGAATTCTAAGGCGTTGATCTATCTTTTCTATCTTTTCTTGAGCTGATTTCATAACACAAGCATACAATCAACCTTTGACTATTTAAACCCCTTTCAGACACGCAATCTTTACTCTGTCAATCAAGCATTCTGATCTCTTACCACTTGCTCTGGTATAACCAACTTTGATATCACTTTCTTTGAAGGTGTGGTTAATCAATCTCAGGCTCTGATACCAACTGATCTGAAAATGGGGCACTAAAGGCTTCTTGTCATCTTACAAGAACCTCTCCCACTTCCAAAGCTTAAATATTCCCAAGATCTAGTGATTAACCAATTGCAGAATTAGAAAGTGCTTGAAAACAGGTGTATGCTTGTGTTTGTTTTAAATTATTTATGTGCTTTAATTTGATTTGCTTAAACTGATATAAAAACATATAACAACAAATAAAGCAGCAATTACAATGCAACAATAAGAAATCACACATAACAGCAAGATAATATGGAGTTCACCGAAAACTCTTGGGCTACGTCTCCTTGAGCTCTAGCCAACTCGGCTAGGCTCTTTGGAATTATGGCTGAAATCTTTTACAAGCTCCATGCTCAACTCCACTGGTTCACACTGAACACAATGGGCTTAGAACACCATCTTATCCCTGCTTCTAAAGCTCTCATGCTTTCTGGCTCTGGCTCTCGGCTTTGGCTCTGGCTCATGGCTCTGGCTCATGGCTCTGGCTCTAACTCTCGCTCTGGCTCTTGGCTCTCAGCTCTGGCTTCTCTAAGCTCTCTCTCTCTCGGCCTCTACATGCCTCTCTAATTCGCTTGACCTCCAAGCAACTTTCTCAGCAACTTTCAACTCTCTGGTTTTTTGCTCGACCTCCAAGTGACTCCAAAAACTCCCTCAGCTTCCTGCGCTTCAGCTACCTTGTCAATTGGGCTCCCCCAGCCGTTTCTCTATGTGTAATCAATCCTCTACAGCTCTGCAGCTTCTTCTGCTCCTTGTCTGTTCGACTGGCCATTTGGCTTTGTGGCTCTATGCATTCCCAAATGCATCATTGTTTGCAAAAAACGCCTGCTTGCAGCGTGGCACAATGATCAGAAGCTGTTAGAAATAATTCGGGGCCTTCCTTCAGGCTAAAACCTGAAAATGGGATAAAATTCCATTACACAGAGATTTATCGGAAATACACTATCGGGCGTGAAATCCGGACTTCAAATTTCATGAAATTTCCCCTATAAACCTTATCAGGTCCACATTTCATTGGCATATCGCATTGCATAGGCAGATTTTCCAAAACACCAATACATGGGAAATAAATAGAAATCCTGAATTCTCGGATCTCAAAATTTATGAAATCAGGTTTATAATTCCCATCGGGTCCAGCCCTTATCGGCTTATCGCAAGTTGCGTGCCCAACAACCCTCTGTATCAGGGATCACTGATCACCTGATCACCGATCACCGATATCGGTGTATCGCTATCGGCATATCACAATTGAAACAACCACGAGGGTTCCTTCCTTTGGCTGTGCTGACCGCCGATCGCCGATATCGCCCATTGCGTATTGCATCGGCGGGGTCCATATCCCTGCTCCTTCGATCACCGATCAACCGATCACTCTGATCACCGATTATCGCAATCACCAAGTCCGGGGTCCCGATATCGCATACATGCCTGGCTTTGATGCGATGAGTCGGAGATCGCTGATTGGGGGTCCTTCCACCCTTTTAGCCCTTTCTGATGTGGTTTTCTTTAAGAAGGCCTTAAGTCCATTTTTATAAGGAAATGCCTCTTTTTCAAAGGACAAAGGCAATCTTCTTTCTACGATAACTTCTTCATCCGAAGTCCATTTTAGCCCATTCAAGTTTCAGTAGATTTAGAATGAAAAGATCTCTGCAATGGGACTATTTCTAGGAGCATCCTTGGACTTTCATTTTCCTCTGTGAGGAACACTTTAGACTTAGAAGTCTATTCTAGATCCATTTTGGATCACAAATAGTGTTACTTCTCAACACATAGTTTTGTTGTTAAGTCAATGATGTTATGTTCAAAGTTTTCAACACTTTCACAAGTTATATTTTGGCATTAGGTGAGATCAGTGCAACATCTTGGAAAACTTTAAAGGACAATTAATCTATGTGACATCATTTCCCTACCCATCTGTTTTAAGTTTTGGGCTTGCTCATTTTTAAGATAATTTTCTTCACTTGGTGAGTTGTAGTAGGGTTGGTTTGGTGGCATTTGGGTGGCAATTAGGTTGGTTAGGAGCTATTTTTTTGAGATAAATCTCAAACCCTTATCGTGACTAGTACTAAAAATAATGTAGGTCAAATTGTTCCACCAAATAACTACTGATAATTAAATTAAAATTTTAAAAACCCTATTCTAAAAAAATACATTTATAAAGATAATAATTAATAAATAATATTAAAAATATTTATTATTATTATTTAAATAATAATAAATAAATAATAAAAAATATTTATTATTTTTTAATATTTACAACAATAGATAGAATGATATATAATTTTTACATTAAAACATAAATTAAAATAAATAATCTTTCCTATATAAATATTTTTAATTAAAATCTAATAATTATTACTATAATTATATAATAATTATTTTTTATTAATTATATAAAGTATTACTTATATTTTATATGCTTTTATTTATATTATATTTTATATTGAGTTATATAATGAATATGGTTAGAATTTCAAAATAATATTTTGAGTTATATAAAAATACCATTATAATAATACTTAGTGTATTTATTGCGAGAATGGTCGTCTGCGTCTGCATTAGGGTTTCTATCTCCAGCGATGGCAATGTTAAGGAATGCAGGGCCACTAAAGGATGTAAGGACTATAGATTTGGCCTTTAGTCCATATCTACGCTAGAAGATTTATTTATTAAAGAAGATTTGCTTTACCTGCTCATAGATTTAGAAAAAATCCACCTGAAGGCATCGTTTTTCGTCGTTGTAGTCTCTCGTGGAAGTGGAAACTCTTGTATCATAGATCTGGGTGTGGACAGATTTGTTATATCGAAGAACGAGCGATCTAGAGAAACCATAGTCAGTAAGTTCCATGATATGAAATCGTATGGCGTTAAATATTGGGATCTAACTGCTGACAATTTCTCTGACTCCCAACTCAAGGCATGCTAAGAGATCCATGAATGGTTGGTTAAGCTTTCTAGTCTAGTGGAACAATCGCTTTGGGTGAATTTTCAAGAGTTTGTGCATAAATGGAATCCCCATGAGAGAAGGATATTTTTGTGGATTCGGAAGAGGTGTTATCTTTTGGGTGTACTGATACAAATCAAATCACATACGCTTTGGGTCATCAAATCTCTTTTTTTTTTTGCATTCATGTGGAGATGTTTTTGCAACATTAGATCTAGTCCACCCCATCGTGGATCTGAATGTAGAGAAGGTAGAGACATTTGTACACGGGAAATATCTCTAAGGGAAATGATCTGAATAGACCAATATGAGGACGGATCTGGGTTTCCAATCCCCAAATCTTATTGAAGGGGGGCTGATCCAAATATTTATTAAAAAATTGAGTGGGAGATCTATGTGTATGAGGGTTTGGATCAGGGATCAGGAATAAGGTCTAAAGCAAAAGATTCAAGAACAATTGGGTATTCTAGTAAGACTTCAAATTTTGATTTATGTAGGGAAATATCTGCAAGAGGGAATCAAATTGTAGGACTATGGCATTGCATCTGAGTCTACCATCATCTGAACATGTGAATTCTTGGAGGTTATCTTGGATCTAGCTCCAAAGGCCCAACTTCCTTCAAGGATGTATTTAAAGGGAAGACAGATCCAAAAATTAATGCAGAATAATATCCCAATATTCTTGGTCCCTATATTGTGGGGCAAATGAACCAGGTGTCGGCATTGACAATCAATTTATCATAGGTAAATAAACTATACATTGATTTCCATACAAGAGCAATTATATGAAAATTTAATGGATTCTGGCCCAAATCGAAGAGCTTACATCAATGGATTTTCTCTACCTAGACAGAAAACTGTGAAATTCACCTATGTTCAAAAGGTTTTTTATTCTAAAGTTTGACACAGCAACAGATCTGGAATATGTATTGAACGAGGGACCATAGTTGTGGGGCAATGCGGGTCTCTTATTGATATTTTGGTTCCCATATTTTGATTCAAATACCATGGTGGTCTCCAAAATGCCAGTATGGGTCTGGTTACATAACCTTCCCCTACATTTTTGGCATTACATAGTATTAGAAGGAATAGGGAATTCCTTGGGGAAGTTTCTGAAAATGGATACAGATAGAGTCTCAAAAGGAATTTTCACTTTTTTCAGAATATGTGTAGAGGTAGACGTCAGTAAAGGTTTACCAGATCAAACTATTTTTTCACACAACAATCTAAAGTGGTATCAGCTTCTTGATTATGAGAATACGAGTTTTAGATGCCGTATGTGTTTACAAATTGGACATCTTCAAAATACGTGTCCACAAGAAAAGACAGATCCAAAAAGAAAAAAGTGACATGCTCAAAAGCCAAAAGGTTGGTAGTTTGTAGAATCCTAGGAAGTCGGAGTAGAGGATGCAGAAATCCCAAAAAAACTTCAAAAAACAATGTCCAGAAAACCAAGGAATCCATGCACAAGAGTGATGTTGAAAATAATTCCTTAATAGTTCCAATGCCTTCTGTTCTGCAGTAGCAGGCAGATAAAATCCCATCTGAAAAAGAAGTCAGTGGTACCAAAAGAATTCATGCATCAAAAAATTCAAATTATGATAAAGAATTTCTTGCATTGTATCTTCCACTCCCAATTTCAATGGTTGGAGGAAAGTGGAAAAAAATAAAGGTAGAAGAGCGTAGATTTGTATTAACTCTTTGATTAGTTGTTATTGATCTTAGATTCCAGGATCCGTTTTTATATGCATATGCTTTCTAGCATCTACAATACGTAATTTTGTTCAATATGAATAAAATTGTGATTTTCCCTTGGGAAAAATACTTGGTGTATCTAGGTAAAATTTTGAAGATAGTAAATATAGACATTATATCTTACATCAATTCTTTTTCTATCATAATGAAATAGTTTCATTGTATCTCTACATCCATTATTCTTTAAAAATTACTTGTTTATATGAATTTGAGTCATTTACAAGGGTTGCAAGCAACAACAACAACAACAAAAATTAGAGGAAAATAAACATAGATATAAAGGTTTTTGTAAGACCAATATTGTTGTAATTTTTGTAATATATATATATATATATATATATATATATATATATATATATATATATATATATATATATAACATTAACATTTTTTTATCTTTTTCTCTTTCACTTTGACTAAAAGATGATATTTCTTATTAAATTGGTGATAGTCATATGAATATAATTTTAAGTGCATGTCTATTTTTTTTTAAACATATTTCTTGTAATTTTCTAACTTGATTAAAATATAAGTCATATTATTGACATTTTATATATATTTTTTATTATTTATGAACTATAAAAAAGAATTCTAATCTAACCAAAATATAAATTATATATTATTATTATTATTATTATTATTATTATTATTATTATTATTATTATGATTATTATTATATCACTTGTCTTTTTAATTATAAAAATAATTAAATAAGTATGTGCAAATACATTTTTTAACTAATGATATAATACAAAGAAAATTAGACAAGTCAATTTAGAAGATGACATTGAAACATATTTGGATATATAATTTTTTTTAATTGGAAAATCACTAAAAAAAATTGAGATTGTTTAATTAATATCTTAAAAAAGAAAACTTACCCTACTAGGTGTTTTCAAATTTATAAAATTATTAATTTTAAATGAGAAAATTAGTGAAACACTTGCTTCTTTGCTCAAAGTAGTGTAGATAAGATAATAATAATAATAATAATACCAAAATTAATAAAATAAATCACTAATATTATTACTGTGAGCAATAAATAGTTTGTTTTTTTTGTTTTTTTTTGTTTTTTTTAATACAATGCAATAAAATGAAATGGAACACATCAAAAACCATTTAAAACCATTCCACCATTGGACTACAACATTTTAATTATAAATATGGTTATATATATGAATTTGACATATTTATATAAATGTAGGTGAGAAAACCTGGCATTGAATTCTAAATGAATTTATCTAAATTGTACCAGAAAACATAGTCAATGTAAATTTACAAATAAAAGGAAGGGAAGGAATCACCCCTACTTCGTCTCCACCAACAAATCATATATATAAATAATTATATTTTTTTTATTCCATGCACAAACTTAGTATCTTTGATAATGTTTTGTAAAAAAGGTTTAATTATTATTATTTTTATCTATATATGTTTGCTTATTATATTTTTTTATTCTATACACAAACTTTTACCAAAAAACTACAATTGTAAGCAATATAATGTTTCTAAGTAGTGAGGAAAACTAATATCCACAACCCATTGTGTATAATGTTTTAAGATCTAGGATTTATACCTTAAACATGAATAATCTTTTAACGGAACATATAAAATTGTTACTGTTGGGAACAGGTTCCCTGGGTTCAATTTTGTATAAAGGAATGTAAAGTCTCCGCATTCTGTGGTCGCAGAGTGCGAAGATATCAAGAGTCAAAAAGGGTTTCCACTGTTAGTCTAGATAGGTTGTGTCAGCTTGATGAGATCCACCCTTGATCCATGGACCATGGGATTGTATAAAAAGAAGTGTTAGAAGAGTTTTTAGGAGGAAAGTCATTATGGGAGTCATTAATGAGTCTGTGAAGAGCTAAAGAGCAAGAGTCTTAGCATAGGAAAGAGGCTTTGTAGCTGAGTGTGTAGAGGCCTAGGGTAGAAGTATGTAGCTAAGTGCATGGACCCCTACAACTGTGTGCACAGGGAAGTTAGAGTCTGTACTAGAAATCTGAATCATCAATAAAGAGAAGTATTCTGAAATTATTGTGCATTTTATTTCTGTCAATTGCATGCGATTATGTTTTGTTAAGCATTGGGTTTATGTTTTATTGTTAATTTGATGCGCGAATGTATATGTTTTCCTCTGTTATATGAACGCAAGTAGAGATATATGTTTACATGAAGACAATCTTAATTGCATGGTAGAATTTGCGAAAAATTAAGATAATTTGGGAAACTATACAAAAAAGTAGTTACAGAGGCGCGTAAGTGCCTGAATCGCTTGTTAAGGTTACACGAAGAACGATCGTAGACCTTTGCGGAATTTGTGAAAGACTAATAAAGAAGTAGTTCGATAAGCCATAAAGGCTTATTGATCTGCGCGAAGGCAGAGTTAAAGAGTAAAGCTGACATGACAACCATATCAGGGTGTAGAAACTTGGTTCCTGCATCCCCCCATATTGCTTCGGGAGAGACTTCAGCCTGTGCTTCGTGGGTTGATGCTGAAAGGGCAAGTAGTGTAGGGATTTTCTTAGCTAACTAACACTAAACCTGGGTCAGGGCCCATCAAGCCAATAAATGGTTCTGTTGCCAGGAGGTCTTCGTGACAAGATCTCCACGCCAACCAAGTGACTCGAGAGCGAGTTACCATGTTTTTGTTGGGGACCTGTTGGGAACGGGTCCCCTGGGGTCAATTTTGGGGTTAAAAGCCCAAGTTTTGGGGCAGAAAACCCGAATTTTGCTTGGCTGACTAATGTTGAACCTGGGTTAGGGCCCATCAAGCCAACAGTTACACTCAAGAAAAATACAAAGGTGGATGTAAAATCAAAGGAATTTAGAGATTATTATTTCTGAAGCTTATTTCAAACCTTTAAAGATGCATCAAAATGAGTTAATGTGAATCTCAACATGTAGAAACTAACTATTTTGTAACATTTTTAAAAATGCTATGGTATGTAAAGGGAGACATTACAAGTTAGTAATTTTTATATCTACATTCGAATATAGCTGCACCACCTTCACTGTCATCATTTATAGCTAATTGAAGTAGAAAGGAGAGATTGCTACAATTATGAGAACAGTCACCCTTCCATGATACATGGTGGATCAAGCCCATTGAATGCTTCAATTTTGAATGCTTCAAGCCCATTGATTCCTAGACAATTTTGACTGCTTCAATGGTGAATGCAGTGATGTCTACAATTAACTCTATCTTACAACCAGAGTATTTTTAGTTTATAAAGTCAACTCTCTCTTTTATATATAGGGTTAAATGATTTAGTATATGAAACAAATTTTCAATCTAGACATACAAAAATATAAAAAGATGGTACATTCTCTACTATTTATATAGAGCTTTATTGATAGTCTCTACTATTACAATAAGAAATAATTATAATAGTTTATTTAGGTAAAAAATAAAATAAAAAGTAAATTTTAATAGTCATATTCATATTTTTAAGCCAGATAGTTTCTTCATTTGAACATTTAAAGAACATGGATGTGGGTGAATGCTTACCAAATTAAAATGCAGATAGTCGAATAATTGTGTCTACTAGATGTCAAATCAACAAAGAAGAATTGGCAAACTGATCTCTCCATTGCATTGGTTATTTAAATAGTGATGGAATGGATTTCATATAAACCCCCAATTCCTATAAACCCATGATTCCACATTCCATGAAGTGCGGGTTACATTATTGGGAAAAAAATCCAACAATTTATGGTTAATAGAAAAATATAATAGAGTGAAAATAAATTCCATGGGGAGAAAAAAAATCCAAATAATTGGTATTCCCATAAAAATAGGGTGAAATATATCTTGATGCTTTACATTACCATAAAAATAGGGTGAATGGGAGAGTGTAGTTTGAGATTTATTGGGAAAAAAACAAATTCCAACAATTTTGAGTTAATAAAAAAATATAATAGAGTGAAAATAAATTCCATAAGGAGAAAAAAATCCAAATAATTGGCATTTCCCTAAAAATAGGGTGAAATATATCTTGATACTTTCCATTGCCATAAAAAAAGGATGAATGGAAGAATATAGTTTGAATTTTGCAAGGAGAAATAATATTTTTAACTCTCCCCATCAAATTCCTATGGCCTAATGGTTTACAACTATGTTTTTTAAATAAATATTGGATGATGCATATTCAAACCCCTATTTGGAAAAACTTCGCCCAACCAAAATAAATATCCCCCTAATTTCGCCCATGTGCGAAATTTCGCCCCTAAAATTTTCTATGGGTACCATTAAACCGTAGATTGTTTGAAAACCATTTTGTTGGCATTCAATCCATAGGAATAAAATATTTTGATTGTGAAAACCCTTTTTGGGCGCAATGAGACAAATCTTGTTTGAAAACCAACTTACTGGAAAATAGTTTTGTGAATAATAACAGAGAAATTGCACATTCCATCTAAGTTATATTACTCCTTGTGTCAAAAATTTACAAACATGTTACTCCATATAAAATTATTCAGATACAATGTTACCAACCATTTTGTTCTCAGTTTCAAGTTTCCATATCTCAAGCTCAAAGTTTCACATAATCAAGGATCTTTTTTATTCAAATATATTTAGATCACCATCATCAACCAGTTCAATTATCCTACTCCTCAAGACATCATATGCTCATTGCAAATCCCATGGACTCCTTAGTCAGGTGTAGTTTTGTTTTTAGTCTGTAATTCCTTAAATACTAGAACAAGTGTATTTGGAAAATTTATTTTTCCTCTTTTTGATACCTTTTTCTACTCTCACATATGCCCTTCACTCTTTTTCCGCGGCTAGAAAACACATTTAGTTTGGGTGAGTGGGGGCGTTATTCGTACTACTACATGCTCTCCTAATCTCATATATCCATTTTTTATTTCTTGTGAAATGATGATGACAAACATATATTTTTTCCATTCAACGATTGATATTATAAGAAATTCAACACCCTGTGAAACTCATTAGTTTAACCACTATAATAACTCAAAATCCAAACTTGATAGTTGGAGGATGATATGGATATTATAGGGATGCTTCAACAACTACCAAATGACAAGAAAGTCAAGCATTGATGTCATCAAAATAGTCAATATATATATATATAATATATATATATATATATATATATAATATATATATATATATATATATATATATATATATATATATATGTGCTGTGTGTGTGTGTGTGTGTGTTTTCAAATTCAAAACTGCATGATTACAAGGCATTTTCTAGAATAAATCCATGTTGGAGTGTAAACTTTCATGTTAATTCAGTGGTATATGCTTGCTACAATCATTCATTGTATAATGGGCCTCCAACAAGTTAGGAGAAGCATTATTTCAAGACTCTCTTTCTACATCAATAAGAAACTCTGGGAACCACTTTGTTTTAAAAAAAAATGCTAGTCTTTATAATTAACAAATCACAGTGAAAATGAACCATAGAAAGTCCCCTAGCTTGAGAAGAATAGTAATATGTTTTCAAAAAAGAAAATTTATGTCTTCAAGGGAAAATATACTTTGTTTTTATATGAAGAAAATTTAGTTGGTCAAAGAAGAAGAATGTCCTATATTTTGAAGAGGGAAATGTCTTGTTAATGATCTGTTTTGAAAATCAGAAGTAGTGCTTGGAAGGTTGAATGCCTTGATGTTTTGTTTTAAAGAGACAATAGTCTACAGGATCATGCACCAATAGGACTGGTGTGGTTATAATAAACATTGGTCACCTATAAGACTATTTGATTTGGATTGGATCATTATGTATTTTTCCATCCATCTAGATGATTTCAAAGTGGAAAAAGTGGAGGAATCATCTCACATGACCATTTTGACCGGCAGGACCCAATTTGGAAAATTGGGGTCTGAAACCTTCCGTGAGAATTTTGAGGCATCAAACAATATTTTTTGGGGGGTAAAAAAAAATTATTTACTTCAAAAAAAGAATTCATATTTTACACATAAATACCTTTCTAGTGGCACAAGAATCATTTTCATCGAAGTCTATATGCAAAATTTATGCCAGTTGGAAGTTGGCCCTCCTGTTTTCACCACCATAATTCAAGAGGATTCCACATCAACTCCCATTATTAATGTAAGAAGGTGTATCCATGTGATTATGATGAAGAATACTCTAGAAGAGTCCATATTGTAACTCTGGTTAATATTTGAGGTAGTCAAACCTTACCGCTGGTAGGTTATTGGGTTGTGTTATAACCGAGCCACTAGGAGGAAAAGGGGTTCCATTACTTCGAGTGCATTTGTTCCATAGATGAGTAAATGGTAGCCAAGAGAGATAAGAGATAGATAAAATAAAGAGGATTTATGCATTGTAGTAGCCCATGGGCCATAGACCATACTTCTTTGGACTTGCATCTATTTTCTATTCAAAAAAAGAGAGTAGAGCGGCCTCACCTTCCAACTGGGTTTTCTCTGAAAAGGGTTTCCTTGATCATATCTTGTGTCAAATTGTGGCTCGTGAGTTTGTATTTCATTATTATTTATTTTCCACATAATTTTAATTTGCATGCATACATAATTAACATTAATCTACGAATCCAAAAAGCTAAAGAATATAAAGCCCTAATAGTGTAGATTTCATATTTAAAATATAATTTTATTAGATATGTTGTGATGAATTGTCTAGTGGAATATCCATGGCATTTTACGGATCATATTGGTATCAAAGCATGATTTTTGGGTATATTGTGGATATTTATAGAGGATCTAGATCAGTTACGCCAAAATTTGCAAAACCCTAATCATGGCCAACGAATCTGTGAATGACCCTCATGATCTTGTAGAAACAAAGTTACAACTGTACAAAGTTCTCATTTTTTAGAGGTTGCAAAAAATCATCTGATTTTGAAAAGTGTTGATACATAATCAACCTTTTTTAGAGCATATTTTTGACACTTTAAATTTTCTTATTTATTAAGTATGGACAACCTTTTTTAAATGTTAATGATTTTCATGTTGATTTGGATGAGTGTTGATGCAACATCAACCCCCTTTTTTGAGGGCTTATTTTTGACAGTTTAATTTTTTTTTGTATTAAGTATGGATAAATTCTTTAAAATGTTGGTGATTTTCATGTTGATTTTGAAAAGTGTTGATCATAACATTAGATTTGTTTTTGGTGGCATAGTTTTTACACTTTAAGTCTCTTATCTGTTAACTATGTACTTATGTTTTTAAATCTTGGTTATTGAACCATTTTTCAAGTGGTTTTTATTCTTTTTATTTTTCCTTCCTAGGATGCTTTTTTAAAGTGTTTTCAAGTTTGTGTTTTTTATTTTTCTTTTCAAAGTTTTTTTGTAATGAATTTTTTTTTTGCGAAGTTTTAAAAAACAATAAAATTAATATTTTGAAGTTAGGATTTTTTATATATTTAAATATGTTAATTAATACTCTAATACATATAAAATAATTGTCACTAAAACAATAATAATTTTAAACATTTGAAAAAAAAATCTACATTTTGCATATAGATATAATTAAAAAAATATACATTTTGAAACCTTTTTGCTAAAAATGACATGTCAAATAAAGGATTTTTATGGAAAAAATTGCACCAAAAAAATTGAGACATAGCATTTTTTTATGAAATTTATATCTGGATATCATAATGTTTCAATTTTTTTTTCAAATATAATAATTCACACTAAATTTTAAGTGAAAATAAAAAATAAATAAATGTAAAAATGAAAAATCGTATAAAAAAATTAAGCAAAGTAAAAAATTAAAACTAAATTGTTAAAAAAAATGAAAAACCATTTAAAACAAAAAATAAAGGAAAAAACAAAAACAAAACATAAAAAAATAATAATAGTAATAATAATAAAACATTATATGTCAATAAAACCAAATTTATTAAAAACAGAAAATTAATATATATATATATATATATATATATATATATATATATATATATATATATATATATATCAAAAGCAATCAAATTAAAAATAAAATAAAGAAAAAACAAAATAAAAGCAAATAAAAATTTAAAGTATTTAAAAAAAATCAAAATCTTTCATCCCCCAGCTGCGAAAGGGCCACAGGCCAGGGTGTTGCTCCTACCCCTTTGGTGGTTGGGGGCGAGTGGTGGGTTGTCGATTCTAAGAATCAACTTTCCACCCCCAACCGCTATGGGGTGGTAGGCCAGGGTCATCGATTCTATAAATCGACTTGCCATGCGTTGCTCCCACTGTCGTGGGTAATCAATTCTAAGAATCGACCTACTACACGTCGCTCCTGCTGCCCTTGCCTATAGCCCTTTGGCAGCTAGCAGTGAATATATATATATATATATATATATATATATATATATATATATATATAATTCTTTATTTGTGTTTTTTTTTAATTTTTTTCATTATTTTAATTCAAGCTTTTATTTTAAATTTTTATTTGTGTTCTTTTATTATTATTATTATGTTCTTTTGATTTGTGTTTTTTTAATATGATATTTTTAGTTATTTAATTTTTTTCTAATTTTGTATTTTTTTATTTCATTTTTTATCCATTAATTAATTAATTAATTTATGTTTTTAGTTAGATATTTTTTGTTTTTCATTTATTTTATTTTATTTTTTTTCTATTTTTTTAATATTTTTAGGTTTGAATTTTTTTTTTATGGGTTATATTAAGTTTTTTAATAAGATTTTTATGATTGATTGTTTCTTTTTCTTTATCTTTGTATGTTTTCTTATAATTTTTTATGATTGAATGTTTTTTTGGGTCCTTTTTTTTTAACTCGTTTTTTCATTATGTTTTAATATTTATTTATTTATTTTTACTTTTTATTTTTTTTTAATATTCTTCTTTTTTAATTTTTTAATTTTTTTTAAATTTTTTTTATTATCTAGTTTTTGTTCTTTTTTTTTTTTTTTTTTTTTTTTTTTGCTGAGGAGCGATGCTCAACTAGCAGCCCAACCCACTTTATGTCAATTTGATAGTTGATTTTTAAGTTGTTGTTACAATGGATCAAGTTTGTTCCCAGTGTGTGTCAATTATGGTTTTTTTATGTTTTCATTACAATGGGTGAAGTTTGCCCCCACTACGTGTCTCTTTGATGGTTGATTTTTAAATTTTCATTGCAATGTGTTAACTTGTCTTAGGATAAGATTTTAAAGAGTTGCACTTTTAACATTTAAAAAAAAATACTTTTGGTATAATGATTCTTTGATTTAAGTATTCATTTTAAGTATTTTTTTAGACATGATATTTGGTTTTAATTACATCACTGAAAATGTCAAAGTTTTAAGGTTTTTTGAAGCCATAATATTTTATCTTTAATGTCATGGTTCAAAGATATCAAAACTTTAAGGCTTTTTGAAATCATGATATTTATCTTTAACACCATAGTTGAAAATTGTTGGAATTTTTAGGTTTTTTGGAGCTGTTATATTTTATCTTTAACGTTGTCATCAAAAACTATTGGAATTTTAAGGTTTTTCGGAGTCAAGATATTTTATTTTTAATGTCATTGCTAAAACATGTTGGAATTTGAACCCCCAAAAAAATTTGTTGATGCAACACCAACACATTTCGATTTTGGGGTGTTTTTTACATGGTTATTGCACTTACTTTTTAATGCCATTGTTAAAAAAATTGGAATTTTACCCCCAAAAAAAGCGTTGTTCCAGCATCAACACTTTTCATTTTCAAGGTGTTTTTTCATGTTTTTTGCAAAAAAAAAATTGTTTTTACTATCATTGTTAAAGAAATGTTGAAAATTTACCTTACAAAAAAAAAAGGTGTCATTCCAACATAAACACTTTTCGTTTTTTATCCTTTTTTCATGTTTTTTAGGGGTTTTTTGGCTAGAGCTCTCGTTTTGAGGTTGCAATTCTCATTAAATTGGTAACTTTGTTTAAAGTAGAGGTTTTTGCAACTGGAAGCAAAAAAGTTGTAGATATAATTTGTAATATGAATCTCCTCACGTCGATCATGAGTAATAAACTCAGGATATTTAGAGAATAAGGGGATTCTAGTGCAGAGGACATATCAGAGGGGAGATTGAGAGATCGAGAATAAATAGAGAACCAGCTGAAGAAAGGACTTGAAAAAGATCAACCTAGTTCAAGTGTCATGAATCATTCACAACCCCTGTTCAAATGGAAGTGAAGGTTGATATCAAGTAGTACTTAGGTGAGATCGACATTCTTAAGCTAAATCACTAGTTGCAGCAATTAGAAGTTTATTCCAATGTCAATTATGTTGAGTAAGAATAGAAGAATTCATTTGTGTGGATGAAATTAGAGGGACAAGCCCTCACTTTATGGAAAATACACACAAATACCCTAAGGTTGGATAGAGAATTTCAAGTGACTACATGAGGAGACTTCAAAACCTTCATAAAGTCACAAGTTTATCGTATTGGGTATGAAGAGGACCAGTGGATCTTGTGGCACTACTTAAGGAAAAGGTAAGAGCATAACATATAAGAGTACACAACACGGCTCGGAAAGATGGCCATAATGCTAGGTATCTCCCTAAATAACCCAAACGTACTCCTCAAGTATTTAGGGGATCTACACAACCATCTACAAAAGCAAGTGATGTTGTTCAAGCCTAGATTTGTGGATGAGGCTTGTGTATAGGCATAGTACATGGAGAGCATGGGCCTGAAGAAAGGGAAATCAAGTAGATCCAAGAAGAAGGAGCAACATAAAGATTCGAAAGAGGGGAAGGAGAAGTATAAAGGGGGACATATAAAAATATGCTAGTCACAACACACTAGTGCGAACATCTTAGCAACCAATACAACCATTGCAACATTAATGACCATACAGAGGAGAAGTGTTGGAAGTTGCACCTAGAGAATAACAAAAAGAAATATAGTAAGAAGAAGAACCTCATGGCCATTGATTCTAGCAACCAAGTGAATCACCTTTGATTTGGATGAGAAGATTATATGTACGTTAGTGCAGAAGGAGGTGAATCTGAGTATCCTTCAATAATAAGAAGAGAAAGAATGAACAAACTCTTCATCATAAAGATGCAGGTCAAAAAGACAAATATTGATGCTCTATTTGACTCAAGATCGTAGGAATATCTCATTACAGTAGAGCTACTCAAAAAATTAGGATTGGAAGTTCATTATCATCCAAGCCCATAACCATTGGGATGGGTAAATAAGGATGTAGAGTTAAAGGTAACAAAATAGTGAAAAATTAGATTTTCTATTAGTGTTGATTTTATTGATGAAGTATAACTAGATGTGGTTCCCTTTTATGTATGTTGGGTGGTGATTAGAAGTACCTACATATACATGTGAGATGAAATATTCATGCGGAGAGCCAACCAGTACTGGCTCCTCAAGGATGGAAAAAAATCTCCCATCAATGCACACAAAGAGGTCAAAATTTTCATAGTTAAGTGCCAACCAAGCCAAGAAATTGATTAGTTCTAGCAAGAAGTATGTTCTACTATTTTTAAGAGAAAATTAGTTTGTAGAAGAGTATGTAAGAGGCAAGGTATCCCTGGAAGGGTGTACTAAGAAACAAAAACAGTAACTAGAAGAGTTGTTGTAGGCATATAGGGATGTGTTCCAAGAGCTTAAAGGGTTACCACCCAAGAGGGAAGTGGAACATGATATCCATATTTTGTCAGACTCCCCATTGCCAAAATTGGGTTGTACGAGTAGTCTATTATAGAAGCAAGTGAGGTGAAGAAAAAATTTTAGTAGCTAATAGAACATGGTGTCATTTAATTGAGTACATCACCATGTGGGTCACCCATCATCATTGTGCCAAAGAAGGATGGGACTTGGGGGATGTGTATTGATTGCACGGCATTGAAAAAAATCGTGCTCAAGAACAAGTGCCCCTTCCTAGGATAGATGATCTGCTAGATCAGTTGTAGCAAGTGAAGTACTTCACCAAGTTAGACTTAAAGTTAGGATATCATTGGGTTTGAGTCAAAGAAGAAGATACCTAGAAATTTTCCTTCAAAACCAGTCAAATTTTGTATGAGTGGTTAGTCATGTCATAAATCCTATGCAATGCACCAAATACATTTATGAGGTTAATGAATGATATATTGTGCCATTTTACACATGCATTTGTCATTGTCTATTTAGATGATATGTTGGTAGACAGTGCTACCTGGGAGGAGAACATATCACATTTGATGTAGTTGATGGAGACATTAAACAAGCACCAACCGCTAGCAATTCTCAAGTGAAGAAAAATTAACAAGAGAGAAAAACAATATTTATCTTGGGAAAAACCCAATCCAATGAAATTTCATTAGCCTTGGCCAAAACCCTAGCCAACGCAACCAAGTGAGACTTCCCTGCTCACCTCCCCTACCTACATTACGATTAATTGTTTCCAACCTTTTATAATCTCCATTACATACAATACCATGGAAAAGAAGCCACGGGTACACTATACCATGCGCTTAAAACCACCATTGTTTAACTTTGTCAACTTTGACTCTATCCCCTAGTCAAGTATACCTAACATTCCCCCCTTAAACCTTGACTTAGGGTCTCTTTAACTAAATCCATCCAAACTTTACAAGTGAGTCAGCCTTGATCACTCTAGCCCCTTACCCCCCTCAAATTTTATACCTATGGTATCAGTCAACCCGACAATTACCCTATCACCTAGGTCTAACCCTGACTTTATCGGCAATTTTTCAGGGGTTGCATGCCTTACCAAGTCTTACATTGGTATTCCCATTTACATGCAATAAAATATTTTGACTCCATTATAATAATTAAATTTGTTTTCTTAGCTTTTATTGCTACTATCCTAGTACAACCTCTCACCTTAATATGTTATAATATTCATGTTCTTCTCTCCAAATCCAATTTCCATGGTTTCATCTCACTATTCCTAGCATCATTGGCCTAGGTCCCTCTAATTCATTCACGACCTCTACAACTTACTATTTTTTCTTTGTGCAACACCAAATCAACCTTTCTCTCTAGTATTCCCGTGCGAGCCAGAATTGAGCTATTAATTTGAAAAGATTGTCATTTTCTACCTCTGCTTTTCTTAGAACCATTCAATGCCAACCACTAAGGCCCACCTGCTTTCTTCACCACGCTAGTCTTTGTTCACAGACGATGAATCTCACCAAAGAACCGTTAGTGAACTCCTCATCCAGATCCAGTGATGGAACAACAACCAAATGACCCTTCTACACCATTGCAAGCACTAATATGTCTAGATTTACATGAATGTTTCTCCTCTCCTGGATTGCAAATTCCACTCACTACATCTATCACCCACTGCATCTATTCTATGCAACTCACATCCATGCCCATGAATTTTGATTTTACACCTGTACTTTTGCCTCCGCCAATGTTTCCTTCTCTAAAACATACTTCATGACATGACTAGGAGTGGTAGACACAGGCATCGAGCCTAGCATAGCCTGTTTCCCACCTATGATTCATGTCACAGGATGGGTGTGTCAGTTTTCTTGAGTTCAACCATTCCTCTAGATCTAGGCACTGAGGGTAGTGCTTTTGTAAGATCCTCTAAGCTACAAATTATAGGTTTCTCTGACCATTTAAGAAAGATTCCCTTTATGGGATCTTGGGAAGGACACTCGGTCTCTATTGCCGATAAGGGTTTTTCGCTTCCTCGTCCATGGACCCCATGGCATACAACATATAAACTTCATTCTCTTTATTTTGATCTATGGCTACTATTTTTAATAGAAATATCATGAGCAATAATAGCTCACAACCATGGTACTTGCACTTAGATCATATCTGCAAACAATCTATGTTTTTATCTCTTTATGAAACTTGATTCATCAGGCCTTAAACCCTTGACAACAGAAGTGACCCTCTAAAGCCAAAATGGCTCTAGTACCAATTGAAGAAAAATTAACCAGAGAGAAAAACATATTTACCAAGAGAATTAATAAATAGCATAAACCAACAATAATACACAAACATGCAAACATTGTAAAAACAATATTTATCCTGTGAAAACCCCAACTCCAGGGAAAAACCCAATACAATGAAATTTCATTAGCCTTGGCCAAAAACCCGGCCAACCTAGCCAAGTGAGCCTTCCCTGCTCACCTCCCTGGCCTACACTATAATTAAATCTTCCCAACCTTTTATACGATCCATTACATACAATCCCATGGGTGGAATATCATGGGTACACTATACCACATGCTTAAAACCACCATTGTTTAACTTGGTCAACTTTGACTCTATCCTTAAGTCAAGTTTACCTAACATCAAGAAGTGTGAGTTTGCATATAAATATTTGGTGTATCTGGGGTATGTGATAGGTGGAGGAGAGTTGAAGATAGATCCTTCCAAGATTTAGGCCATCATGTAATGATCAGTGCCTACTAATGTTTCTAAGGTTATGAGTTTTTTGGGGCGGCACAATGCTTAAGAAAGTTCATAGCCTCGTTTTCAGTGTTAGCATCACCACTCCATGCCATTACAGCAAGTGGCAAGAGTTTCCAGTGGGGAAAGGGTCATCATATGGCCTTTGAGGAGCTAAATAAGAAGATTAATCAAGGACCAGTTCTAACATTACCAAACTTGTTGCAGCCCTTTGAAATGGAGACAGATGTGTGTGGGTGTGTTATGGGAGTAGCCTTGATGTATGGAAGAAGGTTTGTATGCTACCATTCTGAAGTATTTCATGGGTGGGTTCTTAACTACCCTGTCTACGGTAAGGAGATTTATACCCTGTTGCAAGCTGTGAAGAAGTGGAAGAACTATCAAATGGGAAAGGAGACAATGATCCACACAGATCACCAACCACTATAGTACTTGTAGGTCTAGAGTATGCTACAATATACCATGCATTACAATAAGATGGGTTTTCTATAATGGTTTCATTTAGTGGTTAAGTACAAGAAGGGAGGCACAAACAAGTTGGATGTCATGCTTTCAAGGCCACCCACATTAAATATCACAACTTTGCCACATCTGATGGACATGGAGTCATTCACTCATTATGAATAGAGAGAGGCATATTTGGAGGATGAGGACTTCAAGGAGGTGTTTCAATAGTCATAGAGTCAGAGTCTTGTGTACGATGGTGACAACACCATTGACTCCAATCTCCAAGATGGGTTACTCTACAAGCTAGATAGGTTATGTGTTCCTAAAGGTGAGTGATTGCAGGTCATTAGAGAGGCTCACACCTCCAAGTTTGCAGGGCACTTTGGTGTAGGGAATAAAATGGCCAACTTGTAGAGGTATTTGTACTGGCCCAAGATGTAAGAACATGTAGCTAGGTTCATAAGAGGATGCATGCTTTATTGCACTTACAATCCTAGTAACAGGAAACAAGGTCTATATCATCCCTTACATGTACCCACTTGTCCTTGGGAAAGCATTTTTGTGGACTTTATGGGAGGTTTACTAACAACTAGGAAGGGACATGACTACCTATTCATGGTGGTTGATAGGTTAATCAAGATATGTGTTTTGATTCCTTGTAAAAATACCATCAGTTGGAAAGAAGCAACACACTTATTCTTTGTACAGGTCTGGGTGCACTTTTGAATGCCAAGGAGAATCATTTCAAGCAAGGACATTATATTTCTTAGATAATTTTGGACTACATTATGGGAGAAGATGGACACCAAGTTTAAGAGGTCTACAACATTTCATCCAAAGACAGATAGGCATAAAAAAGTAGTCAACAAGACTTTGGTACAACTTTTAAGGGATTATAATTATAATCATCCAAAGACCAGGTATGAAAATCTCGTATATATAAACCACTCATATAATAGAGAAATCCACACTTCTACTGGTAAGTCCCCATTTACAACTTGTTTTCGATATTTTCACCTTCACCTTTGGATATTGTATATCTTGTAGCAAGGAGGAGTGAGGGAGGATCTTACATGGGATGCCTTAAGGGTTGAAAAATTGTATATAAGATCAGGAATATCCATATACAATTACAAGAGAAACTACCAAATTCATAACAAAATATAAGGCATGCATGATCAACATAGAATAGAGAAATCATTCAAGATGGAGATAGAGTATGGCTACAATTGAACAAGGAGAGGCTACAAGGTATTGGAAATAAAATCAAGGCTTTGTGGCATGATCCCTTCGATTAATTCTTATCGACTCAACCTACCACCATACATGAGTAACTACTCATTTTGAATGTAGAGGATATGAAACTCTATGAGCCTTCCATGCTAGATCGGGAAGAGGAAGAGGTCCTACCTTCTGTGGCGGATTTAGCACCAGATGCACAGGCAGAGTTAATAAAAGATACATTTTTGTAGAAGAGGTCCAAAATTATGAGATAGGGGCAGCATGAACTTCGACAGATTAGGTTGAAAGGACAATTTCCATGCAAATCTAAATGGTACACCCAAGAGAAGGTGGAGGAAACATTTCCTCACCTAATTTAGCAAAATATTTTAGGGACGAAAAGACTCCCAAAATTGGGAGGTGTGATCCAAATAGTATCATTATATTTTTTTCCATCCATCTTTATGCTTTCATAGTGTAAAAAGTGGAGGAATCGGCTCACTGGACCATTTTGACTTGCAGGGCCTAGATTGCCAAAGTGGGCTCTAAAACCTTATGGGAAAATTTTGAGGCCTCAAACAACATTTTTGGGGGTAAATATTTCCTTCTTTCTTCCAACACCTTGTTTCCATATTATACACATGAATACCTTTCCAATGATGCAAGAATTGTGTTAATCGAAGTCTGTATGCAAAAAGTTACTCCATTTAGAAGTTGACCTTCCTATTTTCACCACCATAATTTAAGATAATTCCACATCAACCGCCATTATTCATGGAAAAGAGGATAGAAATGTGATTATGATGAATATTACTCTAGAAGAGTCCATATTGTAAATTTGGTTAAGAGTTGAGGTAGTTAAACTTAACCACTAGTAGGTTATTGGGATGTGTTATAACCGGGCCACTAGGAGGAAAAGGGGTTTCATTCTTTCTAGTGAATTTGTTCCATAGATGAGAAAAGAATATCTGAGAAGGATAGGAGAGAGAGAAAAAAGAGAGGATTTGCGTATTGTAGTATACCACAAGCCACAGGCTGTACTTCTTTGTACTCGTAGCCATTTTCTATTCAGAGAAAGAGAGCAGAGCTGCCTCACCTTCCAATTAGGTTTTCTCCAGAAAGGGTTTCCTAGATCATGTCTTGGGTCAAATCATGGTTTGTGAATTTTTATTTCATTTTTCTATATTTTTGCATAATTTTAATTTGCATGCATATGCAATTAACAATAATCTACATATCCAAAAATTTGAAGAGAAATAAAACCCTAATAATGTAGATTTCAGATTTTAAATATAGCTTTATCAGATCTGTTGCGACGAATTGTCTAGTGGAATATCCAGGGAATTTTATGGATGACTAATATTACCAATAGAAAAGTTCCATATTTTCAACTATGTTTTCTCATATCTCAAGAATTATCAATACTTTGCTTAATGCTTTGATTTGAAGCCCTCATTTGTCTCTTATATTGGATACTAATTCAAAGAAAGTTTGCATAAAACATTGGATAGTCAATTTAGTTTTTAAGTGAGGATTTGAAGGAAAACAAAATGAGGAACAATAGCCTTACATCTACAGCTAATACAAGGAAGATATCATGGACTGCTACCTTCAATACACATGACAACAAGGTCATGGTAATTGTGTCTTATTTGAACTCATTCTAAATCCAAATTCAAATTGACAAGGTAATCATAAAAGATTTTAAGACAAGTTGGCCATAGTATGGTTATGTATAAACTCCTTGTAGATTCAAACTGATAATTGTAGTATGATAAAACAATAAACTTGAATCTAGTCTACTCATTCGTGGAAACAATTAATCGATTGAGAAATCACAAAGCAAGCAAGAAAAACAATTCAATCAACACATTACACAATTATTTCTTGGGGAAAGCCACAACTAAAAACCCTTGTTATTTGTATAATCCATTAATCAAAAAATATGAGAATATTACAATGCTTTTCTCAAGCTTGAGAAACCTCTGCACTATCTCTATCCATCTCACTGCTTCCTAGACAAGTCTTGGATGAATAGAATATGAGCTTCTCAACCTTGAGCTCAACCTGCATAAGTATTTTTTATCCCTACCTCACTGACTGCCTTTGGCCAATACTTAGCCAAATTCCAAGCCTTCCAAGCTCCTACTTCCTTACATTGTTTAATCAGGAATTAGGCTCCTATTTAATGAGAATTTTCCTCCATTAGATTGTGTAGTTCCTTTAGGCTCTTCCTCTGAATGCATGCACCATCTATACAATTTGGATGATTAGACAACTGATAGTACATTTTCCCTAAACTCCAATATCAACTAGGTCTTTCTCAAATCTAACATGCATGAATTAATTATGATTGAATCTTCAGTTTACTGGTTGATCACTGTAGGTAGCACCACACTCGACTTCAGGCAGCACCAAACTGTAATTCAAGTAGCACCACACTACACTTCAGGAAGCACCACTCTGTACTTCAGGAAGCACCACATTGTACATTAGGCAGCACCACACAACACTTCAAGAAACACCACACTCGACTACAGGAAACACCACACTACTAGACCTCGCATTCATTCCTCCAATAGTTGGAACTAGTTTAACTAACTTTAACTTCGTTAGACTGAATTAATTAATTACAAATCAAAATAAATTCAACCAAGTCTCTTCTAATGTAGGAGACACTCTACATGACTCTAGTTAGACTCTCAACTCAAATTAACTGAGCCAACAAAGTCAAATAAACTTAGTTAACTAATACAAGTTGTCATGAGATGTGTAATTATAATTTTATTCCTAATTTAATTCAAGGACAAAATTAAATCATGATCTTTCTTAATGTTATTTGCAACATTTCTTGTTGCAATTTTCAACACTCCCTCTCAGCAAGAAAGGGATTCACATATATACCAATCTAGTACCTTTGGAATGTTTTGCATGCAACTCTTGTCATTGTTGTTGTTTCTACTGCAACATCTACAACTGAAAAGCATAAAAAGGAAACAAATTGAATCAATTGTGTCTGCAACTATCTACTAGGATAAATGTGTTGCTGTTGAACCTACTACTAAGCCTCCTACTCTATTGTCAAGACTGCTTTGCACTCCTTAGTATATGACTGGCACTAATCCTCCTGCTACTTAATATTGTTGTTAGTGTTAAATTTCTTGGAAGGCGTACCAAAAATACTTCACTTAAGTCACTAGGTGACATGTGACCCTAACAACAATTTGTGGTTGGTTATGCTTCATATTTATGATAAAACTTGGAAAACTTGCAATAAAATTTTTTATAAGATCCAAAATAGCAAAGAGAAATATAGATATCGAATGCAATAACCCAAATGGAAAGACTTTAAAATGAATACATATTTTATTGATAACACTTGGTGAATGAGATTTACAAAAAGGATATGCAAATCTCACTCCGTGGGATGGGTCTGTTGATGTCCTTGATGCTTCAGTAATCGATTCTCTTTCTCAATGTATGAAAAAACCCAAAACGATGTGGGGAACTCAAATGGGAGCTCAAGTTAAAAGAGACAATAATGGTGATGGTGATAATGATCACGGTGAAGGGTGAATGGAAAACCCTTCTATTTATAACAAAGTATTGAGTTAATATCGAAATAAAGAATAACAAAATAATATTGACCAAATCAAGATCTAACCATTAGGAATACTTTATTATATTTTTTGGAGAGGGAAAAGATATTCAAAATGGTTAAATATCTTTATTTAGAAATAATTAACAAATAAAATGATTTATTAATTATTTCGTGAGGATTAAGAATGGTGTGAAATTGAAATAATTATTAAATAGTGATTGAACAATTATTTCAATAATAGAAATAAGGAATAATAAATAAATAATGTTTATTTCATTATTCCTAAGGGATTTAGTCAAATATGACAAGGAATAATTATGAAATAATGATTTAATAATTATTTCTAGAGAAAATTAAACAAATAATGATTTTTATATTTAGGCTTCTATGATCCATAATGAATTAAGCAAATTCTTTTGGTAGAAATCACATAAGAGAAATTTTTGGTCGGCGCGTTTCGAAACAACAAGTGTGGTTCATCATCAGGAGCAGATGAAGAGGCAGACCATGGCAAAGGCTTAAATAGAGAGCAATGTAGAGACATAATTTCAAGTAACGGCTATGTTTGAACAATAATATTTAAATTATGATATCAATTTATTAATAAATTAAAAACAAATATTATTATGTAACACCTATATTAAATGACTAGTTTTTGAACAATAATATTTAAATAATGATATTAGTTTATTAATTTATTAAAAATATTAATAGGTAATGACTATATTAAATGGTTGGTTTTTGAAAAATAATATTTAAATTAATTTATTAAAACCAAATATTACCAATTTTAAAAATATATTTAACTTATGATATTAGTTTATTAATTTATTAAAAAATATTGATAAGTAATGGCTATATTAAACTTCTAGTTTTTGAAACATAATATTTAAATTATGATATTAGTTTATTAATTTATTAAAAACAAATATTAATAAGTAATTGCAATATTAAACAACTAGTTTTTGAAAAATAATATTTAAATTAATTTATTAAAAAAAAATCAAACTCTAAACGAGGGAAGTTAAAAATTATAAAAAGGAGTCAAGACCCTAATTGAGTCAACAATAAAAGTAATCGATAAATAAAATAGGGTCAACAATAAAATATGGGGCTAAGGATCATTAAACAAATACGAAAAATACTAAAAGGAGTTAAGAATGAATAGGATGATAAAATACATAAAAGACATGAAGGATCAAGAAAATAAACTCTAATGAAGAATAAATCGAAGAAAAGTAAACGATAAAAATTATATATATTCAAAGAAAAGTAAACGATAAATAAAATAGGGTCAACAATAAAATATGGGGCTAAGGCTCATTAAACAAATAACAAAAATACTAAAAGGAGTTAAGAATGAATAGGATGATAAAATACATAAAACACATGAAGGATCAAGAAAATAAACTCTAATGAAGAATAAATCAACAACAAATACTATAAAGATGACGCAAATACCTATATAGATAAACAAACAAACAAAATAAATCCCAAAAAGAAGCCTAAAAAACTAAGAGGACAGGAAAGGGTCCCAACTTCTACTAATATTCCAACCATCATCTCTATTTAAATTTTTGGGTGTTTTTTCAATTTCTAGGTCCTCCCTCAATTTACAATGATGGAAATGACTAACCATAGCAATGAATTGTGCCTCCTCAATGTAGATGTGATGCTTATATTTATCTCCATGCTCATTAAACAAATAACAAAAATACTAAAAGGAGTTAAGAATGAATAGGATGATAAAATACATAAAAAAACATGAAGGATCAAGAAAATAAAATCTAATGAAGAGTAAATCAACAACGAATACTATAAAAAGGATTCCAATACTTACATAGATAAACAAACAAACAAAATAAATCCCAAAAAGAAGCCTAAAAAAATAGGAGGATAGGATAGGGACCCAACTTCTACTAATGTTCCAACCATCATCTCTATTCAAATTTTTGGGTGTTTTTTCAATTTCTAAGGCCTCCTTCAATTTATGATGATGGAAATGACTAACCCTAGCAATGACTTGGGCCTCCTGAATGCAAATGTGATGCTTAGATTTATATGCATGCTCTGCCAAAGCAGAGGAGCGGGTCTTGCCATGCTTGATGTCAACAGCATGCTCACGAATCCTTTGACTAATTGATCGATCAGTCTCACCATTGTAGGGAGTCCCACAAGAGCATGGGATAACATAAACACCCTTCATATTCTTGGATTCCACTGGGTCTTTTACAGATCTAAGGGAGCTCCTGATGGTATTTAAAGGCCTCAAGGTTGAAGCCACCTTATGCTTCCTTAGGATCCTCGTAATCTTGTCAGTGATCCCTTAGATAAAAGGAAGATGAACACTAGAAAATAGATCCTTGGTATCTTTCTTAGCACTAGGACCTTTTTTAGCTCTGAAGAAAGCCTTAGTAGATTAGTGTCTACTATACCCATTATTAAATAAAACACTTAGGAGATGTGCTTTCTCTTCATTGACATGGTTTTCATCAGAAACTCTTAAAGCTCTAGTCACTCAAGTGTTGAGAACACCAAGATTTTGAGCTGGGAAATGATGAGAATTAGCATGAAGATATTGTTATATATGAGTTTTCTTACAAAATACCTGATGGGAAAAAGACCCATCATCATTCCTTGAAAGGAGGACGTCAAGGAAGGGCAGACTACCATTACATTAAAATTCCATGGTGAACTTTATGGAACTAGATTGATTGTTAAGATGGAGGAAAAATAGTACCAACTCTTCTTTACCATGGGACTAGATGACACAACTGTCATCCATAAACCTCTTCCACATCTTAAGCAAAAGACAAGAACAAGCTATGGCCTTTGATTCAAAATCCTCCATGAATATATTAGCTACCACAAGGGAGGGGGGAAACCCATGGCAACACCGCAAGTTTTCTCATAGAATTCCCCATCGAATGAAAAGAAAATAGAAGTAAGACAAATACCAACTAAATAAGCCGTATCAGGATCCGTGATGTGGTTGATGAATTCGATGGCCTCATTGCTAGGGATATTAGTGTAGAGGGAGACCACATCGAAGCTCACAAGATTTTTATCTAGATCAAGCTTGAAACTCTTTATGATCTGATATGATCATATATTAAACATTGATGTAGAGTTGATTAGCCATTAGTGAATTGAATGAAAACCAAAAGCACGGAAAACGAGAAAGACTGTTGGAGCAGAACACTTTACAACAGCTGATAAACCAAGATAAAGATATCAAACTGAAATGTAAATAGTGAAAACACAGTTATACCAGACAACGATATTGATTATGGAGTTCGTCCCCGATGGACTATGTCTCCGGGTCTGCTTTCAAGATGGGTGACCGTTTTATTAAGAATGAGAAGAAGGAGTGTATTACACAGTGATTTAGTCAGATTGAACTTGCACACAAGCAATTCTAACCTCTATCATCAGATAGCTCTCTGAACCAACTTTCCAACGCCACTTACGATTTCCAAATCCGACTCCCGATGCTCCCAAAATCCTGAAAACAAAACAGCCTATATCCCTCCAGAACCTGCACATGAAAACTGTAAACTCTCCTCCTTGTCTTCAATGAAGAATTCTGCCTTTATAGGCCTACAAATGCGTAATAACCTCTTCAGGATCAATTTGGCACATATAAGTTGACTTCTAGGGTCGAATAGGTTGAGCTTAGGGTTTGTTTGCCACCTTAGGGTTTAGAATGAATTAAAAATCAATTAAACCCATAAAAACCCAAACAAAAACCCAAAATACATTGTTTTAATCCCACCAACTGTTACCTATTTGCTAACCACGTGGAAAAGCAGACAGCGCATGTGAACAGTCAACCCAGCTTGCAATTTGGATGGCGGAGGTTCCGCTTTGTGGTTACGGTGACGGTGGCGGTGGCAGTCACATGTTGTAGTTTGCTCCTCAGTCTTTGTTGCAGTTAATGAAACCTCTGACAAGTGCTAACCATAGCTGTTTCCCCCTTATCTGCTCACATGAACCTGGTTCTGATGTGGCTAACCAACCGTGGTTAGTTCCTGACTGTTTTCTAACTCCGATGGTCTATCTCCATAGCGCTCACATGGCACATGGTCTTGCTGCAGCTTAGTCTAGAGATTAGGATTGTTTTATGTGTTTTGCATTGTTTGTAATGTTTTTAACATTTGTTTAATATTTGGAGTAGGCTGAGACTATAGACTTATGTTATTTTAATGTATTTTTGGATTTTCAATACATAAGATGTAATGTATTTTGAATGCATAGTGGTAGGTTATGGTTTTGGAATGGATTTTGATGTAGGTTTAGGCATGATGTATTAGGATTAAACATGGATTTTTAGAATAGGATTTAGGGCTTAGATCATGGTAAGAGTGGATTAGGATTCTTAGGGTAACAAATATAAATAGGATAGCTAGGAGTTAGGCTTTAGGTCTAGGCGTAGGTTTTGAGCTTCGTTTAACTTTCAAAGACCCATGTCGGCTTTGCACAACGACATTGGTGAAACTGAAACGTTTATTGGACGATTGACCCTTGTACTTCCTTATGGTCTCCATGCAACATTTGTCAACATTGCACGACGATGACCATCACATCTTTGAAACTGACACTGGTGATGATGACAAGACTATGTCATCGACTAGGTACTTTAACTCGAAACCTTTTTACACAATCAACTATATCAACCATAAATCCTACAAAGTCGAATGACAAAACACATGTCGACCAAACCTTGGCGGAACTGTCGATAACATAAGTCGATAGATAGGTACAACATCACATCAACTAAATACCATGAAACCATAACATTACCTGAACAACCTGACCATAACCAACACTGTCAATCTGTTAAAGCTGAACTGAAGCGATGACGACACTGAACGACACCCAGGAATACTGATGATGACACTTCGAACACATGTTCAATTAGATCGACGAATCCTCAAGATCACTTTAACTCATTAACAAACGATGCAGAGTCCTTGACGAAGGATTATGTATGGACAACAAGGGGCTTAAGCTTCTGGGCTAAATATTTAGCAAGAAGAGAAGTTGACCCTCCTATCGTGTTGACAATGGGTCTCAAAGGAAACCCTTCCTTATGAATATTTGGCAGACTATAGATTATGGGGGTAAGAGGGAAAATTTCAATAATATTATGATTGAACGAGCTAACCGAGCTACTAGCCTTTATAGAAAGAGCCACACTTTTGGAAATCTTCTTCACAGGATCCTTATTTAGTTTCATGTAGCTCCCGATATTATGGAGGTGTTCCAACATCTTCCAACGGTAATCATCTTTATCAAGAATAACCATAAAACCACCTTTGTCGGTTTTGAGAACAATAATATTCTTATTATTGTTTAACGATTTGAGAGCATCAAACTTACGTTTGCTGATGTTATTCTTGGGGGGCTTTGCCTTTCTAAGGACAACCACATAGTCTTGACGAATGATATCTTTAGTGATGTCCTATAAGTCTCTAATACCATATTCAATGTCACATATGATATCATCGATCGAGATCTTTCTAGGAGCAAGAGAAAAAATTAACCTTTTTCCAAAAGACTATGTTTGCATAAACAAGAAGTCTCCTCAATCCATGACTCTCATCAGTCCATATCTGTCACAAACCTCCCTGCAACATATATCATATCTGAATCTATCATGTACTGTCATCATGTGATCCACTACATAATACTCCATCCAACATAACATCCCATTCATAACCAATACATCTATCTGACACAAATTTGGTGCACTGCATGCCCCCATGTCATCGAACTTGTTGGGTAGATAATCCAACCGTAATGCTCAACCCATGAGAATGTACCTCCGCATGCCACCGTTGGTTGTTTCTCAGCATCCTGTCACAATCTCCACTCAATCAAGAATCCATCCAAGTGCAAAAGAAGCCATGCTCAGGTACATGACATGTCCATTCATCCCATCTGAAACATGTTTCCAATGATGCTAATGCGAATGTGTTGTCATATAGTTACATTCATCCAAGCATCATAAACCTATCAAAAATAGAAGCCTCATCTCCAAGCCTCTCGCAAGGGTGGTACATTCCTCCTAGATGTCAAGGACCTGCACACACCTATCTCCAAGGTTGTCTATCTAGAAAGGAGGGCTAGGAATTTCCCTCCCTGACTCTCATCCACCCATGTGTCTGATTGATACTGCATCCTCAAGTACTTGTGTACAACTTCAACCTCCAACTCAAGCTACATGTTATCACTCCAACATATATCGTGTCGACCCCATGATGTATCACCCTCATGTGAATTTCTGCAATGATACTCCAACTTGACTCAAACATATCTCAGTACACTTTCGGCTCCATGACTCGAACTAGTTGGGTAGTTAATCCAACTGTCACGCTTAACCCATGAGAATGCAGCTCCTCATGCCATCATTAGTTGTTTCTTTCAGCATCCTAAAGATGAACCACCGTTGCTAGTTCGAAACTCGATAAAAAAGAAACCTAATGTGATGTATTCGAAAGATAATCTAAATAATCATGAGACTCATAGAAACCTCAAAGACAAGATCGTGTCACAACATCAACTCAATAAATAATCCATCCCATATCCATTAAAATGTAAGTAAGCCATGCTCAGGTCCATGAAGTAGTCTCCATCTCATCTGTAACATCTTGTCCATGATGTTTTTGTCAATGTGTTGCACATAAATCAGTGGCATCCATCCAAACATCATCATCCATACGTGTGTAAGATCCATTTCCTCAAAATAAAGAGATCATCTCATCAATCCGAATCTCAATGTGCCACATCCAGGTCCATGAACCAACCTCCATCACATCTGTAATATGCCATACCTCAATTCTATCAAATAAACAAGTATCCACCTATCTCATCATCCATGTGCTGCCCATGGTCATAAACCAATCAGCCACCATGTCTCAGAAGTGGTCAAGTCTCGGCTCAACCCAAGCCCAAGTGTTTCCACAAAGGCACCAACATCGCTGCAAATCCATCAACTCCAAAGTGTCTCATCTCGATCATCCTCATCAAGTCAATCCCCGTGAACACAACCCATAAATGTTCCCAAAGGTATGCATCTCATACTGCATCAAAGATAGGTACACCACTGACCTTAGCTCCTCAATGGATCAGATCCTCCAAGACCACTATAATATGAAGTCTCCAATGGCTGAAACAATATCAAGTCATCATGAGCTCCATGAATCATCTCCATCCAACATCTCAGAAAGAATACATCTATCGGCCTCGGTCACTGCAAGATGCCTCATCTCTCCATGTAGTAGGAATTCTCTCATAGACTGCTCACAAATCCAACTAGTCCATGACCTTGTTGTACAAAAGTGCACAACATCTCCATTGGCTCATAAGTAAAAGGTATTCATGTCGCATCAGAAAATCCATCTGCACAACATCCCTACCTTGGCACTCCTCATTGGATGCCCATAAGTGGCATCTCTTCAAGTGCTCCTGCGTAATGTCCCTGCATAGTGTTTTCCATTATCCATCTATCCAACTCAATGTCTATGACTCAATATGCCCATTTTGTCTAACTAAGTAGACCCATCACAACATCGGTCATATCATCCTAGTCCCCAGTCAGATTTAGTGCCCTCAGTCACTCAAACCATATACATCATATCATATCACACAGGTTCGTTCCATCACTACTCCCCCACTAAAGGTCCACCAAGAATACCTCTTCGTCTCAGCCATAAAGAAGTCCACCTAAGTATCATATCATCAAAACTCAAGTGTGTTCCCTTTCCCAAATCAGTCCATGATTCATGTCGAGCACATAGCCAATTCTCCACATGGCTCAACATCACCCATCCTCCACAATGATCATCATGTTCCTCCCTTGTCACGAGCATTTGCACTCCCTGCCATAAGGTCGCGAATTGCTCCAATAGACCCTGTAACAATCAATGGTCAATACATCAGATCCTCTGGTACCACTTGTCACACCCCTATCCTAGCGATAGTCTTTCAACCGCACATAGGCAAGTGCGACATCGCTACCCAATTTCTTTTCACCAATACTCTCGAGTACAGACTACGCCTAACATTCAACACATAATTTTTTTTCGACTTTACTAAGCATTCATCTTTTAACATAGCAGAAATACATTCATCATCATTTATAAAAATGCACAACAGATAAAATCTTCTTTAATGGGAGGGGGAACTCCCTGGTTAGAGTCCATCCAAATAATAATGATAACAATCTTTTACAGTAATTATACATGTACAACCTTTGCAAGGAAAGCCCAAGTTCACCTTTACAATTCTATCAAAATTCAACAATTTGACCTACTTGTGTGGCAACGCCCACCTAGGTCGTTCAAGGTGGCCCTCATTCAGCAGTGCCCCTTCTTGTCATTCGGGATCACCCTCGTTCATCCATGCCCATTAGTGGTTCAGGGTCACCCCATTCAATTGTGCCCTTCAGTCATTCAGCGTCGCCCCGTTCAGCCGCGCCCTTCAGTCGTTCAGCGTCGCCCCATTCAGCCGCGCCCTTCAGTCGTTTAGAGTTGCCCCATTCAGTCGTGTCCTTCCTGCAACTTGTCTGAGTAGAGTCGCCCCACTGTAGCTTGCCGTGCCCGACGCCCCAACTCGTCACACCACCAGCTCATTCACATGGCATCCCAACTTTTCACACCCCGACTCATTCACCGAGCACCCAAAATCGTTGCACCACCTTCTCGTTCACCCGATGCCCTAACTCATCACACCACTGGCTCATTCACTCGACGCCCCAACTCTTTGTGCCAACTCGTTCACCTAACACTCCAACCTGTCGCACCATCAACTCATACTCGGGTGAGAGCGTCCACAAGTTTCCTACTTGAATCATATTTTGGGCATGCCCAACTTACCTCCATTGAAATGTCCGCTCGACTCGCCTAGGCAGCTCCGCCCTCCTCATGTGTACAACCAAGCTTCTCAAGCTTGTCTTTTTTCAAATGAAATTCATATCTACCCTGACTCTTCATATGGTCCTGATGATGAAACACACTTTTTGGTTTGAAACGTGTCAACCAAAAATTTCTCTTATGTAATTTCTACCGAAAGACTTTTCTTAAATAATGATTTATTCAATTATTTTCTTGAGGTTTCTTTATTTTTCCTTGAAGTAAATTAGGAATTAAATTGTAATTCTAATTCTCATAAAAACTTGTAACAGTTAACTAAGTTAATTTGACTTTGTTGGCTCAGTAAATTTGTGTTGAGAGTCTATCTAGAGTCATGTAGAGTGATCCCTAAATTTTAGGGGCCCAAGTTGAGTTATTATTCAGTTGTAATTATTTAATTCATTTTAACTGAGTTAAATTCAGTTAAATAGTTCTAACTGATGGAGTAACTAGTGAGAGGTCAAGTGAATTAATTTGTATTTAATTCACATGAAGTGATCAATCAGATAATTGATAATTCACTCATAAATAACTCGTGCATGTCAGTTCTGAGAAAGACCCAGTTGAGATTAGGATTTAAGAACAATGTACTATCAGTTGTAAAATCATCTAAATTAAATCGATGGTGCATGCAATCAAAGGATGGCCTATGGATGGATTGCACAATTATGGATGAGGAATTTCCCAATTAAATATGGGTTAATTCCCTAGGAAACTCTGCAAGGAAGTAGGAGCTTGCCAGGAGGCAAATTGGGCTAAGTAATGGCTTGAGCTGGTTTGTGAAGTAGAGAGATAGATTGTACTTGTGTAGATATTGTTCAAGTTGAAAAAGCATTGTATTTTCTTCTCAAATATTTTGATTAATGAAATATACAGATAGCAAGGTATTTTAGTTGTGGCTTTACCCAAGAATTATTGTGTTATACGTGATTAAAATTCTTCCTTTTCTACTTCGTGATTTCATCAATCAATTTTTGTTTTCGCTGATGAGTAGATTATATTCAAGTCAAGTTTTTTTAGCATATTACAATCTTCAGTTTGAATCTATAAGAAAATTATACATGGTATCAAAGCTAAAATCATTATAGAAGAGTAGAATACGAGTTTTTGTTGCAAGAGAAATCAAATTTGCAATATCATGCTTTAGAGACAACAAGATTGCGACTTGAATACGCCCTTGAGGGTAGCTCCATTTACATAGCTTGTAAGGACAGGATGGAGGAAGTGTTGGAAGACAACATGCTAAAGGAATTCATAGATCATGATATCTCAAAGCCTCCAACATATTATGCAAAGATCTAGAAAAGTGGAGAAATTGTGTGGCAAAAGCAAGAAGGATTATCCTAGAAGGAGTTCGAGATTATATTGTCTCAAATCTCCATGGTAAGGAAAATCCATTTGTGATGTGGAAGGCCTTGATGGACCTATTTCAAAACAAAAGTGACCACAATAAGTTGGCACTGAAGGACAAGCTTAGAAAGATTAAGATTGAGAAGGGCGATATAATACCAAAGTACTTGACCAAGTTCACCCAATGTCTGGATGAGCTTGGAAGTGTCAGTGTTACTATTGCAGAAGATGATTTGGTGAGCCTAGCACTTTTATGATTTTCCAAGAGCTGGCATTTCTACTAGGACCCAGTTAATGGGAGGGAGAAGCTACCAGAGTTGAAGCGATTGTGGTCTGACTTGGTACAAGAAGAGATTTGGCGGAACATCGGAGATGGATCCTCATCTAAGCATAATAATGAGGAGAATTTTTCCTTAGCTAGAAAGGCGAAGAAAGGGAAAGGGAAGTAATCCCATTCCAAATTAGATTGCATTAAGGGTAGAAAGAAGAAGGACATGTCAAAAATTAAATGTTTTCAATGTCGCGAGCTGGTACACTATGCCACAAAGTGTCTACACAAGAAGGTCAGTGATAATCCCTCAGGAGGAGTGGCAGGTGAAGCTCTTGCTTCACAAATGGAACTAGATTTCACCCTCATTGCTTGCATGGTGACATTGGTGATGGGTAGTGTGTGGTACCTGGATAGAGATCCTCATTCCACATGATCGGTAACAAATATTTCTTCAGTGACTTGGAGGAGAAGGACCTCCAGATGCACATCGAGATAGGAGATGATGGGAGGTATAGCATGACCGGCATTGATACTATTACCTTTCAAAGGGATTCTGGTTCTCCTCTCACATTAAAATATGTCATGTACGTTCTCGGTTTGAAGAAGAACTTGGTTTATGTTTCCATGTTAGAGGATCATGAATACAATGTGATCTTTAGTAAGGGAAAATGTTTCCTTCATCACATAGCCTCGAAACAGGTGAAGTGGATTGGGGTTTGAGTGAAGAACCTCTATAAATTAGATGTAGAATACTGAACTACTTTGAGTACTAAAGCATAGAAGGTGCAAAGCCAAGACATCGGTGAGTTTTGCCATAGAAGATTGGGTCACTTGCACCACGGAGATTTGAATATCATGTAGCAAATTTCTATAGGGCTTCCCAAGGGTACACTAGAGCAGAGAGACACATGCAAAGGGTGTACATTGGGGAAGTACACCAAAGATTCCTTTCATGATAAATGCAGTTGAGCGCAAGAGATCCTTGATCTAGTTCACTCAGATGTGTGTGGACCATTATCGGCAGCATCCATGGCCAAGCACAGGTATTATGTAATATTTGTTGATTATTTTTCCCGTAAGTGTTGGATTTTCTACACGAAGAATAAAGATTAGATGTTTGCTAAATTTTGTGAATTTAAAGCACTTGTCGAAAATATACTAGTAAGAAAGTTAAAGCTCTCAGAAGCAATAACGGTGGAGAATATGTGTCGAATGAATTCAAGAACTTATGTGATTCACAAGGCATTTGACGAGAATTAATGGCACCTCATAACCCACAGTAGAATGGGGTGGCGAAAAGGAATAACAAAATTTTTCTGGGATCAGCATGGGCAATGTTACATGATCAGGGCCTATTGTTTCACTTGTGGGTTGAAGCATCCAACACAGTTGTTTATTTACAGAAAAAAATCCCTCATCGAATTCTTGGGATGAGTACACCAAAAGAATCATTTTCAAGTAAGAAATCAAATTTTTCACACTTCAGGACCTTTGGTCCATCAGTCTACTGTCATGTTACCAAGGATGCAAGGAAAAAGCTAGAGCCAACAACTAAGTTAGGCATATTTGTGGGGTACACTGATACACCTTATGACTATCAGGTGTACATGCCATCCAACAAGATGACAGTGGTTCATAGAGAAGTGAAGTTTGGTGAAGAGAAGGCCATGAGATGTTCCCTTGAGAGGGAGATTCAGTTACATGCAGATGAATAGATTTTAGCTCCAAAGGAGGGACCTTGAGATGATGTGGAGTAGCCGCATGTAGAGGAGAAGAGAGTGAAAGCACCCACTCATGCAGAGACTTCCAAAGATGGAATAAATCGCATCAGAGAGGATGAAATATTGATGCATGGTTCAAGAGAGAATATGGGAGCACCCACATCACAGCGTAGGTAGAGGAGGTCACCAGATCAGTACATTAGCTACATGTCTTTGATGAGCGAGAGTGTATAGATTGAACCATCTGCATTCAAGGAATCAATGCAGCAACCAGTATGGGTTGATGCCATGGTTGAGGAGTATGACTCCATTATCAGAAACAGTGTTTGGGAGGTGGTCCCAAGAAGAGAAGACAAGTCAGTGGTGATTTCTAGATAGCTTTATAAAGTAAAACAAGTAGCAGATGGGAGTGTGGAGAAACATAAGGACAAATTCATGGTCAAAGGGTTCTCTCAGGTGGAGGGAATTAATTATGATGAGACCTTTGCTCGTGTAGCAAGGTACTCATCAATCATATATGTTCTAGCACTATCAGTGCACATGGGATGGAAGATACATTAGATGGATGTAAAGACAACATTCCTCAACAACATGATTGAGGAAGAGGTGTATATTGAGCAACCATAAGGATTTGTGACCTTCAATAGAGAGTCACATGTGTGCAGACTCAAGCGAGCATTATATGGACTAAAACAAGTACCCCATGCTTGGTACACTGGGATTGACAGTTATTTCACTAGATTAGGATTCACCAAAAGTGAAGCAGATGTGAACCTTTACCATATTGTGGTTCAAGGTAAATTTTTTATTACAGTATTATATGTTGATGATTTGATTCTAATAGGTGATGAGAAGCTGATAAAATCTTGCAAAGAGGATCTTGCAAGAGAGTTCGAGATGAAGGACCTAGGGTTCATGCATCACTTTCTTGGTATGGAAGTATGGCAAGGAGATGAGGAACTGTTTGTCTCTTAGGGTATGTATTCCAATGAGATAATAAATAAGTTCCACATGGAGAGAATAAAACCCATGGAGACTCCTCTAGCATGTAGTTGGAGGAAGGAGGATGCTACTTCAGGTGAAGTAGTGGAGGATACTATTTATAGATAGCTTGTGGGTTCACTTATGTATTTGGTGAACACACGATTGGACCATTAGGGGAATTTTGAGATGTAAAATGGGCCTCTTAAGGAAATTATAAAATAATAGTGGAAATAGTAAAATAATATTAGATTACATCATCAAATTTTAGAGGGAAAAAAGAAAAGACTATTTTTTCAACTTGTATTTTCAACTTATCTCCCTATGGGTTTACTCAAATTTTGAGTGGAAAAACTTATTGGATGCAAAATTTGATTCCTCATCCAAGGAGTACCCATGTTGCATACTTTCAATGGACCTTACTACATGAAAAATGAGAAATACATGAAAAACATTATTGTAATCACGTTTTTCATCTATTTCTCATTTTTTGTGTAGCAGGGTCTATTGAAAGTATACAACATGGGTACTCATTAGATGAGGAATTAAATTTTGCATCCAACGACTATTGCTACTCGAAATTTGAGTAAAACCTTAGGGAGATAAGTTGAAAATATGAGTTGAAAAAGTAGTTTCATTATTTTATTATTTTTAATATTTTTATTTTTTTTCCTCCAAAAATGGTGAATTATCCCCCATGGTTGACATCATCATCTTGAATCCTATTGGTTCTTATAAATTTTATTTTGGTTGTACATTTTTATTAGGAGGCCCATTTTAGACCTCAAAATTCCCCTAATGATGTGTTTAGCAGTTAACCAGCTTAATCAAGCCATGTTTAAGCTAGCCAAACTTTATTGTAAGGCAACTAAACATGTGTTGAGATACCTCAGAGACACCACTCAGTTTGGACTTTGGTACATATGGACAGAGGGAGTGAATGATCCAAGTGGCTCTAGAGACACATACAAGACAAAGAGGACTCAGGAAATCTCGAAAATCAAAGTGTTTGGATTATGCTCGAACTAGGAACAGAGCGTAGATCTTGTTGTCCTGATCGTGGCAATGTGAACAGTTTGTCAAATTG